>CM036542.1:957500-2410000 GCA_020745685.1 Tautogolabrus adspersus | reverse complement strand
AAAGTGGGGTCACCAGCCAGAAGAGGTTGGAACCACTGAGTTAGACATGAGAAAAGGCCGGGGCTCTCGAAGCTCCCCCAACCTTCAGTGAGGTGATCGGGCACTACTACCACCCGACGTCCCTGACGCCCAGCCTCCACCATCGGACTGTGTCGTCCCCACAACCACCGCCGTCCTCATTCATGCACGGCCTGCTCCGACCTCCACCTCAGCAGCGAGGAAGTGTGGACAGGAACGTTAGGAAAAACAAAGGAGAAATCCTTCCTGCACATTATCCCAGAGATTCAAAGAGATACAAATGCAATAATATAAAATCAAGCAACCTGAACCATTGGGAAAACCTTTATGCTTCAAGTTTTGGAAGAATGTAACATCCCTGTAAGCATAACATTTTCTGTCATTGAAGTCTGTTTAATCAGGAGTCATGAAACACGTTTAGAGTCGTGCATTCAGCCGAGCTGGGGGTAAATTTAGTATTCATTAAAGTTTTTCACACGTGGAAATCAGTGTTCAACGTATAGTTTACACTCCTCTGCAGCTTTAACGTTCACATCGCTGCAATTACGAGATTTTCTTTAAGTGTAACGGGTACGTGTTTTAAAGTTCGGATTAACAAGACAAAGATCTGCCTGTAAATGTGACAAAATGTGGATTTTTTCCTCCATCAGTGGATCTTTTTTTCACAACTTTTCTTTCACATGTCGGCTAATTAAAAGGCTTCATTCACACCCTTTTCAAGCAGCTTGCCTATAAGCTCCCTGTGATCACACAGTCGTTCTTCTGTCGTCTTTGTTTACTTTTTTATCAGTTTTTCCTCTGCACACACTCTCTAACCCTTGTTGTTTCATGTTCACCAACAAAACCCTGTGAGTGAAACTCCTACACGGCAGCCACAGCAGCAGCAGCAGCAGCAGCAGCGTTCACCACCACCGCTTTGTCTGCACTCACATGCCAGGTCGTCCCTGTCTGTGATTAATTAGCATCAGTGTGTAGCCCCCCTGAATTAGCAGCAGAGCACTCGGGCTAATGAGCTGACTGTGAACCTGGAGGTTACTCTAACCAGCACAACTCATCTGTCAGGACCTGAGGACTCACATAGGCCTCAGATCAGCTGGACAATGACTGTGTGTAAACCTCTTTTTTTGTACTGGGTTGTAAACATGTTTATTTCTGCTGCTGTGTTTAGAATGGGTGTGTAAGGCACTTCCAGGGGTTTTGCAGCCAGCCTCACTGGCGATTTCGACAGGATCCACGTGTGCAGGGTTCCACTTCTGCTCTGTCTGACAGTGCGCGCCCTAACCCACTGGGTCTGTCTCTGAAGCGGAAGTGCCGCCATGAGCAGCAGGACTCACCAGTTCACAAGATCACAGGAGAACAACAAGATCACACGGGAAACAAAGAGAACAACGAGCAAACAACATGCGACTTTGTCTTTCCGAGGCTGACTCGCTGTGCATTTAGTTCCTGTTTTCACATAATGTTGATAAGGTGATGAGGTATACGATGTGGAGTCGGTATATACTGTAGTCTTTTATTTTGAAATTGACCGGCTGCTCTCTGTGTTCCCTTGTCTGACTTCCTGCTTGACGAGAGCTTGAAGTGAGCTCCCTCAAAAATAGGCCGGAGAGCGGAGTATGTTCTGGCACTAACGGCCGTGATCAGCTCCAGACTGCGTAGTGTGGACCGACAGCGGCGCTCACGGATCCTGGAAAATTCGAGGAACAAGAGTTTTTTACACTCCTGCATTGGCTTTAATCGTCAATGCTGCTGGCTTCTGTCCTGCCTGGCTTTTGCTTCAAGTATCTTTGTGGGCCCTCCTCAAATACGAGCCCTTTCTACTAACTTATTTTTCTCTGACTGGGAGACTTGGTCTTACAAGTTGATTTGGAGGCTGATACAGACTAAGCTGTTACCATTTCACTACTTTGTTAAAGGTATTCACATGTGGTATATGTTGTCGGTCAGTCATCTTGGTAAGAGGAAATGTTCCAAAAATGATCTTTGCCTTGAGGTTCAAAGTTTATTCCTCTGTCTGAGGAGCAGTCTGACACCTCGTCATTTTGAAAAACATCAGCTTCAGAAACATCACAGTAAAAGATGAAACATTGTGCATTAAAGCTCCACAGTGGGCACTAAACATATCTTTGGGTGAGATTATTTTCTCTTTCTGACCTTAAGTCTTGAATCAGGACATGAGAGGGTTCTGATTACGAAACATGTGGGCCTTAAAAAGTCTTCAAATGTAATGACTTGTGAGCGACTTGTGAGTTTTAGATGGCACTTTGATCGAGACATGTTTGTATACTTTCTCAAATCATTACAACGGATCCCTAATATGGAAATGATCAATCTTGCCCAAGATGGTCTTGTTGGCTTTTGTCGATCACATAAATAAAATATTAATAATCTGTTTCATGAGCAGCTAAAACTCCAAAATGAGCTAATTGGTACGTGTCGTATGTTTTGTTATCAAGTAAACAATGATTTCCATATTTGAAGCAGGTGTTCTACGACATGAGACAGGTTTCTGTAAAAAATCGAGGCCAACCTTTTCTCCAATCTCAGCCCGTGCAACACGCCTCACTACATAAACAACAACAACAACGTCAGGCCTCACAGTCGACTTCCTCCCCTCTCTCAGTGAGGTCTGACCCACTTGGCCCGTGTCGGCCTGGCTGGTTCGGTCCAGAGCCGCCAGCTGCTGTTTCCGCGGGTGATGATGAAGATGTTGGCACGGGCATCGACTCAGGTGCCGTCTCCAAGGGAACCAGCGGGACTGTGACAATCTGATCATCACCGCGGCGACTGACACCTGACTGCAAACCCCCCCGGTCTGGAGAGGCACACAACGTCAGCTGTCCTCAACAGGCCGGAGTGACGGAGGTACAGGAGGGTTATGAAAGACGTGTGACCTGATGAGACGTTCATTTACAGTCTGAAACAATAGTTAATAACTGATAACCACCTGAGCTGGTCTAGACGCCTGACCCTTTTATTGATTTAATTATTTATTCATTGATTTATTTAGTCCAAATTCTCACTGGTGGCTTTTTAAAACTGTACTTGTAGTCGTCTGTTTGCACTGATGCTTTTAAACGACTTATTCCTTATGACCTTCATTAAAGTTCTTTGAGCTCCCTGGTGTGGATAAAAGTCCCACTGGTCAGTTTGACCAACACATCAGCCCCGACGTCTCGCCAAGGCTGACTCTCCCGCTCTTTATTCTCCGACACCTGATACCAACTGCACATCGAAACAACCTGCGAGACGACGAGCATCCACGAGTGACGCTCGAGGGAAACAGGAGTCAGATCTCGATTCTAGGAGCCGCTGACCAAATAATGACGACTTTTTTTCTAACCATCGTGTGAAGATGGCGATGATGAGGAGGATGATGAGGAGGAGGAAGATGTGTCACAAAGTTTTTCCAGGTCAGAACAAAAGTAAAGACGCAGTTTAGCTCTCGGGTAGCTCAATCAAGTTAATTAGACTGCAATCAAGGCTTTATCATTATTTAACATTTTGCCTCTTTGATGTTGATGTTTTGGGTTCATTGCTTGGAGCATGACACACATACACACACGTGCACGCACACACATGCACACACACACATACACACACGTGCACGCACACACATGCACACACATGCACGCACACACATGCACACACGTGCAAGCACACACATGCACACACATGCACGCACACACATGCTCAGACATGCACACACATATGCAAACTCGATCTAAGCTTGTAGTGTGCCTCACAGGATTCGTTCCCATGTCAACACAATAAACTGTTCATTGTAGATAATTGATTTTGGATTATTAACAAGATAAAGATGATTTTCTGTGACTTATCTGCTGGTTTGAGGTTCAATTAATCTGAATGTCAATAAGTCAAAAGTTCAAACGTGTCCGACCTGACCTCTTGCACTCGTTTCTAAACGTGCCCTCTTTGATTTGTCTTTGGCTCGTGTGACAACTGGCCTCATTGTGATTGGATGAGTCATTCATCAGGGCTGCTCTCATTGGTTCTCAGGCCTCTCGAGGCTCCCCTCCTGGTGACCCCCTCACTTCCTGTCCCCCAGGACGCCATTAGGCCCTGCCAGGTCCGAGCCTGTTTGTTAAAGCCCGTCACGCTGCGTCGTCGGAACAACATCAGCGGCAGAGCGAGGGAGAAAATGATTCAAAGCTCCCTCCTTAAAAACTGTAATGCTATATTTATAAGCCAGTATTTATAAACACATTTGCATATATCAAGATGAAAAAGTTGTTTGAATTGGGGGCAATTTGCATTTGGTGAAACATATGGCGGAGCCGCGGAAGCCATGGGCCATGCCTTCATTACCCGATCTTCGTTTCATCAGCCCCTCGCTCCCCCGCTGAGCCTCCCCACGGCGGAGCCTTCTGTCCCCGAGGTTTCAGTGACAGGGGACAATATGTCCCCAAGGTGAGGAGCAGGGGGAAAGCCGCACGCACACCGCTCCTCCAATGATTATTTAATCAAACTCTTCACTCTGGATCTGAAAGAGGAGAGAGGTACAAAGTGGCGCTTATTACCCATTTGTTCGACGCAGGCAAACGAGAGCAGAGAGAAAGAGAGAGAGAGAGGAGAAACGGCTGATCGGTAAACACAGCAAAGGAGAGGAAGAGGAGACGAGGAAAAAAGGAGACAAAAGAAGAAAGAAGATCGGACACGAAACAAGACAGGGAAGAAGAAGAGTGGAAGATATCCGAGTATGATCAGTGACAGAGATTGAACAAAAAAGAAACAAAAGAGAATTTAAAGAAAAGTTTTAATGAATGTCCTAATCTGGTTTAAAATTCTTGTGAAAAACATCTCGGATATTTGAATGATACCAAACACAGAGCTTGAAATGATGCATGCTGCTTTATTCTTCTGTACACATCAGACGCTATAAAATAAATAACAGGTGAACATTAAACTAAATGAACAAGAAGAGTCAGTATCAGAAGAAGGAAATGGTTTTAAAGTAATGATCCACTTTTACTGGAGAGAAATGTTAGCACATCTTTCAGGGCGGCTGTGGCTCAGCGGCTCAGACACTCGTCACAGATCTGTGCTGGCAGGACGAGCGGGGAGAGAGAGCGAACGTTGGACATACTCTCTTTAGGTTATTTATTTCTAAATGTTTTTTGAAGAAGTATTTATTGTAGAGCCAGGACAGTGGATAGAGTTTGAAATCAGGGGCAGAGAGAGAGGGGAAGGACATGCAGGGCGGCTGTGGCTCAGTGGTAGAGTCGGTCTTCTCTCAACTGAAAGGTCGGGTGTTTGATCCCCAGCTCCTGCAGCCACATGTCCTTGGGCAAAACACTTAACCCAAGGTTGCTTCCGCTGCTTTGACGGCGGTGTATGAATATGATACAAACAGGATGTACACGGAGTGCAGCGCTGCTCAGTCCATTGACAGTCGTGGTCGTGGTCGTGTATATATAGAGAGAGACAGAAAAGTCAGCCCGCTAAATGTTCGCGTTTCAGCACAAGGCCCGTCTCTCTTTGGTCTTGTTGCGGTCGTGCACCTGAAAAATGGCATCACGGTTGAGTGTGAGGACGAACACCAGATCCTAACTGTGCATTGCAGATCTTCCGTAGTAGCGAGATGACGCCGATAATTTAGGTGTAACATAGAAATCTAAATATAGGACTTCCAGAGTCATGCACAGTTTCTTTTCTTGCCTTTTTATACTTTTGCTCAAATAAAACAGCTCAACACTTCTTCATGTGAAATGTTTGTTGACATCGCCCCTCCCTTTAAAAGCTGTTAACCAAATACGGAGCAACAAAAGAGCGGAAAGGAGAATAAAAGAAGTGGATGTGTGTTGGTTGTGGTTTGGTTGTGTGGTGGAGATCCTGCAGGTGAGGGTTAGTCCTGTCTCTCTCTCTGTCTCTGTCTCTCTCTCTCTCTGTCTGGCTGCAGCTTGCCATGCCTCTCACACCAGCGCCACATTTGCATGTGCAAAAAAGCCCTGCATGTGTTGAAGTGCTGCGGTGTCCCTCCCCACCTCCAGCGTGTGTGGTCGAGCAGTCTGCGATTTGTTTAAGTGCTCATGAAAGCCCCTCGCCCTCGGCCGCAGTCCGCCTCTCGGAGCCCGAGTGTTTTGACATGTGATACCTGCTTCTTTCGGGCTCCTGGGTTATTTCCAGGAGATATCTCAGCACAGGGAGGGGTCAGAAAATGTCACGCAGGTCACAGTTTTCTGTCACGGTTTCTGCCCTCAGTGTTTGTCTTTCTATTTCCATACTCTGACTCCACTCGGGCGGAGCTGGATTTAGACGCAGGTGGTTGGTTTTTGAAGGTCAGTCGGGGTATTTAAGTCGTACCTGTCAGTAAACGTTCACCTGAGAGGCTTAATTTAGGCAAAGCTTCACGGCCTGTTTTGTGGTCGTCTGTTTTCGTCCATTTCGCATGTTCTCAATTTGACATGCATCATCAGTTTCAGGGTTTGGAGGTGAGGTTTATGTGTAAGCAAATTAAAGTGGCTGTTTACAAAGGTGTATTTTTACTACTTTTACAAGTCTGTTTTCACCGTGTCGACGGATAAATGTAGATAAAATAAGAACACAGTGAAAGCTCGTGGTCGTCTTTCTGCTCTGACTTTCTTCAGAATTTTATTTTGGAAGTGCAGCTCTATCAAAATGTGATTTTTTTTCCAGTTTTCTTCTTCATGCTGATGGTGAAACTGTCCTATATGCCTAAATCTAATCTCAGCAGGTCTGACATTCAGTATGGCATCACTCTGTCTCGTGTGATCTCGCTTAAACCGAGCTTCTCCCCGAAGAAATGGCGCCATTTAATCTCATCCAGGCCCGTATAAAAACCACTCCTTTGCTATGTAAACAGTTTATTCTAAATACTAGTTTAATTAATTTCCCTTTATGATAATGATTTCATCTGCGCCAATAAATAGTCATTTTTGCAACCTTCTTTTTTCCCCTTTCATCAGTGTAACCCCAATATTATATCTGCCGTTGACTCGGAGCTCGAACGCGGGGCAAACAGGAAGAGCGCGTCATTAACGCCATGCGTCGACATGCGGCAACTGGGGGAAAGTATCCAGCCTGTTAATAAGTAATGACTGCCCGAGATCACAGGAACCTCACACTACAACAAAACAAGTTAAGCACAAGCTTTGATAATGACTCTTAATAATTCAATATGTGTAATTATCACTTTACAGGAAAGCACAATGGCGGCGGCGGCGGCGTGCTGTAGGGATGGTGGTATAGCAATTAAAAAACTGATTGAGGTCAGCGTGTGGAGGAAAGTCGCTGACCTTACAGGTGTCGTTACGGGAAAAACATGTAGTACAAAGAGCAACGAGAGGTTTTTGTTTTTTTTAGTTCTTTTGAACATTTCCAACATCCGAACTACTTGATGTTACAAAAAAACGTGTTTCTGGATTAAAGGGAAACCCTTTTGGCCTGTTTCGGCATTCACAGCTCTCTCTGTGTGGTATCTGCGACCTACTACTTCCTCAAATTTGCCTCTCCATTGTCCCCGAGACCTTGATTCGCACTAGCCAAATGTGGAGGTGGCACATTTGCAACTCAAAACTAGCCACATCAATGGTACATGTAATCACTCTGTTTGTCATCCCCAGATTTGAATTTCACAATGAGTGTGTGGAGAAGAGGAGGAGGGAGAGGGGGAGAAAAAAGGGAAAGATGTCTGACTTCTCTCAAAATCAATGTCTTTCAACAGCCCCTCCGCTCCTCTTTGACGGGAAAGGGCATTCACGCGCATTTGGCGGCCATTGTCGGCAGCAAAATGACTAATCATAACATCATTGATGTGTTTAAAAAAAACGACTACAGCCGACAGAACCATTGACAACCTTTGCTCCCATCCAGAGAGAAAGAGTTAATTTGATCATGATGACACCAGTCTCTTTAGAGCCCCCTTTTCAGGCCAGAAGCAGCTGGAGCTGGAAGAGCAAGAGATGGGATGAATCCTCCGCAGAGTGAGGGGGGAGAAAAATGACAAGAAGAGTCGTTATTATGTCTCCATTTTGGGACTGAGAGGGGTTTCTGAATTGCCCTGGATTGCGATCCTGCGCTCGTTCATTCCTGCATAGGCTCTCCGAGCGGCAAATGGGCCTTGGGCCAGTGCGAGGCGCTGGAGCTGGAACAAGAATAAGATCACAATTGCATTTAAAGCCCAGAGAGGGAGAGAAGAGGAGGAGACTCAGAAAGAGGGAGCCTATGAGCCCTAATTGCCAGATGGTGAATATTTTCGCTCCCTTTCAACGGCGCATTAATTGCAGGGCTGCCCGGGGGTTGAGACGTACTGATCAGTGTGGCAGAGGATCCTGACCCTGATTATCCCCCCTCAGACTCCCCCCGCCGGAGAGACAGGGAGCAGCAGGGGGGGCGAAGGGGGTCTGAGAAGGGAGAGGAGGGGAGGTGAAGGGTTTTTGCAACAGTTACTCACCCAATCATTTGCCTATCGAGCCACCTGGGCCTCGACACTTTGGGGGTTTGGAGTTGGAAAGGAGGCGCTGCTGAGGAGGGTCTTTTGGGGGCAGGAGAAGGGAAAGCTGGGGGGCTTTAAAGAAGATAGGTAGTCGACAAGAGGAGGGGAGGACAGACCACCCTCCTGTCACCCACCTTTCCCTCCTCCTCCTCTTCTCTCTCAGCCCCTCAGCTCCTCGTTTACATATCTCCAAAAGATGTAATTGAATTAAATAAAGCTTTCCTTCGGGGCAGCTGCCACAGCTGCTGTTTGTGGCATGTCAAAAGGCCCGCCACTTTAAGAGCACTTACATATGCTCCAAATTAGCAGGTCAGATAGGCGGACGCGCGATGACAGGGCCGAGGCTGCCAGCGCGACAAGGGGCCCGCAGCTGTGAGCAATTCACTGGCAGAGTGCAGGCTCTTTCAGACCCCTGATTATGAAGGGCAGCAATGCACGTGCTCATGCACACACACACACACACACACACACACACACACACACACACACACACACACGTAAACAGGCGTGTAAACATGCAGACACACACACGCAAAGATGAAGACACAAAGGTCACCATGGTACTAAGGGAGAATGAGTGATATTTATTAGAGGATGAAGTATGGTGACCCCGAGGGATCTTTTAAAGTACAGTTACAACTCGACAAGAAGAACTACGGCAAGTGACGAGTGACACTATACAGACACTTTGTGTTAGTTCAGTCAAACTTTGACTTTCAGATTTAAATAATAAAACACAAATTGTTTACATGCACAACAAAGTAAAAACTGCAGAAAATGCATGTGAAATAAATGCGTCGTTCTGGCTCCAGCACTCACCATGATGATACCTTCGTCTTCTCAGCTTTCTTTCAATGTACACATGTATGCCATTCGACTTCCAAGTTAATGCAACAGCCCCAGAACCCCATATTACGACCCACGACCGCTTTATTTAGGTCTCGAGTTTGTGCCTTTATTGTAGAGATACCGTAGGACAGAGGAAACAGTCTGAGAGAGAGAGAGAATGAAGGAAAGGAGCCACAGGTCGGATTTGAACCTGGGCCGTCGGCTTAGAGGCCAATAGCCTCTGTACATGGGGCGCTCAAACTAACCACTCGGCCACCAGCACCCCTGAACAGACATTTTTAATATTATCAGTAAAATCTGCTTTTCCTGTTTACACTACAGCGTAGAGCATCAAACAAACCGTTCATCAGCTGTTAAATCGGTCTGTAACTCTGGCTACGTGTGCATCGGTGATGATCTGACGTCTCTGCAGACAGTCGGCATGCTCTCCTTCTGCAGCCATATCAGCGCTAAATAGTCAAGAGTGTCTGCCTTAATGTGTAGAATCAAGTCAAATAGATTTCCAGATGCATAAAGTTAATGTCCCAGACTTTGACTGTTATGATCAGGCTTTAAAAAAGGAGCTTTTTATAAACATGTCCCACAGATATCAGCTCACCGCTTCACATGAATGTTACCAAACTAACAAAAACAAAGCAGGAAATGTTTGTGCAGCGCTAACCTCACTGTTTACTGAAGGTTTGTAAGTGACGAGCAGAGGCCTTAAAAAATGTCAACACTTTACTTCACTTAAGTACGGAGTGAGACACGCCTGTCATATCGTAATCAACCATCGTGAACAATCATCTAATGACTTGTCACTCAAGGTCTGCTGGGCAATTATGTTGCATTTGCATGGCAGCGAATGGTGTTTATGACAAATAACCCATGTCCTAATTGCTTGTCTGTTTTTCTTAAGTCGTGTGCTGCTGATAGGATGTGATTAGCCGGAGACTGAGAGTAAAGTCTGATCATACACGTTATGTTCAGCAGCACAGGGCCGCCTTTATTGATTGTCTTAAGTATCAGGAGCAACTTATGTGTTGCCACAGATCCTGTGCTTTTACTTTTCATGCACTTCGATTACTCAGAAGACAATAATTAGATTTTTATCACCTGTGGACGCTTTTACACGTCACAAGAAGAAAGACTCTGTGGTGAGTTGTGGTGACACTCGACCTTTTTCAGAATGCTTTTTTTTTTTTTTGCAAAAGTGCCGTAACTCCGCTCAGTCTTCATCACGTCTTTGTACATTTTGATTCTGCAACAGCGTAATACTGTTGTCCCAGTCCCTGAATCAACGTTGTGTTTCGGCGTTGAGGAAGCACAGCACAGCTCCACATACACACAGAGTCGGACATTCACACACACAGCGCTGCGTTCCCCGCTGAAACCACCTTGTCTCTGCAGCACCTCTGATACTGCCTCCAAAGACGTTACAGAGGGGGGGTCACTTCATCCCCCCAATACGTCTCCGCTACAGTGAAGGGTCACATCCGGCATTTGGTACATTCCCTTTCCGTCAAGATTCTGCCGTTTGTAAATGTAAAAATCTCAGCGCTTGTAAAAATGTTTCACATCTTGTACATTTGTTTAATCCTCGGTAAAAGTGTTTTGTTTTTGTAATTTTGTTTTATTAAATTTAAAAATGTTTTTCAAAATGTAAATATGTCTCACATTTTGTTTTGAACTTCCCAGCCACCGTAGAGGACACACGCAGTGTTGGTGTTTGTTTTCTTTTAAACAGCTGCTGCCATCGCAAAAGAAATAAAAAGACAGTCTACAAGACAGCACAGAGAAAAACTCACAAATTTAAGATAAAACTTTATTAATCACACATTGGGGGACATTTAGATGTTACAACAGCTAAAAAAACAAAACAGGAATAGAGTCTACAGAAATAGCTAAAAGTTAAAAACACATTTAGAGTAATTAAATAGAAGAATAAATATACAACATGTAAACTTTAACTTGTAGAAAGACAAACATGTAAAAATGAAAACAACAATCTTACAAATAAAAGACTCCCGTAAAACACGCTGGTTAAAATGAAGGATGAGCCAGAAGCTTGTGGGAACGGGTGTAAAATGAGGAAACAGATATTTTATATGAAGACATGAACCAGTGTTGGAGTTTTGTTTTACAGGCTTAATCAAACCTCCAGTCCTGTGTTTTTCTCTGTGCATGTAGCAGGTGTACTTTCCTCTGCAGAGGACTTTATTTACGATCATTAAAACCACAAATGGTTCTGAAAAAATCTGGTTAATCATTTTCCTCTCACCTGAAACCAAAACAGAGTTTATAAAAGCCACTTGTTCTACAGAAGGCCTCAGAAGTTTGTGATGCACTCAGTTTGCGTCTCTGCGTCCTTTTCAATCACAAACACATTATTTGAGTCGCCTGTGGGGACAATAAGTTGTCAAACCTCATTCAGAATAAATAAATCCTCCGTGGCCGCATCTCAGCAGACACCTGCACACGGGACGCTCTCATGTTGAATTCAGGGTCTGTTTTTGTCTCATGCTGTCCCGTGGCGTCCAGAAAGGCTGTGACTCAGCTGTTTGCATGCAACATCGGAGAATAATGGATGTGAAGGCACACCAAACACGGCCGTTAAAAATGCATGAGCCCCCCTGAAAACCTCCCTCTCCCCTGCGCAGAATAGAGCTATCACTGGTGCCTGTTATCTCCCCGAACCCCCAGGTAGAAAATGGTAATGATACCACTTAACATCGCTGCACATATGGAGGGAAAATGGAAATGCCAACAGCACCTCAACTATAAAGCAAATCAAATTGAAATATTAATCCGCTGATTAATATAACATTATGAGAGCCCATTCTCTTTGTTGTTAAACAACAAAGGGTTGCAAAATAAGCAACTGCCTAAGAGGTAAGGGGTTTAAAAGAGTCCCACAGAGGTGCTAAAGCCCCTTTCAAACATCATTACTCTGCATAATGTATTCCCTTCCACAGTGCTGAGATTTGATATTGATGTTTACTCATTTATTTTTTAATTAACGTTGGTTGTTAATGAATTCTTTGATGAGAGGCATTTTGTAAATCATTATCCTTGGAAGAGGAAAAAAAAGGGATGCATCGCTCTGGCCCCTTTACACTCGTGACAGAAGAAAAAATGCTAGGTGTAAGGGGAAAAAAAGTTCCCCGCGAGAAGTCGGGTCATTGTTTAAAGTTTGTTTTTTGATGCGTTGTTTCTTCTCCTCCCCCCCTACCTTCGCCTCCCTCGTTGCTGTTTTTCTGATTGCATCTTGTATCTACAGGGATGAGCGTACGGAGCTGACAGAGACTCTGCGTGTGTGTGTGTGTGTGTGTGAGGGAGCCGGTGTGGATACTTAGCTAATTACAGGAATATAACTCAAGGCTTTCATAGAGATGCTCCAGTGGGGGGGGGGGGGGGGGTGAAGTCGACTCTACGGAGCCCTTGGTGGAGCTCTGTCCTTCCCCTCTTGAATATTGATCGCTGGGGATCTCTATGAGGACACGGAGTGAGCTCAGAGGCTGAGAAAGTTTGTTGGACCAACACTTTACAAACAGGAAGACTTTTTTTCAGTCAGTCGGGCCATTTGAAGAGATCGGCTGTCACTCATCCGTCCTGCAGTGTGTTGTACATCATCAGGTTCTTTTAAATCTGTGTGTCTTTTAAATCTAATCTCAAGTTGTCTTTAAAGATATGTAACGGACGGTGATGGAGAATAAAAAAAGGAGCCACTTGAAACATTTCACGTTTTCTGACGATGGTATTTTCAACAACCGCCCTGCAAAAACAACCAAAATCGGTTGTTATATACGCGCCAGGTCAGTCGTAGGTGATGTGACTTAGTAACGTAACAACATGTGCATGAGTCTGTACATTTTAATGGATGAGGCCTGAGTGACGTTACCCATCTGTTACTGCAGGGGGCTTTGGAAGCCTGTCGGTGGCGGTCACCTTCGGAAATCCCGTCAGTCAACCTAACCAATCAGAGCCAAAGTGTTTTTTAGTACCAGGATGTAAACATGTTTATTCCTGCTGTATAAACTGCCTTGTTTAAATGGGTGTGACTTCAAGGTCAAGTGGACACTTGAGGAACTGCAGTTTCTTGCACTTCTTCATTGGTTTCATTTTTCAGCACCGGTGTTTGCCTCTTGCTGTAAACATCCAAAAATGGCTAACGCACAAATAGGGCCTAAAACGGGGCGTGTCAGAAGCGCGTAAGTTGTTTGTATTTGTTTTAGATGTCTGTCACACACACATACCATATGTTTGTGCTCTAATTGTGATACGGCCCCCTTAAAAACTGAGATGCTGCATGTCAGGAGGATATCTTTGAATACATTGATATAAAGTCAAACTTTTCTTGATTGGTTTGGTGTCATGACCGTCAGAAATTTCAAGCTACTGTGAGGATCTTTTTCGGTTTACGTTAATTCTGGCGCCCCGAGGCGAAGTGTTTCCTCTGCTGATTTGTCTTGTACATTTATAAATTGAGTCTTTCAGTAAACAAACTCGTCCTGCTTCTTTAACCGTCACATGTATCGCTCAGCGAGATTCTTCTCGTAAAAAAACATGACACCTACCCCTGGCTGTGGTTTCAGACATCCATAATAACTGTATAGAAATAGTCAGTCTGTATTCTGATTTTCTTGTTTGTCTTTTTAGCTCATCAAAAGATATTAGTATCAATTTGAGTTAGTTTTACAACCAGCTACAAACACCTCACAGGAGCTTTAACTGAACCTTTCCCTCTGAAGCCCTTTTTAGAAAACAGTCACAATGTGCCTTTGCAAACCTTTAATGAGGGACATGTATTCAACATGTTTGTGAAACCTGGAGGACACACACGATGTGTTTTTGTGCGAATCACTGACGGCTTGTTTACATGAACACTCCATAGGGTACCTTTAAAGCACAGAGCAGAGACTTCAGCGGGGGAATGCATCATTTAATCATGATTTGCCAATATTGACAACAAGAAGCAGGAATATGTTGCACTGCGTTGTTCGGGGCCCGTGGCTCTGTGATACTGTAGGCGAGTCTCAGTGTGAGGTTTGGACCAGTTGGCCACCGATGAGTCTCAAGCCCCCCACCCATCTGGAGCCATCTTGGAGATGAAGTGAAAACCTGGAGCTTGTCCATCTCTTGGCAGGGCCGGTCTTGTCTCTGCACATACGAGGCTGATCGTCTCTAATCCTACCAAAGAATTAATTGCTTAATTGGATCAATTAGATGTCCCAATAGGTTTTGACGACGTGCGGTAGGTGCATCAAATAATTATGAATCAATATTTGACAGCACTGTGTGGTTGTTGTGTGCAGGTTTCTTGAATGCTGAGTAGTATTTGCGTCTCCGTGAAATGAAATTGAGACAATTCAAGACAAGTTTGAGATCTTACTTAACATCCATTAGCTCGTGTCCCAATCTCACTTCAATCATGCGAGCACTTTTTCAAGTTTGCGTCACTCGACGACATTATGCACTGCTTGTTTTTGCAGACAGAAGAACTATTTTCATGACTTATGGCGTTTGCAGTATCTCAAAGATCGCACTGCTGTTTTTCTTCCTTCAAGCCAGTTTTTAAATGGAGCCAAACTGCACAGCTTTAAAGGCACATTCATCAAAAAGCGAGTGCGAGTGCGCTGCAGATGCTGCCACTTTTTCTGAAAAAAAAAAGAAAGATTGCAAGTAGAATTATGGCTTTTCATCAGCCGATAAATTTCACTTGTGATTAATTGCAACACTCACTTTTGGGATCACTTCTACACAAAAGAGCATTTCTGCTTTGTAAAATTCATATAAAAGAAATGCAAATCAATGGTGTTCTTGGCACCAAACATATGCTGCCACAATGCCAACAAGCCTGCCCCTGACAACCCCAGCTGGGGGCTTGTAAGACTTGCTCTTGGCAAAAGACGTTTTTTTCCACCCGCTTTGCAAATGATCACCAATTAATACGAACAGCATCCAATTCTAATTTTGCACCTGGTAAGATTGTGAGTGTCTTGTAAAGCTCTTCGAAAGCTATGGATCCAAATTACTGGATGTTCCCCCCCCCCCCACACTCCATTTTGGGATCACGACAGAAAGAAACGATGGCTAAAGTCCACAACCCATCGAGAGCAACATGAGTGGAAATCCTAAAAATGATGGTTTAACTGGAGAGGTCTTCGTGAAAGGAGCATTTAGCTCAAGGAGCTTTTCAGAGGCAAAAACTGTTTCAACCTGATGCGACGAATATGATCCAAGTTCAAGAATAAATCTGCGAGACAGGAAATAAAAAGACCTTCTGTCCAAATCTGATGAAAATATCTGCAAGTTTTTGTTTTCCTTCCTCAACTTGTTCCTTTATTGTCTGAAAACAAGACCCAGCTTTCTTTCTCTCGCTCTAAAACTTTCAGGAGGTGTAAGAGACAAATTATCGATGTGTTTATCACTTGGTAACACAGCAGCATCCATCCATGTGATGAATTTCACATATTTCCCAAAGAAACGAAACGACAACAATTCAAAAGCCGTTTCACGTCACTAATTGCTCATCAGAGTTCTTCGCGTCTCTCTCTCTCTCTCTCTCTCTCTCTCCATCTCTCACTCTGAAATTGATACTCGCCATACGACTTATGATGGATAGGAAGCTTTAATGAGCTCTTACAAGCAATTAAGTAATCAGGGAACCCTGCTGCTCGGCGCTGGAGCTAGCAAGAGCAGTGACAAACGGAGGCCCATCAGCGCTGCAATCAGCACAGGACACAGTCACCGCTGCTCACCACTCCCTGACAGAGGGCAGCAATGGGCAGAGCAGCAGGCGCCCATTTCTTATCGAGGTTTGGTCTGAAAATAATCTCAGAAATGTGCGAGTTGTGCTCCCCTCAGAGTCTCCACATCCTGCATGCTTCCACTGCAGAGTTTCACAGTCGTCTTGTTGGCGTGAAACTTAACCATTTATAGACAACACCAATGGAATGACAGGAAAACTAACTCCCAATTTCCACATACTCCATGTGCGCCGCGGTCCGTCACCGCCACAGTTTTGCTCCGTCAGACCGCGCCTGCCCCGATGGGTCCTTTTCTGGAACATGAGTGCAGTGGAGTGCAGCCATGAGCAGCATAGTGCAAATATGTGAGGTTCAGTTCACTTTGTACATCTATAGTCGGATTAAATGGCCGTCAGAGGGATACTTCTAACTTTATACTGTGAGTGCATTTCAGAAAGTGCAAAGGTCGACTGGAATCCACGTCTCAGGTCTTACTGTCAAACTGATCACGGTCATTCTGTGTCAGTTTACATGCAATGTGAAGCTACGAGCTAACTAAAGAGCGCTAACATTATCCTGCTAACACAACAGTGCAGGACACAGGCGATTGCAGCTGGAGCAAAGGACAATTTTGTCTATTGCTTGCACTTAATGGTTCTAATTGAACTCGAATGGAGGGGTTGGAGGTGTGTCGGTGGAGGAGAGCGGAGGATTCAGTATGGAGGTGGTATCGCCAAACAGCAGTTTGTTTTGGTTTCATGCTCGTGCTCAAGGGCGACATCTACTGGATCAAAAAGTCGCACATTCTTCCTTTAAGTAATTTTAACAAATGTTGTAAATTTAAAAGAACAGACATTCACTAAAGCAACCTTAAAGTCAGAATTTATCAGTGTATGTATACTTGGCATGCTTTGTTTTGAAGACTTTATATAAGAAACAGTGAGAGTTAAAATGGTTTTAGGATCTTTATCACAAACAGATTGCTTTGTTAAAAATCAACCCTGCAAAACATGTCCTTTTTTTAATGCAGCCTTAAAGCTGCTACACACCTCATACGGCGTCTTTTTTTTAACCGATGGCCACATGCAAGGTCGGGTACAATCACTTCTATCTGAACCAGTTCTCTTGCCCGCTTCCATCGCTGCAACACCTGTTGGTTTGACCTGATAACTGCTCTCATATCTGGCAAACCGAGGGGCGTCCAAAACGACTGATGATATAGCAAGGTCATTATATGATTGAATCCAGTAGGTACCTTACATATTGCTCCTTTAAAAATAGAAAATCTGCTATTATGACAACCCTGATCGGACCGCCAAGTCTGATCTTCTGTGTGTTGCATGATGTCAACACTTCATGTTGTCACAGAGAAAAAAATCTTATAGCTTATTCTGGTGTTCTCACTCCCTGCTTGCCTGGGGCGTCCGAGCATCTCAGATCCACGTACTCACCCACCCGAAGCATGTTGGGCACCCCAGGGCGGCGTGACACGTCTCCCACGCTCACCGAGCTCCTCTGAATAATTCTGCCCCGAACATACGTCTCTCAGCTCTGTTTTTTTTGGGGAGGGGACTGAGACGATGCGTTTCACATTGAAAAGTCAAATATGTTGCTTATTAATAGGGACGACTTTGGCGAACGCTACCTGGAGAAATGCCGGAGGGGGGAGCTGTGAGGACAGAGGGACGCCTAGAGTGTGCCGCACTTTCTCTCTTTCTTCTGTGCACAGGACAGAAACAGCTGAGGGTGCAGATTTTTCATCGCTAAACTGGCACAGTTGATGTAGGTGCACACACACACACACACACACACACACACACACACACACACACACACACACATTTTATGGAAATCCGAGAGCCAGAGTGTGTTAGTCAGCCATGCATAAAAAGGCACAGAGCTTCTCGTGTTTATTGTCGTGATGAACGACATTTAAAAGGACAAAAAGGCAGAGTAGAAAACACAAACACACGTGAAAACAAGGCCTGATGTTTTGGCGACGGTAAGACGCTGCCAGTTATTTTCGTTAGCAACCATCTGTTTCATTATATTCCTTCGTATAACACGGACCCCCCCTCTGAACAGTTTGCTTGGTGAGACGAACTGAAAAAGGCTGCCGATGTCTGCACGTCTCTCTCCGGCTGTGCTCCGCCGTGCCGCTAACTTGGCGTCATTTCCTCAGATTCTGTACAGATTGCACCGGCTAATTATGATCTAATAACTGGCAGACTGTCTGTTTCAATATTATTACAGGAAGAGTAGGTTAAATGAATAGCTCATCATCTGGCCCCTGTATCAGTCATGTTGTTTTAATGATCATAATTTCACCATTAAATCTTAATAATACGTCAAGATCACAAGGGAGACATGTCAATTTGGGGCTTCAATGAGAATTGAGACCAGGATTGTTGAAGTCGAGCCTGTTTTTTTTTTTCCTTCTTCCCTGTGAACACTTGATTTCGTTAGCCGTGTCCTCACATACACACACACGCAGAAGCAACAGAACAGATGCCGAGCTGTTTCTGACTCAATCTGATATCCAATAAATTAATTTCTGTTCTCTGATTGATGTGCTGATGCTGAACAGGAAAGACGCTGAGGTAAATGTTTTGTAGCTCTGGTATTCTGGTGTACAATATGTTTCATATCTAAGGAATTAATTTCAGAGGAGCAATATGTACGATATGGAGCGAATGAAATGATAAAGGGACCTTCCTATATGATCAGACATTAAGGAAACATGCTATGTTGAAGTGCTGGCTTCTCTGACAACAATGCAGCAGCCAGTATGTCCTCCTTCTAACTTTAGATTCTGGTCCTGAATGGTCTGGATTTGTTTGGACCAGAGAAGGTAGGCGGTTTTAAGGCACCCCCACACGGCCGTTTTGGACGCCCCTCGGTTTGCCAGATATGAGAGCAGTTATCAGGTCAAACCAACAGGTGTTGCAGCGATGGAAGCGGGCAAGAGAACTGGTTCAGATAGAAGTGATTGTACCCGACCTAAAAAGCCTCTGCATGTTGCACGGCCTGCTCCGACCTCCACCTCAGCGGCAAGGACGTGTCGACAACAGGAATGCGAGGAACACAACGGAGAAATCCTTCCTGCATATTATCCCATATGCTCTTTTGTAAAGCGTCTCGAGATAACACTTGTTATGATTTGGTGCTATACAAATAATGACTGATTGATTGATAGATGAAAAGCGGTCCGTATCCAAACTGAGTTTAAGGGGTAATGTCAGCAGGACCTACGTGTTTCACGATGTAACGCATGAAGCGAACTTGTCCTCACTCCACTGCATCTCTTCAGGTGAGTAATCCACCTCGAATAAATAGAAGCTGCAAAACCAGTCAGCCTAAAAACTGTCATCAGTATCCACTCCATGGGCGACAACTTTTTTTTTTCTTGTTGCATTTTAAAGGGTGTTTTTTTTTTTTACGAGCTAGTTTTGAGTCTACAACCCAAGCTGAATAAGGCCCTGTGTGTCTGCTATGTTGCTTTTTACTGTAAATTTACAACAAGGTCTTTCTGAAAAGTTGAGTGATTTGCAACAAGAAGCTGGGCGCTACAAACGCTTTCTACACATTGAAAACAAATGAAAAAGAGATGCTGGCGCTCAGAAAAAAACGCCAGGTGGACACAGGGCTTAAGCCTGTAGTTCTTCTTGACCACCACCTGCATCAAAGGTCAGCATTTTAATACGATAACCCTCACACAGCTAAAGATAAGCAATAAAAACAACAGAAAGTCTCTTATAAAACCGTTTGTGTATGTTGAGCCTAAAAGTTGCGTTTGAAAGTCCATTCTTGATCTTAGGAACAGACAAAAAGAAAAGGTTCATACGCTTCATTACTTTTCTAACTTTTAAAGTATTTCCTGCACATATTGGAGTCTTTTGAAAAACAAGAAATTTTGCTTTTGATAATTTTGTGATAAACACAAACAGGAAACCTCACATGAATAACAAAAAGGTAACATGTGAAGTAAATATCTTGTTAAGTCAGGCTTAAAACGGCGGTGTGTTTGATGCTGCAGGATCATTTCTTGGAAGACTCTTTGGATCCTCTGTTGGAGTCTTAATTACAGCACATTAAACTTTGAAAGGCCTCCAAGGACCCGGAGAACAGACACTTTCTGGACGGACTTCTAGAGTCTCTGAAAAAACAAAAGAAATATCACAGCTTTGAGGTATGAACCTGTATTCTAATCACTCTTCCCTCAGGGTTTTTTGTTTGTGAGGTAGAGACAGTGACTGCACACAGCTCCCAGCTAAGAATAGCTGCAGGAGAGAGGGGGGTGGGCGCAGCGAAGAGAGGCAACATGAGAGAGAGAGAGAGAGAGAGAGAGAGAGAGAGAGAGAGAGAGAGAAGGAAAGGGTAGAAAAGAGAGGAAGTGGGCGACAGTGTAAAAAAATAAATAACTCAGGAGGGAGTGTGAATGAGACAATGGCTCTGTCAGGGAGTCAAACGAAGTAAACATCATCTGAGCGATCCAGGCGGAGACTCGGTCCGACTCGGGACTAAACACGACACTGGGACAATCAATCTAAATCAATCAAATGTCTGAGAGGATAAGAGTGTGTGTGTGTGGACAGGAATGGGTGGCGACATGGTGGTGACGGGGTGTACCGTGTCCCGAAGCCACTGTTCGAAGTCTCAGAGTGAATGAGATTATTGAAAATGGCGTGCTGCAGGGTTAATAAGAGGGCATTGTTAGTGGCAGGAGGATGCAGAAACAGTCAATGAGTGAACTGAATAACAGCAGCATGCATACAGCTATTAGAAGAGGCATTGGGATTGTGGACTCTAATGGCAGTACAATGGACAGCTGCTTATCAGAAGAAGAAGAAGCTTTCACTTCACTCCTGGATTTGTGTCATGCATCCGGTCCTTTACCCCTAGGAATGATATCATCACTATAGGATGATATGGCGCCTCAAGATTTATGTCCAATTCCAGCATTCAGAGTCAATGAAGGAAGTAGCGTATCCTTCATGTAACAAAGTGGAAGTATGGCTGTTTGCAGGGGCGTGTCCTGACTTTTTGGACTGGGGTGGCCCAGCTGGGACACTAAGTTGTGCAGGGGTGGCCTGAAGCTTGTGTGAAGAGCATTTATTTAACCCGTCTGTCTGCACTAATCACATCGACTTTTAAGCAACACAAGATAATGGCAACATAAACATTTACAATCTAAATTCTACAAGGACTCAAAACAAGATGTACGTCCAAAGTCACAAAAGTGACTTAAAGTATTTTAAAAATGGCAAACAAACATTTGCACACTGGAAACTTTGAGCTGCCTGTTGCAACACAGCCTGAATCGTGGATTTTAACATAAGTGCCACCTCTGGCAAGGCAAATAGCCAATAATAGTCAAGGATTTTGGGGTTGCACATGGGGTGGCCATTAAGATTTCAATGGGGGGCCCTGGCCACCCCGCTGGACACGCCCCTGGCTGTTTGGTTGTGTGTTCTCCATGCATTAATCAAGTGTTTTAAACTCTACAGAGGTCGGAGTTGTAGAGCTGAAACAACTAGTAGATCAACAAAAGGCACTAATCCACTAATGCCGCTGCTATTTTTATGCTACAATACAAATGCTCATGCCTTCGCAAACAAAAATGACTTGTGGAGTCCCCCAAGGTTCCATCATGGGGCCTCTTCTGTTTAACATCTACATGCTCCCACTAGCTCAGATTATAAAAAACATCCATCGACTAACTTTTAGCCTACTATACGTGTGAATACTGGGCGCAACTGAGGAAGCTACTGGTGAAATGCGTTATTCGCTCGCAATAAAATACAGTAAAGTTATTTTCAGTGTGCCACGTTGTTTTGATTAATTTTGCATTGTATGTTCCTGCAACCGTGCGTACCTGAGAACGTATAGGCTGTGCACGGGGTACCCTGTTGGCCATTTAGATTACACATGTGGATACTATTCATCTATTTACCAAATATTAGCTCAAATGCTATCCATCAATTTGCTAATCTACAAATGCTAATTGCTGTTAAATTAACTAAAATAGATGAATTGCAATTTAATATACCTACTAGAAATGCTCATGCATCTATTTGCCATAAATTACTCCCATTTCAAATGAATGGATAGCATTTGCATTACTACAATTGCCAATGAGTCTATCTATCAATCTCGTTTCCTCTCTCTCTCTCTCTCTCTCTCTCTCTCTCTCTCTCTCTCTCTCTCTCTCTCTCTCTCTCTCTCTCTCAGCCACCAGACAGGCTTGCCGTCGAAGTGGACTCCTTAAATATAGCTCTGGCTAAAATAACAATGTCTCTTGACATGCTCTAATGCCGGCTGATCAATAGTAATTATCTACCTGTGGACCTGCCCAGTGGAGCTCCTTTGGCCCCTGGGGGTTTCACCGCAGACAGCTCACAATCCAGTCTCAGGTAGCTCCATAGGACAGACCTTTTAATTGCTTTGTTCACTGTGAGTAATTGAGGGTTGGAGCGTGTTTGCCACGAGGAGTGTGACTTCACTTGGCCTCTGTTTAATTATTCCCGTAACACGAGCCTTCTGCCTTTCATTTTCACTTTGTGCGCTTCTTCGTGAGGTGCGAATGCAACTGGAAATGTAGGTTGGTTACAGTACACGGCATGCTGAGCCAGATGCACCACAAACACGACCATATGGATAGACGGAGACGTGTTTCTGTGTGTTTTTTTCCCTGCTGGTGGTGTGGACGAGCATATTGCCAGACATTCGATGCATCTTTTTAGCACAGCAACTGTCCCACTGTTCTGATTTGATCTCATCCCTCTCCAGGCCCCAAACCTGCTAGAATTGTTTCTATATTGTTTAATTAGCATACTGATTAATCAGCTGGTTAATTAGACAAATTTCCTATAGGCTGATTACGCCTCCCGGACCTCTCGGTGTGAAGACATATAGAGTGCATCAGTAATGTAATTATTCTGACAGTCAGATGAGGAAATGTAAGAATCTTTCTTTGTGTAACTATGTTCCAACACAAAGGCACTTCAGAGTGAGAAATAGGGCATGCTTGAGTTTATAGAGCAACCTGACACCAGACTTTCTCTCATCAGATATCGATCGCATCTTTTCTAGTGTTAACAGAAATGTCTTGAAGTTCTTTTAGAGGATGAAAATAAACATTTACATGCCACGCCTTTATTGTAGAGAGAGGACAGTGGATAGTGTCAGACCTGGGCCTCCCTCTTGAAGGAACACAGCCTCCGTACATGGAGCGCACGCACTAACCACTACGCTACCAGCGCCCCCAGGCAGACTGTCCTAATAGGAAACAACATTGTCAGCATTCTTTAACACTAAAAACAATGACCTGTTTTGAAACTCAAAGAATACATTGTCGCAATCATCTCGTACAAATACTAACTAAACTAAGATTTTCAATAAAGGAGCGTTGGTAGCCTGGTGGTTGGTGTGCACGACTGTAGAGGCTGTGGTCCTCGAGGAGGATTGACTGGGTTCGAGTCCGGCCTGTGGCTCCTTTCCTGCGCGTCGTTCTCAACTCTCTTCCAGATTTATGACTCAGTAAAAAACGACACTAACCTAACCGAAAATTTCTCTCAAAGAGTTGTAAGCCGCACCAAAGTTAAGTCAAATCTTGTCCGATGAAAACGGGTTCTTCCTCGGCCTAAATCCCATCTTTCCACTAAGTTGAAAAAAACTCAGGTAGATGTTTCCTGCTGAGAAATAAACAGAAAGCTTCAGGAGATAAGATAAGGGATGTCTATTCATTTGTTAACAAAAATGCACTTTTCTTTCGAAAGGAAAGTTTGCAGCAATGAGGATGCAGTGAAGAAAATTAACAAAGAATCAAAGATCTCTCTACATGCTCAGGCTTAGGATTTAAAAGTTGGGGCCAATTGAAGCAGTAAAAATAAAACAAAACAGGACTATAGGAAACTAACAGGAGATTCAATTCTAAACTAGTGCCAAATAAAAAAAGGTGTCCCTATAGATCCACACCCGGTTAAAAACATTTCATATGTACAACTTGAACTGTGTGAGCTCTCGGCCTCTGTGTGTCCTGTTACCCACGCTTGCAGCAGTGATGGCGGAGCGGGTGCCGCTGTAGCGAGGTGCGATGGGTGCCGGCTCTGGCACCGCCAGGCTCGGGTGGCCGTGCAACAGTATCTGCAGGCTGCCATCCTTCTGTTCGCGGAGCATCTGAAGAAAGCAAACTGCACTGTTGCTCACACTCCCCGATCCCGTTGTTGTCATTGGCCGGCAGCCACCAATAGTGAGCCAACTGAGTTAACAGACACTTCCGCTCGGCACATAAGGAACCATCTGTTTTAAAAGAGAAAAAAGAAATAAATAAAGAGCCCTCTCGTGCTTCCTCTCTTCCCCATGTTAGTCTGCAGTGTGCAGAGCTCTGCTATTATCCTGCACCTTATACTCTTTATTGCAATCTCCAGCCGGCGACCACAATTACTGCTGTGACTTTATTGAATCTCTGCCGCCCTGAAACACAAGAAACCAACCAATTTCTTATTTGTTTTATTCAATTTTATTTTCCCTTTGAATCTTTAAATTGCCAATTTGTCTCGCCCCCACTTCCAGCTCATAATGCATCATCAAAGGAGGCATTGCTGCAGTTATTTCCACGCAGAACTCATTTGTAATTTATGGACATTAGCAGGGTCATATTGAAGCCTGATGTGTGTAACATCTTGAAAATCACGGTTGTGCGCCCGTCTTGGCTGCAGCGTGCTCCTCAGACGTGCCAGCTTGTAGCTAAATAAATATTGGCCGAGGGGCATTTGAAAAAACATATTGTCCTGGCTCAGCGCTCGCTCCCCCGGCCCCTCTGTTGCCAAAACAAGACGACGGGGGGCTCAGAGCTGAATCTCTCCTCACATGAGCGCTTTGGTACCGGTCAGTTCACCACCTCGGCCTGCACTCTTTTGTGTGCGTGTGTGTGTGTGTGTGTGTGTGAGTGTGTGTGGGGTCCTGCAGTGTAATGTATTTACTCTGCTCTTCATCGTGCGGCTTGCGGAGAGACTTGCTGGATCTGTTCCATTTGTGCTATCACACTACTCCTTTTGTCTCCCGGGCGACGTACGAGCAGAAAGGCGCTCTTGTTCTGGGTGTTTTGCAGGTTTTCGTGATAGCCAGAGATATCTTTGTCGCTCCTATTTCTGACTTGGTTATGAGATAGACTCTAAATTTGAACGTTTGCCACAGCGGGGTTTGTTTTCCTGGCCTTTTTTTAATCACTCAAATCCTTCTGTTTGTTGACAATAGTTTGCTTATTTTTGTTTGTATGTATTCACTGACTTGAAATCTAATTCAGAGCAGACATGTGATACTTAAAGGTTTGTGTTTTCACTTCACCACCTGCAATAATAAGCAGAGAAACTGTTCATATGTCTTTGTAATTTTTTGTATACAAGTTTCTATTGATGCTTTCTCACACCTCAAAGCCTCTCATCTCCTCTGAAAGTCACACATCTCCTCTGTTCACCACTCTTCACTGTGTTTTGACTGCTTTAATTGGTTCTCAACTGGTGGATCGGGACCCAAAAGTGGGTCACAGAGCCGTTTTCAGTGGGTCTGGAAAAAAAAAAGTGTCGAAAAACCTATAAAGTGCTTTATGACCCTGTTTGTTTTGATCTGTCTCTTTGTTCTGTCATATGTTTTGTACCAGCTGAGGTCCAAACTGCACAATTTGTCTTTAAAGAGGACATATTATCCCCCTTCTGTGCTGTGCTTTGGTCAAAATATAACATGAATCAAGCACCAGAGGAGGTTTGTGACCCTGTATAAACCAGCTCTCAGAACGCTCCGTTTTGATGTGTGTGTCTCTTTAAATGCAATGAGCCCCCCCCCCCAAGTTTTCCAGGTAGACATTACTCCTTCACTAGCGAGAATAAAAATGGCGGACCTGTGCAAAAGTTTTGCTCTAGGCTGGGGGTGGAGTCCATGGGTGGAGACACCAGGGGAGGGGAGGGTTTTTTTTTTTACCAGAATCCCACTGTGACATCACAAGGAGAGCACATTTGAAACAGAGCATTTTTCTCTGTGTTGTAAGACTTATACAGACCACAAACAAAGGACTGTGTGGGTTTATTTCACGTGTTGTGGGTCGGTAGACACTCAGGTTACCCAAATATATGTTCAAAAACACTGTAGAAGTGGATTTTTCTTAATATGTCCCCTTTAAATAAATCTGATTGGTAAAAAGAAAATGAAAATGTTTGGTCGCAATTTGTCTTAAAGGAGTTGGTGGTGGGTCCTGAGGTTGAACCAGTTGAGAACCACTGATTTAAAGGATAAAATAATTAAATCCTTCTCGTCTTTGTTTAACGTGAAAGGCCCGACCTACAGTATGAAATCACATATTTGCAGTGAACGACTTTAGACGGCCACAAAAAGAAGGAAGTCAAATCTTTCCTTTGAACCTTTTTGATTTCAAGTCAGGTGAACGTCCTGCGTGCACATTTTATCACTCAACTTTCCGCACATGAGAATATTCAGATCGACAATAAAAGGAAACAGAGTGACTCTAAATTAAAACATATGACTCAATCATTGTCTCTTCTCAGCACTTTTTAAATCCGTGCACTCCTTTTGAATTCCTTGGAATGAAGGTGTATCGTAACAGGTGCATTATTTAGTAGATTTGACATTGCTGCCACGTGTTTGCAGAGAAAGAATTAACACGCCCGTGGAAAAGAAAGCAAGAAGAAGAAGAAGAAGAGGAAATCTACTGAAAATAATGAATTATCCGAGCCTATTTCCAGTCGTCCTCTTAAGCCCTATTTAAAGGGCGTGAGGTATTATGAATGTGAGGTGGTCTAATTTTACCCCCTGTAGTATCTATCTTCATCTGACTACATTAGTGTACTTTTCCAGGCTCTTTCCAGGCTATTTTTAATCACATTGCATGACTCCGAACTCCACACTCGTCTGCTTTTTTCTTTCCTTCTCACACGAGATTAATCTCTTCGTAAGTTTACAGCAATCGGATTTACACACCTGAAAGTGTGACGAGATCAAATAAAGAAAAATCCTGAGATTTGTATTTGCTAAACGGGTGAGAGGCGCCGTAAGTGACTCAAAGAAATGAATTATGTATACGCTAAAGAGAACTCATTTGGGAATTAAGGAGGATAAGTAGCAGTCCATTTTGTGCCTGTTAGGGAGCCTCTCGGAGCCACCGTGGCTGCATTAGGGAGAGCTAATGGGCCCTGGGAGGGGGTGAGGATGGGGTAGAAGGGAGGGAGGGAGGGGAGGATTTGTTGGGCCCTTTGCCGCCCAAGGTCTCCGGGCCCCGGTGACAGATGGTTGGCCACCTCTCTGGGTGGCTGTGGCTACAAGGTCTGTCGTGAGGCTGATCCGCCGCGTTGACAGCGACGCAGAGATCAAACGACATTGTGGAAGGTGAGGAGACAGGTGGCGTGCCAGGGGCGGATCAGGAGAGACAGGGTGACGGCTGAAGGCGAGGAAGATGCCGATTTGGACATTATTAGACCAAACTGGCTGATGTGGAGTTAAACATCTGGAGTATCCGACCAAAACTGAAATAAAAAATCACACACTGTCTTTTCGTTTTTGATCAGAACGCTTCGGAAACAGAGGGCATGATGGGTCACTAACGCTGTACCTACAACGTTATTAAAAACATTAAAACATATATACAAAGACTTTCATGGAAATACCTGATTCTATGGTATTTAAGAGCTCATGTCTGTGGTTTCCCCTTTACTACTACAGGGCAAACAAATCTGCATGTTGAACTGAATCTCCTTCGTAACCTTTAATGCATTCATCAATAAAGTTTCTCGTTAATTAATTCCTGATTCAAAGGCGGAAAGAGCGTCACAGAGTTTCTTCTACAATTAATAAATGTTGTCTGAAAGAGCAGCAGCTTCTCTGACCTGATGAACATGTCACGTCATTTCTGTGTCGTCTCAACAACCATCCCCATCCCCACGGCGTGCTCTGACCTCCACCTCAGCGGCAAAGGAAGTGTGGACAACAAGAAGGCGAGGAATACAAAGGAGAAATCCTTCCTGCATATTATCCCGTCTGCCCCTTACCCATGTTTCTTATCAATGAATAAGGTCCTTCACCTGCTCTTTTTGTAAAGCATCTCGAGATGACACTTGTTATGAAATGGCGCTATACAAATAAAGATTGTTTGATTTTTTATTTAATTTCAAACCTTCCTTTAAGGCTCAAATATCATTGAGGTTTCAATCTTTTACAGGATATCAGTAAAAACAATCGCACACTGTGTTGGAACGGGACGTGTCTTGCCGCCATGACAGACAGAATGTTTATCGTTGCCGTGGAAACACCGGATGTTACGTCAAAGACCGCTGCATAAGGAAGCGTGAGCTGCTACTGAAAGCTGCCGTCCTGTTGCTGTATGTGCTGCTGTGATAAAAACGTCATGTAGATTATACTCGGATACATTAGCTCGTCTGTAAACATATTCTCTTCCTCAGGTCGGTTTCACCCGTTCGTCTTGACTACAGTCAACTCAGAGTTCGTTTTCATCGGGGGTGGCGGTGTGGAGTAGCAGAGAGAATCACTCCCATGATTCCCCGCCAGCCTCGACGTCATCTTTTGTTATTGTTTTGATTAAGAGCCCCCTGGTGGCTGGAATGTTCATACTGTGGGTTTAAAAGCTGCGACTTTCTGTATTTGATCTGAGAATAAAAACCTGGTTAAAAACTCTGTCTGGGTTGAAGTGTTAGTCTCTGCTGCAGTGTACTGTATACACATCACATCTGACATGAAGGTATGGTTACTACATTTAGCAGTGATAGCATGTTGATGGCTTCAAAATACAAAATAAATCAAGCTAACAGTTGATGCAACAGGCCGTTCTCATGCAGCTGTTTGCACAAAGTGATCTTGCATCACATCAGCAGTGAACACTGCGAGTAGCCAATATTCAGTTGGTCATTAAAGTGAAGTAGCCGCACGCTGTGTTCTCATTTTCGAGACTGTTATTAAGACTCGACATTGAAGCAAGCAGCTCTCATCAGGTTCCATCACGCTCCGATCCGAGCTGTTTGCATAAACAAAATGAAGCATAGAGTCACAGAAATGAGAACACCTCGTGCCGCTTTTAAGTGAAACAGAGGTTTTTTTTTCTTCGCCTTATTTGTACATCCAAAGTCAAACTCAGTTGCTTGAGGTAAGTTTGTCTGCAGGGAGGTGCGTTAGCGTAAGGCTGACTGCACACTGAACGGTTTTCAAATCTTAACCATTTAAGAACGTGGTAGACCACGGACATGAGGACAGTCACAACCGATTTTTAACATCATAATCCTCCGAATGCTCACACTAGACGATTGGACCAGACCACAAGACCACACAGCTGCTGTTTGTAGAAACGATTCCACAGACACGAGATCTCACAGAAACTCATCAAACTGAAACTGATCAAACGTGACTTCAGAAGGAAAACAAATGTGGAGGACGATCGCCGTCATCAGCTGGCTGTCGTTCTTTGTCTTGCATGAGACGTTAATAAAGACCCTCGCGTTGTTGCTTCTTCTTTTTCAATATTCCCCTCGGCTCAGGTCTCTGTTGCGTTTACGTTTTCTGCCCTTGTTTGTGAGCTGTTAAAGTTCACAACATTCAGTTGGTGACGCTTCCCGGTCTGCTCGCTCTCATTGGCTATTGCAGGTATTCCATCAGAGGCAGCCTGACACTTGATATGGACGGTAAAATAATCGTATTGACACCACACACACTTGAGGATTATTTGGACACATAATCGGTTGCGACAAGCCTCAAAGCAGGCCACGCCCCCCTGATCGTTGGCCTTAAATCTTCTGGTGAGTTTCCAGCATTGGTCAAAATTTGTTAGAATTACAAGTGATGGAAGTACAAACAACCTAAGGGTAATTGTCCTTACATCAAGGAATTGTATTTGTTAAATACCCGCTAACGTCTCTTGAGTGCGTCAGTGGAGTTTTTTTAATCACAAAGTCGTCCTAAAAGTCTGAAAGGCTGCTTGTGAGAACTTTTAATGTCCAAACCTTTGCACCAGACGTCCTAAAATAAACATGAAAACTTCCTCACTGATCTGATGTATCATTCTTTGACAAGTCAAACACAAAAGTGTCTGTGAAACGAAACACGTGATGAATCGTCATTCAAAAACAAGCATGTCATCAATTCCCCGCCACCACTACCCCCCACCCCCCTTGGGCACGAGAGCTCGAGACCCCGTTAGCGATTAACCCCGTCTTACATTCCCGATGATCGGATTAAGTGATTCCCACAGTCTAGTCTGAAACTACTCCCGACCCGCAGCTCCGGAGAGCATCTCAATATCCAATTTCACAGCTTTCTAAACCTGCATCCATCAGACAGGGCTATTTATTACTGTCATCGGGCCTTTGGGTTTGTTTGGGTGGGGGGGCTTTTGTGTTTCATCTGCAGGAAGGTGATCAGCAAGAGAGTAAGAAGTGTAACGGGTGGGGAACCAGTGGCGTTGCCCGAAACCGGCGAAAAAACCAAGAGCAGGCCTGTTAAATGAGAATACGACAGCGCTTGTTTCAGCAGTCAGCAGCTTCTGCAGGAGCTTTGATCAACACGCAGGAGTGACTACTGCTGAAGACTTTTACAACCTGGTGTGCTTGTGTGTGTGTGTGTGTGTGTGTGTGTGTGTGCGTGTGCGTGTGTGTGTGTCCGTCCTACAGCACATTACAGATGAAAAACAAAAAGAAAGTGATTTGGGAGTCGTAACTTCTGCAGAAAATTGGGATGTTTTTGGAAGTTTTCAATCACAACTCAGAATTGGGTTGAGGTGTAAAGAAAAATAGAGTTCACTTTGTGCTTTGGGGGGAAAATGTAGTGCTGGCTGGCTGGTGAAGCGCCTCCCGGATAATAAAACCATTTATAAGGGGGTCTTAAACTGGACAAGCAGCTGTAATGGGTTCCTCCATTATAGAAGCTTTATAATTTCCCGTTTTTTTCCTCTTAGAGCCTCTGTTGTTCCTGTGAATTACCCCTGAATGATTTATGCTCACTGGTCCGGCCCCTGATAGACCCTGGCAACACAGATAGAAACACACTTAGTGCTTTTTGGTGTGTAAACACACTGTGTATTAGAAGCCGACTTGTTTCAAACAGCCAAACATGGAGGGGGGGGGGGGGGTTGCTGGGTGTCATTTCGCTCGTCAAACACCTCCGTGTCACAGCCAATCAGGGGGGACGCCGCGAGCAACACGAGCCATTTAACCTGCGCAAACACGCCGTGCCACCGAGCACAACGATGACTTAAGAGCCTGAGCAAACAGCGGCGAGAGCCATCGCGCACGGATTCGAGGCGGCCGGGCTGAGGACAAGTCACTCCCGTAATGGGTTTGTGATGACTCAAGAATCAAGCGGCCATCTGTTTGTTACAGTGGGGGAGGAGCACAATCACAGTTCAGATAGTCCGAATATTAGCCGGCAGTGCTGCAGAGGAGGAGGGGAGGATTTGGCCGGCAGCACAGGATGTAAAGCATATGTGCATAAGTGGTGAATATGCTGATAGCTGAGGCCCTGATCCTCTGAACGGGGGCCAGATAACAGGTGATTTTTCAGCCTCAGTGACACAGCGTCTTCAAAAAGGTGCAAGACAAACAGAGGTGGCAGAGGGACACACATTATTTACCTAAGTGGTTATTTTCCATTCGGGGTGAGATTGGTCTTTGTGAAAGGAAGACAGCACGCAGCGATGCAAGATAAAAATGATCCACAATTCCCCATAAACGCATTCAATGAACGGAGAGCAGTCGGTTTGGAAAAAGGGGCAGATATTTGTGTTAAAATGTCAGGAACAAAAGTACAAAGATTCGGGAAAAAACCCTGAAATCCAGAAGTCCAGAAACTTAGAACTTTGTACTTTTTGTCGCGACGAGTCACAACATGCAATTTTGACCTTAGTTGTGCTTTCACACTTTCGCACAAAACTCCTGAAATCTCAGGGTGAGATGATTCTGTGAACACAGACAGACGTATTTTTTCACTCTGACTTTACCCAGACTTTTTCTGACATCCCCCTACTAAATATTGCACGTGAAGTCGGGGCAAGGGGGGTGACAGAACGAAGCTGGAAATATTCAGGACAATTTCCCACAGGTGAGTGGGAGGGGCTGATGAAGACGTTTATTCCCTGCGACCGGTGCAAAGATCTGTGCCAGTTTGGTTTGACCTCCATGCACGTAATGAAACTGCTTCATTATGTTTTCTGTTTCCTAATATGTTCTTCTCCGCTCTTTTGTTGATACCATGAATATATCCAGCATATCGGAGATACAAGAATAAGATCAGATCCCAACTTTCCTGAGCTCTAGTTTACAAACCTACCGGGACATCGGAGACCCATCTAGTTTGTAAAGAAATGTCCCACAGTTTGGGCATAATGTACCAGGTGTGTTCAGAACAGCAGCAGAAATGTGTGTCGTGCTTGTGGGGGGGTCGTTAAAGAGCTGCAGCTCCTGGTCGAGCCTAAACTCTCCCACATTCTGTCGAGCCCTGAGGATTTCATGAACACACACCCTCTTCTTCTTCTGCTGCTCGTTTCCTCTTCAGCAGAAGAGATGTCGGGGCTTTGTTCTTAAAAGTGGACACACACATTGTGCTGGGGCAGAAGCCATTTTCTCTCCACTATTGTTTCGGTCACCTAACAACTCCCCCCCCTGCTCTGTTCCCTTCCCTGCAGCGAGCGCAGTGCAAACCACATCCTATCTGAAAGGCCCTTAAGACTCTGTGACACAAACAAGGTGTAAAACTCTGCAGTAACCTGCAGCAGCAGCTCACCGCTGACATGAAGAGCTCGCCACATATTTAAAGCAGCCAGGTGTTTGCATGAGATTTCAATGATGAGAGTTTGAATAAAACCAGAGTCATTTGTGTCTGCTCTGTAACCGTGAAGTTCATTTGAACTGCAAAAGTCAAACCACAGGCAGACTCTGAGGTCTAAACTGGTTTGTGACTGGGACTTTGGAGGCAGAGAATCCACCCCCTCCCCCCAATTAGCTCTTAACCCTTTGGAATAAAATCGGAAGAGACCAATACTACATTTAAACTGAAAGTTCTGCGTACAGAATTGAATCACATTAAAACTTAAGACCTGCAGACACATCCTCTGTGCTGGAAAAATGTCCCCAAGTCTTTCAGCTGTTCTTAAATTGTACAATAAGTATTGATTATTTATTAATGTCTTTGGAGCTGCTGTAGCAGCCTGGACTCTAATCAGCCGACTAACATGTTTCACCTGCGAGTGACGCGTCAGTCTGAGTTTGTTCGCCTGAAGCCACTGAAAAAGGACCTTGACCAAAATGTCTGTGGCAATAAAAAGTGTTAGTATAAGATTTTGATGTGCTGACGTGGGCGGCTGTGGCTCAGTTTGTAGAGTCGGTCACTTCTCAACTGGAAGGTCGAGGGTTCGATCCCCAGCTCCTGCAGCCACACGTCTGATGTGTCCTTGGGCAAGACACTTAACCCCAAGTTGCTCCCGCTGCTTCGTCAGCAGCGTATAAATGTGTATGAATGGGCTAATACTGATGGACCTACGTAGCAGCGTCTACCATCAGTGTGTGAATGTGTACGTGTGACCTGCGGTGTAAAGAAGAGTAGAAAAGAAATATACAAGCTCAAGTCCATTTATCATTTACTCTACAAACATTTAAATAGCAAATCTGCACTGCGGCCTTGTCTATGGAAGTTAATTTAATCCATATTATACGTTGTTGGATGCTTTCATTTACTGTATTTATTCTGTTTGCTGGCTGGAGGTTTTTAACTTCTACATCTGTCTCTCTCGGTTCATCTTTGTTGTTTTTATGCCATGCTGCTTTTTCCCACATCGAGGCTCTAATAGAGAGCCGCCTTTATTTGTCATAATGTGCAGAAACACCAGGCTAGTAAGAGAGACGGGGCCTTAAATATGGATGAGCTTTTATTTCAAGTTTTACGGTGTGTTGGTAAGAAAGTGTCATTCGTCATATTAAAAAGCCTCAGTGCTGTTTTCAGGTCCGTACATGTCGGATTAGATGTTGTTGAATCTCCTCAGGGAAGCAATCAGGTGTTTAAAGTTAAGGGCAATTCCCTCCTCTACAGACAATCAATAAAAAAAACGTACGTGTGGGGACGGTAATGGGGTTGGCTTGTAACCTGCTCTGACAAATTAAGGCAAGTGGTGTTTTTTCATTACTTACACATCCGCTTTCATTTTTCCCATCAGTGGAACCAATTAAACAATGCTGCCTTAAATTAGTCATTGATTTTTAGCAGTAGTGACACTTTACAGAAGGAAATAATAACTTTTAAGGGAGTGTTCCTGTTTGGTTTTTTTTTCATTACTGCCAGTCTCGTAACAAAAGGACAGAAACAATTCACCTGCATGAAAAAGTGGGCTCTTAAATTAGCCATTGATTTTTTCCTCAGGTGTCACTTTGGTTAAATGCTTTGTGGTCCGGAGGTTTCTCTCCAACCTGGAAATTGACAAGAGAGCATCATCTGTTAGTCTCATTGCTCGGTTTGTGTGTTTTGTTGTTGTAACTTTGAGTATGTAAAATGACTCCTCGCTGGTTTCTTCTCAGGAAAAAGTGATAAATGTTGCAGCAAGGGGGTGAAAGTCACCACAGAATTGCATTTTATATTCAGGGATGCACCGACACATCGATTCAAAATCGCTTTCGGCCGATATTGGCCTTGCTGACAGACATCGGCAAATAATGTGACGGTAGCCGATGTTTATCTGTTGTGCCAACTCAATTTAATGCTGACATATAGTACACCTTACTACTGATTCAGAGAAGGTTTTTATTGGGTAGAAGAAATGATAAATGAACTTGAGCTTGTATAGCGCTTTTCTAGTCTTCTGACTACTCAAAGCTCTTTCACACCGCAGGTCACACACATTCACACACTGATGGTAGAGGCTGCTGTGTAGTGAGACCATCAGAAGTAACTCATCCCATTCATACACATTCACACACTGATGGTAGAGGCTGCTGTGTAGTGAGACCATCAGAAGTAACTCATCCCATTCATACACATTCACACGCCGCCAACGCAGCGGGAGAATTCGGGGTTGAGTGTTTTGCCCAAGGACACATCGGACATGTTTCTGCAGAAAGAAAGAAGTAACCTGTTGGACAAACTCTGACTTATTTTCATTGTCAAACTCTAAAACGTTGGCATTGTGGGTAGAGCCCGACCGATAAATCGTCCAGCCGATAATTTGGCCAATATTAGCATATCCAGTCACTATCGGTATCGGCTAATTTGATCCTAGATATGCACCGATATTACTCGAATTATTCACCAGTCAAATATCATTTCATTAGATTACACTAGCAGTTCTCTCTGTCACCAGCAGAGAGCGCTATATGGATTACAACAAGCATCATCATTCTCCAGAGTGTCGAGCGATGACGCACGTACATGCTCAGTTACTTTCCAGTTGAGTGACCATCTCGTCTTCTTTATTTATCTTTTCCACAAGTGTTTGTGTTTGAGGGATCAACACAATAAATGTGTAAATGTTTATCAATCTATCTCTACAGAAAGAACACAGATCTTAGGAGGATATCGGCCGATTTTTTTCACTCCCCAATATCGATATCGGCCCCAGAAATCTCATATCGGTCGGGCCCTAATTGTTGGAGTCACCAAAACAAGTCATGAAACAAACATCGGTATTGGTATCATCATTCGGCCCCGAGTTTCACAATTGCTGCATCTCTATTCTCGATCAAATGCACGACATGGCTGACGCTACCGGGTGAGAAAAAAAAGCATTTTTTTTGCAAATAAAACTGAATGTGCGACATCATCAAACATCTGCAAAGTGGTGAAAACTGTTTTTCAGAGCTATTTTATTACACAAGGTTTCGCTATTGCCAATCCCAGCCCATACACATGTGAACGTTGATAAACAGACGGACCAGATTCCTTCTTCTTTTAATGCTCGATAAAAAACAACAAAAGGAAATCAAACAAAAAAATTGCGTTTTCGTACCCGCTGCATTTCTTCTTCTTTTTTCTTTACCTTGAAATAAAACACGAGCAATTTTAAGCAGCAACAAAATGTGCATCGACCCGATTATACAATGGAACACTATTTTCATCACATTATAAAAACTTTAAATATTTCCTTTTTTTCATCTTTATATGTTTTTTTTTTAACCAAAAAGCAACCCTACCAATGAGAACTCATGAATATACACGTCGTGTTCACCTGAACAGGAACAAACAGAATCAGGGAAATGTTTCAGTTGATGATTGATTTTTTCTTTACTTTTTATTGTTTCAGCCAATAAAATCACTTTTTTTTCTGTATTTAGGGATGCAAATAATATCCTGTTAACTGATCGCTGCGTCCAACTTCCCTGTACAAACACTCTCACCTGTTATTCATCAGACCTCTGAACACCTGCTGGATAAATAATGACTGCTGCTTTCATGTCTTTCAGAAAACTAAAGAGAAACGTCTGAATTTATTTTACAGAGGCCTGGAGCTTTATTGATTATCCTAAACAGACGCCGTTCACATGTGAGCCGGAGGAAGTGATTTCCATTCGAGTTCATCCTCGCACGTCGGAGTTTCACGAGGATTTCTCAGCCGTCAGGTCGATAGATCCATCGAGCAGAAACACCTACATGATGAGGTCTACAGTTCTGATTGGACGAGGGGCGTCGACAGACGAGAGGTGCTGTGCTCAGACTGGTGGCGAGGCGGCTAAATGTCTTTTATTATCACATTTTCTTGTCTATAATCATGTCACTTCACCGTAAAAGTATGGATACAATACGCTGCCAGTATGCACTTTAAATGAGCATCAAAGTACGGGATGGCTAAAGGACAAAAAGGATCATCCTTCCAGCAGATGAGACTGTTTCTTTTGCAGGAAGTCCAGGTAGGTGAGTCCCGTCACTGCAGGGCGCTACATGCTCAAAATCATCAGAATAAAAAAACCCCAGAATGATTCCCACATTAATGTACAAACACAAACAGCTGTAAAAAGCCAACCACGTAGCTTGCTGACCCCGGGGCAGGCTAACACCGAGCCGGTCCTGTCCATAAAGTGCACTCTCCATCCTGCTGTGCCGCTTCAACGTCAGACAGACAAGAGCAAAGAAAAAGAAACGTGTTCATGTGAGAGAGACAGAGGGAGAGGGGGAGCTCCGCTGCGTGTGTGTGTGTGTGTGTTCAGTCTTATTCCCGGAGCGACGGTGACTTAGAGGACATGACAGTCTCAGGTGTACAGAGGAGGAGGGAGGAGGTGTGTGTGAGTGTGGGGCTGTCGTTAATAAACATAGCCCTCACTGTAGGGGTGCGGCTGGCAGTACGGCCCCTCCTGCACGTAGGCCATGTTTTCGTCAAAGTGCGACAGCGGCACCGTGTCCTCCTCGTTGATCTGCCGCTCCATGTCCGTCTTCAGCACCGGCCGCTGATTGTCGGGGAATGCCATTGAGAACAAGGCCTCGGGGTCGCACACGAACTTGTAAACGTATCTCTCGCCGGCCACCTGCACGGAGACGAGGGGAGGGAGTGGAGGCGAGAAAACAAATTAATCAACAGGTTTCAGTTTGCAAATATTTCTAAATTTGCAGAACACAGCGTGATTCAGAGCAGTGTGAGCTGTGAGTCATCAGATCACCATGGTAACATCATTTTCCCTTCAGAAAGAAAAACAAATCTATTTTGACTTCAGCTGGTAACACGCTAGAGAATGTTAGGCCTGATTAAATCATATAAATGTAGAAAGAAGGTCGCTGTGTAGCTGCATTCAGGTGCTCCTCGGATGGTCAGTTTCCGAGTTGGGAAGTCGTGCTTCCCACTTCAGTGTGTTCACGTGCTCTCAGTTCAGAAAGTCAGAATGCTGTTACAACAATAACAAACAGCGTGGACGCGACGAAGAAGATGTGTGGGATGTCTCTGTTACAGGTTATGTGCAATACGTGAATTAACAAAAAAGTATCTGAACATTAACTGAACATATTTTGGCCCCCCATGTGATGACGTATATTACGTTTTGTTGACTTGAGCAGGGGTTCATTTGCATTTTCCCAACTCGAAAATAACATTTTCCGATGTGTCTGACGCCACATGAATGCAGGGTATGTTCAGGAAGTTGCATGCTAAACTATCGTTTGTTGGGTCTCATTGGAATCGCAATGGATTGTGGGATGCGTAGTTCATTCACTCTTTGCACCTTTGACTTTTGCTTGGTGTTCTAATCCTTTTGTTGCAGCAGCTCAAATGTTTTACAGTCACAAGTATTCATGAAGCTGGTTGGCTTGATTCAAAATATTGATGAACAGATTTTTCAGAAATGTCAACGGAGGATTTGAATGTGAAAATGTTCTTCCAGAACCAGAGCCACCAAAAGCGCTCACTGTTGAGCTCTCTACCGCGACCTCCTCAGAAGACGAGGAGGAAACCTGGAAAATGTTTTTGTTGACATTTTAAAGTTGGAGTTTGATAAACGTTCAACGGAGCTATTTTATCATTTTCTGTCACTTTCAGTTTCTCCATTTCTTGTGCAACAAACACAGTTGACTTCCAAGTACGTAAAAATCTCTCTAATGTCTGCAGCTGTCCGTTCAACACAAAGTGAAGTGCTCACAGGGAAGTTTGAAAGCCTCGCTCTTTATCTGTTGCTCTCCCCCCTTTTAAAAGCTTCTAATAGGAGGTGTAGTGCGCAGAGGCCCCTCCCCTAGCACAGGTGGAATCAATCAGGCAAGTATTGGGGACACCTGCTGAAAATATCGTCTCTAAATTGTGATTATTTTTTGTCATTGTGTTTTGACTAAATAAAAAGCTACATTAAGGGAAGGCTAAAATTGTTTAGGCATTTTATTAAGGTTTTTTTTCCTCAAAGATTGTTTTTTTTATACCTTTTGCATGATTCCCTTCTCGTAGTAGTAGCGCAGAGATCGGCTGAGCTTGTCGTAATTCATCGCTGGTCGGTTCTTCTGTATCCCCCACCGACGAGCCACCTTTGTACCACACAGACATAAACAGAGTCAGTCAGTGAACAGAAACAAAGAGCAGGATGTCAAAGAGCAGGCACAAGCATGCATGGCCGACCTGACACCCTGACAACACCGCCGCGGCAGCTGATATGTTAAACAAACTTATTAATCCATATTTTGCTAATAACAGTAATTAGAGTGCGTCCAGGCCGGGCAGACCTGACCAGGGATGTGTTCATTAGGAGCTTGTCACACACCCAGCGGAGGAGGCAGCAGATGTTACAGCACCTGTCTACCAGACCACCCACCACCCGGCCTCGCAGTGACAACCCACAGCCCCACGGAGCTCTGCTCACATTCTCCTCCGTGGCTTTTACTCGGCTTATCGCCTCTCCTCTCTTTCTTTTCCCTCCTTTTGTTCATTTTTCCGTTTTTCTGCAAACCTTTTTCACTAAAAGTCACAATGGAGACAAAAAAATAGACCGATATATTGACAGCCGATATCATGGCTGATACGAGCCAATCACAGCTAAATATAAGCTTCAATATTTAGCTAATGATAAAATAATGTAGAAAACAAAAATTAAGAAATGATGTCATACCATAAAAAACAGAGCTGCAGGATATGTAGCATGAGCTATCCAAGCTGAACGCAAACTAGCCAATGCAAGAATTTGTTCAGGATAAATATACAGTAGGGCTGTCAAACGATTACAAATTCCACTCCTTTTTTTTTATGGTTTTATTTTGAATTTTTGTACTGTCTAAACGCACAGAGTACTTTACTTCCTGTGTGCTTTTATTTTGAAAAACAGTAAGGAGCTTCTGGTAGATGGAAGTTTAGGACATGAAGTTAAGCCCAGAAACAGGAAGTGGTTATGGATCCCAAACTGATGTCAAACAGCTCAAAGGAACGGTAACAAAGGTCAATGTGTGATGTCATCAGGTGAACGGTAACAAAGGTCAATGTGTGATGTCATCAGGTGGATATGACTTTGGACTCGTCAGCTGAGCTGTCTGAGAGTTTGTTAAATTAAAATGAGACATTCAAAGATGCAGCAGTGTCCTTCTTTTACATCACTGAGACTACAGGGAGACACTGAGGACGACTATCTACGGTGAGCCTGAAGGGACAAAATAGCCTGAGATTGATGTGATTTAAAATAAATGAAGGCATTAACTTAAGGCATTGACTTAATAAATCGGGATTAACTCCTTAATGCTGACAGCGAACATAGAAACGTTAAATATTCTTAAAAGGAGATACTTCGTGTCTTTAAACGTTCAATCTGTAATTCTGACAATCAAAAGTATCGAGACGTACCTTACTGTACTCTAAACAACAACAACAGATCTTTAGTCGTTTTTTTAACTCAAAGCTGCCGTGAGTCAAAGAGAGAGCACTGTTGTAATTGCGTATTTTAATTTGTGTAGTTTAGCCCGTGTGCAGGGGTTTGTTTGTGATTCTTGGTGGTTTAAAACAAGAGCCCAGTATTGGTTGCCTGGGACTTGTTATTTTGTTGCCGTGGTAATGAAAAAGGTATCAGTATCGTTAGTGGTTCTTCTAGTGTGGCAACTGGTGGTGCAGTCATGTCTGTGCAAAGTGATGTAAAAAAGCAACAACACAAAAATCACTGTATCGGCACCCATATCAATGCTGGGTCTTAAATCTGTAAAATCTGAATATCAAGGTTTGATTTGATAGTTGAGTGGATATGGAACGAGCATGTTTCTAAATATCCGTGTTAAAAGGCGAGATGTGATCACGCCAGAGTTAGCAAAGACGTTAAATTACATCTGCCGTCTTTCAGCAGGAAACAAAAACAGAAGACTAATCATGAAAATATGCAGATTCAGAAGACGTCCATACTGGTGTGGCTCTAACGTTACCCCTCCCATTAAGAAAAAAAAAACAGTTGGATCTGCTTTTCCCTCACTGACAGGCGCCACCACGCCACGTAGAGAAGCTAGCTAACGTATATTTCCACGGCGTCCCAAAGCGGGAACGTTTGGTCACTTGATGGCATGAATGGGCCCCCCTGTTAGCTGCAGCTGGCTCGGGCCTCTACACTCTGCTGGGCTGCGTGGACTGCTGCCAGGTACCCCTCTATCTCCCAGCCCCCTTGCCTGCACCCTGCATCCTCCCCCCGCCCCACCCCCGAAAGAGAGCAACAGTGACTGAGCCTCGCTGTGTGTGTGTGTGTGTGTGTGTGTGATGTGGGCGAGCACACAGACCCGGCCTCTGTTTCCATTTCAAAAGGCTCAACCGTCGACATGGTTTTTATTTTCAGGAATACGTCCTGTGGAATATTTAGCAGAGGCCGGCCTGAAGGGTCAGCGGGATGGATGTGGTTTAGTAGAAAATAAATATTTAAAAAAATCATAGACCTGATTGAGCTACTTCAAGGACAGAGAACACAAATCACACCACTTCAAATGACCTTTAACTTTAATCTTTTTTAACCTGTAAGAATCCTTTAACGTTTATTCCTCTTTTTGGTAACGTACTGAGAAACATCTGCACCAGGCTCAGATACGACTGTTACCCAGCTGCAGCTAAGGTCGTCAAAATCATCAGTTTTAAAACGATACAATCTCTGCTATCTTAATGATCCACGATATCGAAGGACAGAAACGTTGATAAAACTGCATCTGTTTCATAAGAAGGTTCATAGGAGAGGAATGAAATAATTTTGCACACTCAGGCACCGGTGGCCGGCTGATTGGTCCGTGCGCCCCATGTGCAGAGGCAGTGGTCCTCAGGGCGGGCAGCCGGAGTTCGAATCCGACCTATGGCTTCTTTACCGCATCTCATTCCCCACTCTCTCACTCTCTCTCTGATTTCTGACTCTATCCCAAAAATAAACCTTAACAAAAAAAAAACGTTTGCAAACCGTCTTAATCATCTGCTCCCATACTAAGTGTTTCCAATCTCCTTTACTTCCAGAAAACTTGAGATGATAATATGTTGTAGGTTGTGTTGCAGTGAGAGTCTCACCTCCTCCGGCTCGATGAGTTTGAACTCCATGCCGCGGCCGGTCCAGGCGATGAAGTGCGAGTTGGACGGATCGTCTAGCAGAGCCACCAGGAACTGCCAGAGCTGCAGCGAGCCTCTGCGCTGGTACGACGGACCCTCACGGTACAGACCCGTCTCCTGCTTGATGTCACCTACGGGATATTTTTAAAGCACTGTTACTGCATGGAGCTTCTACACAACTGCACAGGGAGCCGTTTTCTGTGCAGTAGTTAGAATCCTAAAAGGCACTGGACGGGAGGACTCACCTTCAACCTTCTCAGGCACGACGCAGGTGTCATCGTAGAAATGCCTCACCACTTTGTCAAACATACAACCTGCAAAACAAAGATAAAAAAAGGAGCGTTTGAAATAACATCCCTCATAAATTCAAACGTGCATCATCACAACATTCACTGGGATCGTCGTCGGTACCTTCAGTCCTGTTGGTGTGAGCCAGATAGCCGTCTTGCCGTAAGTAGACAGAATGGCAGCTAGGCACTTCTGCTGAAAGCCAGGCAAGAAAGGGAGAGTGGGTGTTAAAGGGCCCGAAGGCAGCATTAAGAACACTATGTGAGTTATCTGAGAGCAGTCAAAGCTTGTTCACTCAATGCACCACTGGCTCTGATTAAAGAATAAGCCCTCTGGGGTCGGCCTCGCGAAGGCTCCCAGCCACAGGGCGTGCTCACGGTACCACACGGCTAATACTCGCTCTGAGCGTCTCCACTCAGAGGAACATTTACTACTAAAACACGGACGCTCGTGTGAAAACACAAGCTCACATGATGTAATGTTTTTGCCCAAGCTCACATGATTTTACTGACTTGTTCAGATCAGAACTACACGGACATGAAGGTGTTGGCTTCTTTGACTTTTCCGCTGGACATGATTTCTAGCACGTTAGCTCACAGCTAGTTTCATTTTTTAATAAATTAAAGGCCCAGAAAATGTTCCTCACCTGGTACAGTCTGCTAATTGGATCCTACATGAAGACGCTAAACTCAACAGATCATCGTTGTGTAACAGAGGAATTGCAATGTTTCGTATCGTAACTCTTATTCTTGGTTTTAAGTGGGCGGGGTTTAGAGCTCACGGGGGGGATTATGTATCCCTTCTGGACTGGGAACGCCTCGGGATCTGCCAGGTGGAAAAGGTTGCTGGGTAGAGGGACGTCTGCTGCAACTTGCTTAGCCTGCTGCCACCGCGAACCGGCCCCGGATAAGCGGAAGATAATGGATGGATTGGTGGGTTTAGTGATGTCACAAATTTTTACGTCAAATCTGAGTTTAGCAACGTATTAATAAAATAACATGGACGGTTGTGATGTCTATGTTGCCAAACCTCCGTCTGTAAATATGACTGAAACTCACCGAAACACAAATTTAAAAAAATACGTAAAGCTCTAATGAGGAACTTTTTCGTTTGTGTTGATCTGGCGCCCCCTGTGGCCAAAGCGGCACCTCTTATCACTTTGCTGATTTAGTCCTGTAAATGTGTAAGTAGTTTTTTCTACGAACAATTTCCGTCCTGCTTTTGTCTGTCAAATGTGTCACTCCACGAGGATAATCTTTGCTGTTGAAAACATTAGCATGCTAACACGTTCAGTCTCATGTGACTGTTTTAGATGAACTCAGTAAACGAGGCTAAACTTTCAGGAAATGTAAACATTTAAAATATTGGGGATGCCTCTCTTTCATTGAAGAAGACCCCCGTCTGTATTATTTAATAAACATATTGAAATTTTCGCCAACACCTTAAACATGTATTCTACTTATAGGTGATTTAAGACATTGAACTGCAGGCCCAATCACATAATTCCCGAAGAACGTCTTCTGTACATGAGCTTGTCGTTACAGCAGGTCACATTGACTCGACCTTTTAGTGCACATGTCAGAACCGCCCACAACACAGACATAAAAAAACAGGTTACAAAGTGAATGTTCAATAAACAGACTGAAGCCCTTCATCTAGGCCCATAAACATTTCTCTGAACTTCATCAAAGTAATGGCCTTGTGGAGGAAATTGCTGCTAATGAAATTACCAGCTCCCCTCCCATCCTTCCCAACAGGCCTGCTCCAGTCAACAAGCTGCACTGATAATAAATCTGCCCTGATGCTCCATCACCATACACTGGACTGTCCTGTACTTTACTGTACTTTACTGTACTGTACTGTACTGGACTGTACTGGACTGGACTGTACTGGACTGGACTGGACTGGACTGTACTGGACTGGACTGGACTGGACTGGACTGTACTGTACTGCACTGTACTGTACAGCGCACGCCCTGCCCCACTGGCTCCGTTGCAGGGTTTTCTCCACAAACTTGCCTATGTGTCCAGAGCATGCTCCGCCAGCTGTTCTACATATTTCAGCATAAAGCGAGACAGTGAGCCGGAGCCTTTCTCATTGTCTTTGAGCATGCTCCGCCACTTCCCACGCCGGGATTCGGACTCAAAGTCAAACACTTTCCTTTCCTGGAGGAAAGCCGCCAGGAAAAACAAGTTCAAGGTATCAACAATGACGAGGGCTAGAGCGGATGTTTTACCATTCGACAGGTTCGTCACTCGCTAACTTGTTTGCAGATTGTTCGCTATGTGACGTAAAAGGTCAACCAGAAGAAGGTACAAAAGTAGCTAAAAGAAAGGCAGCACGCGACCTACCCCCGTAGCAGAGACAAATCGATTCTCCCTCAGTGCTCGTGTACTGGGACACGGACAGTAGCTATATTAAACGGCCTACTCGAGCTCTAACCGCAGCTCGAATTATCAGAGCAGCCAGTGTCTTAAAAGTTTCCCATCCTAATGAGCTACAACCTCAGACTGCAGGTTTGTCTCAATCTTCTACCCTGAAACATTCTGGTGTTATTCATTAGAGTGATAGCACATGTTTGTGAAACCGTGAAACAACTCTGTGGTGAAACAATCCAGCGGCTGGAAAGTGACAATAAACACCAAACATCACAGATTCTTGAGTTTTTCCCTGAGAGGATCAAATTCACCTGACTGAGGTCCTGGTATAAAAAAAACAAAGAAAATCTACCATGACAGATTCCCTCTGTGTTTTTGTAGAACTCATGGCCCTGTGAGGAGACTTGTTTTCTCCCTGACTGCTCACACAGACTCTCCTGGGTCCTCTCTGTCCGCCTTGTGAATGAACCGGTGGTCCGCTGTATGTTCATTCATGTCGTGATGTAGCCTCGGGCTGATGATTAGCTCTTTTTGCTCTCTAAGGCGTGGGAGGGCGGATTTTTTGGATTGTGACCAGGCATATCCCCCCCCCTCCCTCTCCCCCTCCCACCCACTCTTTTCTATTAGAGCTCCACAGGAAATGGCGACCGGGCGCAGACACCCGGCCCAACCAGATCCCCTTCTCTAATAATGGGCAAACTCAATAAACAACCCCCCCTCCCTTCCCCGCCTTCTCTCATGTCTTCTCCCATTCCTGAAATGATTGCAGGGCTCTTTCACTTTCCACAGATGTTAAAGACACACAACAGCATTGCTCACCTGAGTCGTAGGTGAAATCTCTCGGCTCCTGTTTGATCATCATGGTGGGGGGGTACGCGTGGGGTAGAGGTGTCCCCATCATGGCCGGGTGCTCGAAAAGGGGGTCCGGGTACTCCTGCTTGAAGCCTTGAGGAGGGAAGGGGATGTTGGGCTCAGACATCTGCCGGTGATAGATGGGCCGGCCGTCCCGAGCCATCGTCGGCGGGGAGGGGAACGAGTGGCACGGCTCGGAGAGCTGACGGCGAAACCTGAGGACGATCGCAGAGAATCTTTGTCAGGCAGACACAAAGTGACAGAGACTTTGGTGTGTTTACTTTGAACCAGTTTGCAGGAGGAGAGAAGTTCAACGTCGACACACGTTCCTTAAATTAAGTAACAAAATCATTAAAGCTTAAAGTCTCTGATGCAGGATTTTATTTGAGATGGATTGAAGAAATCAATGCACTTTATTTTCGTCTAACTCTCCTTACATCTTCATATTGCTTCAAAACCCTTAAATATCCCCTTAACTTCAACATAAGACAAAGAAAAGCTGAAAAAAGTGACGACTAAAAGCTGAAACTAAAGATGTTTTTGACAGTTTAGCTAAAATATATATATTTTTCTGTCAATCAACATATCAAGTTAGCTTTATTGGAAAGCTTTTAACGCACGGAAGATTCTGTACAAATCGAACAGGTCAGGATTGAACTCTAATACTCAAAGAAATAATCAATCATGGACAGTGAAACGACTTTCAGGCGAGGTTGAGTGACAGTGGAAGACATACAGATGCTGTATATCCAGCGAATACTTTGGGCTAGCTCGATATCACTTCATGTTGGCTTGACTGACAATATAAACTGGGTCTTAAATCTTGAAATTTTAAACCATGAGATGTTTAGATTAGCTTAGCATTACATCTGCCTAGCCTGGCTCTGTTCAAAGGTTCAAAAACAAATCCACCTCGTAACACTTTAACTCTCTAATCAAATGGTGGGGTGAATACTTTGCACCCTGACACAGAAACTTGCAAGCTCCCACACTTTCAACACTGACATGATATTCTCTGTGCACCACCAGCTTAACATGTCAAAGTTATGGGGCATAGATGGCCTAGCGGTTAGGTTCAGCCCCATTTACGGAGGCTGTAGTCCTCCAAGCAGTTGACCCGGGTTCAAGTTGGACCTGTGGCTCCTTTCCCGCACGTCATTCCTCACACTCTCTCTCTCCAGTTTCCTACTCTATCCACCCTCCTCTCGAATAAAGGCAAAAGTCCCAAGAATAAATCTGTCCACCTATGACAGCTCAGGTAGAATTTAAAACTCATGACATTGCAATGACACATAAAGCAGACAAGTGGCCATAAACGCCACATTTCTATTAACTATTTCAATGTTTGATCAGTCTCATCGAGAGGAAACGAGGAAATGTAGCCGTCCAAAGATTAATAAGCGGACAGGAAAACACAGAAATGAGACTTTTCATGTCACTCATCATAGATGTTTGTATTTGTTTTTTGTGTTTTTTAAGGTCAAACAGATTCTTTAACCACCTTGAGCTTCTAAAATGACGCAACACGACGAATAAATCTGGTGAAAAACACTTGTTAGCTGATCTGATCTCCTAAATAAATACCAGTTGATGAAGGTTCAAAGTTAAAGTCATGTCATAATAATGTAGATGTTAATTATTTTAGTACGTTGAGTTGCATCAGCTCCTCCTCACCGAGGAGACTCTTCTGTAACTTAAACCTGCTGATTCTGCGACCTGATTCTAATCGGCTCTCGCTAAAAGGAGCGACATGTAAACGTGATGTAAATGTAAAAAGGCTGCGTGACTACCTGTGGTCCAAAGAGTAGGCGTTGTCAGGGAGCGGCTGCGAGGGCGGTATGTGGGCGTAGGTCCTGTCTGGCTTGGGAGTCGGGGCCGCTGTGGGCGAGGCATGATGGAGCGGGGACACGGGGGTGCTACAGGGGGGCGTCACTGGGCTGGAGGGCTTCATTGCTGCAGGCTGCTTCTGCTCGTAGGCACTGTGGGAATCAGAAGAGAGTTAAATATGACTGTAGCATTTAAAACCTCCAAAATACATAAAATACTTTGTGTTTTATAGTATATGTGTTGGGAATGTAAAAGTTACGCTCGGCCATCTCTGTCTCCTATATGAGCCTGAGTCACGTCCTCGTTAGGAAGTGAATCACACACATGATTCACCACTCAAGATGGCTCTCTCTGCGTACAAGGTCATTAGATTTACATGCATGTGGCGTAAAAACTAACAAACAAACAACAGGAGCCGATTCATCACACGGTGCTCTGAGGGCAGCACGTCCTGCAACATATTTCACACTCCTACTTGTTCTTATAGCTTTATCTCTTAGTTACATTCCTGGTTTTATTCATATTTCTACAGACATATTGTGAGTTAGAGGATTAACCAAGTGTTTCCTTTATCCCCAGAATAAAGGAAATCTCTGCTAAAGTGTGTAAGGTGTATGAATGTGTGAGCCCCTGCTGCACGGAGGATTCTTCTGTCTGTACAATTCAAACAGGTCATTAAACTCTCATACTTAAAGAAATGCACAACAGGAATATCACAAACCTAAAATGTAATGTACTTGGCAAACAAAAAGTGTTGCTGCAGAGTCTGTGTTTCACCAAACGATGGCTTTAGATTTGAGATTTGGCCAGACAGAGGTGACGTTAAGGCCAGTGTCACCACTTCTCAGACGAGGTCAAGTGAAAGTTAAATTCTCATGGGACAGTTGGGAGTGAAAGAAATGCAGCTGCTGTACATCCAGCGAGTACATACAGGACTTGCTCCTCAGCCTTTCTGCAGACACATACAGACACTAACAGGGCTGCAGCAGAGCAGCTTCAAGTGGAAGCTAAACATGTGACTTTTTATATCACTCATCGTAGATTTATGTATTTGTTTTTTTTCTGCTGCAGAATAAAGAAACAACACAGGCAGTAAAAGTGTTGTAAAAACTTTGGCTGCTACAACACTTTAAGATCCCCTGTGTTTTAAACCGATACGATCTCCTTTATGTTACTGACCGATCGTATCGGAAAGTGCAGAAGCTTTAAAAAAAAACAAACATTTATTACAGAAGACAGGAACGTAGAAGACGCATGGATCCATCCAACTCCTGCACTCCTCTAAATTGCACAAATCCAAAAACGTAGCTGAAATATTTATGCAAATATGACCCAATATTTCGGTACCTAGGACTCCTACTGTTGTTGCTATGGAAACAATGTTTTAAAGGAGGTGCGTCGGACATCAAAGTTTCACTTCGAGAAGAAAAAAGAACGCACTTTACAAAAGTTCAGAGCGGCCGATACGTTGTGATTGTTTTCTAAATAAAGAGGCGATGCTGAGCAAGAGAAGTGTGCGGGGTTGTTTCTTTTCAGTGTTGCCATGGTAATAAAACAGGTATCCAAGTATCCAGGTGCATCGTGACCACCTCACAGTTGAAACTCTTGTCCTGTGTTTTTTTTTTTTTGTAAGTCATGTGTGTAGGGTTCGTACCCCGGTGTCGTGCGCCTCCTACCTGACGTTGTACGGACACTTCTCTCCATACTGGAGCTTGAAGGGACGATCCTGGCTGCAGTTGGAGCTCAGCTCTGAACACGGGCTGTGCAGCTCCCGCTTGATCTTCAGCTGCAGTCCGTGGAAAGCCACTACGTGCAGAAAGAAAGAGAGAGAGAGATGGAGAAGAAGAAGTTTAAAGTACTGATTCTACCTCCAAACAGTCAGACAGTAAACTTATTTTACGCTAAATGTGATTGATTTTTATTTGAAAATACGAGAACAAAAATTAGATTAAAAATAGAAATAAAACGGGAATAAAGCCGCCATGTTAAAGGAGTCTATGATCACAAAAGGGAGTCTACAGATTGTGGATGTTGAAGTCCGTCAGCATCTGTGTCATAAATCATCCATTTGATTCATTCGCTAAAAAACCCAAAACAAACCTCTCTGAATCTTAAGATGATCGGTCAGTTTTTGTTTTGCTGTTGTTGAAAATAAAGTGTTTTTTAGTGATTTCTAAAAAATCAGTGTGTTGCAGGACCAAACATTTCCCTCACTTTATGTCACCGTGTACAAATCCTTCATTAACACATGAACAAAAAAGAAAACAAAGTTCAGCTTGTTTTATTCTATGACTTAGTGGACTAGTGATGGATAACGTTACGGACGATTTTTAAACAATTAACGAAAGCACTCGTAACCCTCTGAACAAGAGAGACACCAGGAGCGCTCCTGGTTTCACTCAAACCAGTGGTGCTCATGGTGCACGACTGACGGTGTAAACTTTAGACATTGGCATTAATGTCTAGAAACATTTCAAATCCACCAACACGTCTCGACTTGCACCTTCTTCAGGTCGCTCTCTAACCCTTCGCTGCACGTTCAGCAGCCCAGAGTTGCAGAAAACGTAACGTGTACCTGTTTGAGCGTGAACACGGCGCTCACTTATTCAGACAATTCTTCTTTGATTAAAAGACAGATCATGCATCAACCAACAGATTTGACATCTCAGGCCGTCACGTCCACAAACAGCTCGCTTCACGTCTCATTTGTTTGTCTTTGCTCCTGACAGCGACTGAAATATGACGATCCTAAAACTGTGTGTGCGGCGATGCTCTTCATAAAGGCTCTGTCTGCTTTCAGCTGTCTGTCAATACATCCAGACGACAACAACAAGGGCTCATTGATCTGAAGGGGCGAGCGGGCGGTTATGGCGCTCTCTACCTACGGCCCCACAGCGAGCCCGGTGCATCTGAGAGGCTGTTAAGTGCCTGATCAGTCCTGATTAACATCCCATCATCTCCAGTCATGATCAACGCTAATCCAATTGGCCGCTCCTCTGACGGAGACAAAAGTCAGTCAGAATGAAGTCAGGCTCGGGTTGCAGCTACGATCGCCGTCTGGCCGCGGACACGGGCACACAGAGCGGCGGTGAGGCCGTCCCACATGCTTCTTTTCAAACACGAGAGAGAGAGAGAGAGAGAGAGAGAGAGGCCAGTCATGCAAAGCAGAGATGATGTCTGAGTTTCAGGCTGAACGACGGACTTTGACTGGTTTAAAAAATAGAATTATAATTTACTGATATCAATTTTTGAAATGTTTCAGATTCCGTCCGAAATAGAACATCAGATATCATCAAATCCGCCAGTTAATGAACCTTCTGATACCATCATTTATAAGCCCCCCGAAAAATCAACATGTACTCTCTCCTTCAACACAGCAGTCATAAATAACATGGCTGCCACAATGACCTGCTGCTTGAAACAGATTTAAAAAAAGATCTCTTGTAGATAAAACAAAAATAACAGCGAGGAACAAAGACGGAGTTTGATGTTCGTCAAAGCAACTAAAATGTTTCCCAATCCTGAATTTAAATGCTGTAGACATTTAAAACTGAAAGTTCAGATAATGAAAAGACAAAAGAGAGCAGCGCCTGTAGATAAAGAAATGTGTGTTTGATCACTCTGGGATTAAAGCAGCTCTTGATAAATACTGAAGTCAAAGCATCTGAATCTGCATTCAGAAGAAAGGAAACCCTTTTAATCCTGGTCGAGCTAAAGTGCAAAGATTTAAACATTTAACGACCAGAGGAGTCTGAAGTTTTCTTTCCACAGGAGGGTCTCTGAGGCTGCGAGGGGCTGCTGGAGAGAGGAGGATGTTTCGGGGAGTTTTTCTCACGGCTGACTGACAGCTGCCGTACGAGCAGGGGTCGATCTGCCAACACCCCATCTGACGCACAGCAGAGCCCCTGGGGGACTGGCCACACGGGCCCGGCGTGACAAAGCTCCAGGGTTGTTCGCAGCCCTCGCTGGGGGCCTGACCTTTCCGGGTCATCGATCGGAGGTCAAAGAGACACTTCCTGAGGGGAGACCTTTGACGACGCCGGCATGGCAGAGCCTCGTTAAGGGCTTACGGAGTCAAAACAATACCTTAGTTCTGCATGTCGAGATCACAATCAGAGTGGGTTTGTTTTACTACAACAAAGACTAAGAGAGTCTCACCTCGTGTTGCCTCTCTTCATTCAACACTGAATCAATACAACAGTCTGGGTTATTACATTTCCATACAACACGTAGGAGTAACGGCTGTAAAACGCGTCACATCAGCGAGTAACAATGTGGCCTCACGTGTGCAGCAGCAGAATTAGAAATGGAAATGTCACAATGGATTTGGTCGGTGGGGTGCCAAGGTACACAAATCAATAGCGAGGGCATTGCCTCTGACTAAAACAGAGACTTCCTTTTTAGTCCAGAATGTCATGCCCATCACCGCTTGATTGCTCTCATTATCTACATATTGATTAACCGAGATGTGTGTGTGTGTGTGTGTGTGTGTGTGTGTGTGTGTGTGTGTGTGTGTGTGTGTGTGTGTGTGTGGGTGGGGGGGGGGGAGTTAAAGGAAGAGGCACTTAGAACAATTACTGGCTCTATTTTGAATGCAAATGTTTTCTTGTTCTATGTTACAAATATTCTGTTATTTGTTTTGCTGTTTTCAGTATTTACTCAATAAAAAAATCTCTGCTGTTTGTTTCAGCGACATCATCATTTATATTTTTATATTTTATCAAGTCTGAGGGGAACATGTTCCTGTTTTTTTGGATCCAGCACCCAATGAGGGATTTTTTTAAATTTAAACTAGAAATCGGCCTCAAAGTATTTTCATTTTATCTGCCATTTTTGTGAACGTTATCAAAGAAGTCTTGACTCCAAACTTTGTGTTTTCTCACGTTTAATAAGTCACAAATATTATTCTTTCTTTGTTTCAGGTGAGTCATGAAGAAGAGGAAATAATTAATGAACAATTTTACATTTTGCAGCAAAATTTGATTTAGTTTAGATATTTTGTTTCTGCAATTCTGCAGCGAGTTCTCGAGTTCACCTCCTACGTTCACTTGGCCCCGACGTTTGTGTTTTCTCAGATACAATATGTGAAAAAAATCGTATTATTTGTTTGTTTTAAATAAGTCAGGTGCACAAGGAAAGGTAGAGTAAATATGTTTACATTCTTTTTTTTTAATTCTGTGTAATTTCTAAATGTTTGTTCTGCTATTTTCCTGCAAATCCTTTCAGCTCTGAGAACTTCTGGCTTCTGTTTTCAGAGAGTCGTGCATGAAAGGGAAGATTTACTGAACCACATTTTCCTGCAAAAAGCGTTGCTCTGAGATGCCCTGGATAGCCCAGCGGTTATGTTGCACGCCCCATGTACGGAGGCTGTAGTCTTCGTCGCAGCAGCCGGGGTTTGAATCCAACCTCGGCCCTTTGCTGCATGTCGTCCCCTCGCTCTCTCTCCTCCCAACGTTTCCTGTCTCTCCTCAGCTGTCCTATCCAATAAAGGCAAAATGCCCCCAAAATATCTGCTCTAATTATTTAATGTTTCCTCGCTGATTTCCTGCCATCCTTCTGTGACATCATCAAAGAACTCTTGGCCCCTCATGTCGTATTTTCTCAGGTGTCATATGTGCTAAATCAGGTTCTTTATTTCTGCATGAAAGGAAAGATTTACTTTACTACTGAACATTTTCCGACAAATCGTTGCTCTAATTATTTTTTTTTTTTTACAGCCATGTTGCTGCCAATCCTCGAGGTACATCATCAAAGATCTCTTGGCCCCGAGCGTCGTGTTTTCTCAGGTACAAATCGTGTGTTTTGGCAGAACCGAGAGCCTACGTTTGGCAGATATTTCTCCGGTCCATTCATAAAAAAATACAGGTCTTTTGGCAGCGGCGTAAAACCTTTCCATTCCATTTTCACCTACTGTAGGTGCTCGCCTTTGCTGTTAAATGATGGAGGCTGCGATCTGCCGGTAACGTGTGGCCTCATTTTACACCTCCTCTACTCCTCTCGTTCCCTGCTAAGTTATGCTAATGGTAAGCATCTGTGGTGGAGTTTGAGACAAAGAGAAATTCTCCTTCTCCTCCTTCAGCCCGAGGACACTTTCGCTCCGAGGCCGCTCACATGCTGCTTCTGTGCTGCATGGATGGAGAGTGCGAAGTCGACATTGAGGGAAACTGTCACAGCTTCACGAGAGGTGATAAATCTGAGGGCAGGACGATAAAAAAAATTACACTTTTGAGTTTCTTTCTGTTTCCACCTCTAATTCTCGCGCTAACGATCAACTAAACCACATTTGTGAGCTTTTAAAAATATAACAAGAATGATTCTTCACTCTTAATTTAGTGAAGCAGGTTTAAATCTCCTGCTGCAAGAATCAACTCAAAGATTAGAGAAAAGCATCGACTAACAAGACAAAGATTCTGGGTTAAATTAGCACTTTTATTTTGAAATTTTGCATTTTAATGCATGTTTTTATTTCATATCTATCAGACAACGTTTCCTAAATAATTAGAATATTTTATTTTTTTAAACTCATTTAATTTATTTTCTAGAACAAAATCTATTTTTGCTGCCACACTACTTTTTTTAACCACGTAGCAACCAGCTAGCAACAACAAGGCTAATGTCCCTTTGCTAACTCGACTTCTACAGACGACATTTTTCAGCAGATTCTGCATCCGTGTACAATAAAAAGAAGTGATGCAGATATAATCAGTACGTGTGATTTTTAATGTAATTAAGTTAAGATACAAATTAGAAAAAAAACCTGCACATCTGTTTCATAAGACGGGTACGTAGGAGAGCAATGTGTCCATCCACAACGTAAAGGTACGAGACCCTCGTCAGGCAGCGCAGAAACGTTGCATATACATGTTTGCAAGTTGCATTTATTGTAGACTGTGTGCCGGAGTTCACCTTTAAATTCAGATTAACACGCACATGTACGCTCAATTATTCTGACTGTCCTTTTGAATAAAGCTTTTATTTGATGTTTTTTCTTCTTCTATGGTCATTTTTACTGCTTTTATTCTTGAATCTTCAATCATTGCTTTGACTCATTTATTAATTTATCAGTTTACCCGTCAGGGGAAACGCATGTCAGCATGTTGACGTCTGATTAAACCGATGCGATGTGTACAGGACTTCAGGCCGTGGCTCTTTGTCCCCAGTTAGGCTTTCAGGAAATAACACACGCGACACAACAACGCTGTGAAAATAGACGACTGCAGCAGACATACGTTAACCAGAACTTATCACTACACTATCTCTCTTCTTACATTTAATTCCTGTATTCATGTTTTTTGCTCTTTTTTTGAGCTCTTTTAAAAACCAAATTTACACCGAATGGGCGATCAGTACAAGTCACCTTATCTTATCATAACGACCGTTTTCACACCTTTCTGTTTCTACTTTAATCCTCCATTTGGATTTATTCTAGTCGATCTTTAGTTTGAATTTTGCAGACGGCTCTCTCGTTCGGCCGGACTGAAGATGTTTAATATTTTATATTCCTGAGTTCAGCCTCTGCTCTGCCCTCAGATATGTTTTTTTAAAGGTGCGTTATGAATAAAGTTTTTTTTACTCCACTAATCCAAGACAAAGATTAAAAAACAACAGTCACTGAACACCATCTCCATCTCCCAGCGTGGTCAGACAAAGGAGAGACGACGTGCTGACAGTCTTTAAATCAAAAACATCTCAAAGATATTTAGCTTCAATTTTCAAAAAAAAAAATCCTAAAACAGCTCAAAGAGGAAGATGATGATGCGTTTAGTGGATATTATTCTGAGCCGTGGATTTGAAATGGACCTGAATCATGATGGTGCTCTGATTGTTGATCGTTGTTCTTCTCAATAGACTTCCTGTTAACGAGGCGTCCCTGAAGATAAAACTGCTTTTAACATTTGACTTCCTCTCCGACGTTCTTTACTCAGACTCGTCTCTTTCGATACGACTTCCAGCTACATCTCTTTCCACCCTTCATCCCCGTGTCTCTGATTCACCGTCCGCCCCCCCCCTCCACCTCTCGGCTCGGTGAAACCCATATGGGAGAGCTGCCGGCTGGGATGCCTGCTCGAGCGCCCAACCACGGTGCCCTCACCCTCCCGCCATCTGTCAGCGCCTCTCCAGTCTGCTGCAGGTTTGCCAACAGGACAATTCAGATGGTCAGCAGTCTCCTGCCACCGCGGCCACCCACCCCGGCTACCTCTGAAGGACAACGGGACAGTCTCTGTGACCTCTGGTTCTCTGCTGCACACCACAACGCGCCTCCATCTTGGAATTTAGGGGAAACTAATTCACACCGAGGGGTTGTTTTACTGAAGAATGGAAGATGAATGGAAATAAAACAACAGGAATAATTGTTCCTGCACACTTAAAGCTATTATTTACCCAATGGTGGAGTGGGAGCTGCAAAATGTGGCTCTTAAAAAAAACACATTTTACAAGAATACGTCCCCTCCTTAAAAAACACACAAACCACAAAAGACTCACATATAGTTTTTGAGATCTGAAACACTGTTCTTGTCAGCCTGAGGTCCTCAGGTTTACCTTTTTTAAGGTGTTAAAAAAAAGCAAAGAAAGAGGAGAACAACCCTCCCCCTCTAACGGGAGCACACTCGAGCACCACAGTCTGGGATTTGGCTCACACGGGGTTAATAGGTCTAAGATGTAGCTCAACGTCAGATCTATTTTTTCCAAAATATTAACCACATACTTTCTGTAACAGCTGCAATCTTTCAAATTACTAAAAAAAACCAGAAAGCAGATATCGCCGTGACCTTTTTCTTCTAACTTGTGCATTTTGTCCGACTTTTCTTGCGGGCTAAAAGGGCGTTAGAGGACGTAGGGAAGACTTGTTTTGTGCCTTTTCTCACAGTTTCATGGGCGTTTTGGCTCCTCTGAAAGACATGTGCTCGCTCAGGTTCCCACTGAGCTCCACTCACTCCATTTCTGTCCCCACCTTGGCACTACTTCCTCCAGAAGTGGAGCGTGCCAAGTCACCAGTCACCGTGTGCAACCAGCGTGCACAAACCAGGTGAAATACGACGTACTGCATCGTCCCTTATAGCTGAGAGAGGAGAATCTGCTCGCTTATCAAACTCTTAAAGGTATTCTTAGAAACTAGCTGTATTCTCTTGCAGTAAAAAAAGAGACACATCATGCTTCTTTTGTGCTGTAAAAATCCACACTGAGGATCGGGGGAGTGAACCAGAAGGCCAACGAGCCTTCAGATAAATCTGGTATTTACTACTATTACCCTGCCGGATTTAGAAATTCTAACCACAATGGGTGGTTTTGCACAAAAAAAGCCTCAAGGTGAGGTCGTCTGGGAGCTTTTTTAAAAAGATTTTATTAAAAAAAAATCAAAACAGCCATCATTTGACAGCAGTTTGGCCTAGCGGGATATAAAAATATCACTTTAACACCCTGAAAAAAACTGCCACAATATTTTGATGTTTATGCAAATAAATCACGGCGCAATAATATCTCAGAGGTGGTGAGGGGAGCAGGGGGAACGGAGGGAAGAGAGAGACAGATATAGAGGCAGATAAAGAGAGAGAGAAAGAGAGAGAGAGAGAGAGACCCCCCGACCCGTGCACCTGTCTGCAGACCTGCAAGACTGCTGCAGCTCTCTTGAGAGCACCAGTGCGAGCAAAGGTGAGGCTACTTAAAGACACGGGGAAAAACACACACACACACCACCTTGTGCACTCTCCCCGAGCTCAAACGCACCAGAGGAGAGGAGTGAGAAAAACACACACACACACACCACAGATGTTGACACAGACCCAAACAGGAGCATTAACAGCATGAAAAAAAAAACACACACACACACACAAAAAGTCAAAAGAGCGGCGTGCTCTCGTACTCACAGTTTTCAGTCTGGAAGTCTGGAACGAACTGCTCGTCATTGTCGGGAACTTGAGCTGCAGACACAAACAGAGCAGAAGAAGAAGAAGAAGAAAGGGAATGATTGTTTGTGATGTTGATGGACACGCAGCATTGATCAGCGCTCCCAGCAGTCCCAACACTCCTCTAGCAAACAGTCTCCGGGGATCTCATCCCGGCCTATCCCGCCATTGTTTGCCTCTGCTGTCTGTTAAAGAACACGGCGGTGGAAAAAATATGTTCTACAAGAAAAACCCAGGGCGAAGAGGACTTTGTTTCTGATGCTGTTTTTAAATGTGCATTTATGTTTTTTTTACAGCCGGAGGGTCACGACGGGAAAATATTCCCATTATCACGTCATTCTCGTCTTTTGTGAAATGTTGCAACTCGTGAAAAAAATTAAACTGAACCCCATTTATAAAAAAATATATCATTAATAAAATCTGGGTTTTATTGGAATAAAAGCGCACCATGAGGCGTGTTTGAAAGCTGCTCTGGAGCGTCAGTCTTTTATTGCAGCTGCAGGAGATGAAAACATTTTTGTTAAAATGTCTCTCTTCTGACACCCCGGGACGTTTTCACGGCCGCCCACATTTTACAAATTAAATTCTTAATGCATTTTTTTTCATTCTAGTGCAACAATCTCACCACTTTAAGCTAAAACATACGATATTCAGTCGCTGGTTTTTAACACAAATCTAAAAAGAAGCAAAAAAGAACATCAGCTGTTTCAAATTTGATCCCTTTTTTTTTTTTCTTGAAATCATACGTCTATGACTTGGTATTTTAAAAACAAATACTCTGAGCATCCAGAAAATGTAACAAAATTGACAAAATGACCCCAAAATGTTCTGCAAAACATCCTTTCTATGATTTACTGACAAAGTTGTACGCTGCCCCGTGTTTTCCGGCTCGTGAGGGACGGAGGATTTCACTTCAGGTGTCAGCCTTCCTCCTAACTCCACTTCCTGAGGTCGCCCCGTCCATTGACTCTCCCTCTCTCTCTCTCTGTGCCAGCAGCCAAACACCCATTGTTACCTGCATCTAATTGGCTTCTTCCCTACCGCTGAATCCACCTGTACCCACCGAGCCGGGTCTGTTCCAAAGCTTCCATCGTCCTCACCTGCGCCTCGAACGCCCCTGCACTCAGGTTAATGCTTAAATAATGAAGCCCGCTCCGACTCCGACTCCAATTAGGCATGTACATATTAATATCACACATATTTACTCTCGGTGGCGGCCCTCCACGTCCCTCTGGTTTGACTCTCTGGCGAATGATTTAAATGTGTCATTAGCACGTCTATTTATACGCACGATGAGGTGGATCCTCATTATCACAGAATCAGTAACATGTCCCGACACGCTGGAGATCTTCACAGAAATCACAGATTTTTCCACTTTTGTCGCTTTGGATAGGACGAGGGAGGTTGGCTGTTTTTTTCGTTCTCTTGCAGGAGGTGTGAATTGAGGCGAGTAAACAATCAGCACATGAAGACGAGGAATTGCTGCTGTTTTCAAACAATATCAAGCGGGTAAAAAGAGCAGCAAACAAAGAGATAGAAATTAATTCTCACCAGATTACGCCTGAGTTAAAGCCATCGACACTCCATCGTATGCAGCGTTGAAATATCATTTTGTATTAAAGCGCCTTTGATTCTGGGTGAAGAACTTGGTGTTTTACTCGATATTTTTCATGCTTTCTTAAGAAGAGTAAGCGTGGAAATTAAAATAATATATTGACTAAAAAACAGGCTTAAAGAATCATATTTTCCCCATTTTTCCCCGTCAAAACCACGACTTCTTAACCGCCACACAACAAAAATACAACAAAAAACTCCAGCAGAACTCTCCTCTCATGATCACAACATGAAACCAAGTTGCAGAAACTTCAGAAAACAAACTTGTCTTGGGACAAAGAGAGGAGAGATGGAAAGAAAAAAAGAGGCTGCAGTGTGTGTTTGTGTCCAAACAGTAAGAACAGGATGGATGAGTCACCGGCCTCTGTCTGTGAACGAGCCAGCTGACCCCTGCTGCAAAACTCCTGCGGAGAACGGCAGAGCTGGAAATCTGCCGCCATTCACAAAACGAAAAAGCAGAAACAGGAGAACAAAAAAAGAGGAAGACGGGAACGGAGGAGTGAGGATGGAAAGGGAGAAGTTGTAACACGAGGCCTGAGTAGAAGAGGCTGATCAACACTGTGAGTGTCTCTGGGACAGTTTTTTTTAAACTAATTTCACCGTCTGCATGTTGCTATTTCAACGATAAATTATGCTGTCAGCACCAGAATTTTTAGAATATATCATTACGTGTACAAAAAGCACAATAAAAGCAGATAGTTAAAGGTGAAAATCTCGTAAAAATCAGACTTTTCAGGAGCTACATTAAGGGCAGAAATGCTGAAATGCATTGTGGGTGGAGAGGGAGAGCAGAGCGGAGAGTTTCTGGGTGTCACAATTTGTCCATTTGCAGATGAACCCCCCTCAACTTCTCGTTCTCCGAGACGGAAATTCAGTCTGCGTCTCATAATTCGTCCTCTTGTTCCAATTACCTGAGCTAATAAATCTCAGAAATGGTGGAGGTATTCCTTTTCATCTTAATGGACAGGAAGTCATTCATTAAATCTACAATCTTGAAGCGTACATCATCACACTGATCCCTGACAGGCAGAACTGTAATCTTTAACAGTAATACTTCTCATCAGCCGCCGCCGTCTTCTTCTCTCACTTTGGATACTGAAATATTTAAATCATGTCTTATTCTTTTTACACGCCCTGCGGTGCACGCCGCGCCACCTCATAATCTAACGGCGGCTCACGGTGGGCTCACCTCCCCGTGTGTCTGTTTCTAAGCATACGTTTCATTTTTTAAAAGCTTTGGATTCGCACTGCGAGCATTTTTAAATGTGTTAAAGAATAGATGGAGCCCATGAATGATTGAGGATTCACCTGTGTGAGCCAAAAATGTCTGCAGACACTTTTCCAGGTGATGTTTTACGACTCAATCCCAAATATTAAAGTACGCACTTGAGACGTCTCGTTTCAAAGTAAGAATTATGGCTTCATAACCAGAGCACTCACGGATTCCTTCAACTGTTATTTTTTGAGGGGCGAGCTGTCATTGAACGGCTGCACCGCCGTCACAGACAAATCAAACATAAACACAAAAATCTCAACAGAATAATTCATCATAATTAAAACCGTTTTAATTATTTGACACGTTGATTTTTCTGCATTTTTAGAGTTAAATCGGTGAGTTCTCATCTTTTTAAGCACCTCCATTTTTAAATTAAAGGACTAAAAATAAGCCCAGCTGTCGTTTTTCACCTCGGAGAGATTTTGCTAAAGCATTACAATTTTTCAAAAAGACTTTAAAATAGTTGTAAATACATTCACGCAAAGTTTAACCACCAAATAATTCCGTTTTCTTTGTCCTGTTGCACTGAATGCATCGCAGCACGGGGCAGCAGGAGCACGTCGACGGTTACTATCGTTCAAAGTGTCTTCAAAAATCCATTTCTTCATGAGCACTTTGCTCCATTTGCAGACAAGACACCGGGAATTTGTTCTACTTTCAGATTTACAACACATATAAATATATTAAATATCTGAATCAAACTTTCCAAGCTATGAGAGCTCTCTCACTGATTTACTTTACAGAAATTCAGTTTTAAACAACAGAGCAAATCCAAAACTTCTTCCAAATACTCTGAAAATATTCTACTTCTCACTCGTAAACTCTCAGACTTTCACTCTAGTTTGACATAAACTTTTTAGGGTACATGCAATACTCAAAGCAGGTTCTATTTTTAGTCAGATACCGATTTAAAAGTGCAGCTCAGGAGCCGAGTAACACATGCACATGCAGATGAAAACATGTCAGAGTCAAAGGGAAGAGGAAACAACGTTCACCACTAACCAAAACTTCGGTGCTGCAGACACGCTGGAAAGAGGACACTGGCGCTTAAATCCTGAAGCATCACGTCTCAGTTAGACCACAACGAGCAAGTCTTGCCATTAGAGGGAAAAAAATAATTAAAAAGAGACTAAATGGGTAACTATTTTTAAGAAAAAAAAAAGAAAGTTGCTGTCGGATACAGATTCAGGTGTTTTGGAAGTTCTGCGATTTAAAAAAAAATTATAGATCCATTCTTTTTTTTTGGGGCCGCCAAGACATGAAATTGAAGACGACAAGGTGATGGTACAGCTGGAGAAGATAGAGAGGTGTGCTGAGAGGAAGCAAAGGGAGAGAGAGAGAGAGAGAGAGAGAGAGAGAGAGAGGGGAGAGAGAGAGAGAGCTGGTAGCAGAGCTCTGGTGGAGGTGGAGGTGGCGGCGGCGGCTGGCGTGCAGCGTGTTAGCTCCTGCCAAAAGCAGAAGAGACAGTGAGCGTCGGAGAGCCTTCTCCTGGTAATTTGTGATGACACTCTCTGGGTAGAGCCTCCTCGGTCTCCCTCAAGACCCCTCGCTCACAGTCTCTAATGTATGCATGACACACAAGGTGCCTCTTCCACACAGGCTTTTAATTGGACTGCGACGCTAGGCAAGTAACTCCAGGCTGCTTTTTTCTCCCCCCTCGCAACCATTTTTTACCCATCTCTCCTCCTTCTTTTTTCTCTTTTGCTCAAGATTTAAAACACTCACCCTCTGCGAGCCAAGTCTCCTGCAGCTGACTGAGGTCCTGGAAGAGTTCTGAAAAGGGGGGGGGGGACGAAGCAGAGAAACAAGGCAGTTAAAAACAGAGTCAAAGCCCAGGAGGAGCATCAGAAACAGCTGAGTTCATTACAGCAGGCTGATATGCCCGTCAGAGCCGCTGGAGCTCAGAGCAGCTAATAACAAGTCAATTTGTGTGTCTGACCACTGACGGAGGCTTGTGAGAATCATCACAGGCCGCTGTGTTGTAATTGAGATTCTCTAGTTAGCAGCGCAGGTGGCCACAAACCAATTGAATTTTGCTAAATGTTTAGGAGCCGTGAAATTAACTTCTCCCTCTGCCCTCTGCCTACCTTCAGTGTCCAGAGCCAGGTCGGACTTAATGAATTTTCTCTTTCTGTCATGTGCTTGCCTTTGGCAGCTCGTTGTCTTTTCTTGCAGCTTCTGAAAAAGAAAAAGGAAAAAAAAGGGAGAGAGAAACACAAATCAATTTTTTTTCTCACTGGAGCAGTGATTCTGTTGTTGGCTGCAGCTCAAGTGCAACTGAAAGAGGCTCAATGAGCCACTCATTGATGCCTCACACACTTCTAAGAGCAAAGGATCCCTGCGCTTCAGATATAATTAACAAGCTGTAACATGGTGCATAACCAATATCACTGTGTATAGCAGTAGGCACCTTGTTTGGCTGTTTATCTTTGATGATTAAATGAAACTTAAACGGTCCCTGAGGAGGAATGAGTCTTGGCAGCCAGCAGGGAGGGAGAGAGAGAGATGAGATCAGAAAGTGTTACAGGGAAGAACAGACATTTACAACAATAAAAGATGATGTGAGAGATCTGCTTCTGATGTGCCTCCAAGTTGTTCTAGTCAGGAATAACTCACTTTGGAGTTACAGTAAGGCACTCTCTGGTCGTGAAATCCATCCATTCTGCTTCGCTCTCTGCAAAGTCCCCAGAGTCTCCTTTCTGTCCGGTCACCCTTCAAAAAAGAGCGAGTATTCAAACAGAGCATGAATTAGAGGAGTTTCATTCATTCGCACACACTTCAGAAGCCTTGTGCGACTCTTATGAGACCAAAATTACCGACAACACCTCCGGCGATGCTGCAAAGTTAAGTTGACAATCTGCAAATTTCGTGCGTAAACGAGCAGCGCGTTGAGCTGGACCAGCGACATGTTTTTTTTTTACACCACAGTATTAACTTATAATGCAGAGAAAGTATGAAAAAGCTGTTACCTAGCGTTTCTCGCTGTCAACCGCGTGTAGAGTGGCACAAAGTCGGCTGCAGGATCTCCACAGTCCCGGCTGCTGCCTGCGCTTCTCCCCGCTCACTGTGTTGCTTTCGAGCGGCTTGGCATCGCCTCCCGGGGCCTCCCATGGAAACAAGCCGCACTCCGCTTCCTATTGGTTGTCAATGTCTTTCACTGGATCAGATTGCTGGCAGTCAATCAGGCACGGCTGCAGGCGGTAAGCACCGCAGAAGTCAATGGTAGGATGGAGGTTAATGCACTCGTCTTTTTACACTTTGCGCAAAACTTAAGTGTTATTTTTTCATGCTTTTAAAGTTTAAACACTCACACACATGCAGACTGCACCTGCACCCCTCCCCTCTCTTGCCCACACACACACTCTGTGCACACACGCACACACACACTCTGTGCACACACACTCTGTGCACACACAAACACTCCTCACTCCTCTCCCGGTCAAGTTTGTGTCCATGGTAACTGTGTTTTTTAGAGCCTCCAGAGGGACCCGATGAAGAGCCAGCTCTCCCAGCTCCTGTAAGGGATACATTGTTGGGAGTGCCGAGGACCTGCTGACCTGGAAGTGAAACAAGGGTCACCAGGCAAATCTGAGGACAGCCCCCCACCTCCTTAAATCCTTAACACTGCTTCCTAACACACATGGCCAAAAACATGAGAGTAGGCTACCTACCTGAAGCTGGTTTAGTGCATTTAAATTAAAAAAGCTCAGTTTCCTTGAAGCTGTACACACAGACAGAAGGAAGCTAACAGTCTGCTATTAGCCAAGCATTAAGTCATATTTCTCACAATGTTTGTATTTACTTTCAATAAAACTATTCATAGAAAATTAGGATTTAGATGTAAAAATTAAAAATACAAATTTAAAAGCAGTTTAGTGGGCTAGTTACAAGCTAGCTAGTAGCCTAGCTTACCAGCATATTTTGCAATTGTTCGCTAATTGCCGGTTTAATCTGGTCAGCAGATGTTGTACATACACACCCATTCAAAAAAGCCAGTGAGCAGAAACACTAAATAGATCTGATTACACACTTTACGTAATGTTTTTAGTAACTCATCTGTTTTGATTTGATGAAGATAAGAGTTATTCTTCATAAGGCGTGTAGCCAGGGGCGTGTGCAGACTTTTTTTTGACTGGGGTGGCCCAGCTGCGGCACGTTAGGCAGGGGTGGCCTGAAGTGTGATGTGCACATACACATAAATTAAAATCAATGATTTATCCTTTCTTACTTCAATAATTATAGCTGCATTATAACACAAGATAATGGAAACTTAGCTTAATTCATTAAGACACAAAAAGAAGATGTGACCTCAAATTCACAATTTAAGGTATTTAAGAAATTCGTGCAAACTCCTATATAACAATAAAACAAACTCAGAGCAGCCATTTGCAAAAAAAACCATTTTACCATTTAAAATCTCTAAAATCATCCATTTGGTTTAAAGTCACTATTCTGTCATTCTGCGTCTAGATGGCACATTTAATGGTGAAATTAAGATGGTTAATTAAACCTCACAGAAATAAAAATACAAATAACTACATTTAGACTTTCGTTTTACATTTAATGAACCTCCAAAATCACTTTTAAAAACGAACATTTTATATTACATCTTTCCTATGAAGCCGATTATGATCCCACTCAACATGTTTTATAAGTACCGGCTCAGTATCTCTCAGTTAGTAAAGTTCAAACAGCTTTTCATGAAGAAAAAGGATCAAATAAAATGTCTTCGAGATAGTGATTGATGTATTTGTAAAACTTTCAGGAGGAGCAGCTAAAAGTACTGAAGGGCGACTAAAAGAGAATAGTTCTTACTGTGGGCATGTTTTGTTTTAGTACAACAATCAGTTCAGATTTCCTTGCGGTGGTTTAGGTCAGATCTAGGATAACCCCTTGAAAGGGAACCTTACCATTGCATTAAACACTTGACTGAGAGACGGACATATCGGAAGCCAGCAGTGGTCACGCTTGTGCCATCTTGGATCCAGGCAGGGTTCCATTACCAGGCAGGTGAAGTGGATGTGAAGTGAAGCAGGGTGTCACTCCTGCTGAATCCCCCCCCCCCCCCCCGAGGACCAAGAAACACAGTTCAAGTGCAGGTGTGCACCCATCTGACACCGAGACACACACTAACAAACAAAGTGCCAATCCAGAGACCAAAGGAAAGACAGACTTCTTTTTTCAGCCTCATTCCTGTAAAGCTGACTTTCTGGAGACAGTTCTGGTACTTAGTCAAAGGAAGTCCTGCAGCAGGGCCTTAAAGTCCAACCACAAAGATTTTGGTGTTTGATTTTAACTCATTTGGTCAAAACTGTAATCACAGAAAAAAGCCTTGTAGCCTACAAATATTTGCTATAAAAAAGTAACCCAGTGTACAGTGTGTGTTCGAATGAAGACGTAAGCTATTCAGACCAAAACAAACATTCTGTAAACGTGTTTATATCTGCTCTTAAAATTTGCATTTTAACATGGGTGTTAATGGGACATCTGGGGTTTTTGGAGCCAGCCTCAAGTGGCCACTCAAGGAACTGCAATTCTTTGCACGTCTGCATTGGTTTCATGGTCTCAGTGGCGATTCGAGCGTCTGTTGGGGCCCCAGGAAAAATCAAGTGGGGGGGGGCCTCCAACTAGCGTTCAACAGGCCGACGAGAGTGAGTTCTGTCAGATGGGAACCCCTTAGGGAGGTTTCCTACAGTCATTGCAAAATGTGCACATTTTCGTCCACTGGTCTGGGGCCCCAAGCATTTGCCTGCCTTGCCTGTTGACAAGCAGCGCCTCTGCATGGTCTCATGGTAGCACGAGGCTTCTTGCTGCAGCAGTTCCAGAGTCAAAGATCAGTGTACAAAGAACATCAGACCACAACGTCAAACAACAAAAGCTTTTTATTATCACTTTTCTCAGTCCACATTTGCAGGCATAGTTTGTTTTTAGGCAGAACAACATGGTGTGAGTTCTCCAGTGAATCAGAGCAATAAGCATTAAAACAAACAATACTGTGTACAAAAATACAAGCTCACTGTACAAACGCCTCACAGTACAAAGCAAAGACACGGAGACTCGTTAGACCTCAGTCTGCACGGGGGTGTGGCACTTTTTAAAGACTGAAAAACACTTGAGCCCCCCAAATTTTTCTCTGAAACGAGCACGGGTACACTTCTGTTCAAAACGCCACATGTATCAGGTGTGTGCAGGTGTGTATTTGTGTCGTGTGTTGACACTGAACGAGATAAATACTCTTAAAATGTAGAAATGTGTGGAAATTTACAGTCACCACCGTTACCATTTAGAATAAAGCTCTCTTTTATTCATGTAGATCACTTTGTAAAGCTGTTATCAGACTATATAAATATTTTCTATATAAATATGAATATTATTTATCTGTATCAGCAGACCCTTGTATCAAGGAGGCAGTTTAAAGTGAATACAAATATCATAAGGAGTCAGAGACGGCATGTGCAGATGTGATTGGCTGTGAAATGCCTCAGAGGACTGTAATTATAGGATGGGATTGATTTTCAGTATTGATTCTTTAAATAAGCTTGTGCAATATGCCAATAGTCATTTTGTATTTAGGCTTTAATTGTTTAATGTACGCTGGTATGTGCAGCGGGCTGTAAACACTCAACAAAGACATCAGAACAAATCAATGACTGCAGGAGGTCAAACTGCTTCTTGTGAATATCCAACTGTACAGCCATCGGACGGACATGAACGAACACTACACTCTTATTTTTTTGCTTTTACATTTTTTCTTTACTCTAAAAAGTACCCGAGTACCTTTGAATACACGCAGGATCCAATCAAAATGCAGCCGTCTCCTAGATAAAGTGTGATATGGTTAAACCGAGCAGCACTCTAGATTTAGATTTTAAAAAAACGATCAATTTCCACAAGTGTCAAAACAGATCGCGGTCACTCATGCAACACAAAGTGTGCACACAATTGGTAAAACTGTCCGGAAAAATCTCTCGTGCGACGTCAAACAGAGTGTCATGCATTTTTTACGAGGATCAATAATCGCTCCTAATCTTTTTCACTGACGGAGCAGCGGCACATCAGATCAAAACATGACATCACAGGATGACTCGCAGGAACCGTCGTAAAAGAAAGCTAAAGCGATCCTGTTGTCTTTTTTTTTTTTTTTTTTCTCCGAGGCTTGAAGCCATTCATGAGTGAAGCTCTGACGAAACGTCGAGCACAAGAAACTTCACTTCTTTCTAAACGCTCGGAAAAGATCATCTGCGAGAAAAAAAAACTCCAGATATGTCAGCTTCAACAGCAGCGTCCTCGTTCAGCGTCCATCATGCATCAGGGGTATGCAAATGCAAAAAAAAAACGGTTAAAAAACATCAATAGCAGCAAAATATGAATAAATAAATAAATACATCTTTCACAGAACACATTCTTCTGTGGGGTTTTTTCACCCACATGGCACGGATCACAACAGCAGAAATAAAAACAGACTTTTACAAAACCGGACCCCCGAAATAGCTTCAGTATTTTTGGAGCTAGACTACACTACACACTGAAGCGTCACACCTCAGTCTGGATTAATTGAGGCCTTCTTCTGTGACGTCTCTTTGCTGCAGGTGATACTCGCTGCACCTACATCTTGCTACTGTACGCTGGGCTACCAAACAGGCATCAAAGACCCCCCTTCACAAACAGGCCGAGTGATGATCAACTTGTGTCCGCTGATCTGCAGGTGTTTGAATAGAACAGACTCAAAAGGTCTGGGACTGTGAAAAGTCAGTCCTTGCTCTCGGTACGTGTTCGTCTGACGATGGAGGAGAAGCAGCTCCGGCCCTGTGGCGGTCCCATCAGCATGGGGGCCTGGTTCTTGTGGACGATCTCAATCTGGTGGTAGAAGAGAATCAAAGAGGAAAGATTTAAGCACAGCTTACACAGACTTTTGATTGAAAGACAGTTAAATAGAACAACGAGATTGCAAAGTGTGAAAGTAGTTCAGAGCCAAATGCATGTACAGATGGAGCCACCTTAACTTTCCCGTGTTTCCGTGGTAGGGCCGTGACCGGTCCGTGCTAGGACCTGGCAGTGACTGTAATGAGATCCCCGGGCTTGAAACGCCCCTAAGCCCCACTTGTCGAAACAAGTTGCAATCTTTAATCTATCCACAAGGAGGAGCAGTGATTATGGACGCTAAAGTGATTAGTGCATCTGAAACAGCTGCGCTTACTGTACTGTATGCGTCAGTCTGGCGCGCCTCGCTTCTATATATAATATATAATATCACCGTGTCCTAACAGCGTCGGAGGGTCAGCAGGGTCAGAATCAAAATCAGCTTGATTCCACTGGCTCCTATTTGAGTGTCCAAGCTGCCTGCGAGCAATGCAGCGCGACACAACACAACGATTTTACCCTGACGCACTGATTCTATTTTAATTCCTGTCGCTGGTGTGGACGTGGATGAAGAACGAGTAAAGAAGAGGAAGTGCTGCCCAGAGCAGCTTGACAAACAACATAAAACTGAAGTACTTGAACTTTAACCGCTGATCTCTCCCCAAAAGAATTGTCACACCTCATGTACGGAGGCGTATGTCCTCCAGGCAGACGGCCCGGGTTCGGGTCCGACCTATGCCTCCTTTCCCACATCATACCCCACTCTCCTTCTCCCTGATGTCCTGCTCTATCCTGTCCTGTCTAAATAAAGAAGGCCAAAAGCCACAAAATAAGCAACCTCTAAGACCCAAACGGGTCCTGGGTCCATATGGGTTCTTGTCAAACTGAGTCTGTTAGATTACGAGGGTTCTTTTAGGGTCTTTAATGTCTCTGGTAACGAATGGTTACATACATTATGTTGGTCTTAATGGGAGAATATCAGACAAAATCCTGTTTCCGAACAGTTTCTGTTAAAGGCTGAGCTTGTAGATGAATGAAGCAGCAAATATCAACCATCAAGGGTTGTCATATTACGCACATAGTTCATTTGACTGTCGCAGTAATGGGGAGAGGAAATGCTGCCATATGCATTAAAAAGGGACCACGTTCTCTTCAAAGGGAAGCTGCCATTTCTTGAACTTGCACTCTGACTCGGCAGCAATTACCCGCTTTTGAAGGCTTTCTGCGATCGTTAGACCTGATTGATCCGTATGTTTCTGATTCACACAAAAATATTATGACCTTTTAGGATGAAGATATGAGGGAATACTTGAAAATCATTGGAAGGAGAAGTGAGCTCTGTTTTAAAGATGCAACATTAAAGGAGCATGATGTAAGATATCTAGTGAGTGAATAATAAAGTGAGCTTACTCTATGATCAGACATTAAGGAAACATGCTGTGTTGAAGTGCTGGCTTCTCTGACAACAATGCAGCAGCCAGTATGTCCTCCTTCTAACTTTAGATTCTGGTCCTGAATAGTCTGGATTTGTTTGGACCAGAGAAGGTAGGCAGTTTTAAGGCACCCCCACACGGCCGTTTTGGACGCCCCTCGGTTTGCCAGATATGAGAGCAGTTATCAGGTCAAACCAACAGGTGTTGCAGCGATGGAAGCGGGCAAGAGAACTGGTTCAGATAGAAGTGATTGTACCCGACCTAAAAAGCCTCTGCATGTTTCTAATAAGCTCCACGAGCAGAAACGTGCTCAAACTAGGATCAATGTTGGAGATGCTTTTGAAAAATGGAGAGAGGTTAGAACGCAGAAAGGTTTACAGACCGATGCAGAGCTGGCTAAACACTGAAGCTTCAGTGTCCACCACATGGTGACCTGCGTGAGCATCGGCTCTAGAGAGGAGGGGGGGGGGGGAGACAGCTCTCTGTAATGTTTTTAGCATTTATGTACATCAAGAGCCCCAGTTACAGAACAATATGGCTTTGAAAAATTGCAAGATAATTAGAAAGTTATCCATTTAATTGACTCTTTATTGAACAAACCAAGAAAAGTGAGAGATAACATCATCATTTGGACATAAAAACAAACATTTGACAAGAATACTATGTGGAGAAAACTGTAATACTTCAGTTTGCAGCAGTTAATTCAGACCTAGTTATGAAAGCGGCAGCGACACGTGAAACATGTCGCTTTAAAATGCAAATGGTTTGATGGTGTTAAATATGTTATGCATGCAGAGGAGCTGAGATTCATTAGCATATCTGTTGTTGTTAATATTTAGTGGGTTAACATCCCAACAACTGTGATGATTTTGTATCATCATTTAGCAGGTCGTCTGATTTGAAATTCAGCTCTGACGGACAGTTTGAATATCTCATCTGGGATATGACGGCCTGTCAGATCCTCACTCTGCTCAGTGGAGTTGAGCCTGCAGACACAAGAGCACTTGCAGGATACTCGATTGGTCATGCTCCTTTTTTTTCTTTAGCTTTTTTTTCTTGAGCGATCCATATGTAAATCTCAGCAGCACTTCATCTGTGTTGTAATTAAAGCTAAACACAGCCGTAATCAACACAAAGTGCGGAGCTTCATTTTGAGAAATGAACATCATGGACAGAGGGCAAAACACTCTACGGAGAACGTGTGTGAGAAGGAGATGGCAAGCGAATGATCAGACTGCAAAACAACACAAACAATGATCTGTAGGAGAAATACAGGGACAGAAACTGACTCCAATCTGTCTTTGATTTTATGACTGTCTTAAAGGTCCAATCAGTAACTTATTTACTGAATGATAAAGTGACCTTCCTATCTGATCAGACATTAAGGAAACATGCTATGTTGAAGTGCTGGCTTCTCTGACAACAATGCAGCAGCCAGTATGTCCTCCTTCTAACTTTAGATTCTGGTCCTGAATGGTCTGGATTTGTTTGGACCAGAGAGGGTAGGCGGTTTTAAGGCACCCCCACACGGCCGTTTTGGACGCCCCTCGGTTTGCCAGATATGAGAGCAGTTATCAGGTCAAACCAACAGGTGTTGCAGCGATGGAAGCGGGCAAGAGAACTGGTTCAGATAGAAGTGATTGTACCCGACCTAAAAAGCCTCTGCATGTTTCTAATAAGCTCCACGTGTTTTTTTCTGTTGTCAGATTGTCTCTCTATCCCTGTTTGATTGTGTCTGGTTTAAAATACATGATACAGTCACACAGTGAAAACATTTAATGACTTACAGTGCATGGAGTCTGCATCCAGGGTTCACCATCAATCTGCATCGGGAGGGATTTACTGGTTCTGTCGGGGACAGAAAAACATCACATCAATTTAATGTTTAAATGTTGCACACAATAACTTGATGTTTGACTGACAGGATGGGAAACGTTTAAATACTTTGACACGTCAAGTGATCAAGACAATAAAGCTGCAGAATTTATTGTTTTTATAGCCTCTGGGCAAAAAGATTGTTGTGATTGGTTGGCTTGATCAAATAATACTCATCTAATTCAACCAAACTTTAAATAAGTGGTCGATTAAAAGTCCGACCTGATGGTCACAGAGGAGCACTGAGCCAAGCGTCTCCCAGCGCTCTTCAGGCCGGTGTAGATCTGACCCATCTCCATCGCTCCCTCCAGACCCACCACCTCCAGCAGCTGGTCCGACAGATCTGAAACACACACCAACACACCTTTAACTGCTCGGCTGTACCAGTTTCTTCTATGTGTGTGAGAAGCATGTCTCTCAGTAACAGAGTGTAGAACAGAATTTACCCTCGGAGATTAATAAAGTTTGTCAAATTAAAACTAATGTGACACCAAGAGACTCTCACCACACGATGTGAGAGGTACGATAAGGGAAGGAGAAAGTGAGGACAGTAAAACTACAATAACAGAAGCATGATGTTATCTTCCTCATTTCATACTTTGCTTCTTCTTCTTCTTCTAAACATTCAACAGTCCCAGTTACAAAAAAAGAAAAGAGAACAAAGGCACCAAGAACAACAGGCTACAAACACAACAGCTATTAATTAGATTGCACCGGCAATGCAAAGCAATCTTGTGATAATATAATTATTAATTTCTTCTGTTTTGCAGTTATGAGCATTGATTTTGCCCCTGCTGGAAGCCCAGAGTCACGCAGGGCCCATCTGTTTCCGCGGCCTGCTCTGCCTCCGACTCTCCGTCGACTCGTCCCTCCACAAATTAAGAAGCTGCTGCCTCTCTGCTGGGAGCTCACAGACTCTAATTGAAACTAAGACCCATTTTCAGTCGCTCGATGCGTGAGAGAGACAGAGTTAGCTCGCTGTCACCGCTGCTGCTCCGTCGCTGTCACGTTTATCTGAGCCGAGTCGGTTTCCTGAAGGAGTGTCGCAGGTAATGTTGCCTCTGTCCTGAGGTGTTGTTGTTGCTGACGAGCTGTGCTGTCCAGCTGTCACCATGGTGATAGACATGCGTCTGACCCTATCTGGTTGCCAGGCTGTGAGTGCGGTGCTTTCCAGGGTCGGAGTGGTCGAGTGTGTGTACATGCTCAGCAGGTTGACCTCCTGACACAGAGCTTTAAACCTCCTCCCCCCCATTCTGACTTCTCACGTTAGTGCAACCAGCTCACACTGGCTCCCCCTGACACGTATGATGGACGGCGTCACCATGGTGATAGGGATTCCTTGTTGCCTGGGGCTGCAAACATTTAGTATACCCAAGAGTCCTTAGACCAGACTCTCTGAGAGATTTACGATCACTTAATGTCACGTTTGCATCATTTTGAAGACTTGGAAGCTCCTCCCACTGCTCATGATTTTTAATCCAAACCTGACACAATAAATACAAAATATTCAAACATAATAAATTGCAGACACATGATTTCAATAAAGTCCTCATTTTGTAAATGTAAGACTGTTGTGACATTTGCAGCGAGCCTCAAGTGGACACTCAGGGAACTGCAGTGTTTGTAGGATATTTTCAACACCGGAGGTTGCTGCGTGGCAACATGTCAGCGCAGGTTGCAGGGGGGTAGAATAGGAGCCGCCCATCTTTATATACAGCCAATGGACTAAACGCATAACGTTCACAGGAGCTAAACGCAGAGTGACAGCTATAAGAATAAATCTACTTATGGGAAAATCCCCAACACAACACTGTGTTGAAAACTGTCAGCTGAAAGTTAAAAGAGGGATGTCGGGAGGAGGTGGAGGCTGATTCTCCAACGAAAGCTTCATGGAGCTTGTCACGGAGCATCAGTCCCAAGCATCAACCACTCCACCCACGCCTGGACCCCCTCCGATCACTCCCCTCCCCTTCGCTCCCCTCCCCTCCGCTGCAAAAACCTCAGTCCCATTCTAAATAATTCACTCCGCAGCCATTCCCTTCCACCTGAGGGGCTTGTCTCCTGGCGTCACCAGCGGGACGATTTAACAGCTCTCGAAAGGTCAGGAGTTTTTTTATCCCCCAGCCTCCCTCCCCACCCTCTACACACACCTACACCCACCCACAACAACAACACACACACACACACACACACACACACACACACAGAATAATCCCTGTGAACAGTTTGATCCGTGCGTCGTGCTCGGCGGTGCCCCCTCTGGGCTAATGCACTCCTGTGTTTACCTCTAAATACGTTGTTCTCTTGATCTGACAAGTTAGGCTGCTCACCTTGAGGGCACCTTGCACAAGGGCATCCCCCCCCCCCCCAACACACACACACACACACACACACACACACACACACACACGCACACACACACACACATCAATAAACAGACACAAATGGGCACGAACACACACTGACACAGGGGCCTCCCCTCTCAAACTAAGTGCCTTCCCTGGTTCAGACGGTGTGTTTTTTTTTTCAATAACCACAATCTGAAAAAGGATTGATTTTTATTCAGGGATTAATGGAGTGTTCATCGGAGCAAGGTTGGGCTTTAAATGGATCAACTATCTCCCTCGCAGGCCGCCGTCCTCTGTGCCAACCTGTACCTCCATGTCACAGACACATCATCACATTAGAGAAGTTATAAGAGTCCAGAGCATTATCTTACCCGATGTGTCGTCTCCCTCTTTGTTTTGCTTTGTAGCTTTAACTGTGTTTTGATACCTGCATGTTCTATCTTTCTTATTCTTGTTTTTTGCATTTATCTTATTTTTGTTCTCTCTGTTTGTCCTGACTGTTGATGTTTGTTCTGTTGTTGTCCTGACTTCCTGACTTTGCCTTGTCCGTCAAATCACTTTGTAAACATCTGTTTTTAAAGGTGCTATACAAATACATCCATAAAGTTATTATTCTATAGTCCCCTCAGTGTATCCCACAATGCATTGTGAAAAGTAGTTTACAACCGATAGTCATAAATAAATACCATCATGCATTGTGGTTTAAAGATTTGCGAGCTGAAAGTGGCGTTTGACTCGACTGCTCTCAGACGGAAGATAGGAGCGACCAGCGTGAACACAGAGACACGTAAAACGTTGACATCTGGGTGGCTGTTTTCTCGCCATTCCTCTACAATGACCATTTCATTCTCAAAGGTGTCCCAACAACCAGAAGTCTGACCGGGTCTCGTCCAAAACCGCAGACGTTGTCGGGGGAGATTTGGTCGTTGGAGTGTTGTATGAAGCAGCAGTGACCTCTGTAGTGCATTCAGGCGTCTCTGCTCGTCAACATAGTGGGAGAGTAGCTGTGTGTGTATGTGTGAGCATGTAAAAAGTCCAGTTAGAAACATTAGCACCAGCGCTAATTTGGTTACGTCTGCCATCGCACTGATCTCATGTCAACAAAAGTGACAGCGTCGCACACTGACGCCAAACGGAGGAGAAACCGGCGCACAGCGTGACGTTACAAGAACAAAACTCTGTTTTCCCCGTCTACACACAAACACCTGAAAGAGAGCTTCTGAACATCTTCACCCTGGAAGGAGTTTTACAGAAGGCCTAAAGGAAGACCTGAAACACAGTTTGTGTGTACAGAACAAAAGAAGAAAAACCTCCGTTTTCAAAAACCCCTACATGTGGACTAGCTCTTAGTCTGCGCAGAGAGACTTTCAGCAGGCGCTACTTCATCTTCTGTTTCCATCCAACACATGCACCATTCACTTTTCACACACTCACTTACACTCCTGACTCTTCTGATATCCAAACCTCTTCTCTTTTTGCAATTAAACGTATCTTCTTGTAAATAAATCAGCTTAATCAAGTGTCTCTCCTTTTATTTCCAATGGCCTTAGAGCCCGTCATGACAACACTTACTTACAGCAACAATGCTAGCACACTGATTTTCTCTTCCAATAAAAAGTAAACAACAAGCAGCAGTGTTGGGAATGTTGATGTGTTTGCACGTTACATCTTCCTCTACCAAAGCTTTCCTGAAACTTTTTGCTTTTAAGTCGTTCGAGTGTCTCACAACATTTCACCTGTAACCACAGAACAGTCGACTCATTCTGCTCAATTCATTCATATATTCCCATTGACGGGCTTCCTTTTGACGTAAATGGATTCAGGGGTTTGCCCAGCACCCCCCTCAGTCCGCTTTTATTAACTGAACCTGTCCACTGGAGCCTACACAGACCATTAATACACCAGTGACAGTGCCAAACAGTGACATGATTGCACCACTTCTTTGCAAACAAAACCTGCTAGCTATGATTCACTTTGTCATCGGTGAAATATTCATGCACTTGGGGAAAGTTTGGTCTGAAGTTTAGTCTTTGATCTACCTGATAGGAGCAAGGACACCTACACTGTCAGACCTGTTTAATGTACAGTAATATTGTCCATTAGGGTGCACCAGATGTGATCTGCAGTATACACAGGGCTTCAAAAGTGCTCTGGATGACTCACCATTTTCCCACAATGTGTTGAGTCTGCTAAACACAAACCACACAAGTTTCCATGTTAGGAGCAGGCGTCTGCAACTGTTCTATGGGCAACGACCATAGACTGAAAAAACATGGATGTAGTCTCAGTCTCAGACATTTTGAGGCCCTACAATGGTGGTCGCCATGTTGGAAATGCTCGACCTTTCAACCTTTACAGTCCTCTAGCTACAGACAGATTTCAGACTTGGGGACCTTTAGGCCTCGTTTACTGCAGATATTATGCCAACTAATAATAGTAAAACAGCCATAGATGTATTTAAAGTAACAGTGCTTACGATACCTTGGACAGCAAACATGAGCTCTTTGGGGTCGACCAATGGCGTCCTCTTGTCTTGGCTCTTTTTTCCCCCCTTGCGGTTACCCCTCCGCTTCTTACTCTCGCCCCAGAGGTTGGAGCCGCCGTGCATGCTGGGAATGTTGAGGATGGCAATGCCTTCCAAAGAGATGCTGCTGAGGTCCAGAGTGACACCGTCACACTTTTAGAAAGGAGGAAGAAACAGAGAAGGAAGACTGAATATGTCAAAACATTTCTCTGAATCTTAAGTTTGCTTTCTGAGTTAGCCTGAACCTTTCACTGACCCTGATCCTTAATCTGACCCTCTGTTTGGTCTGAGTCTGAGCTGAATCTGAGCCCATAACAGTCTTTCTGTCTGGACAAAGACTAGCTAGCCAGTCTGAGCCAGACCCTGAATCCTGTTTCTCTTTCTAAAGTTGAGCCTGAACCTGTCAATGTTTCATGTCCTGACAATAAAGTTTCTTTTTAAAACTCCCACAGCCAAATATGCTTTCGCTCTCGAAATGCTGTCTCAGCCTAATTTTCAGTCAACCTAACGACAGGCTGAGAGCTGGAGCTGAGGCGGGTTTTAAGCCTCTTGACGAACAGCTACACCGCGCCCGACTGTTAATAAGGTCATCTACACGCCTTACTGTGAATAACTCTTATCCTTCATAAAATCAAAGATCATGAGTCATCAAAAAATTCCCCCCCCCGTACAGTGTGTGCCGTTTGAGACATGAGCTATTCAGACCTATATGGTTTTTTGAACCAGGCTGTAAACATGTTAATGTCTGCTGTAAAAACAGACTTTTCTGAATGGGTGTGTATGTGACCTCTGTTGCTTCTGCAGCCAGCCTCTAGTGGACACTCGGGGAACTGCAGGGTTTTGCATTGGCTTCATTTTTTCAACAGCGGAGGTTGCCGCTTGGTTGCGACGAGCCTTGAATTGAGCCACGCCACTAAAATTGCCAAAAAAATCTAGTGTGTAACCAGCCTTAGCCCACACCTCTCGCCATCAGAAGCTGAATCCAACACTCTAATTCCTAAACCTGTTTGAGTTTGAACATGTGTTTGTACCTCACTCCTTTGAGCCTAAATATTTGTGTTTCTGTAAACATAATCCAACCTTTAATTTGTCTTCCTCACTCTGAGTCTTCTTTTTGTATGATCAAACTACACTATTGTTTTTATTCTATCAACCTTAACCGGTCTCTCCGTCCCTGCTTGAATAGTTATCCGTCCCGACCTTCTGATCCTTTGTTAGTAATCTTAGCATGAACCTCTTTCTCCCTCTGAAGCTGAACCTGCTTTAAGAGCCACCATTCCTGTCAGATTGATCAGATTAAGGTGAAAAGAGTCCTCTACAGTCGTCTACTGTGTGACCAGTGATACACTCGAAGCCTGATACTCTAAATCAACGCTTCTTATACTAGTATGTATCTTTACACCTGCCCCCTCCGGCTCTGTGGGTACTTAACCAACTCTAATTAATGAAGACCTCTGCACCGTGTCGATAGCTTTGAGAAGGGGGAAGATGAACTGTATGGACGCCATCTTCATTATCACTCAATATCACACACAGCAGGGTCATGTAGGGCTAATTACCTGTGTGTTGAACTGAGGTGCGGTGAGAAACGGGTGGGGAGGTGCACAGATAGCCTTCACACATCAACACTTTGTCTGGGTGGAGTGGAAACCAGTACAAATTTGAGCTATTAATGGATCGAGGGTTGACCAGAATGCTTTTACGTGACACTGTTATTGGTAAAATGAGGTTTTCGTGGATTTGCAGATTGTAAAGGCCAGCATGGGATCCCCATATAAGAGGTAATGAAAGAAGAGACCTTTAAAAAATCTTCCCTTTGCTTTTGTTTCTTCTCTGTGCGGCTCTAAAAAGCTCAAAAACATGTGGTTAGATTTTACCTCCACCTCCAGAAAGTCGTGGAGCTTCTTACACGTGGCTGAGAAGGTCTCCGAAGTGCCGAACTCAAAGTACCACAGCTTATTCTTTGTTCTGAAAGAAAAAAGACAGCAGGAACTGCAAAGGGACCAAGAAAAGAGGAAACATAGGAGTGTTTTCTCCACATCAAAATGTGAACCTCTCTGTACAGCCGTAGCATCTCTCCTGCTTTGTCTCTCGCCCCCTACACACTGTGCTTATACGAGAAGAAAGAGACAGAAAAGCTCTTTTTGAAGGTGTTTGATTCATGCTTTCAATCCACGACAAGTCAAATAACTTTATTAATGCTTCTTGGGGCAATTGGTTTGGAGCAGCTTGGACATAAACCTAAATAAATACAGAGTGACGTACAGACGACAAATGATACTAAATGGATAAAACCTAAGGTGCATTAGTAATCAATGAATAAGAGGTCAATTATAACAACGTCCTGATGGCAACACAGACAATTAACGTAAAGTCCAGAAGAAGCTTGAATACTTTCAGCCTTCCTGAGGACTTGCTGGTTACAAAATGAATTCAAGTCTCTTTGTTTAACACATAATCTTCAGAAAGACTTTAAAAGGTCCAATCAGTGAGATGTGTAGAGAGTGAAATGATAAAGTGAGCTTACTCTATGATCAGACATTAAGGAAACATGCTATGTTGAAGTGCTGGCTTCTCTGACAACAATGCAGCAGCCAGTATGTCCTCCTTCTAACTTTAGATTCTGGTCCTGAATGGTCTGGATTTGTTTGGACCAGAGAAGGTAGGCGGTTTTAAGGCCCCCCCACACGGCCGTTTTGGACGCCCCTCGGTGTCATAAAATCAAAGATCATGAGTCATCAAAAAATTCACCCCCTCTACAGTGTGTGCCGATCGAGACATGAGCTAATCAGACCTATTTTGTGTTTTTGAACCAGGCTGTAAACATGTTAACGTCTGCTGTAAAAACAGGCTTTTTTTGAATGGGTGTGTATGTGACTTCCTGTGCTCCTGCAGCCTGCCTCTAGTGGACACTGGAGGTACTGCAGGATTTTGCACTTCTGCATCGGCTTCATTTTTCAACACTGGAGGTTGCCGCTTGAGTATTACAGGACTCAGACGCTTTACAACAGCCTCAGTGTTCACATCAAATCTGAGTTGATCATCCAAATAAGCACCCGAGTATTTGAACGATCTTACAATCTCAACATTTCTATTAGGAATGATGCACTCCACGGCTGCCTCTCTCTTACGTCTCAAATCAAAGTCTAGTTTGTTGGTTTTAGAAACGTTCAAGTCTAAAAAGTTGTCACAACACCAAGAAAATAAAATCATTTTAAAGGACTCCACAGGAAATATACCTGGAATATTTACCGCTGACCAAACCACGCAGTCATTAATCTCTCGGAGAATACATAATGTGGCTCATTAATCACACATTGAAGCACAATGATGAATCTGAAGTTAGTTAACAAGCATCTGAAGGAGCACATGAGGTGGACTCTGGGTACCCATGCCCGACATCAGGGCCCAGTGAGGGGTGCGAGAGGGTAATCTACCTGCCCCTGTAATTAACAGAGGACTGGGGTGCTGCTCTCCGGCTTCCTACAGCACAAACTCCCATCGCTAAGGCTGATGATCAGTGACCTCGCACGGCTGAGTCACCATCTGTCTGCATAATGCTAAGCTGTATTATTAACTTTCTCCACTGCTACAATTACTTCTTTTAGAGTGTTGATCATTTGTCACGTCCCATTTATTTAATCTTTCCCTCTTCATAGTGTTATTAGATGTAGCAGTCTGTTTAGTCTTAAAATGTATGAAAATCGTTCTGATGTTTACGGTGCAGCACAATCCAAGTTCACAAATAGAAAAGAGGTCATTTGGAATTAAGCGGAAACTTCGGCGCCGTGTCCATCCAGTTTTTTCCAGGCAGAAAAGCACTGGCTGTGTGATCAGGAGCGCTTGCGTGACGATGAAGCGTTTGTGCGCTGAGAAGAAAAGCGCTGCACGTCCGTCCTGTCTCTATGACAACAGTCTGTTGACAACGGCTGCTGTGTGACCGACACTGCTCCGTTACTTTTTACTGCATGTTTTATATTTGAGATCGTTTATTTCCCGATCAGACACGGAGCAAAGAGGATGTGGGTAGAAGATACGATCCGTAGGCGGCTAAACTACTTTGCGAAAAGAACCGCCGGTGACGTGAACAGCGCCTTTCTCAAAGTGCTCAGAGCGGCTGAACAAAAAAGGCATAGTGCTCGGAGAACAAGATGCTGGGTTTATTCCTATTACTGGTTAGTAAGTACAAAATAAGGTGGACAACAATTTGCTTAATTGCCAAATAAAAAAAAGAAGAAGATAAAATTAGCCTGGCGTAGCGTATCATATCATATTGTAGCGTATCGTTTCGTTGTGTATCGTAGCGTATCACATCTCATTGCATCGCATTGTATTGCAAACCACTGTACAATATTTTACTTTTGCATGTCGTGTCGTGTTCAACCTTTGGACAGGAACAAATAAAGTAAACATGTAGAAGAAAGATGACTGAAGAGGGTTAAGAGATTTTAAAATACTGATGTGTGAGTGGGCAGCTCAAAATCTGCATCACGTGAAGCGACGTCGAGGCGTTGAAGCACCAAAACAAAGTACCACAGATAAAAAAAGGCTTTCCATCTTTCCAAGAACCAACAGACAACAACAAACAATTTATCTCACAGCTTCGAGTCGAGAAAAAAATAACCTACAACATTGCTGACACGCAGAACTGAACACGATAAAAAATGGCTTTCTCTTAGCCGGAGTCAAAGCGCTACAAGAGGGACGTATTAGTGTAAGAAGAGTAACAATCACTGAATTATTGATTTCCTCATTAGGACTTTTGTCAGGACCATTTAGCCACTTTATAAATGAGCTTTCATTAGGGTACTTGCAAGGTAGCCCAACTCACAGCTGATTTATTATGTGCAACATGGTCAATAAGAGAGGGAGGGAGGTAGGGGGGGGCGAGGCAGGAGGGGGACAGGGGCCATGCTGAGAGGCTTCCACAACAACACATCCCTGCTTCTTGTAACCCATCTTCATCCTCATCTTCATCAGTCTGTTGGCTCAGGAGTCAGAAGAGAACACAAACAAGTGCCTGGGCAGTTTTGCAAATAAACAAATGAAGGTGGCTACTTTGAGAAACAGATTCAAAACGAGTGGTTAATGATTCACGGAGAGAATGACGCCAGATACAGTACGTGCAATGTTTTGAATAGCTTGACCTTTTTGTTGATTCTGGTTTTGATCTTGTGTTTCAGAAGTTATGTTTCCACTGATCGCAATGGAAGTTTGAAAGTAGACACAGCTGTGAACAAAGTCAATGGATTAGTCAACATTAGAAGAAGAAATTGTATGTTATCCAGCAGCATCCTGGCTTCACTTTATGCACTTTAAAAGTGACATATTGTGCAAAAGTGTGCACTTCCCAATGTTTTTCAAACACTAGTATGTGTCTCTAGTCTGTCTACAAACCCCCCAATGATGAGAAAAGTCCATCCAAATGTGTGCTCAAACAGGCCGTTTGGAGATTTTCCCTTCATGACATCACAAAGGGCAGTAACCCCTCCCCCAGGTGGGTGACACTCACACAGCTAGGTGTTTGTTCTGCCCTCTGAGTCTGCCTTCTCACCGTAAACAATAGGGCATGGAGCGAGAAAGCCCGAGCCACCCTTCCAGAGAGGGGCGTGGTCAGACACAGCTCATTTACATTTAAAGCTACAGACACAGAAACAGCCTGTTCTGAGCAGGGCTGAAATAGAGGGGTTTATAGGCATGATCAAATACAGGATCAGAGTGGATTTAGAACAAGACACTTCACACACATGTTTTGGGGAGCTCTGAGACTTATTTACACTGAAGAGGAGGAGGATATGTGACCTTTAATATGTCTTGGGTAGAACTTTTAAATTTGTAGAAGAAAATGGTTTGAGACATGGCTGTCAGCTTTAGCGGTTACAATCAGGTAAACAGTCTCCCTCAGGACCCCGGTTTAGCTCAGTTGGTAGCAGCCCCCCCATATACAAATGCTAATATCCTCGACGCATGAGTCACAGGTTCGACTCCCAGTCTTTGACCTTTGATGCCTGTCTTCTCCTCTCTTTCTTCCCCACATTTCCTGTCTCTCCTCAGCTGTCCTATCAATCAATGCAAACATAATCTTAAAGTGCAGTCTCCAATCTGACGAGTCAACCTCATATGAGTCAAATAATTACCTGATTCACATTCAAAAAAGCCCAATGCTTCCTATCCAAGGCCCCCAGTCCCAGGCCCCTCCGTCTGACAGAGAGCTCGGGGTTGTTTTATAGTACAGCAGAACCAAACTGCTCTTGGGACATCAGGAGCTAAATGTCATGAAACTAGAGCACACTGTAAGATCAGATACAGTAAGAGGCACATCGGACCGACCTGTCGATTCCCACCACTTAACCTAACAAGCGCTCCATGGCAACAAATCACCTCATGTCCCTGTTCATTAGGTAATTAGGAGCTTCTGATTGGCCGGATTGGATTGTCGTTTGTTATCTGCAGACTGAAGCTAAACACCGACTCCTCTGACAGACTGACTGTGAGGAGCGTCTTCGACAGAGGCCAGCTTGTCCTACGATTAGCAGGGAGTCCGTCTGAATAAGATTCTTAGGTAGAATAAGAGAACCTCTCTTTATAGTGAGTGCAATAAAAGTGAACATAAAGTGCCCATTTTCTTTAACTGTTGCTTGACTTTAAGCTCTAGTGCAGCTGAGAAGGTTATTCCCTGTCAGAGCATATTTGTATTTTCAGAAAGGGAAGCAGCAAGCTGTAGGTTTTCATTTCTCTGTGTAGGCCTCTGCTGTGTTTTTACCTGCAGTCTATCAATGCAAATTGAACCGCAATAATAACATTAGCGGTAGGCAATAACCTGAGCTGCAGAAGTCACTGCTCGGACACCATAAGAAAACATTGGCTCAGGTTTCCAGAGCCACAGAGGTGTCTTTTATTTGCACAAACAAATCGGAGAAAAAGACGGGGACGTATACAAACTGTACGGTTGAGTAAAAGAAAACACAAACACCTGTCGACAACACAATGAATAACAAAGAAAAATATTGGGAAACACTGCCTGAATCTGTACAATAAACTCATGTTCATCAGCCGTGTGCTGGTTGGTCACCGTATTAACGGATGTCAGACACGATAAGCTTCAGCGCGGCGTCGCTGTCCTGAGGCCACAGCAGCTTCAGATGCTCTTTCCACCGGCCACACTGAACGCCGGGCCCAGAACCATTGATTTTCTTCCCCTCTGACACTTAATCTCACCCACAATGATCTACGACCTTATTTTCACACTAATTTCTTCTTGATCAGAGGTGATAAATATCGCATTGACATAACCAACTCTTTGTGCGTTGCATCAATGCACTGTTTTGTTTAACATGACACCGCCTGGAGCGCTGCGGCTCACACTGGCAGTTTGAGAAACGACCCGAGCTGCATCGTGTTGCCTTCAGAGCTGCAGAGAGCCGTTTGAAAAATGTATTTGTTTCTGTTGCACTACACTGCACAAGGTTTATCTTTTTAAATCCAACACTGTTGATGCCGCCTTAAAACATCCACTTACGCACAGATAACTGCTTAAAGGACATACAGGTGCACTGAAACTATAGCTGGTCAAATATACTTACTCAGCACTTTTAATTTCCATAAGCACCAATAAAAAACCAAAGAGATTAATGTAAAATCATATACACACTTAAAGGCAGGGTTGGTAATTTCCTCCAGATCCACTTTTTAAGATTCTGGTTGAAATTGTCTTTAGGTCCTGACAGAAATTAATAACTCATGTTCTCTGAAAAAGGAACAAAGAAAATCCATCATCTGTATCAGTTGTTAGTCTGTAAAAACTTCAACCAATGTCTGCCACGAGGTACCAATCTGATGAACCAATCACACGCCTCCCTGTCTCCCTGCTCGCTCTCTACCCGTTGCACGCTCTAGCCCACACTCAAAGCAGACTTTTCAGTCAACCCAACCCCGCCCCTCGTTCTTCGCTCTATCTTCGATCTGTAGAGATAGAAAAACACATTTATTGTGTTGATCCCTCAGTTATCAAACACTTGTGGAAAAGATATACAAAGAAGACAAGATGGTCACTAGACTGGAGAGTAACGGAGCATGTACGTGCACCACCGCTCGACACTCTGGAGAGTGATGTTGCTTGTTGTAATCCATATAGCGCCCTCTGCTGGTGACAGAGAACTGCTAGCGTAATCCAGTGAAACTCAAATTAAATGCTATTTGACTGGTGAATAAATCGAGTAATATCGGTGCATATCTGCAATAAAATTAGCCGATACCGATAGTCACTGGATACACTAATATCAGCCGATATTATCGGCTAGCCGATTAATCCCTCGGGCTCTAGTTTTCAGTTAAATGCTTGAAATAAAGTTTGTAATAAACGCAAAACAAGACGTTTTTGAGTTTTGCTTGTAATAAAATATTTGTGAATTTTGTAGATTTAAGGTGTTTTTAAAATAAGACCATTGCCAACAAATGACCAATCATGGGCTGAAAATGGAAATGTGACCTCCTTAAAAACGACTACATGACCCTTGACCTCTTAAGTCTCGACCAGGCAGCTTCATGAAGTGAACGTCTGTTTGTACCCAGATTACCTGGTTATGAGTGCATGATGGATACGAACTAGGTTGAAATAAGCAGTTTTCTCATTTAAGAATTGTAGATGTCATGTTACCATAGCAACCTGTTATTGAAGTTATTGAAACAATGCACAAAATGATTCAGATTAATGCTAAGTGGTCCTCTTTTTAAATTTTAGTTTAATGTTAACTCTTAAGTGTCACCGGATGCTACTCCTGCATGTTGTCAAAGGCTGCTGGGTAATTTAAAAACCAAAATAACCTCCAAAAAACAAAGTTCAGATGTGACACAGAGTCTCACCTGTGATTCCTGCTCCATCCTGAAATCATTCATTTGGGAACCTGTTAGAGACCTGACATGAACCTAACAAAGGAGTACTGTTAATTAGTGATTTCATTTTGTTTACAAGGCTGGAGGTGTTTGAACAATGCGTTTATCAGAGGTCTGGCACCTCCAGTCACACATCAGCAGGAGGAAGTTAGTTTGAGTTTTAGTCTGTTAGTTTCTACAGTGAGAGTGACACCGAGTCAGTTTTCATCCGTCTTTAACTTTGGAGAGCGAACAAAGAAGTAAACCTATGACCGCACTGATCTGCTTCGACTTCACTGAGAGGGCTGAATCTCACATGTGTTATAAATTATCTGTATAAGAGAGATCATTAAGGTATGTCTGAGACTGAAGCCTCTGACTGAGGGGGCTTTTGTATGTCTTTGGTTGTTTTCACACCTTTGGCTCGTTTGCTTTGTTCCACGTCAGATGAAGAACCGTCACATATTTGCATTTCTCCTTTAGGTTATTTCATGTTCATGCTGCAATATTGTACAGCAGACAAAAGCACACACCAGCGCAGGGATGTCCTTACGCCATCACATCCCACCTTCCTGTCCCCAAACACCATGCATGCTAATCACACTTTGCATTGTGGGACTTACATTAGCTAGCTGGTTAACATACTGACGCCAAACACCAAGATGAGTGGCAGATCGACCTGGAGCAGCGAGGTAGTCAAAAGCCTCATCGCCGTACATGGTGCAGATGAGCATATTTGTCAAATGTTGGACACCACCATCAACAAAAATACAGAAGGTTACAAACTTGTGAGTCAGCGAATGAACGAGAGGCGCTTTCAACGCTCTATCGTGCAATGTTGCACCAAGGCCCCACAGCAGGTAGCCAAGATGGAGTCGTAAACAGCAGTGTTTAAGAACGGCATTGAGAAGGGCGGCTGTGGCTCAGTGGTAGAGTCGTCGTCGTCTCTCACACTTTGAGTTATCAGAAGACTAGAAAAGTGCCACACAAGCTCAGGTCCATTCACCATGATATTTAACTAAGGAGTAGAAGCTCTGCAGAGCGTCTCTGTGCATGTAATAGGCAGAGTGGAAGCGTGTTGTGACCTTTGAGTATTTTACCAATGCACCCTCCAAAATCGTCACACCTGTACAGAAGACGCAGTCTGTTTTGTAAGGGTCTCCAAGAGGGACAATTTGGCCTGTATGACCTCATAAGCCATGCGGGCGAAACGTGTTGTTTATTTGAGTATGTGATTAAATAAAAATAGAAGTTATTCAGCCCTCTTTTGTGCAGTGAATCTGACATGAATTAATTTATCTTCATTTGGACATGTTCCTCAGTTTAGGAATATCTTGCCTCTATCTGTGCAGTCTTGTGTGTCTAAGTTCATTTGAGTTAAACTGCTTGGCTTATGTGTGCATGTGTGTGTGAATGTGTGTGTGCATGTGTGTGTGTGTTTCCCACTGTGCTGGGGACAGGGCCACAGGTGAGATCTCTCTAAATTACACACAAGTGGTCATTAATTATAGATGACACTTTGGTCACAGAAACGATTTCATCCTCAAATGAGGTCCGAGGGCGGCCGCTGCCGACGTCCACCATGCATGTGAGTCTGTGTGTGTGTGTGTGTGTAAATGAGTGTGTGTGCATGTGTAATTTAGAGTGCCGTCACCTGTGGCCCTGTTCCCAGCTCAGCAGGAAACTCTCACACACGTATATTAGCATGTGTGTGTTGATGTGTGTGTGTGTTGGTGAATCCGGCGGCTCCATCCAGCACGCGGCAGCTCTTTGATGAACACACTCATTATGCTAAAGAGAGCTCCATGCCTGGGCTTCCCTGTGCCTTCAGGAAAGGTTAACTCGGGATGGTTACACAGCACAGCGAGAGCCTGTGGGCGCACGGGGGCACAGCGGCTCGTGGGGAGCGCCGTGACGGTGTTAGATGTCTCAGGACCAAATATAGACGTGTATGCAGAGTAAATATCATGGGAACATCAAGGCGCCATGATTGATGCCACAGAATAAACAGACATCGCCAGTGCAGCCAGAGCAGATTTAACTCTGCAGCTGAACGGAGTAGAATCAGGAGAGCTCCCTCACTGGGCGGATGTTTTCTGATTGAGTAGTCTTCATTTAATGTGGAGAACTGTTGTTCAAAAGGTTTAATCCAGATAGAAGAGGTCCTGATTTGGAAATCCACTTTCCCTCTACCAAGGATTATGTAATCCAGCTCCCTCTAATCCTGTTTAAGAAAAAAATAAAACATGGACGCACTCTCAGTGGCGCCACCCATTGGTTTCTGAAGCGCACTTTTGAAGTAGAACAACGGCGGTTGCCAGGTTGAAAATGCCGTCTCAGTCAATCTAATAACATTCAAAGAGGCCTTAAGTGTCCTGACAAACACATTCAACACATCCACCTGTCGCTCAACTCAGCTATGCTCCTAATTCTGCTCACACTTTTAGACGTCATAAATCCAGTACAATGTGTGCTGTTTATGAAATGAGCTAGTCAGACCCAAACCATCTATTGGCTGTAAACATGTTTATTTCTGCAGTAAAAACTCTCTTTTTTTAAATGTGTGCCTGTGACTTCCTGTACTTCTGCAGCCAGCCTCTAGTGGACACTTAAGGAACTGCAGGTTTATGCACTTAAGATAAGAATAATTCTTTATTGATTACATACTTACTGCAGAATACCTGTTCTTAAAAGCTTCATGAAGCTTCACTCAAAACTGAAATACTGGTTGAAGGAAGAAGGGGCGCTTGTAGCGTAGTGGTTAGTGCACGCGGCCAATGTATGGAGGCTGTAGTCCTCCAAAGGGGGCAGCCCGATTTAGAATCCGACCTGTGGCTCCTTTCCCGCATGTCGTTTCCTACTCTCTCTCTCTCCTTGATTTTTGACTCTATCCACTGTCCTATCTCTAAACTAAAGGCAAAAAAGCCACAAAATAAACCTTGGACAAAAACTAGTTCAGGTTCAGTTTGATTTCCTCACTTACATCTCTTACTCTTACTGTCCTGTGGCAAAAATAAGGTGACAAACAGAGCGCGGATGGCCTGGAGGTTGGGTCCTGCACCATGTACAGAGGCTTTGGACCTCTGGATGGGCAGCCTGAGTTCCGGTCGGGCCTGTGGCTCCTTTCTCGCATGTCATTCCCCTCTCTATCCAATAAAGGCAGAAAGCCCAGAAATACAATCTACAAGTCTGCCGATCAGGAAACAACTGAAACAAACAGTGTGTAGGAATCTAAAAGCAAAAAGTTCTCCGTTCTCTAACCCCACTCTCTCTCTCTCTCTCTCTCTCTCTGCGTCTGTTCCCCTCAGAGTCAGAGATTAGCCTGTAATTACATAGGAGATCAGCAAAAAACAAGGAGAAAAAAAAGGGGTGTAGTGTATTTTAACAAGGCGGTCGATGGGGGAGGAGGTGGCGTATAGACCTCGTCACGGGCCGACTGATTGTCTGCTTTTAATCCTCAACCTCATTATCACCTCCAGGTCCGGCAGTGGCAGTAAATGAATCTATCTGCCGAGTGTCAAATCTTCACACCTCCACCCGGGTAATCACCCCAAGGTGCAAATACAGAAGATGGATAGAACGAGAGGAACGAATGAAGTGGGGGTGGGGGGAGTGTATGACCCCGTGTTTCATCAACAACATCCTCAGTTCATCATTAAGAAAAGCTACATGATGCTATTTAGATTGTAATTAAAGCTGATTAAATATTCAGCCTCTTTAAGGTCAACGCTGCGAATTCATGTAAAGATTTGGAGCATATAGGAAGTGAGCAGCCATTACTGCTGTCACATTAAAACCTCATGATTCTACATGTGACATTTGTCTCTGAATCCAAGTCGAACAGAAGTGTTGATTAATCCGTATTCGACTTTGAAACTGACCAAAGAGCGCAGGCAAAGTTTCAAAATCAAGGCGTCTTAGATAAAATACCGTTTTCACGAGGGATGTTCTGTCTCAATAACAGGTCAGTTTTTATGAAGGGTGAAACTGCCAGAAGGACGTGAGACAAGGAAACACACAGAGCGTCCAGACAAAGCGCGGTTTGGAGTCTCTAGGACCTTCCGTTGTGGAGTTATAGGCGCAAACGTCCGCCCATCTGAAATGAATGGGGCGAATTGGAAGTGAAAATTTACTGTCAAGTGTGACTCATGACAGTAGGACCTTCAGAACCCGAGTTACACCGACTCAGAACCCGATTAGTAACCTAAAAAAAAAGTCCCCCGTTTTGGTGTGCGTGTCTCTTTAAATGCAATGAGCCCCCCCTGAGTTTTCCCGGTAGACATCACTCCTTCGCTAGCGAGAAAAAAAAACGGCGGACCTGCACAAAAGTTTCGCTCTAGGCTGGGGGTGGAGTCCATGGGTGGAGATACCAGGGGAGGGGAGGGTATTTTTTTTACCAGAATCCCACTGTGACATCACAAGGAGAGCACATTTGAAAAGGAGCATTTTTCTCTGTGTTGTAAGACTTATGCAGACCACAAACAAAGGACTGGATGGGTTTATTTCACATTTTGTGGGTCGGTAGACACTCAGGTTGCCCAAATAAATGTTCAAAAACACTGTCAAGGTGGATTTTTCAGAATATGTCCCCTTTAATTCTCTTTGTACCAACGTGGCAAAGCTTGAGTTGTCGTGTTATCACTTCTTTTTCTAAACTGATATTGAAATATGTTCATGTACTCAGTGAGTTTCAGGCTGATTAGAGCTTGTTAAAATCTCATCAGAAAACACTGCTTTGTTCATTAATAATTTCACTCATTCCAGACAGAAGCCTTCTTATTGCCGACTTGATGAGAGTGAAATCAAAAGTCTCCGCCTTGAGACACGCTGCACTTTTCTTCCACTGTCAGTGAAGTTGGTGAGAAAGAGCCCGGAGCTGCAGGGAAATGACTCGGTGATAAGTCCTCCACACACTCCCAATGGACACGAAGCCCCTTTGGACAAATCCAACAAAATCTCTGCTACCTTGAAAAACTATAATCATGCATTATTGAAGCGGCAAGGATAGTGTGTAATAGAGAGATCCTAAACCCATTCCCCCTCCTGAATTATTCATGGGTTCAAATAACAGACAGAATCATTTTCTTTAAATATCTCTTATCTATAATTTTTCATAAAAAGGCAAAAAAAAAAAAAACGAGTAAAACAACAGCGAAGCAGCCTGGCAGCGGATCGTCAACATGCAGAGCTGGACACACGTCAGTTAAAAAAACAAATATCTGCACCTTTAACTTCGGGTAAATTCAGTTGACATCCAAACCGCGCTCTTACATGCAGAGATGGACTGTGGACAACCTGAGCGAGAGCATAGCCCCTCCTGTACTTTACAGAGCTTATTGGATATGCCCGTCTCTGCCTCAGGTGCTTTTATTCTGAAATGCTGCTTTACCTACATGAAGGTACTTCCGGGTCGCCGCTACAGTGCAGTCAAAGATGATATATTAGCTAATACAAAAATGTGTAATTTAGAGTTTCTAAGTCATCATGGCCTCTTAAGATCTCACTGTACTGAACTCGTCTGTGCGCTGCTGCTCAACCCCGTTTAAAAGACGTTAAAGGAAGAATGTGCGACATGTTACACATCAATATATCAGAGATCCAGTCTAACCTGTGTAAATGTGTCTCTGAGTCATGACTGTCTACAATGAAAACAACCTCCGTAAAACAACAAGGCCTACGTACAGTGGGCCTCATTTATCAAACGAACGTACGACCGAAAACCGTGCGTACGACCATTTCCACGCAAACTTCGGCATTTATCAATTTGGACGTAAGCGGAAGCTGCGATCAGATCTCACGTCAGGTCTGAGCTCGTGTACGCAAATTCGAGTCTGTGGATTTGCGGTGCAGCACAGCAAAATCTGGCGGAAAATAATGAACAAACCTCAGCTGTCATTAAGCATAAGCAGTCACATATTTAGAACAGATCAAAACGGATTATTAAAACGAAAACATTTCTTTTAAAGCCCATGTTTTTACTGATACCACTTTCAAAAAATTAAACAATAGGATAAATAGCCTAAGATGACAACTAATTATTACACATTAAAATGTGAAAGAATCATAAATACAAGCAGAAATGTGTGTTTGCAAATTAACTAAAGGCAAAAAGGTGTAATTGTTTTTGTTTTTGTCCGATGGGTGTGACAGAACTGGAACAAAAATTGAAAGCACCTGTTGAGATAATCATCGTTCCACTGTGGTTGGTCAGATGTTTATTCATTCCCCTATTTAAACAGATGCTTTGACAGTTATCAAGTCTTGATGATGGCAGACTTGCTTATTTTGGAGGAGCAATACGCGCGTGTCAGACGTGAGCGCGTCTTCAGGGACCGCAGGGATCTCCTCATGGAGAGTGATGCCTGGTTGATCAGTCGCTTTCGGCTCCCAAGGCATGTGCTTATTGATTTATGCAATAATGTAGCTGCTGGATTAAAGAGAGAAACCAGGCGGTCAAATGCCTTACCTGTACCAGTTCAGGTGCTCGCCACGCTGGGGTTTTTGGCCACCGGGACCTTTCAGCGAGAGGTCGGGGACAGGGCTGGGGTCTCCCAGCCAACGATCAGCAGGACGATGCCAGCAGTGTTGGCTGCAATAAAATCTCTCTCCCGAAAATACATTCGGTTCCCATACAATGATGTGATTAAAAGGCAATTTTATGAGATTGCTGGGTTTCCAAATGTGGTTGGAGCGATTGATTGTACTCCTGTGCGCCTGAAGGCACCATCCATGAATGATTACGCATTCATCAATCGCAAAAACTACCACTCCATAAATGTCCAGGTGATTTGTGATGCCAAGCTATCACTTTTAAACGTGGTGGCCAGGTGGCCAGGGGGGACACACGATTCTTTTATTTTTCAAAACAGCTCTGTTGGCGCGCGGCTGCAGGAGGGCGCACTGCAGAGCCAAAGTCATCTCCTCGGTAAGTGGCTACCCTCGATAAATTGCATTACACTAAACAAGGTATCAGATGATTAACATTTTGGTATGGTTCTTCTAGGTGACAAGGGTTATCCTCTAACGGAATACCTTATAACCCCGCTACAGAGCAGGAACGCAGGTTCAACAGTGCGCACACACGCACACGGGTCACAGTCGAGCGCTGCTTCGGGTTGCTGAAGGGCAGGTGGCTCTGTCTCGGACCTGCAGGGGGAATGCTACTGTATACCCCAGACAAAGTGTGCGATATCATTTTGGCCTGTTCAGTTTTGCACAACATTGCACTGGTGAATGAGCGGCGCAGCCGGATGAGCCCATGCCCATGGAGCCGTGGCCAGCACAGCCTCCACAGGGGGCTGTACGGAGGAGACAGGACCTCATTTGTCGCTTTTAAAACGTAAAGTATACCTTAAACTCTTGCAAATGCTCTGCAGTATTAATCAGTAATGTGAAGTATTGTTGGTGGAATTGGCTAAAGGCATACTAAACACAGACAACATTTAGTCATTTAAACATTTTATTATGGCTTTTTTAGAGTTTCATTTATTTCTTTTAGTGTCTCATTAATTGCGTCAAGTGCGCCGACGACTGAGGCCAATAACCTGCATATCTCCCCTTGTCTCTCCAGGACCTCTGCCGTGATCAGGTTCGGTCTGGGCGCAGCACGGGGGGCCGAGGGCACGCGCTCACTCTCGGCAGTAATAGTGGGACCGCCCTGGGGAGCAGATCTGGCTGACATCATGCTGGTGCCTGGCTCTGAAATATTTAATACAATAAAAATGTCACCCATGTAACATGTGTAAGCCTTATTATTTGTAAGAAATGGTGTACAGTCAGTTTGATTTTTCAATGCAAGCAAAAGGGGGTTGTTAGTTACCATTCTGCTCTGGGTCTGATGCCAGTGCGTCTGTGTCACCTCCACCACTTATGCCACAGATCGACTCGGACCCAATTAAGGAGGCAATTCTTTCCTCCGTCCCCGTCAGGATCAGGCTGGAGTCTGGTTGGCCTCCTCCAGTCTTCCTGATGCTGCGTTTAAACGCAGCAACACGTTTCTTGGTGGCCAGCTTCAAATCCGACCATTTTTTCTTGACCTAAATGTAAAGAATTGTTTTGATCAATTAGCAGACATAAGCTTTTAGGCTGCGGATGAAAAGATTCATTTAAGTCGTTAGGCATGGGTTAAGTTATTGAGAATTATATTCAAACCTCAGCTGGAGTCCGTTCCTGTACGGCAACGCTGTTGACTGCCTCCGTTATTTTTTTCCAGACAGCGTTTTTATGAGCCCCTTTTATGCCACTCTTCAGACTGCCAAAAAGCACTGTTTTGTTTCTTTCCACCTCCGATGTCAGGATGCCGATCTCCGTGTCAGAAAAGTTTCTTTTCTTAATCGTGTTTCGTCTCTCCATGTTTGACCTCAGTGGGCGAGGCCTCCGAACCAGGAATATTTATGGGCGTAACATGTTAATGACGATCGAATTCAGCCGCCGCATTTATCAAGGCCCGCTCATTCGTACGCTCAGATTGGTCAGATACGAACGTTTCATAAATCGCACGTGTGTCATGTCGTAAGACCAAATCTGCGCTCAGATCTGCGCCTGTTTTCACGCAAGATTGATAAATGAGGCCCAGTATGTTCATTTAGAAACTCCTTTCACTTCCCATCCGATCATTTGGTCGCTCTCTGCATGTCGGAGCAACAACCAGCAGACTGATAGTTGGCTCAATGTTGTACTAAGGCCGGGGTAAAATATGATAATGAGTACAAATGGGATTATTAGGAGGCTGTGTGTCATCAGTCTGACTGATCCATGATGTCAAACTAGCCAAGCACAATTCAATTAGGCCTGCAATTACTCGCTGGCGTTAGTGGAGACGTATGGGAGACGTTAAATATTGATGGAGACAAAGATGCCACATTTGTTCATCTGCAAAGGTGAACGCATCTCCGCAGCATCATCACACATGCTAAATATGAAGCGTGTTCATCCATCACGCAGAGCAAATACATTGAATTATCGGGAAGGCAACACACAGTCGCTCTGCTTTTACTCTGTTGTAGGTTTGTGCAAGAAAGGGAGAAGAGTGACGTCTTTCTTTTTTACATAAAGACTGCAGTGATGACTTTAATGAAGAGTACAGACATGATGACAACTCTGCACATTACATGTGGATTACATTCTGGAAGATTCCCTGAAGTGAATCTAGATTAATCATTTCTGGCTTCTGTGTTTTTGCAATAACAAGAAACTTCAGAGTTCAAGTGTCCAGTCTAGTGTGCTCCACGGACAGACTCAGGAACTCTTTCGACAAAGAAAAACATAAAGGCAGACAGAAAGCGAGTGAGGAAGAGATTAATTGACACAGAAAGGAGAACAGAGAAAGAAAGAAATGTAACGTCAAACAAAAACAAATCATTTCTCGTCGTCATTACTTCATCACATCTCCGTCCCCTTCACCTGGTTCTTATCTGTTGAACGTGGTAACCTGAGTTGAACTAATCGGACCATCTGTTGCATGACTTTATGGTTTTATGGACGGTGAGGACGGCTCATTTAGGAGTCGCTGGGTTAATACATAACCACGACCACACCGACATACAAAGCAAACAAACGTACCTGCTGTTGAACTTCTCCGGGTGTTTCTCCCTCATCACGTGGAAACGATGTGCGATGGAGGCGTCCTGAAAGACAAGATCGACAGCTTCAGGTCAGCTGTTGTGTTTCAGGTTCAGGTTCACTTTATTTGTACCTGTTGGTAGATTCGTTTGCAGCCAGCAGGAACGACATCCATCATGACACACAGATTAGCAAACAGATGTAATGAGGGACATAAGAGAGAAGGAAAACTATTTAAAACATCATTGTGTATTTCAAATGGTCGCTTTGCAAAACGTGCTGGGGTACATAGAGATGCAGACCAGGCTGGGTTACACTCTTCAACACCTTTTCTCTCTCATTTGGTCATAATCAGGGATGCACAGATGCATCGGTTCGGCTGTTTCAGCCCTGTTGAAAGACATCGGCACATCAGCAAATAATGTGGCATCAGCCGATGTCAGTAGTCGACGTTTATCTGTTGTGCCAAATCAATTTAATGCTGACATCTCGTATCTTAGAGCAAACAGTGGTATACTGTTCAGTAAATAAACCTTGTGGAGTGATGGCCTGACTAAAAAAGACTCCTCAATTAAAGGCAACCAGTGACCAGAGGAGGTGGGCAGCGGGACTCGTGAGCTCTGGGTCTGAACTTTACAACTATAAATGTTATCGTAGCCCGAGAGCTTGGCTAGCGTACCGGTTGCTAACAGGGTTGCAAACTCCACGTGGTGATAACAGACGGCACTAAAAGAGCTACACAGGTGCACAGAAACTGCACGTTCTGGACTTTGCTGCACACGACAGAAACCTCCATAATCAGGATCTGGATTTCCAGTACCTCACATTGGGAGGTCAGTGTCAGACGCACTCTCACAACTCAAAATCCTCTGATAACAACTGAATCATCTCATAATAACCTGGACCGCCTCTTCCTCATTAGTTAACTTTGCAAACTTGTCTCACAGCGCAGTTACACCTAGATGTCCCTAGAGTCTGTTTCTATAAGGTGAAAGCAGCAGCGTGCAGGAGGTGGCAGCGGGGTTGAGGCCGGGATGGAGACGTATTGACAGACGCCGTGATGAACAGCACGCCGTCTCCACACCGGCTAATTAATTAAACACATTGGGCCTCATTTATCAAACGAACGTACGACCGAAAACCGTGCGTACGACCATTTCCACGCAAACTTCGGCATTTATCAATTTGGACGTAAGCGGAAGCTGCGATCAGATCTCACGTCAGGTCTGAGCTCGTGTACGCAAATTCGAGTCTGTGGATTTGCGGTGCAGCACAGCAAAATCTGGCGGAAAATAATGAACAAAACTCAGCTGTCATTAAGCATAAGCAGTCACATATTTAGAACAGATCAAAACGGATTATTAAAACGAAAACATTTCTTTTAAAGCCCATGTTTTTACTGATACCACTTTCAAAAAATTAAACAATAGGATAAATAGCCTAAGATGACAACTAATTATTACACATTATAATGTGTAAGAATCATAAATACAAGCAGAAATGTGTGTTTGCAAATTAACTAAAGGCAAAAAGGTGTAATTGTTTTTGTTTTTGTCCGATGGGTGTGACAAAACTGGAACAAAAATTGAAAGCACCTGTTGAGATAATCATCGTTCCACTGTGGTTGGTCAGATGTTTATTCATTCCCCTATTTAAACAGATGCTTTGACAGTTATCAAGTCTTGATGATGGCAGACTTGCTTATTTTGGAGGAGCAATACGTGCGTGTCAGACGTGAGCGCGTCTTCAGGGACCGCAGGGATCTCCTCATGGAGAGTGATGCCTGGTTGATCAGTCGCTTTCGGCTCCCAAGGCATGTGCCTATTGATTTATGCAATAATGTAGCTGCTGGATTAAAGAGAGAAACCAGGCGGTCAAATGCCTTACCTGTACCAGTTCAGGTGCTCGCCACGCTGGGGTTTTTGGCCACCGGGACCTTTCAGCGAGAGGTCGGGGACAGGGCTGGGGTCTCCCAGCCAACGATCAGCAGGACGATGCCAGCAGTGTTGGCTGCAATAAAATCTCTCTCCCGAAAATACATTCGGTTCCCATACAATGATGTGATTAAAAGGCAATTTTATGAGATTGCTGGGTTTCCAAATGTGGTTGGAGCGATTGATTGTACTCCTGTGCGCCTGAAGGCACCATCCATGAATGATTACGCATTCATCAATCGCAAAAACTACCACTCCATAAATGTCCAGGTGATTTGTGATGCCAAGCTATCACTTTTAAACGTGGTGGCCAGGTGGCCAGGGGGGACACACGATTCTTTTATTTTTCAAAACAGCTCTGTTGGCGCGCGGCTGCAGGAGGGCGCACTGCAGAGCCAAAGTCATCTCCTCGGTAAGTGGCTACCCTCGATAAATTGCATTACACTAAACAAGGTATCAGATGATTCACATTTTGGTATGGTTCTTCTAGGTGACAAGGGTTATCCTCTAACGGAATACCTTATAACCCCGCTACAGAGCAGGAACGCAGGTTCAACAGTGCGCACACACGCACACGGGTCACAGTCGAGCGCTGCTTCGGGTTGCTGAAGGGCAGGTGGCTCTGTCTCGGACCTGCAGGGGGAATGCTACTGTATACCCCAGACAAAGTGTGCGATATCATTTTGGCCTGTTCAGTTTTGCACAACATTGCACTGGTGAATGAGCGGCGCAGCCGGATGAGCCCATGCCCATGGAGCCGTGGCCAGCACAGCCTCCACAGGGGGCTGTACGGAGGAGACAGGACCTCATTTGTCGCTTTTAAAACGTAAAGTATACCTTAAACTCTTGCAAATGCTCTGCAGTATTAAATCAGTAATGTGAAGTATTGTTGGTGGAATTGGCTAAAGGCATACTAAACACAGACAACATTAGTCATTTAAACATTTTATTATGGCTTTTTTAGAGTTTCATTTATTTCTTTTAGTGTCTCATTAATTGCGTCAAGTGCGCCGACGACTGAGGCCAATAACCTGCATATCTCCCCTTGTCTCTCCAGGACCTCTGCCGTGATCAGGTTCGGTCTGGGCGCAGCACGGGGGGCCGAGGGCACGCGCTCACTCTCGGCAGTAATAGTGGGACCGCCCTGGGGAGCAGATCTGGCTGACATCATGCTGGTGCCTGGCTCTGAAATATTTAATACAATAAAAATGTCACCCATGTAACATGTGTAAGCCTTATTATTTGTAAGAAATGGTGTACAGTCAGTTTGATTTTTTTAATGCAAGCAAAAGGGGGTTGTTAGTTACCATTCTGCTCTGGGTCTGATGCCAGTGCGTCTGTGTCACCTCCACCACTTATGCCACAGATCGACTCGGACCCAATTAAGGAGGCAATTCTTTCCTCCGTCCCCGTCAGGATCAGGCTGGAGTCTGGTTGGCCTCCTCCAGTCTGCCTGATGCTGCGTTTAAACGCAGCAACACGTTTCTTGGTGGCCAGCTTGAAATCCGACCATTTTTTCTTGACCTAAATGTAAAGAATTGTTTTGATCAATTAGCAGACATAAGCTTTTAGGCTGCGGATGAAAAGATTCATTTAAGTCGTTAGGCATGGGTTAAGTTATTGAGAATTATATTCAAACCTCAGCTGGAGTCCGTTCCTGTACGGCAACGCTGTTGACTGCCTCCGTTATCTTTTTCCAGACAGCGTTTTTATGAGCCCCTTTTATGCCACTCTTCAGACTGCCAAAAAGCACTGTTTTGTTTCTTTCCACCTCCGATGTCAGGATGTCGATCTCCGTGTCAGAAAAGTTTCTTTTCTTACTCGTGTTTCGTCTCTCCATGTTTGACCTCAGTGGGCGAGGCCTCCGAACCAGGAATATTTATGGGCGTAACATGTTAATGACGATCGAATTCAGCCGCCGCATTTATCAAGGCCCGCTCATTCGTACGCTCAGATTGGTCAGATACGAACGTTTCATAAATCGCACGTGTGTCCTGTCGTAAGACCAAATCTGCGCTCAGATCTGCGCCTGTTTTCACGCAAGATTGATAAATGAGGCCCATTGTGAGTAATCACAGCTCGTAAGCTAACCTACAGGATGCTGCAGACACCCCGGCAACCAAGATGTTCTAACCTCCCCCCTCTCTCTGGTTCTCTATATGTCACCCGCGTCAGTGACTTCTTCCGCCAGCTGCACCAAATGACAAAAAAAAAATCAGTGTTTTTTCTTACAATGTGACAGAGATCCCTAAAGCTCGGGTAAGTAAAGATAAAAAGCAGTTTATAAATCCCCGTTAAGAGATTTGTAATCTCAACGCACAGATTTAAAACCCGTGCTGGGACGTGTGCCGTCTGTCCCCAGAGTCAGAACGAGCATGAAGAAGCAGCTTGAAGTTTCTATGCTCCGTATATCTAGAAAAACTCAGGTCGGCTGAAACTCTCCTGTTAACAGCCGTCTTTAATCTAAATCTTTCAGTAAATAATCTTAATGTTTATTTTCACTTTATAACAGACTTCACTGGAACCTTTTTGCTTGTATTGTAAAAATGGTCTCGTGGTATTTTAGCTTCTTTTTCGCTGTTTAAATTGATTTTCAATTATTTTGAAATGTCCTCTTTTTTAATGTTTTTCTCTTTTCCCTTCTTGTGATATTTCTGCTGTCTCGAGTGAAGCACTTTGGATTACGAGCATGGAGAAGCAGCGTGAAGTTTTTATGCTCCGTATATCTGAACAAACTCCCAGAGAGCTGCAGGTCTGCTGAAAGTCTGTCCTTTTGTTTTGTTTAAAGATGCTTTTTTTGTGCATTTTGTAGAGAAAGGACAGTGAGAGAGAGAGAGAGAGAGAGAGAGAGAGAGAGAGAGAGAGAGAGAGAGAGACACAGACGGGGACATCATGCAGGAAAAGAGCCACAGCGGGGAGTGACATTCGGGAAAGAAACCAAAGGTCAAACCCAAACCCAGGCCGCCCACCCCGAGGAACCAAGGCCGTTCAAAAGGAGGGAGGGCCCATCCTCTGGGCCTCTCAGGAGCCCGGCCAGTTCTGCAGGCCGAGGACGACAACCTCAGCACAGGGGCCGCACAAACCAACCACTAGGCCACTGGCGCCCCAAGATTTTATTTTTAAAAGGAAAGCAAAATCTGAAATCCAACTGCAGTCAGTATCAAGAAACAGGTCGACATGATGTTACCAAATATCAAATAACAGATTAAATGATGACAAAGCAGGTGAGTCTGAGGTAATGAGCACTTTAATGGATTAGTTATATCTAATAAAAACTGGTATTATTTGAGTTTTTATGGAAATCTAACTCGTTACTCGTCTCCATTTTTATCAAAGTTTTGTCTCTTCGCTGACACAAAATGTTCAGTTTAAGTTTAACTTTGAATCTTTTCTGTTTCATCAGAGCAACACAAACTTTAGCCTGAGTAGAACCTTATTAACACAAAGTATAATCTTACCTTTCATCAAAGGTGTTTATTATAAATTAAACTTAAGGTGCATGAAGTCCGTTATGTCATAAAGTATGCAGAGGACTTTGTCAACAGATTGCAGAGTCTCGAGTAATGAACGACACAGATTAACGGCGCTGAAATTTCCTTTAATTTACACTTCTAAGTCGGAGTCAGCAGGAAAAAACGCTGGCAAGAAAAAAAGAGAGCAAACTCTCGACAAAGTCAGCAAACTCATCCGGCTCTGAACATCTCAGGAAAGAGTGAGACAAAGTTAAACTTTTTGGGCTTGTTCCTCTTCCCCCACTTCCACTGAAGCAATCTGTTTTGACCCGCTCCGTTTTGAGTGGCACTATTGAAACTGCACGTACAGGGAGGACCCCCTGCTAGCTCTCTGTACACACATTTAGGAGAAAGCCAAAAGAGAGGAGGGGGGAAAAAAATCAATGGAGCTTCTCTTGATGTCTCTTCAAGACGCTGTAAGCAGAAGACCAAAAGAATCCTTCCCGATCCCCGCAGACTCACCTCACGCTTCCAACGCGAGCCAGAGAGCCGAGATGATGGATGTATCTGAGAGAATGTAGTAACTTGATTCTCTTACAAACAGGACAATAGCTGCAAACAAGAGAGCGGGAGCAGCAGAGGTTGTCTCCCCTTTGGTTTGAGCTCTATTATCTGAGATCTGTACAAGAGCAGCTGCAGCTTCTGCAACAGTAAACACCGATTTCAAGCAGTCACGAGTGAGTACGGCAATTTGTCACTCTGCAGCGAAGCAGCGCTTTAAGTGCATCAATAAAGAGGCCTCACACCGATACGGGCAGAAGTCCACATCACGAAGAATAGAAAGTATTTACATGATTATATTACAAACACACACTCACACACACACACACCCTTTGTTCAGTGCATTACCCCCCCCGTCCTACTGCATTCCCCTTCTTTTCCTTGTGTAATAACCACATCTCTACTTGTGCATCATGTATTTTTTTAATAGCACAATATATTCTTCAGTAGAGTGGGTGTCTGTGTAAAGACTTGCAATGACCTGATGTTTGTTTGAACATATTCTGAGTGTTCTTTCTATCCTTGTATTCGCCCGTAAGTGGGGGATAAAGGGGAAAGCTTCCTGGGGTTCAGTCGCAAAGCGAGGGCCCATTGACCACATTTTAATTTACACCTGAACACTCACCATGACTTCTAAAAGCAACAAAAACAAACAGTGAAGCCTTTTTCTAAATATAAACCCATCTATCCATCCATTTTCTTTGCCACTTTTCCTGTTCGGTGTGAGAGCCGATCCCAGCTGTCATTGGGCGAGAGGCGGGGTTACACCCTGGATTGGTCGCCAGTCAATCACAGGGCTGACATATAGAGACAGACAACCAGCCACACTCACATTCACACCTACGGACAATTTAGAGTCACCAGTTAACCTAACCAGCATGTCTTTGGACTGTGGGAGGAAGCCGGAGTACCCGGAGAGAACCCACACATGCACGGGGAGAACATGCAAACTCCACACAGAGAGGCTCCTGTCAGACGGGGATTCGAACCAGGAACCTCCTCGCTGTGAGGCAACAGCGCGTAGAACAAATTCACCTCTTCAGGCTTTGACCCTCTCACTGCAGAGGGGCGTTTTTCACTCTCTCTCTCCCCCTAGCTGCCTTCGAATAATTACCAATGTAAAACTCTGGCACCCAAATTAATACAGGACATGTGTAATGTCCTCCCATAGCTCAAAGTTTAGTCCAATTATGAGTGGGCCCCAGCGCTTTGATGTGCCTTTCACTACGGGGGAGAATAATGGCTTTGACGGGAGCGCCGGGGTCATTAGGGCGACTGACTGCATTATGGTAGCGGGGTGCGCTCTGTGATTAGTTCTGTCTCTCACCCCTGGCCCTGATTGAGATCATTACACTTCACGTCACTTCCACATCCTCCCAAAGGGATGGCGACATTAATTCTCGATCCTGCAGGGCTGTGGCAGAAGGTTAGGGTGGAAGAATTTACAGAGAAATGATCCTGAATCTTTTTTTGAATCACCTGGATTCTTGTTTTTAAAATTAACTTTGGATGTTCTCTTTTTAAAATGCAGACAGAAGTTTTGCAGCCGGAGAAGTACGAAAACATTTGCAAACACACTAATCTAAAGTCCTTTGACGTCTCCATACATTGGTGTTGACGCTTTCTGTCCGTGGCGGCTGCTACTGCTGATGTTTTGCTTTCGTCGGTGTCATTACAGAAACAATCTGCTCTCCATCTGCATAATCTCTGAGGTAATTACCAGCTTCACTTGTCTCATAATCTTTATTGTAATTTTCTTTCTTTAGCCAACGGAAAGCAAAAAAAAAAAATCTGATGCAAAAATGTGTCACAAAAAATTATATCACACTTGACTCCATAGAGAGCTCAAAGTCCTCTTAATCCCCCACAAACAACTTCATTTGTCATCATCACGCCTGCAGGGCGCTAATCCCGCTAACAGTGCAAAGAACACGGGGGTTAGAATGACTTTATGCAGCACACACGCCAAAGATGTTTCATTTTAATGGTCACACCGGTCGCACCTCTCCTCTCTCCGGCTTACGATGCATAGTGGGGGGGAAATATCATGGGGACTGAATGTTCAACAGACCACACCTAACATTTCGGTTTTATCTCCTCTCAACAACGTATAAAAAAACATTGACGTCAGAGCTTTAATTATCAAGAATACACTTTTAGCTCGTCGGTATCTCGTCTTCGGTGTGTGGTTAGAGACTTACTTTGACTTCCAGAGCAGATTTTCAGGTCAAAAGAAAGCTCTCTTCAGACACACCTCCTTCATCCCTCAGCTGCCCCCTCCTCTCCTGTCACCTCACCTGCCCCGCCCCTCCCATCATGTTTCACTAGCAGGGTTCTGTGAGGCAGAGGAAGCAGCAGACGACTGCTGATAAACATCTAAAAACAAGATTCTGGGCCTGATTTGCCCCCTTCAACGATCGGGGGGGGGACGTGGTCTGATTCGCAGCTTGTCGCAGACCTCAAGTGTGTGGAGTCACTATGATTATTTTACTGCTCCCCATCGAGTCAGAGCCTCCTCGATCTGCAATCTTAAACATCAAACGAGTTTACACGTTCAAAAAGGAGTGGGAAGAAGTATAAAGATTCTGTCACACTATAAAAAACTGGGTTTTAAATAAAGTTAAAGAGACAAGCGTCCTCGCCTCCCCGGTCACAATAAATCCACACAGAGAACATAGTTCTAACTTCTTCATTGACATTCTGTGGAATGAATGCACTTAAACACGAGGATCATCACTCTGAGATTTATTTCACACTGTAACAACTCCCCCATATGTTCATCCCTGCAGACGGATGACAGCCATTGTTCTCCTCTATCACAATGTTAACAAGAGCTGTCCTTTAATATCCTCTAACACGGCCATTAGGGGCCCCGGCTGGAGGTGTTATTCAACTAACATTTGAGAGGCCATGCATCACTTACGTCCCTGCCACAGTCTGCACGAAAACTCACAACATCCACGGGCTCCCTCCTCTACCACCTGCAAATGTCAATTACCATATTTCCCCCCTGACATTTATCAGTAATGGCTAACATGAGCTACGTGAAATCAGTGTCATTATGGTGGAGATGGACAGTGAGGGGGTGCTGGAAGCTGCGTAACACCGTGAAAATACACAACCCGGCCTGTTTCTCAATCAGACACACTTCAGGTTGGAGCACATCTCAATAAAGGCCTAACACAGAGTGATCAAAACCAACAAATTGACTTATTATGCTGTTACTCCCAGCACTGTGTACTGTTCATCAAAATAAATATTAACAAAGTCGAATCAGTAAGTCTGTGCACGGCACATGAGCAGATTGCATCTTTGTTCTGGTTAAGTTTATTTTTATGTTAAGCTGTTGACTGGCACCTTTTCCATCCTGTGACCGAGACGATTGTACCGATAATTAAACTTTGGTGTGGAAGAGTTAAAAAAAGGTGCTATACGCTTCTTTCTCCGGCTGTGATCCTGCTTCCGCAGTCAGGTTTGGGCTCTTCTGTCTCGTGTTCATGGTTCAGATCGATCTTGTGGAGAGGATTTTTTGCAATTTTTGCAAACCAAATTAAACAAAAAAGATTAGAGGATGCAAAAAGGCAAAGCTCGCTCTAGAGGGGAGTGCTTCTAAAAACTACAAGGGTGACATTATATTGACAACCTTCCTGAAGCATTGGGGTGATGTTCATACTGCAAGTCTTCATGCTGTAGTTGGACTATTTGTGGTCTTCATCAGATTCCTTCGTGAATGTGAACAAAAAGCTGTCGGATTAAATCATCCCGATGCAGAAACTGACAGTTTAACAGGTTTCTCTTTGCAAACAGGGAGTCGGCCATATTTGACACTTGTAAAAGTGAGAATCCCAGAGCTCCTGAGTGCAATACTTTTCTTTTGTAGTCAGAGGCGTCTTGTTTTCACAAGACAACTTGCAATCAGCAACCTGTTTTTTCTCTTGTTTGTATTTGTTGCAGCCTTTTGCTACAAAAAGAACCCATTGAATATAACCAAGAGTCGGAGATTTTCCATTCATGACATCAAAAAGGTATCACTGCTCCACTTGTCAACCTGAGACTGAATACCTTCACTTGGCTTCACTTGGCAGAGAGACGACCACAGACAGACAGACGGGGAGACTCACCACTCCGATGGAGAAGTAGTTGTTGACGATGCTGTAAGGCACCGGGTCGCCTCGCTCGTCCTTGTCAGTCGGTGTGACGTCGATCTTCCAGCGATCCAGCATCAACTCCGAGCTGTTCTCGATGTCCCGCATGATCTTCAGGAGGCTCTCGCCCTCGTAGCCTCAAGAGGAAAAAAAACACACAATATAAAATGTATAAGAACAGGACTTTCTGATTTAATGTGCATTACAGTAAAGTAGTTTAGCTGACTGACATTGGCCTGTTGTTAAATATCAGATATAGACCATGAGACCGTGATTCTGTTGAACTACATGTAGCATTGATATAAAGGCAAATATTCTCATTATAGCGTCATATAGCGGATGTTGCTAATTCCGCTATATATATCAAGATGAGACGTGACGTAAAAAGAGGACGCGGAATTAGCAACATCCGCTATATGACGCTATAATGAGAATATTTGCCTTTCTATCAATGCTACGTGTAGTTCAACAGAATCACAATCTGAACTAAAGAGTGGAGAAGATACTGGAGAACAGGAAACAGAATGCAGATGTTTAATTGCATATCTGAACAGTCAGCTCAGGAGAGTATCCGGAGCAGTCCTCCTGAAATTTTCTAGATATTTTCAGGAGTGCATGTGTGAAAACGGCTTATAGTGATTAACCTTTTTATTTGACATGTTGTTTGCAATGCACAAATGACTTCTTATGTACATGTCTGTTGCACAGGAGAGTTTTCAATATCAAATCAATATTGACTCTTTATGTGATTATTTTACACTTTATGAGCATTTAAAAATCAAAATAAAGAAAAAAGTAACAAAAAAACAACTACTCGTGCTAATATCTGGAGATATACTGTATACACAGAGTCATGTTTCTTTTCTTTTTCTGTCAGTACCTCCTCCCCAGCGCAGACATCTTGCCAGGTCGTTGCCCGTGCCCAGAGGAAGTATGCACACGGGGGGGGTTCCTGTCCAGGTTGGCCTTATCTGGAGCAGCGAGACAAAAATCACAACGTGAAACAAGGCCAAACAACAAAAAATCACTGCAGAGAAAGAAACCCATTCTGCAGCCCTGTTTGTAAAAAACTATAAAACAACATGAATGTGGAGTCGTACCGTCTATTTCAAGAGACGTGTTTCGCCCAGCAGTTATTACCTCTCTTTGTTTCTGATTGATAAAAAATTGAGGCAATCTTTGAGAGCCAGAACAAGAACGTCTTCACGAGCGAGCGGAGGAGGACGGACAGGTGATTTTTTATTTTCTCAAATGATGACTTGTTTGTTTTCTTACTCACGTCATCAAAGCACTTTACCTCTGCTGAACACAGACATGGAAATAATTAAAGTGCTTACATAGAAACATTACACTTTCCATTTTCAGGCTCAACATAAAAAAGAAATGGCGGATTTAAAAACGTATAAAAACAGATTTAATACTTTCATAAAATGAAACAAGTTTTATTTTCTTGTTCTTGCACAAAGACAAAGGGCCGTAGCAAGAAGCTACACCAATCAACTCTGGAGGTTTGGGAGCAGAGACTGTATAAAGAATGGACAACGAAATACTTTGCCTCAAGTGAAGCCAAAAGATTTAGAGCTCCCCCTGCTGCCTGGCTGCAGTATAGGTCATAGATCCCGCCCCCTCTATGTTAACCGAAAGGAAAAGGGTCAAACTGGAAAATCTACTGTAAATGCACGTCAGCAGGGGCGCCTTTAACGGGGGATAAAGGGTGAAGCTTGCTGGGGACCGTCCAAGGAGGTAAGCAAAAAAAATATCAGTAGCCTAGCCATTCCACGACCTGCACAAAGTCAGGACGCCAGAAAAGAAAGAAGAAGAAAAGCAGGCAGCTGGCTCGGGCATTTGACCCAGACAAGAACTTGTTAACAAACTTGTTTCAGTCTGCGTCAAAGGCTGATGGGAGCCAGGCAGAGGAAGCTAATGTTAGCCAGGAGGCTAGCGCTAACAGTACAGATCTAATGTGCATACGTTGATTTATAATCCTGGGAGGGTCCGTTCACTGGACCTTATAGCGGCCCAGACATTTCTGCGGGTGGGCATGTCAGATACCTTTTCCCCAAACCTTGTTTTATCATGATAGTTGTTATCACACCATGAAAACAAAACCAAAATTCTCAAGGAAGTTGTGCCATCAAATCAAATGACAGGTAGGTATTTAAAATGTACCTATGAAGTCCAGGATCCAGCCCACGGTGCCGTCTCCTCCACAGGCCAAGACTCTGAAGTTAGGAACGTCTCGGAAGAAGTTCAACCTGCAGACAGAAACACAAACTTTGCACACCACTGCTACACAACAACTTTTCTTTCTCAATTTCAGTGTTTAAAGGTCAAAAATATCAGTCACATCTTTGTCTGTATCTTAGCTGTGAGGTTCCCGTTGAGTAACTGCTCGAGAAGCAGGCTTTTCAATGACTGCACGGGGGACTGGACCGGTGAAATCACATGAAATGAAAAGTCCACGTGGAATAATCCTTTTTACCCTCACTGACGTTTTCCAAGACCTAATACAGAGTACTTTCAGTGGCTTCAATCTGACCCAACTCCAACCTTTTAAAGAGTTTACTAAGCTGTAGAAAGCGATAAAATTGTTGTGTTAGCATGCTAATGTTAGCGCTCTTTAGTTAGCTTGCAGCTTCACATTGCATGTAAATTGACACAGGATGACTGTGATAAAAACTCTTACATGACATCCAAATAATCAGTGAGTATGTTCTTCTTCTTCTCTCTAGTCCTTGACTAAAACAGCTTTTATACACAAGGGGAGGAGCCGGCCGTCCCGTCCATGTAAACACGGCTCTGACAACAACACAGCCAGCGGGACTCGAGCTTCTCACTCATTGTAGACAGTCATGACTCAGAGACACATTTACACAGGAGAGAGTTGATTTCTGAGATATTGATGTGTAAAATGTCGAACACTCTTTCTTTGACAAACATTTTCTTTGCTGAATTGGCAGCAATTTTTCCTCATTTGCAACATTTCAAGCCTGATTTTGCTTTTGTAAAATCTTGATATAAGATGTTTATCTGGACATTTCAGGGCAATGTCACTTATCAAGGTCAAGGTTTCTTTATTTGTCTCCCTCGGGAGAAATTTGTCTCGGATACGGGGAAATTGCTGCATAGACTGCATATTTGGAACAAATAAATAAAAACATCAGTTATTACAAATGTGCAAAACATTAGCTTATCACGGCTGCTAAGGTACCAGACATCCACTTAAGTATCCGTACACACACACACACACACACACACACTCCTACGATCACAAGCGCATATATTATGTTTGGTGTGTTATTTCTAATAGATATTAGACGAATGCATTTGGTAAGATTTGAGTTTTTGCAGTTTTTCGATTTAAGATTAATTTTTTTTTACGAAATTAATTCAACATTATCTATTTAAATCCATCCGATAGCCTCTCATTCAGCAAGCTTTCCCTCTGGATGTGATGAAACGGTTAAAATATCTCCTTTAAAAGGTCTGCAGACGACATTCTGCATTCCCATGTATTTCTGCAGCGCTGTGCCGTCGCTCAGCAGCTTTCCTGTTTGAGTTTTGTGCTCATTAAGTTTTTTAATGTTGTATTTTATTTAGTTTTAAACAAAGGATGAGCCCTCTCTCTTTTTATTTCTGCTCCAGAAAAGTATTTGAAATGAATTTTGATGAGGCGTTTAATGATTTGGATGTTATTAAGACGTATCGGCGAACCCCTGCAGCCTCTCCTGACAAGAAGAGAAAGTGTTGTGTGTTCATGAAACAGACTGTGTGCGGATCATGAGCACGACTTTGAGCTGGTCGCTTCGCTGCAAACCTCCTCTAATCCAACAAATAACACATGTGGCACTGACAATTATTCATCAGCGAGCTAGCCTGCCTGTTGGACGGCTAATTGGATCATGACAGGCAATGTTCAGTCCAACTTCTTCCGTTCCTTCACAATAACTGAATGAGCCAGCCTCACGGCCTCGTATGGCGGGTAAATGATTCGCTCAATTACTCTCCAACTGGGACCACAAACCCTATTAAACGCAAAACAGACGGCCGCCAACATGAAAGGCAACTTCGGGGATGTTTAAATACCAAGAAACAAACACTTAATTTGCTGCGATTGCATTAGAGAGGCCGCTAATTGACAGCAGTGCGTGCGGCTGCCTCGGCCTGCAGTGTCCGACGGTGACCGGTCAGCTCGCTAATGTGCGCGGCAGCGTGTGTGCACTTGACAAAATACTAACAAGGTTACGCAGAGAAAAAGGGAAGGTCATCTGGAAAGTTCTCAGCTCCGGGGAGGAGCTCCAGGTGATGTTTAAAGGCCACGTGCAGGGACAGCAACAAGAAAGAAAACAAAAAACATCAGATGGAAGGTCAGCTCTGAAAAGTTGGAGCTGCGTCGGCACAATCTGTGCCTCGTGGAGGTTTTTGTCCCCTGCGTGTGCCGCTGTGTATTTATTTTTTATAAGCCACAAAGATTCTGTTTTCAGATCTAATCAAAGCCAAACAACCATGCAGCACGGCGGCGAGGCATTCCTGTACGTTTCGACGCCCGGTGCATGTAAATGATGCATTCATTTTCCTAATCATGGATGTGGACCATAAGAGAGCAGACACCGGCTGCAGCAGAGAGACTCCTCGTCTGTATGCGTGATCACATGTGGTATGGCGACAGGCTCACCCCTCTCTATCTGTGTGTCACCGACTCTCCGTTCACATACGACTTATGCATATGAAGCCTGCATCATGATTGTGTCGTCTGCAGGATTGGTTATGTGAGGACTCACCTCATTTGTGTGTCTGTGTGTGTGAGGGAAGTGACTGAAGGCTCTAATACTGCAGGCCTCTCTTTGCATGTGAAGCTGGTTATTATATGTGAGCAACAACATCATGGTACGCCTTCTGTCTTTCTTTGTCTTTCTTTTGTTTTGATGAGAACACAAAGTAAAAACTAAGGTCATTACAACATATTTAAAAAGTCTGAGGTGGCTAGAAGCTAAATCGTCTCATCAGATCGTGTGCTCCAGATATCTGAAGAAGTTAAAAACGTTTGATTTAGTTTGATTCTCTTCTATTTGAAGTTTTATGACACTAAGTTGTTACTAATTTAAATACTTTACGTCTTTGGTTAAAAATATTCAAACAGGAAAATGATAAACACGTTAAAGGACGGCTTCACATTTTTCTAACTTTGTCTTAAAACAGTAATTTACAGTTTCATTTCCATTGTTTTTTTTTAACTTGCTGTACTGGGTCGTCATGATCATACTGGTCCCTGATAAGTATTAAATACCTAACAGACTCTTCGGTGCAAAATCTCCTGTTATGTTTCCCTCCTGCACTGCAGAATCTAAAGTTCATTTATCAGCTGCTTCAGAGAATTGGAACAACCCGAGCAAGGATCCAGAGAGGAGGAAACAACGTCAGGAAGTGCAAACGAACAGCTCAAAGTCCACTTGGACACACAGGTGCTGACAGGAAGTGACCAGGATTTTTTATATATTGTCGTCCTTATCATCAACTACGTCAACGGTTTCTAGTGGGGTCAGCGTCCTCATCCTAAACATCCTCATCGTCCAAACTCTTTTAGCCCTCCAGGCCTCAGCGTCGGTCACGTGACCGGAAGCTTTGAACAGGCACCTGAAAATATTTCAAAGACAGACCTATAAAAACAGTGAAACCGTTTCTCCACATACCCCGGCATGGGTCCGTTCTTGGCCAGGTTGTACACCTGTCTCGGGTTCAGGAGGTACTGGAACTTTCTGTATATCCTACAGGAGAGAGAGAAGAGGAAGACGGGTCACCTCAGAAATACACCAGGGACAAAGAAAAAAAATCTAACTTATAACTATTTGGTCACAAAGCAGACGAAACAAATGGAGGACTCACGTGCAGAAAAAAACAAACAAAAAAGTATCGACGCAATGATAAAACCAAAACTCACTTCTTCTTTTTCAAAGAGCCAAAGGTCCAAAACAAACACGATCCAAAAACACAAGAAGGGAAGTCACAGAGGAAGAGTGTGGGATTGACTTTGGAATATTACAGGAAAGAAACACAATGAAAACAGGAACACGAAGGCCGATGACAAAATAAAACAGGAAATAAAACTGACCGATGAAATAAGAGGAGTCATCAGAAAAACCAGAGACTGTGACGTTTATCTATCGACTATTTATGGATCTTTTTATCTTCTTTCCTTTATATATTTTGAAGGATTTTTATTGATGTGTGGTTCATTTTAATTTAACTTATTTTTTAAATGTGATTTAAGATTGATATATTTTGGGGCTTTTTATGCTCTTATTTTAGAGACAGGACCGTTGATAGAGTCAGAAACTGAGGAGAGAGAGAGAGTGGATGACATCCGGGAAAAAGGAGCCACAGGATCGGGTTCGAACCCGAGACCGCTCTCTCTCTCTCAAGGACTTTAGTCTCTGTACATGGGGCGTGCACTAACCACTAGGCCACCGGTGCCCCCATCTTTTTTTTTAATTAAAATTACTTTTCTAAGTTATGAGCCCTGGCGCCACTTTGCCTGTCTTTTCTTGTCCTGTGTTGACCGACTCACTCACTGAAAAATAGATCCACCTTGGGGATACAAATACAGTAAAGTCACTACAGTATATTCAAAAAAAGGGAATTTAGTATAGTCATCAGCCAGCGTCCAATCAGAGCGTGACTCTGCAGTGGACTGGGCAGTGGGGTGGGACGTGCCCCGCGTCCCCCCGAGGTGAAACCATTAGAAAGACTAATTCATTTTAATTTCAATTTCATTATATCAACTGGCTGAAGTCGTATTTTGATCTCATAATTTAAACAAATGAGGGCCGGCGTAATAAGGAGTGAATGAATATGTTTCAGTAATAAGCCAATTAGCTCTGGGTTAAAGAAGGGGGACGAGTCGGGGCCGTGACAGCCAGGAGAGAGAGAGAGAGAGAGAGAGAGGGTGTGTGCGTGTGTGTGTGTGTGTGTGTTCTTTAGGTTCATGTCATTGTGTTTTTATTTGACTATGTAAGCCTGCAGCTCTTTGCAGCCAGAGGCGGCGCCGCTGCAGCCCCTCTGCGGGCGGAGGAGCGGCTGAGGATGGGCGCTTCAGAGGCCTCTTGTAGCATGTTGAGACAGATTGTGTACTTACCTCTCGCCCTGCTTCCCCCCGCTCTTCGGATTGACAAACACGAGCAGAGGATGAGTGCCCTCTATTGTTGTGATCTGAATGGGAGATGTCAAAACAAACGGTCGGTGTTTGGAGACTGCAGGATGCTTCACAGGAATTCACTTTCAACACAGATCCGTCAGACGCTTCATCGAGTGTGTACAGCACTTCCAAGCCGTGCCAGTCATCGGATTTATCTCCTACTTTTTCCTGTTTCGGCGCAGAGACACACAAGTGGTACCTGGCTACGGCAAAGTGTGGGCGCTCGTCTCTTCTTTACCTGAGCCCAGATTTAATCTTGTGTTAATTATAAAATCTAATTATAAGGTAGAGCAGTGATAAAGTCACTAAAAAGGTATTTCTTTAGCTAAATAAATCACATGAATGTTCCCTTTAAGGTGATTCTTTCATCTAATAAGAAAGTCCACTCAAAGGAAAAGGCTCTTCATTTTTCTACTGTGGCAAAAATCCCATTAAAGCAAAATGTGTTGAGTTTACGTCACTTCTTTCAGACTTCCCAACACGTCTGTGTCACTCAGCAACGCCACAAGTCAACGCCTGAAAGGTCTAATTTTAAAGGCGGAATTTTCCCAACACAGCTCGGCACTTTTTGAGTTTTAACCAAAGATACCAAAAGAAGAGTGATAAGAGTGTATTTTGGGGACTATTTCCTGTGGCGTATGAACACAAATCAGTTGTTTACTTCTATCTTGAACAGCAGGATCATTTCTTTTTTGATAAAAAAATAAGCAACTGCGGGCGGACAGAGAACAAGATAAAATATTCAGGCTTTGCTTACACCTCCAAGGCACAAAAAAATTAAATAAAACAAAATAAAAACTAGGATTTAAAGAAGCAATCAGTGAGATGGGTAGAGACTAAAATGATAAAGTGAGCTTCCTCTATGATCAGACATTAAGGAAACATGCTATGTTGAAGTGCTGGCTTCTCTGACAACAATGCAGCAGCCAGTATGTCCTCCTTCTAACTTTAGATTCTGGTCCTGAATGGTCTGGATTTGTTTGGACCAGAGAAGGTAGGCGGTTTTAAGGCACCCCCACACGGCCGTTTTGGACGCCCCTCGGTTTGCCAGATATGAGAGCAGTTATCAGGTCAAACCAACAGGTGTTGCAGCGATGGAAGCGGGCAAGAGAACTGGTTCAGATAGAAGTGATTGTACCCGACCTAAAAAGCCTCTGCATGTTTCTAATAAGCTCCACGAGCAGAAACGTGCTCAAACTAGGATCAATATTGGAGATGCTTTTGAAAAATGGAGAGAGGTTAGAACACAGAAAGGTTTACAGACCGATGCAGAGCTGGATAAACACTGAAGCTTCAGTGTCCACCACATGGTGACCTGCGTGAGCATCCACTCTAGAGAGGAGGGGCGGGGGGAGACTTACTCTATTTCAGTTCCTTGACAGTATTTGATCGACTGTTTAAAACTTATTTTAACTCTGTGTTCCTTATTTCTGCACCTAAACACCTTAAAAATGTCCTTGTATATATTTGGCAATACACCAGGTTCAGATTCACTCTTCATATGGAACATGTTTTTGTCTCTGCTCACACGTTGTACACGTGTGTGTTCAAACAGATATCCCAGCTTCCTCTGCATGCTGTTCAAACTGCGGCCTGCAGATCTCACAAAGAGCCACATAAACAAGCTCGAACGCTGCGTCCCTCTCCCTGCAGTCACTCGCCCTGCGCTCTCCCTGACACAGATGAAGCGCTTAACTCCCCCTGTCTGCTATCCCAGCAGGCCGAGGGTGAATTAACGAGCACCCTGTCCAGTCCGGAGTGATCCATTACTTCCTGTAATTATAAATAATAATCTTGATTATTATGCTGGTTAGCCGGCGAGGGGGCAGAGATGGATGTGCCGGGGCGACATGATTCATCATATTTCTCTCCCAGGCTCCCACAGACGAGCAGCGGCAGGTTTCCATCGCCAGCGTGCCGGCTGACAGAGAGAGGATCAGACTGAATGCAGCTCTGCTGTGTTGTGCTGAGCGCCAGCAGGGCCTGCAGAGAACCATCATATGTCCCCACACCGACTGCAGAGGCTCGTTTTAAAATAGGATATTCAACCGTGAGAAAAAAGATGAACGCAGGGGGAATCCTAAAACAATTATGATGACTGCCGGTCCACGATTAGTGGAAAACAAAGCCTCCCACTAACACTGGAGTGACTCAGCTTAACCCCAAAACAAGAGTAATGACCGAGGTTACACGAGCCTCACCTGCAGACCCTGACCGTCCACTGTGACCGAGTTCGCTCTCTGCATCTTCCCTCGGCCCGTCTGACTCGAGCGGGAGTCTTTCCTCACTGTCGTCTGCCTTTCCTGGGGGGTTAAAGGTCAAACAGTGAGTCACTCGGAGGATCTTTAAACAAGATGTTTCATAGACAATCCTACAGCTCCTACAGATACAGGAAGGAAATAATCAAACTAAAAATAATGAAAACTCTCTCTGGGACTTTTTACCGAGTGTATTTGTCTAAATTTCTTTAGTTCCAACACAATAAAACAGACAAACAGAAACCAGAACTCTTTCTCTGCTGAAAATCTGTCAGGATCTGGAATCATAAATATCAAACATGTTTGATATTTATGATTCGAGATCGGGCTTGCTCCGCCTCGATCTGGAGAAGTAAAATAATCATAGTGACACCACACATTTGAGGATTCTTTGGGCGAATAATTGGATACGACAAGCATCGAATCGGGCCACGCCCCCGGTTTTTGTAGGGGGTAAACCGTGTCCAAAAACCAGACCTAAAATCATCTAGTGTTCAGCCAGCTTCGTAAAGATTCTGGTCGAATTGTTGCGATTCAATAATGTCTTTTTTCTGGCATCGAGCGAGCGTGCGGGCATATCTTCTTCTTTTCTTGATGCTGCTTGTTTGTAAAATGTTTAAAAATGTTTTTTTTTGTCTGAAAACTAACAACACCAGAGCTGTGGAAGCCAAAATGATCAACAACACAAAGAGGATCGTCTTTGTTTTAGAGGTCCACAATGTTTCCCTCTGAAATGGACTTGGACTATTTTGGAAATAATCATTCTCCTGCTGAAAAGAGCTCGGTGGAAGAAGAGGTGTTGATGATTGCATCCTCAGAGTCAAACAAGGTCAGACTCTGCAACCGGCGAGGAGCGAAGTCTTACCAGAATGATGGGGCAGATTGAGTTTGGGGGCAGGATGTGATCCTTCAGGGGGCCGCAGTCACACTCTGGTTTGACGTGGGAGGCACACTTGTTGTGGAGCTGGAGGAGAATTAAGAACCATTATTAACCATCCAGCGTGTGTCAGAAACAGTCCATGTTTAAGTGATTATTTTGATGATGTATTTGCTCTACATTTGTCTGTATCTGTTGATTATTTTTCATGAACTCTCATCCACAAACAAGTGCTTTCTGGGTGTAAATTGGCGGAGGGTATCCGAGGTGCTAAGACAAAAACTATAGTACAAAAAGCAGTGGGAATCTAACGAGGAGGTGGCTGCTTCTCCTCGGGTGGTGTCTTACCGTGATTTGACACCACACACAGTGGAGCCCAGTCAGGCCCTGGTAACACTTAACGGTTTTGTGACACTTGTCACACTTGGTGGGGCAGTTCCCCTCCACCCAGAAATGATGCATTACCTGCGGAGAGAGGCAGAGACGGCACATGGAGAGGGGAAGAAGTGAGAAGAGAGAACACGGTGCACAAAAACAAGATTTATTTACACATGGCAGAAGTGACACGACAATTAAAAGAGAGCAGGAGGGAAAGAAAATAAACAAGACACAAAATAAGAATGAGAGAAAGACTCTGCAGACGAGGCTGTCGGTGCTTTTAAACCTGATGCATTCTGCTGATTAGCAATGCTTAGCAGCAGATTGAGCTGTTTTAATTCCATTAGAAGAAGAGAAACTCTCATCCTAAGCCTCAAGCAGCATCGCTGATCCAAGCGTGCCGACTGGTAAACACTCCAATTGGACGCACCTCTGTGTTTTTCTTGGTCTTCACGTAGGTTTTGATGCACGACGGCGGAGCGCGAGCCACGCAGCGCTCGTGGACGGTGTACTTGCAGACTGGGGAAAGAAAAAAAAACAGACTCTTCACTGCAAACAATGAAATCTAAGCAAGTTTATTTATCACCATCTCATTGCTGGGTCCTGAAAATCGCAAGTCCCCTCCTCAGGGTCTGGGGGGGGGGGCTGCTGTTGTGGGACCCGACCGAAAAAAACAAACAGTATCATCAGCCCCCTCAGCCTCCCCCTCCCTCCCCCAAGCCTCCTATCAGCGACAGTTGACCTTTGACCCCAAACCCCCTCCTGCAGCCCCCTTATCCCAAAACAGAAACATTACACAACATGAATACACACACCAACAAATTCATGGATGAGCATTCAAACACACGTCAACACTTTTCTCAATTCTCTCTTCTACCTCTCAAGGCCACCAAACCAAAGTACCACCCCCCCTTTCTCTCTCTCCCGTTAATTCGTATTGTTTTGTAATGTTGTAGTTGTAACGGGACGTGTCTTGTCGTGGCCGCCTCCATGATAGAGTCGCCATGACAGACACGACATGTTTATCGTTGCCGTGGAAACACCCGATGTTACGTCACAGACCGCTGCATAAGGAAGCGTGAGCTGCTGCTGAAAGCTGCCGTACTGTTGCTGTTTGTGCTGCTGTGATACAAACGTCATGTAAATTATACTCGGATACATTAACTCGTCTGTAAACATATTCTCTTCCTCAGGTCGTCGTCTTGAATGTTCAACTCGGAGTTCGTTTTCATCGGGGTGGGGGGCAGGGAGTAGCAGAGAGAATCACTCCCATGATTCCCCGCCAGCCTCGACGTCATCTCTAGTTACAGTTTTGATTGAGCGCCCCCTGGTGGCTGAATCTACATACTGTGCCTTTAACTGTCCTCCTACTCTGTTTTCACATTTGCACCATAAATAAATAAATAAAAACATTGGACTTATTTTAAGCCACATTCACCCGACAAGTCCAGATAAACATCTTAATCCAGGACAAAAAACTGCCTGAATAATGAGGCCTGACTTTCATGTAATAAGTCAAAGATCTCCCAATGCAGCGAACACATTTTACCTGCGGAGTGTCATTTAATGAGACGTCTAAAAACAAACTCTCAGATTGGAGTTGGCAGATATTTTGACCCATTAGAAGAAATATATCGCCTCATGTTTGTGTCTTATATCTTGAAAATTAGATTTTTATCTGGATTTTTCAGGAGAATTTGGCCTAAAAAAAGTCTGAAAAGCCCCCTTCCCCCCTACTTCTTCTGTTTGTCATTGTTAGAAGCCCAGGAGGTCTTGTCCCGGCAGCAGAGGCCGGGCTCTCGATTACACGGAGCTCCCCCAACCTTTAGCGAGTTGATCTGGCACTACCACCACCCCGACGTCCCTGAGGCTCAACCACCAACATCCATAACGTCGACAACACAACACATGAGCAGACGGCGTTGGCCCAGTTCATTGTTCAGTCTGCCCCTCTGTGTATAAATCGATGCGTGTATTGAACTCGGTCAGAGAATCACTCACACGAGCAGCAGAGTCCCTGCTTCCCCAGCCCGATCAGCATGTTGAGACACAGGTTACAGTACGCCGGCTTGTTGAAGTGCTTCAGTCTCCACACGTGCTGCCCGTCATCTTTGACATTCTGCAGCAACAAACAGAGCAGATGATGAGATTTACAGTCTGACTTACTGCTCCTAACATCATTTCATACACTGTCCTGTGTACATATTATCATTTTTCCTTTTGCTTTGTTGTCCTGGTTTAGTAAAACCGAGGTAATACTCATTCATAAAATCTGACATTTTGGTGTGCATCTGTGCTGAAACTGGTCAAATGGTTCCATCTAGTGGACGTTTGATGAACTGCAGACAGTTTTCATCTGTTGGGGCTCACACAGCTGCAGCTTTATAATCCACGTGTGAGGGAAACCTCTGATCACAACTTCCTAATTTGGGGACTTCAAATAGGAGAATTTCAAGGATATACGCAGGAACCACGTCAACCCGAGCTTATCTGACATTTTTCCTGGAAAATAACTCAAAATGATCCATTATTAAAAACAGCTTGTAGCTGGGTTTCTGAGAAGACTCACCGTCTCCAGGCCCAGCAGGACCAGCAGAGGGATGGTGGTCATGCCTCCCTGGATCCACTCCTCCAGTGACACCGTGCCGTCGTGGTCGTAGTCGATCTCTCGCATCATGTCCTGAAGGATCTGTGGTATGAACAAAACAGAAGAAGAGGTTGAAGTTTTCAGTCCTGCACTTTTATATTTAAGGCGCTTTAGGATCCGTGTAGGTTTTAAAAAACACATTTCACAAATGTCTAAATAATTTGCATTCCCTCTTGACTTTTTGCGTCCAAATTGCTTTAGAAATGAAGTTGCAAAGATGTCAGTGTTTGGAGAAAAAACATCAGTAGTGTCTGGTTAAGAGACTATGAATTTGCTTGACAGAATAATTACCCCACATTGAAATGAAAACTGATTTCTGTGAACTGTTTGAAGTGTGTTTCTTACTGGTTTCAGCTCAGTCACGTCCCATTCCAGGTACTCTGCCACGTGCATCATCTGGGAGATAATGTGCTCGAGCTCCTGTGGTGACAGCGCAGACACTCATCATTACAGGCACACAAACACTGTCTTTACCTTTGTGGATATTGCAGCCCTGTACACGCTGATGTCACTAGATGTCTGTGGTGTGAATAGACTGATAAACAGCGAGTAATAGCTGGTTCGGTCGTGTCGTTAGAGATGCTCAGAGGAAACAAAAGGCAGCGTGGGAAGAGCTCTGAGGCTGAGGCTTTAATTACAATGGTTGCTTTTTTTGGGGGTGACATTATCATCACGAGAGAGACTGAATCACTATGATGCACTCTGGCTTTGTTTAATATGCTCCCAGTGTCGTTTAAGGACGGATTTGGGAGTTCTTCTACTAGTTTAAAGGCTCTTAATGATTCGGTACGGACTCTTTGAGGTTTTAAAACACCGCATAGACTCGGACGTCTGCAGCCTGTTTTCTTTCTGTTTTACAAGAGGTCACACAAACGGAAAAAAAACAGCAGCATGACCACAAAAACGTGACGTGAAAGACTACGTACGGACAGAGAAGAGATCAAATAAAACAGTACGAGTGTTTTTGTGGGAGCTGGCGGTACAATAAATCGGTGTGATGTGGTATGAAGCAGATCTTTTTGAAAAGCCAGAGGAGAAATGAGGAAACTAAAGAGCAAAACACACTCAGAATAAGAATCAGAATCAGATTTATTGGCCATGTATGCTTCCACACACAAGCAATGTGTCTTCAGCAACTGAGCTCTTAATGTACAGAAGAATAACATTAAATATAAACATGAGAAACTTTGCACAAAAAGAGAGGACATTTGTGTTTGGGAGATTATTTCTTATGCTTCCTGGCCATAAATCTTATACCGTTGGAAAGCCTGTTTATCTCCCTTTTAGATGGTGCCACATTTATAAGGAACATGCATTTGTGGGATGAGCAGCAGAGCTGAGTATGTGGGTTCCTTATTATAAATAATTAACATATTTGTTCCAAGAAAAACAATGTCTTCTCTCTTTTGGTGCTTTTGTCGATCACTGGGTTGTTTTTTTGAATCATGCAGAGTTTAGACTTTTGATTCGAATGCTTCTGTACGAAATATCTTTGATTTATTCGCACAGAATGAACGCTGCTTTATTAAACAAAGTCTTATAACGCTGGATAAATACACTGTGGAAGTATACATTTACAGCTCGTCATTATGCACGCTCTCTCCTCTGTCCTCTCCACCTCTGAGCCAATAATGTGAATCTAATAACAGGATTCATTTCAGAACCTCCTCCGCCTACTCTAACCTCGCCCTCTCCCTCTTAACCCTCTAATTCAGACCCCACCCTCCTCGTTAACACACACACACACACACTCTATATAACACACACATATAAGCACGGCAGCTCTTCATTCATAAATAAACCCAGGCTACACTTATTTCTCTCTTTCATCACTTTTCTGTCATCACATATCGGTCGGTTGGCGTTGGCAGCGATTGTATGAAAAACGATCAAGCAGCGTGTTTATGCTGTACAGACTACTGAGTCACTTTTATAAATGGTACACTGAATAGATGAAGCACATTTTATTTGTAACTTTGTCACCAATGTCCTCTGTTTTTTCTTCTCTCATGCAGCAGTCTTTATTTGTATGTTTGATTGTGCGTCAGCTTTATGTCGTTATATCGTCGATTTCAAGTTCAAACAGCACAAACACAAAGAGCTGAAAGTCAAATAACGGGTGATTTCACGTCAGCTCAACCCGACTTCACGTATAAACTTAAAGGCAGGGTTGGTAATTTTCAAAAACTAGCATGATTTTGAAAGTAGCATTCCCTCAGTGCTCCGTCTGCACCCACCCCCTCCCCTCTGTGCTCCCTCAGAAGCCACGCCCCTCACTTACATGCACGAGCGCCGTTGTTCCAGAAGCGGACCTCAGCTCATCGCTTGCATTGTGTAGAAACTACGTCGTCTCATGTCTCATTCAGCGGTAAGTAAACTCACAGTATGAACTCCGTCATCGGTGACGTGCTTTGAGTGTGGGCTAGAGCACACAAGAGGTAGAGAGCGAGCAGGGAGACAGGGAGGCGTGTGATTGGTTCATCAGATTGGTACCTCATGGCAGACATTGGTTGAAGTTTTTACAGGCTTACAAACTGCTACAGATGACAGATTTTCTTCGTTCCTTTTTCAGAGCACATGAGTTATTAATTTCTGTCAGGACCTAAAGACGATTTCAACCAACATCTTAAAAAGTGGATCTGGAGGAAATGAACAACCCTGCCTTTAACTGGGGAGCTGGCAGGAGAAATTCTGAGTACAAAGTTTGTGTGAAATATTTGGCTGTTTGTGTTCATACATGCAGCTTGATCCTAAAAATTCACGAGGATTTTGGTTGCCAGTATGAAAACACCCTAAGCAGCTCAGAAAGGTTTCAGGGGAGGCCATGTCCAACAATTTTCTGGATTTTTTGTGCATGTGTGCAAACATCTTTGCAGTGTTGCACTTGAGTTTGTCTTTAAACAGGAGAAATACTGACCGAGCTGTCCAGAGAGCCGTTTCCATCCGTGTCGTAGAGTCGAAACATAACTGTGGAGACAAAGACAAAATGTCAGGCAGCACTCTCCACCCTCCCAAAGCTTTGAAGTAAATATTAAAAACAGTTATTGGCAACTGCTCTCGATTCAGCATGACCCCCCCCCACCCCTCCTCTCTGTGTGCAAACACAAAGCAAACACACAATCTCTGCACTTATGAGAATCTAAATGCTGCAACAACGCAAATGTGTCACCACAAAACAGCTGATTGGCTCTTCCTCTTTCATCCAATTGAGTCAAAAAGTCTGAATGTAAAAGAATCGTGACCACAGAACAAAAACCTTTCCATGATAATCACCAGCCTGAAAGGTGCTCACACCACCTCCACCTAATGGAGGTGCAGCAGAAGGTAGTTACTGACATCATAAGGACGTCACGTGGCTTCTCGTCAGCCCACTAACGAGGAGCTAATTGCCAGTTTCCTGTGTGGGTGTGATGTTTTGGAGCGAAGACAGGGAAGGAGGGAGTTATGGTGATGGTGTTACCAGGAGGTGACTGTGGTTACTCAAGGTCAGACTCCCCGTTAAAGGGACTCAAGTACAAATGATGGAAAGAGTTTGTTGCTCAGTTCAATCTGTTGTGTTTTGGACGGAGAACACTTTCTGCGATTGTGACTCAGGAGAGAAAAATAAAATGTTAAATCAAGTGTAAGAAAAACCCAATCAATTTAAAAAAAAGATCAGCAGTTTCCAGGGCTCAGGACACCTCAAACAATCTATTGTGAATACAGCATTTTATTATTTGCATGTTAACATTTATCGTGGGAAAACTGGCGTTGTTATCTCAAGTGGTGATCTCGAGAAAACAACCTCCAGGCGAGGGGTCCTGGGTTCGGCTCCTTTCCCGCTTGACGCTCCACACTATCTCTCCCTGGTTTATTGTTCTGTCCACTGTCCTATCGAAGTAGCCTCGACACAAAAGCTCAAAAACTAAATCTTTAAAAAACTCTTACAGGTCCAATCAGTAAGATGTGTAGAGTGAAATGATAAAGTGAGCTTACTCTATGGTCAGACATTAAGGAAACATGCTATGTTGAAGTGCTGGCTTCTCTGACAATGCAGCAGCCAGTATGTCCTCCTTCTAACTTTAGATTCTGGTCCTGAATGGTCTGAATTTGTTTGGACCAGAGAAGGTAGGCGGTTTTAAGGCACCCCCACACGGCCGTTTTGGACGCCCCTCGGTTTGCCAGATATGAGAGCAGTTATCAGGTCAAACCAACAGGTGTTGCAGCGATGGAAGCGGGCAAGAGAACTGGTTCAGATAGAAGTGATTGTACCCGACCTAAAAAGCCTCTGCATGTTTCTAATAAGCTCCACGAGCAGAAACGTGCTCAAACTAGGATCAATATTGGAGATGCTTTTGAAAAATGGAGAGAGGTTAGAACGCAGAAAGGTTTACAGACCGATGCAGAGCTGGCTAAACACTGAAGCTTCAGTGTTCACCACATGGCAACCTGCGTGAGCATCCACTCTAGAGAGGAGGGGGCGGGGGAGACAGCTCTCTCTGCAATGTTTTTAATTTAGACTGCAGTACCCTTTTTAAACACTAGGTGTCAGAGTTACATATTGCTCCTTTAAATAATCAAATGTATTCCTCAGTGATACCTAGCTAAAATGTATTTTAAATCCAATGATTCAAACATTATGTTAAAGAATTAATGAATTTCAGGCAAGCAAGACAAAAATTAAATGAACCCCTGGTCTGAGATTTTTATCACTGATCTTTTAAAATCTATCGCCTGTTTAGAGAACTGTCTTTGTTCATTCGGCCTTTTTCTCTGCTATCTAAATATAATGACAGTTCTCAGACGCAAGATTAATGTGCCATTTCACAATTTTCTCCTGATTAAAATAAATTATAATGTTTAAGTCTAAGGGTTCAATGCCCTTTAAAACATAAAGTGTGATGATTTCAAGGTAATGAGGCTGACGGATAAATAAACAAGTTGAAATGACGAGTCAACTCTCTTCATTTCTAAGGCGGGTTAGACGTTTAAGTTACTCTTTGTCCTTCCTTTTGCTGAGACGTATACTGGACTAAATGTGCTGAAAAATCTCTGACAGACTGCATTGAAATCAGAGCAGTTCCTAAACTGTCCAGCAGAGGGAGCCCTCCACCTCAGAAACGACAGCAGAGTAAATGAAGGAGACACACTGCTCAATAAGACATCTACAGATAAATCCATGATGTGCTCATACGCAGACAGCATTGGCTGAATTATTTAGTCATTCCTTCATTTAATGAGCGTCGGTCCGATCAATAATTCAGCACATGGATGAGAATTACAGCAGCACGAGAAAAAACAACAACCTGAAGTCCAATTAAGCTGTGTCACCTTGTGAATAAATGATGTGATAAATGCAGTTAAGAGATGTGGGAAGATGCGTCGAGACACTGCGAACACACGGCAGCAAACACGCCGTTCTTCAGAAGTGAGAGGAAGAAGATACAGAAAAGAAATGATTCAACAAACTGAACTTCAACACAAAAACAAGCTGCAACTTTGAATCTAGAAAAGAACAGAAACCGTGTCGGCTGAAAATGCGTCTTTAACTTAAAGGAGCAATATGTAACTCTGACCCCTAGTGTTTAAAATGGGTACTGCAGTCCAACTTCAAAACATTGCAGAGAGCTGCAAAAAAAAACCTGATGTCTGTCCCTTTAATGGAGCCTAAAAAGAACACGCTGTCTGATCAAGGCTCTGTGCTTGGTCGAGTCTGTCATGTTAACCTCACACTCTGGATCTCTCAGAGCTCGATGTTTCTAAAGGCGAGGAGAAGCGCGACAAATGAAACCCTTATTAGCTCAGATATAAAGGTGAAGTGCGATCACAAATACAGAAATCTGTTTGACAGAGAGAGCAGTGAGAAGTGAAAAAAGAGGGATGACTAATAGATGCTTTATTCATTTGTGTCCTTTTCAAACACCTGACGTGCGTGGAGCCAATTCGAGGTCCAATCATCTCCTGGTGTGAGAAAGAGGTGTTTTCCAGGTGTTCTCAGAGATAATGATTCACACAGGAGTAGATATTTGTTTTTGTCCAAATAGTTGTTTTTGTGTTTCACATGAGTGGATTCATTTATCTAATTTATTTTGGAAACACGCCCAGGGATTCAAATACTTCTGAAGCAAATCAAACTTTCAAAAGAGAAAGTGTAACGTGAGTCATTCAGTCCGATCTTTTGAGTTTGGCTCCATCAGGTGAGCGAGAACATTTGAATATTCTTCACGTGCAAAAGGTAGATTTCACACTAAGCTGGTTAAAGGAAGAGGTAGGAGGATATGGAGCACTTCCAACCTTGGATTTGAATTCCAGGTGAACCAGCAAGTTCACAGAAAAACAAAGAAATAACAGCTTAGATTAATCCTGGAGAGGGGAAGAAAAAAGACCCACACACAGGATTCAAATCACCGGCCAGCAGAGAGGAAAACACAAACTTCCTCATTCCTAAAGCCCCTTCAGCCATGCACTCCTGAAAACTTCTAGAAGATTTCTGGACAGCCCGCCCCCTGACATTTTCCTGAGTTGCCTAATCCTACAATTCACATATAGACGCTTTTATCCAAAGCGACATACATCACAGAGTAAGTGCAACACAAGCGAGGATCTAGAGAGGAGGAACTGACGTCAGTGAGTGCAAACACACAGATTTAAGTCCGGTCGGACACAAAGGTGCTGACAGGAAGTGACCAGAGGTACTGACAGGAAGTGACCAGAGGTGCTGACAGGAAGTGACCAGAGGTGCTGACAGGAAGTGACCAGAGGTGCCTAGAGGTGCTGACAGGAAGTGAGGCAGAGCCCAACATCGACAGCTGTTCTTGAGAGTTCTCAAGATGGACGGGGGTGGCATGGGCCTCAATGAAATCTCATTGGCCACCCCGAGTGCCGCACCAATATACCAAACTATGATTGGCTATTTGCCTTATTGGAGGCATGATTTAAACCTTCAGCGAGGTGATCGGGGACTTCTACCACCCGACGTCCCTGACGCCCAGCCACCACCATCTGACTGTGTCGTCCCTCCACCACCTCCGTCCTCATTCATGCACGGCCTGCTCCGACCTCCACCTCAGTGGCGGGGAAGTGTGGACAACAAGAACATGAGGCATACAAAGGAGAAATCCTCCCTGCACATTATCCCATCTCCCCCTATCCCATTTTTCTTAACAATGAGTTTCTGCTCAGGTCTGACCTTCCTGAGCACTGAAATCTGCTCATCACCCACCGAGGTTAAACCGTGTTTGTATCTTCTTATTTGTGTTTTTCTGTTTTTTAATGGTTTAATGAACCTGGCGTAAGGACATAACTTTCCTTCCACATTTTACCAAACGTCAGACCCCCTGTTGAACATCAGCAGAGAAAGCAAAGACTCGTGGTATTTAACGACACTCACACTCCAGCTTGTCCTCAGGCCGCCCGCCCTCCAGCAGCGAGAGGTAACACACGATGTCCTTCAGCTGCACCGTATCCAGAGGTCTGGGCAGCGCGGGGGTCTTCAGAGGGGTCGAGTTGCTTTTGATCAGCTTCAGCCCTGCGGGGAGACGCAGAGGAAAGGTCAACACATCCTCCACACCGCCTCTCATGTTAGCCCAACGACCTGCTGGGTCAGGACGCCTGACATGAGTCATGCAGACGCACCGATCAGCGGTGGGGGGGTGTCTGCTTCACAAACTACTCTGGATTCATTGTTTAAACTGCGCTGTGTTTCAAACTGATCTCGTTGTTTTTAATACTTAATATTTCATTATGTATATCAGACAAGCAGATATGGTAGTTTTGGTACTCGGTCATTTAAGATGTCAGGGGGAACGGTATCTCGATTGGACAATTATCCCTTCATCAAAAAATGCTCCCAGGACAGAATCACTTTAAAACACTTTACCTGCTGCGGCTTTACAAACGATTATGTGTAAAGTTGAGGTGTTTCGAAACATGCTGCTTAAGTTGTGCAAAGTCTAAACGTAGTTGTCCGAGTTAATCCATGTTTGCATCTATAACGTTACGTAATAGAGCGCCCTCTGTATGCGCAGTGACGAGCTGTTCACGGGCTCAGCTCATTTTGGCTGTGTGTCAGGGGCGGATTCAGTTCAGGGGGGTTGCCAGGGTGACCGTCCTCTTCCTCTCAGCCTCAGGTCTCTTGTATCAAACAGAGACGGGCTAACTGGCTGCTTATGAGCTAGTGCCATACAGTCGTCATACTTCTCGGGAGATGACCTCTGCTCGCTGCCAAAGTTACAAACTGCAGTAAACAGGCGACCGGGCCGTGCTGTGGACATGAGAGAGAGACAGCATTCTCTGTGTTTTGGCATCTCTCTTGGGACGAGTGAAGATATTTTTGTGTCTTCAGTATGTGGTGCATGCTTTTGAGAGTCTTCTTCTGACTTGTTCCACCTCGCCTTGCACAGATTGCAAACTGGAGTAGAGCAGTATGAAATAACAACAGGTCGTTAGCGTCCTACCCTGATTTCAGAGGGAAATGACTGCAATGTGAATATGGCGAATCCTGCATACGGCGTTCTCACTAATACTGTTGGAAACACGTATTTTTCTGTAGTTAATGCAAGACTGTGTTTTCATATCTGAGAGACGATTAAGATGTAGAACAATGACAAGGAGTGCCGATCTTAAAAAAGAACAGCTCTCACGTGCTGCTCAGTTGGACTCATTCATACCACAGAAAGTCGTTTTGAAATGAAATGGATTGTTCTTCATTGTGACGTTATTTTCCCCCTGAGATTCCAGGCAGTCAAACATATGAGAAGCCAACTGTCACAGTCGGGGGAATCTGAATCAGAGTACTGCTCTGATGTGTTATGTGACCCTTTTTAATATGTGTAACCCATTACCACACCAGGATGAGACATCAGTGTAAATGTTGTAAACAAACAAAAGCACTGCCAAGACTATTGGCAGCCTCTGCACTACAATTTACATTTTGTACCACCGGGCCGGACTTGGCAGGAAATCTGTTTTTATCTGATGCATTCAACAGAAACAGAAATGATGCAGCTTTTACCCACTAAAGAAAGTAACGCTCAGGAGAAGATCTGAGAAGCAGCTTATTTTAAAAAAGCTGCAGGAGTGAGGTAGTGGCGTGCAGCAGCTCCTTAGACGCGACAGTAACTACGCACACCACCGACAACAATCTGTGTTTAGGACTCCAGGGGTTGTTAGGGTACAGATTCCCTCTCTACACTCACCAGACACTCTGGGCTTGTCAGAGGATGATGGACTGGGTTTTGGTCCCTTGTCGCTAAACGACATGAAGAGGTGCTGACAGAACTCCTCGGGGAGTTCGCTCTCCAGGAACGTCTGCATGAACACCTTGAAGCCCTCGTAGTCAATCTCCTAAAAATAACAAAATCACAGCATGAGAGTCAGTCATGGTGAGCTGCAGGAGTTGCCTTCAAGGTCTCCAGGGAATAAAGATTTTCACAGAGTAGTTGGTGTGTTTTTCCACTGGAGGTGAATCTTTGACTATTCCACATTGCAGATTACTGCTTTTTAAAAATAAAGTGTCAAAGTGTCATTGAGGATGTGGGCGGTGAAGCCGTTTCAGAAAGGTTTTCATGTTTTTACAGCTTTAATCTTCGCAAACCGTTCATGTGCTGTCATCCTTTCTACTCTCTGTTTTTCTAACTTGAAGTCTTACAGCTTCATCCATCCTCAGGATTGTTTGGGTGGCGTCAACTGTGAGCTGAATTTCCCACATTTTGCCAATAAACACACTCGAAGAAGACGTTCTGGAGGAGTAATCTCTCCTTGGAAAATGGTCGTCCCTCCTCCAGAAAGGCAGTCATTTCGTTTCTTATTAAAAACTTGTTTTTACTGCTTCACCGCCGATAAAGAGAGTCGAGTTATTCAGGGAGAAACAACACGAGCACTCTGCAAAACACACCAACAACGAGTTAGAGAGAGAGACAGGAGATAGCTGTTACCTGGCAGAGGATTTCCTGCTTCTAAACCGGCAGCATTGTAGAAAGAAAGAAACCCAACATGATCACAGATGTCATGAAGTCATTCCGTTCAACATGAGATTAATGCCAGGTCTTTATGAATTCAAGTTAATTTTGAAATACTCTGGACTTATCGTCAATGCATTGATGGTTTGTAATGTTTGCTGCAGACAGAGTCAGCCTGAATGCGACAATAATTCATGCATGCACAGATGATAAAAATAGTGAATTAATACCGTGGTGGATGCTCCTGGGACTTTCTGCTAAAATGCATTTCAAAAAAAAAAAAAAAAAACACTTGGGAATTTTGTATTTGTGTACATACAGATATGTGCAACTGTGAGTTCGAGTCAGGACTTTTCGTAGCTTTCACGTGACCTCGATCACTTATGGACCCGCCCACCTGGCAGGCAGGAAGACTTCTCACTGCTGCACGCTACGGACAAGTTATGTCATCTACCCGATTTAATAACAGTGCTGGTTTTTCAGTGATAATAAGTTGACTTCTTGAGATCTTGTTGAAACGGCTGAAATAATCTTGAACCTTGAGAGGAACTCATTATCAAAGGAAAACCAGCATCCAAAGATGTAAGGTCAAGATCTCGAGAAAGTAGCAGACATTTTCTCGATTTCACAGGAAGTTGTAGTAAAATAAAATGAACAGATGCATGCCCATAGTATAGACCAAGTGTGAATGATGTATGTGTAAAAACACTCTCTGTGTGTGTTCTGCACCTCGGGGACTCACGTCACATTAAGATGACTTTAAGATTTTAAACAGAGAGCAACACAAACAGAAGGACAAACGGAGGAAATGAACACGTTTATGTTTCTAAGCAGAGAGGGATGCTTTATGGGGTAGCTTCTGCCAGGACTATATTTAATAGACTATAAACTATGGCTTGTATAATGTAGTGTAAACTGTACATACCTCCTCTGGATTGTATTTAGCCAACACACCGTCTCCATGGAACTCCTGCAGCACATCCTTCAGCTTCTTGGTGGAGTCTGAGGACGCACGAGGAGGATCAGTTAGAGTGTTTGTGTGTTGTGATGTGAGAATGATTTGAACATGAGCTTCTTACAGAGCATCATGTTTCCATTTCCTCCCTTTATTCAAAGACAACAAGGGAAAGGAAACAGTCGCAAACTTCATGGTTACAAACTGCAGGTGTTGTAGGATAATTATGACAGAAGAAGAAGAAACTTTATTAATCCCGCGAAGGGAAACTCGATTTTACTCTCTGCTATTGAACATGCTACACACACAGGCTGAAACACACACACAGGATCCTGTGGACATGCACTAATGGAGAGACGTCAGAGTGAGGGGGCTGCACACAGCAAGTACTCCTGAGCTGGTGGGGAGGGTTCGGTGCCTTGCTCAAGGGCACCTCGGCAGCGCTCAGGAGGTGAACTGGCACCTCTCCAGCAACCAGACCAATTTCCAAACTTGGTCCACACCGGGACTTGAACCGGTGACCCTCTGGTTCCCAACCCAAGTCCCTACAGACTGAGCTCCTGATCATTTGCATCTGTCGAGATTTGAATTCAAACTCCTCTGATCAGCTTTTTGTACTTTTGTGACATCCTCCCGCCTCCGTCTCTGCTCTGGTTCTTTCATTTTCTCAAGATGTATATTACAAACAGTGAGTAGGAATAAACGCCTCACACTGAGCTGCGTGTGTGTCTTCATTATTGACCATCTTTATTAACATGACGACTCCACAAATCCATTACAGAGCGCGGTGATTATTGCCTGTCTCATTCAGCAGGCACCCATAAATTGAAATAAATGTTTCTTTCTCACTCCGGCTGATGATTGAAGCGTTGTGCAGCACGCAGTAATCAGAGAACAACGCTAATTTCATGTTTTAATGCTTCACTTTGAAAGGTGAAAGAATTTCCCCTCGGTGAAGCCGCTGCACTCTGCAGCACAACAGCAACATGCTCACACGAAGACGAGTTTTAATTGTTGTGAGGCAGATCTTAAGGGCCTGATGTGCCGCAAAGCTATTAAAATGTTATGAAAGTGTGCACGGCTCTCTTTAATGAGAGGGAGGAGAGGTGTACAGTAGGAGGGAGATGAAGGCACAGATGAGGAGGGAAGGTGATTCCCATTGTTGCCGCACACAGAATGGGATATTTTATAACCTTTAGCAGCACAAAGAGACGCCCGCAGCTCGTTGAAACATGATTATCCAGATCCGTCTAGCGTGCACACACGCCTGCACGCAGACGTGCACACACACTAAGACTCTTTAGTCCTCCTTTGCATCTCGGCTTCTTCTTTTTTTCATCCTACGTTGTTTTCATTTCAAGCTCAATTGTTTGGCCTCACATCTTTGAAATCTTTAATTCAACATACTCCTTCGAAGACTCCCACAAGGAAACATTTGCAAAAAGACAAAAAAAAGAAGCTAAACATTCTGGCTCTGAAGTGAAACATGATTCGAAGCGAGCAGGGGGGAGTTTATTGGATATCTGACCTCAGTCTCTTTAAAAAAAAACACTGACTGGAATGGAAATTAAACTCCAGAGAGCATCATCCTCCACGCTGTGAGGAAAAGACTCCACGATGTATCGAGGGATTCTGGATCCAACAATAAGAGTGGACAGAAATATAGCAACATTATAAAATATAAACATTCAACCCTTAACTTCTGTGGTTTCATAAACTTAGACATACATAGACTTAATCTAAAGTGATGTCCTTCAATCGTCCCTTCTGGGCCTCCGTACATGTGTGCTGGTGACCGTCTGCAGAGACCCTGTCCTCTGACTGGATTTTACTGCTCTGGTTTGTTTTGGTTGACTCGGGACGTTTCTGGGCGGAGCTGGTTTGTTTCCTCCAGCCAATGACAGCGCAGCAGGTGAGTTTAGGAGTGGATACATATCAGGGATTGGACGTGATTCAAACTGGCAATAACAACGGACGTGGACGTAGCGGCAAAGAAGAGAAAATATAATCACAGTGAGGTGAAACACCAATCCGATAAGGCTCGTACCAAAATGAGGGTGAACCTTGAGTTGGCCTTTACGTGGAGTTAGTCTGCTTTCTACGGTGGCTGGGTAGTGCAAAACAAAATTACAAAATGTGAGAAAAATTCAGAAAAACAAATTGACATGGTGGTGATACGGAGTTTGTGGTGACAGAAAGATGTTTTGCCCGTTTTGTGGAACTCGTTTGAGCCAGATTAGTCAGTTTTGCTTTTTCAGTCTCTCAAACTTTTAGGACACAGATGAGACATCGTCATCACCTCTGTTTGTGCTGTGATATATTTGTTTCTCTTAAACTGTGCATTCAATGTTTGTTTTCTTTTCCTCATTGCTGTTCTTTCTACGTTTTTTATTTTTATTTTCGTGTGTTTTTCTTGATTGCTTTTGAAACATATGAACGCTGATGTTTTCACCATAAAGAAGTCATTATAGAAAGATCAGCGGAGATCCTCAGGGTGAAAAACAATGTTTGTAGCCAGGCGAGCAACTGGAGAGAGAAATGTCATTACCAGTGAAACAGAGGTACACAAAAGATCCGGGCTGAAAGCATTAATTATTCAGCTTCATACTCGCTGCTCAGAGTAGCAAATTAAAGATGCAGCGGTTTAAATACTTTGAATATGTCACGTTAGAGGCTAAAAAGAGCTCTGAAGAAATATCCATGAAGTGCTATGTTTTTAAATAAAGCGTAACACCTAACAACATGTTCGTAGTAAGCTTCAGTGTTTGTCCTCCGACGCAGTCACTTCCAAAGTCTGTCCAGAACTGTGTGTGAGGACGGTGCACAACATCCCTCAGTTAGCCTGTCAGGTGGCGTCACTTTTTCCATCGCTGGTCCCGTTTTAAAAAGATGAAATGTGTCAACATCTCGGAGCGTAACATAAACTCCAGGCATCCAGAGCTCAGCCTGCCGAGGAGCGGGGAGCCGTGAGTCGGCCTGAGAAATGAATCATTCAGAGCTAAACAGAACACAAAACAGATTAAACGCTCGAGCGGCTCAAAGCTTTCTACATCAGTATGATGAACACGCAGGCGGCTTTTACTATATCAGAATCTTTATCATTAAACACGAGAGATGTCTGAGATTTACAAAAGAAGAGGGAGGAATCAAAGAGCCGTTTACAGCAGATATAGAGGAACGCTCAGTCTGGTGATTTGATGTTATCAGAGAGAGCACGTCTCCATCTGTGAGCAGATATCTGACCACAATACGACCTTCACTAAAAACACTGACGGGGATATTTGCGTCAGGTCAAAACTCGTGAAACTTTCATCTTTGAGAGGGAAAAGACAAGACGGGCTCGGGAGAGAAAAACTTCCAATTTTGCGACACACTTTGTATTTTCAGGTGATTTCTGCCTAGTAGATATGACAGCTGAAGAGAGACAGGAAATGTTGGGGGGGAGAGAGTGGGGGATGACAACCCAAGGACGCCGCGACGAAGACTAACGCCTCTGCACATGTGGCGCACGACATCACCGCTAGGCGCCCCTGTTTTGCTTTCTAACCAGAAAGGGGTACTACAGAGCTCCAGAAATCAGTATGCCGGGTCTTTTTCAGGTTCAGTGTCAGGAAGCCGGCTCTCTTTAAACCTGGCTAGATCACCATGGTAACTTCCACTGCGCTCCCTACGTGGTCGAGACAGGGTTAAGTTCAGAGTTTCCGTTTTAAGAGCCGTCGTTTCACTGATTCTTGAACAGACAACACTCCCTGATCGGGATATATATTTTGAGTAGCCGTGCAGTTACAGTCACGCAACAGAAAGGTTCCACAAATCGCTCTTGTAGGGACGTTGTTCAACATGAATAGAATTAGCTTGACTTAAAAACTGCCGCTGCTGGTTAAAACATCATCTGTTAGAGGAGAGCGAGGAAATCAAAATAGTAAAGAAGCTACAAAATCAAAAACATGACCAATTAGACGCTAAAGATTAAAAATCCTAGAGTGTCGTAGATACGCTGTAAACATGTTAATGTCTACTGTAAAAACAGGCTTTTTAGAATGTGTGTATGCGTCTGCAGCCAGCCTCTAGTGGACTCTTAAGGAACTGCAGGATTTTGCATTTCTGCATTGGCTTCAGTTTTCAACACTGGAGGTTGCTGCTTGGCTTCAAAAGAGCGCTTCAGGGACCAGTGGGAGATGTCACTCAGGATACGTCCATGTTTTATACAGTGTAAGGTTATCACACATGGCATATCATGCACGCCTTCCAGCAAAGACACTAATATAATCTAAATGCAAAGTGTGTCACATTTAAAAAGCTCAAGGAATAATTCTTTGTCACAGACATCTCTGAGAATAACCTGCTGAAGATTTGAAAGTTAGATTAAAAGTTTAACTTGGGAGTTTAATGGCTGTAATGGCTGCCAGAGAGAGTCATGCTGTAAGCCTTTCTGGTAAATGACTGCTCTCCAGGGGCAACATCATTACAGACACCTTCGAAGAACACTTCTCATCACAGACACAGAGAGCCTCTTTACTCACACTGAGTGTATTCCTGCAGCAGGGCGAATTCAGCTGGGGTCAGTGTGACCCATTTGTCCTGCAGGCTGCTCATCGTGTTCACACCTCGTCTCTGCGTCCGCCGAGCATTCCCCGAACAGCAGCAGCAGCAGCACACGGCGGGGCGTCACACACTGCAAAACAACAACACACACACACACAACACCTGTCCCGTTAACAGCTGCACACGTCTCATTTAGGACTCCAGGCTTAATGGAGTGTAAATGAGGCTGATTGGACACAGAGCAGGAGATGCTCGTCTGTTTCTGTGTCGTTTAAAGTTAGTTAGTACTGTAAGTGTATTAATATGAACATATTTACAAAGAGGACATATTTTTGTCACATTAAACGTATATTCTAGACGTCATATTTCTCTGATTTTCCTACCCGTCTTCTCAACCTGACATCCCAAATGTCCCTTTGTCTCTTGATCGTTTTGTTTTCTAATATCGTTGCGGGGACTTGACATTTAAGGCATTGACATTCACGTTTGTCAGCTAATGTTCAACAGAGCCGGGCAACAAAATCAACCGTCATTTGAAATGGATTGAGACCTTTTGAAAGATGGGAACAACAGACTGTTAAAATCACATTGTAGGACGTGTTTAGAAAATGTTTCACGAGGGGAGACGGTGGATTATATGGATTTATTGGCGGACAGGATTTAAATGTGTTCTACTAATGCATGTTTGCGTTCACATCTTCTGCGCCTGTACTCAAGAACACATGAGACGTGCACCTCTTCAAGTGGACTCTGGCACAGTACCCGAGTACGTTTGTGTTCACACTGACCAAATGAACCGGACTTTGGGGTCAAGCGTGCTCTGATCTGGGCCCGGGTCTCTAGTGTAAAGCCATCCTTAATCACATTTTTACAAGCCTTTGGTAAAACTAGCTTACAAACAGTAACGTTTACTGAGCAGCTCTCTCTTCCAGCTCCACTCTTATTCGGTTCAATCGTCACGGCAACATGGCTGCAATGGGAATATGTTTTATTATAAAACTCACAGCTCAGTCACATACACAGGGTTATCTGTAAATGGTAAGATAGAGGTGTACTGACTTTTCATCTGATGAGGATGGAGTGGCGTATCATGAAGAGAAAGGTCCTTGTGTGAACTAAAAGCCTAATTCTGTCTTTCAAAGCTGAGCTGATGCTGCTTTTCAGTCGACCTCGTATCATCCTGACTCGTTGCTATGTTGACAACACTGTTGAGTTCAAGTTCAATCTGAGTCCAACATCTTGTGTTTCATGAGCAACAACATCAGACGCCGTCAGCCATCATTTTGTAACTATCACACCTGAACAAAAACTCTAATGGACTGTGCAACGGCTTCAGCACGTTAAATCCTAATACCTTAGCCATTTATCTTTAAGTGTGTCTACATTAAAGGAAGAAGATCTAGATCTCACAGCAGAGAAAGGTCACCCTGCGCTCAGCACAGCGACCATCATGGACTGAAGAGATGGACTGTGTTTGATCATGAAGCCTGATGTTCGTCTACAGTTCTGTGGACCATCAGTGAGGTACACGAGCTGCTCGGCGGACTCAAAGTGTCTTTATATGGTAATAAAAAAAACATTTAAAAGATCAGCGTCATTAACACACAGCTCTCCATAATTTAATGTCTGCCTCCTCACCACGCCGCTTTATGAAATACTCTCTGAACAAATCTCCTCATCGAGTCATTCAAAGCGTGAGGGGACAGTTCATGCACTAGAGCGGTACGATTGATTTTTAAAGCTGTGACTTGAGAAGACCGGAGAAGGCGGCCTCTTGTGTTGCACCCGGTACGCCATCCTTCACATTTAATTCTCAGGCAGTAATGCTCGACCAAACGTACGATTATTGGCTCAAGTTGGGATGTTTGGAAACATCTGGCTAAATTATAAATGTTGTCTGAGTGGTCCTGTGGTTGCAGCCATAATGTTGCATAATAAGCGCTTACTTATACAAAGCGGTGAGCACGATGAGCTGGAGCGGCTCAGGCAGTTTTGGATAAGCAGCGGGGGCAGATCCAAGGGTGGCTATAGGTTGACCTGCGCTACCTTCTACTAATACCTCCTCAGTTTGAGAAGTCAAACAGGATAAAGAACAAACCAGATTGAGTTTCCAGTTTTTTGGACGGAGAAGCCGGCACAGAAAAAATGGAAAGTAGTGTCGACAGCATCAGTTAGAGAACATCCTAATGACAGCCTGCTGAGTGACATCTTTCATTTGGTAAAACCAAAGCTTCAACAGAAATATAGATTGACATGATAATGAACCACATAAACAAAGAAAGTCACCATCAGAGCTCTATTGATTAGAACCATATGACTCTGCTGTGGACAATTACACAAGCTTGTATTCAATCTTGTTTGTACATAACGAGCGTGTGTGGAGTTGGACGTCTGTGTAGGTGTCGGTCTGGCATCTGTGTGGGTGAGTGTTACATCGCCGAGGAAGCATTTGCTCCAACTCCTCTGAACCGAACCCTTTAGATCAACAAGTGGACGTGTTCATTCATGTGGAGAAAGGATGTGCGTGCAATGAATATACATCGATGTTCTTTTTAGTGACGTTTAAATGTTTGGACTCGTGCATCCATGTGCACGTGGTGCCACGCTTACCGCATAAGAAAAAAGGCCATTACATAAAACAAAAGCTGCGTTAATTATTCAAAGAAAATCATTATTTTTGTATGGGCTTCAGAAAAAGAAGGAGAAATCTACAGTCAACACAACGTGCACCGGTGCTGCTGTGCTCACATGCTGGGTGCGTGGGAATCAGCCTCCCTCGCATAAACTTTGATCTGCCGCCTGAGCTGCAACTACAAACGCTCTGCAACGTCTTATTTAATGTTTCACACAGACAGAGGAAAATCAAAGAGCTGTACGAGATTCTTATTTGTGTTAAATCTCCAGAGAATTCCAACACAGTGATACCATCTGTGATACAGTGGTGATGTGTGCAGCGTGTTCCTGCTGCGCTCTGCAACGCAATCATCCTTTTCCTTTTCTCTCTTTCTGGTGTTGTAACTGCAGCGCATCTTCACACAAGATTCAGCCGTCATTACCTCCTTACCAATTAAAGGAAAATCTATTTCCACACATTGTTATCAGCTCTCCCTCATCGTCCTCCAGTGGTGCAGGGAGGATGCTCACAAGAAGAAGATCGCAGCCAAAGACTGGACAAGAATGTCACATGTTTCAGCATGTAGTGGTCACTGCGACACATGGCCACATGCATGAGATGTGAAATCAACACGCCACTCACCTGCTGCAGAGTCGAGTCACTGGGAAGACGAGGGAGGAGTCCACCAGCCAGATGTTTCCAGATGAAAGCTCCTCACTTACATTCCTGCCCCGTGCGTGTGTGTTTGTGGTTGTCCTCCTCTGGGTCTCCTTCTGTCAGCTGCAAGGCAAGAGTGTGTGTAATTAGCTGGAGTGTGAGACGGTGTGTATGTAAGGGAGAGAGGAGGAGGGAGCAGCAGCGGCTCTCTGCGCTGCATGTCAGTGTATGAGTATGTGGATGTTTATTTCTCTCTGGCAGAGTCTGGTCAGAGCGAGAGAGAGAGCGAGAGAGAGAGATAGAGGGAGAGAGCGAGAGAGCCAGAGAGAGCTCTGCCTGCAATGATCAGTTTCCATACTCCCGCTCGCTCACGTCACATCCCTCCATCACCCCCCTTTTATCCCTCCCCTTAAAAACCCTGAGGTCCTTTGCACTCCATGTTTTCTCTCTCTGATCTCTCTGTCTCTCTTTACTACTCTCTACATCCTTCCTCCTCCTCCTCCTTCTTTCAAGCCATCTCTGCTCAGGTCACAGAGGCACGCATTAGCATTCAACGCGACAAGCAGTGAGTGAGACAACCTGTGGGATGTACTCCTGACATGGCTGAGAGAAGAAGGGAAAAAGTGAGAGATGAACTCACAAGGAATTTAAGATAAATAGAGAGGATGAAGATGATGAAACATGGGGAAGAGATAAGCTAAGGAATAGGGACAGATAGAAATAGAGGTTAAAGATTATGCAAGGGGACAGGAGGTAGTGGAGCAGGTAGGTTAACTTTTCTTTTCTTTGTTCTCTCTGGAAACAAAGTCCGAACATAAATGAGATTTGAAGCATACACACAAAGAAGAAGCTCGTTACTTCACACACTATATTCCCACCAAGAAGTGAACAACATGTGCTGAGATCTTTAAATGTATATTTTAAATGTGGGTAAAGAAAAACAAGTATGGGCATGTGCTGTACAGTGGTCCAGTGGTTAGCGCTGTTGCCTCCCAGTGAGGAGGTTCCTGGTTTGAATCCCCGTCTGACAGGAGCCTCTCTGTGTGGAGTTTGCATGTTCTCCCCGTGCATGTGTGGGTTCTCTCCGGGTACTCCGGCTTCCTCCCACAGTCCAAAGACATGCTGGTTAGGTTCATTGGTGACTCTACATTGCCTGTATAGGTGTGAATGTGAGTGTGAAGATAATATACAGATAATGGATGGAAGTATGGGCCCCCGCTGTAGGTAACCTGGTTGGGTGCGTGCATTTTGCTAATAGAGGGCCTTGCCATCGCTGAAATTCATATTTGATCTCTCTCTCTCTCTCTCTCTCTCTCTCTCTCTCTATCACTATCCATTTGAGACACAGAATGCCCCAAAAAGCACTTAATGAAAAAGTAATAACAGCCGCTACAAGCTCCATGGGACCAGAGGGAGTAGAGTTAGACACAGTAGTGCTTGATGTGCTTAGATGACTCTGCACAATTCTGCATTACTGAAAATGCAACGGCAATGTTTTTTTGCATGCAAATGTCTTTTAAATTATTGCAACAGCTGCAGTTAAATATTAATTTAGGGATGATGTGTCGTGAGCGAAACGCTGTACAGTACCATGGTACACATGTGGAGGGGAAACATCAACCCATCGACAAGCAAGTTTTAAGCATTTTCATTTGGTCCGAATAGATGCATTCTTTACAGACCCATTCCTATTTGTTTGCAAAGCATTTATTTTGTGGGTTGGTGTTGAAAGTAAATAGAATGACAACAAACGTGACAGAGATGCCACTTAAACAGATCGCCTACCTCAGCTTGACAAAGTGGTGTTATCTGCAGGTCTGAAACAGGACTTATAGTTCCTGCATCATCTGCACTGCAGCTCGATATGCTTCGTGCCCACACTGGCCCAAAACAGCAGAGGACATAAATTTGGCGGTGTGCAAATGTCCAAAATGGCCATAAGTCTTCTGGATATTGGGGAACATGAGGTACAATAAAGCATTTTAGCAAGTTTATCGCCCTCTGTTGGATGTTTCATTGACTTCACAGTAGAAAAGAAGAATGAATGATTGCATGGCAAAGAAGAAAACAAGAGAGGATTCCTTTTAATTGTATTTTTCTGTTATATTTACAGTTTTAAATGATCCCTGTGGATTAAATTACCTTTCTATTGTGTGTTTAAATGAAGGTGCAGCCGCCTGAGGACAAATGTTTTCAGCCATCATTGAAATCCCGAACAGGGTCATTGACATTTCACACATTGCGGCTGTTATCCAGAGAGATGCAAGAGGAGTGCACATGTGAAAATGAGCTCAGCTTCAAGGGTTGGCTCAGTGAAAAAAACAATCAATAGTAATGAAGTCAGGGGTTTAGAGAAGCAGCAGCATCTTGACATGAGATGTAAGAAATCATTCTGCTTTTTGTAGACAGGATGAAAAAAGAGGACGGCAAAGAAAAAGAATGAAAAATATCAGATCTCCTTGAGTTTCAGAAAATGTGTCTGGACAGATTCTAATTAAAGATAAAGAGTCACTTTCAAATAAACCAATAAAAGACAAAAACAAATCAAAAGAAACAATGATCATCTAAAGAAGATCGTTTAAAGCCACAGTGTACATGTATAGCTTCTTTAAACAGACTGATATGCACTATGGCCCGACCGATATGGGATATTTGGGGCTGACACCAACATCGATATTAGGAAGAGAGAAAATCTTTAGTGTAACGCTCAGGATCTGTGTGCATCATTCATAAACAGAGGAACTGAAAATGCTAAAAAAAAGTTGTAAAAACATTGATGCAAAAATAAGACCACCTTTAATTTGATGAATGCAGACAACGCTCCTGCTGAGGCTTAAGTCTCCCCCTAAGGTCGCTTTCTAACTCGCAAAACCTTACAAGAAGTCGTTAGTGTAGAGCCTCAAACCAATGGGTTATATCCTCCTATTGTGCTTCGAACTCTTTTCCACGTTGTGTGTTATGGGGCCTTGAGCCTTGTATAACTTTGCATTTACATGTTTCTTAAATCTTTAAAATTGGTGAATGCAAACAGCAGCCATGCCTCCTCTCCTGAAGTTACTTTCTGCAGAGTATTGTCTGACAAATACATGAATTATATTCTCCACTCTGCAGAAACAAATCTCTGGAGAATCATGAGCCAGACACTTTAACCTCCTGCTTCATTAGCGGAGCCACTGTGCAGAATAAATGTCTAGCTTGGTAGAGCACAAGTTCATAGAAAAGGTTACTCAATAACAGCTACTACCCTGCTGTTCTACCTCCACAAAGTTGTAAAGCAGGCCTAAGCTTGGAGCGTGCTGCTTCTTGGAACAGACCTAATAACTTCAATTCATTTAGCAGCCCACCTTTAGATAACCTTTACACTGCGTGCACCTTTAACGCTGCCTCCCGCCTACATCAGCCACCATTTAATGTGACCCGTCAGCATGTATTGAGTTTCATGAAAGATCGTTCATCGAACAATGACCCAGATATGGGCATGTGTGGGAGGTGACTGACCAGTGTGCCAATAACGTTTGTGTTTTAGCGCTGCCTCCAGGCTGTTTGTGTGGGTCATGTGGTCATTTACTTTTGTGTTAGAGAGGCAGAGGCAGCTGAAGTATTGACATTTTCTTTACTTGTGACTGTCAGTGTGTAACAAACATATGCTCCTAACACACAGCAGGCATCCATTCTATTAAAATACTACCAAATGCTTTAATTACGTCTAAAGAGATGTGCAAATTCGTGTTAAAATTGTTGCTATATTGTTCAGGGAGCAAGCAATACACCGCAAACACATCACTGACAAATTACCCTTTTATAAAGTTGTACTGATGAGTGGGGTGGAAAACAATTGTTTCATTACACATCCAGCAGACGCACAGCAACATTAGTATTAATTAAGAGTCTGGTTTCTGGAAACCTGATAAATGAAGTCCAATATTCACCGCCTCCTTTCTCTCTGATGGGTCTCATTTAAGTCCTGAGGGAAATATGCTGCTAAATGCTACACACAGTTCACCACCTAGACTCTCACTCGGCCATTCTGCTATTTGTTTTTTTACAGCTTTTAAGCAACAACACGCGCCCCAGACTGGAGTAGTGAGAGCACACCAAAACATGAATGTTGGGCTCTACAAAAAATCAGAAACAGGAGCTAAAAAGAAGCTAAAATGATATGTCAAGTTGAAGATTCTCTTTTAATACCTGTTTTTCATTATCTAAAAAGTAGTCTGCATCTATATACTGGTGCAACTAATATGCATTTACCAGTATAAAGTGCTGAGACATGCGTCCTCATGACCACAAGTGCAGCCACCAGCATCACCCATTGCACGTGACCTGACACAATCGAATATTCGCCACTATTCATTGTGTATTGCAAGTGGCTGCTTCGCTGCTCATAGCATGCTGGGATATAGCAACCTGGACCAGCTGGGGGGGGCGCCTGTTTTTAACATCTTTTCTCCCTCATTCCCTGAACCAGCAGGGTGTGCAGCACAACTCTCTGCAGATTGGTTGCAGGACTGTGGGTCCGTTCTTCACAACTATCAACGTTACTTTAGGTTTAGAGCTCAACTACCTTACCAGAACATGGTCAATGGACTTGAGCTTGTATACAGCTTCTCTAGTCTTCTGACTAATCACCGCAGGTCACACCTACACACTGCTATGTAAAGAGTCCATCAGTATTAACTAATCCATTCATACACATTCATACACCACCAATGAAGCAGCGGGAATAACTTGGGGTGAAGCGTCTTGCTCAAGGACACATCGGACATGTGGCTGCAGGAGCTGGGGGTCTAACCCCTGACCTTCCGTTAAGAGACGACCGAGCCACTGAACCACAGCCGCCTGGTAGTAGTTGGTGGGATTGTATACTCGACATGGTGAAAACAGATGGCACTAGAAAGACAGCTGCAAGGAAACTTCTTTTTTGTTCGAAGGTAGTTCATGTCAACTGTTGCACATTTATTCATCCTTCATGTATTCAATTCTATCTTTAGGCCCTGAGACGTGACACACTTCATACATGTGCCATTATGAGACGTTACTATGAACACTGATTCCCATGTTGATCGATGACTCACTTCTGAGGGTTTTGTTGTGCTGACGTTTATAATGAAGAGAAGGTACTACATCTGGTTCTTGACATATGCAGTTTATTGTGACTACACTCTAAAACCTCTCTGCTTTTTTTTTCCTTTTGTGTTTTTATGCTGATGACAAGGAGGATGCACGTCAGCCTGTCACTGCTGAGTGCATCAGACCTGCACCATCATCATCATCACCATCACAGCTCTCGAGGTCATTATGCATGTGGGTCAGACATACTACAGGCCGGTCAGAGTACACTCCCTGGCAACTGACTGCATCACACACACACAATGAGAATTCAAATGTATGCATGAATTAAGTGAAATGTACGGCCATCTGTGAAGTTTCTCACTTGGAGTGAATGTCAGCAGACGGGGAGCGTTCAGCCTCTCAGAGTCAGAAAAACGACGGAGATGTGTATGTGGATATATCCATCTATTCATAAAGATGTGAGATAGAGCTAAGAAAGATATCGTCCGATATATTGATATCGGAAACTTTTGCTCGGCATCGGACCCAAAAAATCCCGTATCTGTCGGGCCCTCGTGTATTTTTTTACAGACTTCTCTCTGTTTGTCCTGACAGTGGATGTTTATTGTGTTGTTGTCCTGACCTCCTGCCTTTGCTTCGTCTGTCGGAGCGCTTTGTAAACATCTGTTTCTAAAGGTGCTGTAAGAATAAAGTGATTATTATTAGTAGTAAATTACAACTATTTACAAGAAAAAGCTGGAAGGTTGAGGTAGACAGATAGTTTAGTTTTTAGGATGGGGTTTTACATAAATTAGAGGAAATTTAAAGTGAACAACAGAGGATGCCACATAGTGAGAAGTCGGCCCACATTAATCAAACTAGCACAAAGTGTAAAACCTGATAAAGCAGATACACATCTTCAGCTGTTACCGGGTCTCTTTTTTCTAAACCTGTGCAAAGAGTCAACAAAGAGTCGTATGTACAGCATGACTCCCAGCACCGTCTGCAGACGTGTTTTACAATAAATATATGAAGCAAAACTACAATATCTGAGGCCAGATCAAATCCTCCTCTCACTCAGCAAACATCTCTGTCACCACCAAGACTGTGACAGCAGTCCACAGCACATATATCAATTCTAGCCCACATCACGCCCTCTGTGCTAAAAATAGCAGCCAGAGTGCTGAGTCTAGAACAACATGTCATAATGGGACCATTATGTAAGGTCCTGTTACAGTGCGTCTTCACAGGCTGACCCCAGGTCTGCCTTCTTGTGGGGGCCGAGGCCACAGCGATGCTAACAAACAGCTGGGTCTCCCTCACTGTGAACAGGCGGAGCAGAGTCTAAAGAGCATTAAGAGCGCAGACAGACTGACAGTTAAGTACAAACTCTTTATATTAGCCTGTATAAGCAGCCGGCTTCTCCAGGAATGTGTCTGAATGTTAGTAGAGTTTAAAAGATTCTTCGTCTTTAAACCGAGTTTGTGCGTTTGAGAAAACATTTAGGAAATAATAATCTCGGTTGCTAGGCTCCTTTTACAGATTACAACATTTCAGGGAGTCATACATTAAAATGTTTTGAATGGGGTTTCACTAAAGGACCAATAAGATATCTCCTGAATTAAATCACAAACTGACCTTACTGTATGATCAGACATTAAGGAAACATGCTATGTTGAAGTGCTGGCTTCTCTGACAACAATGCAGCAGCCAGTATGTCCTCCTTCTAACTTTAGATTCTGGTCCTGAATGGTCTGGATTTGTTTGGACCAGAGAAGGTAGGCGGTTTTAAGGCACCCCCACACGGCCGTTTTGGACGCCCCTCGGTTTGCCAGATATGAGAGCAGTTATCAGGTCAAACCAACAGGTGTTGCAGCGATGGAAGCGGGCAAGAGAACTGGTTCAGATAGAAGTGATAGTACCCGACCTAAAAAGCCTCTGCATGTTTCTAATAAGCTCCACGAGCAGAAACGTGCTCAAACTAGGATCAATATTGGAGATGCTTTTGAAAAATGGAGAGAGGTTAGAACACAGAAAGGTTTACAGACCGATGCAGAGCTGGCTAAACACTGAAGCTTCAGTGTCCACCACATGGTGACCTGCGTGAGCATCCACTCTAGAGAGGAGGGGGGGGGGAGACAGCTCTCTGTAATGCTCTGAATTTGGACTGCAGTACCCATTTTAAACACTAGGTGTCAGTGTTACATATTGCTCCTTTAATTGAAAATATGCAACTAAAAGAAAAGGTGAAACTCTGGTCAAACAAATTGGGGGCCGACAATTGTTTTAGAGATGTGATCAGTTGAGTTTTACTGCCGAGTCTGCACAGCTTCTCCGCTCTTGTTAAATGTCAAACTCTTACATGGACTCAGAGAATGAGAGCACCATTCGCTTTCCTTGGAATATAAAAAAACAAGTCCCCCTTATAGACCAATGTGGAGAAGACGTCACGATTACACTACAGAAGTTGTTTGCTCCGACATGTCCCAATTTTCTGATGATAGATATGACAGTGTGCATCATCTACATCTACACCATCCTCTGCTGTTGAATGAAAGGAAGCTGAAGTCTTTACTGTATGCACGTCTCTATAGTGTGTTTGCATGTGCCTGTGTTTGTGCATTCATGCGTGTTCTTGTGTCGTGGGAGTCCCCTCTGTCCCCCTGCAGACAGTTGGTGCAGAGCATTGAACAACATTATCAAAGCATGAGTCACTGGAACGTTCTGTGACTCCCAAGGGAGCGAATCACATTCACGTCTTTTTCAATCTGCCATGTTTCAAGAAAAGAGTACGAGGAAAATGTTTTTGCTGGTGTAAACATTTAAAGGAGCAATCTGTAGTGAGTGAGATGATAAAGTGAGCTTACTCTATGATCAGACATTAAGGAAACATGCTATGTTGAAGTGCTGGCTTCTCTGACAACAATGCAGCAGCCAGTATGTCCTCCTTCTAACTTTAGATTCTGGTCCTGAATGGTCTGGATTTGTTTGGACCAGAGAAGGTAGGCGGTTTTAAGGCACCCCCACACGGCCGTTTTGGACGCCCCTCGGTTTGCCAGATATGAGAGCAGTTATCAGGTCAAACCAACAGGTGTTGCAGCGATGGAAGCGGGCAAGAGAACTGGTTCAGATAGAAGTGATTGTACCCGACCTAAGAAGCCTCTGCATGTTTCTAATAAGCTCCACGAGCAGAAACGTGCTCAAATTAGGATCAATATTGGAGATGCTTTTGAAAAATGGAGAGAGGTTAGAACACAGAAAGGTTTACAGACCGATGCAGAGCTGGCTAAACACTGAAGCTTCAGTGTCCACCACATGGCAACCTGCGTGAGCATCCACTCTAGAGAGGAGGGGGGGGAGACAGCTCTCTGTAATGTTTTGAGCATTTATGTTCAACAAGAGCCCCAGTTACAGAACAATGCTCTCTTCACCTAGCACTGGAGAGCAGAGCTCCCCTGGCAGCCCTGCAGCGTTCTGCCCCTGGGAAGGCTTCCAGAGAGCTGGCCAATCAGAAGAAAGTGGGCACATGGGGAGGGGGGAGGAAGATACAGCAGCTGAAACGAATCATTTCAGGCAGAGGCTGAAATGAGGGTATTTACTGACGCCAGTATCAGATAAATAAGGAGGGCTTTAGCTGTAAATCATGCACAGCTGGAAGGCTTAACATTAGGAGAATATGGGATCTTTATTTTATGGGATGATTATATAACATTTTTGAAAATTAATTCATGGATAAAGATGCACTGAAAGCACTTCTTGTATTTAATGCAAATTCAGATATTTTCTGTTAAAACTGAATTTCACAAATCATGAACAAACCATTAAGATTTCCGTTTGTGTTTCCCCCTTGAAGATGTCAACAGGCATCATTAACGTCAGACTGATTATGAAGTGAAATACTGACAGATTTAACAAGTTGAATTAATCACATAAATAATCCAGAGTTGTTAAAATCTGACTGCTGAGGAAGAAGCATCTGTTGGTTTGTTTTTGCTGCCTTTTACATCAGAGCGATCCCTGTTAGATCTAATTCTCATCGACCACCTCATTGATCGCCTTTCTTCGCCTTCTTCCTCGTTCCATTAAGCGAGACCCTGGGCTGAATCCCCTCACCGCCTATTAGCAAGATTTCATGTGAAGGTGAAGGCCGTATCCCTCTGCAGCGGGATCAATAAGTCAGCCGCTGGTGGATCGCTTCAATAAACCAGCAGATCATTAAGAAGCAGAGATACAAGCAGTGCTCTTCATCTACGCCAAAGACTATTTTTAGAAACTACAACCGGTCAGAGTTATCGCTGTCATTTTAAACGGTCATCTATGATTAAAGGCCCTGACACACCAAGCAGACGGCAAAGAACTAGTGGCGACGAAGGCCGCTTGTGGCGTCGCCTTTTGCCTGGGCCAAAAAGTTGCACTAGAACACGCCGCAAAGACTACAGCTGCCGGCCAACCACCACGTACGTTCTGCGCATGTGTGAGAGGAGATAAATCTCCAGGCCAGCAGGCGGTGGTAGTCCGTTGTTATGATACGAGAAGACCATTTTCATACCGCTGTCAGTCACCACTCGTATTATAGGTAGGCTACTAATCGAGAATAATGTCTGATAAAAAGTTGAAAATGGCGCTGGCGTTGTCAGCCCTTTGTCTTTCAGTGGAAAAAGAAAAGAAGAGGCGGATAAATAAGGAGAAACTGCAGTAATGGGTGAAAGCATGGATACTACAGCGGCAGGCTCAAGGGGCTTTCCCGAACCTGTGTCGAGAGCTGGAGATAAGTGAAACCTCCGAACAGCCAATCAGAGAGATTAATCTCACCGACCGCTGACGCTGATTCAACATGTCAAATCGGCAAAAAAAAGGCCGACGGGGGGCGGCGGGTTGCAACGGAGCCGGACACACCGCAAAAAGAAGAACTGAGGGAATGCTACTTTCAAAATCATGCTAGTTTTCAAAAATGACCAACCCTGCTTTTAGGAGAGCAGCCTGATTCAGTAGATAGAGAAGGCGTACAGGTCTTCTTCATAAAAATAATGTACCTTCTGTGTTGCTAAAACTCGACTTATCTGTAGTCCCTTAACAGGTTGGTGTTTCACACATTTACAAATTAAAATATAAACCACAACGACAACAACATACACTGTACATTAGTTGACAGACACATTTATATAAGCATAAAAAATGGCCATTTGTTGTTCTTTGAAACAAACCAGGATAAAGAGACCTTCAGGGTTAAAGTGCATAGAGGGCCACAGTATTGCACATGATTATGAAGTACACATATACAGACGTGTATGCACAGAGTTGATGCACAGGGTTTAAAGGGTGTCCTCTTATTTTTTCAAAAACATGACTTTAAGGGTTAAATAAAAACTGAACTTCACTGAGAAGAAGAAGAAGACTGTTTTTGATGCAGAAGCCACAAGAAGCAGCAGAAAAAGCTGGAGGAAACAACAACACTCACCTGTCAACAGGACAATAGACAAACAGCCTCTGTCTCAGTTAGCAAGGAGCTGCTAGCTAGCTGCTTGCAGCACTAGCTTATCTTCTACTTAAGTGATACTCACATTCATGAAGCCGGCAGAAGAGGCTGCACATGTTAAAAAAAGTCCAACTTAAACTCCATTTCCCTTCACATGCTGTGTTTAAATCAAAGTCTGACCTTTTCTTAGCTTCCATTCTCAGCCTGGACGACACACACATGCTAACCTCTGCTGTTGTCTGCGCTAAACTTTCAGTTTTTCTAAAACAAACATTAAAACCTGAATAATAAAAGTGTATGATCAGGATCTTCTTCTTCTTCTTTGGGTTTAAGTGGCAGCTGGCATCTAAGACCTCTCGTTACTGCCATCTGCTGGATTTAACTTCTCTTCACGTTCAACAGACCTGTTCTCAAAACATTATTAAACAGGCATCTTCGGCCGCTCCCTCTTTCACCACGGTCCAAAATACTTTTTAAAAGTCTCCTTACGGGTCTCCTCAGGATCTCCTCATGGGTTCAAATGTTTGCATGCTTGTCTGGCCACGCCCTGATCAGTGATGTCACAGCAGGTGTGTTTTTTTTTTCCTCCTTTTTTTCTGTACATCTTTATTTAAATTCTTCAAACTCAAATCTCAGCGGGTAATTTCTAGTCAGGAATATTTCATTACATCAAATAGAAGCTTGACTCGCCAGTGAAGTCCAGATACACATCTTAGTTCAAGATATACAAAGCAGAAAATAATAAGTCAAAAGTAAAAGTCTGTTTTTGCCGTACATACTGGACACACACAAACATCGAAAATTGTTTCTCTCCGACCCAAGATGCAAACTGTAATAGTATAAAAAACAATATAGAATAAAATTACAAATACAGATATACAAAAGTTCAAAGATAATTTGCAAAAAAATATGCATTCAAAACAACAACAACAACAAATGTGGACAGACTTGAACTAAATAGAAGGCAGTGTTAAGCACTGTTGCCTCACAGCGAGGAGGTTCCTGGTTTGAATCCCCGTCTGACAGGAGCCTCTCTGTGTGGAGTTTGCATGTTCTCCCCGTGCATGCGTGGGTTCTCTCCGGGTACTCCAGCTTCCTCCCACAGTCCAAAGACATGCTTGTTAGGTTAACTGGTGACTCTCAATTCCCTGTAGGTGTGAATGTGAGTGTGGCTGTCTCTATGTGTCAGCGTTGTGATTGGCTCGTGAACAGTCCAGAGTGTAACCCCGCCTCTCACCCAATGACAGCTGGGATCGACTCTAGCCCCCCTGTGACCCTGAATGTGACAAGCGGTACTTAGTGTAAATGAAGGTACTGTGAAGTTCTTTGTCTTTAAAAGGTCACATATCCTCCTCCTCTTCAGTGTAAATAAGTCTCAGAGCTCCTCAAAACATGTGTGTGAAGTGTCTTGTTCTAAATCCACTCTGATCCTGTATTTGATCATGCCTATAAACCCCTCTATTTCAGCCCTGCTCAGAACAGGCTGTTTCTGTGTCTGTAGCTTTAAATGTAAATGAGCTGTGTCTGACCACGCCCCTCTCTGGAAGGGCTTGGGTGGCTCGGGCTTTCTCGCTCCATGTCCTATTGTTTACGGTGAGAAGGCAGACTCAGAGGGCAGAACAAAAACCTAGCTGTGGGAGCGTCACCCACCTGGGGGAGGGGTTACTGCCCTTTGTGATGTCATGAAGGGAAAATCTCCAAACGGCCTGTTTGAGCACACATTTTCTGAAAAGTGGAGCAGGCAAAAGACGGAGAGGATGGACTTTTCTCATCATTGGGGGGTTTGTAGACAGACTACAGACACATATTAGAGTTTGAGAAAAATGGTAACGTGCATTTTACATAAAATGTGACCTTTAAACACAAATACACATTTACAAAATACTCAAATTTGCAATAAAAGAGAACCATCTAACACCATCTAATGAGCTGATTCTGCAGTCTGCTCTCACAGATGTTACCTGCAGCTGTCTTGAGAACACATTCGATAATATCTGGTGTATTAATGAACCTATAACACACATGTTCTGCACACATGTCGAGCCGAGTCGTACCATCTGCAGACCTGTTAATACGACACGTGATGAGAGTTCACACGGACGCTTCTGCTCCTCCTGTTTGCATTTAATTCACAGTTATTTACATGATCTCACTCTACAGTCATCATCATTACAGAACATTTACATTTTTAACTACATTATAATTGTTGTTACTTTTTTTTACTCAGCTTGTTATCTGCATTCTGTGATTTTATTTTGAAAGTTTGGGCCTTTAAGGATTCATATATGAAGGGGTACATAGGACAGGATACGTTTTTTTTCACTTTATCATTTCACCCTTTTTCAAACATGGACTAGTTGTGAAAAAAAAGATGTCGGCGTCTAATGTAAAGACTTAACATGCAAAAATGTGCTCCCTGCATTGGCAGATTTTCCTTTTCTCATTACTGACAGCCCCTGCTTAGAGTGTGTGCAGGTATGTGTGTGCTCATGTGCATGTCTTGTCTTTGAGGTGGTGATGCATCATGCTAGATCTGGAGCACCTGGGCCCATTGCTCCACCCAGGATGTAAAGCCCAGCTTCCTTTGCCTCTCTCCCTCTCTTCCTCAGCCTGGCTGACGCTTACACAGTTGTTGCTTTAGTTCTCATGTTGGTGCTCACTCCACATCATGCTTTTACACACATCCACACGTTCACCACTGATGATACAGATGTAACACACCTCATATCTCTTGTTTCGGATTTACTTAACTTGTTTTTGGAATAAATGATTCCTTTTCTTTGGTAAAATTCGGACTCCTTCCGTCTTATGTCATTACGAGCCAGGTTATGACACAGCCATTTTAGGCCTCCATTTTTTCTTTAACATTTTTAAATCAAACGTTTACTCGGACTTGTCAGGTAAATGTGGCTCATATGAAGTGTAATGAGATATTTTTGACAAGAAATTGGACAAATACACTTGTTATGATTTCAGTTTTTGCAGTGTGTAACGTGTTTTACACGGCTGTGGCTCAGTTGGTAGAGTCGGTTGTCTACTGACCTGAAGGTCGGGGGTCAGATCCCCAGCTCCTGCAGCTACATGTCCGATGTGTCCTTGGGCAAGACACTTAACCCCAAGTTGCTCCTGCTGCTTCATCGGCCGTGTATGAATGTGCGAATAGATAAGTTACTTCTAGTCAAGACCACACTAACCGGGACCAAGATGTACCCGAGACCAGAGTGCTCCGAGTCCGAGACAAGACCAAGACCAAGACCATAGGAAAATCCATTTTGAAGCATTGTGACAAACACCTGACATTATTGATTTTACAGATTTACTTCATGTTTTTATATTTGTTTCCTTTGCTGCAGCTCAACCACAGATAATACCTCTTTCTCTCTCTCTCTCTCTCTCTCTCTCTCTCTCTCTCGAATACTTCGATGCATTGCTTTGGTAGAGCGCAGGAGTATCTGGAGACGTATTGTTGGAGGGATAACAGCACCATCTGCTGTGGATTTCATTTTACTCCCACACAACATCTGATGGATTAGAGGAAGAATTCATATAAAGAATCTGAATTTACCACAAACTGCACGTTCTGCAGAGCAGGGAGGGCGACTGTGGTTATCAAGAGGGCCACATTAGTTTTATTCTCACTGCCAGAGGGCTGCTTTGGTACAATATGTAGGATTATCTCAACTAGACAAAGATTATCACTCAGAATATACAGCTTTATTCAGAATTGATTAAACCAAAACTAAATCATAATCAAATAAAAATAGAAATGCTTAATTAATGAGCTGAACACAGAATTTAAGCTGATTTAAAGGTCACATATAATTCAAAATCCACTTCACCATGTTGTTCTAACACTAACATGTGTCCCTAGTCTTTACGTGCGTGTTCCCACAAACGTCCCCCTGCATGAGTCAGCGCCCTCAGGTGGGCCACGCCAGTGAAAGAAGTCTGGACACACCTCTGATGCTGGATTGTGAAAGACAGTCTTCTATTTTTAATCTTAATAATATATGATTGGTATTAATATGGTTTGCATTTGAGCATGTTGTGGCAACTCATTTTGAAATCCTCTATGGCAGATGGGAAGGAGACTCTTTCGCTTCAGACGCTCTGCGACTGCAGCTCGGTGCTCTCAGAGAAGGAGCTTAGACGTTCACATTAGAAATCAGTGGACTTCATCTCTCAGGCAGGATCCAAACAAAAGTACTAGAGCTCATGAAACCTTTAAGGCAAAAACTCGTTTGACTCTGAGGAAGGCGTAGTGCCTCAAAACGTTAATCCTTTACATGAAAATACATTTGCTTTGTGCCATTGTCGTGTGCTCCTTCACTTTCTTTGCATTCTGACTGCGAGAAGGAGTCCATTGAATTATAATTTAATCCTCCAAAGCAGAATTTGTCATATTTTCTTAATGTTTACAAGTTACTGATATATGCAATCGACTTGCTGGCTGCACTGGAGCAGGAGGGGGGGTTGCATGTGGTCCCCGGGGCCGCTAGTTGCTCGAGGTTCTTCTTTAATTTTACATCCTGTTTGGCTTATTTTAGCGATGGGACCAATCCAATCTTATATCGATATCAGGTCTGATATTGAAATAATTTTACGTATCGGATATCAGACTAACGGCGTCGATCCACGTCATTGATCAAGAAATACGGTTGGGCACTTTAAACATTCTCAGCTCGCACAGTCTCATTGAAGATGTAAGAAATGCCCACAAATCGTCTCCATGACGACGTTCAGACGAGAGGTAACAGCTCCTTCTCTGTGATAAAAAGTACAACTCTTACAGTTCAGTTTGAAAGATTTGATTTGAAAAACCTGACAGCTGTTGCTGCTTCCTGTTTGTATGTGAAGCCAGAACAATGCAAAGCTGGGTTTACTACGGCTTTGTGTAGCTTTACACATAATACCAACAACAACAACACTATAAGTTATGATGTTAAAATATCTGAGTCAGTATCGGTACGTATGCTTCAAGAACTGAAACACACACACGGGTGGAGGCGGGTTTTATTGCAGTCAGAAGAGGAAAACAATGAACCGTACAGTGTTGTGCAAGTCGAACTAAAATCATCAGAGTGAGCAGAATCTGCCTGGTAAGAGGTATACGTTGCATAGTAAAGGCGTTACACAGTGTCTGAGGCTACACATAATGATTAGTATGTTGATTATCACAGTAGCACCTTTGTTCAAACAGCACCAGAGACATTTAGGAAGAAGCGAGTAAAGTGTCTCAAAGAAATGTGGAAGTTTAACTGGTTTTACGGCTAACTTACATCATGAAGCTTTCGTCATAAACAGACTTTTAACAGTAACATTCAAGTAAAAAGAGAATCATGCAGAAGCTCGAGTTTTTGCTTCTCCAATAAAATACAGCAGAGGTTAATGGATGGCACTTACAGACAGAGTGTTAAAAACGTGATTAAAATGTGTAAAATATGCAATTACGTCAACAATTATGACTTTAAAAGGATGAAAACGCTCCTGAACATCCGTCTGCGTCTCCTCACGAGGACTCAGTCGGCCTTCTTCTTGATGCTGAGCAGCTGGGAGAAGCTCTGCAGAGCCCAGTACAGCAGAGAGAGGGAGACAAAGGCCTGCAGAACAGAGAGAGAGAGAGAGAGAGAGTCATCAGAGGCTTTACTATGTTCCATGTCTAAATGAGCTGTCATCTTGAATTTGAAGAGAAACGTGTCATTAATGCAGTCAAGGTTTACTTTATGTTGTGATTGATGCAGATCTTGTGCGTCGCGTGTAATACAGCAGAAGAGTTTGTGGTTTTTGTTGCTGTTGATTGTTTTCACTGATTTTAAGACTCGATGTCTCTCTGGTTGCAGCCAAACGTGTGAAGACTAATTTCAATGAAGTGATCAAATAGTATCGTCTGTTCTGCTTTTGAGTCCCATCGATGGCGGTCTCCGTGTTGGAAATGCTGTCTCAGTCTAACTTTCAGTCAACCTAACGACAGGCTGAGAGCTGGAGCTGAGGCGGGTTTTAAGCCTCCTGACTAACTGTTACACCGCGCCCACCTGTCAATCATGTCAGCTACACGCCTTATTGTGAATAACTCTTATCCTTCATCAAATCAAAACTGATGAGTCATCAAAAAATTCAGTGTGTGCCGATCGAGACATGAGCTAATCAGACCTATTAGTTTTTTTTAACCAGGCTGTAAACATGTTAATGTCTGCTGTAAAAAACAGACTTTTTTGAATGGGTGTGTATGTGACCTCCTGTGCTTCTGCAGCCAGCCTCTAGTGGACACTCGAGGAACTGCAGGATTTTGCACTTCCGCACTAGCATAATACTTCCAACACCGGAGGTTGCTGCTTGGTCGTATCGTATTGTGTCTTATGGTATCGTACCCCATCGTACCTTATCTTATCGTATCCTTTCTTATGGCTTCTTATTGTTCAGTGTCAATAATTCAGTGTTTGGTTTATAAAATATAAAAATGGATGTTATCTGTCTTTTTGAGGGAACAGTTTCCAGGTGTAGAGCTGCTGCTGATGTCAGGACATTACTCCCTTACATTGTTTTCATGTTTTCTTTGAATTGAAAGCAAATATTACCCACATGGAGATATCTTCAACACACCTAACGGACATCATCGAGGGAAGCAGAAGTAAACTTTCATAACCTATAGCATCAATGAGCGCTGGTGAGAAGCGCTCTGAACTGGAGGTTGTGAGCCCTTAGTCTTACTCCCTCTGGAAAAGGCTGAAGTGTAGACAGCAAAATGTTATCCGGGATCACTTTATCCCCCAAAGAAGCCCGTGACAAAAAACTAGAAAGTGTGACAGGTATCATTTACGAGCAGCGAGCAGAAAGACAAACAGTGGAAGTGAATTCTAATGAAAGAAAACATTGAGGACGATGTAGAGAGCGGGCTTAGAGGTCTCCTCCCCTGATGCTCTCACGACGGGGTCATAAGGTCACAGTCATGGGGGACCTCACTATTCAGAGAAAAGAGGAGAGGAGGGGGGGAGGTATGTCAGCCAGGAACAGCCGGGCCTCCACCCCTCGCTGCGTTCTGGACCATAAACTGCATCCTACATCGCAGCCCGAGCCAAAACCCGGACCGCTGTCCATCACAGGCATGAACGGCCTGATGGGAAAAAAGCAGCGTTTTCTCGTGGACCCAGCAGCTGTTTTCCTCTGAGAGACACAAAGAGAGAGAGAGAGAGAGAGAGAGAGAGAGAGAGAGAGAGAGAGAGAGAGAGTAAAACACAAAGCTCTCTCTCACTACCTGCTCTGAAAACGACCTCCGCACAGAGACTATAAAAAAGCTGAATGACAGACGAAACAAAGGAAGAAAAGGAGTCAAAGTGTTGTCTCTGATGTCTTCGCTGGTCTTTAAGGATTTTTTTTCTAACAAAAAACCTCTTCCTTCTTTCTTTTGCATCGCTCATTGAAGATCTTTGCTGTAAAAATGTTAAACCGAGGCTGTTTCTGCACCGTGTCAGTCTTTTTGTCCGACCCAGCAGCAGAAGTTTCAAACACTAAAAAAGGAACAATATAGAAAAAGTCAAACTTTATTGTGGTGGTCTTGTTTGATTTTTTACAGCTCATAAAGAGGCATCAGTATTCATTTCAGGACGATGTTCACAAGCAGCTCAAAACTCCTCACAGGAGCTTTAATCCTCCAAATATCATCAACAAACACCAGATAAATTGCACAAATATAAAACTGTATTCAATTCAGAAAGGTAGAATTTAACCATCTGAAGACTTCGTCTAACGCAGAGGTCAGACTACACGATCGCTTCGTCTCTTACGACGTTCACTGTGTCAGATTAGACGATCACAGAGCCATACATTTGTGCAGTACAGCTTGACCGACAGTCATGACAGACTACACAGTGGCAACCGACCAATCATCACAACCAATGTGATGGCGTTGGACGGAAGGGGGGTGGAGCTAGATGACACCCGGAAAGAAGACTGTAAACGAAAACGTAAAACTAACTGTCATCGCCAGAGATTGACAAACCTTTACTCTGCTAGGCTAACAGGCTACATGCTAAATGTGATCACGCATTGCTTCGGTCGTATCCTGACAGCCTGCATTCAAATGTATCTCCGTTTAATTAAATCAAATGACCACCAAACCTCACTGTGCTTACAAGATGATGTCTGTTAACTGTGCTTGTTTACATCCGGGTAGTAGAGCAGGGAGAGCAGGTCCTTGAACCAGAGCTACAGCTCCAGCTAGTGGTAGGTGGCTGTGTTGCAGTTTGAGCACAACAGTTGACTGGCCAGCATGTAGAAATATTAATAATTTTTAATTCTGGTGCCAACTGGCGAGGGTCAGGATGTTTAATCTTTTAGTCGCCTCAATGTGCAGAACTGTACTTTGAATCTCAGGTAGCTTTGGAGGTTTTGATGAATCTTTGTTTAACTTAATAAATAAATAAACAAAATCTGTCCTTCTGTCTCAGCTGCTGCTCGTGTCCTTCTACTGCTGATCCATTTACAGCTTAAGCACATAAGGCATCCTGGAGTGGGACGCTCTCTGCACTTTCTGCGAAGTCATCATAGAGGAGAACCAACTCACAGCTACGTTTGCCCGAGGACGTTTACAAAACCACGTGTACGACAGGCTAAAAGACACAACACAATAGTCATGACGACCCTGGATCCACATCTTCACTCTGGCGCCCCCTGCAGGAGATGTCCCTCTGTTAAGACCCGCACCTCCAGATTCTCCAACAGTTTTTATCCTCGAGCCTTCAGAGGACGGATCGTTGAGACCGTGTGATTGTTTTCAGAGAAGTGCAATAACTGCTGACTTAAAGAATGATCTACAGTAAGCACAATATTGACCACGAAGGAGAAGAACCTAATTTCATTTTTACAAAAAAGGCGTTCCGATTCTTGATATAAATAAATAGTAATTATCTGGGCTCAGATGGCCTAACGGTTAGGTTGCACCCCATGTACAGAGGCTTTAGTCCTCCATGCACGGAGTCCGGGTTCAAATCTGACCTGCAGCTCCTCCCGCATGTCATTCCTCATCCAATGATTACCACTAAATGACTTTGCGTCGTGTCCATCAAGGAGACGGATGAGGATTGAATGGATTTGAAGAACGTCACAAATCAGATTTCACCAAACAGTCCAAACATGACAGAAGTTTCTATCAAAGCCGCATGTCGAAACAAAAGGAGGGCACTAATGTCTCCTCGTGAACCCCACCACGCTTCATTTTTAAGGACTCTGTCGAAGTCCATGTGGGAAAGATTACATGGTGGAAGGAAGCCGGTTTGATCGTCTACAAATAAGCACTAGGACCGGCCGGCAGCGGCTCTCAAAGTAAAGATCTCAGCAGATCAGCTCACACTCACTTTGTTTTGAGCAGAGGGTACTTTGTTAAGGGCAGTAATACAAGAAGCCACAAACATGTGGCCTTTGTAGATTTGTTCTGCTTCTTTGTGGAGCTTTCTTTACTCAGGAGAAAAACTCTCTTAGTACCAATCCGCTTTAAAAGATTCAAACTCAGAGCTCAAGCTAAGCTGTACAACATTTCTAACACCGAACTGAACAACACAGGAGGCTTGACGTCGACACGGAGGTAAATCCTTTGAAGCCTGACAATCAAAAAACACCAACATGAACTATTTGTAAGGCTCTCCAACAACACTGGTGAACTCTACAAGAAGTCATTTCCTGTTCTGTTGATGGACTTTGGACATCAAGTACACACATTCAAAACCCCAGGATGCATTGCGTTCCCCCCCTGGTGGCTGTCCTCCAGCCCTCAGCGGGTTAACATGGCAGAGCCTCCTACTCTCCTGCACAGCTGCACTCGTGATTGAAATGAAAACAGTGCAGAATGGCTGCTGTCAGGCCTGTGATATATGACCTGTAATAGGATGTTTCCAGAGCTCCCGCTCCATATGGCTGCTACAGTCCACCAGAAACCGACTGAACTGTATCGGAAAAATAATCCTGGACCTTTTTGTTTTAATCTGGCTGCAGAGAGGGAGTGGGAGGAGTTGGCTGCATGAGGACCAGGCCCGCCAACAGAAATGGCTGAGCCCTTGAAAGGCCAAGTGAAAGGGCACTCTGCAGATATCATTTTAAAATATCAATACATGCGTGTTGGATCGTTAGCACTAGCCTCCTGGCAAACATCTGCCTCCTGAGCCTGCCTCCAATCAACATTTGCAGCTGAATGAAAAAGCTTTTCAACAAGTTCCTGTGTGGTTCAAATTAGCCTCTTCTCTTTTCTGACTGTTGTGCAGGTCCTGGTGTGGCTACACACAGTCGGACATTAGTGGACTAACACTTAGGTTCAATTACATTAACACTTCAAATAGAAGAAAAAAGGCTCAGACGATTTTAAGAGGAGGGGATTACATTTTGATACAGGCAACGGTGAATACAATGACCATTTTTGTTGTGGTTATTAATGGTGAGTCTTTTGGTAAAAAAATGTCTGTCATTGCTTGAATTTAGGATGGACAATGTTGTACCTAACCTCAACGGGGCCCCTCATGCAGCTGGAAAGCAAGCGGTCCAGAAAACAAAAGAAGTATTTGTTAAAAATGTCCATGAACATCTTCACAACGGAGCTTTAAAAATACAAAGAGAGGCACAAACTCAGGCCCGATTCTACCAGTGTGCGAAAGGTTGTATTGCACCGTCATTTTCAACTTCTGCACCCTTAATTGAATGGATGCAAAAAAATAAAGATTTTTTTTTTTGTACAATAAGTAATCAAGGCTTCAACTGACAACAGTGACTCAGATGGTGTTTATAACATCCACATGATCTGATGGTCATGACAGGTGCACGTGACCTGTCTGTTCAGTGGGGACCACATGCAGGTCGATCCCAAAACACCACCAGCTATTTTTCATTGCTGTTGCGGTCACTGTAGCTGCACCCCCTTTAACCGGAGATGCACCCTAAATCATTTTGTTCAAGAACTGGGCCTGAACAAGGGGATCATATTTTTTGGAAACAGTTTGCTCTCTCACTGTTCTTAAACGTCTTCAAGATAATCTGGCTGATTCAAAGACTTTAAAGCATCATTTTTGCGTTTTCAGCCGCGTCTTTGCTTTGACTTGCTTTTGGCAGAAACATAATCTGAGATCTCTAAGATCTACTACGAGCTACTTGTCAATGTAGATGTCAAATGTCTGCTTAATTTGTATAATAGAACAGCCAAGGTAAAAGGCTGCAGCAACATGGAGTGACACGCACACACATACACACACACTCACGTACGCCTCCACACAAAGAGCCCTTCCTGTCCGTAGGTTACGAGCAGATACACGTCTGTGTGCGCGGCCTGTTTGAGCAGACGCAGGAAGGATACGCTGAGCAGGTTAATGTCCCACCAGAGAGTCCGAGCAGAGCCTGCTCTGAAGCACAGCCATGAGAAATACCGCCATCACACTCCCACGCACACACACACAAATTCAAACACACTGCATGCCAGACAAAACAAATGTGAAAGTGCAGTTGCTTCACACTGAAAGTATAGCAAAAACACAACGTGGGTTGATGATACACGGATTTAAAAGATACAGTTGTTGGGAGGTTTTTACTTTGCACATCTGTTTTTTGGGGGTTCTGATTTCCTGCCTGCATTAAGGTCACATATGAGATCAACAACGACTCTTTCTGACTGTTGTGCATCAAATGCTTCCATAAGAGAAGTTCACATCATCTTTCACTATAGGTTTGCTGGGTGGCCAAACTGTCTCAGACCTGTTGGTGAGGAAATTAAGGAAGATGGTGGAGCGGTTGTTAGCGCCATTGCCTTACAGCAAGAAGGTTCCTGGTTCGAGTCCTCCTTCGGACAGGGCCTTTCTGTGGGGAGTTTGCATGTTCTCCTCCCTCATGTTCCTTCTGAAGTCAGCTTCTGTGAGATCTGGTTCGAGAAGGTAGGCGGTTTTAAGGCACCCCCACACGGCCGTTTTGGACGCCCCTCGGTTTGCCAGATATGAGAGCAGTTATCAGGTCAAACCAACAGGTGTTGCAGCGATGGAAGCGGGCAAGAGAACTGGTTCAGATAGAAGTGATTGTACCCGACCTAAAAAGCCTCTGCGTGTTTCTAATAAGCTCCACGAGCAGAAACGTGCTCAAACTAGGATCAATATTGGAGATGCTTTTGAAAAATGGAGAGAGGTTAGAACGCAGAAAGGTTTACAGACCGATGCAGAGCTGGCTAAACACTGAAGCTTCAGTGTCCACCACATGGCGACCTGCGTGAGCATCCACTCTAGAGAGGGGGGGGGGGGGGGGGGGGGGAGACAGCTCTCTGCAATGTTTAGAATTTGGCCTGCAGTACTCATTTTAAACACTAGGTGTCAGAATGACATATTTCTCCTTTACGTCACTGGTTTTATTGCTTTAAGGTACAAGTAGACTAAAGGAATAATTTGGCTCCCAGTAGAAAAGTGACAAAGAAAAGAAAAAGGTTGTTTCAGACTCTGTTTTTGAAGAGTACACACTTCCATGCTGCAAAGATCAGCTTATATCACAAAGAGGAAAGATATTCAAAAGGCAAACTTTCAATTTGAATTATAATCAGAGGTTTGCCATTGTATTCAGAAAATCAAACCATAATTCTTTGTGGTACTGCCTCCAATCATCCACTGATATTTACAAAACTAATAAGAGTCGTACAAACCATCTGTGCAGCTGAAAGCCAACTGTTCTCAAAAACATCCTGTGGAAAAGGCAGCAATCAAACGCACCAATTTAGAGAAATGCAACACAAGTGGTGAGGCCGTAATCAGCCCAATGATGAGAAAAAAATGTCTCCTCTTTTCCAGCCTGGTCTGAGGTGTTAACACAACAAACACACTAATGGAAGATCTACTGCCCGACTCCGGTTTATTTGACTTAGACGATGAAATGCTAAATCTGAAATAAGATCAGATAGACTCTTTTCAGAACACAAACAAGCTTCCAAAGATAATTACTCAGCCAGAGAAGGCTGAATGGAAAGTGCAGAAGTGAAGACAAAGGGATGCTGTTCATAAAGTGGAGCGACTCAGCTCGCTGATCGGAGAAGAAAAGATGTTCGAAGAGAGAGAGTGTGTAAGGTCCTGAGTGTACCTGCTTTTAACTACGAGAACCCATGACATCATCCTTGCGTATGCTGCGGTGGTTTGGAGCGTTGGTTGTGCCCGTCCTCAGAAATTAACGCTACGTGTCCGGAGATGCAATATGCGTATAACCGTTAGGAGCAGTGTAGAGTTGTATGGTGATGAGAGAGCGAGAGAGCGTTGTTGACGCGAGACAACTGAAATGTACAGAACATCTCACTTCAGCTTCTGTCTGTGAGAGTTTGTCAAAGGAAACGTTATTGATAATTGTCAATGTTCCCTGTGCACCACAATCAGACCGTACAGTGTGAGCACAGAAATACTGAGCGCTGAGTACAGCGTGAGTATACATGCCACCACAACATGAATACAATCCTGCAGAGTCCGCCCAGCCTTAGTTTGGGTCCAGGTTTTTGCTGAAGAAGGGCTCGTTGTGTGGAGAGGAGCTGGATGTTTGCAGGCTCAGGGCTTGGACGGAAATACGCTCTGATTCAAAATCCGGGGATCAAATGTCCAATAGAAGCTTCCTGAATCCACATCCAGGAATTATGTGAACTTGGGCCTTCTCATCTCTCAGTCCAGGACGGTGTAGCGGGGGATAAGCTAACCTGTGTTGGACAGAGACTGTAATATTATACAGTATGTGAAGTCTGTCAAACTTGTGACCCCCTGCTGCTGACAGATGCTGGCAGCTGGACACTTTCCCGGCTCCTTTCAGGCAAAATACTGGAGCTTAAACTATTGTAAAAAAGACTCATGAAGAATTTTCTTTTACTGCGATATCAGACGTGTGATTGTTTGCCAGAGAGCCAATGAGCGTGGAGAGAGAGAGACGAATAAACTGAGAGGAGACTGATGACAGCGTGCACTCTCATAAAGATTTCTAAATCAATATTTAAAGGTTTCATTCAGAATTACTCTGAGCGACTTTACTGTGAGAACTCTTTGACTTATTTGTGTTTGAACGTTATGAAAGTATTTTGTTATGTTTTGAGTTTGTGAGCAGACGTCACTCTGCAGCTCAGTGAGGTTAGCTACATGAGCGTCTCAGAAGGAGCACAAGTGAGGAGAATAATGTGGGACAGTAGAAGCACTGATTCAATATCTTTACTTTAGTAAACTTCAAGTGTGTGATCCAGAAATAGCATTCTGAAGGACGTTTCTACCGGCTGTTTCTGTGTAAGAATAGCTGAACCTAATTAGAGACGGGAAAGATCCGATCTAGAATCGGTATCAGGTCCGATATATTTACACAATTAACAAATGTGATATCAGACTGAAGGTCGCCACGTTTCTATTTTCCTCTGTCGCTCACATAGACTGGCGAAGAATGAGGAAGGAGGGGGCCCTACCAGGCACTGACACTCGCTTTTCTCACTCAACAGAGCTCGTTAGTTTGTCGTACAAAGTGGAGATAACGGTGCATTAATAATATCTACATATGTGATTGAAATATTGAGCTTTGACTCGTGTCGCCACAGAAGAAAAACTTTTTTTTTCCGGCTCACCGCTAGCCGTTTATTGACGAACCTCTGAGTGTTGTGGTATGAGTCAACAGCTCGTCGATAAAAAAGCAACACACTTCAGTTCGTCCCCCTTCAGCACCAGATGTCAAAGTCTGTGCAAGAGGCGGAGATACTGAAATTCCCCCACATCCCCCCTTGACTCAAGGCTGCTCGGAACCGATTATCTGCCCAGATTATCTCGTAGTGTGAGTCGTACAAAGATTCAATCTTACCGTCCCAGCTCAACACGTACTCTTTACTGACGTATGTTTTAAACTTGTTTCAAGATCCTCTAAGTGCATGTTTAGTGTCTGCTTTAGAGGCACTAAACTCTGATCCACTGCAGCATCCAATCAACGAGCGATATTTAATCAGGGGGCGTGTCATATGTACTCTCAGTTTGTTTTATAACCAGATAAATACTCCATACAGCAGCTTGTAAACATAAGGAGACACCTGAAGACTCTCCTGAAACACATAAACAAAGTGTTTGTATTTTCTTCCCTCCCACCTCTTCCACAACAGCCTCCGTCAGGTTCAGTCAGGTTCAGTCAGGTTCACACGCTGGCTTTGAAGCTCAATCACAAACTGGAAGACTGTTTTGTTTCACTCATGACTTAAAGCACAAATAGGAAGACACATTCAAAAGAAAGTCAACGCTGGCCACCGAAACTAACTCCACAAAAGCCAAACGAAATACTGCTGGAGATCCCCCAAAGGGCCAATTTCTGAGAGATTTCCACAGCTTTACCTGGCAAGTGGTTTGACAACATAAACCAAGCGGTTACTGTTTGACGGGCTCGATCCCCTGCACATTGAGTGATAATATTTCACACTGTGTACGCTCGACCACCCCGCTGTTTACTCCAGCCCCACAGTCCTGCCCAGTGTTCCTCTTTCAAATCCCTCCATCTTCTCCCTGGGAGGAGATTTCCTTTCCTTTCCACTCCTGCGAGCGCTCACATGATGTCATGCTCGCAGGAGTTTCCACTGCTCCAAACAATCCTGTTAACCTCAGCTCTGCTTCTCGCTACCACACATTCCTGCATCGAGAGAAAAAAGGGAAAGAGTCAGTTGACCTCTCGCACCTGAGATTAGGAAGCTGGAAACGAGTCCCTCAGATAACGGCCGACCTCTCACCGTGTGCTGCCTTATCAGCTCGCTCACGGCTGTGAGAGCGGGAAAGACCAGGCGGTTGCAGTTTTTGCAGAAAAGTCGGATGATGTGTTGAAGATAAATCCACTCTGTGCCAGAGCTGGGCCTTTGTGTTTGACATGACCTTCTAAACATTGTTCTGACCTCTTCTTTTGGCCATGGTGCATTCATCACTCCCTCTCATAGGTTTGACACAAAGTGGAAAACTATCAGCACAGAGATGAAAAGATGGAAAACCTAACGGGGCGTGAGAACAGTTTAAATGTGTTTTAATATCTCGGATTGAGCGGGATTACGCAGCTCGAGATCTGCTTCTCAAGTGTCAATCTTGCATGAGCCAATAAACCACATTTTGAACTCGTTAATGACGAGGACATCGCTCATGCATACAGTAAAACTAAAGCAAAGGAGACAACGTTAAGCCCTTTTAACTCAGCGGTACAATGAGTCAGCGAGTTCAAACACTGGTGTCTTCAAAAGCTTCATATTCAGAGAATCTGTTCAACCTCAGATACAAGAGTAAGAAGGTCAATACACTTTAATAACTGATGAGTGTTGAAATCTTGTCATTAATAAAAAATACAAAAACTAAACTCACTTTCTCCTCATCAAACAAACAAACAAACAATAGTGTTAAAAGCTAAGCTGCTAATAAAAGGCTTACTATGCAGCTTTCAGAAGCCCTTTTCCGACGGCTTATTTTTCCACATAAGTGCCATAACTAAGCTCAGTTGTCATCACGTTCATATTGATTCTGCGACGGCTGTCCCAGTCTGTGCGCTCAGATTGTGTTTCGGCGTTGAGGAAGCACGGCACAGTGGGAGCTCCACGTACACACAGTCAGACATGTACACACACACACACACAGCTGGAGGTGGGAAAATGTAAAAATCGAGATTCGTATCTTCTGAGATTTTAAATAGATTCTTAACTTCACAAATTTTTTCTTTTTTATGGCTAATCAGTCACGCCCTGCTAAGTGCTAAAGCTAGCTCTTTAACTCTTAGAATGCCAAATGGAGCAGCAAGAAATTCAGCCCGTCTCACAGACGACCGGAGTAGATCCTGAAGTATGTACTCATTCAGAAATAGACTTTGAATCCATGGATCCACAATCGCTTTGAATCGAAAAATGATTCTCAATCGAATCGTGACCCCAAGAATCAAAATCGATTCGAATCTTGAAACACCCAGCCATACATACAGCGCATTCTACCTCATTACAAACAATATAAAATGTCCTCAATTAAACAACCATATGATAGGAAAGGGTTAAAAACTGGCCCAAATCTAAAATGTTTCTTCCCAGTGAACGGTAAACCTCTCTCTCTCTCTTTTATTGTTCTGCTCTATCATCTTTAATAACTGCTCCCTCAGTAAGTTAGAAGCTGATTAGAGAGAAAAGCAGCTTAATTACTCTGCAACATATACAGTAAGTCTCTGCATCATGTTTCCTTCTGCCTTCAGGTAAAGCAGGGGGCCGCACAGTAACACGAACACGTGTTACAACATTACAGCACAACCCCCCCCCCCCCCCCCCCCCCTCCGATCCTCAGCATGCAGAAAAGCATGTGTATGTGGACACACACATTGACAGGGCGGGGACTACATAAGAGCAGGCATTAAAATGCAATCAGCTACAAAAACTCTGCACAAAAACTGTCTGAAGTGAAATTGTTTTTGGCACGCCGTCAGAAAGGTCATGGTGCAAATGATTGTAGTTCCTGTTGTTTTGAAAACTACACAAACAGAGAGGTTTTGATTTAATAAAGGTGATGTAATTGTACTTCGGGCTGCCGTACTGAGGAGTCCTGCACAACGGCATCTTGTAGAGAGCTGCAACAATTCAGGATGTATTGATTGACAGAAAATTGTTTGCAAAATCACGTGTATGTAAACAAACTTAAAGCCGCCCCTGCATTAATCGGGGCCTGCTTTGGAAGCCCCAGTCAAATAAAGTCTGGATTGGCCCCTGCTTATTGAACTGGCAGGAGTGCAAGCACGTCACATTACCTTGTGCAGCAGCAGCATAGAGGGGTCTGATGATGGGACAGAGGGGGCAATAGGGGCTCAACTGTTTGTACAAGCTAATCAACAGATGCTCTCTCGCTGATTAAAAGTCAATGTAGATCACCCATCGAAGATCCAGCTCCCTCCCTCTTTCCTTAGAAGCATGCTTCTAAGGAAGGATCGCGTCGCCACCCCAAAGAACGGTCGGGGAAATACAGTGTGTTCACACATTAGCTCAACCCGGACGAGAAGTGGAATGAACAAACAGCTAACCTAATCCTTACTGCTCGATAAAAACATGAACAATATTTAATCTGATATTCAAGATGGAAAAGATGTTTCTGATTGAATGTGTCCATGCAGACACAAGCCGAGGCCGCCAGATGCTCATAAAGGTTAACATAACTCTACTTTCATAGACAGCTCGAACCTCAGACAACCCTCCTCATCCTCACCCCGTCTGCAGCAGCGACGTCTTCATGTGAGCTGCACACACGTTAGGTTTGGGCGAGCTAGTGGGCGGCTGGGAGCGAGAGAGGCAGCCCTGGTTTATGGGTCAAGCCTGCAGCTTTACAAGGGAAATCTCCAGAGCCTCTATAAATACCACTGTGAGCTTTAAGGGTGCAGTATATCACACCACTGGGTTTGAAGGACCACAAACCGACCTAGTTTTTCCTTTTGTAGTCCCCCCCTCTCTCTCTGAATGTACAGTCGCATGAGCCTGAATACAATTAAATGTGAATTCCCCCTCCTCCATTTCAAGTGACGGTTAATTGATTGGCACGACTTCAAAACACGCCCCCCCCCGTCTGAGACAAAGAGCCGGCCGTTCACCTCATGCGTCAGAGCCGTATATCATTAAAGGACCTTCAAGTTTGAGGGTGGTTTTGCTTTTTTTCTCCTTCGTTTTAGTTCTGACAAAGGGTACGAATATGTCAGGAGCCTTTTCAAGCCAATTGTGAGGTTTTTTTCAACGAGCTCCACCTGCAAGCGAGACATTTATTCAGCTCAAACTGATGTAGTGCGACTTTAAATGAGACCTAATGACTCGCTTAAGGAAACGGCTGCATAAAAGTTACAGTTCTGTCAGAGCGACACAGCCGTGCAGCATGTGCAGCGTAAATCAAGACGTTTTTTTACTCTGAAGCTGATTGGATATGCACTTAGTTTTAGACGCAGCTTTAACCTAAGCATAATTCATTCAGTTTCATTCAGTTTTTATGGTGAGAAAGAGAAAAGGTGGGAAAGCCTCGAACACCTGAGCAGAGCAGATGTGGAGTCAGAGGACAATAAAAAAAGCTGCGATTCAGCGCTCACGTGCAAATCTCATCAGCCAGCTCTAGTTAGCAGCAGACGGCGCTAATTGGTTCCAGAAGTGTTGCTCTCGTTCACACCGGCTGAGACGGCAAGCGGCAAGGGCGAGCAGAAAGAGAGAGAGAGAGAGAGAGAGAGAGAGAGAGAGAAGAAAGAGGGAGAGAAGGAGGGGGATGGGGGAGTAATGAGAGGTCAGACGCCATCTACAGTCGGGCTGCCAGAGCCAGAAAGAAACGCCAATTTTATGGTCAATTGGGCGACGCATCTGGACTCGTAGATCACAGAGCTGCAGGGCTGGACTTAGCACCCAGATCACAAACCAGACCACACAACACACGAAATCACAGCCAAACAGGCTGCACACACACACACAGACACACACACACACACACACACACACACACACTCACACACACACACACACACACACACACACACACACACACACACACACACACACACACAGACACACACACACACACACACACACACACACACACACACACACACACACACACTCACACACACACACACACACACACACACACACACACACACACACACACACACACACACACACACACACACTCACACACACACACACACACACACACACACACACACACACACACACACACACACACACACACACACACACTCACACGCACGCACGCACACTCACACACACACACACACACACACACACACACACACACACACACACACACACACACACACACACACACAGACACACACACACACACACACACGCACACACACAGACACACACCCACACCAGGGACACATGATTGACAACCTTGTTAAGAAAAGTGCTATGTTAGTAATAGTTTTTCATTGACAATTTAGCTGGTTTATTACATCTCTTCAAGTCTGGAAATTGGTCTTGGTCTTAAGACCGTTCCAAGACCACTTTTTGAAGGTCTCGCAATCGAAAGCCTTTTTACCCGGTCTTGTCTCGGTCTCAGACTGGGCGGACTCTGGATTTTAAATCAAGATCGGTCAAGCCAATGACAGCCTATTTTTGTTCTGTTCTGGCCTCAAGTGATGCCATCAATGTCAGTGGACTCGGGAAGCTTAGGATCATGGTGGTTTCACATTAGGGACCCGGTCCTGGATCCTCGCACGCTTGACCCAAAGTCCAGTTTATTTGATCAGTGTGATCAAAAACGTACCGTACTCGTACCGTGCCAGAGCCCCTTGAAGAGGCGGTCTTGGGCACAAATCATGTGTACTCGAGTACGGACAAGCGTGCTCAAACAAGGAAGTGGACCGCTATCCGTCGTATCCGCGCAGCATGGCCCCGTTTCATCCTCTGAGCTGAATGGTAGATGTGGAAGTAGGAAGAGCTACTGCTGCTGTTTAAAAAAATCCCCCTCAGGGATTAGGGTACACAGCTACACCTAAAGAGGGAACACTGATGTAACTAAATTAACTATTTTGGTTTGTTTCATCACAAGCTGAACTATACCACCATCATGACACTGTTACTTTGAATTGCGCTGTAACTCTCTTCAGGTGGTCTTACCTCTGTGGGCACAGCCAGGGAAGGCAGCAGGGGCGCCATGCAGCCGTACCTCTGCATCGTCACCATGATGACACAGCGCAGCATCTCCAGGAGGGACGCTGTCGGCCTGAAAACGAAGACACGTCAGTCAACAGCTCATTGATTGACAGACATCTGTGTTAATCTCCTGGCCCTCAAGTTTGAGGAGACGTTTTATTTCAGTGACGTCGTTGCAGGAATTAAAGGAGCGATCACGGGAGGGAGCTTCAATTTGCAGAGTTCAAATAGATCTTAAGTCTTGAAAATCCTTCATATTGTAAAGCAAACAGTCAAATAAGTACCAATAGTCTGGTTTCCACACAAAAATCAGGTCCAACTATTTGAACTAACATGTAATTTCTTTGACTTTATTCAAATGTAACCCACTTAGTCTGTCCAGAAACACCCTGTGGCTGCCGTCACATCAGGTTTTTCTCCCCGTTCACCTCCACGAGGAGCAGAGCAGGAAGTACTCACTGCTGCCAGAGCTCACTCAGGTTCAAATTTGACACAAACTCTCCAGAGATCAGCTTGTTTTTCTTTCAACTTTTCCTGTTCTTTTGTTAGCGTGTTAGCCACAATAGCTCTGCAAACACTTTCCCATTGTCTTACTGCTTTCAGCCTCAGCATGCCAGTAAAATGTGCCAGACAGAATCTGGCCTGAGTGCATATTATTATGAGCAGAGCATTGCTTTAGTGTCAAATAGATACTGCAAAGTCAGCAAACAGAACACCACTGCTACTCAGGCCCAGCCTTTCTAGTTATACTTTTAGATTTTAAAATCTGAAGATGATTTCAGATCAAATCTTTAACTCTTTCTTTTTTAGATGCTAATTATCTCCCCACTAGTTCCAGGAGTCTGTTTTTTTACTCCTTTTCTGTCTTGTTCCCCCTCAAAGAGTTAGAAATAGGAGCTTGTAAACCACTGACATTAATATCCAGAAGCTGTCTTTGCATCTTTCGTCGAACCTACATTTTGTTTTCTAAACGTGCAAAAGGGTCGATCAAACAACTGATGGTTGAACAGATGTCCGTGCTGTACCTCTGATCGATGATGTAACCCAGGGAGGTCAGGGTGAGCAGGATGTAGAGGACCATTCCCAGGATGGTGAGCTGTGACATCATCTACAGTAGGATTCAGAGAAACATTTACATGGCATGAGAAATGCGGTGGGGAAAAAATACATTAGAACCTAAACCATAAATTAATCTCATGGCTGGTTGAGTTACGATCACAGGAGAGCTGACTGGGAGAGCAGACAGAAACCGCACGGCTGTTTGACTGTTGACTTGGCACTGCCAACCAAAACATGTCTGACCTTGAGAGTAAGTGTACTGGCACATACGGCATCCTGCAGAATGAGTGCAATCTGCTTCTTACTTTACACTGACAAGCCTGGTTTACAGGGACGCTCTAATCAGCCTGATGGGTCTTGACGGAGGACTTGCCCACAGAAAAAGAGACTTGAAGGGTAACTAAACCCCAGAGTTTTTTTTAGAATTTCCAAAAATGCCTTCAGAGCGTCAATGTATCAACATGAACAGGGCTGGAGGGGGGGATAAGAATCGCCATTCACTCTTTCACGCTGTAAATCTAAGCAGCAACATCATAAAGTCTATGTGACACGCACATGCAAACACATGCATAAACTGATTAACAAGTTTAGCTAGGTTTGTTAGCCATGGGCAACGACCCGAGAAGCAGCAATGCCACTTCAGATTGGTTTTAAGTCGAGGACTATCCTCCAGAGTCTCCTGAAGGCCACGACCATGGCGGCTCAGCACTAATACAGCAGATGCAGAGGACAAAGAGGGGCGGAGAGGATGGGGACGTCTCTGATTGGTAGATGATGCCCCATGGACGATTTGAATGTTATGGCTTTAACAATTTTTAACAAATAGCCCTGTTTCTGCACTTCACAATCTCATAGCAAGCCACTTAGATTCCAGTTATAATTCATTTGTGCAATTCTCTCAATCCACGTGACTCTCTACAGCTTGCACAGTGGGGTGACAAATGGTTTCTATAGGGTTTGGTGATGAAAGCTTGCACCATATACGTCACCCGCCTCCAGATCAGCCAATACAAAAATTAAATTGCAGTAGCCGGGTTTCAACCTGTAGAGGGCAGTCGCTTTGCATATTTCTGACACAATATTTACAATCTAAATACTTTGTAGTCAAATGTTGAGATTTGGACCTGAATTGATCAATGGATCACGACTATGCAGAGGCTTTCAGCTGAAAAAAGTGATTGGGCATTTAGGTACTCTTTGAGTTTGAATCCTAAACGGGACCAAAACAACCAAAACAGGAGCGGCTATCCTGTGCAGATTCTCTGCCTTTTTCTATACACTGACATTCCTGGTTTACGGGGACACTCTAATCAGCATGGATCTGCCTTGACAGGGGACAAGAACGCAGAAAAAGAGACTTAAGTTTGAATCACTAAAAGCCTATAAACGGAGCCAAAACAACCAATAAGGGAGCTGAAATCCCATGCAGATTCTCGCTGACTTTTTTCCGAGCTTTTTTGGACACACACACAAAACTGACAGAGGAACAGGACGTGATGTACGGCCTAATTTTCGTTCTCTAACCTACGGCCTTGGCTGAGGGCGGCAGCTGGAAGCTCGGCGTCTCCTGAGGATGCTGCAGGCTGTCAGCTTAGGTTTAGATTTCTCCGACACTCAATACGGAGCCTAACAGCCAAATCTCTGTGACTGCTCCCATACTATGCAGCCATATATAGTAAACATAAAATCCACCCATCAACAGGATGCAATAAAACCCCCCGTCTTTATGTTTATCCAAGAGTCGTAATCCATAAACCCCATAAGAGCTGCATGATCTGAACCCTCACAGGGGATCTGATATAATTATGTGTTCTGTGAATCAAACGTGGGATTTTCTGGCCTCGATCCATCCGTCAGAGTGAGTCAGAGCAGACTGTCAAAGTTTGTTAAAGTTGAATGATTCTTGTGTTGGAGTTCAAAGGCTACAGGTACAGTTATTTGTAGTAAGCGGTGTTATTAGGGGAGAATTATTTTGGTATCAAAGGTTACATGAGCGTATCTGTGTTTATAACCCAGAGGGGGCAAAGACAGACGCGCTCGCTCACATAATCTTAATTTTTGTTTGGCGTTCTATCACCCTGGGCGGTCTGCACTCGAGAAAACCCCCCTCAGTCTTTGTGTTCAGGTGGAGTCACATTAACACGTGTTCTTTATAAAAAAAAAAGAAGAGGAAATGTACTGTGTGTCTTTCATCGAGCTAATTTTTAATGTGCCCAGACGTCAAACTGCAGCAATAACAGCTGAGGACAGAAATAAAGTTAACATCTGGTGGCAGCGGACTGATTGTGTTATTCTGTCGTCCCCGGAGACAGAGCGGATTTACTCATTATTCAGGACGTTATTTTAACAAGAATATGATGAATTTCACGACGGCTCTGAGAGTTACCACTCAGTGCGCTAACATGATGTTGAAAAAGTTGATTTATTGTGTTAGAACCAAACGGGCCTTTTGAAATGTATGTAAACTAAGCAACTAAACTACCCAAGGCCTGTGTCCACAGACGCCCATTCTCAGCAGCGCTCATTGTTGCTAGGTTACGAGAGTTAACTTCTGCTCCCCTGGTCACTGACAGTTACGTGTGTTTAAGATAGCTCCGCGCTTAATATTTGCTTTAATTCAAGAAAATATCACCAAGAAATCGATGTAAAGGAGTCGTGTCCTGACGTCAGCAGCATCTCTACACCTGGAGTCAGATTACGTCTCCTCCGCCTGTTGACAAAGCTGATATCAGAAGTTACGCCCCTTTTGATTTTGATTGGTCGGTGAGAGATAGGTGACACTGACGAGCGTAGCGCTGTTCTAAAAGTTGAACTTCTTTCAACTGAGAGCGATTCATTTTCGATTAATTGCCCTGCCCTACACCGAGGGCCTTTACTCAGGAGGGTGAGCGCTGGAAACGCTGAACTACATTGGTTTTGTACTGAAAAGGGCGCGCAAGAAAATATGTGTGTGAGGCTCCCAGAGGCTTCGATGGAGCCAGACAACAGATGATTGGTTCTAAGATCGGTGTACGGCTGGCATGAGGATAACACACGTCGTATACAATGGATCATTTCAAAATAATTTAAATGCAGGAAGATAAATCTTTGTGAAAACTCGGCATGTGGCTCAATCTACAGTAAAATATCAGCTATGATTTCAGATGATTTTACGATCCAGCCACCTAAACTGTAACGCATGCCACAGCAGGTATTCAAGTTTAAATTTTGCAGTTACAAAAACACTACATGTCGAGTTGAGTTGTCCTGAGACGAGATATTATGCCATGGTCACTTCCCCTCGCTGCCTCTAATCGTAACAGTTCATCAGACCTACAATAAAACGTACACTGTGGCGTGCTGATGATGTAATTGAAGAGTAGCCTAACCTTGTTTTCATGGCTTTGAATTAACGCTCGGCCCATAAATTGTCCGGCAGCGTATCATCAATTGTCAAGCTAAATAAGCAGCTAGCGAACATGTGGGTATAAATACATAAGAGTGACATGATTTATTGTCGGGCCGGAGAGCTCACTTTGTTATTTTCCCTCCAAGTCTTGATTGCTGCATCCTGAAGGCTGTTTGGGTTGGGAAATGGTTGACTCGACAATTAAGGCGTTTGTGTTCACTGCTGGACCACCAGCTGGTGTTTCATTCGCAGGGAGGGAGGGGAAACCTCGACCCTGGAGAGGAGGTGTGTGTGCACTGTATGTGTGTGAGAGGTGGGGGGACCACAACCGAAGGATCACAGTGGAGGCAGCCATCACAAAAAGGACGGGACGTTTTATTTGGGAGTTTGAAGGGGCTGGGCGTGACAGAAGTTTCTGGCTAACCAAAACTATGTCTGGGGAAAAAAGGCTTCCAAAGATAACTGTTGAGGAGACCTGTTTCTTTTTTTTCTGAGGGCCAGGAGGAGGAGGAAGGGGGTCTTTTGGCTCGTGGAGTGGAAAATAATAGACAAAGGTTGTTCTAAAGGGGAATGTCAATCAGTCATCCTGTCATGATGTTACACAGAGCTGCTCTTTTCCTGCAGGATAAGTACAGGACTCTGCTCGAGCACCAGAAACCACAACAAACAAACTGTAATTGGGTGAAATAATGTTGGCAAACAAACACACAGTCTTAATTAAAGAACCCAGGACCACCTTGTCATACTTTATATGAGGGATTACAGCAGCTGCAGGAGTCCAGATCGTCACCAGCTTTAATTCTAAAAAACAAGATAACATGATCTCCCCTACTAAAGCATCCCTGTAGTGACTTCAGCATGCCATCTGTTCATGCAGTTGTTTGTATGTTTCAAACACATACCATCTTGTTATCAAACAGATCATGGTAAGTCCGCAGCACCAGCAGGAAGTGGATGACCACATAAAGCTGTATAGGAAGAGACCAGCTGGGATCTTGAGGAACTTCCTTTCCAGTAACCTGAAGATGGAAAATAAAACATGTTTAATCACCTGATCTCTATTTTCTCTGTAAATAGAACAATTTTCTGAACAGATTCACACGGCCTTCAGTCATGATTATCGTCAGATTTATACCAATATATTCAAAAATGTAGCCCTCAGCAGGAAAACTCCAAAAAAATGTCTGTAAATTTTCAGGGATAATTTCTGAAAGTCTCGAAAAATTCCTGAAATTTTCTGCTGATATTACCTGATAAAAAAATCCACAAACATTTTTTAAAAATGGCCAACTAAATTTCCAGAAAAAGTCTGGGGATAGACTTGAATATTATCACGAAAAATTCCTAAATTCCTGGAAATCTGGAAAGTTCAAATTCACCAAAAATTTAAGAATTTTTCAAAATTTCCATGATTCCTAAAATATATGGAAAAATTAATGACAGTTTCTGAAAAGTCTCAGACAAAAAATCACCAAAATATTTGAAAAAAACTTTATGAAAATTCCTGAAAATGTTCTAATGTTTCCGGGAAATTCTTGAAAATAACCTCGAACTTTCCTAAAAGTTTTCATGAATATAAGCGAAATTTTCTGAGAAATGTTTCTGGGATATATACCCCACAGTTTCCAGAATAATTCCATAATAAGGTAAAGAATCATTACATTTTTTGAAAAAAGTTTTGAATAAAAAAATTTGCTGATGAAAAATACCCCAAACCCTTAAAGGTTTCAATAAATACCTGACGAAATTCCTGAAAATATCTGGGAAATTACCACCAGAAAAAAAGCTTGAGTCCTCCTACAGGCTGCATTTTAAAAACTAGTGAAATTCATTTTGTTTTGTTTCACAGAAGAAGTCATCCAGGATTTATTGGGTGTAGTGGTTTCTCCATAACACAGAGGACTATACGAGTTCTTCAGTAAGAACTCCCGAGTCATTTGACCTGTTTTTGTGTTTCTTATTAATAAGAAATCAGACCTCAGGGCTTCATGTTGAGACTGCATTCTTTTTGAAGCACAAAAAATCTGGCCAATCACAGAGATGCCTGTCTGAGATTCAGGGGGTTTCCCAGAAATCAGAGGAACTGAAACATTCACATGTGGGTTCCCAATGAATCCCATCCCCTATCGCTGAAGTTATTTCAGCCAAAGTCTGCAGCAGCATGTTCAACAGTGTCTCCTCTTTAACTTTCCTTTCCTTCCTCTTTAACTCCCTGACGATCAGACATCAACAAGCAGCTTTTGACTTGTAGCCTCTCAAGATATCTAAGTTCATCTCCGGCTCTTGCTGTGTTTAGAGGGTTTTAGGAGCCAATGTAATTACTCAGTCAAAGTGGATTTGATTCTTCCTTTAAGTGTGAAGCATGAGGGACTCAATATGTGACACCATCAGCGTTATTTCAAAGAGGCATTCAACTGGAGCCTGTTTCTTTCTGCACACACACACACAGACACTTCTACGTTAAGTGCATGCAGTTTTAATCCCGCAGACTGCTTTTAAAGACGGTGAAAATGAACTTATTGTGTTCCCTCTACAAAGCTTTTATTGATGTGGCAGTTTCTCGTAAAACTGGCAGAATAAGTGAATCCTTCAATAAGGCATGCTCTGAGTCATTTAGCTCTGTGTTTCTCGTGTCAAAGTGAAGGATAATGAAGACTGAGGGCAACAATGTGAGAATTTACGTGACGTTTTTTTATTTTGTTCTCACCACAGGATTGTCAACGTGGTCGCCGAGTCGACGTTTACCAGGTTTCCAACTGGGCCCTTTGAGGAAAGTCCACACTTTGTCTGCGATGGTCTTGTAGGTTTTGGATCTTCCCCACAAATAAAAGTAGTAGTGTAACTGAAAGACAGAAAAATCATCAACAGTCAATCAAAGGCTGCATTTCACTAATTAACGTTTATGAAGCCAAAGCTGTGTGAACTAATCCTGAGTAGAAATGTCTCTGAGTTCATCGAGCGCGACTCCTGCTGCGTTCTGCCAGCAGTGAAAATAATCACAACATCCCCCTCCTGGTGTTTCACTTTATTGGCCTCCTTCACCTCAGCCGGGCACTTTGTTTGGAGTAAAGTAATCATGTTTGGGTTTTAAAAAAAAGGGGCCGCTCAGCCAGCGAGGGAAATACGAGCTCGGATCTCATCTGCTGAAGGTGTTGATTATCAGCCGGATGGTGGCGAGATGCTCGATGGAAGATGAGACTCACCTGAACGTAGAGGATTTCAAAGGTGTTGATGGGGAACACCAGGCCGTAAATCACTTTTTCTTGCTCTTCAGCGAAGGTACCTGAGGGACACATGAACAGTTTGACTTGAAAAATCAAACCGAGATTTTTGATGGCAGATGTTGTAAAGAGTCCATTAGTATTAACTAATCCCTTTCATACACATTCATACACCACCGCCGAAGCAGCGGGAGCCGCTGGGGGTTGAGGGTCTTGTCCAAGAAAACATTGGACATGTGGCTGCAGGAGCTGGGGATCGAACCCGACTCTAGAGACGACTCTACCACTGAGTTGCAGTCGCCACGTCTCGTAACTGAACTTGAATCATCAGGGCCTAGGGCGCCAGTGGCCTAGTGGTTAGTTTGCACATCCCATAAATAGAGGACTCAAAGTGGGTAGTCAAAGTGGGTAGCCCGGGCTTGATCGGATGTCACCCCACTCTCTCTTTCCCTGATATCCGACTCTATCCACTCTCCAGTCTCTCCAGTGGCGATTCTAGAGTCTGTTGGAGCCTTGGGCAAAAATTAATTGGATGCCCTCCAACTAGCGTTCAGCAGGGCAATGAGAGTGAGTGCTCTCAGATGGGGCACCGTTAGGAAGGTTTCCTAACATCATTGCAAAATGTGCACATTTTCGGCCGCTGCTTTGAGGCCCCCTACTGGTCTGGGACCCCAATAAGTTGCACGCCTTTCCTGTTGACAGGCAGAGCCTCTGTATATCTCTTATAAAGGCATAAAAGCCCCAAAAATCTTTAAAAAAATACATCATTAACGGCCTTATTTAAAAAAACAAAAACAAAACATCAACACAGTCTTTATCGGTGAATAAGTCTGAGTCCTCCTCGCCATCTTCTGAGTCCAAAGACAGTAAACGCTCGAGTCCATGTTCGAGTAATCAGTGCACAAGTCTGAGTCAAGTTCTAAAAATCAGGGCTCTGAGTCCTGGACCCAAGTACCACAACACTGCTGAATACTGGTTTCAGAACAACTGAAATAATATCATTAATATTCAGAGAACAAGCTTTACACTGACAGCAGAGATTTGAAACACTTGCATACTTCCACATCCAGCATACATGAAGTCACATCAGCATTATCTAAAGCTGCTTACCGAACAACCGGTCCCAAATGATCAGAATTCCTCCGTAGTTCTTGTCAAGGCAGTAAATGTTTCTCCCTGTTGAAAAAAACACTTAGTTTGATGAGAGTTTTTAAATTGATTCGATGTATTATTTCTTTTTTTCACACAATTTGGTACATTAAAGGAGCAATATGTAACTCTGACACCTAGTGTTTACAATGGGTACTGCAGTCCAAATTCCTAACATAACACTTCCAGGGGACACGTAACTTAAAAGAAGAAGAGCAGACTGTGGATGTGTTTCTCACCGTGATGAACTCTGTGATGTTTCGGGGTGTTGAAGATCCACTCCAGAGGTCCAAGGTTTTTGATGAGCTGAAACAAAATGAAAAATGTTTTTAAATGAAACATTTGAAAACAGGAAAAGGAAGAGAGGCGCTGTGACACCTCGACGCTGCTTGACAGTAGCAACTGATCAAATCACATACAGCCCTGCTTGGTGAATGTTACTGATTTATTTCTTAATTGTCATATTGTTTTTTATTCTTCACATCATTTTGAATGTTCGATTAAAGCCTCCGCCACAGACTGTGTGATTTTTGCAATCTTAGAAGTTTAAGGAGGGATGACCCTCCCTACTCTGTCTCTCTCTCGCGACTAAATATGCAAGAGGAGTCTTACATGTCACTCTTAATAACAGAGGCTGTTTTTACTCTGCTGGGCGGGACACTTGGGGTATAAATTAAGAGTATGCCCACTTCTTTAGGCACCACTACACCACTGGACATGGGTCATCATTGATCCTCATAGAGCGACCTAGGACCACTGTTTTGGAGCCTGGACCACAGATATGACCACGATTGATCGTCTTTTGTTTGTAACAGCCCCAAATCATAAAGTCTGTACCCGACATGAGAGCAGTGTTCATCAATCAAACAAGCCCTCATTGACTGTTAGCACAGGAGTACTAATGTGAGGGAGGGTCATCGTAACATCAATACCCATTCATAAAGAAATACATCCATAAAAAGTCATCATAAAGAACATTTTGTTCATAAAATGATCAGATTTGAGCTCCTTTGTGGTCTTAGATATCAAACAGATCCACCAGTGAGTCATTAAAGATTACAGAGGCCACACACTTTATTTCCCCTCCTTCATGTTTCCCCCTTGGACTGCAAATCTCCATTTTCTTTTTTTGATGTTGTGCGTGAATACGACAGACCTCTCAGTCTGGAGAAATGTGCACGGCTGGTCAGAATGTCTCAGTGATTCATTATTTCCATGTAATGGCTGCGTCTGGCAGCCGAGCGTGAGAGTTTCATCGTGAATGAAAAAGGGGTCTCCAGCACTTCGCTCTGAGGCTCCGGAGGCTGCAGCGAACAGAGCGCCAATAAATTACATGACATCAAAAAAAAGGGCCATAAAGGAGGCATAAATTACATCCCCTCAGAAAATTGAGACTATTACGACTGTTTTCACTAATAGTGCACTAAAAGATGGAAGGCGTTTCAAATCCATTTCATTCCCTCTGAAGATTGTAAAAGTGATACTCCCAGTCGCTTTAGAGGCAGAGAGCGGTCATGCTTCTGTTTGGAATATTTCATAAAATCTCATTATTTTTTATTGAACACAGGTTCCTCTGAAACACTGCGTCTACAAAGGCTCTACCTAACGGACAGATTATTATTGGCACATGGAGAATGATCACTTCACAGGCTTTTTATTCAGTCGGAGGATTTTTTAAAAACAGTCTGCAGAGAAACTGAACAGAAGAGGGACTACAGGGTCTTTAACCTGTGTTTGAAGGTTTACCTCTGTGTGGATCCAGAACTGGAACAGAAGGTTTAACTGTAAGTGAACAGCGAAGATCGAGGGGGGAGCGACCAGAGCCAGGGGCACGTAGAAGATCTGGTGACAGAGAGGAGAGAAGTTAAAACAGCACACGTCTAACAAACCTCCAAGTGTAGACTCACAGAGACGAGGGAACGAGGGGATCCAGACTTTGGTGACTGGTGTGGCCAAACCGGGAGCCTGACTGCACACACACACAAATGAACAGCATCTAACTCCTCACAGGACGATACTTCTTTGATTTGATGTACAGTAAAAAGTGATCACACAGTGGTGACGTAGAAATCTTCTTCACGTAATTCTTTAAAGGACACAAAAAGACGATGTTTAAAGCCAATGCACGAGTGCAAAGAAACTGCAGTTCCTCGAGTGTCCACTTGAGGCTACCTCCAAAAGCCTCACAAGTCCCACACACACCACATATTAGAATGCCCATTACTATCTTTTAATGCCTTTATTTCGAGATAGGACAGTGGATAGAGTCAGAGAGTGAGAGAGAGAGAGGGGAGTGACATGCGGAAAAAGGAGCTGCAGGTCAGAATCGACCCCGGGCCGCCCTCTTGGAGGACTATAGCCTCTGTACATTGGGCGCCATAACCACTAGCACCAATGATGCCCCTTTAAACAGCAGAAATGTTTAGCTTCGCAATTTAGGTTTTGCAGACATTACTCCAACATCAGTTAACAGTGTGTTGGTTTGAGATATTTTAACCTGCAGATCTGAAGAACTGCGGCATGTTTCTGGAGGAAGGATTGGCCAAAGTTGGAAAACACATCTTGCAATTTCCAGGTTTTCCAGGACGTGTGAACCATTTCTCAAAAAGGCAAATAATCTAAACTACTTAAACAGTTTTGTAATGCAGTTTGTTTGTTGGGGAATATTTTTAACAGATAAATGTGTTCGTACAAAAGGACGGTGTGTTTGATTTGGACAACTTTTGACCTTTTAGGCTGGGGGTCGGGAATCTTTTCTATCAAAAGAGCAATTTCAGCCAGTAGATCCCCCCAAAAAAATCTGTCTGGAGCCGAGAAATATGTTTGAATATTTGATTTCTGGCAACAGATTGGCAAAGAGTATGACCAAAAAGCGCTGCTTGGGCATGATTTAAAAAAAAATCACACAGGGAGACGCCGGAGAGGGGCATTAGAGGTGACTAGTGGCCGACCCCAGTTTCCTCCGTACTAAAAAGCAGATAAAGTGAATGAATAATGCCATTAAAGAACCAGACCTGCTGAGGATCAGGAAAATCAGCTGATTTATTGTCTTTACTATCTTACCCATGAAGTGAACTGCTGCGTGAGCGACTGTCTGAGGGCCGTGGTGAGGTTGTAGTACTCTGAACTGTGATGAACCTGGTGAGCAGCCCAGATGAAGGACACCTCTGCAGAGACAAACACACATATAGATCCAACTTATACTGACGCCAAAGAGTCCAAATCTCATATGAGGTTATCAGTTTCCTCCACCTGCTCATTAATGTGTGACAGAGCGAACAGCAGCCATGTAACCGCCGTAAGATTCACACTCGGGCCTTGAACCCTCGCACACATTCAGCTGTCTCCAAGAGTGATTTATCTCTAAAATCAACCCCAGTCATTCCCAAGATAAGAAACAGGATACTTTCAACCTCCAGAAGGAGACATTTCAGCCCCGCTCCTGGCCGGCTGTGATGAAAAGTTGAGCCTCGAATGTAGCCGGCCATTTCATTTCGAGGAGGCGGTGGGGGGGTTCAGGTTATTATGACTGTGGAGGTATTCGGCTGCAGCTGGTTAGCGTCCAGCCTGACGTCCCAGTGCTCCAGTTTACATTCCTCTGCTGTGTTGTGATACTTGCTACATTAATATCTGTGTTACACTTCATTTTTACATCCAATGGGAACAAGCTTGTTAAGTTTCACGGGATCTCCTCGCCGCTTTCCGGACCACCCCGTCTGCTCTGTGCTTTTTGGCACCTCCCGTCCACTTTGGCCTCTGCAGCCGTACAACTGAGAACAGTAACCTTCAGATATTGCTGAACCGCAAACCCCTTAATGACTAAGTATAGTTTAATGTATTTATTATAACGAAAAGTAGCTTGAGTTATTAAAAGGGGTTTGAGTTTTACAAGGCAGCCTTCATGTGTGATTAAAGGATCAATTATCAAACAATTAAACCTGACTATAAACGAGTGAAGGTGGTCACATTAAGGAGGGTTTGAAGTTTAAATGTCAGGGTCAGAATTTAACATGACATGGATTGAAGTGTGGTCTCTGCACACACACACACACACACACACACAAACACACACACACACACACACACACATCCTTATTTTTAGCGTCATATCAATGCATTTTAATTATTCCAGATATTTTCACTGGTCTCATCATCCCAACGGCTTTTCCTTAAAGGGAATGGTTACACGCTTTTAAACAGATGTTTGTTTGCTTTCTGTTGGAGAGTGAAGATGACAGGATGCATGTTACTCATATCCCTTGTATGTCAGTGCATTAAATATGTTAGCACAGCTAGTAGCCAGTGAGCTAGCTTTGCATAAGGACTAAAAGCAGCTCTGTACAAGCTGAGTTTTTTTACACTGTGCTTCTCACACAAACACCTAAATTACACACACATACACAAACAGGACCTGTGGACGTGCATTAGTGGAGAGATGTCAGAGTGGGGCTGCTACACAGGAGCTGTTGGGAGTTCTGTGCCTTGCTCAAGGGCACCTCGGCAGTGACCGGTCACCTCTCGAGCAACCAGACCGACTTCCATATTTTGGTCCAACTTTTACCGGTAAGGTTACTGGTGCAGCTTTAAAGGTCGCTAGGTGACAGGGGCAGGGCTCAGGAATAAAAGGGTAATGACAGGTATATGGGGACACAAACGGGGGGAATCCTCCGTAGATCAGAGCGTCACATTTCAGTCTGCCGTGAGCCGTCTATGCAGCCTTCAAAGGATGCTTCCCCTGAATTCAGAGAGAGCTACCGTTTCCAAGCTAAGCTAACCATTAATTTAGTTTCATCACTACCATACTGAGGCAATAGTCATCATGATGTTTGCATCAACTATTTACCCCATGCCACAAAATACGTATGCATGTTTTCAATGTCAGGCTAATCTTAAATATATTCGTAACTGTGAAAATCCCCAAAAATTGCAGCAGTGATGTTTTAAGAAGTTTTTGTATTCTAGCACATACGTTCAGGGTTTGCCCAGCGTCTTTGGATACCTGATTGTTCCTTTAAATTTGAGAAAAATCATTCCAAAGACACACCTCATACTGCCTCCCATTTGATTAAATCTGTGAGTTACATCATGAAGTCTTGAACCTCGGTGGTTGAGGGGTCTGCTTCACCTGAACAAACACACGGCTGACACCTGAAGGTGTGTGCAGAAGGAGCAGAGGAGCTCCCCGATCTGTCTGATAGAGGGATTCCCTCACACGTTCAGGGAAACTGTGGAGAAACAACTCTCCCACTCTTGAGCAAAAATCCACACCTTGGTTATTTAACAGGGAGATGGCTGAGTTTCTGCAGGTGTGGGAGAGAAAAAACTGCCACAGGGAATGTTTTTGTGAACTGAGGTGAAACAGAAAAGGTGTTGTTGGCTGTATTTTCCTTCCAAACACAGATGACAGTCTTAAGTGTGAGAGTTGAGAGACGGGGGGAAAAAGAAGACGACTGACTGCGACAGTTAAACAGAAAAATTAAACACTCCTTCCGTTCTGAACCGTGGGGGATCCGAAGATGGACTGTCCCACTAAGAGACATATTTAGAGGATAATCCAGCCTTTGTTTAATTCCAGCAGCCCTGAGCCTTTTTTTCTCCTCTCTGGAATCGAGCTTGGCAAGGTCCAGGTCTAAGGCCGGCTAAGATTGATGCTCGTTGTCACTGATAGGAAGTAGAAACGGCTAGGCTTCACTGCAAGCCTATGTCCTCATTTCTGGACTCGGCGGGACGCTGCATAGTTTGGCAGGGGCAATTCAGGAGGGAAGCCCCGTTAATGGTGAGAACCAATGCCACAGAGTCTGCGTTCCCAGCAAGAGCAGAGAAACGCTGAGGACGGCACTTCCATCTGGCCTCCAGCGAGCCTGAAATCAGGCTGTCTCAGGAAGAACGAGGGTGAGTGCACGCTAACCAGGTGATGGACACTTTTAGACGTTTGTGCAAATCCCTTAAACTCAACAGTATGTCTACATATATAGACCTCTAGTTGGAATTCAGAATCAGGATGGAAAAGTTCAATGCTACGGAAGCCCTAAAAGGACATGCATCCATACATAAGTTTTCATTCAGTTTTCTGGAGATCTCGACTTCCTTAAGACGTTTCTCGGAATTTTTGCCTGGGGCCCCAACAGACTCTACAATCGCCACTGACCCTACCACACGGACCCTCTTGGTCCCCCACAACTCAACCGTGTAGACCGATGGGCAGCACGGGCCTGGACATCACCGGGTTGGTCAAGTGGGATTCAGTCAAAAACAAAAAAAATTACAAAACCTGTGCAACTCAAATACGCTTTATTGTGCTGGCATTCACCACCATGCTTCAAGACAAGGTCTGGGAACAGCAAGGTGACGTAATGTTATGATTCCAGGTTACAGTTGAGTTATATCATGACACATAATCAGAGCCTATAAGTCATAATCAGTCATGTTATGTGACTGAGTAAGACTTTAACAGACTCTGTTTACATCCATCTCAAGCCTGTCAGGAGCGCTGCTTACATAACCAGAGTCATATAAACCGAAGGACCAAAGTCCGACCGAGAATCATAAATTCAGTCCAGAAAGAGCCAGCTGTAAGAGTCAATAATTATCTAACTCTTTTTGAGATAATGCTGCGAGTACGAGACGTTAAAGAGAAAAACAATCATCAAAGAAGGAGATCATAATCGACTCTTTTAAACAACCTTCACTTTATGAAACGGCTCCATCAATCGGCTGCCTGATCATCACCCTCAGCGACAAATCTCTGGCACGAACGAATGTGTGCAGCCCTCTGAGTGGTGGGCTGACCTGTCAATCACAGGGGTAATGGCGTGTGAACAGCCCTCCGGTGTTTGGATTGGAGGGCTCTTGGATGGGATGCCAACCTAAACAGCGAGCAGTGGACTCGTAGGGACGGTGGGCTGACTCCCCTCCCCCCACCCGCTGCGGCTGCCATACTTCATGCTGTCCACACGGCTCAGTCACACACACTAAACTAAACACACACTCACTCCGGTCAGGCCCACTTACAGCTCTCACAAACAAGAGTAAAACCTACGTCTAAAAACAGTGAAGGGTGATGGAAAGTGGCTTTTTCTTTTATATTTAAGTAAACACACTTTATTTTTAGTCGATGATTTTCCTGATGCTGTTTGTTCTTACTTAGTGAAACCAAAAACATTTAAAGCTCCCGTGAGGAGCGCCCCCTTTGGACAAAGCTGGATGATTTATCTCTTTGCTGCTCTTGTCATAAACATGTGTGAATATCATTTTAAGATCAAATATCTCGTAAAAACTCTCAATGAATCTTTGGAATCGCATGTTTTAGAAAAGCCGTTTCTGCAGCGTGCTGGTAATCGCCTCGTCTGAAACCTGGCAGATTCCTGCACGCGCTTTAAATTGCACTTATACGTGTGACTAATACGTTGAAACTAAGGCAGTTCTGTCTTTCCTTTTGTCTTTCCATCATTAACATAACGGAGATTTTATCACTTGAAAACTTGTCAAAGTATCAAAGTGTTGAAAATGTGGATAACCCTGATGGTGATGTGATTACGTTTGACTTGTTGTGAAGCGTGAATCCCTCTGTGGGTCCCCCTTCTGCCTCTCTCCCTCTCTTAGTAGACGCTCCCTCTCTTTAATCGCACACTCAGCAGACAGAGCGAGCGCACAGTGACCTGTAGATCACTGTTGATGTTATCTCTGCCTCCCATGAGGCCTTTCACTCGCTCTCTTCTGCTGCTGTGAACGAGACCCCCACATCCTGACCGCACCAGCCCAACCAAGAGGGGACCTGGATTCTTTAGTCCCCCCTGCAACCTGCACCGGGGCCAGGAACTCGCCGTCACTGTGAAGATTTATGGAGCCTGGGGGCAGGTTACCCCCACCCCACTCCCCAAACAACATCCACCATCCCCTCCACCCCGCCACACAGCCAGGAGGTGCTCCTCTTTAAACAATAACATCCCCATCAGCTGCCTCTCCGCGGGGATGGAGGACAGCGGAGGAGAGGCGGAGAAGTGCTGAGCACATCTGTTTGTCTGAACAACTGCTGCTGTCTGCAGAGCTGACGCAGCAGGAGGAGGACGCGTGTGGATTCAGCAGCAGAAATAAAGTAGAGAGGTGAGAGAGGGAGGGAGGCGGAGCTGAAGGGGGCTCAATAGGAAGACAGATGCTAAATTAGTGAAGATGATAAACATTCGATTTGTAGAACTTTTTTCTTCTTCATTTTTTGGTGATTTCTCACAGAGGAAGTTTCAGTATGATGGCATGATGCTAACACATGAGCTAACAGGCTTAGCATCGATCGCAGCAATTTTAGCGACTTATTTAATTTAAGAGATGTTAAAGTTTCTAAGCATGTCCTCCATCTGTAACGAGTTGTGTTGATGTTCACTCAGTTAGCTAAAGGCTAGGAGTGATGGTTGTGCATCTGTAGGTATTTTCACAGCAGTGTGTTATTTAAGTTGAACAGTCACTCGTGCCCCCCATGTAGAGGCAGACGGCACAGTTTCAGATCCGACCTGTGGCTCCTTTCCTGCATTTCATTCCTCTCTCTATTTCTCTTGCTAATTTCCGACTCGGTCCACGTTCCTGTCTCTCCAATAAAGCTTTAAAATAAATAAATAAAGTAAAAAAACCTGTGAACATGACAGGCGGCTTCAGTATTGAGACATTAGAGGAATAAATCCAACAATGAAAGTGGGAGAAAGTCTGGGGCGCAGAGAGCTGCTTCCTGTCAGAAACTTGAGATGATCCATTAAGAGAGAAAACTCAGGTCACATGACAAGTGAGCGTTCCAGGACTTATATTCACTTCCTTTTAGCCTGCGTCCCTCAACCAGGAAGTAAATGTTTTCACGTGTTGTTGGACACCCATTTTTAATGAGTGGATTTGTAAACCTGGATCATTGTTATCCTTCTTAACAACCGTGCCAGATTATAAACACACATCAACGAGGACGCGACTGGCATCAGCTTTGGATGTTGTGTTTACAGACAGAAAACCCTGAAACTCTCTGATGTGTCTGAGCTAAAAGCGTAACACGGCCCGGTCAGTGTGGTGAGACAAATGCAGCGTGACGTCACCACCTCACATATAATCAGCGTCCGGACAGCTGAGCGGCTGATTAGTGGCCTCGGCCTGGATATAGACGCAGCCTGAGAGCAGAGCTGCTATTAGTGGCGTTTGCGATACGAGGTTTCGAATAAACAGAATCAACAGGCCTGTCAACAACACGGCCGCATCTGAACCGAGCCATCCCAAAAACCGTCATCGGGCACCAGGCGGCGTCAGAATAGAAAAGGTTTGAACAGATACAGTCTGTCAGAGGGCGAGGAGGACGGGACGAAACGTTGGGCACATGAGAATTGTTTTTGATTCTTGTCAGTGGTCAGGTTATTGAACCAATGTGTTTATATAAGGTGAATTCAACGTCTGTCGATGCATACGTACGAGGTTAAAGGTATAGCAGAGGATTGTTATTTCAGAGGTAAGAGGAGGCTTTACTTGTACTTGTTATTTAAGCTTTGAATGACCTCATATGTTTATCATTTACGTTCAAACCAGGGTGTTGATCCCATGATGTGAAAAAGCAATAAGAAGAACAACAGTAGAAAGCAGAGCTGATGCTACAGTGAATGGATTTTGGACATTCACCAATGATAAGGGTTCAAGTAAACACACGTGGCAGGAGTTTGGATAAATGACAAAGGTCATTCAAATATTTGAAATTCCAGATTAACCTCAGCTGTTGCCACGTCTGGTGCTCCTTCGCGTACATTCAGACCTGATGCCAAGCAACACTAATATGTTGTTTATAGTCACAGACTGTGTGTCCTGAGTTTCATCCTGCAGACAAACGTTTCTTTCTCTCTCTCCTTTTTAATCCGTCGCTAACCTCTCAGCGTTGGTCGGGAGCAGAGCCAAGCAGTCGTGTGACCTGGGTAAAGATGGCATCAGCCCCTGAACACAGATGGCCTTTCAAAAAGACTTTCCATGTAATTATCCTCAAGTTTTCCTTTTATGTGGAAGTCATAAGAGGGAAACTATGAACAAAAGAGCCATAAAAGTGGTCAAACTGAAAGTGATATTTTACACTGAGGCTAATAGCGGCTTGTATTTCCCAGCAGACGATGTCACTTCTGCCTCCTCCTGCAGATTTCTAGTGCAATATTCCCCTCATTATGCATTATGAGGATTTATAGCTCGTATGTCTTGACACAATAGGATGACAGATGCTGCGTTCTTGTAAAACTATTCCAAGATATGAGTGCAATAAAAGAAGACATGCGTTCCTACATAGGAGATGACGATTTGACAGTCTTTAAACAGCAGAAGAATTCTTTCTACCCACATCCTACATCTGTCTCATTCCTCAGAGCTTCATTACAGGCGTCTTTCATCCCACACACTGGAATATTTCTGTTGAACCTCGCTGCTGAAAGAGCCAGAGGTCAGAGTCTAGTTGACCGAGACGACCTCGGCTGACCGGAGTGAGGCTCGAGGACCGTGCCTGCCCTGCGCTGCGGTCGGGGAAAGCCGCCTCACGTTGGTAACAAACGGGAAAGCTTATATCCTGTGGGCACTCCGAAGCAGACAATTATCCACAATGTTCCACAATAACAACCCCAACAGGCTGGAAAAAAAGGAAATAAAAGTAAGTGGAAACGTTTTTCAGACGTGGAAATGATTGTGCAGTCCAAAAATAAAAGAAATCCGACCAAATAAGCTGAGCGGATACGTGACACCGGAGACGTCATCTCTCTGCATCGTCAGACAACGAGGGTAAAGACAGGAACACACACTTCATTAAAACCTTAATGACTGTGACTCATCACTGTACTTATTCAAAGGTCATACACATGGAAACATCCCTCTATTCTGCCTCACCTGGAGTAAACGGTCAATGGACTTGAGCTTGTATATTTCTTTTCTAGTCTTCTGACGACTCAAAGCTTTTTTACACCGCAGGTCACACCTACACATTCACACACTGATGGTAGAGGCTGCTCTGTAAAGTCCATCAGTTTTAACTAATCAGTTTCTTGCAAAAGGACACATGAGACATGTGGCTGCAGGAGCTGGGGATCGAACCCTGGACCTTCCGGTTGAGAGACGACCAACTCTACCAACTGAGCCACAGCCGCCCTCGCCCTGCAGTCAGCAGTCTACAACCCTCAAAGTTAACTCTGAAGACAGAAACCGAAACCATCACAGTTTGTTGCCACTGCATGATGTCAGGATGTTTCCCAACTGAGATATCGATTTAACTTCTTTATTCTGTCATCAAAACCTTAAAAACTTCAATAACAACCTTTTTCTACATATTCAACAAAGCCAAACGAATATTAAGGATTCATTTAAAGGAGCAATAGTTAACTCTGACACCTAGTGTTTAAAATGGGTACTGCAATACAAATTCTAAACATTGCAGAGAGCTGTCTCCCCCCGGCCCCCCCCCCCTCCTCTCTAGAGTGGATGCTCACGCAGGTCACCATGTGGTGGACACTGAAGCTTCAGTGTTTATCCAGCTCTGCATCGGTCTGTAAACCTTTCTGTGTTCTAACCTCTCTCCATTTTTCAAAAGCATCTCCAATATTGATCCTAGTTTGAGCACGTTTCTGCTCGTGGAGCTTATTAGAAACATGCAGAGGCTTTTTAGGTCGGGTACAATCACTTCTATCTGAACCAGTTCTCTTGCCCGCTTCCATCGCTGCAACACCTGTTGGTTTGACGTTTGCATACTGAGGTAAATGTATAACATTTTCAGTCCATGTGACATTTTTTTCCAGTTCACTTTCAGTTTTCAGACTTTGGATTTAATATTTTTGGTGTCACGGGTTTACAAGGATTGATTTTTCATGTCAACGCACCACTATCACTGTGATTCTTCTTCCACTGTCCTTGGTCTCTCTTAAGTGTTTGGGACACATGTTCAGATCTCTTTATTCCAGCACGTAAGCAGGTTGTCCTCGCTAAGTTGTATTCTGAAGCAGCTAAATGCTCCCCCACCTAATTAGACGGCCTTCTCTGCAGAAAGAACAACATTATATTCCCTTGAGAATTTCAGACAGCCAAACACACAGACACCAACATGACAGTAGTAGTATCCAGCACGCCTCCAAAGCATGTTAGAAAACGTAGTGGTGCAAGGGAGTGAAAACAACCTTCACCAGCATCCTGAGGGAATATACTCGCTCACCTCAGACTCATGTAGGCCAGCTGTTTTGGAGCCAAGGCAGAAACAAACAGTTTGTGTTTAGCCAGGTTCTAACACCAACACAGCCGCAGTGGACTTTCATCCAAAACTATGCTGACCAGACGGCGTGCGGCTTGATGTGCCACTGACACAAATAAACATCAGTGCTGGCCACAAATAAACGCCTCTTTTCCGGTGAGCTGTGTGGCAGGCGAGCAGCTGGCACGTGCATCAATGAGCACAGCGTGGAATATTGATCCACTGTGTGCAGCTTAAGTTGTATATTTAAGGTTTCACAGTGATGCTGCAGGATGTTGCTTGCAGCTCTAAAGCCATGACTACATACATCTCGTTGCTGAGCGAGCTCCGGGGTTAAGACCACGGCCCTCCAGAGACCACGACCTCTCACATGTGCACAGCTCTGAAGCAGCTGCATGTAACTCAAAAATAATTGCTTCCTCCAAAAGGTCCAGGAAAGCATGATGTGTGTGCTATCTTCAGAGCTGCTCACTGCAAGGATGGCAACTAAATCAACATTTTAGGTGCATTCATCAGCAGCTCGGTTGAATTAAGGCTGTAAAAATGTTTGATACTTAAATACTTTCGATACCACGTGTTTTAAAACAAAACAGACCGGGGGATTCGGTCTGAGCTGTTGTTTGTCACAAATCACTATTTAACGATGACTTTATTTACTCCCAACTGTGGCTGGTAGGCTCAGCAATCGGTGTTGCTTCCTGTGTGCACTACAATAGGTTATGACGGCTTTGCAAAAATCCATGTCATGGCAGAACATAATAACGACGCCGAATGTTTTGAAGGTCTTATAAAGTAAACATAATAGCTGTGATCCTTAATAGTGTGTCGTGTGCTGGTACCGTGAGCGAGTCGGTGAACCCAGTAGTAGCAGAAGTCGACGCCCAGGAAGGAGAACCACCAGGTCCAGGCAGAGTCCCAGGGCAGCTCCAGCAGGCGGTAATTGTCCCACACGTACATGTAGGTAGTCAGCTCACAGCCTCTCACCAGCAACCTGAGGGAGACGGCCAGAGCTCCCAGTGAGTTCAACACACTACATCACAAACTACAATTTATGACAACATTATTATTAATAACAATAGAAACACTAGGTTAAAGATTCATGTAGTAAGAAGGGCCGTGTACGTTTTGAAAGAAACGTTCTATACTTCAGTTTGTTAAGTCTTGTTCGAATCGCAAAGGATTGTGGGATGTGTAGTTCCTTCAATCCTGCTCTTGTACCTTTGCCTTTTCTTAGTTTCTTTTTGTTTTTTCTGTCACTGGTCCAGGATTGAAAATATTGATATAATATTTACTGAAATGTCATTGGAGGATTTGAATGTGGAAGTTTACTACTCTATATTTGTTGAATTCCTCATGTAATGTGGTGAGACTGGACTACGAGCTGCGTCCACACTCACATGGGGAGTCTGGAGATCATTCCAGAAGATACGGAGGTGAGTCCATCACCGAGTGTAATCGCTGGGGATCCTGTCTTCAGAAAGCCAACCACCGTCTCCAGCACCATCAGCCCTATAAAGAAAGGAGTGGCCTACACACACACACACACACACACACACACACACACACACACACACACACACACACACACACACACACACACACACACACACACACACACACACACACACACACACACACACACACACACACACACACACACACACACACACACACACACACACACACACACACACACACACACACACACACACACACACACACACACACACACACACACACACACACACACACACACACACACACACACACACACACACACACACACACACACACACAGACACAGACATTTACAGGGAATCATGATTCAGCAATACTACATACTGTGAAAACAAGACAGTCTCAAGTTCACTGTAGCCTCCAGCTTGCATATTTGTTCTGGCAGATAAACTAAAAGCTCGAGGACTTTCAAGTCTTGTGATCCATGATATTTGTTTCACTCTGCGAGTTGAAAAGCAGCAGGTTTAAAGCCACAATGTGTTGGCGGATCACAGATCGCAAACATTGGTCAGAGGAGAGCTGCGCTGGAGGCAGAAATAATCTCACGGGCTCTTCAGAAAACATCAGCGCTAACAAACCCAAACTATTATGTTGAGCTCTGTCGTCAGGAAACCAAGCACAAACAAAAGAACGAGTGAGGAAATATTTACTGGCCTCGACTTTCACTGATAGAATAGTATTACCAAGTCATCCAGGTTACGTGAAGCTAGTTAGCCTAAGTAGTGAGGTGGGGGGGTCAGCCCCATGTTCCCACATTTCTAGAACATTTTCAAAATGAGGTCTTGTGTTCCTACATTTCCCTTCAATTTAAGCCCAATCCTCCCACAAGATTTTTTGGAAGCACTTTATAGTGAATGAATGAATGAGTAATTTTATTTCGATCAGCAGCAGCAGAAATCGTCACGATCATTACAAGAAATATAATAGGGTTAGGGTTGGGTGTAATCGGCTACCAAATTGGGAGAAAGGGGGATAAAATCTGATATAAAATGTATTTATGTTTCCACTCCGACTGCAACCGGAGTTTCTCCTGCTAAACCTCCAATTTTTTTTAATATTATATAACATCATAGAGGTGGTAAAAAAAATCGATTCATGTAAAAATCCATTTCTTCTCTACTAAGATTCAAAATCGATTCATAATTTCCAAAAATCGATTTTATTTATCGAATTTTTTTTTTTTTGGGGGGGTCTAATCAGTCACTCCCTGCTCTTTAAATCAGAAGAATGCCAACTAGAGCAACAAGAAATGCAGCCAGTCTCACAGATGACTGGAGTAGATCCTGAAGTATGCACTGATTCATAAATAGACTTTGAATCCATGGATCAATGAATACAGAATCGTTTTGAATCGAAAATCGATTCTGAATCGAATCGTTACCCCAAGAATCGAAATCGAATCGTGAGACACCCAAAGATTCCCAGCCCTATAACATCATATAGCTGACTTGCATCGTCCGCTACTTCCAAGTCGTTTTTTTTTCCGTCACGTCTTACCTCAGGAGACCCCTCGCCCCCCCTCCTGTCTGACAAGGATAGTCTCCCGCTGTGAGGAGCATGTGTGAACAACCAGGTCAGGAGAATCTCTGGAGCAGTCCTCCTGAAATGATCTCGATATTTTCAGGAGTGCACGTGTGAAAACGGCTGTAGATAATAAATTGCATTGTTTTGAAACAAGTGGTTTCAAAAAGTATCAGCGTGTCGAACATTTTGACAACTTCGCTTTCCAGAAAACATTTTACTCTTACAGGTAGAGGAAAGTACTTTCATTCTCTACTTTGGATGCTTAATAAAATAACTTAAATGTCCTTTGGTTAAAAAAAGGGGTTCCAAAAACAAGTCGGTGCAGGTTTTGACTCGACTTTGAACACATGTTGAAGCAATATGGCTGACAAATGTTTGATCCAGGATACAAACAAGCTTCGGATGTTATTCACTGTGATCAGCAGCTATTTTTGTACAAGACGTCCCACATGATTTTCTCTTTTCGTGGCACAAACAGAAGTGATAAAGTCATATTCCTACTGACCAAAAGTTGGAAAGAAAGGATAAGATTTCGTAACTTGTCATGACTAAACAAATGGTAAGCCCAAACCAAACGGTCAGTGACAGGCCTCTGCTCTAACTGTACTGGAAACATGTAATAACCTCTTAATGGGTCCGTCAAACATGGAACCAATTAGTGAGGGACGTAGTTAGAAAACAGGTCACGACTGGGACTTCAGCGGCGTGTCAGACCTGCTGGTTAGCTGCAGCTCCAAGGCGCCCATTGACCAAGTGAGTGCAGTCGTAAGCGGGACACATGGCCCTGCTGAGAGCGAGGAATGAGGGGCGGGGCAAGGCCACTGAGGAGCACATCTGCAGGTGGCCGAGGAGGAAGTGTGCATGTGTATGTATGTGTGTGTGTGTGTGTGTGTGTGTGTGTGTGTGTGTGCGTGCGTGCATATCCACATGTGAATGCTTCCACTCTAGCACGCAGGTGTGCGATGTGAGTGTGTCTGTGTGAAATGTGTGTGCTCAAGCAGAGAACGAGAGCGTCACCAGGGACCTGCGATCACACGCAACGCTCCAACATCTGGCAGCAGACTGCAGAGCTGCAGCGAACAAATGTGCTCACAGCAGCGCAGGCAGACCTCCTCCAAACCTGCTGAGAGAGAGATTATCATTCTGGACGACGGACTGAAACCTTCACTCCTTTATTCTCTCCCGTGTAGCAGATAGTTTTACCTCTGGAAGCTCTGCGTTCTCGACAGCTTGGGCCAAATAATTCAGCAGGGAAAGTTGCTTCTCATGCTTTGCAAAAAAAGGAGGCGAAAGAAAAAGCCTCTTGTCTTCACTGTCTCTAGTTTTATTATTCAAGGTTATTTGTCCTCCATGATCTTCTTCAGGGCTCTACACTGTTTAAGTCAACAGATATATCTTGATGGGGATTGGACGATGGCTTTAGTTCAAGGGGTGAAGAGGAATGTTTTAAATATCAATTACATTTACAATACAGAGAAAAATACACCTTTTAAATATAAAAGGTGTATGCACGAAGCAAGCTCCATGCTAACCACAATGCTAACAGAAAGAACATTAATGACTGTACGTTTCAGAGATCTAAAGGCCCTGACACGCCAAGCAGACGGCAAAGAAATAGTGGCAACGAAGGCCGCCTGTGGCGTCGCCTCATGTCGCCTTTTGTCTTGGCCAAAAAGTTGCACTAGAACACACCTCAAAGACTACAGCCGAGGGCCAACCACCACGTACGTACTGCACATGCGTGAGAGGAAATAACTCTCCAGGCCAGCAGGCGGCGGTACTCCGTTGTTATGATACGAGAAGACCATTTTCACACCGCTGTCGCTCACCACTCGTATTATAGGTAGCCTACTAATCGAGAATAATATTTGATAAAAAGTTGAAAATGGCGCTGGCGTTGTCAGCCCTTTGTCTTTCAGTGGAAAAAGAAAAGAAGAGGTGACAAATAAGGAGAAACCGCACTAATGGGTGAAAGCATGGATACTACAGCGGCAGGCTCAAGGGGCTTTCCCGAACCTGTGTGGAGAGCTGGAGATAAATGAAACCTCCGAACAGAGAAATTCCTCTCACCGATCGCCAAATCGGCCAAAAAAGGCAGAAGGGGGCCGACGAGTAGTGACAGAGCTCTGTGATGAGCTCTAAGGTTTTATTCTACCACTGCCAGTCCAACAAAAACCTTTCTATGGATTAATACTTGCAGCCCTCAGGGTTGGCTTCATTCTAATGTTTGGATTCTAATCAAGATATTTCAAAGTCGCTTTTTGATCTCAAATGCATTTAAAATATATGCTGCAATATGCTGACATCTCCTGTGGAGTGTTTGTTGTGGCGTCCAATAATATTATTACATTGAACACGAAAACATTTGTGCACCAGATGTTCGTATTTTCACCAAACAGCCGTTTTTATAGGGTCACGGACGACTGATGTTGGTTGAAAACAAGTCGGCTGACAATCGACTTTTATCACGGCCGACTGAGGAAAGTATCGTGTTTGCTCTCAAATGGGTGACGAGCTGAGAGACCTGGAAACAACACACACAAAAACCCATAATTCCAAACAATTCCAGAATAAGAAGATTGTGTTTTTTAACTTTATTTCTTGATTAATTGGGCCTGTTGGGATCAGAGAACAACAGCGGTGCAGAATAATTAACGACAAAGTGCTGAGTCACAGAGTGCACTCACACACCCATGCAGACTTTTATCACCATAAAACCCTGCAGCTATTACAAATCTGTTTAATCACGGTGGGTAGTGGATAATACGGACTCCTGCTGTGGGGTAATTGTTCTCCTCCCCTGATGTGCTCCATAAAACCTCATGACAAACATGTGCTGGGAAACCTGCACCAGACATTCGCTGCAATAAATGAAAACTGAGACACTGTAAAAATGACATTAAGTAGAGAAAGCCTCATTGTTAGAAAGGGTGTGAGAAAGGACAGTTTCTTGTCTTTCTTTGTACGCATGTGATGAAGATTTCTTTCTCACTGTCAGCTCAGGATGACTAACATATCTAATTAAGTCCTTCCTCTTTTTATTGATGATCCTTTGGACACTGTTGGATAATCTTTCTTATCTGTTACAGCAACACTGATTTGGAAGATCAAAATTACCTCCAAAGAAAGTATAGTGATGGAGAGCCGGTGGCCTAGTGCAGTGATTCCCAAAGTGGGGGTCGAGAGACACTGGAGGGGGGGTCGCAAGGGCCTTCTTAAAGCGAATACAAATTTGAAATGACTTAGGCCCCGTGTCCACCTAGCGGTTTTTGTCTGAGCGCCAGTGTCTTTTTTCATTTGTTTTCAATGAGAAGAGAGCGTTCACAGCAGAAAGCGGCCGCCTGGAGAAAAAGTTTGGCGCCCAGCGTCTTTTCTTCCGAGCGCTCTGCCTTCTTTGTGCAGTCGCTCAAGTTGAAAATCTTCAAAACTTTTCAGAAAGACCCTGTCGCCATCACCGGCGCTCTTTTCCAAATGTTTGATATCCCCCGCACTGGGATCGTGTCTTGTACCCACATCCTCTTTGCTCCGTGTCTGATCGGGAAATAAACCATCTAAAATATAAAACATGCAGTAAAAGGTAACGGAGCAGTGCCGGTTATACAGCGGCCGTTGTCAACAGACGGTTGTCATAGAGACAGGACGGACGTGCAGCGCTTTTCTTTTCAGCACACAAACACTTCATGCAAACACTCCCGAGCGCACAGCCAGCGCTTTTCTGCCCGGATGCAAGGTGGATATGGGGCCTTAAATTGCATATTTTATCCATTATTATGAAATAGTCCTCCTGCGAGGTTTGAGCTGAAATGAAAGTAAAACAATTGACAGTAACAATGTCGCCATCTGTTGTGCTCTTTGTCAATAAAAATGCACACAGACACACAGATTATTTTAAAGCTGCGATGTTCTTTAGTGTTTGGATTATTAGTGTGTGCTGCTGTGCAAAATGCTAAATTCTTTAACCATTTCCAGGGACAGAGCGGGTCCCCAGTCTCTCTCATTGTTATTTCAGAGTCGCAGGATGACAAGTTTGGGAACCCCTGGCCTAGTGGTTTGTTTGCGGCCCCAATACGGAGGCTTTAGCCCTTCAATTGGCAGCGGGTTCGAATTTGACCTGTGGCTCTTTTGCTATAATTTATAAAGTATGTAACAGTAAGTCGGTTTTAGCTTTGTTAGAAATACAAGCTTTTATACCGTGTCTATAAATAATCTTGGATTTGCACAGTTTTTCAATCTGCTCCACCATCACTATGAAATATCTCCACAATAAGACATGCTGCTGTCACATGATGCTCAGATGGTCCAAGTTCCTGAGCTGAGACGTGATTCTGACTCGTGTTCATTAAAGTCATAATGTGGAAACAACATAATATTTAATAAAGTATCATATGGATTGTATTTATTTCTTAGAGTGCTTCTCGAGAAAATGACTGAGGTGAATTCGTTATCTCAGGAAGATAACAAGATTTATATGTCAAGATTAAAAGTTGGCACGTTGCTTTGGACATTAAAGGTCACATATTCTCCTCCTCTTCAGTTTAAATAAGTCTCAGAGCTCCTCAAAACATGTGTGTGAAGTTTCTTGTTCTAAATCCACTCTGATCCTGTATTTGATCATGCCTATAAACCCCTCTATTTCAGCCCTGCTCAGAACAGGCTGTTTCTGTGTCTGTAGCTTTAAATGTAAATGAGCTGTGTCTGACCACGCCCCTCTCTGGAAGGGCTCGGGTGGCTCGGGCTTTCTTGCTCCATGCCCTATTGGTTACGGTGAGAAGGCAGACTCAGAGGGCAGAACAAACACCTAGCTGTGGGAGTGTCACCCACCTGGGGGAGGGGTTACTGCCCTTTGTGATGTCATGAAGGGAAAATCTCCAAACGGCCTGTTTGAGCACACATTTTCTGAAAAGTGGAGCAGGCGAAACACGGAGAGGATGGACATTTCTCATTATTGGGGGGTTTGTAGACAGACTAGAGACATATTAGTGTTAGAGAAACATGGTGAGGTATATTTTACATAATATGTGACCTTTAACATTAAAAACAACTGAAGGAGCCTCGAAGTCTGGGTGTACTGATGGACTCAGACCTGAAGTTTAAAAGTCGGCCTACAAGCACCTGAAGAATATATCACGGATTAGAGGACTTATGTCTCATCAGGATCCGGAACATCTTGTTCTTGCATTTATCTTCAGTCAACTAGATTACTTATTAAAACATCAGTGAGAACACTGCAGCTGATCCAGAACGCTGCGTCTAGAGTTCTCACTAAGACCAAGAAAGTGGATCACATCAGTCCAGCTCTGAGGTCTTTACACTGGCTCCCAGTCTGTCAGAGAATAGATTCTAAAATACTGTTGCTGGTTTATAAAGCGCTGAATGGTTTAGGGACAAAATTACGCCTGCACGATACGTGAAAAATATGCAACGTGCGATACATAAACAGAAATAACGACTGCAAATAAGCTTTACTCCGTGTCTGTCTATCTGCTGTTCTCCGTGTTTTACAGAACTGTGTTTGCAACATGTCCCTTCAAAATCAAATAAAACCTACAACAACAAAAAACACCTTTTTTTCTCCACTACTTTGGCACTTAAGTTACAGTTACAGCTGATTGTTAGCTTTACCTTCAACAAAATGGTTCAAAGCATGGCCATGATACACAGGCCTTTGTACAGCTGGTATGCACATGCTGAGTGAGAAGGTAAGCTTTGCATTTTTGATTTATTGCAATAGATTCAGGTGTTTAATGCAAATGCTTACATCACGATAACGATACAATCAGGCCCTAGCCAAAATACATTTGTGACACATTCTGAAATATCCAGACCACACTGCTGCTCTCTGTCCCCAGAGTCAGAACCAAACATGCAGAAGCAGGGTTCAGTTTCTATGCTCCGTATATCTGGAACAAACTCCCAGAAAACTGCAGGTCAGCTGAAACTCTCGGGTCTTTTAAATCCAGGATGAAGACTCACCAGTTTACAGCTGCCTTTCATAAAATGAAGTCACTTTGTTTTAACTATGTATCACTGCACTGTGACTCTTATTTTGAAAATGTCTTTTTAAATTGCATCTTCTGTTTTATTTTTAATTGTTTGTTGTAATAACTTTTAAATGCCCTCTTTTTAATGTTTATTTTTCTCTTTGTCCTCCTGATGCTTTCGATGTCTTGTGTGAAGCTCTCTGATTTGCCTTGTTGCTGAAATCTGCTCTAAATGTGTCTTGTCTCGCCTCCATGATTAATCATTTGATCTACAGACAATTATCTTTATTGAATGCCAAACAGAGAAAATCTCATCTAAATGTGGTATGCTGTCATGTAACAAACAAGAGAGCTGTACAAATATTTACATTAGACTTAGTGAATGTTTCTGATTAATGCTGCAAAATGAAACAATTAATCGATGTTTGATATAGCTTCTGATAATTCAATTAATCGACCATTCTTTGCAGTGCTTACTTGTTCAGAATGTGCAGTGTGAACTTTTGAATGCTTGCTTTACAACTTTAAAGCGAAAAAGAAACCTTGCAGCCTTCTTGCAGGCACATGTGACAGTGAAGGTCGACTCAGGTCTCCTACTCAGAGAAGGGGAACCACACCTTTTTTGTTTACTTTTACTTTTACACCACAAGTTATGACTGAATGCTTGAAGTGAGTGAGAGCGAGGTTGTACCCACCTGCTGCACATAGTGAGGAACTTCTTCCACTTTCTCAAAGGATGACTCGTTCGGTGTGAGCATGAAAAACATGCCACGGACCCCCGCGGACATCGAGGCGAGATCCATAGCTCCAGCCACTAACAGCCAGCCCCGCGCTCCCCTCTGCTGCAGGTGAGTTTTATACTACCTGTGCAGGTACTAAGCTCACACTGGGCACGTTTCCCTGGGCCGAATTCCTCTGTTATATAACACACTTGTTTTTCTCTCTCTCTGGACAGTAAAAGTAGGTCAATTACGAAATGAGAGCTTGTGAGTTAACTTCTCATATTCAGGAAATAGAGTCCGGGTCAGAAGATATTCTTACTGTAACTGTTAATGTGCTCATCCCTCTACATTTACTGTATAGGACGGAAGTTTACCTTTGGTCATAGCGAGACTTGTAAGTGACGCATTCCGTGTCACTTTATCTCGCGAGAGTTTGTGTTTGCAGCACAAAGTAGTTGTTTATTTTTAAGGGTGTTTGAGGTGAGCTTTCGAGGCACACGAGGTCAAGTTATTCATCCGTTCATATATTCACACACTACTACTGTTGTGTTTTTGAATGATTGAATGTAAGAAGGGGACATGAATTTAAACCCAACAGGGCCGTAGAAACAAAGACAAGGTTCCCCCCGGCTCCCTTTTCCCCCTCATAGGATTTGTCAATTTTACTCATACCCCTAAAGCAACCACAATAAATTAAACCTGAATATCTATCAAAAGGTAGGCTTCACTGTCACACAGTAAATACAACTATTGGGAGAAATACTGAATGTTTTTAGTTGCCTAAGAGTGAAAATAAAAATGTTTAAGTAGTAGTTTGACATTGTGGGAAATTCATATCTGTTTTAGAATAAATGTAAGGCTAAAGCCAGCAGCCAGCCAGCTTAGCTAAATACAAATACAAACAACTTATTTTCTTTTGTACGCTTTAACCAGTGACCATCCAAGTAATTTGTTTGGATTGTTGTATGCTATACACTTGAGAAAACCTTTATTGTGTTTTCTTAATCATGTTGGCAATTAAAAAAAAACACATTTCTCTGTCATTAGAGTCATCAATTTCTTGATAACAGAGACCTAATTAGCTTTAGTTATTGTCAATTTACATGCTAATTGTTTGCTAAGGTGATGTAGCTAAGCAGGTTTGGTTTGTGGTTGGTTAGTCCATACGTTGCCATTGCTAGCAATATTCTGGTTAGCTTAGTGTGCAAGTCAACTAACAGTTATTCTTCTAGATTATTAGACTGCTTCACAGCTAGTAAGCAGGCTGTTTGCAATTGATTTTTAAAGACACAAGTACATGCTAATTGTTTGTTACTGGATGACGCTAAAGTGTCAGGTTTGGTTAGTTATTTAGGCCAATATATTGGTAAACATTAAGCTAACAGCTAGTTAGCTTGTGTTATTGCTTTGATTGCTAGTCAGCAGGTTGTCAGCAATTGCATGCTTTTTAAAGAAATAACATTTTAATTGGTTTGGCCACATGTTGCCATTGCCAGCAATATTCCGGTTAGCTTAGTGTGCAAGTCAACTAACAGCTAGTTAGCTCTATTACATTATTTGTTTGCTTTGGCTGCTAGTGAGCAGCATGTTAGCAATTGATTTATAAAGACAAAAGGGCATGCTAACTGTTTGCTACTGGATGATGCTAAGGTGGCAGTGTGGTGTGTGGCTGTTTAGGCAACATTGCTGGCAATATACTGGTAAGCTTAACATGTATGCCACCAAACAGCTATTTAGCTATAATTGTAAGACTGCTTTGATTGCTGGTGAGCATATTGTTAGCAACTGATTTTTAAAGACACAAGTAAATGCTACAGTAATTATTTGCTTCTGGATGCAGCTATAAGGTGGCAGGTGTAGTTTGGTTGAGATACATGTTGCCATCACAGGCAATATAGGCTACTGGTTTGCTTAGCATGCAATTCAGCTAACGGCTAGTTAGTTCTGTGACAGTGTTTTATTACTTTAATTACTAGTTAGCAGGTTGTCAGCAATTGATTTTCTTAAAGACACAACATGTTAATTGCTAAAGGGATGTAGCTAAGCAGGTATGGTTTGTGATTGGTTAGGACACATGTTGCTTGCCTAGCAATATACTGGTTAGCTTAACATGTAAGTCAACTAATAGATAGTTAGCTCTTCTACATGGTTTGATTCCTTAGATGTTAGTCATTGGTAATTGAAGGAAGGTTTGCTGTTCTGTTTGCTTTGGCAAAATGTTACCATTGCCAACACTATACTGGTTCTAGCATGTATCAAACAGCCTGTTAGCTCTGCTAAGTTGTTTGACTGTATGAGTATGTCAAATAAATGTTTTTGACGTGTTTGTAAAGCATGGGCATTTGCAATCTGCCCATGGTAGCCGCATGCTTCTGCTATCACAGGTAGCATGTCCCAGTGACTGATGCTAGCAGCAGTTAGCATGCTTCAGAGGACTGTGTTGTTGTTTTTATAGGGTGAGAGGTCATCACACAAGGCTGAGTCACCTGAAGAACCTGATCTCTCACTCTTATAACTGTTTGTTCTTGGGTCAGACAAAGCAAGATAATTGGAAGGTCCTCTTACCAGCGGGGTTGTAAATTATAAGACAGTGAGCCCGATAAACAGGGACAGAGGCTATAACACGTCGACAGTCAGAACTTTTAGATAAAACTGTCATTATATGATATAGGGTCGGCTTTTGAATCAGCTGAAATGGTTAATTGCAGATATGAGGCCTGTAAAGCAATCTTAGAATCTGTTCTTTTCTGTCAATTGGGATAAATGTCAAGGACATTTTGAAGATAAGTCAGGGAAAGGTTATCCCGATGTGACCTGCAAGAGGGCTCAGAAGATTTATGGTAGCACTGTAAGGTCAAACATTATTTAACATGAGTTACAATGCCTGAATGCTCACCAAACTGTTGGCACGCTTTGTAAAGTTAACTGTTCATTTAATTTCAGGGGGAAATGCTTGAAGAAATAATTCCTAAGACATGCGGCTCATTGATCTTGCAGCTTCAAGTTTAACGTTAAAGAAGGGCAGCTGTGACACATCACTTGGCCAATGAAGGCCATGAAGGAAGACCATATTAGGAGGTGAGTGTCCTGTGACTTGTACTTATGTAAGTTAAATGTATGTGGTAACCGGGCTGATATTGTGCACATGCTGGATTACTAAAATCCAGTGGATGAACGTGACTGTCCTTATTTGTGAACCCTTTGCACAGAGTTACGCTTACATTTGGTTGGGTTTCGTTGACGTTCATCCTGGAAAAATTAGAATGCACCATCACAATGTGCTGAAAGGCGAGCTCATGTCATGAAATTATTTTCAACTGGATTTTGTAACAGAATCCGATCCTTTTGCGGGTTCACTCTCCTCGTCTTGGCAGGAGTCCTGACCCTGCCTGAGGCGAAGGTGAATTTAGCACGCAACCCCATCACCAGCTTTCTACACTTTCTGCGATGTTTAATTCATATCTGCTTCACTTTATGCAACACACACGCACATCAGCCTGGATTCATGCTGACGGATGGAAAAGAGTGATTAAATTATGCAGGAATCAATTTAGAGAGGCGCTGGTAACCTAGAGGTTATTGCACATGCCCCATGTACGGAGGCTGTAGTAGTCCAAGCGGGCGGCCGGTGTTCCAATCCAACCTGTGGCTCCTTTCCCACTTGTCATTCCCTACTCCCTCTCTCTCCCCGATTTCTGTCTCTCTCCACTTTCTTATCTCTACATAAAGGCATAAAAAGCCCAAAAATAAACCTTTAAAGAAAAGAAATCAATTTACCACTGGTTAAATTTATTAGTTTTGCAAACTGTCCTTGAAAAGATTTAATAAAAAGCTCATTTCAGGTTTTCAGATTAGTTTACAAAATGTCATCTCATCGCAGAAACATGTTGACTAAAGAACCGTCCGTGCTGAATAGTGTGGATATAAAATAATCGTTACGGTAAGACACCACTGAGAATTATTTACAGATCATTTATATTAGCTCGGCTAACTTGATTTGATCAATGACATGAAAACATGTTATACAGTAAAAAGTGACTGTATGTTTGTTTAACAGTGCAAATCGAAGACTTAAGGCTCAACTACGGTCGACGTCCGACACACATCCAGATCATACAGAGCGTTACACTTCCTGTCTGTACTCTGCGTTCATTTCGTCCGTCTTTCTGCACGTTTTCTGGAAGCTTCTGTCAGAGCACAAAACATGGAATGTTTCAAACTGTTTGACTTTAAAGTATTTTCCAAATGTTTCATTCTGTGATTTTTTTTAAAGGGAAAAATCAAATTTTAAATTTTAATGCTCTTCCTTTTTTTTGGCATATTTTAAACCAATGGTGCTTTAAAAAAAAGTCAACATCCCCTTTATGTGCTTGAAATTTACACTCTGCCTGCATGATGGCATCTCTATACATAACTCATCTGTACATTTGTACACTTGTTTAGCATCGTTGTATGACGATGGCGAATCAGCAAACAGCAGTCCTTATTTAGGCGGTCCTGAGTCAGAGGCAGGGCCGATTCTTCGTAGAGGGAACTGGGCATCATAACTGAGCGTGCTCGGAGCTCTGGTCGCTGTCGTGACTGTCCTCATTGGCTAAGGAGTCCGTCGAGTGGTGGAGCGCTGCGATGCCAGAAAACTCTGACGGCAGCAACGTCCCCTTTTTCACATTCACCAGTTCTTTCTCTCGAGCTGCTGCCCCCTGCTGGCCGCCTTTCACTCTTTTCCACTTCATCCTCCTGTTTTGGAACCACACCTTCACCTGGGAAGAAAACGGAGAATATCAAATGTGTTGCTCTTAAGGAGAAAAAACAGTTGCAAAAATAATCAGGAAGCAAAGACTGACAGAAACTTTCTGTGAATGTTTGGCAGCCGTGTCTATTGCAGCAATTACGTGTGGATGTTCTGCTCCATCTGCTACTTGGCGTCTACCTGTTTTTCCCTGACTCAACAGCCTCCGCCGTATTTACGTCTCTCAGATTGATGATTAAGCTGTTGCTTAAAACAGCGTACACGTCAAGAGGCAGCAGAGGCCCTCTGAGTGTCGACACATGCGCCTGAGGGGAGGAGGGGGCAGGAGGTGAAAGGAGGCTTGCTCCTGTCACGCTGGGTGGGGTGAGTTTATTTTTGGGGAGTGTCATACTTGGGAGACTGAGCGGTCACATGGTCAGGAAGTGAGTTGACAGCACAAACGTTTGTCTTTAACGTCAGGGGCGTACGGCGTGCTGAATCTCACCTCGGATTCTTTACAAGCCTTCAGGGCCTTTTCTGAGAGCAGGAGGGCAGGGGGCCGAGGGACGAGGAGGGGGAGAGTCCAGCAAAGGATCACTTATATATGCCAGAGTCTGATGTCAAACCAAGTATGTGACCCTCAAGGGTTACGTGCATTAACACACAAACACACACACGCACACTTCAGGCCCTCACTGGACCAGGACTACTTTAAGCTACTCAAACAATAACTAAAAATAACGATGTGAATGAACTGTATTTATTTGAGTGCTTCATAAATGCCTTTCAAAAGGATTTCAAGACATCATTTGGCTTGACAATTTACAGAGCTTTTCTAAGGATTGTTGTGTAAAGGTTTCAAAGCACAGATTTAGGTTTATTTTATAAACTATAAAATCTTCCAACACCTTCAGGGTAAGATGCACACGTAAACGAACGGCTGGATTTTTCATCCTGACTTTACTCAGACTTCAGTAAAGTTTCCGCATGAAGTCGAGTGATCTGATGTGAGAACGCAGCAGGAAATATTTAAGAAATCCTCCCAAAGAGCGAGTCGGAGAAGTGATGACGTTTACATCTTGCTACCAGCGCAACTTCTGTGATGTCTGTGCACGTAAGAGCTCATTTAAGCATGGAGCGTCAGTGGGTCGTATTACTCCTGTGCTAATTTTTCTAGTATTAAACATATCAAGAAACACGCTCCTGTTAATTTAGCACATGTTTAAATTTACAATATTTGCAAGTCTAAAGATGTCCAGACATCTATGTCAACACAGGGCAACATTTTCTCTAAAGGATGACATCAGAGTGACTCCTTATTTAATTCTCCTTCAGTTACTGTAAATCAGGTTTGCAATAGAATCATTTAAGTGCAGTTAAAAATAGTTATATGTATATTAGAGGTTACAAAAACACTCCTTTTCAAACCAAATGAAGCCTGCTTTGATCCAAACTTTTACACGTCTTAACACAAACGTTTATTGGGGGATATTTCTAACAAATAGTTAAATTCTGCGGGGGTTTTCCGCATGTGTAAACTCCAAACACCGAGAAGATTTGGCCCTGCTGCTCCACCTCTGCCAGGCGCTTTAATAAAACATCGGTCAAAAAACTCCAAACAGCTCATGCTGTATAAATCAAGCTCCGCATACAGCCAGCTGTTTGCATTGCCAATATTTACCTCACTATCTCCTGGCTGTATATTTCCCCTGACAAAGCCCGACGTCACTCATAACTAACGCTGCTCAAGCTGCAGGAATTTCATGCGCTCTTTATGCCGCCTCGAGCCACAAAAAAAGATTAATTGCAACAGTCTGGGAGGCTGGAGTGGAATAATTATGGCAGGCTCTGTGAGTTGTGGGCGTGTGGAGTTTAAAGGAGTTTTCCCTGACATGGAGGTACTCCTTCAAAGTTTGTCACACCTTCTGTAATTTAAAGCAAAAGCCGAGAGGTTAGCGACACGTTTATGATACATTCATCATTTTTCACGTCAAGGTTTTTTCATTCCTTCCTTCGATTGGAACAAACGGAAACCTAAATGCAACGGTGCAGGTTTACTGCTCACATTAGAGAGGAGCTTAAAAACACACCTGCAGGGGCCACTTGCGGCCTAGTGGTTAGTGCGCGCATGTATGGAGGCTGTTGTCCTTTAAGCGGGTGACGCGGGTTCGAATCTGGCCTGGCTTCACTTTATGAAACACACACATATTCATGCTGATGGATGGGAAAAAAAGTGATTAAATTCTTTAGAAATCAATTTACCAGGGCGCCAGTAGCCTTGTGGTTAGTGTGCACGCACCGTGTACGGAGACTGTAGTCCTCCAAGCGGGCAGCCTGGGTTCAAATCCGTCCTGTGGCTCATTTCCCATTGTGTCATTCCCTGCTCTCTCTCTTTTTCCCCCTGATTTCTGACTCTATCCACTCTCCTATCTCTAAAACAAAGGCATAAAAAGCCCAAAAATGAACCTTTAAAAAACAACAACACACACCTGCAGATATTTTATACACAGGTAGACGTCTTTGAGGAAGCAAACTGTCAAGTTTTAGCACCAGTTGTCCAATTGGATCATACACAACATAAAAAATGAAAAGTCATCCAATGTACCCTGATACATCCCTTCGTTTGTACAATTGTAAATGTTCCTCGACGATTGTTACACACTTTGTAAATGCGACATTTGGCATCTTATACGTAGACGCGGTAGCATCAGTTAAGTACGCATCTATTTACAGGTCTGTTCTTCCTTCTGAACACATGGCTGGTTCTGTTTCAAGGTACCCATCTGAGTCTTTTGTCAAGGAATTTAAGTGGCCGTTTTGAGGTCATTTTGCTCCTATAGAAACATGAATTAGTCAGCTACATGGTACCCTTAAAGGCAGGGTTGGTTATTTTCGAAAACTAGCATGATTTTGAAAGTAGCATTCCCTCAGTGCTCCGTCTGCACCCACCCCCTCCCCTCTGTGCTCCCTCAGAAGCCACGCCCCTCACTTACATGCACGAGCGCCGTTGGTTCCAGAAGTGGACCTCAGCTCATCGCTTGCATTGTGTAGAAACTACGTCGTCTCATGTCTCATTCAGCTGTAAGTAAACTCACAGTATAAACACCGTCATCGGTGACGTGCTTTGAGTGTGGGCTAGAGCACGCAAGAGGTAGAGAACGAGCAGGGAGACAGGGGCACGTGATTGGTTCATCAGATTGGTACCTCGTGGCAGACGTTGGTCGAAGTTTTTACAGGCTTACAACTGCTACAGATGACGGATTTTCTTTGTTCCTTTTTCAGAGCACATGAGTTATTAATTTCTGTCAGGACCTAAAGACAATTTCAACCCAAATCTTAAAAAGTGGATCTGGAGGAAATTACCAACCCTGCCTTTAAGCACGTGTTTTGCATTTACCAATATTAGATTTTCTACCAAATCACCTCATGTCCCACATCCTCGATGGCTGAATGAGTTCCATTGAGCATCTAATATTTCTGCAGATTGGTCCCAAGTGGCTCACGGGGAAGTGGGTTAAATACAAATTAAATTTTAATTGGTATTAATTCTAATGAGAACATGCCAGCATTAATGACGGCTGCTCTCCTTAATCTGGACCTTGTAAACCTGGGTGCTCTCTCCGATTGAGCCCTTGGTGTTATAATAAGTTCTGTTTTTTTTTAATCTAAACTCTAAAAAAACATTGAATGGACTTGTTATTATCCCGAACAATTCTGGGAAAACTTTGTGAAGACTTAGCTTATGGCATCTCTCCATTTAAACATGAAACAAGACACTCAAGTCTGCACAAACACATTATCAATGAGGCTCACACGTGTGTATGTTTGAGCACCTGAAGCCTCACCTAAAACTCTACACTTTTATTTCTCTCCCCCCCGTCTGTTCTTTACATTCAATCTTCACTGTATCACACTGCAACATATCACTGGCAGGGCGTCAGCTAAGTGTGACTTATAGCTTCCAAGCGGGTGTCGGAGAACAACAGGCTGTACGCTGTTTCCTTCCCCCAACCGTTTGTCTCCTGTTATTTATTTCAAGCGCCTGCGTTTTTTACAGCAGCCGGCCCACGCTCGGAGACCAATTTGTGCTTTCAGGGGTAATGGGAGAGAGGAAGTGACTTGCTAGACAGCGTTTCCTCCAACCAGTCTCCCTGCTTTGGTTGTGGCCTGCTTGAAAGAATAGACAGGAACATCTGGAATATGATAGTCCCGTCACACAGCCACATCTGGAGCACAATTGCCCCTCGCACCAGAGTTACAAAAACACAGTAGCGAGCCGAAAAGCCTCCTTGTCGTCCCGGGGCCGACTCTGTTTTCACAACATGGCATTAATGTGCTAATGGGGGGGTCAGTAATGTCTAAACCCAGGGGGAAACAAGCTGTGGGTGGCGGGGACGTACTTGTCTTTCAGTGAGGTCGAGGTTGACGGCGATCTCGTAGCGCCTTAGCCGGGTTAGGTAGTTGTGGTGGGCGAACTCGGCCTCCAGCTCTCGGATCTGCTCCTTGGTGAACGCCGTCCTCTCCTTCCTGGGTTTGTTGCTCACGTCTGACTTGTAATTCCCGTCTTGGGACTCTGAAACCAAACACCGCACAGGTTTTCAGTTCCACTCAGAGCAGATTTATATGCAGCAAAAATAAAAACAAAGCGCCCGTTATGTGGCAGGTGCAAGTCGGCGGGGGGAAGAAAAGAAAGGTAAGAGAAACAATGGGAGCTGTCAGTCACACTTTATTGTTCGCTCGTTGTTTATGAACACTTTAAGTGGCTGGAAGGACTCACGGCAGCCTCACATGTGGCAGCTGGGCCGTCGTCTGACTCTCATACTGCCAACATGGCTTTAATTTGTCCCAGTCTTAAAAGTATCGGCTGCTGCAACTCTATCTGTTAACTACGGAACAAAATGACTTGGCAGGACACGGAAAAATGAATTAAATACAAAAATACAAGTTTTTCCCTTTCTGGGCTTTTTATCTCTTGATTTGCATTTTCTGCTCATTTAAATAAAAAATCCTTAAACATCACAGAAGTAATGGATGAAACGTTTGGATTTCATGCAAAGTTGTACAAACACTTTAAGCTAAAAAGGGTAAAACTGTGTGTTGACTAAAATCGCTGCAGAACACAACATACACGCCGACAACATCACGCATATACACTTAAAAAAAAAGTTATACAAACGTGAAGTTGACCGAAAATGTGTTTTTTTTTAACTCAGGTATTTAAGAGTCGACGTTTTAAAGCTGACGTGGAACAACCAGTAGTGCAGGGTCCAGGTCCAGGTGGCTTTATTTGTACCTGTGATTAACTAATCACATCAGCATGACTGAGACAGCCATCACATTCTCACCATTCAGCAGCTAACCGGCACACCCTGCTGCCAGGCTGTAACTGCCAATCAGATCATCACCTGATGTCCTGCTCACTCCCGTGGTGCGTTACGCCAGAAAACGCCCGTCAAAACAACTTAAGATGCTACTAGCTCAGCTACACAGCGGCTGTGGACGGAGCAGTAACAATTTACACTTTAATAGTTTGTTTGTTTTTATTTACACTAATGTGGTGGGCAGGGAATATAGTTTTGCCATTCAGTGTGGTATTTACGACCCGTGTCGTTTTTTTTTAGAGTGAATATAATATCATTCAATGTCTTTGAAAAGCGTGTCCACTCCCTCGTCTGTCTTTGGATTTGCTCACAGTTTGTTTTTGTGTTTGAAAAATAAAAACTACAGAGTGAATAAAAAGTCAGCTCACGTTGTTCTTAGTGCTACTAGTCGCTGCTGTTCAGTACCGTAACACCTCAAATAGAAGCCCATCCTAATCAAAGGCCCGGTCCCTTTACTCGTTTGCTGGAGCTGCATGTTTTGATTTAAAAAACGCAGATCTCAATCAGAGGCTCCAGATGCATCCAGTGTTGCAATAGTTAGCCACGGTAGGATGTGTACTCATGTGCACGGGCGAGGTAGTGAGGGGGGGAAAGTGGGGCTGGATACTCAGGGCCCCATTGGACGGAGGGGCTCCCATTGGGCCTGAAATAAATCTGAAGTTTCTGTATGGATTTCTCTCTGAGTCATCACTGTCCGAGTAAAAGGACATGATGCTTAAGTCTTCGAACAGAAATAAAAAACGATTGTAGAAAACTTTTAAATGCAAAAAAGATGCATTCATGAAAAACTGGAATTCATTGTTATTCCTAAATATATGCACTGCAGTGTATATTTGAAGGGTGTAACAAAAAGGTACACAGTAGTCATGATACCAGATGTCTAAACAATACCGATAGAAGTCCTAGACGACCATTATTTAGTAACTTTTGTTTTTTAATCAACAAAGATTGCTCACTGTCTGAGGACACGAATACGTTGACAACGTTTCGGTACTTAATTGTGTCTGCCTGTTTTTTGTGATGGACTCGTTCTTCACTGATGAATTTGTTTTACTTTTACTCAAGTTTGAGGCTGAGGCGAAGGGGCCCAGACATCCTGGCAACGCCCCCGCTAGTGTAAGAGTGAAGGTGAAAGTCCCAGTGAAACGCAACTTCGAGAGTATGTAACAGTATTTTCAACTGACACAGGATAGAACCAATCACAAGAGTGAAGGCGGGACATCACGCTGGGATGAATGTGATTGGATAGTTAGCTTTGGCACAATTTTTAAAAGGCCCTGAGTGCAGGATGAGTCACCAGACATTTCAAGCCGTTTTATAGTTAAAATACGGTTATTTAAAATACTCAGATGCTTTTATTGAAATATGTTGGTCAGATAAATTAACTGTGCTGGCTTTACAGATGGAAGAATGAATGTTGAAATAATGAAAACAAACAATTATTCCTTCTCTCGTGAAGTTTTAACACTAAAACATCAGCTTCAAGCTACTAAAGACATTCTGACGTTTCCACGGTTACTCAGCACTCGTTAGTGACGATCAGGGGTCTCTCTCTCTCTCCCTCTCTCTATCTCTCCCTCTCTCCTTCTCTGTCTCTCTCTCTCCTTCTCTCTCTCTCTCTCTCTCCTTCACAGTGCGGCAGATTGGCTGTTTTACAAAGCGTCACAGATTATCACCTGAAGAAGACATCTTGTCGAAGCGTTGTGATTGTGATGGAATTAAAACTTTTTGTGACATTTGAGAAGAATATCGTCTTCCTCCGTCGGCTGTTTTTTGCACCGCCCTGCACCTATACGTGATGTGCGTTTACCTTCCTCCTTTTTCTGCCTTACAAAGAAACGTCAAATTAGTGATTTGATTTAATTCATTTATCAGAATCCTAATTTAGTAGATGATTAAATAATCTTTCTGGTGTAACTTGAGCTTCATACTCTTTCTCATCTTTGCTGAGCACCAGTTTTGTTTGAAAATAATGAAAGGCCCGCCTCGTGTTGACGCTGTCGCAAATAAAAGAAGGCTCAATTTAAGACTGAAGTAAATCAAAGCTCGGGTTATTTATTAAGGATATTTTTGGGGTCATGTTTACCTTTTATGAGAAAGGACAGCTGAAGAGAGACGGGGAATGTTAGGGGGAGAGAGAGAGGGATGACATGCAGCAAAGGGCCGAGGTCGGATTTGAACCCACGGCCACCACTGCAAGGATTATATTTATTTTATTTGTTTTATTCGATAGCGGCAGATACAATATACAAAGACAAACTGAAAACAGCCGTCCAATGCGAGTATCACAGTGTTTATAGCGGGTGCTTTGGTGTGAATAAAGAATAAACTGGGTACAGTAGATTACAGTAAGACACACATTTAGCTGTGACAGAGCTACAAACTATTTCACACGAGTTCACGTCTGTCGCTGAACTAACCAGGATCTGGGGTCTCTCTTAAAAGTGGTGACGATCGCAGTGAGCTTCGGGTGATGGTTCCAGGATTTTACTCCTTTCACAGGAAAAGATGTTTTAGTAAAGGATGTTTTTTCTAAATGAAACTTTCCTGCTGCCACTTGAAGCTGCTCTGCTGCAGCCCTGTTAGTCTCTGAGTCGGTCTGCAGAGAGGCTGAGGAGGAAGTCCGTTTAAACATTTAGACACAAGCTTTACTGGAAGTCAATTTAATTTGTAAATTGACTTCTTGTATTTACTTAAAATGCAGCGGTGATGATTTCTCATTGTGAAGGCTCTGTACAGATTTGATGACCGACTGGTTGTTCTGAGACCAGACATTTAAAGCAGAGGACACATGTGAGACTATCGTAGAATTTAAAAACAAAAAGGCTCAGTCGAGTGTCACACTATTTCTTATCATCCTTAAATAAAACGCGGCTCTGTAAACTCTGTACACGGGGCACAAGACCTAACCACTGGTTCTCAACTTGTCGAGCCTCAGGACCCACCGACCAGTCCTTCCTGAAAAATCACGACCCAGATTTATTTTATTTTTCAATCAATCAGATTTATTTAAAGAAACGCTGTTCAGTTTGGACCTGATAGAACAAAGAAACTGAATGCAACAAACTTTTTAAACTCTAAAGCACTTCAGAGATTTTCCCAGCTTTTTTCTTCTCGGATTTCCGACCCACTGAAAACAGCTCCGCGACCCACTTTTGGGTCCCGACCCACCAGTTGAGAACCACTGCGCTAGGCTATCGGACGCCCCAAAGCTCGGGTTATTAGAGGAAGTTTGACAGTATTTTCATGAAGGATAGATTTAATGTTAAACATGTTTAAACTATATTTAAAAAATGCAAAGTGCAGGTGTTTGACTTCTCTTTAGAGAAACGTTGGAATTATTTTTCCTTGTAACTTTGCTAAAGGCTGCAGAGTGCTGTGCTCATGGTGGACTGATGTTTGGTCTTTGTAAAGAACATAAAGAGTTCAGTCTAGACCTGCTCACTCTTTTTAAATTATTCAGTTGTGAACTGAAACAAAACACAAATAAAAACTGATCGATTGAAACACAAATAACAACAAATTGAGAATACAAATCCTCAGCACGTCCTCTTCAGTTCCGCTCATAACCCCCGAAAAAGTTTCTGTTTTGTTATTTCCACAAACTTTTCAAAAGAAAACACGTACGCTTAATTTGCTCTCCAGAACTTTCCCATTGTGCTCGGCCTCTGCGGTTCCTCTGTTGGACTCGCGCTGCACTCGGAGGCAGCCGTGATTGCATGCTAATTCATCTGCGGTCCTGTCCTGCAGTGTGTGTTAATCCAGCGGGCCCGCTTCGAGCCGCATGACTGTAAATAGTCCTGCAGCCCCTCAGAGCCAGACCCACAAACACTGCGAAAGCCTGAAGTCACGTTAAAGCCGATTTCCAGCCGGAGGGATCCCCTGTTGTTCTGTTTTTCTGTCAGAAAGAGGATCTCCCTTCTAATTAAGTGGTTTTTCTGGACAGAAAAACTCTTTAGGGAAGGTCTGCAAAAGTTCTATTTGTATAGTTCTGCGCAGTTTTAGAGAAACGTAAACTGAAAGAATTCCTGCATGAGTTTTATGTAAAGAGACAGATCATAGCTCGACCCCGCAGCTGGAGTCCAGGGCCCTCTTTGACCTTGCATTTCCCTCCCTGTAATTTCAAACCGAGCACTCCAACAAGAGTACGCAGCTAAAGGAAAACGTATTTATCCGCTCTCTCCCTCCCTCTCTTTGTCTGGTAAACACAGACACCGTGTAAAGAGAAATCAAAGAATAACACATCCAGCTGCTTCAGAGCAGCAGGCGTGGAGTTAAAACGAGCGGCAGGCTTTTATGACACAGCCACGACACCGCAGCAATTAGGTCCCCGCTGCAACTTTCATCTCTCCACAAAAAAGGGGGAATAATATGAGACAAATACACACACCCAGACAGGGCGCGTCATCCTGGGTTCCCGAATGAGCTCAGCGCAGGAGGGACGCATGTCTCAATCCTTCTGAATGTCAGAATCAACAGCAATCTGCAGGTTTGTCTCTTGTGGTTGCAAATTTAAACCAGTAAAAGTTGAGATTTTATTTTATTTCTCCTCTGCAAAATATTATCACACACATGAAAAGAGGTCAGATGCACAAACAAAACAATTTCTCGTCAAGGAAAAAGTGTCCTTTAGGCGATTGTTCAACGCTGCACATCTAGTCACTTTAAAAAGAACAGCTTCTCCCTTCACAGCATTAGTGTATCCAGACATTTAGAAAAAATGCAAAAGCTGACACCAGAAGGTTTGAATGACTCCCACTTTACTGCAAGAAAAACAGAGAAAGCTGACACCAAAAATACCAAAAAGTCGGCTCATCTCATTTTGTCACCCTGCGGCCTTTTTAATGTAACAATCACAGCCGAGTCGAGGAGAGAGAGGGAGAGGGGGGAGGGTCAAGGTGCTTCATATTTGAGTGATATTTGAGAGGATAGCATTCAAATGAGCTCTCAGGTTTTGTTTTTATTTCTGAATCTAAATTCAGGTTTCGCTCAAGTTTCTGGTCCAGATGGTGAAACCTGAATCGAAGCTGGATCTCGTGCAAACGGGCAGCAGTGTAATATTTAGACAGCTGATTGAGTCAGCGGCCCGCTACGGCCCCCGATAATCAGCCTGATTGGTGTTAGCGTGGGGGGAATGCACAGCACATGTAATGAGTGTGCAGTACGCTGAGTTTTGTGACAGGCGGAAGAAGAGGCCGAGGCTCGGTGCTTTCAATTCTGACGGGAAATATACGACTGCAACATTTTACATGTGGATATTAAGAACAAGCAAAACCGTACAAATGAAAGTGTTGCTTATAAGGTTTTTGAAAATGTCTCTGACTTTAATGCATCTGGAAATTTTAGCACAGACTGTAAATATGACATCTTGAGTTTTGGTTAAATCAGCAAGAATTGAGTTTCTAACTAATTTTTAGTTTCTTTATTTTCATTCTAAACTTAATTATCACGACTTCTTTGCCTATTTTTAAAAAGCACTTCGGAGCTCTGCTGCAGTTTGCACAGTGAAATCATAAAATTTGCTGTAAAAGGAAACAACAGGGAGTCGCTCTCTCTGTCGTGACCACCAGAATCAGACGCCTCCGTGTTTAATTATATACAGGGGGGAACAGTCGGTGGTGCGGTGCAGGTGTTAGTCTGTGCATACAAAAAAAGGGGCTTTAAAGGGGGGGGGGGGGGGGGGTTCAGTCGGCGCTGACGGCCCGCAATCCTCAAAAGGACAGGGAGAACGACGAGCACACTTTCCTTGGAAATCGTCGAGCGCTCACTTATATCACGTTCCCTGCGAAGACTCCGGCGACCCGACCCGGGCAGTTTTGTCACGTTGTGATTGATTACCGTGACGAGCACAGGTCATCAGAGAGGGCTTACCTTTTTGAGTGCAGCGTCCTCTGAGAGGGAATTGCTCATGAGTGTGCAAATAAATAAATGTTTTATTAAATTTAAATCTTTGTTGTTAAGAATTTATACAGATGTTAAATTTAATGTTCAGGTTATCTAAAGGGTTGTGTAGCCGTTAAGCTTGAAATGCATCTTTGTTTATTTATGTTCAATTACCTCTCAAAACTTCACACACCGGTATTGCCTAGTGGTTAGTGCACACGGCCCATGTACAGAGGTTATAGTCCTCCAAGCGGGCAGTCCAGGTTCAAATCCGACCTGTGGCTCCTTTCCCCCGGATCATTCCCCGCTCCTTCTCTCTCTCTCCTTGATTTCTGACTCTATCAACTGTCCTGTCTCTAAGAAAATAAAAGCATTAAACGTTCAAAAATAAACCTTAAAAAAAAAACTTTACACACAGAGATCTGCAACCTGCAACCTGCAACCTGCAACCTGCAACCTGCAACCTGCGACCGCCTCTCGGTGCAAAAAAGTCTACATTTCTTCCACATGCAAAGTGTCCCTGAAGCTCACAGCACGTTTTCACTTTACACCACACACAAAATGTCTAATAGCCATTTGTGTTAAAAAAATTTAAACAAGGTAACAAAGCAAACAAGTCCTGAAGGATAAAACTGTTTACTTGTTTTTAAAAACTTTTAATAACAATAAACTCACGCCGTGTTAAATAAATCAGTTTGCTTTTATTCCAAAGATACTCAAATTAAATATTTAATCGTGACATTTTTCTTTAATTTCAGTGAACTCGACAGTGATTTATTTTAGGATTGAGAGCGGAATAAAACCCTGAAAAGCTGCGTCGTCTGTCAGGGTGTTTAGTGTTGAGCGAGGCGCCGGCGTCGCCTTTTACAATCCGTGACATTAATTCTTTACTGTGAGCCTCATTTTCTGCCTTCTGAAGAGCGTCGTAACAAACCAGATGTGATTTTATACAAAATGTGTCAGAAATAAGGTTTTTTTTCAGCATCCCAGAATATCAGCCAAAACCTGCAAACTGTTTTCCAGAGAGATTTTAGTTTTTGTGTCTGAGGTGCAAAAATCCTGACGGTTATACGTAGAAAGATTTAAAATAAAACTAAGGGTGTTTGTGTTATTCTTAAACTTTGCATGCAATTTCTCACACTGTAATATTCTTATGATGAAGTTAGAAAAGGGTCAAACATCAGGTTTTACTTGTGCAATATGTCGAAAACATCTTTGTCTTCTGTAGTAACACGTCTGCAGAATGAAATCTGTTTATTGTCTTTAAAACCTGAAGTCAAACACTCTGATCGGAGCTCTTCTTACCTGAACTGTCACTCTTCCTCTTGCCGTTCCTCTTCTCGGCCTCAGCAGGTGACAGAGTCTGTCTGCCAAAGTCTGCAGGCACACAGGAGGCCCCCGTAGGGGTGCTGCCGCTGCCCAGACTGGGGGTGCTGGCACACATACTGGGTGCACCGGGGTGGCCCAGGTCAGGGGGTGTGGGCCCGTTATCATGGGACGAGAGGGAGTGCGGGTGACAGAGGTTGTGGCGTGGCCCCCCCCCAGGTGAGGGCATCTGTGGGATGTGCCAGGACGTGTGGTGCTGAGGTGGGATGTGATGCTGCTGGGAGGGCAGGTGGCCACGGTGAGGGTGGGGGTGGGGGTGATGGTGGTGATGTTGCCCGGGAAACAGGCCGTCGTCTACCTGGTAGCTGGAGATGATGCAGGGCGAGGGAGAGGAGGTTGAGGAGGAGGAGGAAGAGGAGGCCAGGTCAGGGTAGGAGACATGGTCTGAGCGTCCGTGCAGGGTCAGGGGGGACTGAGTGAAGGCGGGGTGCAGGGCCTGAGCCGGGGCGTGGGGGTTCCGCAGGCAGCTGAAAAGTGTGTGATCCATCGCAGGGAAACACACACACTCACTCTTACACACTCACCCTCCAGAAGATTTAGATTAAAAAAGAGTAAAGTTATTCAAAAACAAAAAGATCCAAACACATATCCAAGACGCTTCTCCTTTTCCCTCGACTGCCCAAAACTTTTTTCCTTCACTTTAAAAAAAAATTAAACCCTCAAAAAGTCAGAGTGGAAAGTAAAGTGCGTTTAGTAGTAGGCGTCCTGCGATAATCCGGAGCGTGCGGCTGGTTGCCAGGCTGTACAGGATAAACAGTGAGCCGGGATCAGCTGCAGCAGAGCCTCTCGGATGTCAGGAGGAGCAGGGGGACCGGAGCTCGAGGCTGGGAGCAGAAGGAGGTTCCTAGGAACTGCAGAACGAGGGGAGCCGGCGGAGGGGATGTTATAAATAGGGTGTAACGTGAGAGGGAGGCTGGGTCACAGACTGCATACGCGCTACTGACCACATACATATGATCGCCCTCCAAAAAGCTCAGCACTATAAATCTGCACTATTAAAAATGGCTGAGCCTCAGGAAAGAGGGGCCGTTTATTTTGGAGTTGGATCTGACCTCCGGTGGCCATCTTTTCTTTTTTCCTGCAAGAAAACAGCCTTAAGGGTTCATGGGTGGGGCCGGGGGGGGGGGAGAAGGATTGATGGTGGGGGTGTAAGGGGAGGGTGAGGTGTCAGGGGTTAATTCGGTGTGTCACCCTGTCTTTGTCAGTTTTGACCCTTTGAAATACTGTTAGTCTAGAGGAGGAAGGCGAGTACGCTTGTTGCTTCCTTAAGAGTCGTCATTGTTTCCCTTTGCCCAAAGTTTTGTCTGCAGGGTCCTGAAAAATGTGTGATGTTAAAAACTTCAATTAGTCCGTGTTCCTTTGACGCTCCTCTACTTTAAGAGGAGTATGAAAGTTTAATTCTAAATTGATCATCAAAAACAAAAAAATGTACCGATGTAACCAGACAAAAGTCGTAGTTTTCAGGCTTTGATGAGCCTCATTTTGATGCAGGAAGGTCGTCGCTTTTATATTCTAGATAGATATTCTCCATCAAAATAACACGTAGACTAACATAACCTAAAATTACCAATTTAGTCTTGTAAAATTACGACTTTATGCTCTTTTCTACTGAAACATTTACTACTTTATTCCTCTAATATTAAAGGAATAGTTCAATATTTTGAAGTGGTGCTGTGTAAGACAGTCAGCTTTTGCCCTTTCATGAGACACAGGTCACAATTTTGCGATTACTATATTTTCCTGGGAGCTCCTGAGCTCTCGTCTCGTAGGTTCCCTAGCACAGAAACAGGAAGTGGTTAGGGATCCCAAACTGAGGTCAAACAGCTCAAAGGAACGGTAACAAAGGTCAATGTGTGATGTCATCAGGTGGATATGACTTTGGACTCGTCAGCTGAGCTGTCTGAGAGTTTGTTAAAGTGAAATGAGACATTCAAAGATGCAGCAGTGTCCTTCTTTTACATCACTGAGACTACAGGGAGACACTGAGGACCACTATCTACGGTGAGCCTGAAGGGACAAAATAGCGCTCGACCAATGCGACTGAAAAAACCTCAAATGCATTCATTTTGGACCTCATACCTGTTTAATGCATTAACAGAATAACAAGCCTTTCCAAACACTGGCATTAGAACAAAATAAAACAGCCTTACAATAAATATATTATTTCAGTGGGTCTGTGTGCGATCTTATTTAGAAAGAGCAGCAGACAGTTACGTTGTTGTAGTCATGTGCAAACTTAAATTTTGTACTTAAATATCACTAAAGTACGGTGGCTGGGAAGTGAAAACCAAATTTATAAAGTGTAAAACACTTTTGCAAAGCTTGGGCAAATTTTCAATCAGCTGAACAGTTTTATCAGTCCCCAAACAAATCTGGAAACCACAGAATTTTGCCGGAGAGGGGATGTACCAAATGCCCGAAGTGACGTTGAAGTTATCGAGTGAGCGGTCGATTATTTTGTTGTGCGTGCAAAATGTGTAATAAAGAGTTGACGGAGATCGAATGATGTTTTGTCTGTTTTGTGGAACCCACCTGAGACAGTTAACGCTCAGTCTCTCCGTTTCCGTCTCTCCACTCGATCACGTCCGACTCATTTCGGCATTTGGTACATCCCTTTTCCTTTAAGATTCTGTCGATTGTTTTCATTTTTTCTGGGGATCTTGTAAAAGTGTTTCACGTCTTGTAAATGTGTTTTCTAAAATGTTAACTTGTTTTGTCCTCTGTAAAAGTGTTTTGATTTTGCCATTTTGTTTTATGAAATTTTAAAATATTTTCTCATTTGTGTTGAGCTTTGCAAAAGTGTTTTAATTTTGGTTTGCACTTCCCAGCCACCGTACCTTAATGATGTTTTCTATTTTTAATTGAACAACTTTTTGGTGCATCATTTCACAATAATGGGTAAAACACTGAATCTTAAATAATTTCAAATGTGTATTTGTTTTTGGAAACCACCGTGTTGATCGATTGTTTTGGTTTAATTATGGAAATGATGAGGCAGAAATTATTCATGGTTAATTTTATTTGCAATTAAATTATTACGAGTTGTTTAATTTTTGCAGATTAGAAAATAAAGACGGTAAATTCATCATCATTTATGTTCAAACTTGAAGATAAATAATTTCCTCTCTCTCTTTCCTTTCTTTGAGTTTACGAGCCCAGACGTAAAGTGTTCATGTTGATAAATTAATAAAAAATAGCAGAATTTAAAATAAAACCTTTAATTAAAGAGAAACTGTCGCTCTGTGTTCTGTGTTCAGGTTCTCAGTGTTTCTGCGGGCTCTGTGTGGACGTCGCAGGCGGTGCCGAAGGCGCTGTGGACGCCTGAGAAAGGAAATTAATTCCTCTTTGAGGGAAAATGACTTTAACAGATATGACGGGGGAGGCAGGCTGAAACGTCCCACACACACACACACACACACACACACTCCACAGCGTCTGAAGGCAGCAGAGCAGCGGAGAGGAAAGCCACCTCAGGTGAGTGAGTGTCAAACTCTTCCACTGTTTACTTTACAAATTAGAGCTATTAGCAGGTTAGCCGAGGCCGTATATTTACTCGGAGACGTGAGAGCAGGTATTAATACACACATGTTTCCAATCCTGTCGCTGCTCTAACTCCACTGATGGCCTCTGGTGGGGGGGGGGGGGGGGGGGGGGGTTTGCTCTCAGTCCTGGTCGTCGCCCCTCGTGGGCCGTAAGAGACCAAGTTTCCCACCGAGTGAAAAGTCTGTGTGTGAGATGTTATTCGTCAAGACCTGGATTTTTTAAATATGAGGGGTCTTTTAGTCGTTTTTAAGAACAGACTGAGCTTCTAAAATATTTTTTTCTTTAGGTGAAACATCTTAAAATGATTTCTTAAAGAACTTAAAATAATTGTAATGAGTTTGATAATGATGCATTTACTGCTTCCAACACTTTTCTTCCTGAAATAATCTAGAATGTATTTCAACATAAAAATAAAACTTTAAAAGAAATGGTAAACATTTGTTGTTGTTTTTTTTGAAGATTTATTTTGGAGCTTTTTGCCTTTATTTAGAGATGACAGTGGATAGAGCAGGAAATCAGGAGAGAGAGAGAGAGAGAGAAAGGGGAACGAACGACATGCAGGAAAAGGAGCCGCACTTGTCCTGCTTAGAGGACTACAGCCTCTGAACACGAGTCGCAACCGAACCGCTATGCTAGGCCATCTGCGCCCCCCCCCCCCCAGATTATGACTATTAGCATACAGTAAAACCATAGCATGTGTTTCAGAGGCTACTTTAAACATAGCTTTATAAATCGCCAATGACCTCCCAATGGAAGAAGTTAAACTGTACCAGAGGGAGAATTGATTCACTAAAGAGGGATTAAATTCATGATTGCATGTGATAGAAAATCCTAACAATAAATAAACTGTTTATACCCAAACATGCTGCTCACTGGATATTTTTCCAAACTCTCCACATTTGAGAGGTCATGCATGAACTCAAAATGATTACATAAAATAACACTCGTCATGGGAAAGTGTCGGGAACATCGGTTGTGAATGTGTTTTTGTTTTACAACATCCATCATTTAAACACCTGCAAAGTCCAGGTGGAGGAACTCTTCAAACAAACAAAGAAATGATCAACGTAAGTGATATTTAATATAAACTCTAGGGTGACAAATTTAGATTTAAAACTTTAGAACATTTGCAAAATTTAGAAGAAGAAGAAGAAGAAAGTTGTCCCGTGAGAGGGCAATTTGTTTTGCAGTCAGCGCCAGCGGTACAAAAACAAACATCCATACAGCCAACAATCAGCATACAGCATAAGGACATCACTTCTACTCATCCTAAGTGCGCTACACACAAAGGATCCTGTGGACATGCACTAATGGAGAGATGTCAGGGTGAGGGGGCTGCCATGACAGGCAGCAGAGCATTTGGGGGTTTGGTGCCTTGCTCAAAGGAACCTCGACAGTGCTCACAAGGTGACCTGGCACCTCTCCAGCTACCACGTAATTCCAGACTTGGTCCGCACCGTGACTTGAGCTGACGATCCTCCTGTTCCCAACACAACACACAGTTGGCTCCTACAAGTTCAGTAACGTGTTCAGTAGTTTGTGACCATCACTGAAAACATTAAAAACTGAAGAACATAAAGAGGTTAAGAGGTTAAAGAGCTCTGAGAGACAGAAAGTGAAGGTAGGTCAGCGTGCTGCTCCTCCTGTGGCTGTCAGTCACTCAGGCAGGACGGATTACAGCTAACACAGCTCCGAGCCTCCGTCACCAACACAAACACACACACTCACCACTTGCAGAAAATCAGTCCCTGCACTCACGTTTTTTGCAGAATCAGGATACTCTTACAGCGGCGACAGACTCAGACTTCTGCAGGCGGTAACGCTCGCCTTCTTGTGGTTAAGTCTTCTTAATGCAAACGGTCTAAATTGTTAAGTCAGATATTTTTTGGGGCCTTTTTGCCTTTATTGGATGGGACAGCTGAAGGGAGACAGGAAGTGTTGGGAGAAGAGAGCAACGTGCAGCCGAATTTGAACCCAAGCCCACTGCGACTAGGACTACAGCCTCCGTACATGGGGTGCACAACATAACCACTAGGCCATCGGCGCCCCAGGGTCCAGATTGTAATTATTTGTGTCATGAGCGTTTTTACTTAACTACCAATCATCGCTGTGAACCACAGAAACGCTCTTTTTTCGACCTTGGCATTAATATGTCACAGGAGACATTTTAAAGCTCCTCAACGAGAAATAAAAATATTTATTTGAGTCCCTTATTTTACATTAATGACAGAATATACAGATTTCTTTCACAGTTTATAGAATAGAGAGAGATATAAGACGTGTTTGTTGACAACTCAAACTCCTTTAGGGTGAAAAATAAAGTAAGTTTCGAAGCTCGATCCAAAGGCAGCTGGACTCTGTTAAAGATCTTGAAGACGTTTCACCTCTCCTCCTCTGAAAGGATTCTTCAGTTCTAAACTCTCTGGAGGACGGAGCGAGAAATGTAATCCTCTGTGGATCATTAGCAAGCCAAGCCACTATTTAAAAGCCTTAAAGACACAGGGATACATGCTTCTTTATAACTATAATAGTTTTATTTGTAACGAGGGTTTACAAAGTGCTTTGACACGTGCAGAAGGGAACAACGAACCATAAGAACCCAAATAACAACAAAACACGACAACAGAGCCAGCCACGGAGGAGACACCAAACCAACAACAATACTCAACAGAACCAAAACAGAAACCCGACCAACATCAGAACCAGAACATCATCAGAACCTAAACATCAGAACCCGACCATAAACCTGCCCAACATCATAGCCCAAAAACTAAAAGAAGGTATTTTGCCAAGATGGCGTTACGATTGGTTGCCATGGTACCGCACTCTCTCGTACTTGTGTTTTTGTTAATTGTTGTAGTTTCCTGCTCCCCTCTGATCGGGTACCAATAGTGTGACCTTACCTGACCCCCTCTGGTCTCATTTACCAGAGAAGAAGAGAAACAATAAGAAAATAAGAGCATTAAGAAAAGATTTTAAAAAAGTAAAAAGTGTCTCGAAGCTCAAAAATAAGATCAGAGAAATCTTAAAGAAGAAGAAAACACATTTGAAGTAATATTATGGTTAAAGACATCACAAGTAAATGTGGTATTACTTTTTTGTATTTTTAAAATGACCAAAAAGAGAAGTCCACACTCGTGTAGTGTAGACTGTCAGTCCTCTGTAAGTAAGGTACGCGTGCATGTGTGTGTGTGTGTGTGAGTGTGTGTGCATGTGTGTGTGTGTGTGAGAGAGAGTGTGGGTGCATGTATGTGTGTGTGTGTGTGTGTGCATGTATGTGTGTGTGTGCATGTATGTATGTGTGTGTGTGTGCATGTATGTGTGTGCTGAGTGAGTGTGTGGAGTGTGTGTGTGATCATTATTAGACATTTGAACTTTTCCTTTTTTTATGTCCCCGCTAATATGGAAACTTTTCACGGCGTGCGGCCCTCAGTGAGCCTCGTGGTTAATAAAGCGTGTCAGACGTGCGAGCTGAGATCAGAGACGATGAGTTTATTAACAGCAGGAAACATCGTTTACAGACTGAATTACACGATTGGCGTGATCACAGATATCACCCCGGTAAATAAACTCAAACCTGGAGGACGAGACGGAGACGTAAAACCCTTGAGGGGCGAGGGGAGTAATTTTTAAAAACCTGATGTTATGGGCTGGGCTATGCGTATTGGTGTTGTCCTGTGTTGTCTATCCCCTCCATTTCTTTTCCTTGTGTGGCCTACAGGTTGGTGCTTCGCCCATCTCTCCGGAAGAGAGTGGCAAATTCACCTGGTTGGTAATCATGTCCTGCAAGCATCAGGAGAAAATAAATGCAGCGTGTCCAGTGTTTGGTGAAGGGGGTTACTGCTGGACCTTCAGGCTGCAGGAGTGACATTTTATCCTCTAGTGAAAGAGTTTGGAGTGAAATGATGTCGAGAGTTTAGTTGTTTGTTTTTCTTCACTTTGTTCCTCCTCTCTTGTTTTAAGGTTATTCATTTAAAGGAGCTCGTTCTCTGAAACTTTTTGGTTAAAAATTCTGGTCTCCACTTTTTCATTCCGGGTTAATTATTAAATGTTGTTCCCCGCATCCCCTCTCAATCCGGGGAACGAAACGCCTGATTTCTATAAAGTTTTTTTCTGACATTAAATAAAGATTTTAAAGATATCATCTCAGAATGTAACCAAAGAGTAGTTTCTGTGTTTGAGGGCACACGTAGGGGTGAAAGAATTATTTGGATTGTTGGATCAATTTGAGTGTTTTCTTTATTTATTGATTGTTTGGTGTATAAATTATAAAATGTGAAAAAATATCAGTGTATCTAGAAGTCTTTAATTATTAATAATGAATTCATAAGTTGCAGAAGTCAAAACTCTCTGATTTCAGCTCCCAAAGGATGTGAATATTTTGTGGTTTCTTTCCTTTATAAGCAGAATGTCTTCAGTTTGTAGATAAAAGAAGACGTGTGAGAATCTGAAATCAGAGTTTTTAGAATAAAAAAGATTCTTCCATTCTTAAAATCTCTGTCGATTTGATAGTTGACAACTTTTCCGAATGATGCTGGAGTTTTAGAGACACTTTTCTGGAAGTTTGTAGATGTGTTTGGACGCCTGTCCATGAAGAGAAGCAAAAGTTTCAACATGTTTTCAGTTTGTTTTTTAAAGAAACGTGTTCAGGTTGTTTTCGTCTGAATGTGACTTCTGTCGAACTTCAGACGTCTCAAATCAAGAGTCCTCGTTCCCTCCTGATTCACACCAGAGTGGTGTTTGCAGTGCTGAGATGAACATCTGCAGCGGCGAGGAAACTGTCGTTGCCACTCCTTTCCTCTCAGACTCCGGCCCGCAGATTTACAGCAGTTGTCAGGATGATTGTGCGTACGGAGGATGGCAGGACGTCGGTGATATATGACGACGTGAGGCGGTGAATGTTGTCTCCGTTTACGGGCCGAGCACATGTGGAGAGCAGCAGTGAGCTCGGGGAGAGACAGCGTGAAACATGGAGGGGGAATGTCCACAGATCTGAACGCTTCTGTTACTGTTGGAGCTTTAAGCGGAGAGGAAAGAGTCGTGTGTTTACTCCTCTGCAGTTTGCATGACAGCTTACTTCTGAATCTTTACTCGAGTTTAAAATAATGTTCTTAACTCTGAGAGATAAACTTTTCTTTCTCTAACTGAGGCTCACTTTTAGAAACAATTTGAAACATTTGCTTCACAGTTCAGGAAATGTTTGAATGAGTTTATTCACTTTTATCAGAAACTTTGCAGCAACCATAAATGTTTTTACCTAAATTCAAAGTAAGAAGGAAACTCTTGAGCTTCAGCCGCTCCACAGATGCAGGTTGGTGCTCTCAGAAGAAAGATCGACCAGTGGACTCCTTCTCTGGACTACTGGAGCACACGAATCACTGAAGGCTAATTTATTTTGGTGCAAAGGATTAACGTTAAGCCACTCTGCGTTTTGTCTCTGAGGAACACGCAGTTTCTCAGAACGTTCGTCCTACACCAAAATAAATTCGCCCTCAGTGATTCGTGTGCTCCAGAACTTTCTTTGGATTCTGCCTGAGGGAAGGAGTCACATTTTGAACGTCACAGTTCTCAAACTTTCTGACATTAACGACCCGGAGACAGACAGAAATTAGACCCAACACCCAGTTTAATAAGATTTTGTCTCTCCCCTTCTGTTTTTCCATTTTATAGAATTTTTTTTCTCCATTGAATACATTCAACTCAAGACCAAAGTAGTCGTACATTTAGTCACTGTCACTGTGTTACTTATGATAGATATAAGACTGCTTACAGACGATATTCAAATCTTAACCGAGTTTAAAAACGTACATGTAGGAGACCACAGACATTTTTTACTTTATAATCCTCTAAACGCACACACTAGACCAGGGGTTCCCAAACTTTTCAGCCCACGACCCCCAATATAACGGTGCTAGAGACTGGGGACCCCCATTGTCCCTGGAGGTGCTTAAAACATTTGACATTGCACACAGCCACGCACGCTATTAGGCCTCTCCAAACACACGCCATCATATTTTTGTATATATTTTTAAATTAATGGGTGAAATATGCAATTTAAAACCATTTTCCATTTTTAAATGTTTTTGGAAGGAATCTCGCGACCCCCCTAACAGTGTCTCCCGACCCCCACTTTGGGAACCACTGCACTGGACGATTGGACCAGACCACGAGACAACACACCTGCCGTTTGTAGTAACGATTCCACAGACACGAGTTCCCACAGAAACTCACATGATCAAATGTATATGGAATATGGAGGACGATCAAAGTCGTCAGCTGGCTGTCATTCTTTGTCTTTCGTGCAACATTATAAAGACACTCATGTTGTTGCCGTAAGCTGCCCTTCTTTTAATATTCCACTCGGCCCGGCGCTCAGTTATGTTTATTTTCACTGCCATGTTTGTGAGCTGTAAAAGCACAACACATCCTGTTGGCGATGCTTCCGTCTGCTCGATCTCATTGGCTATTACCGGTATTCTATCGTAGGTAAATCGATCTGGAATGGTAAATATCAAAACATGTTTGATTTTTACGATTCCAGATCGTGAACATGGAAATCTCTGAACCCATCGGCTATCGTCTGATAAAATGATAAAGCGGGAACTACATTCAGCTTCTGTCAGTGCTTGTGTTGTAGTCAACAATCTACAATCTGCAATCTGACCAGCTACTCCAGAAGCAAGCATGGAGTTGGTGTTGACAGACAACTTCTAAATGGGGATTATAAACTGCACTCGCTGTTTCTGTTCTGTTTGAGATTATCAAAGGTTAAATCATCGCCCGTGGGTTCAGGGTTCGTCTGCACCTTTTCCCTGCACATGGATTTTCTTCCTGATAAAGACAAAGCCCGCTGAAACAATAGAGAACAAAACGACAGGGATTACCAATGGAAACAGAACTTTTCAAACACTTACATCCAGTCCTGCACAAACAGATTTTTATCTTTTATGCAGAATCTGTAAAACAGATTAAAAGAATGCTTATAATTCTGTAAAAAGTCGACATTTCTGGTATAAAGCAGCTCTAATGTGACACTAATGATGTCTCTGTAAAAGTCTTGAGTCTGAACAGTCTGATTTCCTGCTCTAATACGGTCATTAAACACACCAAGAGAACAGTGTGTGAGCCGTGCAGCTCTCTGGTGGCCGCTCTGTGTCTGTAATGGCCGTGGACAGCCGGGGTGACATCATCCTCTATAATGGGGGGCGGTTGGAGCCGCCTGGTGTGATGCTTCCCCCTCCACCTCCTCCAGCTCGAAGGCTTTGGAGCCTGAGTAGACGCTTGTGATGCTGTGCAGGGCCTCGCACCGAGTCAGACCACACCTCAAACGGCTCGGGGTCGCCGCACTAAAACCTCCATTTAGATCTGGACCCGGCACAACCCACCAAACCCAAAAGCGGCACCAGGCTCCAGCCAGCCGCAGCGCTAAACCCGTTTCCTCCCAGACTAAATTTGTAAACGCCCTCCCTCGTCTCGCCCCCTTCACACTCCTCGCCGTCTTCAAGCGTAAAGGGGGATTGGTGCCAGGCGGGGAACAAAAGCAGACTTCTTGATTTGTGAACGGGGCCATTAGTGATTTTTATTTCTTCAATTGGATCGCACGCCCACCTACCATCCAACAGCCCCCCTCCCTCTCTACGCCCTGCATGTTAAACTTCCTGCTTAGAAACTCTAAAGCACATTACGTCCAATGGTTGCGGCCATATTGCATCACTCAGCGTCTCTCTGATGCTTCAACATGCTGTTCCAATAAATCGAATCATTCAGGAGAGTGAAGTCAACCTTTTATGATTTTACGGCTTCCTTCTCTCTTTGGGTTCCTGGGAGTTTCTGGATGATTCCCAGAGCTTTTATTCCAGGTTTTACAGTACGGGGGGAGCGGCCTGTTTTTGTCTGACTGATGTTCAGTCAACGTGACGCCGCTGGAGAATCTTATTAACACCTAATTCTGAATCATCGCCGTCACTTTAAGATCTGCAGAGCTTCATCATGGGTTACAGAGCATCAGAGCGTCCTGTCTCCTAGAATTTATCTTGATGTGCAACTAATCTGAAGCAGCATCCACATTTGGAAGGACAAGTTGCCTCGATTTGTTTTCTGTCTATAAAAAAGGGAAAAAGTTGCAAAATGTTGTCAAACAATAAAACGTCTAATTTGCGGCCTGTCGAGATATCTGACGAAATGTAACCCTGTAAGATTTTGTTTAAGCACCTGCAGCTCATGATTAATGTCACGGAGAGATTTTGGTTTTACTTTATCACAGAATATTCTTCAGGTAATTTGTGACACAACATGTTTATTGGAATGCAATTTTTTCCACCTTAAATAAAAGTTGCTTTGTTCTCTGGTGCAGGTCTTAGGCCGGGTACAGAGCGTACGATTTTGGGCCGTCCTGTACAGGCGATAACCAATCATGGTAAAACCTGCGGTCATATCTCCAAAATGTTGGTCCTACGTCGCTCTGTGAGAGAGGCTCAAAGGTGGCTGATACTTTAAGCTCAGATTTTACACAGCTCCTAGCGGTTATATGCATATTGCATCTCACGGACGCACGGCGTTCCTTTCTGAGGATGTGCACAACCAACGCTCGAAACCCCTGCAGGATGCGTGAGGCTAATGTACGTAAAACCTGAACTTTCTTCTGTGCAAAGTGAGGCGTGCATGTTGAGTCCTACTCTCTGATTAAAGGTAGGTGTGAAGTGAGATAAGATGTGACGTAAAAAATGACGCAGAAGTATCAGACGAAGTAACAATAATGATAATAATGAGAATATTTGTCTTTCTATCAATGCTACGTGTAGTTCAACAGAATCACAATCTAAACTAAAGAGTGGAGAAGAACATACTGGAGAACAGGAAACATAATGCAGCAGGTTAATTAAGTTCACGGAGACCGTAGTGGGCGTGGGCAGATAGCCAATTCACTGACTCCAGTCACAGGATATAAACGTCACTCCCCCTCTTATTGGCTCGAGGTGAATTCTCCGGAGAATATCCTGCTGCGTTCTCACATCGGCTCACTCGGATTTGCTGTAGAAAAAATACTAGGGGTCTGGCAGGGGAAACTCCGCGTGAAGTCTGAGTGAAAAATGTGTCTGTTTGTGTTCACACATGCAGCTCCTCCAGGAAATTTTAGGAGTTCTTCTGCAAGTGTGAAATCCCTAATACAGTAGATAAAAGTTTTGGTCCCTTCCTTGCTCAGAGTCGTTCTGAGCCTGTTCCTCCTAGAATGTGATTTTTTTAGCTAAGTTTGGAGCTCTCTGAGAGAATTCTCCAATTGTTTGTGAACACGGGCGCTTCCTTGAAGTGTCCTATATGCAGGGGCGCCACAAGGAACTCCAGGCCACGGGAAAAGATCTCACATTGGGCCCCACCACAATCATTGTCCAAACTAACCCTGCAGAACTTTCTATAACCAAACCTCCATTACACATTATTGTTAATGTAGGGGGGGGGACAGTATAATGAAACAGTTTTGAGCACACTGTGAAGGCCCCTGCCTTTATGAGCCCTGCTAAGTGTACAGTGTTGCTGCTCTGTCTTAACGTACCTTGTTTGTCCATTGTGCTGTCACTCATCTGCCCAGGGGAGTACAGTTAAAATGAGCCATGATGTCTAAACCGGCACATTACAGAAATGTTATGAATGTCCCTCCTGTCACTTTAAACTGCATAAATAACATAAATAATCTCAGTTGTTCCTCTGGTTCGGGTTTCATTGCTTTAATTAGCTTTGAAAACATCTGTATCAACCTGCAGGTGTTTTTTTTCTTTCAGGTTGAAGCAGATGTTGCTTTCACCTCCTTCCCTGAGGTCACAGGAGGTGCAGCAGGAGAACAGCGACCTCTACTGGAGGGAGATTAAAGTGATTTTTTGACAGTATGCTTGCATACTGTATGTGTGTAAATGAATCCTTTGAGTGTGATTCAGAGAAATGCAGAGGTTTGTTACATGCTCAACTCGTGCTGACCTCTTGTTAATGAACATTTAATGTTTATGTGCTTCCAGATGTTTATTGTTGTATATTTTTGTTAATGATTGACGTATTGCTGTCTTTGGGCTGCAATCATAAAGCTTCCTAACAAAATGCTTAGACATCTTTTTAGAATCAGGGAAGTTTCTATGAATTTCCCCTGAAAGTTAAACTAGATTAGAAGTGTTTCAGCTCTTATGAGAGCTCCTCAGGTGTCAAACTGAGAGGAGTGGTGAGGAGGACTTTTAACCTGATGAAGAGTTTCTTAAGCTGAGGAGAAAGCAGAGAAATGTTCTTTAAACACGACATGAAGAAGAATCTGTTTGACTCATAGTCGGGCCGAAAAAGACAGAAATTATTTGTGCAGACATTTCAATCCATCTCTGACTGTTTTCAGTGCAAAGCGAGACATGCATGTTGAGTTTCTCTACAAAATAAAATACATCAGCTGACTTCAGAGCAAAAGCAGCGAGTAGTGAGAACATTTATAGAAATGTAGCGAAGTCAAAAGTATGATATTTGTCTTTCAAATGTAGAGGAGTCAAAGCCATAAGTTTCCCCTGAAATATAATACTCAAGGAAAGTAAATGCACTTTGTTACTGTCCACCACCACGGATACAAAGACCTCCTCTTCTCCAAAATCCCCTTGTCCCTCTTGATCCACTTATTCCCCCTCTTGTTTTACTGTCGGCGTGTTTCAAATGCAGAACTGTTTACTTGACATTTATCCGTCTGTGAATAAATAGCGTGTCTCTGCAGCAGCTCAGGAGTCAAGGGTTATTGCTGCTCGCTGTCAGTCATATTTAGCTCTCGACCAATAATAACCCGGTGACCTCTGCATATTTGGCACTCAGCGGGGTCATCGGTTGCGTCCTCAGGGAGCCGTTCTGTTCAACGTCTCCTCTCACGCTGGGAAGTGGAGTTCCCAAGCATTTCCCCCCCCGACTGTGATCCAGAACAATCCCAGGTTGTCGTCCAATCAGGGAGTAGTTTGAGCCGCCCTGCTCCGTGTGGACATGACGCATGGCGTGGACAATGAGAGGATACAGAGGCAAGCTGGATGGGTGCAAATGCCCCCCTCTTTGTCATGACGACAGGGTTACATAGGTTGTTTTACAGTGTAGTGTCCATTTCCTGAATGTAATGCAGTGACACCTCGGTGCAGCTGTGGTCGTTGTTAAAAATGACGACCCAAACATGTCGCTCCAACACGGATAATAAATAAAATGTGTTTCTGTGGAGCAGATCCACACAGAGTCACGCTACAAACTGACCAGAACTGAGCCTTTTTCTGTTTTGTGTGTGTCGTGACATCTGCTGGAATCATAGCAGGAGCCTGTCCCGTCCTGTTTGCAGTTGCCGTGGAGACAGGGCCAGTGTGCAGGAGGCAGAGCAGGGTTTGGTCCAAGCTCACTGGGACTGAAGAGGAGGCGGCGGTTTGGACGGGATGGACTGCATTCAGTTCCAGGGCTTTCCAGAACCTCCCAGGGGCTTCATTAAAACAAAGGGAGGAGGAGGAGGAGGAGGAGGTGGGACTTCCTGCTGGAATGTTTCAGACAAACTATGACCCCAGAGGCCTTGCAGCTTTGACGAGACAAGAGATCTGTAGTTGCAGTTTTGTTCAATCATATCTATGGTTTACAGACGTTCTGCTGCAGTGCTGCAACAACCTGTACCTCAAATTCTGAGCAACAAATCTGCTCAAGGTTTTAAGGTCACGCTCGAGGCAGAAATCCCAAAAAGAACATCCTCTGATGTCCAATAGCAGCTGCAACAACAGTCATTTAACACATTTTTCAAGTTTTAAAACCAAATCTAGCTGTAGCTTGTGCAGAATCTGCAGAAAAGGATCCAAATAAAGTGTAAATAAATGCACGTTTCCCTTTGACTGTGAAGCGTGTCTACAAACTGCAAAGAAAATAATGTTGCATCACTTGTGCTGACTGAATTTGTTGCATGACTTGAACAGTTTTGCAGAAGAAGAAGGAGAAGATTTTAGAAATATACTTTATTTATCCCGTGAGGGGAAATTCCCTTTTACACTCGGTTGTTGAACATGCTGCACACACATGCACAAACAGGATCCTGTGGACATGCACTGATGGAGAGATGTCAGAGTGAGGGGGCTGTCCACAGCGAGGTCTCCTGAGCTGGTGGAGGGGGGGGGAGGGGGGTTCTGTGCCTTGCTCAAGGGCACCAAAGCAGTGCTCAGGAAGTGCTTGGCACCTCTCCAGCTAACAGACCTTTCCACACTTGGTCACTGGGACTTGACCCGTTGAACCGGCGACCCTCCGGTTCCCAACCTGAGATCCTACAGACTGAGCCGCTCCACGCACATGAAAACATGAAAGACACTGATTTGAGTCTTTGTGTCTCTGTAGAGATCAGGGTTTGTGCTAAAATAACCTCAAGTATAAAATAATGTAAGCTTTCATATGAAATACATTCGTCTAAAATCTGTCACGACTGACATAAAGAGACGCATTCTTGTCCATGCACATTTATCTATAGATGATACTTAAGTGACTGTTTCTCTCTTCATACAGACACAAAGGTTAAAAGAGAAACAGTGAAGGACAGAGGAGCAGAACAACACCTGTTTTCTGACGGCTGCATGGCTGCGGTTCTTCTCTCAGCAGGAAACAATAGAGACGTGTTCACTCTGAATCAACAGACGCACTCAGGAAGCAGCGTGGGACGACTACTTGGATCCCAGATTGTTTCTATGAGTGTGATTTATATTTCCATCTGTAGGTGTTTGTTATGTTCGCCCACTCTCCTCCGGACGATGTTTTGGAACAGAGTCCTCTCTCTGTGTGTTTCAGGTCTGCCCCGCCCCTCTCTGAGTGTCCGCATAACTCACACCTGAGATTCGTCCGATCCTCTGGTGAACTGCGACCTCCTCAAAGAGACTTCTGACCCTTTTGCACACAGAGCTTTGTGTGTGACAAGAGAAGAAATCCTCTCAGTGTAAATAGTGAATCATGTTCTGTGATCACACGTTTTCCTTCTTAATGAAGTGTGTCACACAACCGGCGTGTTTATCTTCCACCTGATTGATCCTTTATAAAGCGCTGATTACATCCTACTAATTACACAATCAGGGGGAGGCAAGACACACACACACACACACACACACACACACACAGACACACACACGCACACACACAGAGACACACCGATCAAACACACAAACACACACACTGTCGAAAGAACACACACACACACACAAACACACACACAAACACACACAGACACACCGATCAAACACACAGACACACACAAACGCACACACTGTCGAAAGAACACACACACTCCAAAAAACACACACACACACACACACACACACACACACACTCAAAAGAATAAACACACACACACACACACACACTTTTGAAAGAACACACAAACACACACACACGAAGAACACACACAGGGTATAAAGACACATCGTTCAGAAGAAGAGGACACACACACACACACACACACACACACACACACACACACACACACACACACACACACACACACACATTAATGTAAACAAAAAATGCGTGCAAAAAGTATCCGTGCAAAGATAAATACACTCACACACACACATTCAGGCGTGGGCATAAATACACATTCCCTTCCTCTTTCTCACACCCACACTAACGCACACACATTCCTGGACTCTGGCTCACGTGTGGCGTGTTTACATGCCGCCATCACTTCGTGGTCTGGCGTGAGGCATCGAAAGTGATCAAGAGAGCAGACCAACAAAAAGCCGGGCCAAGCCGGAGAGTAAATAAGTAATAAATCTATCCCACATCAGCGGAACGGCTCTCTGTAAACACGCTCTTAAAAGCATGGTGTGTTGTGGCGTCTCTGCGTGGAAGGGCAACATGGCCGACATTCCTGCCGCTCTCCACAAGAAAGAAAACGAGCGCTGAGTTTACGCGGGTTTTGGCCGGTTCCCTTCAGAGCATCTGGTGGCTTTAATCACAACAAAACACAATTAGTCAACGTCAGACAGACGGAGGAGGAGGCGAGAGGGAGCGGCTCAAACAACGTGTGAGAAAGAGATACGAAGAGAGAGAGGGAGATCTGTACAAGGACGTGAGGAGGAAATTATGACCACTTACTCAAAGAATAAAGATTGTGGGAGCAACTTGGGGTTAAGTGTCTTACCCAAGGACACATCGGACATGTGGCTGCAGGAGCTGGGTATCAAACCCTCGACCTTGCGGCTGAGAGACGACCGACTCTACCAACTGATCCACAGCCGCCCCAATGCAGAAATGTTTTGTGTGCAACAAGGACGCCATAAAACACAATACATCAGTGGTTCAAGCCCCCCCCCCCCGTGTATTTAGAAAAGCTGATTCCCCCGACATAGAAAAGTGAAATATTGCTCTAAAAAATTAACATTAATCTATTAATAAGTTTAGCTTGAACATCAGCTAAAATGAACACTCCTGTTTCGTCACAGCAGGCGACCTCCTCAGAGTCGACGAGACATCCGTGTGTTTGCACCATTTTAAATGTACTCCAGAAGTTTCCCTTCCTGCGGTGATGATGTGTCTCTGCTCTGAGACGCTCCGGTGTGCCACATTCATCAGCTAAGGCACGAGTTCCCCTCTGTTCTGTGCATTTAGAAATATAAATTATCATCATTTCTTCATTCATTGTATTTCTCTGTAGCGTTCACAGAAAAATGAAACAAGAAACTCGTGTTTTTCACTGTTTTGGTTGAATATTTCTTATTTTTCTTGTGAAATGAAGCAAAACAAGTTCACTCTTAAAATCTCAAAGGACAACCGTGTTTAAATCGAGTCCTAAAACTTCACAACAAAAGAAAGAAACACAAACTTTTCTTCTGACTGCGGACGTTTCTCTCTCTCATTGTTTTCTCCGTCTCCAAACTTTAACACCATTTTGTGGTTTGTACATTTTGTGTTCAGGGTTCAATGTTGTTGTTTTTCGTATTCTTATTTCTCTTTTTTCAGTCAAACTCCAACTTTTCTTTAGAAACAACTCAAACATGGAGAACAACAAACACCTCTAACTCTGTGTGCCCCCCCTAACCCTAACCCCAGAGGTCACACATGAGCGTGGCGATCATTTTACTAGTCACCATCAGGGCCGTTTAATAGAGATGGAAAGAAGCTGGGATTTGTGGGGGAGTTTGAAACTGATCCCTGGCTCTCTTGTAAAAGTTGCACACTTGACTGGACGCATGCGAGGACGGGAAATTGATCGTAGCAGAGTGGGTGTGAAATATACGCACGGCTTCGGGCCACCTGGAGGTGTGTGTGTGTGTGTGTGCATGACTTCTAGGACACCATGAGGGTCCCACGCACCACTTTAAATCTGGAGGTAAAGCGAGGAGCAGTAACCCCAATAACTTCTACGGCCGAAATTAGCATCGCTTTTGAAAAGAGGCCTCCCACACAGCTATCAGCACGAGCCTAATTATCGTCTCCGAGAGCCGCGAGTTCACTCCAAACACTGAACCTCGTAAGTCATCCACACTCAGACGGCCACGCCTCCCTCTTAAGAACGGGAATACTATTATAAAAAAGTCCCGATGACATAAAACAAAGCGATTGGTTCTGACAAGGGAGGAGATTTTAGCTCATTTGGGGTTTTTCAGAAGAGGGAACCAGCTCAGATTGATCCTGAGCTTTACGGCCTGCTTCCCCCTCTGTGCCCGGGCGCTGGCTTTATTTCTGCGTCTGCACAGCAGGACATAAATCATCCTCGGACTCTCTTTCTTCTGCTCCCTCTTTCTTTCTTTCTTTCTCTCCTCTCTGAAGCGAGGGATGTGGCTGTCTGCAGGACAGAGTCCGGCTCTCTCGCCTCCGGAAGAATTAGACCCGCAGACATTACCACATTGTACTTTGTGGTGCAGAGTTTTTCAAAAGGGGGAACCAGTTCTGGCTCTGCTCGGTCCCTCTCCTGCGGGCCCCTCGGGCCTCTTTCCCTCACTCTCTAATTAGATTATCCAGGTCCCTAATCTGGCAACCAAGGGCTCCAATCTGGCAACCCGGCTACCTTTGCGGCAGCAGAATATCTGGTCTTAAGAAGAGGAAATGACCTAAATGCTGGTCAGTTTGGTGTTCTGTTACGCTCAATGGTGTGCTGACAAAACGACTTTAGTAATGAAGACGTTAGAAGAAAAGAGGATTTATGGCCCTGCTTTAAAAAGTGCTGCGCCAAGCGAAGACTTGTGGTCGTGGTGGCCATTTTAGGAGGAGAGCTGGCAGCTGAAGGAGCCGTCGCAGGTCGGGTCAGATCCAAAACAGCCAATTAGGAGCTCTGGGTCTGTCGCATATCAATAAATATCACCAGAGCACGTCGCTACTTGGAGGCCCAGAGTTAATGTGCAATAAAAAAAGCAAAAGTGGATCTCTCAGCTGAAATGAACGCTGAAGTCACTGAAATATAAGCAGCCACTTTCTGTGTGTCTGTCCCGTGTGTGCAAGCATCTTCAAGCGTCTGAGCAGAAGGCTGTAAAATATCACCTCAGGAAAGGAAAGGAAGTCGTCAAGCCAACATGTGAAGCCAAAGGTTTGGACAGTTTAGGAGCCTCGGAGTCTTACAGGCGACGTATTTCTGTCAGTATGACGGTCCAACTCGCTGCCAAAGACGTGATTAAGAAATGTCAAGAAAACACAAAGTGAGTCTGTGCGTAAAAGAAGCCGTTAAATCTGAACGAGCACGCTCAAACGGCGCAGAAGTTCCTGCTGCGAAACACATGTGCAGACAAGACTAATCCAGCTGAGCACTAAATTGCACCGTTGCCGTGTAGATGGGACGTGACAGTACAAAACAGAGGAGGACGTCTGGAGATTACTCCGACAGGAAGAGAGCGCTGTGAATGATTCGGCCTCATAAATCATGTTTTTCAGGGGGAAGCGATGCGGCTTCCAAACGCCGCAGTCTTTGGGTGCTGCTGTAGAAAGCTGGCGTGTGTTTGGTGTTTTTCTGCTCCCACGCTACGACACAAATCAAGATGTTGTGATGACAAACTCGCTGTTGTTGGGATTGGTTCTGGAGAAAAATAGTTACAATCCTTCAGCGAGGTCCAGAGGGAGAAGAGGATCGGAGCTCAGGCCTGCTGGAGGGGTTTGGGGGGGGGGGGGGGTCCTGATTCAGGGAGACATGTTCATGGGAAAGATCAGCTGTTTGTCTCTGTGGTGCCCTTAGTCTGTGTTTGTGTGTGAAAGAAGCCGACGAGTGTGAGCAGATAGTCACAGTCATTCACATACATTGGTTCTGATTCTAACAATCCTCTAGCTTCTGTTTTTTGCCCCCGACCTTTTTGAAAACATTTCGTCTCTGAGGATTTCGGTCGGGACACATTTTGGTGTTGATCGGATTCTCTGGAAATCAAACAGAGAAAAAATATACATCTTGTCATCTCCTGAATGGATCTGGCGCTTTCAGCCCTCCAGGCTTGGATCTGTCCTTCTTATTTTTCTTCTATTCAAAAATGTGTTACAGATTTTTCCAAACACAAACACCTCAGATGACACGACCAAAATCTGATCATGAATAAGATCTCAAACACGAGCACAAACTATCGTCGAGAAATGAACCCATGCATTCTGTAATTCTGTAATACCCTCTATGTCGGGTTTTCCAAACAAGGTCAAGGTCGACTTTATCTGTGTGTCGACTCCAGCGTATCCGAAATCCAGCAGCCTGCCTCCTGACATGCCAGGCCTCCGCCATTCGTATCCAAGAAAAGCTCATAGTCTGTAAATAAACACGGACATAGTCTCACCGACGTCACCCATTACCCAGAACTTCCACCAGATACGTGTGCATCGCGTGTCCAATCCGTTACGGCTCCATGCATCCTCGTCCGTCAACACCCAGAGGCTGCATTCTCCTTGCTGCAGGACAGCTGGAGTGGAAGGAATTCCAGCAGTAATTTTATAGATTCACTCGCAACAGCACGTGATAACACGATGTATGTGGTATAAAACTGTATAAAAACTCTCATAAACATCACAAAAAACACGCATAAGGACAAAGTTCTGAGTGTTTTATTCTGAAAATGAACCGGATGATTTAATGTTGTTTCGGTATCTGACTTCCTGTCCTGGTCGATCTGCTCTGTGCTAAATTGATGCTTTGTGCTCCGGCATCCGGCAAAAATAAAAGCCTGCAGCGCAGCGGAGCCAGTGGAAACACACACATTGAGTTACTGAAGGGGACGCTTGAAGCCCGTTGATGGCGGTCGCCATGCTGTCCTTACCTATCCTTCAACGGACTGACAACAGGCAAAGAGCTGGAGCTGATATTACTCTGACTTTTCTTACTTTAAAAGTTCTTTCCACCTTTGCTCCTCTTTTCATCCGTCGTTCACAGTTTTACCTCCTCGCCTCTTTCTGTCCATCAACACCGATCTCTGTTCCTTTCTCTCTTTGTTTCCTAACTTCCTTTTTTATCCCTGCCAATATTGTTGCTGGTTTCTTCCTTTCTTTGATCCTTTCCTCGTTTCCTTCCCTCACTCACTTCTATTGTGTCTTAAATCCCCGCCCGTCTCCTCTCGCTTGTTTCTCCGCTGTCTCTCTCTGTTAATAAATTATTATCACACTCGTCTCGTGTTTCAGGTCATCCTTATAAAATGATTATCTGAAAGAGTCCGAGCCCCTTCCACGTCCTCGGCAGATGAGTCCCTCCCTCCCGCTCCTCCTCAGATGATGGAGCACCCATTAACCCGTAGCACCCGGCCGCCTCGTAACACAAATAATCAGCTCGGATGTATCATCGCGTCCTCCCACCTACATAATTGTAGAAAATTGTCGGACTTAATTTGGACCAGTTCGCTCCATCACTGAACGCTCTGAGTCTGGCACACTTCATGTAGACAAAGTTTGGATCTCGGTGCTGCTGAGGGAACGAGTCCACAGAGATACAAGACCAGAGATTCTTTGATTTCAAGTTTGACAATGAATGTCGATGTAAAAAGTTCTGTAGTGAAGGAGTGTGTTTCAAGACAAAGACAAATCCAATGAATGGTATGATCACATTAAAGCTAAGGCCAGTCTGCTTCATCATTCATCAGAATTCAAGACTGAACCAATAACAACTGCACCTCCTTCCCTTTAAGGTTTTCATTCAACATGAAGGTAAATCGTCTGAGCTCATTTGAATCACTTCACTCTGTCTTTACTAGATGTGAGTCTCTGCTCGAAGGCGTCACTCCTGTGGTAAAGAGAAACCTTTATTGAGGACATCTGAATGAATGCATCTGCAGTGATTCATGGCGGATCAACACAACACTGCCGCTCAGCACTGGGTTGCTCTCCGCACAGTTGTGGTTCACCACAGCACCACTGTGGGCCCCGGGGCCCCCGAGGCTGTAGCGGGCAAATGAAGCTTCACGCTGACTGACCGGCCGATCGAGTGACTGATTCTCCGTCTCCGGCAGGCTGTTTCAGACGAAGCTGTCAGCGAGCAGTCCCGCGTCCTGCTGAGTCTCATTTATAAGGCGGACTCGGCTGTGAGGGGAGCAGTGACAGCTCAGGAGTAGAGAAATGTGGGATTCATTTGGCCCTCAGGAGCGGTCAGATCGAGAGGATGGAGGACACATGTTGGAGTGGATACGTGGACCGCAAAAGACTGACTAATAAAAAAATGTAAAGAGGAAATCTGCCAGTTTTTGTGCTCGATCACTTTTAATTGAATATTTTTTACTAATAAAAATGAATACGTCGGACACGGCCCTCTCAGACCTCGCCTCTCTTCTGCAGTGTGCTGCTCAGATGTACTGTGACCTTATTCTTTGGGCCATTCTTTGCCTTTATTGCAGAGGACAGCTGAAGAGAGAGAGGAACTGTTGGGACGAGTGACATACAGTAAAGGGCAGAGGTCAGATTTAAACCCACGGCCGCTGTGATGAGGACAACTGTGTGTAAATGTAAATGGTAAATAGACCACGTAGCATTGACATAAAGGCAAATATTCTCATTATAGCATTGTATAGCAGAGTCTGTTGCTTCGTCCGCTACTTCTGCAACTTTTCTTTACATCACGTCTTACCTCAAGAGACGATTTGAAGACGGCTATAGAGATGCTGTATCCGGCAGATGTCCAACAAATCCTCAGAGCAACTTCATCCACTAACGTTGTTGCTCTGATGACTTCATGAGGTCACATTCCTGCACACCTTTCCTCCTTCTTTATTGTACTTGGCATCAAACTCTTAGTGGGCTTCCTGAGCCGTCTAAAGTCCTCTTATTCTTCAGTTTGCTCCTTTGACCCCCTCGCTGTGTTTGTTTTGTAGTCTCCAGTAAGAAGTGCTTTCTTGTGGTTTCTCTCCCCGTGCCCTTGTGTTAGGCGTTGCAGGCGTGGATGTGCCGCTTTTATTGTGATCCAGATCAGAGAATCCCTTAGCCAGGGTGGAGGCTAAATTTAGGGCTGTCACAATCATTTCAAACCTCTGCACACAGAAAACCTGCAGTGGCAGCGCTTCTTTGGAAAGGTGACATGTCACTGATTAGACTTTTACATAATTAAAGTTTCATATGCTTGACTTTTACATATACCTCTCTCACTGCTGAATACTGAGACTGTAATCAGATCTGTTTGAGGGATGCTTTGCTGAGGATCTGGATACAGTCTCTATCTCTGCAGCACCAGCAGTGACACCATCAAAACAAGACCTGGTCTAAAGTCTCAGCCATGAGCGATATGTCTGGATAGCATCAAGCTAGCTCAGAGAACACATTACAACAACCATGAACCATCAATTCAATTCAATTTTCAACGTCATTAATCCCTCGGAGAACAAACGCTTTGGACTTTCTTCCACATGAAATGACAAAGAAACCCAGCGACGCACAGACAACGATACATTACACATACAGGGGATAAAATGAGACGAGACCTTCAAAGAATACACGAGGATCAGTCTGCACAAGCTGCTCCGGGTCACACAGCTGGACTACCTGAGCGCCTTCTTGCACACAGTCTCACCTGAAGGGGTTGATGAAGGACTTATTGTGACTTATTGGAGCTCCACCCTGACGCTCAGCCACCACCATCAGACTGTGTCGTCCCCACGACCACCGCCGTCCTCATTCATGCACGGCCTGGTTGGGCTACAGACATACCAAGAATTATGCTACAGTTCTAGCTGTTGAGAGGGGTTGGCTCTTGTATTGTGTAGACCTATTTAGCCTGTTTATATTAAAATTCAGACATCGACTTGAGCCCTACCACTTAATGGATTAGCCCAACCAAAACTCAACCAAAAAAAAACCCTGGCGCTGCCACTGGCTGACTGTAAAACAAGTTGCCCTCTCACAGGGAAAACAACGACAACTTGACCTTGAGGTTGAGGTCAGAAAAAAATCCCAGCACCAAGACACTTCTCTGGAAGTGGAAGGAAATGTTTTAGTGGTGAATACGCAGAATCACACACTACACAAGAAAACACAGAGAGACGCTCTCACGATCTCTGATGGTGAGTCAGCCCAGAGCGCTGCAACCAAGGGGTCCATGAGAGCTTAACACACCTGGACCCAATCAGAGCTAACACACACACACACACACACACACACACACACACACACCTGACTCTGCACTGAGATGATTCCCTCCCCACATCTTAAATGTTTGTTTTATTTTTACAATTTATTTTAAGAGTAAAGAAAGAATCTGCGGCGATTCTGCAGTCTGTCAGGACCCTCGCCAAAAATCAATTGTGGGGCCCTCTAAGCAGCGTTCATCACCATCATGTCTGCCAGTGTCCCGACGCTTCCTCCTCTTCCTGTTTCTTTTTTCTCTCCTGCAGATAGATAATTCCTCTAACCCTAACCGATTTTTATTTGTTGACTTTCATTGACAAACTTTGTTTTGCACAGCAATAATGCATGCAACGCGTAGCAGGGCAATGACAGTGAGTGCTGCCAGATGGGGCCCCCTTAGGGAGGTTTCCTACTGTTGTTGTTGGGTCACTGCTGTGGTTTAAAGTTTGTCAGCCCTCAGGGGGCCCCAAGCAGTTGCCTGCCTTGACTGTTGACAAGCAAGCGCCTCTGGAAATAATTAAGCATCATGTTCATTTGTTCAGACATTACCTTTCCTCTCACAGTGATGACTTCCAAACAAATCAGAACAGAAACTTTAGGCCCAATGAGGGACCCTGACCTCCACCCTGTCAGTCCCACTTTACAAGCTGGGGGGGCGGCAGGGGAGGCGGACTGTGGGGTACTGTACTTTTATAAACTAAACGTTTCTTTATCATTAGTTGTTGAAAGAAATGTTCAGCCCTTTATAAGAACCATAACAAGTGTAGTAAGACCACAGTTGATGTAGAGACGGACTGAAACAGCCCTGCTGTGAGTCTTTGTCCAGACAGGTCCAACGAGGCCCCCTAGTGCCAACAGACTGTATAACAATCCCATCCTACCAGAGTTATAAACTGCTTTGTCCACTAGATGTCGCCACCGTCAAAGAAAAACACAACGTAACCGAGAAGCAGCTTCCACTCTGACCTGAGAGACTTGAAAGCTGCTCATACAAACACTGAAACTGGGGATTTCTGCCTCGTCATGACATTTCCTCCAGGTCCTATTCATGTCAGTGACGGGGATGTAACCCACAGCTCGTCCTCAGTCTCTATGAGCATCCTCAGATAAAGGTTGACACTTTTTTTTAGCTCAGAGGAAAAAGTCCGGTCCGTTTATTTCAGGTTTTCAAAAATCTAAATGTTCACCCGGGACGCTTCTCAATCTGTATAACTGAGGTATCTAAAGTGAGATTCTGTACCAACTATATGAGGTTTCCAAGAAAGAAGTGAATAAGCTAATGTTTGTAATAAAGACAAACTTTGGAGAGGAAGAGCAGGAAAACGTGTGAGGAGGTGAAGAAGGAGGAAGCCGGATATTTGGAATCCAACAGGGTTATTACGTCAACGAAAACAAACGAAATTAAGAAAACAAAAAAAACCTTTTTGTTAAATGAAACTAAAATAATCACGATGCTCTCAAAAGAACAATTACTAACTGGAATGTTATTGTGTGTTCAAAATGATGGACATACTGAGTGACACATAACCTCGGGATAATTTGTCTCACACGTCAGTTTCAAATCCGGGTAAGCTTGAGGACTGCGGGAGGGTCGATACTCTGGTGGTTATGTTGCACGTCCCCTGACAGAGGCTGTAGTCCTCGTCGCAATAGCTGTGGGTTCGAATCCGACCTCGGCCCTTTGCTGCACGTCATCCCCCCCTCTCTGCTCCCTGCATTTCCTGTCTTCTCATCATTTTCTTATCAGGGCTGTCAGGATTTAAAAAGTTAATTGTGATCAATTAGAGATCGTGGATCTAATTAAGACGACACAACATGCTATTTGTACGTTTTTCTCTTTATTCCCGCGTGATCTTGTAGTTCTCCTGTGATCTTGTAGTTCTCCTGTGATCTTGTAGTTCTCCTGTGATCTTGTAGTTCTCCTGTGATGTGTATACAGATGCTCATGGCTCTGCTGCGCTCACGCTCCAGAAACGGACCCAGTGGAGCAGAGCGCCCTGGCCGTCGGGCGGAGAAAAACCGTGGCACTGACAGAACGCAGTGTGCACGGACTATTTGGAAAGTGGCAGTAAGAGTCCAATGCATCTTACATTAGTCAACTTAGCGAGCAGAGCAGCGTAGTGTGTCTCTTTGTGTGAACTGCTGGCATGACCCAGTCGAGTGTGCGCCGCCAGGAGGGGCCCCTGTGAACCCTGGCCTAGGACCCCAGCGGACTCTAAAATGCCTCTGTTTACAAAAAGAAAAGAAAGAGTTTTGAAGAGCTCGTCCTACAGAGAGATAAACATAAAGCTTAAAAGAGAAAGTGAATTAAAAACAAAAGAAGCAGCAGATTACGTAGACGTTACATTATCAGTTGCTTGCAGCTCTCTTTATTTGTCACTGTGGGTTCAAATCTCCAGAGTAGCCCCCCTGTAATCTAAGCGTACGCTGTGAGGAGTTCATTACAGGGATCTGAATCTCAACAGGGAGCTTCTCCTGCCCGAGGCGGCTCTCTATCAACAGTTGGAATTCCACCGAGCTGCTGAGGACGGAGATGTGCAGGAAACCGGAGACGCTGTGGAAGTGTGAGAGCCGGAGACACAAAGCGAGCGGGCCTTTGTGGACGTCTTAGGAATGTTCCGGCGTCAACACTTTTAAAGACTCTTTGATGTGCGGCGCTGTTTTCACCTCTCCTGTGACCAATACGTGATCCTGAGGAGGCCTGTAGATACCAACACACTACAAAGTTAGACTTTTTGATATCGATAAATTGACATTTTGTAATTCCTTACTTATCGTTGTAACTTCCATGAAGGTAACTTAAAGCAAGTTTAGGTGGAAGTTGCTGTTTTTACTTCTCTTTACTTTTCTGATCGCAGCAATCTTTTGTTTTTCTGAGAATTCAGATGAAACCTCCTGAAGATAAAGATCTCCTTAGAGGATTTTTACTGCATCAGTAATGTACCTGCAGGTGTTGTTGAGGTCAGGTAACATCGATGTCTGGAGCACTGTGACTTCCTGGCTTTAACAATCTGGCAAAGAGTGACCGTTTCCTTCTGTATATATTTAATAAGACTCATTTACATGATGTTAAAAATGTTGATTTGTTGTGCTAGTCCGTCTTTAACTGGACTTTTAAAATACATACTCATTTCTCAAATTCGTACGATAATGCAGTTGGGGTTCCATTTACTCTTGGATGTTTAAACCTCATTAGGCCCCAAACTGACCACGGCCTTCTGAGCGCGCTCCACAGTTCACCCATCCAGGCCACGACCCGGAAGTAGAAAACAGCGTAAATGGGTAGAAGAGAGACGGAAAGAAAAAAAAGACAAAGGCATGGCGATGGCTTGAGTTAGAATCACTCATTTTTGTGCCAATAGTAAAGCGTGGAGTACGTATGAAAGGTACAGGGCTGAGGGGCGCAGATGGCCTAGCAGGATGGGGTCTTTCAGGGGGGCGGCCCAGGTTAGGGACGGACCTGTGACTCCTTTCCTGCATGTCAATCCACACTATTTCTCCCCTTTCCGACTCCATCCACTTCTACTAAAACATAGAACAACACATAACACATGTTTGTTTGGTATGTGACGTAATGAGTCAACTGAAAGAAGGTCCAATAGAAACTGGCTGAAAGTAACTACCTGAAGGAGGTCACCTTTTCCTCTCTCCATACTCGACCTCTGCAGAGTGGGAATGCTGCAGGGAACAGGAGCCTCCTCTGCACTCAGCTGCTTCTTTAAAGGCTTCACTGAAGCACGACGTCGCAGACAGACGACCGGAACCTGCAACTTCACCTCCGAAACTTTGCTGCTCTTCAGTTTTTATGTCTCATCTGAAACTTTCAGGCTGATCCTAAAACATTCAGAAACCACAAAAGAACGTCGTCTGAAATGAGGACCCGTACAGAATAATGTTAAGAAAAATCATTTATTCTGCAATATTTTACTGAGTACAAAAGTAGAAGAACCCCCCCCTAAATATGACCCCATAATCCCATCCATTCCATTTAATATTTAAATCATTTCAAAATCCCTTTTTTTCCCTTTTTTCTAAGTTTGTATGTGTCGCTGTTGTTTGGTGACGTCTCGCTCAAAACAACGACTAGCTCTGCAATGTAAAGGTTTTGAAATCGAACAGCTAGAAGCAGAAATTCTGAAGAGATGCATCGTAATGAAGAGATGCGTAAAAGCGCCCAATCAACAAGCTGAGACATGGAGGGGACGGCCGGCTCCTCCCCTTGTGTATAAAAGCTGTTTTAGTCAAGGACTAGAGAGAAGAAGAAGAACATACTCACTGATTATTTGGATGTCACGTAAGTGTTTTTAGATCACGCTCATTCTGTGTAAATGTACATGCAATGTGAAGCTACAAGCTAACGAGAGAGCGCTAACATTAGCCTGCTAACACAACAATGCAGGACACAGACCATTGCAGCTCGAGCAAAGGACAATCTTGTCCACCGCGTGCACTAAAGTCCTTTATGCGAACGCGAGTGGAGAGGAGTTGGAGGTGTGTCTCTGGAGGAGAGCGGAGGCTTCAGTATGGCAGAGCTGTCTCAAAACAGAAGTTTGTTTTGGTTTCGTGCTCGTGCTCAAGGGCGACATCTACTGGATCAAAAAGTCGCACATTCTTCCTTTAGTTTGTAAATTCCACAACCAAGTTTCTAGTGAGAAAGCCTTTGTTTTAATAGCAGTGTCAAAAGGTCGTTGATTGTGTGAATGAATGGGATGCTTACCATGCAGTCAGCATCACAAAAGGCAAGACTGAGCTGCATTATGGGAATTGTAGGACTAAATCTTTGGAGCTTACTCTGGACTGAGAGTCAACTCTTGGAGTTAATCTGGTTGCACTCAGAACAGAAAATAAACAACAGTCTCATCCCTGCAGTGTTCATAAGTCTTGTTGAGGGGATTTACTTCAGGTGCTGCTTCATGCCTGCAGAAGCTGTCCAACCAGAGCCGGGCTCCTCTCCTGGATCAGGACTGACGTGATCTCCGCGACCTTCAACACTGACCTCTCCCAACGCTCTTTTTCCTGAGAGAGAGGGAGAGAGAGAGAGAGAGAGAGAGAGAGAGTGCAGAAAATTACAGAGAGACACACTTACAACACGCCACATCGCTTAATAAGTGAGCTCAGCAGTAAGATCCTGCAATAATAAAGTCAGACGTCCACATGCAGATTCACATTTGTTCGTGGTTATCTCCTCTCTTAACAGTCACGACTCTGTTTGAGTCATTTGGATGTTTGCGCACCAGTTTACGGGGCCGCCAGCCAGAAGCAAGCAGTTAGCATTAGCAGCCGGTTTCATCTAACAGGGGACAAAGTTAACCAATGCCAACGTTGTTCCACTTATCGTCATGGCAAAAGTTTGTAAAAACTGTTTGGGACATGAAGTCTGGAATGATGAGTTGACACAAGAAGTCTGGAACCAAATGTTCAAATGTCTAAACTGCACTGAACCTCCCAGACAGACAGACTGCAGGTCAGAGCGGGCAATGAAAGAGCAAAGAGGGAGAGAACGGAGATCTTGCAGCTTAAATAGAGCGCTAATTGGAAGGAGGTGATGTCAGGTGATTGTTGAGAATGACAAAGGTCAGTCGTGAAATCAGTGCAGCTCAGGCTGACTGCCTGAACTAACTCGCCTCATTAAAAGAGAGATGTCCCATTGGATTTTTTTCTTCTAAAAATGTAAAGCGTGCTGGCTTTAAAGGTCACATATTCTGAAAAATCCACTCCCCCATGTTTCTCTAACACTAACATGTGTCTCTAGTCTGTCTACAAACCCCCCAATGATGAGAAAAGTCCATCCTCTCCATCTTTTGCCTGCTCCACTTTTCAGAAAATGTGTGCTCAAACAAGGCGTTTGGAGATTTTCCCTTTATGACATCACAAAGGGCAGTAACCCCTCCCCCAGGTGGGTGACACTCCCACAGCTAGGTGTTTGTTCTGCCCTCTGAGTCTGCCTTCTCACTGTAAACAACAGGACATGGAGCGAGAAAGCCCGAGCCACCCAAGCCCTTCCAGAGAGGGGCGTGGTCAGACACAGCTCATTTACATTTAAAGCTACAGACACAGAAACAGCCTGTTCTGAGCAGGGCTGAAATAGAGGGGTTTATAGGCATGATCAAATACAGGATCAGAGTGGATTTAGAACAAGACACTTCACACACATGTTTTGAGGAGCTCTGAGACTTATTTACACTGAAGAGGAGGAGGATATGTGACCTTTAAATCAAATAGGCGTACACTTTTTCAAAAAAACATGGACGTTTCTCAGTTTCATGTTGTCTTTGTGCTTTTTATTTACCTTTTACACAATGTCCAGACTCTTTTTTGAAAACAGGGTTGTTGGCTGAACGTCAATCTGAACTCTAACCCACATCTTATTTGATTGTAAGAATTCAAAAATCTTGTGGAGGACTCTTTGTGTAATTTCATGGCTTGATCAATCAACAGAAGGAAGCAATCTTGGAAGTCAGGGGGGGAGAGCAATGCCACAGAATGAAGCCACTTTCTTCTCTTTTTCTCCACAAATGTGTGTAAATGTCAAGTCCTCTGAATCTCGTGAACCCACAAGGCCTACTTTAAGTGTTATGGTGCATGATATTGGACAGAGCTACACTAAACCACACACACACAACACAAAGAGAGACCATACAGTCACTCAGTGTGTGCCTTTTAAAAGCAAACTGCACTGTTGTGGTTGTTTTGCTTGCGTGATTTCTCTCTGCTGTATCTCTTTCTTCTCAGCAGACCGCCTGCACAATGCACTTTTAATGGTTTCACTCCCCCTGACTTCATTCTTTAGGCTACAGCGACTCCCACCTTTGATTTAGTTTCTGCATGGAGCCTAAGAATGACCTGTTTTCCATCTTTCAAAGCGGCTGCAGTTCAAGGAGCTTTGCTTTGTTTTAACCACAGCCTCCAAAAAAACAGATTTATGCTTCATGCTCTACCTGGACTTTTTCATAAGTCGGTAATAATAAGGCTTTTTGACAAAGCTTTTGATGTAAGCAGAGAGAAAATACATAACAAATATTTTCATTTCTTGAAACTTTGAAGGATATCAGAACACAAGAAAGATGAAGAAACCACAAAGACGAGAAGAAAGAAAAGCCTGGGATTAATTTGGGTTCCTGCAGAGAGCAAACAGTTTCACACACTACAGCTCTGCACTGACAGACCTTCAACGCTACACACACAAAGTTTACGAATATTCGTTTCATGGTATAAAATGTAGTTTATTTATCGGCTCCAGACCCCCCGATACCCGGAACGGGAAAATCAGTATGGATGAGCGATGGATCAATGGATGAATGATTTTAATCACTGATTGTATCACCTACTTCTGATAGAGCTTCATGGTGCGTTCCATTAACCTCAGAGGTCGGATGTCCGAGCTGGGAATGATGACATCACACCCGAGTAAACCGCGTTCCAGTAACGAGTTGGTAACAAGTCGAACAAGCAACATGGACGCCTCCAGTACCTTTGTTTTGTTAGCTTCCAGGCGACAACAACACACTACGTGATAAGTGTGTGCGCGTGAACAACATGACAACACGTCCACGCTTCTACTAAAAACTAGCGGTCAGAGGCTGCCGGAGACCCAGGTGTATCTCACCTGCCTCTTAGTTCGGCAGACTGAGGAGGAGACGCTCCATACAAACAGCCGGCTTGATTTAAAACACCGCCTGCTCCATGATCTGTTAGCCGGACTAAAGACTGACAGTAGGGGTGGGAATCACCAGAGGCCCAGCGATACGATATTATCACGATTTTTATATTTTGCGATATTCTGAGAATTGTGATACAATAAATTGCGATCTAACTTTTCTAACTGCGTTTTATGTCCACAAAGTTAAACTGAATCAAGAACTGTCTGTTCATCTCACTTCAGTCTTTTTATTTCCACACGAGAGTCGAGCCCACAGACGGACCGACACTGTGATGTAAGAGGCTGCGTGCTCCTCACAATCTGACCTGTTAGTGTTCCAGTCTGATCGAACTTCACTGAACACAAACACGAACAGACGACTTTAAAACTATGACATTTTTAACAATGCAACTTATTCAAAATGAATTACTGAACCTCTTCAGCTATACAACATTTTAAAAGCATATTTTCTTTTAGATATATCGCCACACTAAATATCGCGATTCTAAGCTGTATCGATTTTTTCCCCACTTCTCACTGATAGACGGTGTGTTGACGGCGACGAGCTGTAAACTGTTGAGTGCCTTCAGAGATCTAGTTCATAAAACACCTTCAGGTTTGAAATGACTACAGTGTTAGTTAAAATGTGCTAACACTAACTAATGTGAACACTTACATGAGGATGCTGCTAAGTAACGCTAAAGTTACTTTCTCCAGTAACTAGTAACTTTTATAAAGCAGTAACTCAGTAACTAGGAACTGTAACATGTTACTCATTTTCAGTAACGTGCCCACCCCTTGTAACAGCATTGGTGTAACTAAAGACCATTATTATGTCTCGGTTTTACGATAAGGCTAAACCAGAGTTTAACACCAGGAGGCTTGAACTGCACCATGTAAGCGTTGGTCTGTCTTTACTAGTTTAGATTAGTTTATTTGAATCAGGGACCTTGTACAAAAAAAAACATTAGTCTCAGAAGAGAAGAGATGCTTTGTACCAGATTTAGCTAACTAGCTCATTTCCATCTGTTGTCACTGGGCAGGTGATGGAGTTACTCTCCAACATGAGACGTCAAGAATTCTGTTTAAAAAAATGCTAATTACTCAGACAAAAAACCAAGGCAACGTGCCAACCTATGAAAACTGGACCTAAGCGGTAACAAACCAGAATTATTCTGCCAAACAGGATTCAATCTAACTTTGACTTTTCACCGTAAAAGCAGAAACCAAGCTTTTGGGTGTGAAATCATTTTTAACAGCCAGCTCTAAGAAGAGAGGTTTGCTAAGGTGTGAAATTAAATAATATAAGAACGCTTAAAAAGGGCTTTTCTCAAAGTGGAAAATAAAAAATATATTAAAAAGAAATCCCAGTGAGACGACAAAACAACAAACTGAACATGACTTCATTCATTCTGGGTAACAAGTACGTGTCAGAGCATGACACACTCGGAGCTGAGTGTTTGATCAACAGGAGAAAAAGAAGCTTTCTCTCCTCCGACCTTTGGTGCAGTTTAAAGTCTAACTTCACAGGCCAGCTCCCGACAGCTCCGTTTGTGCAGCGACTGGACGGAAATGTGACGAGGTGTGAGAGCGATGAGCGTGGAATCGGGCCTGACCGTGGTTAATGGAAGCGAGAGACGCGGCCTTCAGGACTCCCTGAGCACTCCTCCCTAATCAGAACCAGCGGACGGGGGAGTCAGATGACACAGATTTTCCACACCGACCTACTGAAAAAGGGGAACTGGAGGAGGCACTGGAGCGCAGATCAGCGACTCCAGACTCTCATTGATTAAAGCAACACAGAAGATGGAATATAAATATAATCATTTTGGATGAACTCCAGAGGCATTCTGCATCCATGTCTACAAGATTTATTTTAGGCCAGACCTTTGAAGAACCAAAGGAAGATGCCTGACGTAAAAACACAGCAGCTATGGTTCTGGGGTTTGATCCATAATACGATGGGCCAGTACATCTGCAAGCAGTCAACAGTTTCAGCTGATAGCACAACGTTCTCGACGTATCCTGAGGAATACGTGGGATCCTCAGTGATCAGGCTGCAGCTCAGAGCGAGATATCAAAGAGTTCGAGTAATATCTGATTGCATCTTATCTTTGTTTACACCGTGAGCAATCAGATCAAAGCATTCCTCTGACTGTTATCTAAAACAAATTACATCTTTACACGGAAAGTATTTGAGATGTTACACATGTTTGGAGAAGCTACAAGGCCCGGAGGATGATAAATGTGACGAGCACGATCATTGGTCCATTACCACCCAAGTGCATTGATGAGGACGATGGGAAAGTCACGACAAAACGTTGGATGTGTCGGGCATATTGGACAGCTTCAGGCATTAAACCACAGCTAATGACTCTATTACAGAAGGTCTGTTTTCTTATAGGCACAACACTTCGGTTTGCACACGAGATAATGCAACAACAAAAAAAAGCAGAAAAAGGCAGAGTCGAGATCACCAAGGAGGATCAAAGTTTTAAGCCTGTCTAAGCCCTTTGCGCTGAATTATTTCCACTCCAGATATGTGGTCTTTGAAATATGAATCATGCTTCATGAGGCAGCATTATTAAATCAAGTAGTTGCTTGCAGAGTGGAACAAATACGACTTGAGCTTTGCATCGACTCGTGGCACAGCTTTAAGTAGTCACAACTGCCACTCAGGCTTCAAATGTGGTGGAGAGTGAAGCACGACAAAAGGGTAGAATTACCGAACACCAACAAACTCTGAGGCTTCGGAGATATTTGCATATCGAACTGCTCTCAGGCTGAAATCTATATGACTGCAGCGCCACAGAGGAAGGAGCTGCAGCTATCTTCAGTGAGTGGAAGGTTTTGACAGACAAGCGATGTTACCCCTCCTGACCTGGACTTTGCTGCCGTTGGTGGGGGTGCCGCTCTCCTCTTTCCACTGAAGACCATCCAGGGTTTAATTAGGCAGATTGCTAAATGCCCAGCTCACTGGCTCGTAAACATCAAGAGAGAGAATTCATGTGTTGTGGCACACAGGACAGCATTTATACATATTAAAGACAGAACACAGGCGTGCACTGCGTGGATGCATCACAGGCATTTGAGTGCATCCTCACGCACACAAACAAGGCGACTGAATGTAATCCAGGAGGGGATTTGCATGTCTCAAGAACTTCAGAGTCTATCCTCCAGCACTGACAGTGAGAACAGTTTTCCACTGTCTCCGTCCCAGTGACGTTTCCAACAGAATATGGAGATGAGGAAACTGGCAGGAGTGCTTAAGGCTGAAGATTTCGCAGTGTGGCATCGCTGTCACAGACACATCCATCTATTGAAAGTATGCCTAGAAGTACATAAAGAGGTCATGACCTTTAAAGAGGACATATTATGCCCCTTCTCCACCTTTTCAAACAGTCCCCTGTGGTCTAAATGAAACATCTGTGCTGTGCTTTGGTCAAAATATAACATGAATCAAGCACCAGAGGAGGTTTGTGACCCTGTAGAAACCAGCTCTCTCAGAACGCTCCTTTTTGGTGTGTGTGTCTCTTTAAATGCAATGAGCCCCCCCTGAGTTTTCCCGCTAGACATCACTTCTCTGTAGCGAGAATAAAAATGGCAGACCTGCACAAAAGTTTCGCTCTAGGCTGGGGGTGGAGTCCATGGGTGGAGATACCAGGGGAGGGGAGGGGATTTTTTTTAACCAGAATCCCACTGTGACATCACAAGGAGAGCACATTTGAAAAGGAGCATTTTTCTCTGTGTTGTAAGACTTATGCAGACCACAAACAAAGGACTGGATGGGTTTATTTCACATGTTGTGGGTCGGTAGACTCTCAGGTTACCCAAATAAATGTTCAAAAACACTGGAAAACTAAACTAAGTGAGGTTATACTGTATATCAAGTTATTCGTGCTTTATCGTGCTCCGTTGTCGGTTAACTTGACCTGCTTTTGAGCTACTTCTGGACGATGTTTTCTTCCCGAGCCGCTGCCTTCATGCGCTCCTCGGAAATACAGTTTTTTACCGTATTGGCGAGTTACGAACACATAAGCAGCCCTTGAAAGTCGTAATAACGAGTGGGAAACTTCGATGGTACCCTATAGTTACAGAGTTGTGACGTTTGCGTGAAGTTTCAGGGCAGCTCAAATTGGCGGGGAAACACATATTCCATCACTTTGTTTGAAGAAGCCCTCATTTATTTTTAAAACTTGCACAATACAGCGTGTTATAGGATGGAAACTTTCTTCGTGAGTCTTATTACAGCCTGCAGGAGGGTTCTTTTACTTTTTAATTCAAAGTGCTTGTTTTTACAAGATTCACTTTATTCTTATTAGACGTGAGGGAACCTGACTTTCCACTTCCAGATGATTAACAGCAATACATCTTCACTTAAAGGATTCCCCAGCCAAAGTATCATCATTTATTCACATTATTGGAAGGACCATCAGGAGTCATGTTCGCCATAATAAATGAGAAAGCGACACATTTACATTTTGGAATTCGACCATTTTTTCCCCACTTACAGCCGAGGCCTCTGCTACTTCGATTACTGACGCATCCAAACTCCTCGGTGGCCTACAGGACATTTATATAGTTTCTCTTGACAGATTTCACATTTTGCTCACAAACTATATATAAACTGGTGTCGGGGGGGAAAATACCACTGCATAGGAGTCACAGATGGAGAGAGTTCTGGGGATTTTATTTTAACTTTAAGCACCAAGAAGTTAAATTCCAGTCCAAGAGATGAGACATTTAAGAAACAAAGTGACAGCATTGTTTTAATAAACAAATAGCGCCACATGTAATCATTTGATTGGGTAGTAACTGAAAGTAAAATGTTCTCAATCAGTCCCATGTGTATGAATGCACAAACACATGCGACAGCCTTGTTATTCCAAACTGAAACCACAAGCCTATGAAATGGAACTTCAATCATTAGCTTCTATTTTTGCTTACTGCTTTAAGGGAGGATTTAGACAAGCTGTGAGGCGACAGGTCTTTGAAACGGAGCAAAGGGTGAACGGGGAAGAAAAAAATCATTCATGGACCACACAATAAGCAATCCTCAAACTCTCTCTTCTCCTAAATGCCACAGTTGCAATCAACCTTTCCATCTAAAAAAGCAGCGCAGCAGCACTTCTGCCACACAAGAAGAGTCTGCTTTGAAGCTTAAAGGTTTCAGCCAATTAGGACCTTTAACAGTGACAATTTGTACGCCTTCTGTCATTTTCCCCGAGATCCCCCCTAGCCCCGTAGACTGCTGCTCCTGCTGCTGCTGAGGGCTTCCACCTCTGTTCCCTTCATGACATGCCAGCAGCGCCGGGTCCTAATTGAAAAACAGCTTATGGAACAGCTTGGCGCAGAGCCCGAGCCAAGGGAACTGGAAAGAGTTGTTCGAGTCACACCAGCTACCATAACCCGAGTGGCCAAGAACATTTAGAACGTTTTTATGGCCCTCTTTTCATCATCCTAACGTTTTACTGTCCTCTGACATCTGGGTGCTTCAGTATTAACAGTTGTTGCATCCACTTGAGGGCAGTATCATTACTAACAATGAAGCCAGAGAGCATTCTCCACTCTGGGAGTCTTAAAACCACCACCTAACATGAACTTCACAGAGCATTACTCTGACTGCTGCGACTTAATAGATGAAGTAATTTCTTAGAAAAACTCTCCCCAAATGACCTGTGTGTTGAATCCCAGTGATACAATACAGCTCAAAAACACCCGGTGCTTTGGTTCTAGGAGGGGATAGGGTTACGGGGTTTCTGACAGCTCGTCTCTGAGTGGGTATTGTGGTCCTGCTGCCCTTACTCCCCTCTGTGTATCACTGAAGACAGGAAGTAGCTCGGGGCTACGCTGCAAAGAGAAAAGGGGGCAGCATCAGGTCCGATTACTTGCAGGCCAAGAGTCTGATTGGAGCCCCGAGTTTTACAGCGCTAGAGTCCTGGGGAGACTCGGTCTAAATGATGAAGAATAACAGCAGAACGGCTCTAATCCTGTGGTAGGCCTGGATATATTACACCATAAGTCACACAACTTTAACCACCAATGTGCACCTTTTATACGCCTTCACTAACTTTAATGTTGGCATCATCAACATTTGTTATTCCACTCTGCGTGACAGTATCATATCGACTCTTTCCCGGCTTTTCATGGATGGTTTATGTGGGAAATATTCAAACCCAAGTCTCTGCGTCTTTACGGCTGGAAATACTCCGTCTCAAGAATCGTTTCGTACACGCTTCCCCCAAATGTACTCTGACATGCTTGATATCTTTGGAAACCTTGGGATCTCCACTAGAAATTGAAATAAAGATCTGTGGGTTGGAATAATTCAAAGTTTGAGTTTTTATGACGGCGCCTTCAGGAGGTCAATGTGATTTAGTAGAAGTGAAAGAAAACCTCACTAACGTGTGAAATGATCAGAAGTTAAGTAAACCGTAAAGTTAAAGTGTTGGGAGGATTTTCATGGTTTCAGAGCGACTCAAGACAGAAAGAAAAAAACATGGAAAGAATAATACTTTGAGATTGCACTTTAAAAAGATCCGCACTATACCAGACGTTCTCAAACTTTTCACAATGAGAACCACCACAGAAATGTTCGGCTCTCCAAGTACCCCCATTATGACCAACAGTGACATACATTAGCGTAAGGCTATTTAACTACAGTTTACACAGGAGGCCATTTTATTCCTGATATGCATATTATTATATTTACACCACGCACTGCGGTCTGGGCTCATTGTCTGTGCGGCTCCAAAAGAATCCAGACTGGAGTCATATTTTCTTACTGTTTTAAGCGTTCTTTGCGTCGTTTTTTGCTAGCGGGTGCTGAAGCGTCGCTGGCACTGCTAACGTCGCCTCGTGCACTTATGCTGGGTTCACTGTCGTCTACTTCAGTGTCTGCTGTTCTGCTCGACGTATCCACCGCACTTTACTTTCTAATATTTCCCCGTTTGGGGCGCAGGTGGCACAGTGGTTAGTGCGCACGCCCCATGTGTGGAGGCTGTGGTACTCCGGGCGGGCTGACCGTGTTCGAGTCCGGCCTGTGGCTCCTTTCTCGCATGTCATTCCCCACTCTCTGTCCCAGATTACAAGCTCTATCCACTGTCCTATCAAATAAAGGCATTAAGCCCCCCCCCCAAAAAAAAAACTTAAAAACAGCATCTTTGTGGAATGTGATTCATCACATTCAGAGTTATTCATTAACCTGAGGGTTTTGTATTTAAGATAGCTGTGTCGTTCCCACTCCGCCTCACTTCATCTAAAAGAGACGGTAACGTAGGAAAATGAATTAGTCAAAACTCCTGCTGTACTTCTGTGTGTCTGTGAGTTCCCTCGGACTTTCCAGTCATAGAAAAAGCTAACTTTTGTATTGATCACTGCTTTTGAGAGAACAATTGCTGCCACAGAAACCTTTCACGGTACACTTGTAAAGCTCTTTCAACACAGGTTTCCAAAATATCCTGTCTGGGGGCGACCATTGTGCAAACATAGCCGTTTGTTAGCCACGTCTAATGCATGACTTTGCTTTTTGTGTACCTTCTTCAGAGAAGGAGGCAAACCCTGCCAAGAATGGGACATCGAGGGGGTCTGCGTTTCCACTGGATCCCCTCAGTGAGAACTATTTCAACAAGCTCTGATGAGAGATGACTTTGTTTGGATTCAACTCACCGAAAGACATACCTCAAAACACAGAGCAGGACAATGGATCTTTAGTCGAGGAGGTATGAAAGCATGAAGGCATGGGTGGGATTTATGAGCTGGGACATACCAAATCCCTCCTAAGAGCCCCCACACCCTCTACGGATGCCTCATTTACTTATCGCACTGTATCACTTACACCGAACCAAGGAAGCCAAACACGGTCGATATCCTGGGCCATCTGAGGTCAGGTGCAGGTGCAGGGATATTTCACCAAACAAGACATTTATTACAAGCTGGCTTTTCAGCAGCTCACATCCTGGCCAAGGCTTAGTGCCCTCACTTCCATCCTTAATACTAGCCTGAGATTGCTATCGCTTTAGGCCGTCAGCCAAACATACAAACATAGGTGAAACACTGTGTTTTTGTACCGCTGTCAAAATATCAGGGAACCACAGACTAAACATCGGGGGGATACCGACGGCTGTGTGGCTTGACAGATGTAGTGTGAGAAGAAGAAGAAAGGGCCGCTACAAGAAGCTGTTAAAGGAAAATTATTTTCACAGGACACTTCATGAGAAAAGTCCGGGACTGTGAGATTCATTTTTGGATGTTGAATACAAAAACAGACCCTTAAATCTGGTTATTTATAACTTCAGGAACGTCCAGTCGGGGTTTCCATCAGAGCAGAGAATTTAACTTCAGCACTGGGGCACAAACTTAACCTTTGGGTCAGACTCCGTGGTTCAGGCAACACGTGATCCGCTGAACTTCGACTTCTCTCTGTTTCATCTCACCGTGTCTGTGTCATACAGGTATCAGCTAGGGCTGTGCTCAAAAAATCGATATGGCATTATATCATAATGTGCTCCTTGCAGACTCATGTATGGATGCAGATGTTACAGAATCGATACGGCTGCAAAGCTGTGATGACAGTTTTCAAAGATAATTGACCGATGGTGCAGTTCACAATAACACCTTAGCCTCAGCTCTGGGATTAAAATATTTTCATGTTTTTTTAGGATCTCTGAGGATCTGAATTGAAGGGTTTTAAGTTGTAGGATCCTTAATATGCCTCTACTGTTATTCTCAACACTGAAGAACAGCTGTTGTAGTGAATTCTGTGCAGGACATGGTCATTATCCAAAAGCTGTACTCAGAAAGCACTTTCTAAATATGGAGGGAGTTCCGGTTGAGCTAACTGCTTGTATCATTATTATTTTTATTAATTATTAATGCTTTGTATGGATTTTGTGTACACGTTACTTGTGTAAATACAGTGTATTTGTGCAGAGTTATTATTCATTTATCGACGTTTAAAATAAATACACATGTTTTTAGATTGTCCTCCACCATTGTTGTTGACAAAACAGACATCAGGAGTCCGCCCCTTCTTTCGTTTGATGAGTGACAATGACGAGGGAGGCGGTGTTCCAAAAGTGAAACTGTTCTCATCAGAGAGTGCTGTGAGTGCAGCAACATAAAATAAGGTGATGCTGAGGTTCACACCCCTAAGCACTAACAACGCTGTACTGCATTGGTTTTGTTTGGAAAACAGGTGCTGGCAGAACATAAAGGAGCAGGCATTGTCTTGATGAACGTTGATTGTTTTACTACAAGTGCTGCTGGAGCTTTTTGACCTCCTCAAGCATTCGACTGTCCGTGCACCTTGGTAGTTGGTGAAGTTGTGCCATAAAATCCCGCTCTGCTTCTTCTTTATTGCTGTAGGTGACCAGGTCTCCCCTTAAATAAAGGTTCAATGAAAAACGAATATCTAGTCTATGAACGTGTTTGTCGACGCAGACAAGGCTCGATATGCAGACAGAAACATTTGGATTCTTGGAAAGTTTGTAATTGCTCAGCCTTGACACTCGTCCTTTACATATTTTATAGTTCGCCAAAGTGACTTGGAGAGCAGATTTGTATCAGTCTATTGTGGCATGTGGTGAAATAATCCCTGGTGTGAGTACAGCGTTTTCCACTGCACAGCTATTTTCCACCACACCCAGCCAGACAAACATGTGTACTGAGAGGTCCCTGCAAATAAAAGCACCGGCAGAGCAGGAAGGCAGGAAGGTGAGCGGCACAAAAACAATCTTTGATGAGGCCTGGTAGGTGAAAGCATAATCCCTGCAGAGCTGAGCCTCCCCGCGACAAGACCTGAAGAGCTGCAAGAAAACTCAAACCAGGACTACTGTGGGTGGTCAGGAACGGTTTCGAAACCAAGTGGCAAAACAAACACACGCATGTTTTGCCTTTACTCGGAGTGATTGAATGTTTACAAACTAATTGTGAAGAGCTGGTTTACATTAATCCTCCATAAGAACGTGCCGTCTGTTTGTAACACTCATTCTGTGTTGGAATGTCATTTCTAAATTATCTGTAAGAGCTCGCGTCAAGTCACATCAGCCCAAACACGGCGCTCTCTGGTCCTTTTAATCTAAGAAATCAAAGCTGAGTAAACACCGCTTTGGTATGTCTAATTCCTCGAGCCAAACTCCGGCGGTCAAGTTTCACACATACCGACACACATCTGGATAACGTCGGCATGGAGGATCAGGCTTGATATCCTGCACATGTTGCGGCAGTGCGAGTCTCTCCGAGGCTCTGACCCTAACACTCTACAAATACATCACGGAGAGGGAGAGCAAATCCCGAGCTTCTGTCTGTGTGGAGATTCCATTGAAGGAGCCAAATGCTCTCATCTCAATTTCCAGCGGGATCTCAGATAAAGTTTGAAGACACACTTGTCAGAAAAATGATCAGAACTTAGGCGGGCAGCGGGGGAATCACTGGGAGAATGGGCGGGGTGGATAATGGACTGTAATATCGATGATGAGTCCTTTAGTAAAACTCGGAGATTCACCAGAGCCGTCATCCCTCTCTGAGACGTTCTCAGGGTAACAACACCAGCTTTCCAAGACGCCATATCATTTATCTGTGCTGCTTTCAGCGACCTTTTGATTAATTTCTGTTATGTTCATTCAATTCGGCATCACTTGTAAAACAGCAACTTGATATCAACAGGGTTTTCCCCTCTTTACTTTAAATATCATCTCAGCTTTCAATCCAACAAGACAAGCCAAAAAGGATCATGATTGCAGTTGTTGTAATCACATCCATCTCGTTATGGAGGCAGCTCCTCAATGTAAGAAGAGCAGCATGATGATAGTCTCTCAAAGTCGTTAGAGGGGCCTTTAAGTGTTGTAGTCAAGACCACGCCAACCGAGACCAAGACATACCCGAGACCAGAGAGCTCAGAGACCGAGACAAGACCAAGTCCAAGGCAGGGCGAGACCAAGTCCAAGGCAGGGCGAGACCAAGACCATAAATATCAGAGAAAATCATCTTGTGTGCAGCGGGCGTGTTACTCACTTGCCGTAACCTCGGGAAGGTTGCAGCTGTAACCGGGGAATAAAAATCAAACTACAAATGAATTGAAGTTATTTGTTTTTTTAGAAAGGAACGTGGAAAAATAGCCTTTCAGTGGTGCTCTTGATTTATAATCCAGCGTCCACCCAGTCTGAGACCGAGACATGACCCGAGTACAAATGCTTTAGATTCCAAGACGAGACCTTCAAAAAGTCTTGAGTAGTAGTAACACAGTTAGAGCTACAGGGTTGTTGAGATACAACAATTTTAAACTTTGATACGATACTAAAAAAATCAAATGATACTGATACCTGGCAAAAAATGTAATCCTAGGCACCCGAGTCATTTCTTGTTTTTACTACCGTTAAACAACAGAAACACGGTCTAAAATACACCAAAACATTATCAATGTGTGGCATGTGTCATTCCTCCCCTACACGTCTCTCTCTCATGATAGATGTAGTTCTTTAAAACGTTTTGGTACTTTTCAATACAATCGATCATTAAAGATTTCATCGTTTTAAAACATGTGGTATCAAAAAAGACAACCTGAGGGCCAAAACCCCTTCAAAAACAGCGCCCCAGTCTCTGATTCATCCGAGGACAATTGTTGGATTTACTCAGAGAAAGGTCGGGAGTGTGCTGAGACAGCAGAGACGGCAGCCGTCCCTGATCCCCTTTGACCCCGCCAGGGTGCGAATACGAAGGTGTCACAGCGAGAGCCTCCGTTGCCTGTGTTGGGTTTCACCTGTCTGCCTTGTTGGACTCAATCAGGAGAAGCTGCAGCGTATGACGCCTGACAGATGTAGTGTGAGAGAAAAGTGCGGACAAAGGCCAATGGAGAAATCATTTTCCCTTGGCGCTTCAATTCGAAAAATTCTCCATGAGTGCGTCATTCTTTAACAGAATTAACTGAAGGAACAGATTTTGGTAATGGAAGTCCTCCGTGAATCCTGATTGTTTATGACTTTATATACTTTGGCTCCCTCTAAGGTCCTTTTGAGCCTCGCTGGTCCTTACACTAGGAATGGCAACGTCAGTGTTTAGCTCACCACTTTGGTTCCAACTTAAAAATCTAACTGCTTTTTTTACTTAAATAGCTCATGACAACTTTCATAAATCTATTCCATGGATTGCAATAAAATATTGTTCTGACTTTCATGGTTCCCCCAACGAGGATGATCCTACTGACTTTGGCGACACCATGACGTCATCCAGGGCCACCGGGAGGTCAAAGTCTTCACTAAAGCTGTTCACACACGCACTCCTGAACATTTCTAGAAAGCGAAAGCCCTAATCAGACTACCGCTTGAAGGCCCGATATTTCATCCATGTGACGTTTCCCTTCAATCTAAATGGGGGGGACAAAGTGATCTGCCCTCTGTACCGTCCTTGAGGTCGTAACAGAGGCTTTATAGGGGCAATACTGTGGTGATTGAACATTTTTTTGGGCATTGTTCCTGGATTTTTGTTGGTTCATGTGCTTTTTCTTGCAGAGGCTGGGTGTGGCTGATTGGCTGCTGGAGCTCCCTGCAATCACTCACCTGATCATCATCAGTAATCATCAGCTGCTGCATTTATAGCCCGGTTCACCTCTTCCAAGCTGCCAGATTATTTCCGCCTACACAGCGGTAGATCGGCTTTTCAGAGTCTGTTAGAAATTCAGTGCTTTGGAATTATCTTCAACTAATTATCCTTGTCTTCCTTTTTTCCCCAGTGCCTCCGGTCTACGAGCTCCAGCGCCTCACCACCCAGCCTCTCTCTCAAGCCTCACCAGCCTTCACCAGCCTCACTTCAATAAGTACCCCTCTTAACCGCTACCCTGTCTCCCAGTCTTGCTTTTGGGTCCACTTCAAAACCTTTGCAGACTATAACAAATACGTGATCAGCTGATCCAGCGGGGGGGCGCAGCGCTGTGTGTTTTTTGCATGTCTGACTGTGTGTTTATGTTGAGCTCCCGCTGTGCCGTGCTGCCACAGCGCCGTCACAACGTGAATTCACAGACTTGGACCAGTACCGTCTAGATCTGCTCTTTTTATAAAATGTCTTGAGTGTATATTTGTTATGAACGGGCGCTATACAAACACAGATTGAATGAATGATTGATATCTGTCATTTACAGGTAAAAGTTTATTTTCCCAAACGAGGCCTTGCCAAAGTTTAAGGTCGAGTCCATCTCTAACTTACTTTGATCAGTCCTTCATTTTTCTGCAGCCTCATAAGCGTGTTGCCGTTTTCAATGTGTGTATGTTAGCTCACTGATGTTAGCATTTAGCTCACAGAACAGCCCCACAGAGGAGATCATTATGCTCTCTAAATTACTGGCTCCCTTATGTTTTGGCGTGTGGAGCCTTGAATCGGTGTAAGATGAATCTGCTGATCTTCCAAAGCTTTTTCCTCAACTCTCCTTCCCCTGTCTCCTCTTATAATACGAGGTACTCCCCATTAAGACCAGTCGTCTCTTCGGCAGATTTAGCCTAAGAAAAGTCCGGAGTGTGCTTAAACCACAGAGATGACAGTCTTTCCTGATCTCCCTTGACCTCGGCAAGGGTACAACTCCACGAGTGTCACAGCAAGAGCTTCTCTGGGTCGTGTACAGTTACACCTGTCTGCTTTTCAGACCTGGATCTGAACAGGTAGAGGAGAATAGCCCTATAGAGCCCTCTCCTTTTCTTCCTCCCTCCCCTCCCTCTTCTCCTTTCTCTGCCTCTCTTTTCTTCCCGGCTAATCTCTTCTCAGGTTTAGGATTCCCGGTCCGGGCTCTTTGAGGAGGAGGAAATATGGGGTTGGGTAAACATCAGGGCTCTCACTGCGGGGATTACAACACCCATATATCACCGTGACAACTCCCTTTTCAGCGGATGACAAGTCGCCAGGACCCTGTGCGAGGAGGGATCCAATGACACTTCCTATCGCCACTGCAGACACTGATAGCGTACACCGTCACCGTTTTCACAACATCGTGTCAGTTTATGAGGATCCGGTGTCTGCGTCCTCTCAGCCAACATCTTCAGATCAGTTTGAGGTTTTCACACATTATTGCACCTGATGTTTGGCTTGTGGGCATCTTCAGAGAGGCAACAACACAAACGGAAAAAGACTCTAGAGAAGTGCTTTGATCAGATGTCCTCTCAGAGAGACCGCGGTTCATTGTCCGTGACTTCACTCTCTCCTGTGTGAAACCAAGTGGCACACATGGTGACGTGCGGCTGGATGCATCAATGGTTGGTTGTTATTGAAAATAATGTGAAACCGCAGTCAGGCCTCGTTTGGGAAAAATAAACTTTTACCCAGAAAGACGTAATTTCAATGAGGTGAATTATTTTCCAACTGTGCTGGACGGACACAGCTCCATGTGGCCTCGATTTCAAATGTGAAAGATTTAAATTCAATAAGTCAAACGGCTGTACTTTTTTCAAATAGGTGGGAGCGTCCAATGACTTATCAACACAAAGAGAGACGCTAAAATGTCCTGCAGTTGTTCTTCTCAGTGACGTGCAGCTGAAAGCCGCCCGTCATGTCAGGTCAGGAGGATGAAATCATTTATTCAATTCAAACCTTTATTAATTCTCAAAAGGACATTAAGGTTTCCCGTGTCCACCTGGCGTTTTTTTCGGGCAGGAAAGCGCTGGCTGTGCGCTCAGGAGCGCTGGCATGAAGCGTTTGTGCGCTGAGAAGAAAGCGCTGCACGTCCGTCCTGTCTCTATGACAACAGTCTGTTCACAACGCCCGCTGTATGACCGACACTGCTCCGTTACTTTTTACTGCATGTTTTATATTTGAGATCGTTTATTTCTTTATTTTTAGGTTTGCGTCAGCAGACCTGAGAGTGCAGGGGGAGGAGCTCAGACAGGTAAGGGAGGGACCAGGTTATGGAGGGCTTTTTAGTATCCTGGTATGTAGAGGGCAGCCACATTTTTAGATTAAAAACTAGATACGTGTCGTTTTATCGATAGTAGGTGAACTGACGTCATGTGATGTAGATTCAGAAGCTCACTAAATGATTTTGCTGTGATGTTTCGACCTTTCTCTGCAGAGAACAGAACATGTGATCCAGGAGTCGACCTTCACGTGTGACGGACATGAAAAGTCTCCTCCGAGTGTTAAAAATGCTAAAACACAGTTTGTTGTTCCGCAGATATTTAATCAGAGTCCAATTTTAAACATTCATGGTTTTCATCTGGAAGTTTTTCGTGTTGTAATTAAAACAACAAACACTCACGACAAAAACTAAATATGGACGGAAAGCATCTTTCACTAATCACAATGATTGCCTGAAAATGTTCGCTCTGTGTGCGTTGTTGCCGGCCGCCAGATCTTTTTTATTGAAGCAGAAGAAACAAAACAATCGGAGAATTTGTGAGCCATATTCACAGAGACTGAGGAAGTGTTGGCAGGCCTCTCGACAAGTATGAATACGGCCATCTGTTAAGAATTATCCTCATTATAAGAGAAAGCTAACAGTGATTTATACGAGGCTGTACTCTGCTCTTCCACTATCTCATAACGATAAGCATTTTATCATGCTGAAACACGCATTATCTGCGTCCACTCCCTTCCTCCCTCCTCTCCGTCGTCTCCGAGGAGTCGAGGCAGGATGACTAATTAACGACATTAGTCTCCATAATTCGGAGGAAAACCATGATGTCCAACATCCGATAGCAGAATCAAACTCATATGTGGACCGGCAGAGAATCTCATGCTCCACTATCAGGAACACAAAGCATCTCGTTTTAATTAGGCGGCACTGTGACGCCGATGGCCTGACACTGGAAGTCAAATGGCCGACCACAGAAGACCAGGCCTCGTCCTTCGGCTCATCCTTTTCTTCTGAAGGAGAGAATAAACCCGTCATGTTCAAACATCCTCTCGTCTGGGGGCTCGGAGGCTTTTACCACTGATTTGTGAAGAGATGTGTCTGCCAAGAAAGTTCACTTATCTCTGTGCTGCTGCCGGTCATGAACATAAATAGTGATAGATGTCAAATTTAAGTCAAAAGACGCCACAAATATTCAACTTTTAGCTCCGGCTCGCCCTGCAGATATGGTGCAAAAGATGTGAATTGACTTCACAGCTTTGGTAGCCTGAATCCTGACATTTCTCACAGTGCTGGGTGACTTATTTCCCCTCAAACCGGCAATAACCGAGCAGTCACTTACAGACTTCAGGTTGACCACATCCACAGTTGGTGGACCTCGCAGAAACCTCCTGGAGGTTCGGTCTGTGCACGTGCACCGGTTTAGCTGCAGGGTACTTGAGACCTATCGGCAGCCTCGCATCCTTTCATCTCTCTGGATTCAGTTGAAACAATCAAGCAGCAAAACACACATGGTGGAATGTGAAAAGTTGATCCTCTCATCTCAATCACGCTCACACATAAACTAAAGGCTCACCTGTCCAAGAGTGTGCACACACACTCACACAGAGATGTGCGAGGAAAGACAGCCACGTTTGCTTCGAGCATTAAAGCATGACAAGACATTGGAACGAGACGCTCAGGAGAAATTTACCGTCCTGTTTTCTTTGGCCGCTACTTAATATGCGTTCACATCACAGAAACAAAGGAAGACAGTTCAAGAAAAAAAAAGAAGATGTGGAAAGACTAAAGCTGTGATCAGAACAACATAGAGAAGCACTTTTATGCAATGCATCACTCACGCACCGGATCACAGTCGATCTGTGATCCGTTCAGATGGACGAGAGAGTTTAAGTAACAAGGAGCCGTTTTTGTCGCTGTTTTTTAAGCGAGCAGCAGAGTTTTAAACGTAATGCGAGCAGTAACTGGGAGCCAGTGGGGGGAGATGAACAGCATTTGCATCAGTTAAACTTTCCATTCTTGCAGAGTTCATCTGTCTCTGTTGGTCGTCCCACTGAGTCAAACAAGCAATCTGGCTTTAAACGGTAATTTGAACTGAAAGTATTCTTATTTTGTACAAACTCGATTAGCATTAAGTGAGTTTAAAGGAAGAAAGTGCGACATGTTACACATCAATATATCATAAATCCAGTCTCTCCTGTGTAAATGTGTCTCTGAGTCATGACTGTCTACAATGAGGGAGAAGCTCGAGTCCCGCTGGCTGTGTTGTTGTCAGAGCCGTGTTTACATGGACGGGACGGCCGGCTCCTCCCCTTGTGTATAAAAGCTGTTTTAGTCAAGGACTAGAGAGAAGAAGAAGAACATACTCACTGATTATTTGGTTGTCACGTAAGTGTTTTTAAATCACGCTCATTCTGTGTCAGTTTACATGCAATATGAAGCTACAAGCTAACTAAAGAGCGCTAACATTAGCATGCTAACACAACAATGCAGCTCGAGACAAGGACAGGTCTGCCGCTTCGCTTAATGGTGCTTAATTATGGTGCGTTCCAATTTGATGAGTCCTTCGTGCAAAGGCGAGTGGAGAGGGGTTGGAAATGTGTCGCTGGAGGAGAGCGGCGGCTTTGAGAGCGTTTGTTTTGGTTTCATGCTGGTGCTCAAGGGCGACATCTGCTGGATAAAAAAGTTGCACATTCTTCCTATAAACGATGATAAATTAACAAATGTGTTTGTTCATGCTATGATATGTCTGTCCAAAGACAGAACAAGCAAAACACTTTTAAAATGTTTTATTCTGAAAGGAGTTCACATCTGATTCAAGCTTGGAATCACTGAGCGCAGATTCCTGCACATATGAACTGTCTTTGCATGTAATACAAACTAAACCTTTATTTTAGTCAGGAACACTCGTCAGAAATGTATTTATTGCAAAATAGACATTCTGGTTTGCTTGCCAGCAGCAGCAGTGGTGTAGCAGAGATCAGTGAGGAGGGAAGCTGTGTTTAAATGGACCGCCTTGATGTAAGAATGAGCTGAGATTGGTGTGTGTGTGTGTGTGTGTGTATGTGTGTGTGTGTGTGTGTGTTGGGGGGTATGACTTCTGTGTCGAGCTTACCTTTGACTGCTGGAGCTGGATGCCGTAGAGGAGAATATTTCGGAGCTTGGCTGCTGAGGCGAGCTCCATGAGGCCATCCGGCTCCACCTTTCCCTCGCTGATAGACGGCTCATCTGAACAGCTGAAATGCACCTTAAAAAAAAACAAAGGTGGCCCATCAGGAAACACAAGAAAAAATCCTGTAACAGAAGAAGCAATCATGCTCTTGTTTGGAGCTGTTAGAGCTCATTGTTCAAGCTGTCGTTTTTACATGTTGAAACTCATAGGCCTGTTTTTTTAAGCTTGTGCGGAGAGGATTTGGGAGGCGTGAGCTTCTGCTGTGCTGACAGTAAACAGAGGTAGGATGATAATAGAGATGTATGATTCTCTTATTCAGTTGTAAATCTTGAGGGCCTCTACGGTTTTCACTTTCTCCAATTAGAGCAGAATAATCCAGACACATGGGTTCACATTACCTCTGTCATCCTCTATATCCACAGCTAAGCCAATTTCCAAAACTGTCCCCCTGACCGAAACTCATGATTTATTCACAGCAATTATTTTGTCATACAGCCTTAAAAACCTGTGGCAGGGAGTCAGAGACGTCGGGAGAATCACTTCAAATGTGTTAAGACATCTGCTCCAAACCTGCAGTCATCACTAATACTTGAATATCCATCAAACGTTTGCTGTCGTCAGGCAGTGATGACTTCAGCACATCAGCAGGTGTTAAACATCGGCCTGCTGAAACACTGATGCTTCAGGGAAACTTATGATGATATAATAACTGAGCTTTAAATTCAAACTCCCTCTTCTTTTCTCCTTTATAATGAAAAGCTTTGAAAGGCCTCAGAGGTCAACATCTAAACAAATACATCCCCTCCCATCCTGTTTATCTTAAGACACCCAAAATGTTTTAAAGGTCACAAATGTCTTCCCCATGTTCCTCTAACACTAATATGTGTCTCTACATGTAGTCTGTCTACAAAATGTGTGCTCAAACAGGCTGTTTGGAGATTTTCCCTTCATGACATCACAAAGGGCAGTAACCCCTCCCCCAGGTGGGTGACACTCCCACAGCTAGGTGTTTGTTCTGCCCTCTGAGTCTGCCTTTTCACCGTAAACAATAGGACATGGAGTGAGAAAGCCCGAGCCACCCAAGCCCTTCCAGAGAAGGGCGTGGTCAGACACAGCTCATTTACATTTAAAGCTACAGACACAGAAACAGCCTGTTCTGAGCAGGGCTGAAATAGAGGGGTTTATAGGCATGATCAAATACAGGATCAGAGTGGATTTAGAACCAGACACTTCACATACATGTTTTGAGGAGCTCTGAGACTTATTTACACTGAAGAGGAGGATATGTGACCTTTAACATGCGTTGCCAGGTTAACATTTAAGCATTAAAACAAGACAAATCGGAGGAGTCTGCTTCCAACAGGATGTTCCGTTCAACAGGGAGAGTTATTGTGATGACTTGCCTGGTGTCGCTCAGTTTCTGTGGAAAGCGACGAGGACGTGGAAGGTTAGTCTGATGTTTAATTTATTTTCATCAAGCTACTTATGCTATCATATTTGAGCTGCCCTCTTAGGGCGCGGTCACACTGGCCATCCGTACCGTGCCCAAGCACGCTTCACCCCTAAAGTCCAGTTCGTTTGGCCAGTGTGATTGCTCTGTTCCGTGCTCAGGCACGGTACACTTCCTTGGCTTTGGCACTCTTCGGAGAGGTGTGCTTCGGCACGGTACAGTTCATGCACGAGCACAAGCACGCGGGTACACAAAGCTGACAGCCTTCATTGTGGAGAAATCCTGGAGTTTTATGGCTGTATCTGACCAACATGACTCAAAATAAGTCACAAAGTAGCTGTCATGTTCTCCATGTTGTTCTCCGATGTGCAGACGCGGACTCGACTGCACGTCTGCACATCGGGGAGTCCGCCTGTTGTAAACTGAGCACGCTTCATTATAACATAAAGCATGCATGTGCTGTATTACGACGTTATGTACAAGAGGTAATCGTGCTCAGGCCCGGTTAGTCCTGGAGCAGTGTGACCGCGGGCCGGCAGGAATGGCACAGCGGGGGGCCAATCGTGCTTGAGTACGGCACTGTACGGATTGCCAGTGTGACCGCGCTCTTAAACCACTCATGTCGACCTTTCCTCAATGTCCACGTCTACTGTTTAGTTACAGCAGACGTCGAAAGCTATAAAGCTATTTAAAATACCTTGAGATGTCTTTAAGGCAACACATAAAACATGATTACAGAAAATGTTTGCAGTGTTTTAAAGCCGCAGCATTCAATGTCAAGTTTTGTTGCGTTTTGGCTCCAATAGCCTCGTGGTCAAGTCATGTGACACAGAGGCTATAGTCCTTGTCACAGTAATCGTGGGTGTGCATCCGACCTCGACCCTTTGCTGCATGTCACCCCCCACTCTCTCCCCTCCCGTTTTCTGTCTCTCGTCAGCCAATTCAGACTTTTGCGGTGTGTTTATTGCGACTGCTCAAATCGCCATAACGATGAAATTGTGATTAATGCAGTCAGAGTTACAAAATATAATTTCAACCTCAATCAGAGAACATTTTCTTTGGTGATTTTATTCCAAAATACAACTGGAACAGTCATCAGTGACAGATTTATGGTGCTAAACATCACGAGACATAAGGTGGTAATATCAACAACATGAGGTTCCCACTCTGAATACCTCAGGGCTATAGCACCTCATTTTCACAGACTGTTTCAAACAGTGACCTTCAGTCTGCTTCCCTGCCCTCGAGGCTACCACCTACACTTCAAACTCAGTTACCCCCTCCGCTGATCACTACCATGTGAGTCAACCTGCGATAAATAACAGCCTATGTGAGCGTAATCTCACAACTCACCGAGAAAGAAAGGAAGGTAACAAGATAACTTTCTCACAACCGTGAAACTCCGAGGTCGAGTTCAGACACGTTTAAATGTGACCATGAAATCTGCTCAGACAGGAGGGGACCTGTAGACTCTGTGTGACCAGTTATATTTAGATTTGGGGCGGCAGCAGCTCAGCCTGTAGGGACTTGGGTTGGAAATTGGAGGGCCCCCGGTTCCGAAATCAAGTCCCTACAGACGCAGACAAAATGTGGAAGGTGGTCTAGTAGCTGGAGAGGTGCGAGTTCACTTCCAGAGCATTGCCGAGGTGCCCTTGAGCAAGACACTGGTCGGGCATTCTTTCACATGCAGCCCCCTCACTCTGACATCTCTCCATCAGTGCATGTCCATACAATCCTGTTTGTGCATGTGTGTGTATTTCAACCTATTTGTGTGTCGCATGTCTCACTAACAGAGAGTTGTGGGATTAATAAAGGATTTCTTCTTCTTGTATGACTCCGTTCAGTTCAAACCTTTATTGTCCCTCGAAGGGAATTTTGATCATCAGCAGGGGTTTAAAACACAAACAGAGGACGGGGCGGCAGGAGCTCAGTCTGTAGGGACTTGGGTTTGGAACCGGAGGGATTTCTTGTGTTTCAAATACGTGGCCATCGAACAGGCCGGGGGGGTCTGGCACCGTGTAGTTCTTAGAGCTACACGGTGACCATAATATGAGCCATAATATGGAAGTTAGTCTGGTAGCTGGAGAGGTGCCAGGGCACTTCCCCAGTACGGCTTAGGTGCCCTTGAGCAAGGCACCGAACCCGCTCTGGTGCGCTCCCTGCGTAGCAGCCCCACTCTGACATCTCTACATTCATGCATGTCCGCAGCTCCTGTTTGTGCATGTCTCTAAATAACAGAGTGTAAACCAGAATTTCCCTCAGGGATTAATAAAGTATATAAAATAAAACACACCACGATCGATCCAACCAAGAAGAGAAACGTAACTATTCATTAAACAATCCACTGGAATGGTAGCAATGACCACTTCGATTATCATCAGGCTCTGTAACATGTGGAGCATCTGATGGAGACAGTGGGAGCTGTGGGAAACTGGTTTTGTTTTGGTGAGGCAGGGAGTCAATCCCACCAAAGCCCAGCTTCAGACTGTGTGTTTACACTTATGAATGGACGTGTGTGTGCGTGCTCCAGTCTTTATTGAAAACTTCAGCGGAGTGATGCAGCGTGACATCTGCAGTGATTCGAGCCTCGTCGACCTCTGCAGGTTTATTTCTCTCTCGTTACCTGGCACTGCTTTGCCACTCGATCTGTGTGTTGGTTGAAGAGGTCAACTTTCCAAACTAAAAGAGGGTAAACAGGCTTTTTCAACAAACATTTAAATGTTTCTTGGAGCAGATTTGATCCGTTTGTTTTAGGGTTTATTCTCCCTGTGAGCGCTCAGGTCAGGGTTTCTCTGTTAGAGGCAGACGTCGAGCAAGGCCGAGCTGCAGCGCTCTCCTGGGAGGTGTAGGGTTTCCAAACAGCTATAGAGCTCATCGAGGGACCTGAGGTGGGCCACAGGTGACGTTTTAACTAGTGTCAAAAAAAGAGAAAGGTTTGGCTCACGGTGTAGTACATGTACTTGGGAGAAACTGAAACCGTCCTGTGCCAGATGTCTGTATTCAGCAACATGTAAAGAAGAGTTCATTCAAAGTGTGGGAAATGATACTGAGACGTGTTAACTCTCAGAACACAAAGACCTGCAGGAGCTCTTTACACACTGACGGACTTCTGAGCAGATTTCAAGGAGACTCGAGTACGACTAAAAACGGGAAGGCGGCGGTTCAATCACAGTAAACTTTAAGGAGGCTTCCACGACTTTTTTGCAAAAAGATATCAAAGAGATTTGGTTTGGGACGATTCTGGCGCCCCCTGTGGACTGCTGAACCCCCTGCTGTTTCTACAGCGTAATAAAGATCCACCTTTCATGATGTCACTGTGAAACCTAGAGAGACGCTTTGCATGATTTGCAGCTCAACACCATATAAAATCTGATACTGCCGTCAGTAAAAACCCTAATTTCAGCCTCTGCCTGAAACACTTTGTCTCATCTGCTGTCTCTTTAAGGCCCGCCTCCCCACGTGCCCACTTTCTTCTGATTGGCCAGCTCTCTGGAAGCCTTCTGGGGAGCAGAACGCTGCAGGGCTGCCAGGGGAGTCTCTGTAAGAGGTTTCAACAGCTTAGGTAGAGGCTAGAAGCCGTCTCGTGAAATTCTATGACGTGGTTTGTGGAACAAGCTGTTTAGAGCCCTCTGCAGACTCATCCCGGGAATTAAGCGGAGCAGGGAAAAGACGGAGAGGATGGACTTTTCTCATCATTGGGGGGTTTGTAGACAGACTAGGGACACACGTTAGTGTTAGAGAAACATGGTGAAGTGCATTTAGCACAATATGTGACCTTTAAACTAAGGCTTCTGTGTCTGTACGTGAACTCACCCAAATGACGACCACCGGGTGGAGAAGAGCCCGATTCGCTGCCTCCAAATCTCTCAGTAAGGCCTCAACTTCAGAGAGGCAAGAACAATTGACCTGGAGACCAAGGAAATGAAAAACCAGATAAGACGTTTTTACATAAGAGAACATTTTCCCATGATGAACACAAAGATAAGAATTATGCTAGAAGCTTTTAAAAAAATCTAGACCCTCTTTTCACCAGAAGTGATCATTAATATTTACATTGACGTGTTTTTATTTCTCAGAGGAGTTCTGCTTAAAACGAGGACTCACAGAAACCCGGATAAAGTTCCACTCCTTTAACAGATAGCTGGCGTTTTCCCCCATCAGATCTGGGATGACCTCCAGCTCCTGCAGGACACAGATACACAGATATCCTGATGTTGAATATTCTGTTCTGCTTGTTACGGGATCCTGAGTGATTACATTTAAAAGGAAAAGCTGCTTCTCATACATCTGATGTCAAATGACTGATTGACTGCAGTGCTCAAAGGTCAGGAGCCTTCTGGTTTTTGTTTCAGCCACTTCTTCAATCAGTTAGAGTGCGAGACTGCGAGTGCACCCGCTTGTTTTTCTGTCATGAACAATTTAATGGATACAAAAAAATTCAGCCAGTATGTCCTCCTTCTAACTTTAGATTCTGGTCCTGAATGGTCTGGATTTGTTTGGACCAGAGAAGGTAGGCGGTTTGAAGGCACCCCCACACGGCCGTTTTGGACGCCCCTCGGTTTGCCAGATATGAGAGCAGTTATCAGGTCAAACCAACAGGTGTTGCAGCGATGGAAGCGGGCAAGAGAACTGGTTCAGATAGAAGTGATTGTACCCGACCTAAAAAGCCTCTGCATGTTTCTAATAAGCTCCACGAGCAGAAACGTGCTCAAACTAGGATCAATATTGGAGATGCTTTTGAAAAATGGAGAGAGGTTAGAACGCAGAAAGGTTTACAGACCGATGCAGAGCTGGATAAACACTGAAGCTTCAGTGTCCACCACATGGTGACCTGCGTGAGCATCCACTCTAGAGAGGAGGGGGCGGGGGGAGACAGCTCTCTCTTTGGACTGCAGTACCCATCTTAAACACTAGGTGTCAGAGCTACATATTGCTCCTTTAATAACTTTAGAAAAGTTGTAATATTGAGGCTTTTTTGGTAAGGCTTATTAGAACAGTGGTTCTCGACTGTTAGGTCGGGACCTAAGAGAGGGTCGCAGAGCTGTTCTCAGTGTGTCGTGAAGATGTGCCTTTTTAAACGTGTTTAATTTGTTCCATTTCTTTGTTCTGTCACATGTTTTGTGCTACCTGAGGTCCAAACAGCACAATCTTTCATCAAATAAATCTTACCGGTTAAAGAATATTAGAAATTTGGGTCACAATTTTTCTTGAAGGAGTTTGTGGTGGGTCCTGAGGGTAGACCAGTCCAGAACCACAGACTTAGAACACTTACAAAAGAGCTGCATTTTGCAAATTCACTTCCTCCTGAGATGGCATTTAACAACAAAAGTCTCAAAACATCACAACTTTTACCCCAACTTTTTTTTTTTTAATTGCCTGAAAATCAGGCATTTCAGGCGCCGGCAACAATCACAAAAAAAGCCTGCAAAGTAATCACTGCTGGGCGTCTTTAGACGTCAGAACAGGAAGAAAAATTCTGTCAAATGCAAAATTTGGGGACAGCGATCGAACACGAGCCAACTTAGAGTTCATCACACTGCAAGTCAAAGATCCTAAAATGATAAAAGCTTTATTGCTCAAAGAAAAAAGGACATTTAGGTCCTGATCTTTCCATTCAGTTTCAGACCTTGGCACCCGAGTGACATCAGGCAACTGGATAGCACATCGTATCCACCATGTCCGCTTGACAATCATTTTGTTGTTCAAACTCTAATTGCAGCCGGGTCCTACAATTTCACACACGCAGGAAATAAACACAGAAATAAACATCCACAGTCTGTGTTTGGCACTGAGGTACAGTTGTTGTACACATTGAAATAACAAAATGTAATTGGAAATGTGAAATGGATATGGGAAACACATGTCAGAGGGTTAATTGGTCTTGAAAGATAACTGCCCGTGGCTTCAGGAGGAAAATCATTTCAGTCTGAAATGTAGATTTGCAGGGTTTAAGATATTTGACATGATCTAAACCAGGTTGGGCATGAAATCCCAGAGAAGGAATGTTTATTTAAATTTAGGTATGGCCTGGAGAGCCGAGAAGCCACGGAGACTAAACCACTGAGGACGCAAGAAAAGCAGAGTTTGAGAGCTCAGCACAGCAGAGAGCTACACACTCTAATGGATTTATTAAGGTGTTAGGGTAGAAACTGCTTTTAGTGAGTATGGGTCTTATGTAAACACTGCAGAATGACATTAAGATTTACTTTAAGGTCCAATATGGAAGACATCTACCGGATTAAATGATGAAGTGACCTTACTATATGATCAGACATTAAGGAAACATGCTTTGTTGAAGTGCTGGCTTCTCTGACAACAATGCAGCAGCCAGTATGTCCTCCTTCTAACTTTAGATTCTGACGCAAAATCCTGCAGTTTGTCGAGTGTCCACTAGAGGCTGGCTGCAGAAGCACAGGAAGCCACATACACACCCATTCAAAAAAGCCTGTTTTTACAGCAGACATTAACATGTTTACAGCCTGGTTCAAAAAACAAATAGGTCTGATTAGCTCATGTCTCGATCGGCACACACTGTATTCTTTATGACTCATCCGTTTTGATTTGATGAAAGATAAGAGTTATTCACAATAAGGCGTGTAGCTGACCTGATTGACAGGTGGCCGCGGTGTAACGGTTTGTCAGGAGGCTTAAAACCCGCCTCAGCTCCAGCTCTCAGCCTGTCGTTAGGTTGACTGAAAGTTAGGCTGAGACAGCATTTCCAGCATGGAGACTTAATCCATTACAGACTCCTACCACTTCCTCTGTTCTTCTATCAGTTTTTACTGTATTTTTTTGTTTTTCTGTGTGACAATAAACTACATGATTCACTCATTTCATGTTTGAAAATGTGTAACAACCACTGCGATGCCTTGAGCTAGACCCCACTGTGCCGTGTAGAAGCTGGTTTGTCAAGTGATTAAATGGTTGTGCTCTAGTCTAAGTATGGATTTGTGCATTTGTGAGATAATGAACAGGGTGTTCAGTGAATCAACCCTGGAAGAATAAATAAAAAGCTGCTCCCCACCGGAATTTGGTATTTCCCGGAGATTCACTTTTGTATTTATTGTAAATCAGCTGAACTTTTCTGTTTTCCCAGGAGCCTGATTTAAACTGCATCAAATGGATCGCTCCGATAACATCCTGCCGAGAGAATCCCTTAATCACTTTGTCTTCCTCTCACTCACACTTGCTGCCAAATCCTCCACCTGCACACACACACAAACACACAAACATTACACAACACCACGCTGTCGGTTTTCTGCTGAGCTTGGACGGCTCAACCTAGCTTATCCGAGTATTAGATTCAAGCAGTGGCGTTGGGACAAAGGTAATTCTTCTTCTTCTTCTCCTTCCAACTTCGCCTTTCATCTCCCCCCTCCATTCTTCCTCCCTGCAGAACTCCCTGAAAAGGATGTATCCGTTTCAGAACACGCGCACCGGTCAGCCTTTCCAAAAAGACTGACACCGACCCCAATCCGTCTCTGGGGCCCGGTCCAACACCGGACAGGGAGATCCGCTCGTTTGACACCATCTGATGAAGGACTTGGAGCGAGTTTAAAGGGGGATGGACTAAACTGATCACAGTGGGACGTGGAAAAAGATAAAGTGGCGTGTTCTGCCGCACTCTTTCCCCCGTCAACAGCCACACACAGGGGATACACATACGTCAGGAGGACCCTGGAAACACGTCTCTGTAAATGAAGCCATGTGTGGGCCATTTGTCAGCCCGGGTGTAGATTACTACAAGGTGATGGGCTTCAAACATAAGCACATAAAATCTGTGTTAGACGCGTTTAGTCGACTCTTTATTCACTTTAAGTAGGAAGGATAAACTGTTATTCCAAATACTAGTTCATGAAAAAACGATATCAGTACTGCTAAACAGTTGTTTTACTTCTGCATCGGTGTTAATGGGTGTTATGTTGGTATTATGTGTAAGGCTTCACAAAGCCGTAGTAAACCCAGCATTGCATTCACATACAAACAGGAAGCAGCAAAAGCTGTCAGGTTTTTCAAATTAAATCTTTGAAACTGAAGTGTAAGAATTTTACTTTTTATTTTTTTGGGGTCTTTATTAGAGAGAGGACAGTGGATAGAGCCAGAAATCAGGTAGAGAGAGAGTGGGGAACGACACACGGGAAAGGAGCCACAGGTGGGACTTGAACACGGGCCGCCCACCCGGAGGACCACAGCCTCCACACATAAAGCGCGCTCACCAACCACTGCACCACCAGCGAACCAGGAATTGTACTTTTGATCAATAGAAGGAGCCGTTTCATCTCGTCTGAACGTCGTCATGGAGACGATTTGTGGACCTTCTTACACTTCAGTCTGAACGTCTTCAAAGAGAGACTAAGAATGTTTAAAGTGCCCAACCGTATCTCTTGATCAGTGACGTGGATCGGCACCGTCAGTCCGATATCCGATACGTAAATTATGTCAATATCGGACCCGACACCGTCATAAGATCGGATCGATCCTATCTCTAATTGGTAACCTCTTGGCCCAGAGCACGCCAGTTGTTTTGTTCCACGTATTGCTGCTTGCAGAATCGTCGTCAGCTTGGGGTCACCGACATGACGTGCTATCAACTTCCGACTCAACACTTCCCTCTCTTGGGTACTGAACAATAACCCCAACAAGTGTGAAGACGATTGAATCAACGGTTCTCGACAAACATGCAGACAAAGTTTTCTTCCCTTACAGTAAGAGTAGTTCTTGAGTTAGTGGTTACGTGGCTTGCTCAAGGGAAACCCAAAAGTTATTGAGAAGAAATAACACATATGGAACTTCGATGTGGTCGCTGCTGTCTCGTTGAGTTTCTCAAACTGTCACTCACTTACAAGTTTTGCATATGGATGTTGTTTTCCATTGTCTATTAGGAACAATTTTACAAATTAGACCGAGGATGTTTGCAACTTGGGAATCTGATTTGCCCAAAAAAAGATCAAGAGTGAAAGGGAGGGATTTGAGCTGTGGTGGAAACTGGGAGCTTGTGAAATCTGACTGTGCAGAAGTGGTAGTATGCTGGGAAAGAGGAGGTAAGACAACATCAAGAAACACTCAATTAATCAAGCAAACTCCCTCGGTGCAGAAAGTATGACTGCCATCTAACTCTCCTGCATGGAGGGGTAAAACGAGGAGGAGGAAAGCTGCAGAGAGTGGATGTCCCAGACAAGCGAGATCAGAGGCCTGACCACAGATGGTAGGTTTCAGCACTGGGGCCACCCAGGCGGAGCATTGGGGGGATTTGAGGTAAAGGGATGGTTGAGAAGATAAAGGAAAACGAAAATGCCAGGCCTATAGGATAAAAAAAAGCTGTCATCAACATAACCAATATGTTAATCAGATGTAACTGTCACATTCTTACCATGTCGAGAGCTCCCACCGCCTTCTGCAGAGCGTCAGCCAGCGTCGCAGCGTGTGCAGATTCACCTGTGATGATACAGGTCGACTGTGACAGAGCGTCTGAAGGAGAAAGACCAATGACTCGTGTTAGACTCCGGTGGTGATGAGTCGTTTTGCATTTAAACAAAAAACAAAAAGAGTGAAAATTACAGCTCCGTGTCTTATCACATGTAACTCTGGAGGGAGGGAGTAGCAGACGTCCTGTTATTGCTATAAAATGAAGGATTTCTCTGGTTTTGATAACTGATGGAAATATAAAACCAACGATTGAAATACCAGTCAATAAGTGTTACCACAAACACACTTCTTACCGAGGTAGGCAACGCAACAGGTCTGTCAGCATGCACACAAACGGAGCAATAAGCACACACACGCACGCACACAGAATCTGAAACACTCGACAGTTTATCACACTGACAGACGTGAGAACTTTCTTCCATGTCTCTAACACACACAATGAATTCATTCACATGGCGGTCTCGGGGAGTTCTCTCTGTGCTCCTCGTGTCATCATCAAACAGGTAATTGTTGGTCCAGGTGTTTAAGGCCTGAAATATGTGTCTGTGTTTATTTCTCTGATTGTGATATTCTCCCTTGTCCTGACTTGCTGTGCGTTGTACTCGCAGGCCGACGAAGCTGAACAATGCTTCAAAGACTCTCTCAGTGTTTGTTCTATTCATCTCCAACTCTTCCTTTCCCCCGTCTGAGAGACCGTCAGCCTTCTATGTCTGCATTCATGCTTCATGTGTGCATATAGAAAAGTCCACAATGCACAGTACACACAGGAAGCGACGGGATTCTAAATGTATACGCACCTTTGATAATGGACTCAGCCGCCGCCAAATCTCGTTTGTAGGTCACCTGGAGGACAAAATAACTTTGTTTTCATGAACCAGTTCAGCCAAATTAGAAAACCAGTATGAAGACTCGTCAGCAGTGTCCCATCAGAAACCGTTTCAGAAGCCCTATTCAGACTGGCGTTTCAGAAGCCCGAGATGTTGTGTACGTTCCTTGGGATTGTTGGTGAGGTCGTCCTGCAGCCCCTCTGTCAGTGTGTTAGAGGTCCAGGAGGCTTTGTCAGCTGAAGCCGGGCTCTCGAGTAGACGGAGCTCCCCGAACCTTCAGCGAGGTGATCGGGCACTACTACCACCCGGCCACCACCATCGAATCACGCTGAAACGCCATGTGAATCCACAGAGACACAGGACATCACTATTACGCCGTCGAGGAATCAATGTGAGTGTACAAAGACGTGATGATGGCTGATCTTAGTTACGGCACTTTTTCGATAAATAGAAGTCTGTCGGCTTTTTATACTAAATCAGTGGTCGCCATGGTGACAAAAAAAGACAAAAATGGGTGCATCTTTAAAATGGAAACCTATTCTTTGGACTTTTGTCTTGAATTTTTCCTTTTTCTTGAGAAATTCAGAGACATTTATCCTCAGAAATGTACTCTGCTGCCAGAATCGTTCAGTCTGACTCTGCTGGAAAAAAACATTTTAGAAACTCAGGTACTAAACTTGAGTTCAGGTAACAGGTGCCAAACTAGCCCGAACTATGAGGGGTTCTTTTTAGAAACTGTAAAAAACATGGACGTAGTTTCAGTGACTTCACCCATTGGGTTTTGAAGCGCACATTTAAAAGCCTAAATGAGGACGGCCACCATATTTGATATTCTGTCTCACACAAACTTAGAAACAGGCAAAGAGCTGGAGCTGGGGCGGGTCTTATGGTGCATTCCTTTTATCTTGGAACTCAGATCTCAGAGCTTGGAATGACGTCACACCCGAGTTCACCACATTCCAGTTGCGAGTTGGCAACAAGTCGGACGAGCAACATGAACGCCTCCGGGAGTAAAACGTCCACAGATAGAACTAGCACGATACTATCGTTGTGATTGATTCAACTACACACATAGAGGACTAAGCTGCTTATCATTACAATAGTTACAGCTATGAGCAGCCATGTTGGATTCTAACTCGGGCTACTGAAAGTTCTCAGAGTTTCCAAGTCCGAATTCGGACTTCAGGGGACTGATAACGTATCAGACCAGCAACTTGGAATTAAAAACTTCTGAGGTCAAATGGAACGCACCATCAAGCCTCCTGGCTAACAGCTACAACGCCTGTCACTCACATATCTACAGTGAGTCTGCAGCGCTCAAAAACTATTTTCTTGTTTTTTTCCCCGTGAAGTGAGAACTGCATCCAAAACGCAGTTCTTTGGACCAAACTGGCCGATCCTGACATCCACTAAGAAGCAGCGATGCAAAGCAGCCAACTCGTGCAGGAGAAGGGACGTTTAATTCCTTTTTGCTCCAAAGATTCAAGAACTACTTTCCCTCTCCGGCTTAGTCGCTCATAAATAAGAGACACCTGACCTTTGGCTCGGCGTCATGGCTTTATATATCACAATCAAAGGTTGGGTTACTGAGGCATTGTTTCTGGAAACACAAGCCGCAATCTAAATGTCCTTCAAGCACAATAAACTAAATTCTTTCCAGCTTCATTATATCAGGCTGGAGACAGAAAAGCGAAAACCTCAGCACATAAAACCATCGATCTTCATGGGAAGATAATATTTAATTGAACTTGGAGTCTTTATGTTATCTGAGTGATTAATCAAAGAGTTATACAATCTCACAGAGGGTTGAGTGCAGAACTCGACATGCTAATCCTGGACGTCACATTCAATATTTACGTGTGATTCCGTATCTGCGAGCAAACCTCCCTTTCAATCCATCAGCTTTCTTTGTGCCCATATGATAAATCCGCTGCTGGCATGTGAAGCTGTGCGAGTCAAAATGTCAGAGTATCTACAATCTTCAACCCACACCAGGCCCCTGGCGAGCTCACCTTCCACAGTGTTGGCGGCCCCTGGATGAGCTTGGCGTTGGTGCCACAGTACTGCAGAGCCAGATGGAGACACTCGGTGCCAAACTCAAAGTCTGACTCAGTGCACTGCAGGCAGAGGAGACACAGGGGAGAGGGAAGTCAATCACGAGCACTTCATTTAAAAGTAGATTTAGGTCACATTTAGCTCAAACGTTCACTTGTCATGTTAGCACCTTAGCAAGGTTGATTCTGAGGGTGCACTCACACTGGGCAATCTGTACCGTGTCCAAGCATGTGTGACCCCAAAAGTCCAGTTCCTTTGACTAGTGTGAGGGCAGCGTTCCATGCTCAAGCACGGTACACTTCCTTGGCCCTTGCACGGATGGAAGAGGTGTGCTTCGGCATGGTACAGTTTATGCACGGGCACAATCACGGGTACACAACGTGGACAGGACGTATAAACAACCCCAGCCATCCCAGAGTGTTCTGGATGTATCCGACTAAAATGACTCCAAATAAGCCACAAAGTCAGTAAAATGTAATCATATTCTCGGATGTGCACTTGACCGTGCTTCCCCTGTTTTTCTGTCTTCTACGTTGTTGACTAAGCACGCTTCATGATCACGTAAAGCCATGCATGTGTTGTATTACGACGGATGGATGTCTTGCTCTAAACTTGAGAATTTTTGAGGGTTGCAAACGAGAGCTACAAGAGAAGTCATACATGGAACATAAATGTGCTAAAGATTCTTCTTAGAAATGTAAACAATTGTTTTGCATTTAAGAATGACGTTTTTTATTCTCAGAGGAGTTAAGGCTACCTTTATGTGCACTCTGATTTACAACGTGTTGGAGAAGGCGCTTCTTTCTGTCCAAGCATTCCTCAGATCATTTTGGTTCATATGTGGATCTCTCCCTGACAGATTCTCTTCTGCTACCTGATCGTTCTGCAGATATTTCACTAAAGTATCTGAAACATTTTAAATACCGTCTCTACCGTGATCAGAGCTGAGAAAAAGACTCACCACATATTTCAGCAAACACTTCAGATAAAACTGTTTTCTTTGGATGATGGACCGAGTGTCCTGAAACACGCTCATCTTTATGAATTTAGAGCTTTGATTTCATCTGGTCGTAAGAAATGTTCCCACATTGTTCTTTAACATTTGATCTGCCTTCTTGTCGAACTGTAGAAATGTTGGTTTGTGCAAGAAGAGATAAATAGTAAACTCAAGGCCTGGTTGTTTCAGCTTCACTTTATTCAACATCGGTTCATATTGATGGAGGAACTTGACTTCAGGATTCTGTAGTCTACCGCTCCTCTTACAATAAACTTCCTCCTTCTAACTATAAATCTGACCACTTCAGCAGCGGTGTTCCCCAGGACAATTCATTTGTATGACCAAAACATGTACTTGTCTAATTTGCACCTCTTCCAACAGACTTGATTGTCTGCAGAACTTTTTTTACACTTGTTAATAATAAGTAACAGATTAGCGAGCGCTAATAGCCTAATGGTCAGTGGCGATTCTAGAGTCTGTTGGGGCCATAGGCAGAAATCAATTCGAGGCCCTCCAACCAGCGTTCAGCAAGGCAACGAGAGTGAGTTCTGTCAGATGGGAATCTCCTAGGAAGGTTTCCTACCATCATTGCAAAATTTGCACAATTTCGGCCCCTGCTTTTGGGCCCCCTAATGGTCTGGGGCCCCAAGCAGTTGCCTGCCTTGCCTGTTGACAAGCAGCGCCTAATGGTTATGTCTTGTGCCCTAGTGTTGAAATGAAGTCACACTAACCGAGACCAAGACAAGACCAAGACCATAAATATCCCTAAAAAATCATCAACTTGTGTGCAGGAGGCTTCTCACTAATTTAGACCAGAACACCTGTATGTGTTTTAGTTTGGACCAGAGACTGTAGGCGGTTTTAAGGCACCCCCACACGGCTGTTTTGGACGCCCCTCGGTTTGCCAGATATGAGAGCAGTTATCAGGTCAAACCAACAGGTGTTGCAGCGATGGAAGCGGGCAAGAGAACTGGTTCAGATAGAAGTGATTGTACCCGACCTAAAAAGCCTCTGCATGTTTCTAATAAGCTCCACGAGCAGAAACGTGCTCAAACTAGGATCAATATTGGAGATGCTTTTGAAAAATGGAGAGAGGTTAGAACGCAGAAAGGTTTACAGACCGATGCAGAGCTGGATAAACACTGAAGCTTCAGTGTCCACCACATGGTGACCTGCGTGAGCATCCACTCTAGAGAGGAGGGGGGGGGGGGGAGACAGCTCTCTGCAATGTTTAGAATCTGGACTGCAGTACTCATTTGAAACACTGGGTGTCAGAGTTACATATTGCTCCTTTAATGTATTGAAAACAGTTGCTCTGATTCTAAGCTCAGTCTGTGGAGATCACGTGGAGTTCTGTGTAAAGACGATGAGCTCATTTGTTTTAAAAAGCAGTTTGAACTACAAAGACGCGCTCCTGCTACCTGAGAATACATCTGGGTAATATTTGATCCACTTATAAAAGAGATGTGGGTCTTTTATTCAATGGGACTCTGGAACATTAGAGAGAAATTACAGCAAAACTACGCTCTCGCTCTGAGGTAATTTAACCTTCAGCATTTTCTGCTGGTACAAAAGCTTCCACAGGGGACTGGATAAAGTGTCTCCCCCTTTTGTCTTTTCAGCCCTAAGTTCTTCTGCTCTCAATGGATGTCAAGATACAAATGTGCAGCTCTCAAGAGATTTTTCATGAGCATGTCCTACAGTGCTAACCTGACACTTTCCCAATCTTTTCAAAGGTTGGAGAAGAGGAGAACAGAAGAGGAGAGAGGGGGACGCAACCCCAACCTTCCCCTTCTCCAGCGACCTCCCAAGTTTGTCCTAATTTTTGCAACTTAACTGGCCCTGACACAGCCTCACAAATATGAGCTCATTTTCTGAAAAGGCCAACACCAAAGCCAGCCGGGCTCCCAGAGCAATCTGAGGATTCACGTGTGCCAGGAACAAAAATAACTGGAGCTCCAGTTTGGAGGCATATTTTTGCTCTTAGCTCAAAGTTTGCCTTCGTCCTTCAAAAAACCTGGCAATCAGTAGAAGCGTCTAATGAAGTAAAAGCTGAAAAAGCAAACCGAAAGTGTCTGAAAAATAAATAAGGTCAACCTCTTCAACTCAAAGCTGGCTTGGATGCTCCTGCCAAGTCAGAGCAATGAGCCTCCGCTGTCAGAGAAGACTCAACACATTTACGGCTCACGTCAGAGGATCCATTCTTTCCATTTTCAGGTACGCATATTAAAAGGCACTCAACTGCTGAGACTATTCATCTATATCCACCTAAATGTGCCGTTTAGCTTGAGCCCTATTATACTGTTTTTCCAAATGGGCCTTTTCGTTCCACAGACGGATCTGCTGCAGTGTGGCAGAAATTATTAACGTCTCATTTCTTTCCCAGACGCAGCAGAGACGGAGTGAAAGTGATAGCACCAACGCCGCCGCCGCCTCCTCACAGTGAAGACCTGCAGGTTGCTGCACATCAGCCGAACAATAAGCGACTGTGAAGGCTCGTTATGATGTATGAGAATCAGAAAGTCCTTAGTCATCTAAGTAGTGTAATCTTTAGAGCGTAAATCTCAACCTGACTGTCATTTTATTAGATTTAAGAGATTTTTTTTGGGCCACAATCGACATCAGAATCAAGCAGCAGATCGCTGCAGGACTTGATTTGTACATCCCGGGATAATATGTGTTACTTTAACAAATGTGGTTGCCGTGGAAACGACACTTTGGGGAAGTTCAGAGACAGAATCAGAGTCAGAAAGACTTTACAGTGATTTTACAGTACTGTCAACGAGGATGAGCCCTCTCGTGTTAAGGTAAGAGACAGTACCCTCTGATAGGCTTGATAGATGACATCATACGTGAACCCCTGAGGCATCTCGCTGGCTCTGTACTTGGCTCGCTCCAGAGAATGATCCAGGTAACCCTCAGCTGTGGTGGCTATCACCGTGGATACGAGGGGGCGGATAGCTCCTGCTGCCTGGATGGAGGAGAAAAAAAAGAGTCAATTCTTTTGTTTGCATATTTTGCAATTAGAGATAACTTTTCATTTCCCTGAGTAAGATCTGTGATCGTTCATGATACCAGAACCTTTAGTACGACACGAGTAAAAATCAAGTGATATGGATACGTGTTGTGTCCTCATAGGACAACAAAGAAGAAGACGTAGGCACCCAATAATTGGTCCTCTCCTGTTTTTAAAGGTCCAATCATCCGCGCGTGGAACAAAAATGCTTTAATCACATGGACCGCAAAGCGCGAGCACACAACAGACGGCAAGCGTCATGGCAGCCAAAACAAATGAGCAGCTCGAGCTGGAAGATCCCCCGCTATCGTTGAGGTCTCCTGTGTGGGAACATTTTGGTTTCCCAGTTAAATGTAATGATGGACAAAGAGACGTTGACGAGACGAGAGTAGTGTGCTGACGTTGTTCAGTGGACATCGGGAACGTCGCTGGCAACACGTCCAACTTATTAAAGCACCAAGTGAACGTAAACATCACTGCAACTAGGAAGAAAAAGACCATGGAGCAAACACAACTCTCCTTTACATCTAAACAGCCTTCTGCTCGTAATTCTGAACAGGCCAAAGACATAACTAACGCCACTGGCTCAAAGCGGACGGACCTGGTTCCAGTCCGACCAGTGGCTCCTTTCCTGCATGTCAATCCCCGCTCTCTGTCGACTGTCCTGTCTGAATGAAGAAATACATCTGAAATATAAATCTTTAAAAAAACGTTGCTTTTACTATCTTTCTAAACACATTTGAATTACTGGTTCATCATGCACTTGATATTCTCACATTATTTTTAGTGAAGGTTTATTTCCCTGATCAAAAACATTCTTCTATCACCCAGAAGTCAAACGACAGAGAAGCAATAAGTTCATAAATCTGAGGGACACATCGTGCAAATGAAAGGAAAGCAAACAGATGTTCTGCGTGTTACACATGGCGTTAGAACCTAAATCAATCTGCTGCCTGGTGGTTCTGTCGTGAGCGTGGACACGAGCAGGATAACGAAGACCAGACCGCCTGCTGTGCGAGTTCATCACGAAGCACACACACTCAGAAACACGCCATAAACGTTGGCCTCACGTCAGGGTAGCGCTTGCTTTATTTCACAACCTGTGTGACCTGCAGTTAGCAGCATCTCAGCCATGAATCATTATGAGAGTTAATCGGCGAGTGTGTTGTCACAGCAGCTGTGACTCCAGCCCAAATGTGTTCCATCCATCAGCGATCAAACAAACGCTTACACCAGGAGCGATGGAGCCGTCAGCTTGATAAACAGTTTATGAAAAGATGGACGGAGCTCGTGTGCAAAGGGAGGAGGGAAAGTTAGGATCATGAGAAGTGTTTGTCGTCTTTGGTCTGAACTCGAATGGAAAACTTGACTTGGTCTTATTTTTAGCGTTTGTTTTTGTTCAAACTGCACAGTTAAAAAACGAGCCACAGGCCACACACACTAAACACACGTGTTGCTTTTGGTAACCTGTCATCCCACCAGGTGAAAATCTAACTGTGATAGATCTGTTTACACTCTGCCTTGTAATGGGCTGGGCACTGGTTTTCAGAAGCAATCAAATAGAAAAGCTCCAGTCGATTGAATTGGCTGTGTGGCATTCTGCAGCTGTTTCCTCCAGAACGGGAGGATTACATTTTGTCTCTTTAATGAAGTTCTCTTGGAATGAGAATCAGAATACCTTTATTGTCATTACACAAGTTCAACGATATAGGAAGAAGAAGCCGCTCTTACTTTCAGGGCTTCAGAAGCAAGTATAAATACTAAACCACAAACAACTGTAAAAAAAGCTGTCCCATTTCTCCTGAATCGACAATGCACAAACTGTACAAATCTCTCTATATCAATGTAATCATTTGGAGCTTAAGGTTCACATACTTTGCAAAATACTCTTCTCCATGTTTCTCTAACTCTAACATGTGTCTCTAGTCTGTCTACAAACCCCCCAATGATGAGAAAAGTCCATCCTCTCCGTCTTTCACCTGCTCCACTTTTCAGAAAATGTGTGCTCAAACAGGCCGTTTGGAGATTTTCCCTTCATGACATCACAAAGGGCAGTAACCCCTCCCCCAGGTGGGTGACACTCCCACAGCTAGGTGTTTGTTCTGCCCTCTGAGTCTGCCTTCTCACCGTAAACAATAGGACATGGAGCGAGAAAGCCCGAGCCACCCAAGCCCTTCCAGAGAGGGGCGTGGTCAGACACAGCTCATTTACATTTAAAGCTACAGACACAGAAACAGCCTGTTCTGAGCAGGGCTGAAATAGAGGGGTTTATAGGCATGATCAAATACAGGATCAGAGTGGATTTAGAACAAGAACCTTCACACACATGTTCTGGGGAGCTCTGAGACTTATTGACACTGAAGAGGAGGAGAATATGTGACCTTTCAAAATAAAGTTATATGGAATGATAGATATCGGTAGATGTACTGTGTTGATCTGAAATTGGGAAATATTGGACTTGATAATTATGACTTCACAATAGGGACATCTGGGCTTCTAAAGAGCATGTGTTTAAAGCCTGGTTCTTATTCTGCATTCACCATACTGACCCCTTGTTCCTTGGCAGCCATGGCGATCTTGTAAAGGAAGTCCTCCTCCACAAAAGGCCTCACTGCATCGTGGATGATGACCACCTTTGGTCTGTCTCCTGCTGCCGCCTCCCCCTCCGCCTCTCCCCCCAGAGCCAGGACTCCGTTACATATGGACCTGTGACGAGTCGAGCCGCCTGGCACCACTCGAACCTTCCTGTGTTGAAAGCGCTGGATGATGTCCGTCATCAGGTCCATGTTTTCTTTGGCTACAACGACTACAATGCTCTGGATCCATGACACCCTGCAAGAACACAGCAGACACTCAGTTATGCCCGTTTAGTCACAGGTGATGTCAGAAAGCCCGGAGCAGATAGGCAGAACACAACATTCACCCAAGCTCCTTATATTAGGAGCATTTCCCAAAATCACAAACTATTCCTTTAGATCATGACCAAAACCTGCAGTAGGTAAATTCTGTTGTTTCTCAAACAATGGGTAATTACTGTATGAAGATAGCTTTGGTTTGACTTTTTCAGGTTTTAAGGTTTCTGTGCCTAAAATTTCTAAAACAAGATGATAAGTGACAATCTTTGTAATAACATGGTACTGCAGCTTTTGTTTTAAAGTCTCGTGGTGTGAGGCTTGTGTGGAAAATGTTAGAGATCCCTTCATTATAAAGTATGGTGGCCCTGAAGGTTGAATAAATGCAAAAATAAATAAAAAGAGTAACAGTTCACTAAACGTGAAAAATATTTAAGGAAATTTAAAAAAAAAAAATCACAGAGATGCAAAAACATTTCACATGGGTTGGGCGGCAGTAGATCAATCCTAAGGGACTTGGGTTGGGTTCAAGTCCCGATGCAGACCATAATATGGAAGTTGGTCTGGTAGCTGGAGAGGTGCCAGGACACTTCCTGAGTACTGCCAAGGTGCCCTTAAGCAAGGCACTGAACCCCCAACTGCTCTGGTGCGCTCCCTGTGTAGCAGTGTGCAGCAGCCCCGTCACTCTGACATCTCTCCATGCATGTCCACATGTCATGTTTGTGCATGTGTGTGATTCGGGCCTATGTGTGTGAGAAGCATGTCTCTTAATAACAGACTGTAAACCAGAATTTCCGCCTCTGGCATTATTTAAGAATATAAAAAAAGCCATTAAGCATAAAAACAGTGTCATGAAATGTTTTTTGCATTACATTTTTATTGCTTTCTGTGAAATGTTTTTGCAGTTGACCTTTAGGGGCCACCATAAAGAATGGCTGCTGGGAAAATTAAAATGTTAAAATGGTTTGTGCATCAATGAAAGAAAGAAAATGGACTTGTCAGGTATTTAATTTGCAGGATTAGGCAGGTATTCCCATCTGGTTATTTCATAAATTCCTTCATGGAACATTTTCCACACGAAAATGAAAATGCAATCATTAAGTTCCACCTGTCATTTGGTATTTAAATGCAAAAGCTAAATGTTCATTGTGCACAGACCTTCATATTTACAGTCTATGGCACAGACGCACACAGGCTGTGAGCGGAAGTGGAATACCTGACTGTGTGGATGAAGTTTGCATATCTTACTGTCAGCCTATACCTGACTGTACCAAAATACAAACAAACTGAGATCGTAGTCTTTTTCTAAATCAGTCTTTTCCTACCTCTCGAAAGCCTGGACAGTGTAGCTAATGAGCGGTCGCCCCAGAAACGAGCAAAACTGTTTCGGTGTCTGCAGCCCGGTTCTCTCTCCTGTTCCCCCCGCAGGAAGAACCACAGACACCGGGAAGTCCACGCTGCGTTCTGCCGGCTCGTGGTCGCTCCTCCCGGCTTCTCGAGCTGGGAAAGTCCCTGGATGAGCGGGCCTGTCCGGGTCACAGTTATCGCTCTGCATGTTACCTCAAATATTTTGGTTAAACTCCATAAATTCGTGGACGGACGAGTGTGGTGGGGTCACGGCATGTTATTCCCAAACATGTCCAAACGTGGAAGGAGATTTTTTAATCAACGCTGTCAAGTTTCAAAGGTTGAAGACGCACTTCCGGTAAATCTTTTCAAAATAAACTAACCGTATTTTGCTTGGACTTTACCAAAAAATGAAGTAAAGCTTAATATTAAGTTTACAAATCTGAATTAATGAACTGTTCACTCTGTAACCTGTCTGTAGTGAAACAGTTTGAAAATATCTTTGTTTTTTTTATGACTCGCTAAAACAAATGAGACCCTCCGCAACAATATTATTTGAATCCTTTTTTTAGATAGGACGGCTGAGTAGAGACAGGTCGGGTTCGATTCCCCAGCTGCAACGAGGATTACAACCTCTGTAGGCTACATGGGGCTTGTTCAAATTAGGAAGTAATTGTGCTTAAAGAGACTTGCATGGTGCGTTTACACTTACACAAAAAACTGTAAAAAAAAATGTATGGGGCGGGCTGCAAGCTAATTTTTCACTCTGACTTTACCCAGACTTTTTCCTGTTAGCTTCCTGGTAAAATTCCCATGTGAAGTCGCAGTGAGCTGATGTCAAAACGTAGCAGGAAATATTCAGGATAATTCACAGCGAGTGAGCTGGAGGGAGAAGTTGGTGATACTCTTCACCCGGGCACGAGAAAAAACACGTGACTTCAGTGCGATAGGTGCGATCTCCATGCACCAAATGAAAATGCTTCTTTATGATTTCTGTTCCTCTCCGCTCTTAAATTGATATTGTGAGTGTGTCGAGCTACACGTAGCATTGATATTAACGCAAGAGAAAAGTCATAATAGCATTTGAATTTTTTGCTTTGTCCGCTACTTCTGCATCATTCTTTAAACGTCACGTCTTGCCTTCTGAGACTCCTCCCCCCCGCCGTGAGGTGCATGTGTGAACAAGCAAGTCTGGAAGATTTCAGGAGCAGTTTGCCTGAAAATTTTCAAGACATTTTAAGGAGTGCAGAGGTGATTGATGAAAGCTCCAGAGATAAACCCACTTTGTTGGCCTCTAGTAAAGATTTTATTCATTACCATCAAAGGTTTTAGTTATTTGATTTAAAGTAGCTTTGACAATTACTTCCAGTTACCTGTTTTAACAAACACAACATTACATTACAGAACTTCAATATTTGCCTGATTCAATGCCCATCCTCCTGTTCTCTGGATGAAACAAACATCCACACGTTATCATAGCTCAGATACACAGTAAACTCTCCATGGAACACAACATGTGGTCAAACGTTATATTTATTTATATAAAGTTATTACAAAGACTGATTGGTGACGAAGCTTTTCCAGATTTCACTCGAGGCTGACGCAAACTTTTCTTTTTAAATGTTGCACAGACAATATATTACATCATACATCATAAATCTTACATAGTACATCTTTATACACATGGCCATACTTCAAAAGGCAAGTAAGAATTTGATATATGTACAAGTATTTACAGGGTTTTTTTTGTGTGGATGTTTTGGTGGTTACTGGTGTTGGTGGTTAAAAAGTTTGAAAAGCTCCATCTGTGTATAAAATGAATACAAATGCATGCTCTTGGCTACATCTGGGGCAGGTTGGGTTGGTCTCGGCTCCAGAGAGCTCTGCAGATTATCCGCCTCAGTTCTGTTCACATTATCTTCAACAACATGGATTCAAATGTCAAGGAATGTCCTCAGGACACCCTTTAGAGTTCTCCAGCATCGTCAGGAACCAGCTTCACCTTAATCTAGTCCCAGTCACATTCAGACAGCAGCGCCGAGATCGAAAAAATGCCATGTGGAATGTCAATTCCGGAGCACTGGCATGCCTGTGTTGTTGGTGGTATGCCAGATTTAAAGCAACAGGTGCGCTTTGTCGAGTGGAACATGGCAGCAGGGGGTCAGCGCCATGTACTGCCGATCTTCCATCACCATGAATCATGAAAATAAAAATGGCATGCCTCGGACAACACTGGCATGCCGGTGTACCTAAAATGGCATGCCACATGGCGGTTTTCGATCTCGCTGTCAGTCCATTCAGAGATAATCCACAAGTTCTGGACGTTGTGTCTCAATATCATGAAGACAAACTCCTGAAGGGTCATGTGGATTCAGAGTCTTTATCTGCTTCTTCTCTCAGGGTTCAGTCTCGTGCCAGTTCTCACTCAGCCGGTTCTTCCCCAGCCTCCTCTTGCTCTTTGATTTGTGTTTGTGCAGGAGCTGCGGCGGCGTCAGAGACGGCTCCTCGAACTTGTTCCCAGACTCGTTGTGCTGCCTCGAGTACCTCTTGCATTTGCAGGAGGTGACCACGGTGATTTTGTATGTTCTCGTGCTGCCGTCTTGGCACTGCAGTTGGATGCGTTGCGTGCGGGTCTTGTCGTTCACGCATCGCCAGTCCTGGCTGCCGCTCCGGCGACCCCAGGGCTTCCTGCTGTAGGCACCGCCAATCCAGTTTTGAAGCATCTGAGCTGGAAGGCACTCGCCAGTGCACACCAGCTCCTTGATGGGGTTGATGCTGGTGCAGTGGCCGTCAGAGATGTACTTAGTTGACCTCAGCTCTCTGCAGCCAATCTGGCTTCGTTCTGTGGAGAGACAAAAAAAGAAAAGTGAGTGAATTTGGGAAAAACAAATCCTCAATCGTGTTCCATAGAGATGCATGATAATGATTAACAATAGAGCCTGACTACTACGGTATTTCTGAGAAGATACATGGAATACAGATATGGTTGCCAATACAATGAATGTCATAGATTTTGCAGCAATGTCGCCCCCAGATGATGTTTCAAAACTACAAAGATGGCTTCTTTCTTGCATATAATTTGGTAACATAACATTTTACATTAATCAGGTTGAGCACTGACCCCGGCTCATGTGCTGCAGCCAACTTTAAACATAAAGTTGTAAGAGCGCCCTCTGCTGGACAAAGTAACTAATGAAGTCATTTCTAAATCACCCCCGAGCATTGATTTCTTCATTATGTGTTCTGCAAGGAAGTATTATGATTAGGCCTGTAAGCGTTAATGTGTTAATTGCGATGAGAAATGAATGCATTATTTTTTTAAATCACGTAAACGCGTGCTATTTTGTCCCTTTTGGTGCACCATAGTTAAACCACCACAGCATCCTCCTGCAGCCGCAGTGATGGAAAATAATGACCCCTCTGCGCCTTTTAATGAGCAACTTCTCTTTTAAAAAACTCCCATGCTCCCCACAACATGCAAACTCCACATAGAGAGGCTCCTGTCCGATGGGGATTCAAACCAGGAACCTCCCCGCTGTGAGGCAACAGTACTAACCACTGCACCACTGTGTAGCCCACTTTCTTCTTCCCAGAGGGCAAAATCAGTTTTGTTTGACACACACATAAACAAACATCTATGAATGGTGAGATGTGAGTGTGAGACTGCAGCTGTAAAGTTAGATCCACATTAACTCGTTCTTATTATTACATACCTCTGACATTAAAGGGTTAAAACGTGATAGTAGTAGCATAGTAGTTGAGCATTTTATTAGTTAACCTCTGGTGAGTCACAGGAACACAAGCAGAGTGCACAGCAGCTTTTTGACGCTTCTGCTACAAAAGTTTGAGTAATTAAAGTATTTGAAAAAGAGTTGGGATCAGCAGCAGCAGCAGCTATCACTCTGTGTGTGTTATTCTGCTGCAGGCTACACACTCTGCCCCCTGCCCCCCCTCCACCTCTGTAACCCAAGCTCAGGTCCATTCATACACCTCAGAGACAATGCCCGCTACTTCTCTGTGACAGGGTTTGATGAATGAACAGGAATGAGTGTCTCTTACTCTCACTCCTCCTTCACGGTCTGCTGCTGGCAGAGCTTAAAGCCACGATCAGAGGCTTCCTGTTTATGGAAGAACACCTCCGCTCAGTCGGGCTGCTCATGCCAGAGCCAGCCAGGTGTGTTGGACTGAGTGTTGGCTCGCTTCACTGTGGGGGGAAACAGTCTAAACTACAGCAGGAGGGCCTCTATGTGATCTCACTGAGGGTGTTATACTTTACCATGAGCCACTGTGTAAAACACTTCTAAGGCTGGCTACACTCTAGACGATTTTAGGCCCCTCCCCCAACAATCTGCGGGGGCGTGTCCTGATTCAAGGCTTGCTGCAACAGATTATTTTACCAAATAATCCTCAAATGTGTGATGTCAATACAATGATTTCAGATCAGGCTGCCTTCGATGGAATACCGTCAATAGCCAATGAGAGCGAGCAGACTGGGAAGCGTCACCGGCCAGATGTTGCGAACTTTTATAGTTCACAAACAAACACAAGTTTTCTTTTTCTTCTTTTTTGTTTTTCTCAGCCAAACAGAACGCACGCCAGGACAGCCAGCTGACGACGTCCATCGTCCGCCATATTTGTTTTCTTTCTGAATTCACGTTTGATCACGCGAGTTTCTGTGAGATCTCGTGTCTGTGGAAATCGTTACCATGAATGACAGCTGTGTGGTCTCACGGCCTGGCCAAGTCATCTAGCGTGTGTGAAACTGTCCTCATGTCTGTGGTCTCTCACGTTCTTTAAATTGGTTAAGATTTGAAAATCGTCTCGTGTGTAGCCAGCCTCAGGTAACCCGACTATCGAACCTCTCTGCATAAAGGGACGCTTAAAGTGCCTTTATGACATCTACCTTCTAGTCTACAAATGCAGCGTATACACTTTACTTTCTGCAAACAGCAGCTGTGAGATATTTTAAAGTGCTCTGAAGACACGTCTTCTCATCCTTCTTTCAAAGGTGTGTGACTGATTAGGCATGATGACGGGATTAAGATCCTGATTCGGCTCTTTGAGATGCAGATGTTCAAAGGAGGAGATTTAATCATTAAACCTGAAATGTATTTACGCTGTCAGCTGAATGCAACCTTTAGTAAGAAGAAAGGAGAACGCAAATACATTAGAATAGATGATGAGTAAAAATGGAAACTAGAAGGCAAACATTATTCTCTCCTCATGCAAACTGAGCTACATTAAGCAAGCAATCAGACTTCAGAGGAAACAGTCGACGAACGAGTCAGTTTCAAGATTAAAGAAGAATCAAATAGGTGAATTTAAGGGGAAAGTGCAGAAGATTGGAAGGTTTCAGCAAATCAGTCAGAGATCTGTCATTACTGTCAACTAAATATCTCTGAATGATTACTCAAAAACGTGTTTGAAGACGTCACAGTTACTTTATGTTACTTTTACACAGTGTTTGTTGATTTCTGGATCCAAAGGAACAGCTGATTAAGCTCTTAATATGTCAGCAAATAATGAACACACTGTTAAAAGTGCAGAGTTGTCTCAGCTTAATATAATACATGAACTACTTTGAGTTTTAACCACTTGTTATATGGCCTTGAGGTGCATATATACAGACAACAGTTCAGGCTGTAACACTCATCTGTCCCTCTAACTCATGCAAAGGTGTCCTAACATAATGCAAAGGGTTAACAGGTGATGTAGCTTGTTTGCAACCTTCATGAGATTAGTAGCCTGAACTATTATCTGCATGTTTGCACCACAAGAACTCAAAGTATTTTATGCAACATGTTGTATATTAAGCTGAGACAATTCACCACATGTGATATGATATTTATTCTCGAGCATAAAGAAAGTAATCTGGATTTGAACTCTTGGATTGGACGACTGGAGGATAACGACTTTAACATGAACCCAGATTAGAATAACCGGATCTATTTATTGGTCTAAAAAAGAATCATTCCGGTTGTGGCAGAGCAAATACTCTAAGGATTTACTTTATTTAACTCCTAGAGTAACTCACACAAGTTAAACATGTTAAAGAGCATGTGATAAACCTTGCGTCCTCACTGACCTCCTCTCTCGTGCGCCCCGCTGCTCGCTCCTCTCCCTCCGTTCCTCGCGCGGTTCAGGGTCGCGTTGCTCTGAACCTCCGGTACCGGCGCGCTCACGTGAGAGAACAGCAGCTCCGTGGCGTCGTTTTTCAGCGCCTGGCAGCTCCTGAGGAGGATGAAGAGGAGCACCAGGGAATGGCACGACTCGTACGCGCTCAGGTGCATGGTGGTGTTCTGGAGAAGGATGGTGTGGCGCTGGTGTAGGTCCGACTAGGAGCAGGCTGATGCTGGGTCAATAACTTCAGGGACCCCTGGTTTTATACAGCAGACCCGCCTCTCGCTCTGGCAGCTACTCAGGTGCATTTCTATCGCGAGGCTCGGATTGGTCGCCACAAAAGTGCGCTCGTAAGACAACCACGCCCACTGCTTTTATTTCGAAGAGTTTGAAGTTTGTATTGGATGCTGCACAGGACCCATGATGATGATGATGATGATGATGATTAATTAACATGGTGTTGGGATAAAGGGATAACATGTTGGACCTAAGGTTTATGAAAGAATGACAAGTAAAGAGTCAATACTTCAAAATGATGACGAGCTTTGACTCAGCAGTATCTCGAAACAGCAACTCTTAATAAGTATCCCATATGATGTATTACTCCAAAATAAAGAGTTAATATATCAAAAAGTTCAAACCGTTGTCATAATGACTAGAATAACATTATCACCAATCTAGAACTCTGCTTCTATCATAGACTGTATAAAACATGGAGGTATAGTCTCAGTGACTTCACTCATTGGTTTCTGAAACGCACTTTTGAAGCCTATTGATGGCGGTTGCCAGGTTGGACATGCTGTCTCAAGCTAACAGTAATCCTGGAAACAGGCACAGAGGTGGAGCCAAGGCGGGCAGTCAGATCAAACACACGCCTACCAGCACGCGACATGAGCGAGCGTCAGCGACAAAATCCGCCTGATTCTTTTGTTTCCTTTCGGAGTGTCCTGCCCCAAGAGTGACTTCAGGTGGATGTACTGTTTGTCAGAAGGCTAAAGGTTCACCTCAGCTCCACGCTTTTTCACACCTACACATTCACACACTGAAGGCAGAGGCTGCTCCGTAAAGTGACCATCAGAAGTAACACACATACATACATCGCCAATTAAACAACTTGGGGTTAAGTGTCCAAAGTCACATCGGACATGTGGCTGCAGGAGCTCGGGGTCAAACCCTCGACCTTCAGGTTGAGAGACAACCGACTCTACCAACTGAGCCACAGCCGCCTCAGACACCAATTTGTGACACTGAGAGTACGCCCACGTTTCACACAGTCTGTGGTCCGGACTAGATCCCTCTAAACTTTATCATCTATATATTTGGCTGATCAAAGTGAAACGGGTTCTTAATTATAATGAGACAGAAAAAGTGTTTTTCTATCTTCAGGCTGAAGTCATAAACGACCAAACTACCAACTACTTTGACTTTTTGTGGTTACATAAAGACGTTTCATTGAGGAATTTGAACCCTCAGTCGAACACAAAACCAAAAGGTAAATCTGATTCTACGCTTATCCAGATTTGGCTCACGAACGCAGACGTCTAAACCAGATTTTTTTTTTCTGCATTTCGGAGGCTTAGCTTGTGTCGGCCTGACTTTGTCGGGATAATGTTTCCAGGAATCTGTTGTTTACGGAGCTGATTACTGTCGTGATGCTGAGTGTGAAGCAAGGTTTAATAGTTGGAGGTTTTTCATTAGTTCTTACTTTTTAAATCATGAGTCGTTAAAATCATCAGACAGAAGCAGGAACCACTTCCATTATGTGGAATAACTTTCAAACGACAGCTAAGCTGCCCTCTCCTGGTTAAAGATCTAGTGTCTGAACTACTCGGGGAAGGAAACTGCGACTGTTTTAAAATGTGAAATCACCAAAATGAACATGGTTTGCAATATGAGGATGTGTTTCAGTGCTATTATTTTCCACTGCGTTCACATTTGTTCTGTTTGTTTTGGTATTGCTGCAGGGCACTCCTGGGTCCTCCCTGCTAAAATAACGGATAAATAAAATTCAAGGGGAGAGATGGGATTGACCGAGCCAGCAGGTAAGAACAGCGCTGTGTGTGTGTGCATGAGCTCCCACTGTGCCGTGCTCTCTCGCACTTCTGCAACGCCATAACACAGGTGAATTCACAGACTGCAACACCAATATTACGCAGATGCTGAATCATTACAAAGGTCTTAAGGCGTGATGACGGCGGAGCTTCGTTACGATGCCGTCCTGGTCAATGTTCTATAGAATCTTTGGTTTTAAAATGTTCTGTTCGACTTCATGACTTCATTTAGCAGTTTATATCCATAGTTTTTTCAGTCGTTGAATGTCTGTCTCCATTTTGACGAGTTAGGCAGCAATATAAACACCCGCTGGACTTTTCTATCCATGCTACGCCTGATGTGTTTCATTTGAACGAATCAGCCCGCCCAAAAAAACAGATGCATAAAAACTCTGATGAGGAAATCCTAAATTGCTCCAGAAATCTGAGCCCTCTGACATCTTTCCTGTTGTCCTGTGTGTCAGATAAATCTAAAAACATGGGGTGGCTCAGTTGGTAGAGTCTGTCGTCTCTCAACCCGGAAGGTCGAGGGTTCGATCCCCAGCTCCTGCAGCAACATGTCCGATGTGTCCTTGGGCAAGACACTTAACCCCAAATTGCTCCAGCTGCTTCGTCGGCGGCGTCTGAATGTGTATAAATGGGATTAGTTACTTCTGATGGTCTCTTCACACAGCAGCCTCGGCCATCAGTGTGTGAATGTGAAGGTGTGACCTGCGGTGTAAAAGAGCTTTGAGTAGTCAGAAGTCGCTATACAAGCACTAATCCATTTGACATTTACCATAAACAAGCATCATCCGACCCCGAGCAGCCCACAGCTGCTCATAACTCATCGTTATTTTCACCATCAATGGAGCATCACTCTCACAGCTGATCTTTAAAAACACCAAATCATGTTGAACCTTCATATGTGTGGAGGTTTCAAACGTTAGACGCTCTCCACGCTGCAACATGCCGCTCTCAGACACGCATTTAATTCGACTATGAAAGCTGATATTGTGTGTGTGTGTGTAATTTGCCGTCTGTGTGTTGTCCCACCTCTCAGTCCCTGTCAGTCACTCGTCCGATGATCGGAGAGCCCAGACTAACTGGAGTCTTTGTGCGTCCTGTGCACTAAACAAGAGGAGATATCATTTCTTCTTCAGAGGGGAACATTCAATCCAGGCTCGTCTTACTGATTTGAAAAGAGGCGCCGTGCAGAGACACTAATTGTTGCTCGTGTGAATGTCAGGTGATACACAGATCACTTACCTGTTTAGTTTTATTATCACAAAATCTGGTCCCTTTTCCGGCCTGAGGATCTCTCTCTCTCTCTCTCTCTCTCTCTCTCTCTCTCTCTCTCTCTCTCTCTCTCTCTCTCTCTCTCTCTCTCTCTCTCTCTCTCTCTCTCTCTCTCTCTCTCTCTCTCTCTCTCTCTCTCTCTCTCTCTCTCTCTCTCTCTCCTCCTGAGAAGTGTCAATACAAAGCATGAACTGATGTGCTGCATAAAGAGTATATAGCTATTGCTAATTTCCAACCGGTGTCCCTAGTTGGGCCTTTGTGTAAACTGCAGAGAAAATAATCTAAACCGCAGTGAAAGTTTAGGAAAAAGTACAAGATGTAAATATTTTGCAAGATTGACTTGTTGTGCAGAGAAGATGTTTAGTTTAGCCGTCAGTTAAAAATGTCCTTAATTTTGGTTAATTTCGAGTCAAAAAGAAGGAAAAAACAATGAAGGCAAAACCAGAAAGAAAAACAAGAAGAAGAGAAAGATGGATTAGTAAAAGAAAAGAAGACAGAAAGAAGGAGAGACCTCATAAACTTTGAAAGAGAAAGTGAGGAAAAGGAAGTAAACAAGGAGGACATTAAGATCATTTTTAGATGCACTACGTGCCAAAACTTCAAGGTCACAGCTGTCATCTCACATTTAATGACTTTATTTGGAGCTACTGTATTTGAGGTTTCGGATGCTCAGTTCCAATAAAAAGATGCAACAAAGATTTGAAAAATGTGATTCATTTGGTAAATGGACTTGAGCTTGTATAACGCTTTTCTCGTCTTCTGACTACTCAAAGCGCTGGTAGAGGCTGCTGTTTAAAGTGTCCATCAGAAGGAACTAATCACATTCAGACGAAGCAGCGGGAGCAACATGGGGTTAAGTGTCTTGCCCAAGGACACATCGGACATGTATCTGCAGGAGCTGGGGATTGAACCTTGGACCTTCCGGTTAGGAGACGACCATCTCTAACAACTAAACCACCGCCGCCCCATTTGGAGGTTAACTTAGATTTGAACCTCCCAAAAAAAGGAACGTTTGGTTTAAACTCTGTCATAAGATATCGCGTCGTATTGCTTTGTACCGTAACGTGTCGGATCACAAAGTATCGTGTGTCATTAACCTGCCTTGCTGTGACTTTGCAATCACTGTTTGATTTGAAGAAACAAATGATTCTAACCTTTAATAAGTGCATACATATTCCAGGACCACAACCTTAAAGACTACATTTGATCAAATGTAACTTCTTCACTCAGAGTTACTCTCTGCTGTCGGTGAACCCAAAACTTAAATACTCAAATCTGTTGTTTCCCACAAAGCATCATTTCTGCCACTTCCGAGAGAAACTGAAGGACAACATGACTCGATCTATTCAGAGGACGGTTTACACTTCAACGCCCCTGTGAGCTGCTTATGGGAATGAATGCAGAAAAGGGAAAATGATAGGCCCGCGGTATTGTGCTCTCACAGCGCGGCAGTGAAACTCAGCAGGATGTCAGTCGCTCATAACCCTCATGGGAAGTGAAAGGTGGCCGGGTTAATGGCATATTGACAAGCAGCATGGAGGGAGTGTGTGCATGATCAGGAAGCGCCCACATGCAGTAATGGGAGGTGTGGCGAGGGCGACCGGAGGGGGGAACAAAAGGAATGCACAACACCTAAAACAAAGCAGAGGAACAGAGGTCACAGAGTTTGGAAAAGAGCCCAGAAGACGAATGATGGATGGATGGAGAGTTTAGCCTCGTGTACTCCCTGAGAAAGATCCTTTATAATTATCACTGCTACGTTTAGAATAAAACCAACATATGCACAACACTTTCCAGACGGCCATGATGCTTGAGGATATTTAAACATAACTACAGTAACATCACAGTGACAAAAACATCTTTATTCTGCCGGCTTGTGGTCCCATGTGAAGATGCTATGGACGACTCTGCAGAACAGTTTGTGGTCGCTGCAGAGTCGAGCTGTGGCCGCCATAACTGCGGTGGCATCTCAGGGTTTTCGAAACCGCCTACAATACCAGTAGTACGTACTTATTTCCCCAAGGTGCAGAATGCAAAACTAATGTGAGACCTGCAGTATTCCTAAAGTACCCGGATGTCGTGCTTATTCAGGAAAAATCTACAATATGCATCAGACCAGTCTCCCTCGCGTACCGTTTCCCACAATGCAAAGCACCAAGACAGAGATCAAAATTCAGAGGCTGCTATGTAAAGTGACCCACTTATCCATTCATGCATATTCACAGAGGCGCTGCTTGTCAACAGGCAAGGCAGGTAACTGCTTGGGGCCGCAGACCATTAGGGGGCCCAAAAGCAGGGGACGAAATTGTGCAAATTTTGCAGTGATGGTAGGAAACCTTCCGAGGAGATTCCCATCTGACAGAACTCACTCTTGTTGCCGTGGTGAACGCTGGTTTGAGGGCCCCAACTTGCCACTGCATATTCACCTGCCGCCAATTAAGCAGCAGCAGCAACTTGGGGTTAAGTGTATTGCCCAGGGACACTTTGGACATGTGGCTAAAGGAGCTGGGGGATCGAACCCCCGACCTGAGACCTTCCGGTTGAGAGATGACTCACTCTGACACTGAGCCACATCCACAGCATTTCATCCCCCACTCTCTCGTCCCTGTTTCTGACTCCATCCACAGTCCTGTCTTCTTAACAGAAATAGAAACCCTCCTATTTACGGATACGTACGTATCAATGAAGTCCGCTGTTAGAAGACAAAAGAGATGTTTTAATTGCAGAAAACCAGGAGCCATAATGTGCATAAATCTGAGAATCAAACAGACTTTGTTGGCCTTTCAAAATGTGTGAAACACTGCCCTCTGCTGGCGTCTGGACTCATCCTCACAGGACTGATTCAGAGATTTATCTCATCTCCATCAAATTTAACTGAGAAGTAATCCAACTCTACCACAGTCAATGAATGCACAAATGACAAAATGACTTAAAGCTGAAACACTTTTTTAACAGGAGAGAATTATTAGTTTGTTGTTGTGATTTCAAGCAGCAGTTTCCCGGCAACAGGCCTGACTGACCTCAAAGTCTCAGACAATGGATACGGACAAGGTCGACGGCTTGACAGCAATCACTGACACTTTGAAACCACCTGAAAATACAAATACAACTTTTTACACTACTCTTCTCTTCCTAACTCCAGGACATCCAGGACTCTGTGCAGAGGTGTGGAATAAGAAGAGATGTTGATGTTTGCAGATTCAGCCTTTCTAAGAAGTAAGACGGGGACAAACACGGCTGCTTCAGGGAAAATTAAGGTTCAAGGAGCTACGATTTTACACAGACAAATATTTTGAACTATCTCTCCAAACAGAGAACTCACCAGTGTCCCCGACTTGTCACGATTTCCCTTCCTGCGCGAGTTGTGGCTGAATAACAACAAGGTACAGCTTCAGTTCAACTTTGTGAACTTCAGCAACAGAGTGGTTTTTCATCAAGTGAACGACTTTCAGTTCTTATATATTTTATTTTTATCTTTCAGATCAGGGAGCTCAGCTGTCGGTCCGTTAACTGCTGCTTGACTGAACTTTATCTCCACAACAACAACATCAAGTCGATATCAGGTGAACTTCCTTTGAAATTCATATTAAAAATGGTTTTGTGTCGGCATCAGGCTTAGATTCCTGAATTGAAGTGATTTGTTTTTTAGAAAGAGGCGTTCTCCTTCTAATCACAGTGATGACGTGGAAAGAAAGCCTATCAGTGGTGGTCTTGCTCGGTCTTGGTTTAAAATCCAGAGTCCGCCCAGTCTGAGACCGAGACAAGACAGAGTAAAAATGCTTTTGATTCCCAGACGAGACCGAGACCTTCAGAAAGTGGTCTTGAGACCAAGGCCGATTTAGAATACTACAACACTAGAGTGCATGTTTTGGTCTTTTGAATATAAATGTAAACGTATTGAATGTTCATAAATGTGTTCATCTAACCTGAGTGGTAAGAGTTGATCTGAATCAATACAGAGCAGTCTGGTTTTGAAAGTGAGAAAAAAGAGAAGCTTTAAAAAGTTTGAGCTCCAGCTTGATTTGATCCTCCCCGTCTCTCACACAGGAGCTCTAAATCATCTGACCTGCCTGCGACTTCTTTTTCTCCACAACAACCAGATGAGAGGTCTGGAGGACACGATGCACGAGCTCAGGAGGATGCAGCAGCTCCAGACTGCAAGTGAGCGACGAGGGGACGGCCTTAAACCTGGAACCAGAAACAAACGAAAACCACAGAAGCCCTAAGCGGACATACTGTACATCCATTAATTGGATTTTTAATCAGTGCCCCGTGATTACGTGTACGTTTGGGTTGTTTTCTTAATTCCTCAAGATCTCTAGGAAACGACTGAAATTCGGTCATTATCACATGAGAACCAGCGTTGTTATCCCCAGATTAAAAGATATATAAGTCAAGATCTCTCTTAGGCGGATTTAAACCTAAATGTGTACACGTTCTCACGGGAAAAGTGACTAAAATAAATGTGTGGATGTTTGTCCGCTGAGGGCTTCTGTACCAAATCGATATAAGATTGCACAAGAGACTAAGAACATTTCTGTAATTTGTTGAATTCCTTTAATGGTCTCTTTGCAGCTTTCTTCTTAAACCCCATGTCTCATGAACCCGGGTATCGTCTGCATGTGATCCACTGCCTGCCCTCCGTGCAGGTTTTAGACGGGAAAGGTGAGAGCGCGAATTTTACACATTTTCGAATCACCATGCTGCACACTGTAAACTCTGTGCACATTCCTGTACAGCTTCTTCACTTAATAAAACATGTTTCTCTGTTGTGTTGTCAGCGGTGACCTCAGCGGAGAGGAGGAGGTCGTTCCAGGTGCACATGCCGCAGCGTCACAGTGTCCTCCAGTCTGTGGCCTTCTGCAGACGGACTATATAATCCTGCAAACTGTCATCCATAAAGAGAAAATAAATCCATCATTTAAATTCATTCACGTCTGTTTACATGTCTTAGGGAACTGGCTCTCCATGAAATGATTTTGAATGTTGTGTTTACAAACTGCAACAAACGTTTTTCAAATATTAAGCATACAGAGCAAAACAGACATAAAGGTCACTACCGAGAGAAGTGGAAGTTACATTTCGTCACAGCAACAATAAGCGCGGGTGAGAAGTTTCTGAGATGCTTTGGAACCATTTCACATCATCACTGTGACGAGCAGATGCTGAAGGGTGTTAGAAACATGCAGGAAAATCAGATACATAAAAGAGCAATCTGATGATGGGCGCTTGGATAGATTCTGTCTTTATTTAAAGTGTTTGAGCTCAAGTTGTTTGACATGTTGGACAATCGAAGCCTCGCTGGACGCGTTGGACTCGACTCTCTGTCCACTGAGGCTGCACAATAAATACAAAATAAAAGTGAACACAGACGTTTCTCAAACCAGGTCGTTCTCTTCGTCAGTGGCGTTATGCTCACGACGTTTTACTGACACATGATTTCCGTTACAGTTTGGGGAATCCTGAGCATAAACATCAGATTTCACAACACGCTAAAAATAAACTCAGTTTCTGTTGCTTATATTTTTAAAAATATACATTTTTGGTCAATATTGTGCGGCCTTACAATCCACTCTCAATCCCCCACCGTGTCTCCAGACCAAACAAATGAAGTTTATAATGCAGACAAACAACGCCTCTGATTGGCTGCACAGCCCCCCCCCCCCCCTGCACAGGTTGCTACAGTTTGTTAAGGCAGAATAACGTCCCATCATTGACGTGAACCATTAGCTCTTCACATGTTACACACAGATCCTCCACGTGACCTCTACCACCGACACATCAGCCTATTTTTACATTCACACACGACAACATGTGAAAAAATGTGACATATAAAAACGAGAGAAAGATGATCACTGTGGCACAAACCTGCCAGTGTGACAGTCTCAGGTCCATAATAAATATTATGTCTTTGTCTCCGGTGGACCAGTCCTCGTCTGGCTTTCGGTCTCACTGACAGTTTTTTTGGGATGATTTTCTGGAGTAGGCGGTTCCGATGATCCTCAGTTGTCAGCGGCTGTGATCGGAGAGGGATTTGGGGCTTCTGCTGCAGAGTCTGAGGGAGCGACCTCGCTGTTGGAGTCGACTGAGAGCTCTACCATGGAGTCTGAGACCTCCTGCACCGCTTTACTCTCCTCTGAAACACAAACACGACACAGTTAGGGCTACAATTCTACAATTCATTAAGCACGAGCTTATATCCACGGCGATGAAAATCAGAGAGTAAGAACAACACAAGCAAGGATCTAAAGAGGAAAAAACAACGTCAGGAAGTGCAAACGAACAGCTTTAAGTCTGATCGGACTCACAGGTGCTGACAGGAAGTGACCACAGGTGCTGACAGGAAGTGACCAGAGGCAGAGCACAACATCGACAGCTGTTCTTAAGAGTTCTAATCAGCATCAAAGCATCATCATCATTATTCATTAAGTGTGTAGGTGTTCATAAAGAGCTGGGTCTTTAGCTTTCACTTTAGTTTGGTAGTTTGTTCCACCACCAGGGGGCAACAGAGGAGAAGAGTCTAGTTGGAGACTTAGGGCCCTGTGGTGAAGGTTGGATCAGACGCCTTTCACTAGCAGCGTGAGGGAGTGTAGACCTGGATGAGACAGTTTAGGTAAGGAGGAGCCATTTTGTGGCTGTTTAGTAAGCGAGCAGCAGAGTTTCAAATTTGGTGTGAGCAGTAACTGGGAGCCAGTGGAGAGAGATGAACAACGGAGTGACTTGTGCTCTTTTAGGTAGGTTGAAGACCAGTCGCACTGCTGCGTTTTGGATCATAAAAAGTGGAGAAGAACAGAAAACATAATGCAGCCGTTTAATTAAGTGCACGGAGATCGTAGTGGTTATGTGCAGACAGTCTATGCACCATGCACCGATCACAGGGAATAAACGTCACCACCCCCTCCCACTCGCTCGCGGTGAATTCTCCTGATAATATCCTGCTGCGTTCGCACATCAGCTCACTCTGACTTTCTGCAGAGAAATTACTATGAGGCTGGCAGGAGAAACTCCTGGGTTCTGGCTGTTTGCGTTCACACATACAGCTCCTCCTGCAAATATCAGGAGTTTTTCTGCAAGTATGAAAGCCCTACATGAGACATTTTTCATCTCTCAGACAGATGACGTACCTTGGCTCTGCTGCATCCTCAGTTTGGCTAACTCGGCCTCCTGCGTCTCTCTCTGCTCCTGCAGCATCTTGCAAACCTTCTTGTGGGTGAACCAGTGCATCTTTTGACACGCTTGGCCACAGTAGATCACCTAGTGCCAGAAAATACAATAATGAAGATGTAGCTTTTATCATTCTTTTTACATTTGCGAGAAAGGTTGAGGTTGTGAAGGATTGATAAAAGCAAATGATTGACAAGTAACAATCTGTGTATAGAATCTGAAATCTCCACAATATCACTGTTTAAAAAAAAGGCAAAGAAAAAGGCCCATGAAACCAATTTGTAGTCAGGAAAATAAAACTCACCATTTTACAGATGGAGCATCTTTTCTCGGCTCCCTTCTCTCCACAGGACGTACAAAACTCTGCGTCCATGAAGCCGACCTGCCCTGTGATGGCCTGAGTGAGCACCGACAGAGCCGTGGGGTCGTTACCCTGCAATGACCGAAAGGCAACAAAGACCAGAATCACAGATAAGACATCGCACAACAAAACACTAAACTGGAGAACTTCACATTCACCAACTTTCTCAAATCTAAACTGAGATGATATTGAAATAAACTTGAGGTGATGATCTCTAAAACGTTAATTTCTTCGGACTCACGATCTCCACAGGAGCGACACTCCGCACCAGCTGCTGCAGCAGGGTGGCGTCGCAGTACGGAAACTTGCGGATGCACTCTCTGATGAACTTCTCCTGATACACGGGGAAGCCGTCGCTCTCCCGACCTTTCAGCAAACTACAGAAATCCAGAAAAGAAGACGAGCTTTCATACGGGAATGCACAACGATTCACAACTTGTTGTCATGATCAAACAAATGTTCCAGGTCAGTGTCTGTTAGACACACGGCGCATTTTCACACATCCAGTCCAGTCCAGTGGATCTTTATGGATTTCATGTGTTTGGATAAATAAAAAACATTGGACGATGAGTTGACTGGAGGTGAAATCTGTCCAATCAGATTCAACTTTCATCGTAAATCTAACACAACAACTGCACAGGACAGAAGACAGAAGCTTAATGGATGGATCCAGATACGATTGAACAACCCCACGCACAACGAACATTTACAAATTTACAGTGGGAGCGCTTCTTGCATGGTTGAATTAAGCATGGCGTCTGCTCAAACCGAAGATGGAAATGAGCCAAGCTGCACTTCCATCTCATTTCCAAAAAGGACCATAAAGTAAGATCACGCCAGGATGTTTGTCTGGACAGCAAAGAGTGTATAAAGGCGTTTCTAAGCTAATGATTTGCAATTTATAGAACACATTTAAGTGGGAGCAGCAAGAAAGAGAAGGTAAACAACAGCAGCTCTTCTGACGCTGAAATCAGAGGTCATGTTCCTTCCTGGGGCGTCCTTCAGTCGGTGTTTCTCTCTCTGATTAATATAAGAGTGTGGCAGATGTTACAACCGACTTTACAGGTGAACCTAAAAACAAAAACTCCAAGGCACCAACTTTTATAGAATTGTATGCCTTGTTTTTTTTAAGGTTTATTTTGGGGCTTTTTCTCCCTTTATTTTAGAGACAGTGGATTGAGAATCCTGGCAGAGGGAGGGAGGGGAAACACATGCAGGAAAGGAATCACAGGTCGGATTCAAACCACCCACTCTCGAGTTGTTCTTCCTTTGTACATGGTGCAAGCGCACTAACCACTAGGCTACCGGCGCCCCGAATGCCTTCATTTTCTCAGCATGGTGGTCAGGATGGAGGACTGATGCTGAAACATCCACATGACAATGCCAGGATATTAAAGGCATTTTAGTCATCGTTTTTTTTGTATTCAAATTCAGCACCTCAAATATAAACTCCTTTGAGTCCACTAAGCGCTCCTTCCTGCATTTTCTGAATTACTCAAACCATTCGGTTTACCGATATGAAACCAGGGAGAGTGAGAGACAGAGAGAAAGAGTGGGGAATGATACGCAGGAAAGGAATCACAAGTCGGATTCAAACCCGGCCGTCCGCTCTAGAGGACTTCAGCCTCTGTATATGGGGTGAAAGCTTTTCAAAGCATGGTCGTCAGGATGAAAGACTGATGCTGAAACATGTGGAAGTGTGTTTGTAGGGTCCACATGACCATGCCAGGATATTAAAGACATTTAAATGGAGGTTTTCTTGCTTTTCTTTGACTTCCTGTTTTCAAATCCAAACACTTTTTTGAGTCCATTAAGCGCTCCTTCCTGCATTCTTTGAATTACCCAAAAACATTTAGATGCTGAGGGATTCCTTCTGTGCAGCATCTGTTTACAGAGGCATCATTTCCCTCCCAGCCACTTTAAATCTCTTTCAGGGTTCTTATGTGGTGCTGTTTGACTCATAGTATGCCTCCAATCTTTCCCCAATGTCCTCTATGCTCTCACCTCTTGATGAGGCCGTCCAGCTTGTCCTCGCGGTCTTTGAGGAAGGACGCACACTTTCCCAGCACGCAGCTGATGTAATGCATCTTCATGGCCAGCACCTCGTTCATGTCCTGCTGCTTGATGCACTTCTCACAGATGAGCTCCATCACGCGGCGGCATTTCTCCAGAGCCTCGGGCTCCGCCATCAGCGGGTTCTCCTTCACCAGCATCACCATCTAAAAAGAATAGACACAAATCAAGGTGTGTTTATTTTTAGCACAAAAGAAACCTCATCATGTGCCCTTCTGTTGGTTTCCACTCCAACAAATCACTACAGCGGTTGATTAGCTCTCTGACCGCTTGTCCCCTCGTTACATGACCGAATAGTCACATTTGCTGCCGCCGTGTTTGGATGAAGAACTGCTAACAGAGAGCGACGAGTATGTCGTCTGGAAATGTACGGGGAAACGTCAGCCAATCGTTGGAGGGAGCTGCAGCGCTCTGAGATGAACTCGTATCACATATTTTCAAAAACAATGACTCTCCTGTGGTCTCTTTAAGACGGAGATCCACCGTCAAGCTGTGTCCTACCTTGACCGGGTTCAGGTTGGTGCTCATGATGACCTTGTGGAGAGGGCCGGATAGTTTATGCGGCAGTTTGGGCTCCTTCTCCAAACCCTGAGGCCTGGTGTAGTAATCGAGTCGGCCTCGGGAGAAGAAGTTGTTGATCACGGTGACACAGTCGTGCTGCCCTGAGGAGGGAGGAGAGGAGGCGGATAACTTTTTAACATGAATAAAACCTTCGTCATGTGAGAAATAGTTAAGATGGAATACTGACTACTTCCTGTGTGCCACACACCGGCGGTTAGCTCGGGCTAGTTTTCTGAATCATCGGCTATCCCATTTCAACAAATGTAATTTTCTCAGGTAGCTAGTAGCGTCCTAAATGTGTTGATGCACTGAAACGAACACTGCTACTGACTCCAAGTTTGATTTATGGTTATCAATGAGGTTGTTTGTCTTCTTTCTCTCTTTCCACCTAATGACTTTAGAATAAACTATTCCTGCTCTGTGTGGATTTATCTTTGCAATGTTTCTTCTGAGTTACAAATTGTAGCCTCCATATCGTGATATAACTTACAGTAAAAGTGTGTATTTTTTAAGGGGTTTTAAGGGGAGGGTTAACATTCTCGACTGATATATATAAGACTCAAGCACACTGGACGTCACATCCAGACGTACCAACAAAGGCGGCCATCTGTGCTGCCGTCCTTCCGACAGAGTTGACCACGTCTGTTTCTGCCCCCGCGTCCAACATCATCCACGTGATATCAGTCTTACCTACATGCACAACAGCAAAAGGAGTTAGTAGTCACACTGCGGTGATGATGAACACTAACATTTAAAAACATATTTTAGCTGCATACCTGACAGGCCGGCAAACATCAGCGCTGTGTATCCATGCTCGTGTTGATTGCAGTTCACGTCCGCTCCGTGTTGCAGCAGCAGCTTGCACATGTCTGCTTTTCCTTTGTAAGCAGCGTGCATGAGAGGCGTCATCCCGTACTGTGGAGGAGACGAGAAGAAGCTCACAAATACTGCGAAACTTACACCAACAACTTCACTATTACATAAGTTCACACAGCTTCTGTTTCTTAACGTGACATCCGTTTCAAACTGCTGATTCTGACAGGCAGACAATAAACAGTGACAGACGAAAACAAAGACATCACAGTCCTTCTCTAAAGCCCTCCAGAGAAACTTCTGAGTCCTCTTGTCCAACACATATGCCACCAAACAAAGGAAGTGCTTCGCTTAATAGTCTCGGCACATTTTGTCCTCCAAAAAATTCAAAGTCTTCAAGCTAGGTGCAAAAAACGGAGCTTCAGGCGCTTCTTTGTGCCCACCGCCATCCGACTGTACAACAGCAGTGGGACCTACAGTCTGTCCACAACATGAACACTGACATTCCCCACAGTGGCTCCGACAACGCCATACCCAGGACTCGTATCACATCCACCCGCCATTGACTCCCTGAATCACTTTGTACACATGACACTAAGTTAGAAACTGTTATTCATATTACTAGCTGGAGATGTCACTTCTATGCACACTGCTGCTACTAATCACCTTATCTCTCACTTTGTGACTTTATCTCATAAAAGGTCACTTCAACATGAAACTTACTCCACAACATGTCCAAATGTCCTGAATAGTTTTTTTGTTTGGAAATGTATGGGTGTATAGTTCATTTGTAGTCAAGACCACGCTAACCGAGACCAGAGTGCTCTGAGACAGGGGCAAGGCCAAGACATTTAGGGGTCGAGATCCAGTCAAGACCAAGACCATAAATATCACTGAAAAATCCTTGTGTGCAGGGGGCGTGTCACTCACTTAGACCGGGAAGGTTGAGGCTGTAACTGGGTGATAATAATCAAACTATGAATGATTATTTGTTCTTTCAGAAAGAGGTGTTCTCCTTCTAATCACAGTTATGATTTAAAATCGGGAGTCCACCGAGACAAGACCGAGTAAAAATGCTTTCGATTCCAAGGGGAGACCTTTAAAACAAAAGACCGATTTCAAGTACTGCAACACAAGTGAATAGTTTATTTTAAACTTCCTGGTCAATAGCTGTATTTTTATTTCTTCCTATCTATTCTTATTTTATTTGCACTCATATGCACGCTCTTCTTCTCGTCTTTTTACTGCTGCAACACTTGAATTTGACCTCTTGTGAACGTTAAAGGATTATCTTATCCTATATTATCTTAAAATCTGATATCTTGACAACCCTAGACTCTTAGCGTAAATACTTTATTTCACTTTAAACTAGGAATGTAAAGTCGTGATACATCAATTCAAAGGTGTCAAGATTCACATCGGTACTCTGAAACATGAATCGCAAAAGTGTCAGCAGCTGCAGAGCAAGGTTTAGAAATTGAGGACACACCAACGTCTTTTGAATCAGAGGTGTGGAAGCATTTTGGCTTCAAGACAGAAAATGAAAGAGGTGAGAAGATAACAGACAAAAACTGTGTGACAATATTACAAGAAGACGGAGAACTACACAAAAAGCACGACCAACATGATGCAGCATTTAATCAACAGCACAATCAGAAGCTCCAATCACCTCCCCTTGTTGAGAGAAACAAGCAGGTTAGCAGCCCCTAAAGGAACCTTTTTCAGTCATAATTTGTCTTCAGTCTCATTTTGTAAAATAAATCGTGAGAGAATCGTATCCTGAACTCAGTATTGTGAATCGTATCGTGAGTTGAGTGAATCATTACATCCCTACTTTAAACCCATATACAGATGTTGTTCCAGCTGAAACAAAATGGCTCTAGGTGTTTAGTTACTCCTTAAGGTGATCATGGCATAAACATGGATCCTCTGTTACCTCATCCAGACAGTTAACTCGAACATCCTTACAGCCGAGCAGCCTTGAAGCCTCTTGAACATTTCCTAAGAGCAGAACATCCAAAGTTATTACATGAATACATCTCCAAGATTAACCAGCAGTGCAGGCATTGAAGTATTTAATCTTCCTGCTATAATGTAAGTGTTACAGAACACACAGTCCCTTGAGTTTATGACACACACGCATGTTTTAAAGGGTATTTTCCATCATGTTGAGCTCACTGGTGTTTGCACAGGAAGCTACTAATGTGCACATTATTAGCTCAGCTACATTAGCCACCACAAAGCCAAGTATGCAAACTGGAATTAAATTAATTGATATTATTAATTAAGTGAATCAGGTGTTAGAAAAGGTGTTACTGTGCTTTTATTGTGTCATGTATGCCATGAATGCTAACTGATGCTAACCCTTGTATGATTTCAGGAGGGATTAGCGTTAGCCCGAAGAGGCTTACCTGCAGTAATAACCTCAAACAATTCCTTTTCGCTGGCAGACAAGTCTCCCTTCTTTGGAGCCGACATGTTGGACATCGAGAGCTTGAAATGATGTGATAACGACACTTAAAAAACCTGAAGTTGGTGATTTAATCCGGGATTTCGGTAGCTGTAGCGGTGTGCTGCTGCTCGGGCATGAAGGCTAGCTAACATCGAGCTGTCATGTGGACTGTACCACTGCGCGCTGTGCGGAGGGGGGTCAAGAGTAACAAACAAAAGACACGCTTTAGATTATATTCCAGTTTTTCGTATTTATTTGTCTGAACGATGACAGGTGTAGCTTTTAAAACATGCTTCATGCATCATCACACAACTGATAAAAACAAACAACCTTAAAATAAACGTAATCAACATAAGACACCACCCCTATACTTTCGCTCGAATAAACAGATCCACGATAGTCTAGAAAGTTCACTCCTTACGTATTAAAATCGAGATTTAAAAACTTATTTTGTAAAATTAAGCACCAAATAGCCGTTTTTCTAAACACAACTTCAATAAAGTAAATTATAAGTCTTATTAAAAATAGAAATAGTTAGGAAACAGACACTTGTAACATCGTTTGAGGGGTTTATAGGCTCCTTTCCCCCCCTAAAGATTTACTTTTTTAGCTTTTAATACCTTTACTTTAAAGATAGTAGAGTGGATAGACTCAGAAATCAGGGGAAAAGGAGCCACAGGTCGGATTTGAACCCAGGCTGCCCAGGCAGGGCTATGGAGGACTATGGCTATGTCCAAACCAAACCTTTAACCTTGCGGTTGTTACCGTTGCTTTTTAACACAATACAGAAGTAGGAAGTATAGAAATAATTTAAGATGTAACAATAAAATAGAATAAGATAATAAAATAAGAAATAAGTACCAAGTAAGACAAGATAATAAGCTATGTACAAAGCGCAGTGACTTAAAGATGAAAACAATATTTACAATTATGAATATACACAATGAGCTGTGTTAAACAGATATTGAACGGTGTATTGATAACGCCGTGGGTTTCGTGGGTTTGTCAGTGTGAACTTTGACTTGACACCCAGTCGAGTTTTCTCTCTTCTCAATCTCATAGTTCATTGTTTACACCGCTTCTCTGTTTCTTCTCTGGTTCCTTGACAAAAACTCTTCCATCAGGGTTTGTTCTCCATTGTATTCGGGTCACATTGGTCCCCCTCATCTGCTTCTCGATCTGAAAAACAGAACAAAAGAAATGACAATCAAGTCACAAGTTTGGGAATGCCTGCCGCTCATATATAGTGCTTTCGCACTTGCAGAAATCTCCTGAAAAACTCCTGATGTTTCCCAGAGGAGTGTATGTGTGAACGCAAACAGCCACATTTTTCGCTCGGACTTCACCTGGAGTTTCTCCTGCCAGACTCTTAGTATGTTTTCCGCAGCAAGTCAGAGTGAGCTGATGTGAGAACACAGCAGGATATTCTCAGGAGAATTCGGCTCAAGCCAAAAGGAGTGGGAGTTTTCTTTACATTTCTATACTGTTACTGCTTTCACGTGCTGTCTGCACGTGACCACTACGATCTCTGTGCACGTAATTAAACGGCTGCATTATGTTTTCTGTTCTCCAGTATGTTATTCTCTGGTCTTCTGTTGATGTTGTCATTCCGTTGGACTACACGTAGCATTGATATAAAGGCAAATATTGTCATTATAGCATCGTCTAGCGGACTCTGTTGCTTCTTCCACCTCTGCGTTGTTTATCTATGTCACGTCTTACCTCAGGAGACACCCCGGACCCTCTCCCGTCTGAATTTGTGTTCAACTCACCTGTTTCAGGAGGTTTTCTTTTATTGCAGGATCATTGAGATCCAAGCCTGAGTCCTGGGAGCTGATCCTCACTTTAATAGTAAGCCTCGCAAATTCTGATACCAAAGAGAGAGACACACACATGAACATTTAATTAAAGGCAGGGTTGGAAATTTTCTCCAGATACACTTATCAAGATTTTGGTTGAAATTGTCTTTAGGTCCTGACAGAAGTTAATAACTCATGTGCTCTGAACAAGGAATGAAGAACAGCCGTCATCTGTAGCATTTGTAATGGCCAAATTCCACCAGATGAGTGTTCGGTCTGTCTCCGCTCCGTAAAGGTAGCGGAGCTGATTTTCATTTTATTTAATGTGTGCTTCCACTAGCTCTGCTGCGTTGCGTCTCAGCTCCGGTAGTACGGAGCCCTCCGTAGAAGATAGGCTATGTGTTGACGGACGAAGTTGCACGAAGCCGTAACGGACCGGAGCAGACACGCAATGCACACGTATCTGGTGGAAGTTCAGGGTTAGTATGAAAGAACTTGGGCCAATGTCTGCTACGAATTTGATGAACCAATCACGCCTCCCTGTCTCCCTGCTCGTTCTCTACCTCTTGCGTGCTCTAGCCCACACTCAAAGCGCGTCACCGATGACTAATTTATACTGAGTTAACTTGCCGCTGAATGAGACATGAGACGACGTACTTTCTACACAATGCAAGCGATCAGCTGAGGTGCGCTTCTGAAGCAACGGCGTTCGTACATGTAAGTGAGGGGCGTGGCTTTAGAGGGAGCACAGAGGGGAGGGGGCGGGTGCAGACGGAGCACTGAGGGAATGCTACTTTCAAAATCTAAAAGATAATGCTAGTTTTCAAAAATTACCAACCCTGCATTTTAAAATCATTTAGAGCCAACAAGTCATGGATGTAAACTGAGCTGACCATCTTTATCTCTCTCCTATCCCAAATTTAAACACGACATTAATTTTATAATGATTTCTAAAATCTTAACAGATGTTGAAAAATGTGAGAGACCCCACACGTCGACAAATATTCACTAAACGTGTTTTTTCTTATAGTGTTTGGAGAGCATCGATATGACCTAAACAGCACACCACGGTACAACTCGAGATATGAATTAACAGAAGGAAGAATGAAAGTGCCGTACTTTTCTCACAGGTACAGATGAACTTGTATTTGTTTTCACATGGCGCCTGTCCCCATCGACCAGCTAGACTTTCTGTCAAATAAACACACTTTTTTTCACTGAGGTCTGTATAAACTTTATCATTTGCTTTCCAATATCGAAACGAGGAGTCACTCCCGTCAGACCACTCCCAAGGGTCTCTGAAGAGGCCGACCCACGCCTGCTTGTCACCGACTACTTCTCCAATTGTCTGGCTTCCTTCCTCGTTCCTCACGCTGGCGAGGTCTGTGTGATGAGTCCTGCAGTGCTCTCGAGCAGACGTCCAAGGCATTTTTTTGGAGGTGACAACGTACTGTTCACGACCTTGTTTTTCTCCTAGAAGAGAAGGTGAGCAAATCAATCAAAGTTCGAATAGTTTTCTGCATTAGCTGAAGTTAGTAATGTTTTAACTGACTCTCACCATCAAAGCAAACGGCAAAAAGTAGAGTGTGACATGAAATTATATTGAATTTCCCTTTTTTATAAGCAGCACAATTATAGTTGTTTGTAGCTCCTGAAATCGGGTAGTTCTCTTCACCCTCCTTGTAGAAATCTTTCTGCGACAGCGACCAGTGCCATCTCAGACGAGTCCCTTTCCGAAGTCCGATCCACGCGTCATTGTATAGTCCCTCAATATCTCTCAGAACCGTTTGCATCTGGTCCATGTCGTCTATCGTGGCCAGGTCAATACAGTTTTTTCTGCAGTACTTTCGTGCTGAAGACCAGGTTTCTTTGTCGTGGACAAGCTGTAGATACCGGCTCACACATGAGGACAGAGAGCACAGGCCTGACGGGAAGAAAAGGAATGAATGAGTGAAATTCTTTTTGTGCAACTTTCTATGAATAACACACTCATGTATAGGTAGATGAATATTTTGAATTGTACGAGGTCAGTGACAAACTAAACAATAAACTAAACTTGAACACAGAAAACAACACTGACCTGAAAGAAGTACGAGCACATGTATTTTTTCCATAGCTGTTTGAGAGAAAGAAAAAAACATACAGTAAAACATAACAGTAATGTAAAAACCAGTCTGATCTCCACCTACTCGGCCAATCTCTAAAAAAACGAAGCAGAAACTTTTCTTTTGTGTCCTAAAAATTCAGCTTCTCAACTGTGGACGTCGTTCTCCGTTTATGTCTCAATCAGAAGCAAACATCATCACACCACCCCTCTTAAACTATTGTATTATTATAACATTGGAAGAGAGTTTAGGGCAGACTGACCTCGTTCTTTAGATGCTCGTCTGTCTCAGAGTCGCATGGCGTGTTCTCCCTCTGTCTCTTGTATTCACGTCCCCTTAAGTGTGTACACACTCAGGAAATAAGAAGATCATATTTGCCTAATCCTTTTTGATGACATCACAAATGGACTCATATATGAGCATCATTTAACGTGTTTTGAAATAATCATTAGCTCGTCCTGTTTGTAAAGTCTTTATGTGACTCTCAGGCAAAGTGTGAGCCGCTTCATTTCTCAGGATTTCCGTGACTATCAATGACGGTTTCTCTGTGATGGACACAAATCACCTGAAATCAGTCTTGGTCTCAAGACCACTTTTTGGAGGTCTTGGAAATTCTGTCACAGACTCGTCATCAAAAGAAATAGAGGTGTATAAAATGTAAAATGAATCTCTGGAGAGGTCACTGGGGCAGAAAAGTTTCAGTATATGAATGTACACTTACCTGACAGGAGAAGAAGCAGGTGAATCTTTTCCATCGCTGGTTAAAGAAGAGGAAGTGAACTCACTGCAACAATTCTCCTCACCAGTATTTGTGGCGCTGTTAACCTTCAGCTAAAGACAACACAACAATACAAAAACAAAGAATAAAACACTTTTGAATTGAACATGCCATTCAAATTGCGATTAATCACAAAGTGCTGTGACACACAGAGAGTACAACAATATGACAGGTATGAAAGGCAGTTAAAGCTATAAAACAATACAATGAAGGAAAATGAAATAAAAAGTCAACCAGAAGGGAACAAAATAAAAATAAAGGAGGGAAACGACATCACATCACAGGCTCTAAAATCAATGTGAAGATAAAAAAGGAAGAATACGTGGTTAAAATGGAAACGCAAAGGCAGAAAATCATCCGGTTTTCAAATCAAATCAGAATCGATTTTTAAGTGTCGAGCACATTTACACATTCAATGAATTGTTTTTGGTTCATAACAATTAAAAAAGAAATAGAGACAAGACAGTAAGAAGCTTTAAAACAGCAGTGCTCCTGCTGACAGGAGAGAAGATATCGATACAGTAAAGAAAAATTAAAATAATGTTTAAATAAATGAGTAACTTCTGAGCTGATTTAAACCTAAAATGAAGCATTCACGTGTCGTAGAAATGCAGCTTCTTCTGTTGATGTCGTCCTGTTTTTATTTCTCCATCAGAACCTAACAGCAGGATGAGTGCCCTCTCCTTTTTGAACTCCTTCAACTTTTCAGAATACCCAAAACATGAATTCTGTTTTGTTGTAGAAATAAAAGAACATATAGATAAGAGGAAGAGAGAAATTTACCTTAATCTGTTTATATGCTCGTCTGTCAGAGTCATTGCGTGTGCTCTCTAGACTCTGTCGCTTATATTCTTTTTTATTTAAATGTATTAAAACTTCTCATAGTAAGAAGATACATATTTGTTTAATCCTTCGACTGACTTGTCTGGACATCACAGCACAGACAGACTCACAGGAAGTTCTTCATCGTCGATGTTTGCTTAAACCATGATCATCTCTCCGGTGTCTGATTAGGCAAATTATGAGGTGCTTCACTTCTCCCAATTTCCGAGAAGATCAATGAATGTTTCTTTCAACCAGGCAGCAAGAGACGAGTCTCATTAGCTTACATTCTTAAAACACCAGTGCAAATGGCTCTTGCACTTTGGTTGAGAGGGATTTCAGATCTGCTTCCCAGTGTAGGTTATTAACAGTTACAGTTTGTTTAAAAGGATTTACGTTTTTTTAATAAAACTTAAAAACACACCACCATTAACTTAACTACAGATGCACAACCCTCACTCCTGACCTTAAGCTAACTGAGTGACATTGAGAACAGCAAGGACCAACCTGTCCCGTGGCATCAGGAAGGCCAAACAAAGGTACACAAAAAAGGTATACCTACCACTTTAAAGACAGCAGAGACACACAGAGTCTGTGGCAGGGCATCCAGACCATCACGGACTACAAAGCTAGTCATGTCCCACATTAAATCCATCCTACCCACAACCCTAGACCCATTCCAGTTTGCATACTGAGCCAACTGGTCCACTGAGGAAACAATCTGATATGCTCTTCTTATGTGGGAATGCTGTTGATAGACTTCAGCTCAGCATTCACTGACCGGGCCTCAACACCTCCCTATGTAATTAGTAACTAGACTTGCTTAGTGAGAGGCCCCCGATCCCCCTCTGATTTTGAATGATTTACGTATTGAGACTCAGGGGGAAGATAAAGAGGTCCACATGGATGTACTTTGTCGATGACCTCCCTCCATGGCAAGAGGAGGCTGCCCCGGCACCTGAGGAGTCCCATTTTAAATCTGAGCTGGTCCTAATATTAATAATATTAGTATTTAATTAAAAATATTCAAGACTGATTTTGTGTCGTTTGGTTATTATTCCTTGATTCCAGGAAGGTCCCTCATTGTTATTAATTCTGATTAATGATTTTGTTAATTTATAATAATTAATTAATCAATCATAATGATTACTATTAATTTAAAAGCCACATTTACCACAATCAAACCCCAACACAACTGTTGCCTGCGTGTGAGACTGAATTTCTTAGTCTTATACCCCGGTAGAAAAGTATTGTGGTCTCAAGAAACACTCAAAGAAGACTCTGCAGAAGTTTAAAGTTTGACTCAGAAGAGTTTATTGAGTTAAACGAAGCTAAGAAGTCAATAAACCTGACTTTACCAGAAAACTTAACAATTGCAGATCATCCCTACAGTGTCGTCATCTTCTGGATACTGTGGCTCCACCTTTCGGAAAGATGAAGTATGCTCCAAGCCTACCAGCGACCACCTGCTCCTGATGGATTTATGCAGTTGCAGCCGGTTCAACCTGGATCTACAGAGTGCTGATTCTTGCACACAAAAGTAGGCTATATGGATTAACATAGTTTGGAACACAGAGTCTATAATTCAACCAGTTGTGTTTATTTTAACATCATGTATGTTAACTAAACATAACATTGCTTTTAACACAGAGTTTATTTTTATCAGACTTAAGACAGGTGCTCATAGGCATGAAGGAAGTCACTCACAGGAATCAGGATCTGCACATTTTTCTTTAGTAAATGGATATGTAAGTTACACATAGACAATGGCGTGGTCTCTCATTCCTGCAGCAAGTTAAACATTATGCAAATGAGGTGTTTAACATCCAACACCAAAGGTCATAGTCAGATACATCTTAACAAAAAACTACAACTAAATGTTTAAACAGTTTGAAGCAGGTTTAACTACTTTACAATTGCTAGAACGCTATATTTGAATGGTAAAGTAACTGATACTGAACAGTAGATTTAAAGTTGCATACAGAAGAATAGTTCATGCTTTTCAGCTTAGTAGAGCTGGTCATTGGTTCTTAGTAGGTTTGTCACAGTGAACCTGAGACTCAGTTGAGTATTTTCATGTAAAAACCTCTTAAGTAAGGGTTCACAGTTCACAATCGCTTCTCTGATTCTTCTCTGGTTCCTTGACAAAAAACTCTTCCATCAGTACCGTTTCTCCATTGCATGTGGGTAACATTGGTCAAACTCATCTGCTCCTTGATCTGAAAAGCAGAACAAAAATGTGATTAAAAAAATTAACAATTGGCATTTGCAAATGCCTCCCAGTCGGACAGGGGAAACTCTACTACTTTGAAAAGGTTTCGGACGCCTTTAATACCGGCAATAGCAAATGAGAGCAAGCAGTCCAGGAAGCGTCACAAACAGGACGTTTCGATTGGATAGTCCGAGAGCCGCAGTGCATTGTGGGGCAGTTTAGTATGTCAAGTGTGCTCTTGAAAATCATCTAATGTGTAGCCAGCCCCAGTTTACTTTTATTTTATTCTCATTAGCTCTGCGTACGACAGAACAAGTAACTTGTTTTTGACTCACCTGTCTCAGGATGTCTTCTTTCACTGCAGGATCGTTGAGATCCAGGCCTGAGTCCTTTGAGCTGATCCTCACTTTCAAAATCTTCTTCACAGTGAAATCTGATATCAAAGAGAGACACACACACATGCACATTTAAGTCGTTATAACTGAACAAGTCATGGGCGTTAACTGAGCTGACCATGGACATTTTAACACAAGATTAAAGTGATTTTTTTTAACATGACATTTCCTAAGACCAAAACACTTTAGTGAACACATCAGAGGAGAGTTCTACAAAGTGAGATTAGAGGATAAACTTTGTCAGAGCCTAACAGAGTTATCCGTGTCACGATCCGGGTCTGCTGCACGGTGATGCAGCCCCTCTCTCACATGCATCAGATATACATACAGCCTCAAAAGCGCTGGAATAAATTTAGTTCATGGATGGTGCTGTTCAGTTGCCTTGTGGCGCACAACTGTGGCTGCAGGTATGAATAGCAGCATGTATAAATATCCCGTGGATTAGAGAGTCATTTCAAGGCTGTTTTGGTTTTTTTTTGCAAATGATGTCAGCTAGTTGCTACACTACATTCTCACATCTTACCCACACCCCTGTGGCACTGAGCTTCACAGAAAATATTTTGCCCCTTATTTAACACTGAAAAAATCTCCCTCAAGAGAGTCGTGTTGCCCCCTGGACCCCTGCTCCAGCCCTCCCTGCGACCCTGAACGGGATAAGGCTTGTATGGTAGAGAGAATTAAAATGTCCTACTTTTCTCACAGGTGCAGAAGAACTCAAGTCCGTATTTACATGAACGTGATTCCCATTTATCAGACTTCAAATTAGCGCATTTTTTCTTTTCAGGGTCTGTGTCGCCTGGTTGGTCTGATTTCCAATATCGAAACGAGGAGTCACTCCCATCAGACCATTTCCAAAGGTCCCTGAAGAGGCCAGTCCACACCCGCTGGTCACCGACTACTTCCTGAAGTGTCTGTCTCGCTTCCTCGTTCTTCACACTGACCAGGTCTGTGTGCTGAGTCCTGCAGTGCGACTGAGCAGACCTCCAAGTCAAATTTTGGGAGATGAGAACGAACTGTTGAGGACCTTTTTCTTTGGTTAAATAAGAAAATATGCAAATCAATCACAGTTTAAAGGGTTTTTTTCGACTTAAATCTTGGCCCCGTTTACACAAAACGTTCTCACTGAAAACAGAATTGTTTTCAAAGAGGCTCCGCGTTCAGACAACAACATTGTGACAACAACCGTAAAACCACTAAATACGCAGCAGTACATAGAAGGCAAGTGGTTGGCGGTATGACTTTGTAATGGAGTGCATGCACCACGAGGAAACCTCCGATCTTGAAAAATGAAGCCAATGTGGAAGTGCAAAATCCTGCATTTGGTCGAGTATCCGCTTGAGGCTGACTCCAGGAACACTGGAAGTCACATTCACACACCAGGCTGAAAAAAACGTTTTTAGAGCTTAAATCAAAATGTTTTCAGCCTGGTACAAAAAAACAAATAGGTCTGATTAGTTATTATCATCACTGGCACACTGTACGGGGTGGATGTGTTTTTAAACGGCTCCGTTTAGATTTTGAAAACGATATGTGTTATCAATAGTTAGGCGCGTAACTGACATGATTGACAGGTGGGCGCGTTGTAACGGTTAAGATCCGTCTCAGCTCCAGCTCTCAGCCTGTCATTGGGTTGACTGAAAGTTAGGCTGAGAGGATTTCCAGCATGTTGGCTGCTGCCGATGAGCCTCTGGAGCCCCCTGCCGTAACAGATTGCTCTTCCATACTCAACACATACTCTTCCTTCTGAGCAGTGAGGCGTAAACATACAAAAAGGACTAACAAAATGAGCGTTTGTGTTAACGGATGTTGAGTTGGGGTTGCTACTCCAAGTGACCCTAAACTATAAAGCGAGTAATTTTCAAAAAAAAGTTCAACTGGGAGTCATGCCAGTCAATATACTCCAACATCCACCATTTTGGTTGTTGTGCGCATGGCTATTGACTGGAAGCGTTATCAGCATGTGCGAAAAGTGTACAATTTACACGACGAGAGAGATGGCGTTGTTTCAAAGAGTTTGCACAATGGAACCCGTTTTAAAAACTTAGCATTTCAGACATCCAAATCGCTGTTGTCAACGAAACGTGACAAAAAGGTTCCCGTTCTCAGATGAAATCGTTGTGATGTAAACAGGGCCTTAATTTTGCAGTTTGTTCATTAATGCTCACCATCAAAGCAAACTGCTGGGAGCTCGTTTGTACAGTTAAGGGCGAAGAATTTCCCATTTTCATAAGCACCACAGTCTCCACTGGTTTCATTCCCCCAAATCAGGTTGTCCATTTCCCCCTCCTTGTAGGAATCTTTCTGCGCTAAAGACCAGTGCCATTTCAGACTGCTGGTTGTCTGAAGCCCAAGCCACACATATGAAAATCTCTTGTATTCTTTAAGTAGAGTTTGCATCTGTTCCATGTCCTCTATAGAGGCCAGCTCAATACAGTTGTCTCTGCAGTAGTTTCTTGCCTTGTACCAGGTCTTTTTTATTTTGACCATCTGTAGATACCGGATTGCACCGGACAGAGAAAACAGACCTGAGAGAGAAAATTGGAACAAATTAGTGACAAATTAGATATTATGCTAAGCGTAGTCGAAAAGACAATAAGCTTATACCGTGACGTCATTTTGACATCGGCCCTAAAAGGTTCTATACCTCTCGGGAGAAGTCCGACATTTTGGGCAGAAAAGGTAATTGAATTTATAACGTTAGTACATGAAAAAATACTTACCTGACAGGAGTAGAAGCAGGTGAGTCTTTTCCATCGCTGTTTGAAATGAAAAAGAAGAGAAGATGTTCTTACTGCGACAATTCTTCTCTCCATTATCTCTGGTGCTCGAAATATAAGAATTATTACGAACTCCAACTACAGAGAACCAACAAACCCACTCTTCATCACACTGAAACTCAAGGACCTGCTCGACTTTAAAACCATTCAAATCATGTGCAAAGTAAACAAAAAGATCAGCTACAGTATTCAAGGGTTTTTTCAGCAGAGGGAAAGTAAACACAATCTCAGGGGAATAAAAAAACAGCAATAAGGACCAACATGAAACTACACTACATCACAACAAAGGGTGTTAATTTATGGAACAGCTGCAGTGAGGAAATAAAAACATGTAAAACATTAGGAAAGATTAACCATTTTTTTAAGAATAGAAGAAGAAGAACATACTTTATTAATTCATGAATCTGTTATTGAACATGCTACACACACATGCACAAACAGGATCCTGTGGACGTGCATTAATGGAGAGTTGTCAGAGAGAGGGGGCTGCACACAGCGAGCGCTCCTGAGCTGCTGGGGGGGGGTCGGTGCCTTACTCGAGGGCACCAAGGCAGTGCTCAGGAAGTGACCGGACACCTCTCCAACTACCAGACCAATTTCGAGATTTGGTCCGCTTGAACCGGCGACCCTTCAGTTCTCAACTTCACCCTTCAGTCCCTGCAGACTGAGCTACTGCATTAATCTACATTAATCAGAAGACTAAAGGGATTTCTGGCTTGTTCTGCGTTTTACCCTTTTAATCATGCTTGGATCTGTGGTAGTTTATTTATGACGTAATAAATGTGTCTGCTACGTATATGAAACAGTTTGAGCTTCTCTGTGTGCTGTCTTAATAAAGTACAAGAACACGTGAGAAATTGCTGCACAAAGGCAGAACATTAAAACAGATGAGGTTTTAAAGGTAAACAAATACGTCGATGCAAAAGTGAAGCAGCGTCTCGTCCTTTATGTGTCGTAGAAATGTAGATTCTTCTGTTGCTTGGTTCTGTTTTTATTTCTCTATCAGAAAACCCAACAATCACATGATGTTTTTGTTGTAGAAATAATGAACATGTAGATAAAAGAGGAAGAAACAGACTCACCTTATGGTCTCTAATTAAAATCTCGTCTGTCAGAGTCGTGGCGTGTGCTCTCTCTCTCTCTCTCTCTCTCTCTCTCTCTATCTGTCTCTTATATTCTGTTTTTTTAATTTAAATGTATTCAAACTTCTCAAAATAAGAACGTCATATTTGCTTAATTCTTCGACTGATTTGTCTGGACATCACAGCACCGACACACTCACAGGAAGTTCTTCATCGTGGACGTTTGCTTAAACCATGATCATGTCTCCGGTGTCTGACGTCTGCTCCACGTGCAGACCTCTCCAAACTCCTTTTTTTAAACTAATATTGAACATGTTTTAATAATTAACAATGATAACACAGCCTATAACTCGTAAAGATGCTCGTTCACGTGTTAGTAAGGTATAATAAAAATAAAGATTACAGCAGGAGGGAGTTACGTAAGCACCATTCAAAGTGTTTGGTAATCATCGTTAGCTGTTCCTGTTTGCAAATGACTCTTTATGTGACTCTCAGGCAAATTGTGAGCAGCTTCATTTCAATGTTTATTTGTGTTGGACTTCAACCAGACACTAAAGGAAGAATCTAAAATGTTATTAAAGGCATAATGTGCAACGTCCACCCATTATCTAAATCGTCCTGGGACGCAGAGGCTGGAGCCGATCCCAGCTGTCATTGCACGAGAGGCGAGGGTTACACCCTGGACTGATCAGCTGTCAATCACAGGGCTGACATACAGAGACAGACAACCAGCCACACTCACATTCACACCTACGGGCAGACGGTACAGACTTCCTGTGGTGAAGACTAAAAGGCATCGGGTCTCATTTGTACCTGCTGCTATTTGTTTGTTAAATGGCAGTTGAATTTTAATTTATTGCTCATTGCACTTGCACTTTTATCACTTTTATCTGGATGCTGGAGCATCTCTGCTGGGCGTCTTGTTTCATGTTTTATGTATTTATGCACACCTCCTCGCTGTGAGGCAACAACGCTAACCACTGCACCACCCTTAATGTGCAACATTTCACTCATCAATATATCAGAAATCAACTCTCTCCTGTGTAAAAGTCTCTCTGAGTCATGACTGTCTACAATGAGTGAGAAGCTCGAGTCCCGCTGGCTGTGTTGTTGTCAGAGCCGTGTTTACATAAACTAAATACCAAGCTAAACTCTAACAGCAAATATGCAATACAATGCAACATTATTATTGACATGTTGACGGGCGTTTGAATGATCTCTTCCTTTAAAGGCAGGGTTGGTAATTTTCAAAAACTAGCATGATTTTGAAAGTAGCATTCCCTCAGTGCTCCGTCTGCACCTGCCCCCCTCCCCTCTGTGCTCCCTCAGAAGCCACGCCCCTCTCGTTTCTCCAGAAGTGGACCTCAGCTCATCACTTGCATTGTGTAGAAACTACGTCGTCTCATGTCTCATTCAGCGGTAAGTAAACTCACAGTATGAACTCCGTCATCGGTGACGTGCTTTGAGTGTGAGCTAGAGCACGCAAGAGGTAGAGAACGAGCAGGGAGACAGGGAGACGTGTGATTGGTTCATCAGATTGGTACCTCGTGGCAGACATTGGTCGAAGTTTTTACAGGCTTACAAACTGCTACAGATGATGGATTTTCTTTGTTCCTTTTTCAGAGAACATGAGTTATTAATTTCTGTCAGGACCTAAAGACAATTTCAACCAACATCTGAAAAAGTGGATCTGGAGGAAATGACCAACCCTGCCTTAAGTTCGAGTAGTGCATTATGTACCAAATCCATCTCATAGATAACATGCTGTTGCACCCCGGTCCAGCAGGGGGCAGCGGAGTTCATTATTTCATGCCTGTAGCTTTAAACGGCACACACAAGGCTGCAGAGAAAAACTTCCTGTGTGCGATGAGACGGATTTGAAGCTGAATGTTTTTGCATATATAAGACAGATATAATCACATATCCCTCTTACAAGTTCGTTATTATTTGAGTTTAACTTGTGCATGTCATGATATGATGATCTATGTGAGAGAAACCAGGAGAAGTGAAGTCTGGTTGAGTCTGGATCGCTTGTGAGAAGAGGTAAGTGACACTTTATACTGTAAACAACAGGATGGTAAACATGCTGTTTGTGGAAGAAGCGTGTGACTCCTGAGAAGTAGAAACGAATTATCATGAAAAACAAGTACAGGTAATTCACAGTAAGATGCTGCATTCAGGGGCTCCTCGGATAGTCCAGTTCCCGAGTAGGGAAGTCGTTCTTCCGTCCTCAGTGCGTTCCGTTCACGTGATTTCAGTTCAGAGAGTCTGAATGTTGTGACAGTAACAACAAACATCATGGATGCTACGAAGAAGGCGTGTGAATGTCTCTTTTACAAGTTATATTCGAGCAAAGAGTCGATGTGCAATACGTGAATTAATCAAAAGTATCTTTGAATTGACAAACCATCTGGCTCATCGGTGTCCCTTCCTGGTGCATCAAACCCACAGCTACACACCTGCAACCCTTTATTGGCTCCTATCAGCTCTGGGGCCCGTTTCAGAAAGAAGGTTTAGTGCAAACACTGAGTCAGTCAGTCAGTTAACCCTGAAATGAGTGAAACTCTGGGTTTTCTGTTCCTCTCAATTTAGTTTTTTTTTTAGAGTTTTACTTATAAATCATACATGTATCTGACTGAATCTGGATTATGATAGTTGCTGATTGATTTAAAGAGGACATATTATCCCCCTTTTCCATCTTTCAAACAGTCCCCTGTGGTCTAAATGAAACATCTGTGCTTTGCTTTGGTCAAAATATAACATGAATCAAGCACCAGAGGAGGTTTGTGACCCTGTAGAAACCAGCTCTCAGAACACTCCGTTTTGGTGTGTGTGTCTCTTTAAATGCAATGAGCATTTAAAGAGACACCGGGAGTTTTCCCGGTAGACATCACACCTTTGTAGCGAGAATAAAAATGGCAGACCTGCGCAAAAGTTTTGCTCTAGGCTGGGGGTGGAGTCCATGGGTGGAGAAACCAGGGGAGGGGAGGGGATTTTTTTTTACCAGAATCCCACTGTGACATCACAAGGAGAGCACATTTGAAATGGAGCATTTTTCTCTGCACAATTTATTCTTTGCATTGTTACATTTGGATAATTTGACTTTCTCCTGTTAAAACATATTCACAAAACACACTTTTATATTCTCAGTAACAACAACAGTCTCTACAAAAATCCAACTATACAGAAAGAATGGTTATTACAAGAATTTATTACATTTTGTATTTTTATTTTTTATTTTAAAATTGTGCCAAATCTTTAATTAAGTCCAAATTTGTATGTGGGAATAACCGGAGCGCCCGGAGAAAAACCCACACAGACGCAGTGGAAACATGGAAAGTCCTGACAGTCAGAAACAAGAGCACTTCAATCAGGACTTTACAGTTTCCACTGTGACTGCTCGGCCTGCTACAGCCAGTGTGTTGGGGGATTGTGTTTGTTGGGGGGGCGGGGATGGGTAGGGGGTTGAGTTGAGGGCTGGGGTTGTCACATCTGGTCCAGCATCTGCTTCTTCTGCTGCTTGAACTGGCGGCGGGATGTTGGAGTGAGGGCCTTCTTGAACTTCCTCCACGGAGAGATCTCTTCCTGCCTTATTTCATTTTGAAGCACCTCCACTTTCTCCTCCAGCACCTGATTGGCTTCCTTCTCTGCTGTCAATTTGGAGGAAAGCTCAAGACACCTGCTGGTCTCTTGTTGCAGCAGGTCTTGTAAGCCCTGTAACTCCTTTCCTTTAAGCAGGGCCTCTTTCTGCAGTGCCTTAATGTCCTGCTCCAGGGATGATTTCTCCTCTGTGAAACCCTCAATTACCAACAGATCCTTGTTGGCCGTCTCCACATGATGAAGCCTGACCTCAGCCAGTTCTTTATCAAGGCCATCAGCCCTCAACCTTTGGTGCTCCTGTTGCATTTTGAGGTCCTCCACCTTCTTCTGCAGTGCCTGGTTTGTTTCCTCCTGTACTGTAAGGTTGGAGGACAGCTCAAGACACCTGCTGGTTTCTTGTTGCAGCTGGTTCTGTAGGCCCTGTAACTGCTTTCCTTTAAGCAGGGCCTCTTTCTCCAAGGCCTTCATGTTCTGCTTCAGTTCTGCTTTATCCTCTTCGAGAAGCTCAATTACCAACATCCTGTTCTGTATTGTCTCCACATGATGAAGCCTGACATGCTCTAGTTCTCTTTCAAGGACATCAGCCCTCAACGTTTGGTGCTCATTTTGCATGTTGAGGTAGTCCACCTTCTTCTGCAGTCTCCGGTTTGTTTCCTTCTCTTCTTTAAGGTTGGTGAACAGCTCAAAACACCTGATGGTATTTTTTTGCAGCTTGTTCTGTAAGCCCTGTAACTGCGTTCCTTTAAGCAGGGCCTCTGTCTGCAGTGACTTAATGTCCTGCTCCAGGGATGATTTCTCCTCTGTGAGACCCTCACCTACCAACAGATCCTTGTTGGCTGTCTCCACATGCTGAAGCCTGACATCCTCTAGTTCTTTATCAAGGCCATCAGCCCTCAACCTTTGGTGCTCCTCTTGCATTTTGAGGTCCTCCACCTTCTTCTGTAGTGCCTGGTTTGTTTCCTCCTGCAGTATAAGGTTGGAGGAAAGCTCAAGACACCTGCTGGTCTCTTGTTGCAGCTGGTTCTGTAAGCCCTGTAACTGCTTTCCTTTAAGCATGGCCTCTTTCTCCAAGGCCTTCAAGTCCTGCTCCAGGGATGATTTCTCCTCTGTGAGACCCTCAATAACCAACAGATCCTTGTTGGCTGTCTCCACATGCTGAAGCCTGACCAACTCCAGTTTTTTCTCAAAGCCGTCAGCCCTCAACCTTTGGTCGTTCTCTTGCATTTGGAGGTCCTCCACCTTGTTCTGCAGTGCCTGACTGGTCTCCTCTTGAACTGTAAGTTTGGAGGACAGCTCAAGACAGCTGCTCTTCAAACTCTCCAGCTGCTCTGCTTTACATACTTCATTACTGAAGACCTCTTCCTTTATGGCCTCCATCTCATGCTCCAGGGTCTCATTCTCTGCAGTCAGCCTCTCAACAAGAACCTGGTTCTTGTCGGATATCTCCAAAAGCTGATGCCTGACCTCCTCCAGTTCTTTCTGGAGAGTGTCAGCCCTCAACTTCTGGCGCTTCTCTTGCTCTTGGAGGTTCTCCACCTTCTTCTGCAGCAGCTGACTGGTCTCCTCATATGATATCAGTTTGGAGGAGAGCTCCAGACAGCTGCTTGTCCTGTCTTTCAGCTGGTTATTCAAGCTCTCCAGCTGCTCTTCACTTATTTTATCCCTGCTAAAGGCCTCTTCTTTGAGGGCCTTCATCTCCTGCTGCAGGGAGTCATTTTCTTCAGTCAGGGTGTCAACCAGCATCCCCCGATTGGATATCTGCAGATACTGATGTGTGGATTCTTCCACCTGTTTCTGGAGGCTGTCATTTCTCAACATTTTGAGTTCCATTTCCTTCTGGAGGTCTTCCACCTTCTCCTGCAGGTTCTGATTGGCCTCCTCCTGTGGAGTCAGTATGGAGGACAGCTCATGACATGTTTTTGTCATTTCCTCCAGCTGGTTCTTCAAGGCCCGTGTCTGGTTAGCAGTTTCGATGTCTCTGCTAAAGGTCTCTTGCTGCATGTTGCTAATCCTTTTCACCAAGGCTTCTTTTTCAGCCATCAGGTCTTCCACCTTCTCCTGCAGGTTCTGATTGGCCTCCTCCTGTGCAGTCAGTTTGGAGGACTGAACATGACATGTTTTTGTCATTTCCCCAGCTGGTTCTTCAAGGCCCGTGTCTGGTTAGCAGTTTTGATGTCTCTGCTAAAGGTCTCTTGCTGCATGTTGCTAATCCTTTTCACCAAGGCTTCTTTTTCAGCCATCAGGTCTTGGTCCAGATTTGGGCCACTTGAGACTGTCTCCTGGAGCTTTTTGTTGAGTGCTGCAATAGCACCTATGAGCTCCTCCTTGGTTTTGGTGGAGTAACTTGACATGTCCTCTTGTATTGAAAAGGATGGATTCAGGTGCTTTAGTTCTTCTTTGAGCATCCTGTTCACCTTTTCGCCCTCTAGTTTCCCATCATGCTCTATCTTCAATCTTTCCTCCAACTCCTCGATGATGTTCTTGCTGAGGGTATCTCTTTCACACCCTACTTTGTTCTGCTCCTTCTCCTGTTTTAGAAGAATTTTCAGTCCCTGTATTTCATTCTTGAGGTCTGCGACCACCTGCCAATGGGGTGGGCGTCCTTGATGCGGTGGATGATGGGGTCCATCCTGGTTGGGCCACTGGTGCTGCCAAGAAGCTCCCTCCCTCCTTTGGTGGAAAGTTTGAGCTTGTGGCTGAGCAGGATACTGCCCGTAGTGGCTCTGTCGGCGGCCCCTGCTGTTGGCTCCTGGCATTGAGTTTCTAAACTCGTGAGCCCCCATCTCCATCGTATCTGCCCTTCTCTGGGATCTGTAGTGCTGCATTTCTGTTCTTGGCTGAAATAGTGACTTACCTGTTGAACTGTTTGTGTTCTTGCTGAATTGCTTCTAACAATGTTGAATCTCAGATTGGATCTATGAACTGTGGTTGTCTCAGACGTGACGAGTGAACTACTGAGTGTGTGAGTCCCTGTGGTCTCTTATAGTAGAATGAAGATTCTAAATGGCTTTGATGATGCAGAGTTCTGGAATGCCTTTGATCTGATTTTTCCCCCAAATTCTATGAACATGACATCATCCCCCATGACATCATGACATCATGGCATCATTGAAATATATATATATTTTTAAACATAAACAAAATGGCCGCCCCAGCATTTACATTCAGTATGACTCTATAATGATTTACAATAGGCTCAGATAACATAATACCTTAAGTTTAGCTTAGTTTATTAGTTTGTCGACAGGGACCACAAAACACAAATAATTGTTCATAATTCATCCACACTGCAGACAACACCATCAGAAACTGTTGAGGAAAATAGCCATGCCTACATCAATTGATCATCCGTTTTTTGTCCTTGCTAAATCACAACTAAAGTTATCTCATTACACTGTACATGTAGTGCAGAAGAGCGTTCTCTACATTTCTTACATCTTATGAATCCACTTGTGTCCTGTGGATTTGCTGGCTCAGGTCCCTCCAGGTATTCCTTCCGCCACTGGCCTTCCAACATTTAGGCTCAGGGCCGTCTCCTCTGCCTCTGTCAGAGGTGTTGGTGCTGGTCCCCCCCCCCGGCCTCTGCCTTCTTTCTGTTAGCTGAGTAGATTTTAGATTTTTAGGCCTATAAATAAACTAAACAGTAGGCTATACAGATATGTATGTGTGAAAGCATTATGTTAAAGTAGGCCTATAGGACCTACATTAATATATCTACTGAATGGCATTATATGTCGGATATGTTAGGGTAAGGTAGCACCATCAGCATTTTAAGTAGCCTTACCTGTTTGAACGATGTTCTTGTACTTCATTTTTCCCCGCTCGGATTGCACCTAAATGCAACACATTTTAGGTTCAACACAATTATTCCACCAGTTCAATCTGATATAATATTGTAAGCGTGGTTAAATATTTAATAAAAATAAAATAAAACTCACGCATTGACGCGGGCAGTGATTTTCTCCCACGCAACCTCTCTTTCCCTCGCTGCTGCCGCAGTGTTGCATTTTTTGCCTCATGGTTACGGTAAGCCTGCATCAGGATTTCTAGCTCAAGGGACGTAAAGTAAGAAGACCTTTTTTTCTCACCTGTTGCCATGGCGAATCACTGTGTCGGGGCTCCCTTCATGGTGGCTTTTTATAGTCGCGGTGCACGCGTTGAGCACCGAGTGAACGTACTCAGAGTTGATTTAACGAACTCAAATCAGCTCTTCAAGAACCAAAAACTCAGAGTTTCCAAACTGAGGGTAAATCAACTCAGATCTCAGGGTTAGTCTGAGAGTTTGTTGAACCGTCTTTCAGAAACGGGCCCCTGGTGCTTACTGCCCCCTGGTGTTTATAAAAGACAAACCCAAACAAATAAAAAAATAACAAATAATAATTGATAAAATGGCTCCTACAGGTATTATTATAAATGTATTAAAAATGTACTCATCTGACTGATGAAGGTCAGAAGACATGAAGGAAACAGACCTAAGAATATGCCAGTGTTTAAGTCGCAGGTGGACAAAGAAGTCCATCCAACACATGCGTCCATCAAACAGCGATGAGCAAGTGATTAAAGATGCTGAGACAGACTTTGTGCTTCATCTTTTATATTTGCAGCTCTGAGCAGAGATGAAACAGGAGTACCAGGATCTCATCCTTCAGGCGACTGGGGCTTCATCTCTACGTGTCGGTACAAACATCCAGACTCTGTGGAGCGGCTACGGGCAGATTGTTCGCCTCCACCTGGAGGGCTGCGACCGGCCCTCTGTGGTCGTCAAGCACGTTAAGTTTCCGGAGGAGGCCGAGCACCCCAGAGGCTGGAGCACAGATCGCTCACACACACGTAAAGTGAGATCGTACCAGGTGGAGACGCACTGGTACCAGAACTATTCCACCAGTCAGAGCTGTCGGATCCCCGCCTGCCTGGCTGCCTGTTCCCATGGAGATGAGATGCTGATCGTGCTGGAGGATCTGGATGTGACTGGATATGATCAGAGAAGGTGTGACTTCAGAACATATTGTATATATCTCTCTGCAGTGCATTATTCTTTTCTAGTGTTGGTGGGGCATTACCTCTGCACTTTATTTCGACCTCACAGTCTACGTCACAAAATCCTACAATCTCTGCTATCGTTATATGTCATTATATTGTATTTTTCTCGTTATAGGACCAGTGTGAAGGACAGAGAAATAAAGGCTTGTCTCAGCTGGCTCGCCAACTTCCATGCTCTCTTCCTGGGTGTGGGACCCGAGGGTCTCTGGCCTGTCGGGACCTACTGGCACCTTGAGACGCGGCCGGACGAGTTGGAGGCCATGGACGACGTTAAGCTCAAAGAAGCAGCCGGTGAAATTGACATGATACTGAACAAATGTAGCTTTAAAACTGTCGTCCATGGAGATGCTAAACTAGCAAACTTTTGTTTCTCCCGGAGTGGAGATGATGTAGCAGCTGTGGACTTTCAGTATGTGGGTGGGGGCTGTGGGATGAAAGACGTCGTGTACTTTTTAGGAAGCTGCATGGAGGAGAGGGATTGTGAAAAGAGGGTACCAGGGTTGCTGGACTACTATTTTGCAGAATTAAAAAAAGGGGTGAAAAAAGACGTGGACTTTTCTGCTTTGGAGAAAGAGTGGAGGGAGATGTTTGCATTCGCCTGGACAGATTTTCATCGTTTCCTGCTTGGATGGATGCCTGGACACTGGAAGATCAACCGCTACAGCAAACAGTTGACCAAAGAGGTTCTGCATAAACTGAAACATGATCAGAAAACATCGGAGCACTGAGCGTTTGACAGGAATGTGTTCAATTTGAACCTGGCGACGTGTATGTATACTGAAGAATAAATCCTCAAAAACACAAACTCAATTCCTTTCTTCATCTGTGTGCCTTGAAGCATATTAATAAACTCAATTCTGAATGAATTTGGTTGATATACTGATCGATCAAGGAGGATTTCTTGACTTTTTTTTTTCTTCAATAAAAAAATTTGCATGACCCTTTAATTGTCAAAAAAAATTGATTTAACTGTTGGAGGGAATATACAAAAATATTAGGCAAAATAATTTAAAAAAGTGAGTTTACTTGTGAATTAAGAAGCAAAAAGGGTTTAAATGTCTTAATCCTACAGAAATAGGAGGTTTTTAAACTCCTGATTTTTTAAGACGCCATCTAAATACTAGAGGGGCATGATTGTCAAAAATAATTTGGGGATATGTTATAATAAACGCATTCAATTTCAATATTCAAGCACAGAATCTAACCGGAAATTGGTGCTCGCCTAAATGACAGGGAATTACCATCACGATCTTTGAGCGTCTCCTAGCAACCACGGCGCTGATTTAAAACCACAATGCACAATATTCAGATTAACATACAAAAAAAACATCTCGGAATTTATGAGAGCCGCTCAACAACTGTAAAAGAAAACACTGTATAAACATAGTTATTAATTTTTATTTTCCGTGTATGTTTTGATATTTTTAATAATTATTTTACACTTTCTTGGCTGATTATTTCTGATCAGCTGTAGTTTGGATGATGACGTATTTCCGGTCTCACACCCGACATTACAACAACAGAGCAGGAGAGCCGAGCCGAGCCGAGCCGAGCTTGGACGAGGGTTACGACGGCACCAAAAAGAGAAAAAAAGGTACAAAAACACAGCTCTCTGTAGAGATAACCTGCCTTCAGGTAACACAGGTGCACTGTTTAATGTGTTGTCACAGCGGTAACGGTTTGCCAAGCCGCCCGAATTTACAGCGAGTGTTAGCGACGCTAGCTAACGTTAGCAATGAAGCTAACCCTGTTTGCTAGCCTGGCTTCATGACCTGGGTTCAAATAAATAAGCCGAGCTGCTCGGAGTGACCTGCCTTATGATCTGTGTTTGTTTGTGAGTTAAATAATGAGCTGGATTCACTTGTAACAGCGCAATGAGCTAACTGTGAACGACGAGCCCACTGACTTGTAGCTGATTTATAGCTAGTTAGTTGTTTTGACAGTTTAACGTAAAGATGACGCAACACAGCAGGTGTCAGGAAGTGTGACCTAATACTCACGACCACCACACCTTGGATGAACTTTATGTTTTGACGCTTGAATGTTTAATAAATTACATATAACAACGTTTTCAAGGGTGAAATGACGTCCATTTACTGTGTGAATGTTTTGTTTCCTTCTTATAGTTATGTAAAAAAACAACAACAATAAACTGATCCTAAAACAACAAAATACTGCGTGTTAAGCCAACAAGTGTCACTCTGCAGCTTATTCCTCTGTGCAAAATAGGCCTGTTGTTGTCCTACAACTATTAAAAACACATCAAAGACTCACACAGTAGGAGTGAGATCACTTTAATCCAAATAAGTAAATAAAATAAACATAAAGCAGCTATGGTTGCAGGAGTCCAATATCAAAGATGGTGTTATAGGTTTGTTATGAGGGAGTTTTCATTGATTGACTTTTAAAAATGTCCGTATTCAAGAGGAACACATGAACTCAGGGCTGAAAAAGTTAGATATTATTGAGTGATTGGCAAAAATATTGTTGGTTTTGGTCTTTTTTGAAGTAACAATATCACCAAAGTTTTCATTCATGTAATTAGAAAAATGTCCAAAAATAATAAATTGACTGGGAACTAAAAAACAACCATTCAGCCAAAATGATCAACGAACATAAGGTCACGTTTCTCCTAAAACTAGGGTAAAAAAATGGACGCATCTTTAAGACGAACTTTAAAAACATGTGATGTGTTTGAAAACTTGATCGCTGTAGAATAATCTGTTGCATACAAATCTTCTTTCCAGGTAAAAACACTCACACTTCTCCGCTCTTTTCTACAGAAACCCCATTGATATAGTATAGGGGGTATCCACTGACTGACCCCACAGATGAAGCAGATTTTGTAGAGGGGGAACAACAGCCCCCCACCCACAGCAGGGACTGTTTGAGGTGGGTCTCTGAGTGCATGATGGAGAGGATTTAGAGGGAACTTAGTCCTCAGGAGAGTCCTGAGTTGTGACTCTAAGCTCAGCTGAGCTCACATTCTTCAGAGCCCGTCCTGTGAATGATATGAGCCATGGATCCTGGAGCACTTGATAGTCCTGTAACGCTGGTAATTAAGGCCCCCAACCAGAAGTATGAAGACCAGACCATCAACTGCTTCCTCAACTGGACTGTGGAGAGGCTGAAGAGTCACATCTCCAAAGTGTACCCAAGCAAACCGGTGAGTATCACACAAGTTGATAGCTGTCTTAAGCCTCGTTTTCACCAAGCAGTCCGGCTTAGTTCTGTACGGGCGTTTCCACCGTCAAAAGTTGGGAATGGTACCAAAATAACCTTTCGCACCGTCCTCCTTTTTTTGCTACCCTTTTGTTGGGGTGTCAAGCGTACCCATCCGATCCTAAAGGCTGGAGCACACTACACTCACTGCAGTCCTTTGATTGGTCGAAAGAATCATCACTTCCTGTGTGACAGTGGTAACACATCTATTAGCGTGCTGCTATGGTGTCATGCTATTACATAGTCGACACAACTATTGCCATCTGGCTCAAACCCGCCTACCAAGTGAGGGAACGGTTAGCTGCGCAAGTGCAAACAAAGTTCAGAGTGAAAAGCGTAAACGACGTTCAAGCTCTGCTGAGATAAAAAGGAGTACACATAAATTACGTATATTCCATCAATAAAGTATTTTGGGCCTTTCTTTCAGAGGAGTGGGAGGTCGCATTGGTGTCGCCAACCATGAATTAAGCAGTTATATCTTACGCGGGCGGGGAATGGAAATGAATAAAGACTTAGCCTAGTTATGGTGCTTTTACAGAAACACAGTCTGAAGAGATTTTAGCAGACATGACGTTTCATTCTGTCTCTCTAAATTGCATATGTATGGGTACAGCATAGACCTTCAGTTGACACAGACAGACAGCAGAACATTCATGTGTCGTTGCTGTGGTGTGAAATGACACGTTTCAAAACGTTGTAGACCAGTGCATTGCAAGCTGTTGCAAGTTTGAACTCGTCTGGTGGGGAATGTTTGGTCTTAACCTGCCTCCTTTTTCAGGGTCCAGTGTCTTTAAAACGACATGAAGAGCTTAACTGAGAAGGATTCAAAGCCATGTGAAGCACAGACGATAAGATTTATCCAGCTGGGTTTGCTTTTTGTGTAAGATTTAAACTCGTATCAAACCCAGAAAACCAGTTTCATTAGAATAAAATAAAAAGCCTAGTCACTACACACGGCGAAGATTCCACATCCTACGTTGTGCAACTGTGTTTTCGGACCTTTTTCATGGTTCTAGGAACTTTTTTTGAACCCTCCCCTTTTTATTGATTCCACACTGCAAGAAGCATGAACTACTTTAGTTCCCAGAACCCTGTTTAGAGGAACCTTTTTAGATCCTGCTTCAGAGTAGGTACTCTCCCAGCACAAGAGGGACTTCAAGTACACAGTGATTGGTCGAACACAAGAGCCAATCCATTTACCACCAGAGCCTTTTTTAAATTCCACAGTAAACGTTAGCAAATAACATTTGGTAAAAGCTCTTAAAATCATTTGAATGAAAACATGGCAGTGCAAAGGCAGACAGAAAACAAGTCTCCATGGTGTGTAGGTCTCAAGTCACTCCCTTGTGGATAGTTCCTCTTCAAAAAGTCCGAAAAAAACCTACGTTTTAACCCAAACATATCACCTAAATCTGTGTACAGTCTATATATTAGGTCCTTGTCACCTTTCTGGCACGAGGGTAAAAGAAACATTTAAGCCCACTGGAAGAGGTTTGTTTATTTCTGCTCTGCATCAGATTGCAGGATAACTGTGAGCTGGTCACGACATGTCTGAGAGTTTATCCTGAAAACATATCTCTCTAAGAGGTCCACTCCTGACCTTTGAACTCCAGTTGACAAAACAAAAGGATGAGTTTCTGGTTGACATGGACTTGTAGATTCACTTTTCTTCCCGTCTGGATTAAAACCTGGTTTAAAAGTTATTTCTTTCTTTATAAACATTTAAAACATCTGTTGAGCTCAGAGGCTCAGGTTTAGTGTCGGGCTCTGTGCAGTCTCAGTTTAACACGATGTTTCAGGTAATGTCAGATGAAGAGCTGTGAGACTTTAGGTAATATTTGAGATGATATATAAAGAGAAAGCATTTTATCACGTTTTCTATGAGGCGAAGGCCCAATTACCCAGAACTTCCTCCAGGTATGTGTGCATTGCGTGTCTGTTACCGCTCCGTACACCCTCGTCCATCAACACCTACAGGCTGCGTTCTCAGAGCGCAGCACGGAGCAGCACTACTGGACAGCTGAAGTGCCGGATGGTTATTATAGAATACACTCGTGACAGTGCGAGATTACACGATGTGTGTAGTATGAAACTGTATAAAAAAAAAACTTTTAAACACATCAACAAACGCACATACAGTCATTGTTCTCGACCGTCAAAACGAAGTATTTTATTCTGAAAAACCTTGATGTTTTAATATTGTTTCGGTGTCTGACTTCCTGTCCTGCTCGATCTGCTCTGTGGTGAATTGATGCGCCGTGCTCCGGCAAAAAATAGTAGCGTTGCGGAGCTGAGATGCAGCGGAGCGGAGAGAGTGGAAGAACACACACTGAATAAAGTTAAAACCTATCCGCTCCGTGACGGACGGTACACTCATCTGGTGGAATTTAAGGGTCGTCGTGTTTCATTGTAAAGAAAGGATCGCTGGGTGGTCGGCCAGTTACCCAACTGTGCTGTCCAGGACCTGTAAGATTTCATACTGTCTGTACCCTGTTTGTGTTGTAGCTGTCCAAAGACCAGCGGCTGGTGTACTCCGGGAGGCTCCTTCAGGATCACCTGCAGCTCGGAGATGTGCTCAGAAAGGTAAGAGGAGTTTTATCCGTGTGTGTATGCAGGCGAATGTTTTGCATGGGTATAATTCGGTTTGGCAACCTACCCAAGTGGATTCTTCTCTTCCAATAACGCTTTAAATGCATATATTCTCCTATTGTCTTAATTTTGTGGAGACATGTATGTGCAGTTAATAAGTAGACTCTTCTGTAGTCAGCTCTCAGTGCTGTCCCTCAACTTTATCAAGTCGGAAACAAAAGCCATTTTGAGAAAACTTGTGTGCACACATCCAGACAAAACGCATACAGGTGCAGGACAAGAAATGTACAAACTGCAGAAGAAAGGTAAAAGGCTCACACAGTTGGATAAACCGGCCTGGTGAAGATATTGTAGATCAAAACGTTTCCCTGTTTCATTAAAATTGTAATTCGACATATTCACCATATCGACAAAAGAGCGGAGAAGAACGTGCTGGTTGATGGAAAACATTAAACGTTTCATGCACAGAGATAGCATCTGTGGCACCCGTCCAGTCTATGGTTGTATATCTGAGGAGCTACCATTAGGAAGCTTTTGGGGACTTTAGTGCTTAAAGACTAAAAGTTGCAAATGAATTTCCTCTCAGCTGTTTGACCTGAGTAAGAATATCTCGCACAAAGTCTTCAGCCACAAGTTTCATGTCCTTTTTTTGTATTTGGTTGGAAGTCCGTTCTGTATTCTGTGTGGACATGGTTGAAGTCTGTTGTTCAGTCGTTGTGTGTTTGAGCCCACACAGTTTGTTTACTTTTCTCTGTCGGGGAACTGAAACAGGCTGTGCGGGGAACAAAAGCTGATGTGACGTGATTTAGCGACAACGGCTGAGCTTTGTGTTTGTCTTCTGGACGTTTCCACATTAATCCTTTCTCTCTCTCTGTTTCGCTCTCTCTCTCTCTCTTTTTTGTTTCATCGCTCCGCTGCCTTCACCTCCTCCTCCTCTTCCTCCTGACCTCGTCGACCTGCAGCAGGATGAATACCACATGATGCATCTAGTGTGTGCCTCTCACAGCCCGCCAGCCTCGCCCATGCCTCGGAGCCCCTCCACGGCCAGCTCTTCTGCCTCTGACCCCAGCGTGAGTACACAGAGTTACCGCTCTGACGACCTCCTCCTGTACAGCTCAAACATTGTGTGAATGACAGCTTTGTTCAGGCTCATTCTAGGAAACACAGGGCTGAAAAAACTCAAATAATGCTCAGTCAAACATTCATGTGAGAGCTGCCGAACCAAGCCGACTCCCGCTTGAGGGATTTCAAGCTCTACTGTATAGTTTGTGCTAAAAGTGAATGCACTCAGCTAAAATCTTAACGCTGACATTCTGTAGAGTCATGATGTTGTTTGATGATTGTTGTTAACTGTGCATGTAAACGTACCGACAGACGAATAGACCAACAGTCAAGTTGAGACGACAGATTCTTTCAGGAGACTTTTTATAGATGTATTATGAGACCACGACAACAAACCGTTTTCACCGCAGACTTCTCTCCATCTTTTTGTTTCATGCGGGCAATATGAACGCAAACATGAACAAGCTCAACAAGATATGACGTTTTACGGGGGGAGCTTCCCAGCGAGTCGTCTCCAGAAATGTTGATTTAAAAAAACACCTAATTTCAGCAGCCTGAAAGAAGAAGAAGAAGAAGATATCGTCCATTGATCCAGCGAGGGGAAATCTAATTGTACACTCTGTTGTTGACGGGCCTGCCACAGCGAGCGCTCCTGAGTTGGGGGTGAGGGCACTCGGCAGTGCTCAGGAGGTGAACTGGCACCTCTCCAACCACCACACCAACTTCCAGACTTGGTCCGCATCGGGACTTAAGCCGGCGAACCTCCTGCTTCCCAACCCAAGTCCCTACAGACTGAGCTACTGCCGCCCCAAATAAATAAGGAGAGGAAGAAAATGTGGACAAAACAAGAAAAAAGAATATCAATACAAAATCAGAAACGCAATAAACCGTTGATATAAAAACATATAATTTATTAATAACACTCAATAACCCCTCCCAGTGTTGCTGTGCTGTGACTTTCCTGATACCCTGATTCTCCGGGGCATACAGTTGGAGGGTCCGCCTTTTCCCCTTGTACGCTATCTTACTGTCACATGAACTTTCTTTGGGTTCAACCGAGACAAACTCTTAATAAAAATGCTGTTTTCTTTGTTCTGATTTGTGTCCTTATCTTTTTATTCAGAGTTCAGACAACACTAGCTCCTCCTCGCCTGCCAACGCTACGAATCAGGACAGTCAGCCGGCCTCGTCCTCCTCTTCTGTACCAGGAAGTTATGATGGTTTGAGGTATCGTGGCGGCTTCCCCCAGTACAACCCTCAGGGCCCCTCTGCTGTCCCTCAGTGGTAAGAGTTCCTCCGACGCCGCTGTGTTTCTCGTTAACGAAACAGTGTTCTCCCCACAACAGGGTAAAGATGGTGAACATCAACGAAGGGAAGCGTTCTATGATCAGTTTTTGTTTTATTGCGGGTTCAACAAAAGTCTGATTTTGAAGCTCTGACCTACAGCTCAAGTCTTTCTTATGAAAACTCCCAGACAACACGTTAGTATTTTCAAACATGGATTTACTAACATGAAATTCCTCCGCAGGCCCGATGGAGCCCAGGTCCCTCTACAAGGTGGCCTTCCTGCCAACATGCCCCCCCACCCCATGTACATGCCCATGCAGATGCTGTGGTGGCAGCAGATGTATGCACGCCATTACTACATGCAATAGTAAGTAACAAGTGTACGTCTGTATTTTAAAACTACCTCCTAGACCAGCTTACTGCTCCGACCTAATGCAGCGTGCAGGAGGACGAAAAGCAACACCAGATGTCCTGATTTAGAAAAGTGTTCACCAAACGTGATGACCTCGTCTAATTTCTTCCACAATGCAAAATGCTGGAAAGGTTGATTGAATGACATTTATTTACGCTTCTCTATGAGGGATGTAATGCACAGGAGACATGAGAGAATATGCATATTTGATTCATTTATTCAGACATGTTTACGTTATGTAAACCAGCTGGAAAAACAAGAACCACTATACATTTATGAAAAGTCCCAGTTTGATTGAAGCAAAAAAAAGGACTATTTTAAGCATCTAAAGCACCTTAAAAATTGCCATGAAACTTTCGCCCTTTTCAGACTGCTTTATTCGAAAAAGTGCCGAAACGAAGCTCAGCCGTCGTCACGTCTTTGTACGTTTTTATTGATTCTGTGACGGCGTAATATTAGTGTCCCAGTCTATGAATTCACATTGAGTTTCAGCATTGTGGAAACAAGGGGAGCTCCACAATGTCTGACACACACAGTCAGACATTCATGCAAACACAGCGCTGGCTCCTCTGATGCCGTGTCTGCTCTGTAACGCCTCTGTTACTACCTCCAAAGACGGTGATTAATTTAGCATTTCACAACAAACCCAGTTTGCAACAGCAGGCGTCCGCCCAGAGAAAGAGCACAGCTTAATGCTTCTTTTTTCTGGGCTCTCATCCAGCAGCTGAGTTACCCATAGTTTAGCCGCCTACCGATCGTATCTTGTACCCACATCCTCCTCGCTCCGTGTCTGATCGGGAAATAAACGATCTCAAGTATAAAACATGCAGTAAAAGGTAACGGAGCAGTGTCGGTCATACAGCAGCCGTTGTGAACAGCCTGTTGTCATAGAGACAGGACGGACGTGCAGCGCTTTCATTCTCAGCGGACAAACGCTCCTGAGGGTACAGCCAGCACTTTTCTGCCCGGGGAAAAACGTTAGGTGGACACGGGGCCTTTGACTTTTTTTATCTGTATTCTGTTTTGGTTTCAGTGTTTTTCAAATCATCACATTCTGTTTTTATTCAGATTTTAATGTCTGAGCTTCTTTGGAAACGCGGTTGTTATAGTAACTAGTTCATTCGATATTAATCGATATTAGATGTTGAGGGTCGTTGTTCCGGTCAAGTCTCCTCCTGTAGGTCGGAGCGTTATTCATGTTTCATTGTTTGGTTTCACCCGTTACTTCTTCTTCTCTGCTTCAGTTCAGTCGCTGTGTTTTAATTATCTGCTCTCTCTTCTCTCTTCAGTCAAGCAGCAGTAGCCGCCTCTCAGCCTCCCACCTCCTCCCCTCCTTCCTCTCCCTCCCCCTCCTCGCCTCTTCAACCCGCCCAGCCCAACGAGGCCGTGCAGCCGCCGCTGGGTCCCAACCCGGACCCCAACCCTCTACCAGAGAACCAGCCGGCGAACCCCAACATCCAGATGAACGCTCAGGGCGGGGCGGTGCTGAACGACGACGAGCTGAACCGGGATTGGTTGGACTGGTTGTACACGGTTTCTCGTGCCGGCGTGCTGCTCAGCATCGTTTACTTCTACTCTTCCTTTAGCCGCTTTGTAATGGTGGTCGGCGCCATGCTGCTGGTCTACCTGTGAGTCAGATATATTTACAGAAACGTATTTTTTACACGCCTGACCTTGCTGAGTGGAGTTTTCTGAATGTGTATTTATGGCGAACGTCTTCCTCAACCATCAGAACGAAAGAAACATATTTTTAAGATAAAGTCATTTTTGATCTAAGAATCAGTTTGTGTTTGTTTCTCTCCCTCAGACATCAGGCTGGTTGGTTTCCTTTCAGGCTGGAGCAGCAGAACCTGAGAGGAGGAGACGGAGCCAGAGCTCCTCAGGAGGAGGCAGAGAGACACCAGGACATACAGGAAATGGTCAGTTGGTCCTCGCAGCATTCACGCCACAACAATAATGTGTACATAGTCCTATGATCCATGGCTCCTGGCGGTGCTCGAGCTCTACGAGCGCTCAAACTCTGTCGTTGTTGCCAAGGACAAATCCAGACTGGCAGCAAACACAAAGTGACACAACTCTGGTGATTCAATTCAGCTTCTTGTCAAACAAGTTTTCTCTTAGAGGGCGGACATCAGTGTAATCAGATAACTGTTTGTTTTTTAAGTGAACACACAAATAAGGCCCCGTTTCCACCTACTGTTCTTTTCTGAGCACCAGCTCCTTTTACAGTTGTTTCCAATGAGGAGAGAGCGTTCGCAGCAGGCTCCAGGGGCTCAAGTTTAAACTTTTCAGAAAGGCGCTGTTGAGGTCCTCGGCGCTCTTTTCCAAATGTGTGATATTCCCCGTAGTTTTGCCTCCTACAGATCGTGTCCTCTTCCCACGTCCTCCTCGCTCCGTGTCTGATCGGGAAATAAATAATCGGGATCTCAATTAAAAAACATTCAGTAAAAAGTAACGGAGCAGTGTCGGTCATACAGCAGCCATTGTCAACAGACTGTTGTCATAGAGACAGGACGAACATGCAGCGCTTTTCTTCTCAGTGTACAAACGCTTCAGGTGAGAGCTCCCGAGTGCACAGTCAGCGCTTTCCTGCTAAAAACGCTGGGTGGACACGGGCCTGAGGTAACATAAAAGTCAGCACACTAAATGTCCTTTAAAACCTTTATCAGCGTCACTGTTCTACGCGTCTGTTGATCTGTACGCTGTGGCTCTACTCAAATTATAAAACTTGAAAGGACGTTGAGTGTGCTTTTGAGTCTTTCTGCGGTCGTGCAGCGGAAGTTTTGTTTCAGTGTGAGTGAGCTTCTTCTTTTTCTGCTGTTTGAACACACAAATGACCCGATAACACGTGGGCTGCATCAGCGTATCTTTAAGCCGTATATTTAAAGATTTCAAGTTAAAAAAGCAAACCAAGCACGATGGTCTTTCTTTGATTTCTTGTGTTGAATCTTCCTTATGTCTTCCGTCCTCTCCTCCGTGTCCCAGGAACGTTTGATGGATGAGGGTCTGGAGGATGACGACAGCGGAGAGGAGGGAGGGGGAGGACATGAGGAGCAGGCTGCTGCTGCTATACCTGAACCAAGCTTCCTCACCACCGCGTGGTCCTTCATCAGCACCTTCTTCACCTCGCTCATCCCCGAGGGACGACCCCAAGCAGCCAACTAGGCAGACCCCGCCCCTCTGCCCTACCTCTCATTTACCCCTCCTCGTCCTGCCAGCAGGTACAGAAGTATCACCATTTTCCCACCTTCATCTTAACCGTCTACAACACCTCGATTAAACTTCTTCAGATAAACAAACATACTCCGATATCCTTTTTTCCCCGGAGGTTTGAAAACCTGTCGGCTTCAAACCTCCGAAAAGCTGCCAACAAACCGACGGACACTTTGAGCGGTACTCTGACGTGTGAGAGCAAGATGCAGTGTGAGTTCTGCAGGAGAGGGGAAGAAAGGATATTAAGAAAGTAAATATTGCGCTGTGTTATCGGATTGAATGCTTCAGCGATGGACTTTTTTTTTTTTTTGTGTCCTCATTGGTCTTGAATTCATTTTGGTGTGGTAGAGAATCATGAGAGAGTGGAGCGAGCTGTCTTCCATTTAAAGCAGAGAAGAACAAGGATGTTGAAACTTTTTTTTTTAAGAGGGATGTGGGCTCATCATTTAAAAGAAAAGAAGAAGTAACCTCCTGAAATGAAAGGAGCCGTGTGAGGAGCCACATCCCCTAAAGACATTCTCATGTATGCACACGACGTGCGTACTGACATTGCAGCTACTGAAGCACATTGTTTTCCCACTTTGTGTATTTGAACATTATCTATTTACACATGTAAGTATATGCATCTTTAATTCCTGAATATACGCTTTTTTTGGAATAAAATCTTGCTCAATTTGACTCGTCTGTTGTTGTTGTTTCTGTGCTGTAGTTCCTCGTATCTCCTCCAGGTGGCGGCATTCACACACTGATTGTCTCGGCTCCCTCTGAAGATATAAGGAGCTCGTTTGAAGCTCACAAAAAGCACTGATTGTTTGTTCGACATACTTTATTAATCCCTGAGGGGAAACTGTGTTATTGAGATGCTCTCTCTCAAACACACAAGAGGCCTGACGTGTCCACATGCACCAACATGCACTGATGGAGAGATCGGGTACAGAGTGAGGGCGCTGCACATGAAAGAGCGCCAGAGTTATTGGAGGTTTGGTGCCTTGCTCAAGGGCACTTCTGCAGTACTCGGGAAGTAACCTGGCACCTATCCAGCTTACCATACTTTGATCTGCACCAGGACCTGAACAGGTAACCCTCCAAGTCCCCACAGACTAAGCTACTGCTGCCCCTCAAATAAAAACACCAGACACTTTCAGTACTTTCATAGTTTGTATGCAGTTCCTTATTGTGAAGCCCACAATCTCAAAGAATCTCAAAGAATGTCAACAACTCAAATTAGGGTGAAAAACATCCTTCAACATGTTTCCATGAAATATCACATCTAAGAGACTTTTAAATTAAACACCTCTGACCCTGAGGGAGGCGGTCTAAAGAGTGAAAACACACTGAGGTATTAACTTTCAGCAGAGCTAGCGGGGGAGCGCAGCGCTGTGTGTGCGTGCATGTCTGACTGTGTGTGTGTATGTGGAGCTCCCGCTATGCAACAACGAAACGCAATTTGAATTCACAGACCGGGACAACAACATTTCACCGTCACAACAGGTAAATAAATACTTTTCATTCATGTAAGTGTGGGTTTCTAAAACTTTCTGGACTTTAACCTGCTCTTTTGTAAAGCGTCTCAAGATCACACATGATTGATTGATTGATTGATAGCGTTATGTCATGTTCGACCGGTTGTGAGGGGCCGGTTTAAGCCAAAAATGCCAGGGCGCAAATGTTCTTCCGCGTCCAGCACTGGTCTATACTGAGAAACACAAACACAGGTAGCCCACGTCAACTGAGGCACGTCCAGACTTTGAATACACTGATGTTGCAATCTTTCCCGTTTCAAATCTGCTCCTGTCGCTGTTTCAGAAGCACGTTCTATTTCGATTGCTTTGTTGCTTCGTTGACAAGAAGCTTCAGTTAGTGGATGGACGTGTACGCAGTGGCGATTCTAGAGTCTGTTGGGGCCCTAGGCAAAAATAATAGGGGTCCCTCCAACCGGCGTTCATGTCTGCCAGTGTCCCAATGCTTCCTCCTCTTCCTCTTTTGTCCTGTTTCTTTTTCCTCTCCTATAGACGGATTATTCCTCTTCGTTTGTATACGTTGACTTTTCTTTGACGAACTTTGGTTTTCACAGCTAATGCATGCAATGCTCAGCAGGGCAACGAGAATCAGTGCTGTCAGATGGGGCCCCACTTTTGGGAGTTTTCCTGCTGTCGTTGCAAAATGTTCTCATTTTGGGCCACTGCTTTGGTTTACGTTAGTGAGCCCTCCGGGGCCCCCTTGGTCTGGGGCCCCAAGCCTGTTGGTCTGCATGTACGGGCACCGCTGTCTTAGAACTGCTCGGTTTCTCTTTCTGCAGGATGTGTTTACGTTTAGAAAACTTGGGCTACATATTTTACACAACTGGATTTTAAAGTTATTCTGGAGTATCTACGACACCAAACTATCCTTCAGACTAAACGAGAGTTTGAATTGAGTCTGCGTTGGTTGTTAGAGTCGGGCATGTGCAGGCTGATGTCACTGAGCCACCTTCCTCACAGATCGAGAGGTGAGCGGCGAGGCAGCTCAGACAGCGATGCACTTCAGAGTCCTCCAAAACCCCCTAATCAAATGACCATGGATTTTTGTGTAGTTGGTCGTAGAAGGCCCAATTAATTATGCATGACAGCGGCTTGACGGCCATTTGATTTCGTTACGCGCGCCCCCTCCGAGCCGCCGATCCAATCAGGTTAGGACCCCCCCTCGGGTTGGACTCCCCTTATCGGAGGAGAGATTTCTCTAAGAGGGTGTTTGGGGTCTTGTAGGACATTTCATCATCATAATAAGTCGTTGTTATGCAGCCGGTCGCTCCCGTTTCCCTGCTATCAGGCCTCGTTGTCTTCGTAGAGGCTGGACACGTGCCACAGAGACGCACTGAGTTTATTAGGTAGACACGGAGGAGAGATAGAGGGTGTGACACCTTAAAAGGACCAGATGGTGATGCACTGTAGCACCTGCTTTCAGATGGAGCTGCAGGAAGAGCTTCACATTTTAAATAAAACCAGACGTCACTCGGACAACATTATTGTTTGATGTTGACGTAAACTCTGTTGGAAACAAATCAGTTACAAGTACTTCGCCCCACCCAAAGGTGGCCCTATGGGACGACTACCAACAATACACTGACCCAAAATAAACACAGAACCGCAGGAACTTTTTCACAGTTCTAGGAACCGTTGGAACCGTCCCCCCTTTTTATTGATTCTGCCCCACAGGAAGTAAGAACTACTCTAGTTCCTAGAACCTCGTTTAGAGGAAACTTTTCAGCTCCCGCTTCAGAGTAGGTGCCATGGCGGTGCAAAGGCAGACAGAAAAAGAGTCCCCATGGAAGTTAGAGGAGGAGAATATGTGACCTTTAAGGAGAGATGACCTTTTCTGTTTAAAGTGAAAGAAAACTGAAAGTTTACTTTTTGTATTTCTTTGATATGTTTGCTTTGTTTGGACTTAAGAAGGGAAGCTTGGTTTCTTTTTGTCCTCTGTTCAATCATGCTCGAGTCTCGTTCACTCCTGGGGAGATGAGATGGATTACACCTGTGCAGCGCTCCTCTCCGATTGGCCCAAGAGGTCAGGTAACAGGTGTATTTAATGTGTGTGAGATCAGCAGACTGGTAGATGTGTGTCGCTTCTGAGAAGGCTGTGAGGAGAGACAGTGGTTTCCCCGCTCACACTGTCACCATCCAACGCGCACCAAACTTTTCTCTGTTCTGGATTTTAGTATTCGGCAGTCAGAGGATACAGAGATAAAGAATAACTAAGTGTGACACATCCCGAGTGAAAAATGGAGTCCAGTGTGATTCAGTTTGACTCCAGTTCAGACCCCGGCGTGTGTCAGGCTATGTTATAAAAGTGTGTTGAGCGTGTCTGACTCTAAAAGGAAATCTTCTGTTAGCCGACGTTATTCATCTACTCACAAAAACACAAATGAGATGTTGTAATCAGTTCAACTGAACAGAACCGGATTTTAGACTTTTTGACGAGACCTGCAGCGTGTGAAGTTTGTAGCTGCTCGCTGTAATTTATCATGGATTTAAAATTCTTCTTGGACCACGTGTCAAACTAACGTTTTTTCCGGGCAGAGAAGCGCTGGCCGTGCGCTCGGGAGCTCTTGCATGAGAAGAAAGTGCTTCACGTCCACGTAATCTGCGTGTCTGTCCACATTTTGAGACTTTCAGAATCTTTTTATCTTGGGTTGAAATCAAAGTGTTTGTGGGCAGGAGAAGAAATCAGTCTGCGCTCTATCAGGAAGTCCTGTCGTCTCCGTTTGTCCTCTGGCAACGTCGCTTTCACTGCGTATTTCGTCTGAACGGATTCTCATTGTTTGCAAACAGGTTCCACATTTCACCACTGACTCTCCAGCGTCCTTTGTCCCCCCCCTGAAGCACTTTGTGGCCTGTTTGTTAAAAGAGCCTTATCGCTAAATTTGACTTGGCACGTCTTGTCAGGAGCGCTGGCGGCTGACGAGACTCTCGACCTGCAGATAAAACATCCATTAAAGCGGTTTGTCTGGGCCGATCCTGTACTCTTACCCCCTTATTAGCATATTGTTAGCCATTAGCAGGATGGAGCAGCAATGGACACACACACACACACTGCCAATCACCACGCCGTAAAGGAGCACCTCTCACTCTGCCGCTGTGCTAAATGTCGTCTCTGACATTGTAATACTCGCCGGCTGTTCTCTGCCAGACGACTCAAACGATCGCTAAAAGCCCGAGGGGGGAAGAGAAACGTCCAAAATGCAAAATTGATGGAAATGACATTACATTCAGCTCATGCTCCTCACTGTGTAAATTACGCCCCAAAATGGACTCTCTGGCCCGACTGTTCGCTCCAATTTGTTGGGCAATACCTCACGGTGGCTCGTCATGCCCTTCCCCTCTCTCTTTAATCCAATCACAGCCACACTGGATGTTATTTATTTGTTTATTTATTTATTTTCGAAGGATGTAAGCGATTCTTATCAGAGCAGAAGAGGGGCCTTCTTCCTGGTGAAACAGTGACTAACGTCCAGCCAATCGATCCGTCAGTTCGTCTGCGGTGGCGGGTGATGTTTCTGGTGATAGACGACAGCGTGTGTGTGTGTGTGTGTGCGCGCAATTTGTGTCTTGGAGAGTCTATAGTGCAGTGTGTTTTTTCAGTCCATCATGAGTGAACATGTCCAACAACACTCGCCAAGATCAAACAGAATGTTTTGGACAGATTTCAATTTGAAGATTTATTCTTGGGCTTTTTTTTTTAAAGACAGGACAGAGGATAGAGTCAGAGATCAGGGAAAGAGAGAGAGAGTAGGGAATGACATGCAGGAAAGGAGCCACAGGTCGGACTTGAACCCAGGCCGCCTGCTTGGCGGACGACATCATCTGCACATGGAGCGTGTGAACCAGCCACTAGGTCACCGGCACCCCAGAGCTGATTTAAAGGCAGGGTTGGTAATTTCCTCCAGATCCACTTTTTAAGATTTTGGTTGAAATTGTCTTTAGGTCCTGACAGAAATTAATAACTCATGTTCTCTGAAAAAGGAACGAAGAAAATCCGTCATCTGTAGCAGTTTGTAAGCCTGTAAAAACTTCAACCAACGTCTGCCACGAGGTACCAATCTGATGAACCAATCATACGCCTCCCTGTCTCCCTGCTCGTTCTCTACCTCTTGCGTGCTCTAGCCCACACTCAAAGCACGTCACCGATGACGGAGTTTATACTGTGAGTTTACTTACCGCTGAATGAGACATGAGACGACGTAGTTTCTACACAATGCAAGCGATGAGCTGAGGTCCGCTTCTGGAGTAACGGCGCTCGTGCATGTGAGGGGCGTGGCTTTAGAGGGAGCACAGAGGGGAGGGGGTGGGTGTAGACGGAGCTCTGAGGGAATGCTACTTTCAAAATCATGCTAGTTTTAGAAAAACGCCTAGGCTATACGGCGCCCCCGCCTTCTCTTATTCGAAGTGTGAAGATTTTTTGGGGGGGCTTTCATACCTTTTTTTAATCAGACAGTGGATATAGAAAGAAGAAAACCAGGAAGGGATTGATGACATGCATGTCAGACTTGAACCCGGCCCGACCGTTTGGAGAATAATAGCCTCCTTATGTGGGCTGGCAGCGAGAGGTGTGGAAGCAAGGTGAACAGAAAACGGAGAAGAGATGTGGAGGCTGTCGTCCTCACAGCGGCCGTTGGGTTCGAACCCGATCTCAGTATTGCCTTTATTGCTCACGTCAACAGACTTCCAGCGACCACACAGACCGCCACAAGGATTCTACAAACATGATTTCATTCCTGACGGTGATTTATTTTATTTCTAGCATCTTATGGAGATTTTTCGACCCCTTCAAACGTTGAAACAAAGGGCTCCTGCCTGCCTGTTGTGTTTTCTGCTCTCTTCCGTCATTGCAGTGAACGAGTCGGCAAAATGCCTAAAATGCAAATCTAAACATCTCCGAGCTCCCGTTTGGATATCCTGTTTATGTACGTGAGCTCTGAGCCTTTTAGCCTTAAAGTAACTTTATGATTTATGATCTGAGGGTTTGCTTTAATAATTTAACGACAGCTCCTCAGGCTTTCTGACGGATGTTTTAGTCTGATTGTTGTAATTTAATACACAGTTCATTGTGTCAGCTTGACAGAGGAACGTCTTCTTAACGTGGTCCTTCTTTTGCAGAAGACTTCTAAAGAACAAAACGGTGAAGGCTTCTGTTTTGTATTGAAAATTGTGAAATTCGTCTTTATGCTGATGATGCAATATTATATGCCACTGCCCCCTCCGATAATCGAGCCCTTTCATTGCTACAGACTGATTTGCTCTTGCTCATCTCAAACTGATGCTGAACCAAGCGGCAACCTCCGGTCTTGAAAAAATGAGGGCCAATGCTGAAGTTCAAAATCCTGCAGTTCATCGAGTGTCCACTAGAGGCTGGCTCCAGGAACACAGGAAGTCACAGACACAAGACAAGCAAAAAAGCCGTCTTTACAGCATAAATTAACATGTTTACAGCCTGATACCAAAAACAAAAAGGTCTCATTAGTTATTGTCATCACTGGCACACACTGTAGGGGGGATTTTTTTTAACGGCTCTGTTTTGATTTTGAAAACAATTCATGTTATCCATAGTTAGGCGTGTAACTGACATGATTGACAGGTGGGCGCGACGTAACGGTTCGTCAAGAGGCTTAAAACCTGCCTCAGCTCCAGGTCTCAGCCTGCTGCCAATGAGCCTCCAGCGCCCCCTGCAGGAACAGATGGCTGACGTCACTCTGGCTTCGTCCAGTAATATTGACAGTCTATGTGCTGAACTTCCAAAAAACAAATGATATGATTTTCTCAAGACAGAACATTGAACCCTTTAAAGCTGCGTTGTCAACGGTAGACGATGCAAACACTGAGTGTGTCCTTCAGTTTAAATACTTCGGTATCTGGCTAGATCAGGATGTCTTTCAGGTCTCACATTTCATGCTTAACCTGAAAAATAAGGCCGCAACTTGGTTTTCGTTTTTCGGTACAAATCCTGCCTAACCGTGCAAAACAGAAAAAAGATTTTCCTGGCTTCAATCCTGTCAGTTTAGGAATATGGAGACACGCTGTACAAACATGCATCTGCCTTATATCACAGCGCTCTTTGCTTTATCACAGGCGACAGAGAGAGAGAGTTAGTTTGTGTTAATGTGCATATTATTGTTTATTGTGTAATGTCAGAATGCTTTGGCAACGTTGTCATAGTTACTTTCATGCCAGTAAAGCCCCCTTTGAATTTGAATTTCATTGAATTTGATTGAGAGAGAGAGATCGACATGCGGGAAAGAACGTCACTTCATTTCTGTTGTCTCTTAAGAAAGGTGAAGTCCTTTGAATAAACCCGTCGGCTTCCTGACACGACTCATCTTTTATATTTTTAATATCTGATTCTACGAAATCTCATACGTGTGCAAATAAATAAATAAGAACTGTTCTTTGTGCTCATGATCTTTGTAGCACTTTCAGACTTAAATCAAATAAATATCTGCTCACTTTGAATTAAACAGCTGACCACCAGGTGGCAGTGTGGGATATGTTTGTGATTCATCAGCAGTTTAAATTATGATGAATGTTTGGAAACAGAAGAGCATTAATGTTTTTATCGTGCTTTTTGAAATGTAATAATTGATCTCATAAACTCGTCTGTAAAGTGCTGCACAGAAATAAAGACATTAAAGACGTTTCATTCAGATTAAAATGATGACATGTCTTCATTTACTTTGACTTTAAATAAAACGTGACACAGGCTCCTTCAGGTTTTACCGCCTGCTTTAGGACTGCGAGTGAAATGTAGCTTGTGTGCTAATCCTGGCGTGTTCACGATCAGGGGCGGCTGTGGCTCCGTTGGTAGAGTCGGTCAGAAGTTCGATCCCCAGCTCCTGCAGCCACATGTCCGATGTGTCCTTGGGCAAGACAGTAACCTCAAGTTGCTCCCGCTGCTTCGTCAGCGGCGTATGAATGTGTATGAATGGATGAGTTACTTCTGATGGACTCTTTACTCAGCAGCCTCTACCATCAGTGTGAATGTGTCGGTGTGAAAGAGCTTTGAGTCGTCAGAAGACTAGAAAAGAACGATACAAGCACATCAATAAATCAAATAAAGGAGCGTCTGCTGTGTTGCAGAACGCTGAACCGTGGTCGTGTTGTTTTTTTAAATGATGTCATGAAGACGTTCAGACAACCAGAGAGTGAAAAACAACAAATAACTCAGAAGGTTTGGGTGGTGATATATATATTTCTCAAGGTTTACAAATAACTTTTTTTTTTCAATGCGGCTTCGTTACATTACACAATATTTCCAGAGAGCAAAATAAATATATTGCACTTAAAAATCATCAAAACAATCCGGTCCGGAGTCGTACTCAGATCACGGCACACAGAAGACAAACAAAGAGTCAGAGGGGAGTCGGGGCTGTGCGGACGCTGCAGACACTTTCTCACATTTACAGATTAGATCAACTTGTTGCTCATTATTGAAACGGAGGAGTCTGAATGTCGTGTAATCATTCAAATGGGGCGTTCACAGTGTGTGAGTAACCTGCTCGAGCAGCACTTTGATACATGAACTTTGTCCGCACAGCGTCGTCATCTGTCGCTCACGGCTGGATGAACATCGAACTTTGTTTTCTGCACCCTGAAAGTGAAGCAGAGTCACTCTGAGCAGAAAAAGCTGCAAAAAACTCTCCATCAGAAACACTGTTTTTGGGAAATGCGTCTGTTTGTTATAATCTTCCAAGAGTGATTAAGTCTGCGAGCTACGTCAGACAGTCCACTCGAGCTGCGATGATTTCACACCTGAAACTCGTCATTCTCAACAATCACCTGACAACACCTCCTTTCAGTTAGCCGTCTATTTAAGCTGCAAGATGCTCTCTCCCTCTTTGCTCCGTCGTTGTCACCTCTGACCTGCAGCAGTTCACTCAGCTCCACCTCCTCCACCCCAGCATCCACCTGTAGGCTCCGCCCTCATCACTCCTCAAACTTCTGCATGTAAATTAAAACTGAGGAGTGATGAGGGCGGAGCCTAGACGCTGAACACAAACTGAGTTCTGCTGCAATACATAATTTAAACGATACGAACGTGAGCTGTGTGACTGAAATGACCCTTATTTCTAAAATGTTTTTATTTCAGTTCCTTTTTATTCTCTTTTTTATCGTCACACGGATTTTAAATATGGAGAAAAATGAGCTATTATAGATAAATGATGCGGCTATGCGTGCAGCAGATCGGCCTACTAACTTTGTGCACAGGTAAATATTCTTTCTGGTGTTATGCTCACACATTTATCTGCTTTCATTGCTGTGCAAAGTTTTGTTTAGAAATAGTTAAAGTCCGTCTCGTATTGACGTCTGTCCGGGTATTTAAAGAAGTGTGACGGTCATTTCTGTTTATTGTCGGCCTTTTGTTCTCCGTGTGAAACTCTTTATCCTCAGAAAGAGATCTCGTATCTCAGCGAGAAGATTTTCCTGGTTAAATAAATTAAACGTGTTTCTCTTCAGCTCGAACGTGTTTTGGCATTCCTGTAAAGATGGAGAGTTTTTTCTAATTAGACGTGTAAAATGTAAATATGAATAACTAATCTTTAATTATCCGTCGAGGTGGATTGATTCATTTTAATTTGTTCACATTTTTTAATAAACGACTCTGATTTGTGAGCTTCTGTCTTTGATGCTCGGAGTCGGCTCCAGCAGTAGTTTCCTGCCTCTTCCTCCCTCCCTGCCCGTTTTAAATGAGACGACACAGAGTCATTATTTCCAGGTGAGGACGGCCTGTCGACACGCTCTGACGCAGCCATGAATCAGCTCGCCAACACCTGCTGCTAACAGGCTGCAGCCAACAGACGGCCACTGAAACACGACCGTGGAGACAAACTAGACGTTTCTTTGCAGACTCTGTTTACAAAGAAAAACATGAAATCGAAACTGCTGTTGTAGTTTCTAAAAAGATTTATGACCGGTGGCTCCCGATGATTTAAAATATGTCTAAACGGATTATTTGAACTCATGTTGTGGTTGAATCACGGTTAACTAGAGCTCGGTCACACCAGAGAGTAACACAGAAATGCATCAGCACGTCAACTCAAAATAGAACGTTTTAGAAGCTCGCTGATCCAGGAGCTGTTTGCAGAAGTAGTGCGGTGAACAAAGGGTCTTATGTTCCCTTTCCTCAACATCGTCAGAGATGTTTTTTCCGTGATTGCTTGTGGATTAGAAGCTGGAGCAGAGTGTCGGATCCTCGGATTAAAAAGATCTGACACTGATCAGGCGTGAAAACCTGCAGTGTAACCTTCTACTGTCATTTTTACGGATGTAATCCTGAACGTTTTTAGAAAATCGCCGTCAGGCTCCCCGGGAGTGATCTGATCTGGTTGTTCACTTCACCAATTTATTTCACTTTTAATTTCAGTTTCATGACAGCCTAAGGTTTCGTTGAGTTTCCTCCTCATATGATTCCAAATGTTATGACTCTGATTGAGACGCCTCGCAGCAGAAATAATATTCTCTTGGTTTAAATCAAAGTTTGTAAAACAGACAAGCTACGATTTCTGACTCTGTTGTTCGGTTCCCACAAACGTCAGCAGTCTAAAATAATTGTTATTGGTCAAGTTGCTCATGTAATCTGCGTCATTATAAACACAGTTTGCAGCAGCTGATTTAAACTCTGGTGTGACCGAGCCTTTAAGGTACGCAGAAAGTCTTCCACGACGCAGATCATCGTATTCGACCCATATAAAGTTTACCCAGCGTGTTCGTCTACTGCCGCCAGCATGCGTCCTAGGATTTTTTTGCACTCTACAGTGAGAATTTTCCTATGAGTTAATGTTGCTTTTACATTTTTGTACACTGTTTATACATTTCTTTGATGTTTGAACTGTACATATGGCCGCCTCTCTGGAAAACAGAGCTAAGCTGAGAGGACGCTCCGCTTTTCTGATGCGCTGAAATCCAACATGGTGCAGCATCAAACAAGTCCTTCCAACAATCATTATTCTAGGCTGCTTTGTGGAGGATTCCCACTGCTGCCTGCCGTCTTTGAAACCTCAGTGGAGACCTTTCAGCCAGTAGGGATGTTTAAATCTTCAGAGGCAGACAGGCTCTTCTAAATATTGTTAATGTTGAGAGGATTTGAAAATCCACTTTCTGTTCTTCAAGGGCCAAGTCCAAACATGCTCCTTTCGTGGTTTCGTAATAGTTTTTAGAGTTTGTAATGAGGTTGTAGGTGTTTGTACAATGTCTCCAAAGTGTTCATAAGTCCTGCTGAGGCGTCACCGTCCTTTGTTGTTTCTGGATTTTCTGGATCAGTGTGCCACATCGTGTTCAAGTCACCGTCTGCAGATGAACTATTTACAAAGTCCGGAGGGAAAGACACAAACAGGATGAGGAGTGATGAGGCAGAGTGGAGGAATAACTGGTTGCACTGGGTTGTGTCTGAGCATCAGAGCGAGGATTTCCCGTCTCCTCCCCATGGATTGAGTCATACAAACGGCGTCATGACCGTGGAGGAGTGGCGGAGTCCCTGGATGGCGGCGTAGGGCCCCTGCTGGAAGTAGTGGTGGTAGCGGGGCATGTGGAAGGACGGGAAGGACGGCCCGCTGCCCTGCATGGTCCCAGCCAGAGCGGTGGGCGTCAGCGGCATGCCCAGCCGGCTGTAGGGGGGCAGGGAGCCCTGGATGGGGTGGGGCAGGGAGGCGGCTCCCGTGCCCATGGCCGACAGGGTCTGTGGGTGCTGGAAGCCCGAGAAGCCCGAGGTGGAGGTGACCCAGGAGCTCAGAGAGAGGTTGTCTGAGGCGGTGAACGCAGAGCCTGCAAAAGACAAGAACAGAGATAAATGTTAGAGTAATAGTTATCCTAAAAAACAAAGCTGTCTTTATGCTGTGTTTTGTTTTGTAGGATCCCTCTCATATCCTGTATTTTGTTTTGTAGGATCCCTCTCATATCCTGTATTTTGTTTTGTAGGATCCCTCTCATATCCTGTATTTTGTTTTGTAGGAACCCTCTCATATCCTGTATTTTGTTTTGTAGGAACCCTCTCATATCCTGTGTTTTGTTTTGTAGGATCCCTCTCATATCCTGTATTTTGTTTTGTAGGAACCCTCTCATATCCTCTATTTTGTTTTGTAGGAACCCTCTCATATCCTGTGTTTTGTTTTGTAGGATCCCTCTCATATCCTGTATTTTGTTTTGTAGGATCCCTCTCATATCCTCTATTTTGTTTTGTAGGATCCCTCTCATATCCTCTATTTTGTTTTGTAGGATCCCTCTCATATCCTCTATTTTGTTTTGTAGGAACCCTCTCATATCCTCTATTTTGTTTTGTAGGATCCCTCTCATATCCTGTATTTTGTGCTGGCAGGATCAGTTCTGGGTGTGACCTTCACTCACCTCTGGCGTGTACCGAGTGTCCGTCTTCGCTCAGGTTCTCCTCGTCTCCGGCGTAGGTTCGGATCGGCGACCGGGCGTACGAGTGCTTGTGGATCAGATTCTCAACACTTTCCCTGCAGCAAAAGTCGAAGAGAGAGCCCCGGAATAAATCTCTTTTTTCATGTAAGAGTTACAAAGAAACTCAAAAAAACATTACACCAAAAATATGTGAACAAGTGTTTGCAACAAGCACCGAGCGAACATTTTAAACGGGAGCTTTTTCTAACTCAGTACAGAGTTACCCTGCTGTCTGTGACCCGTCACTTTTTTGTGACTGGTTTTTAATACTTGAGTTTTTCCATGGAAGCCTCACTGACTTAAAAAACGATCTTTTCTGAGAGACAAAAACGGGCAACGATGAGTGACAACTTCTGGATTAAAAAATGAACTACGTCACAAGAACAAAATTAAACTAAATAAAAAAAATAGTCCAGATAAAAAACAAAAGCGACTTTTAAAGTAACATATTTTTGGAGCTGCTGACACAAATTGCGACCCCGTCTCTTTGAACAGAGAGATGATCGTTTTCTTTCTTTTTCTCAAAGACGTTTTTTGCCAATTACATTTTTAAAGAAAGCTCAAAATAAACGGTAAAAAAAGGACCCAGTATTTTGGTTTTGTTACATAAAACTCTGAATAACAACAACAACAGTGAAGCTGAGAAGTTCGGCTGTTTTTCATATTTTCTTACGTGGATTCATTGTTTTCGTTTACGTGGAGTCATGTTTGTGTAGAGGGTGCGTGTGATTTTTAGCGCGAGTGTGTGTTTCCTGTCCCACAAAGAGCATTAGCTCATTTGAGTCTTGTCAGAAAGCACTTCTCAGACACAGTGACACAAATTGTTGGGGGAAGTATTGTGCACGCTGTGTGTGTGTGTGTGTGTGTGTGTGTGTGTGTGTGTGTGTGTGTGTGGTCAGACAGGCGAGTGGTCTGCATCAGGAGAGCCATGCGTCCACATTAGCAGCCCCCCCTCTGCAGCCCCCCGTCCCCCCAATTAGGTTAGGAAAGTGCAATATCTGTCAGCGGAGGAGTACAAATGTGTGTGTTTTTATCAGCGTCGGGCCCCTCCGGCACAGAGGCCGCAGCAAACTCCCACAATGCACAGCAGGGCCGAGGGGAGATGAGGGGGGGCGGGACATGCTGGTTTCAATCAGTCACAGCAGCCAATTGAATTACAGTGTGTTTTAGTGCAGTGGCCGACTCCAGACTAATGTGATTTCTGCAGCTCCCCGAAGATCAATTGATCAGGTCTAATTCACAGCCCTCAAAAAGAGAAAGATAGAGAAGGAGAAGAAGAGGAGGAGGAGGGTGCTGTGTCTCGTTGTGTCTCGGCTGCCTCTGCTTTAGGACGTCTGATTGAAGGGAAATGGACAGATGGTTTGATGTTGTCAGCTGATTTTAGCCATAGTGCCGGAATCAGGAATTACGAGAAGTGTGTGTTTTGGCAGCGTCCATAAAAATCCTTCAGACGGGGATTTATAACTGGAAGTGTTTGTTTGTCTGTGTGTGTGTGTGTGTGTGTGTGTGTGCGTGTGTGTGTGTGTGTGTGTGTGTGTGTGTGTGTGTGTGTGTGTGTGTGTGTGTGTGTGTGTGTGTGTGTGTGTGTGTGTGTGTGTGTGTGTGTGTGTGTGTGTGTGTGTGTGTGTGTGTGTGTGTGTGACGCATTGGTCTCATGCACGAAGAGTAAAATACACCAACAGATGTATATTACAAAACAAGATGAATGCAAGAGACGAAGGAAAAGAAAGAAAGAGAAAAGAAGAGAAGGAGGGGAAGAAAGAAAAGTTATCAAATGAAACGACAAATGAGCAGAGAGACAAGAGAGAAGGTAACTTATAAGGTAGGTTATAAATACATTTATCAGTTCTTTATCTAATACAATAAGGTACAAAAATAAGTTCATGGAGGAGAAAAAGAAAGGATGAAAACAGGAGAACATACACGTGAAGAAAGAGAGAAAAGAGTTGAAGACAAAACAAAAGTGAAGAGTTTAGAAAATATAAAGAGCTAGAAACACAAGAGTGCAAACAGGGAGGAAAGGAAAAGAAAGAATAAAAGAGGGATCGACAATAAAAGACGCAAAATGGAGAGAGATAAAAGGCTGACGGAAAAAGACTAAAAATGAATCAATTAAAGGAGAGAAAGAATAAAAGGGAGAAAATGAAGGACAGAAGTTGAAATATATGAAGGGTAGAAAGAAGTAAAAAATAGTGAAAGGCCTGGATTAAAGGAGCAGAGGGAGGGAAAGACTGGGGCAGGAAGTGGAAGTAAATAAGAGGTGAATGAACATGGGAAACCAGAACAATGAAATGAAAGAACAAAAAACAGAAGACAACAATGAAGAGGAAAGAAGAGGCAAAGAATAAAAGACGTGAAGACGACTGAGAGAAAAAGACGGAGAGGCGTGAAGACAGAAAAAAGCAGCGAGGAGAGAATGTGAAAGAGAAATAAGACGAGGTGTCAAGATAGAGAGAAATAAATAGAGAGTGAAAAATGAAATGGAAAAAAAGAACGACCACGATGGAGGTAATCTGAGTGACTCTGAGAAACAAACACTGCAGCGTCTGTTGTTTAGTCATGAGCAGCAGGCTAACACACACACACACACACACACACACACACACACTCGTTTATCTTATCGACTGTAAACAAACAGTGCAGGACCCAGAATCCCCTGTACCTCTCCATGTCTGTGAGCCGTGACGAGTCTCGGAAACCTTTGGCGAACGGGTTGCTGTCGATCTTTAGTTTGGTGATCTGAAAACAAAGGAGAGAAAAAAAGGATTAGGGTTGCTCCCTCTCTTTTATTTATTTCCCCGTCTCTCCTTATCCCTCTCTCGTCTCTCAATTTTCACTTTAAATCTAAAAATAACATCTACATCTGTTTATGTCTTTTCTTCTCTCTCATCTCGCCTCAACGTGCTCTTTCCTGCAGCTCCGCACTTTTCTCTGCACTGATAACGACACATACACAAAGAGCTCTGGCATTAAAGGGATTCAAACTTATTACGTCCCTGACGCCAAGCCTCCACCATCGGACTGTGTCGCCCCCGCAACCACCGCCGTCCTCATTCATGCACGGCCTGCTCTGACCTCCACCTCAGCGGCGAGGAAGTGCAGACAACAAGAATGTGAGGAAACCAAAGGAGAAATCCTTCCTGCATATTATCCCATCTTTAACCCGCTCTTTTTGTAAAGCGTCTCCAGATAACAGTTGTGATACATCATCACGGGATAATTAAGATACGTCGGACATGATGAAATAAACGTTGATCCTGATTTCAAAATATCAAACTGAATATTATCAGAATTAGAATTAGGAAACTTTATTTATAACCTCAGTTAGAACGTTAGAAGTATAGGAATATTAAAACAAATAGGAAGATAATAATATAATTGGTGTGAAAAATCTTCCATGTGTTTTTCTTTTAAATTTGCCAATACAGACAAATTCAAATGTACCTGTACAAGAGGCTCATGACGGAACACACTCATTGGTCACTCACCAGCTGGTTCTGATAGGCCGTGACTGCAGTGAAGACGGTCTCCACAAAGACAAAGGTGCGGAACTCCTCGGACTTGAGGTTGAGCAGCGAGGCGGTGTGGTCCTTCTTCTTGATGATGTGGACCCTCGGCTGGTACTTGTGCATGGAGTTCAGGATGATCTGCGGACAGGTATATGACACGGGTAAACTTAGGGTCCCAAAGTCAGACCATGAAGCTACAAAATTCACCTTGTGTCAGTTTTCTCGATTGAACCCAAAACCAAAATGTTCCGGTCCAGCACCGGGTGGTACCAGTCATTTAAAAGTTCAAACGTAGCCGAGTTTGAACGTGAATTCTAATTTAAGACGGAGTTTACGCACTGCTTGGCGTTGCACCAGCAGAGATGGATCCAACGTACACAGAAGTTCCAACTTAAATCTAACACCCAACTCCTAGTGGGAGTAAAGTCCTTTTGAAAAAATACGGTTGTCATGGAGATTGTCTTTAAAGGTGGGATAACTTGGAGGATGAGGAGGAACAGAGGGTGTTTGGAGTCAGCAGTGTGTTCTCCTTGATCGATCACATCACTCAGAAATGTTTGATGACCCTGATTTTACTCCTACTTTAGTTTTCCATTTCATCCGTCCAATCATAGAGCACCTTAAAATCACCCTTTGTTGTAGATGACGATTAAACCACAAGACGTGATCGTTATTTAACACTAGCTGTAGATAAAGGATGTAGGCTTTAGTTAACTCCTCATCATAATACTTTGTCAGATTTAACAAACAGTTTTCATCACTTTTTGTCGATTAACGGCAGAAAAACAAAAGTTATTTTGAGCCCATAGTCTGTTCAGAGACAATTATTGAGCACGAGAGGAAACCCTGCAACAAACGTTATACATTAATAAAAAAGCTTCTCACTGATTGGTCACAGCGAGTTAAAAAGATTTCATTTACAGAGTGTATTTATTCCAATGATCCTTTCAGATTACATCTGTTTAAAATGTGCACATACTGAATAAAATGATTCATACCTCCCTCAGCGATCCCTACATTTCATGACTGGATTCATTTTTCATTTTCTCTTGAAATGTTTTGAACCAGGACAGCCTCATTGAGATTAAAATCCTCTTTTACAGGCCGCAGCACATTTAATGTTCAATCTATGCACACTGAATAAACTGTGTACCTCATGTTAATGAACCCATCAGTTACATCATTACATTTTCTATTATCATGCTTTTTTCAGCATCTTTTGCACTACTCACCACTGCACTGTTGTCTTGTTTAGTCTTGGACATATTCATATTCATCTTTGTGTCTATAGTTTATAACTAATGTTATACTTATTGTACACAGAGAGTGTACTATAAGTCCACTGAAGTAATTCGGTCATAAGTGAGCGAGCACACCTGGTGAATAAAGCCGATTCTGATTTTAAAAAACAGAAGAAGTTTTTATGAAGACAGAAATGAAAAGCCTCGGAACAAGAGAGCTTCTTACAACTTGTGGTTATAATAAAAAAGACTCGTCTGTGGAGGGTGTGAGTACATTTAGAAAGAAGACAGAAAAAAACAAAAACACTCATTTTAACATCGAATGACGAGCGTCTTGATTTTTTAAAATCTTTTTACAATATTTAAGTATTGTTTGTTGTTTTTAAGGGGACTTTAATATTATTCAACATGACAAAATATGTCTAAATATATCTGGACCTCCTCATTTATTAACAACAATTATTACTACTCTTATTATTTATAGTTTACGTGTTAGGATCAGACACACCGTACATAGACAAACTGAAAACAGCCATCCAATGCAATACTTATTATAGTGATCATAGCAGACGTTCATTTACAACACCTGTCTGTAGAAGGGCTTTGTGTGATTAAAAGATTAAAACAGTGACATTAAAAAAAGGAAAACGAAGGGTAAAGCAGAATACAACAAGACACACATTCAGCTGTGACATAAAAATAAACAGGAGTCCGAGTTTGTAGCTGAACTAATCCGGATTTTGTGTCTCTCTTGGTGAAGTTTGCAGCAGGATTTTTACTCCTTCAAAAGACTGTATAGTCACTGCAGAAATCCCTTGCATAATTATATATGGATTAAAATATGAATCCAAAAAGAGATAAATACTTAAAGGGGGTACTACGAAGTGTTGTGTCTCTATGTGAGCATGTCTGTTTGGCTGCTAGCTTCAAGTGTCTGCCTGGCAGCTATTTTTAGACAGGTAATAAAGTGTGACACACGCCTTAGGAGATAATAATACAGTAAAGACCATTTTCCCAGGCTGTGTGTGTCGGTTGGCTCATTAATGGATAAAGTTTTAAATGTGTCTGTCGGTTCTGAAGCGGGTTGAATGTAGCACCAAGTGAAAGCAGGATTAAAAGGGTCAGGTGTGTCATTATAATGTCTTTGAACGAGACAGAAACACAAACAGGTTTAAAGAGAACCGTCTGAATTTAACATATTCCATAAAATAAGCATTAACATTATTTAATTTGCTTGTTTTGGTCGATATAAAATTCAAAACTTCAGCAGCTTTTTAAGCTAACGGTAGATTGTTTACGTTAGCTTAACGGCTTTTTACGTTATAGCGTAACCGTTAAGCCTTTATAAACACGCGCGTGGGTTGATACGGTACGTTTTTAATCTTTAGATAATTAAAACAAGCGCTCACATGTCCGTGTTGGTCCAGCTCGTTATTTGTCAGCTTGACTTTCTCGAAGGAAACCATTTGTTTCATCAGCTGCTCTCCGGTGAACGGTGAGTCCGGGTGAACGTACAACCTGCAGAAGAAGAAGAAGAAGAAATAGATGAACAGCGGATTGTGATTGGCTGAGAGGCGCTCGAATCGAACGTTCGATACCCAATCAGTAAAATGTTGCCAACTAGCTCCAATTAATAAATGTAATGTCGCTTAGCAACCGCGTTCTATCTCCAGGCAAAACTAATGTTAAAAATCTCCAAAGTGAAAAAAACATTTTTCAGGATTTTTAAATATTTGTTTAAATGTGTTTGGAAATGAAACAAAAAACGAAATACATATATTTAAAATCACGTAATTTTCTCCCATGAATGTGTTCAAATCATATCCATAAATAAAATTATTTTAAACCTCTTGCCTACTCTGTGATTATCCAACTGTGGACTTTTGTTTATGCAGGGATTTCTAAAGGGCTTTATTTGAATAAAAGGCCGTTGAAATCCCGGTCTAAGACACGGACACAAAAAAAGAAAATCTATTTTTTCTCTTTGTTAAAAACTACGAATAGAAAACCAGTATGCTAATAACGCTGCAATGTTTATTTTTCTCCCGCTGAACTTCATGAGTTAGACTTAAATTGTACAATATAGGCCCTAATAAAACAGCCTTAAATTCTCCAGAAATATAGGCTTAAAAATGACCCCATTTTCATGCCTGGGTGCTTAAACTGGTTATTTGTCTGGTTTGACTTTATCATGGCATTAATCAGCCTGGTATGAACGTTTCCAGATGCTTCCGGGTGAGGATTGAATTATTTAATCGGTCTCAATTAGCTTCAATTAGGAGCTGTTTGTCCCGTAAAGCTCTTTGACCTTTGCCAGTTGTTGTAGTAACAATTTGAAAAATGGAGAGAAATACAATATTTATCACAAGAGCTTTGCCCTTACCTGAAGGTATATTCGTTCATTTGTTATAATTATTATTAGCCTACTTTATTTTTTGCAACACCTGGTGGACAAATAAAGCTGTTGGTTTTAGTTTATTCTGTTTTATTGAGGCTATACTCGAATCATTTCTTCTGATGGTTATGGCTTCTCTCAGAAACGGACGATTCAGATTCCTGAATATGGATGCAGAAATGTCTGTAGGGCCTAATTGTTCAATCTATTGTATATGATTAGCCTATTTAAAAAAAGTTTATTAAAAATATGACCCTTTCATTTAGAAAGATAGACGTCCTGTTTAAATAAACTTAAAATAAAAATAGGCGAAATAAATCAATATTCTTTTTTGTTGGTCATTGCTTTCAGTGCTGAAAAAAAAAATCCATGTCGTTATGTCAGCAGCACAGTGTTCGTACTTTGCAGAGGACAGATTTGTGTCGTGTTCAGGTGTGATCCGGGAGGTGTAGCCCAAAGTGTGGATGTGTGTAGCCTACCTTGCGGGCAGAGGAGGGTCAGCCTTGCCGGCCACCAGCCATGAGGAGCGGTGGTAGGCGTACCGGTACCGCTTATTGTCTACCGGGACGATGTCCATCAACACGATGTACTTGGAGTCCTGGTCCACCCCGGAGAAAGAGACCCGGATGGTGGGGAACATCCTCCTGATGGACAGGTGACACTTCGTTCAGTGATCTTACAGAGACTTGAAAAATGATGACCGTGCAAACTTGATGAAGAATGTGTTGGTGGTGTTTATCGTTGTGAGTTCACTATTAAAAGTGTGCATGGTGAGAATATTAGCCTAATAGCCTAATAAGTAATATGTTTATATCCTTCGTCTACAAATAGGACTAGTTGCATTTTGCATGCTTTTGCACATGCGTAATCTAACCATTATGGCTAAACTGGCACATTACAGAAGTGTTGTGGATGTGCATTGTCCCTGTAACTTTAAATAAATACAAATAAACCAGTTCTCGATCATTCTCCTGCAGGGCTGTCGTTTATTTTTTAGGAATGTTGATCGCATGTGTTCTCCCTCTTAGCAAACTCTGCGCAGAACATTTGATTAATAATAGTATTAGCCTATATTCTGTTTTATTCAAACAGCAATACATTTTATTTGCATGCTGTAATTCCTCGAAGCGATCTAGATAAATTGGAATAAAGTTAATAGTGAATTCTTCTTTTTGTCTTTTGTTGACGTCAGAAAAATGTCTAATATCTTAAAATTGTAGGCTATCTTTTAAAACATAAATACATTGCAAACATATTCCAGGTTGTGAGAAACTGCAATGAGCTCTGATTTCATACTCTGTCGTGCATCTGACTGCAACCAACCAGAGCAGCTTTGTCCTTTCACTTTATTTATTTTCATGAAAACGTGACTCTGAATCCCACTGTGGGAGTGTAAATGTTGTCCCCCTTTTTTTGTAGGAATAATACATTATGCTTTGTGTCTGTGATCACCTGTAGGCTACAGATATTGTCAGAATCAGAAATAAGCTTGATCATAAATCCTCGGGGAGAAATCTCCTTTTATAGGCTCCACAATATCTAGCAGAAGAACTAGCTTATACAAATAGAAATACGAATATGTAATTTTAGGCCTACAAGCTGTTTAATATTGTGTTCGTGTATTTTCTGCACGTGCACACATGTTCATTAATTACTGTGTACATGTTTGCACATTTGTCTTTGTGTAGCCTATATTTGCAGTAGGCTAATAAACTTGCCTTACAACATTACAGAGATTGAAACAATAAAAAAAGCACCTTTAAATCATGCATGATAATCGGCTACACGTAGATTTTTTTTTTATAGCTATAGTCATGATTATTGTGATTTTTGCTTTTGCTCTAGTCTTTTATTTTTTGGGTTGATATGTTGTTATAAGACATTTTGGTTTGGGTTGTAATATAGGCTACAAATAAATAAATGAACTGAAGCGGTTTACCTTCCAGATTTGGTGATGATCATCTCGGTGCCGAGCTCGTGAAATTTGTCCCACAGCTCTTTGGTCTCCAGGCTGCACGAGATCTTGGCCATCTCCTCGCTGGGCACGCCGGGGTTGGTGGGGATGAGCGGCTCGGTGCAGACTGCTGGCGCGCTCCCGCTGAAGTCCCCGTGCGCGTCCAGAGAGGACAGGTCAGCCAGAGACGGCTGGTTACAGGACGACTTCTCCACGAACTGCTCTGTGTGGTTTCAGAGGATACACAGACCCGGGGGTGAAATCACAGTCTGATAATAAAAACACTGAGCCTGCAGGGTGTTTACAACCTCTTCATGAAGCCTATAGTTTAATTACTCTTTATTAATGTGGGCTTCATTATTATAAACACGTGGTGAAGGTCAAAGAAGAAACAGCCTCAAATATCAGCATCACATTTTTTATTCGATGCATAAAAGCATAAAGGGAAAGAAAATTCAGCCATAACAGAATAAAAAAGATGAGTTAATAAATATATAAACTGCTACTCCTGTCTTTATTTTTATTTTAGCACACAAATCCAAGTCAAATGTAATTGTTCTTAATTAAAATCTGGACGAAAGTGCACAAATAATGAATGAATGACTTTCGAACCAAAATTTAAAATAAATTAAACCCAAAAAATAGGACAAAAGTACCAGAGTCCGAAAAGGAGGAAGAAGTAAAACGTGCATACCCCTATGTTACATTCCTTCTATTAGTTTATAGATGATTCCAACAAATGTTCAAAATTATTCACAACAAATATACAAACGTGTCCCGTTTGTTTACCCCATAAAATAAATAACAATCCCAGTGTAATTACAATCCTAATATCCACCCAGTGTTACACAATATAAAGTAATACCCCTAAAACGTCTTGTCCTCTAAACCCGTCAGAAATATGATTTTTCTATATTTTAAACACACAGACTCTTCTTCGTTACACGAACACATTGTTTTTTTTAAATTAAATTTGCATCTGTCACAAAACATTTTTTGAATGTTGCCCGGAAGTGAATTATTTCTTGCTTTTAAAATGATTATTGCAGTTTTAAATATGACCAGATCTATACATTTCAACGCATGTGACTTTTAAAAACAGTGTGTTCCCCATATACCACACCTTGAGTACCCCTAATGCCTAATAATAGAATAATAATTGATAAACTATAGATATGTTTTCAAAGAATGTTCTTCTTCTTTAGGCTAAAAGAATACTAAATTAATACCTCACAGTGTACAAACCAGAATAGTCTTTTTTTTTTTAACAAGACTCCAGATTAATTATGTGGTATTTTTTATTCTTTGTTTTTAATTATAAGCTGGTATTTGGAGAATGAAATGTGAAATAGTGAAGAAGTGACGCACAGTTTAGATTTACGTAAAGCGTGCAGCTCGAGATCTTCTTACGTCAGTTTCATCTGACAGTTTATTTAACCCTTTTTAAGCTTCTTTATATTTTCTCCCATAGTTTTAACAAACGTGTTTACACGTGTAAACGTGTGTTGTATTTCTAAAGAGTGGTTTGTATCATTAAAGCTGCTGCAGCGGGCCTGTCTCCTCCTTCACCTCCTCAGGATCACAGGATATGCTTGAAAAAAAAAAATTACAGCCGCAGTCTCGCACCTGATTTAAACTTGTATTACGATTTTAATTTCTCATCCTTACCGAGAGGTTTGATGGTGTTCTCCTCCGCCTCCTTGTCCTTACTGGGCTTCCCGCTGGACATCAGGGCGGCTATGGAGAACGCATTCGCCCGGGATGAGAGCTGCGGTTTCGGGGAAGACGTGTACTCCATGTCGGTGTTTGGGAAAAAGTCTTCAATATATTTCCCTTTAAATAAAAAAGAAAATCCCCCAGGAACGCTCAGCTCCGCCTGTTTTTGTTTTTAGCTCCCAACGGAGAGAAGGGAAGAAAAAATACGCACAAGTGTTGTCCTTCTTTTCGCTCTTTACGCACAGTCTGATCGCTCACACGGAGAAGTTGTCTCGCCTCTTTGGGAGCACTTTGTTGTCACTGCCGGGTTGTGAGTTTGGTTGGATGCATGTTGAAGGGAAGCAGGAGGAGGAGGACTGACTCCGCTGACTTCTTCGGTGTCACATCTGAGGCCGGCTGCTCTTTGGGAAGCTTCAAACCGAGCCAACCCTCCCCTTATAATTCCACTCTAACCCTCCAATCACTGCCTCTCCCTCCACGTCACACTCCCACTGTCCCGCAGCAGCTCTGATACCGAGCAGCCAATTAAAAAAAACCCGGAGCTGTCAGGGTTTTTTCCCCCCTCAAAGACCCCCGGAGAGAGTGTGTGGTCGAAGAGGGGAAATATGTGATATATTTACGACTTCAAACTGTCTGCATTCAGGTGATGACAGCTAAGAATTTCTAACACACAGTTAAAGAAATGCACATCTTCCATCCCCTTGCATAATGTAGCCTATAAAAGGGGGAAAGTTGGTGAATTTAACTTTATATTCTTATCCTCGTCCTGGACCCCCTGGAGGGCCCCAGACCACATGTTGGGGGTCAGAAACCTTTTTTATGTCAGCACAGGAGAGGCTTGCCCAAGATGGTGCTGTTTGGTTATTAATGGCAGCAGAGAGGTGATGATGACAGCTTTAAAAATATGTGTGAATATGTGAGCGTGTATAGAGGCCGACAAATTCAATATCACAAAAACATAAATCCTTCCTATAGAGCACATTCAGGCTTTTTGGTGTTTATTTTTGTGGTCAGAGGAAGAGAAGCTGAGGGGACATTTCTGCACGATGGACGACAGAGAGTCTGCAAGGTTCTTGTTTTCTGCAGTGGCTAAGGCCCACAGCAGCCTGTGTTTAAAATATTTTAATATACATCATATTTCTGATTTATCTATAAATAAACATTTCAGGCGACCCTATTTGCATTCCATGCGACCCCACGTGGACAGTGGCGACTGTAGAGTCTGTTATAGGGCCCTCAGCAAAAATCAACTGGGGGCCCTCCAACCAGCGTTCATCACCATCATGTCTGCCAGTGTCCCGATGCTTCCTCTTTTTTTTGGTTTCTTTTTTGGGAAAGCCTGCCATAGGGTACACCTACTTCTCAGTCCCCTCTGATTCTCACCAATGATTGATTGACAATATTCAGAGTTGTATGCTGCAAGCTTCTTCATAGGAAGGTGAAGGGAGGAACCTCCCTCGTCCCTACTCGGTCTGTAATTGGCTAATACACACTAACTAAGAGGAGTCTTACATGTCACCGTTTATAACAGACGCCGTTTATCCTCTGCTGGACAGGACAATTAAAAAAAGCATGAATGAAGAGTATACATTCTTTAGGCACCACATTCACATTTCAAACTCAAGTCTTCCTCAAAGAGAAGCTGCGGTGACTTATTTGTAATGACGTGATGCGATATGTTGCATCATGTTTGTTTCATGTGTTTATCTTTTGGGTTTTTAGTCGTTGTGGGATGAGGTACGTCTTGTTACACAAGACAAATGTTCTGATAATTAAGTCAAATCATTTAATCAATCAGTGAAGCCAATCTAATTAAGGCCATTAAGCAGCTGTTTGCAGTACACCACTGGGACTGTTCACTTCATGTATCACTCCGCCAGACGTGTCACCCAGTCAGAGGTCGTCTACGTGCACAACAAAGACGTATATCTGAAAAAGTACGGTATCTGGGAAGAGAAAACTAGAAATACAAAGTGTGAAACACTTTTGCAAAGCTTGAGACAAATTTACATTTTATAAAAATAAATTTACAAAGCAAAAACACCTATACCGAGGACAAAACACGTTTACAATTTAGAAAAGACATTCACAAGATGCAGAACAAAATCTTGCCAAAAAGGGAATATACCACACACCAGAAGCGACCTGGAAGTAATCGAGTGACCGGTCAATTAATTTTTTTGGACAAAGTGGCAACCTCTGGGGTTTAAAAATGAAGCCAATGCCGAAGTGCAAAATTGTCCACTAGAGGCTGGTTGCAGAAGCACAGGAAGTCACATACACACCCATTCAAAAAGTGTTTTTTACAGCAGAAATTAACATGTTTACATCCTGGTTAAAAAAAACAAATAGGTCTGATTAGTTATTGTCCTCATGGGCACACACTGTACGGGGGGTGATTCTTTTTTAAACGGCTCCGTTTGAATTTTATGAACGATTCGTGTTATCCATAGTTAGGCGCGTAGCTGACCTGATTGACTGGTGGGTGCTCCAGCTCTCAGCCTGTCGTTAGGTTGACTCAAAGTTAGGCTGAGACAGCATTTCCAGCATGGAGGCTGCTGCCGATGAGCCTCCGGAGCCCCCTGCTGTAACAGACGGCTGGTGTCACTAAGGCTTCGTCCATTAATATTCACAGTCTATAGTTTGGATGGAAAGACAGAGCGTTAACTGTCTCAGGTGGGTTCGGCAAAACGGACTAAACATCCTTCGATCTCCTTAAACTCCATATAACACCTTTCAATCAGTCTTTACGTTATAACAAACTAATTGACCTCTCACTGGATCACTTCAAGGTCACTTCCGGCGTTTGGTGCATCCCCTTTCCCGCAAGATTCTGATGTTTGTACATTTTTGTCAGCGCTCGTAAAAGTGTTTCGCGACTTGCAATTTTGTTTTCCAAAATGTAAATTTGTCTCAAGCTTTGCACAAGTGTTTCACACTTTGTAATTTGGGTTTGCACTTCCCAGCCACCGTAGAAAATATAAACTATAACCTGTAGCTGTAGAGTGACTTGACAGTTAAAATAAGGAAACAACAACATGGCAGTGACCAGACAGGCTGATATTTACTTCTGGATTAACTCTCTCTGAATTTATTTTTGATACCGAACATGCCGATTCTGCTTTTTTGCCCTCATTATGTGAAGTGAGGTGTGTGAGACCCTCGGCAACTGTGAGAAATGCCTCTACAACACACTCACACTCACACAAACACACACACACACACACAGACACACACACACATTACTTAGAGCGGGAGCAGCAGTCTTGGGTTAATCCGTTCTGTGACACACACCAGTGAGCCCCTAATCTTACACACACACACACACACACACACACACACACACACACACACACACACACACACTCATGACAACAGGAAATGCACGTTATATTTTATGGCCTTCTTGTAACAGTAGCAGTTAAGTTGGTGTTAATGGTGACCCGCCTTCAGGGCTCAGATCATCTTCTGTCATCTTTTTTAGTCACGTATTTAAATTTATACCAAAGAAGAAGAAAGCTGTCGAGTGTAATTGAAGAATTCATTTTTATCTGGACTGAATCCGGTCTAGACGTCACCTAAGGTAGTTTTTATCAAATGCTTTTTCTTCCTCAACTCAGCTGATACCGTCTGACTAACGCTTGGCTGAGCCGTCTGAGGACCAGGAGTGGAAGGCTAAAGTCAGAGCGTCAGCTGCATGCAGGGGATGATGAGAGGCACCAGGGTACAGAGCATTTATGGTGACAGAGCGCCAAACTGTTTTCTAGCATGATCGACTTCTTGAAGGCTACGTGTCTACTCCACTAGAAGGCACTGCAAATGTTTTTACCAACTGGATGGGCAAACTGCATCACTTTTCCTCCACTTGATTACTACATTCATACTTTATTCTGTTCTACACTCTGTTATTTTAGAGACATGCTTCTCACACACATGGGCCCGAAATACGCAAACATGACCTGCGGACATGCGTAAGTGGAGAGATGTCAGAGTGGGGCTGCTACACAGGGAGTGCGCCAGAGCTGTTGGGGTTCGGTGCCTTGCTCATGGGCCCATCAGGGAGTCAGCTATCAGACCCACTTCCATACTTTGGTCTGCACTGGGTCTTGAACCAGCAAACCCTCCAGTTCCCAACCTAAGTCCCTACAGACTGAGCTACTGCCGCCCCCTACCTAAAGGGTAGTGCATCGAATTCTCCACCTGATAAGGTTCTTTATTTTGTTGTACCCGTTAGAAGGCCATCTTTAAAAGACCTGCAACATGCATCTCTTACTAAAAGCAACATAAGAACACTGAATTACTTTTTCTCAACTTCAGGGGCATCCTATAGAGCCCGTTATCGTGTTTTCTCCACTGGATCGCCACCCTGAAGAGCACTTCTCCAGAAGACGGTAACTCCAGTGGGGTATTCATCCCACCCTCCCCACTTTTACTCCCCTATAGCATCCTGAATATCACTGAATCATGTGTTTGTTAGGAGTTTTTTTCCTGCCAGAAACTTTGAGGCTATTGCATCATGTTTTCTCAGGTAGAAGGGCCATCTATGGGACTTGGTTTTCTCCACTTGGAGGGCACTGTTGCATCATGTGTTCTTGCACTTTGGGCTAAAGGGCCTTTAAATCATGTTTTACAGACATGAGGGCACCAAAGAAGTAGAGGTTTCTAAGGAGCACCTGAAGGCATCATGTTATCAGAACGCTGACTTCAGATTTTTCCTAAACCTGTCTGTATGTGTGTGATGTGTGTGATGTGTGTGTGTGTGTGTGTAGGGAACAGGCTCACCTCTCCTCCTCAATGTCACTCTCTCTCTCTCCTCTCCCTGAGATGGCGGCTCACATAAACACAGAGCCAGAGATCCGTGGAGCGGCTAAACCCATTAGGAGACTCCTGAATGCAAATCCGCTGCTGCAGATATTTAATAAGAGACCTGTGCTGGCAAATTAGATTACCTTGCAATTGGCCAGTGGATAATGTGCTAAAAGCTTTCCCACTTAAGCGTTACTCCTGACTGAATATTATTCACACTTTGAGGGGCCGGTGCAGCCTTAAAGAAACAGCCGGCCTGAAAGAGAACAGAGGAAAACAGATGGTGGTTGGTGTCTGTGTCTTTCAAAGCAGAATTCAGAATGAGGCGTAAACCAGCTGATTTAAAGGCTGAGAGTGAGAAGGGTGAAAAAGCATTTTAGAAAAGTTGACCCAAAGCACTTTGTCTTTACGCCTTTATAAAAAGTATTTTCCACATCGTTTCATAAGAATGTTTTTCGTAACAGTCTCTTTCGAAGCTCTGTTAATCAGGATGTAAACCAGCAGCTCTGGGAGATTTGCAGGAGAGAGAAAGATCACAAACATGCAGGAACTGGGCCTAAAGCTCTGCTTCACTTCATCTTTGAATGTCCAGGAGGCCTTGTCTCGGCAGGAGAAGCCGGGTTCTCGAGTAAACGGAGTTCCCCTTACCAACAGAGAGGTGATCGGGCACTACTACCACCCGATGTTCCTGACGCCCAGCCATCACCATCAGACTGTGTCGTCCCACAACCACCGCCGTCCTCATTCATGCACGGCCTGCTCCGACCTCCACCTCAACAGCAAGGAAGTGTGGACAGGAACACGAGGAATACAAAGGAGAAATCCTTCCTGCATATTATCCCATTTTTGTTTTGTAATATAACAATGAGTGAGGTCTTTTACTTGCTTTTTGTAAAGCGTCTCGAGATAACATTTGTTATGAATTAGCGCTATACAAAGAATGATTGACTGATCTCAGTATCAACAAACATCCACATATGGCACCATAACAAAGAAAAACATACTTTTAAAGGGGGTCCTCGGTCTTTTACCCAGACACGATAGTCCGGGTTTGCACCAGTCCTTCCCTCGGTGTAACATCTTAATTCCTCCCCAGTCGTGTCACTACCATTGATTCTTTCTGACTTTCCTCGTCTATCAGCTGCACAGTTTGTTACCATCGATATAAACACTAGAAATAGCTTTTTGTCCATACAGACATTCTGATCGTTCCACTCTTTCTCCGCTCCTCCTTGAGCACTTCTTCGGTTCTTTCCATACTTTCCACAGCTGCTGAATACGACAGCACCTTCTCAGCTCTGATTAAAAAAGAAAAAAGAGGCTCTGTGAATTTGACAACAGTTTAAATACTTCCTGGTTAAACCACGTTATTAGCAGGATGGGTACAATTACACAGACTATTACAGCTTTTAGAAACATTAGGAACATCAACCTTTCCTTTTCTGGATTCAAATGCACATTAACACAATATGCATCAAGCTTGAGTTCATCTTACATCGGCTGGTTTAAAAACAAAAACAGAAAAGAAAAAGCAATACATCCTCCCCCCTTTCTAATTTCAAACATGGTATATTCCAGGTAGCCAACACCTGGAGGAGCAAGGGGCGTTCAAGTGCTGCGTGGTCATGAGAGAATCATCCTCAATTAGGTTTGTTCAACACTGACGTCTAGGCCGAGAGGATGGTTCACATTGAACACTTACCCTAACCCAGAAATGTTTATGTAGAAATATGTGTAAATAATTTTGATCTCTTAAAGTAATTAATTTATGACCTTAAAATGACTGAAACTAATTTGTGAACATTTCGTGATATATTTGTTCAATCACTCTCGAGTCTCTTTCACTCCTGGGGAGGTGAGATCGATTACACCTGCAGTCCTTCGGCACTGATTACAGAGCTCCTCTCTGATTGGCCCAGGAGGACAGGTAACAGGTGTATTTAATGTGTGTGAGATCAGCAGACTGCTGGATGTGTGTCACTTTTTAGAAGGCTGTGAGGAGAGACAGGTTTATCTGTTTGCATAACTGCAGAGGGACTATACTATTATTTAGTACAACACACACCTTGTCTTCGTTTAACAGAAGTCAAGTTGCAGTGTGTGTCAGATAATGTGAAAATATAAAATAACCTGTTTTTATGAAGCTCCTTTCTTCACACAAATGTACAAACATCTAGAATCAGGATAAAGACTTGTAGGTTGAAGAAAAGTCCTGAAACAAACTGTAGTCAACCTGAGTGTGTTAGATGATCAGTTACTATAGATGTTTATATGCTCCAGAGCCCTATGTGACCTTTGACCTCACCAGATCTCAGAGGTTCTGTCCAGAGGCGCTGCTTGTCAACAGTCAAGGCAGGCAACTGAACTGCTTGGGGGCTGACAAACGTAAACCACAGTGGCCCAAAATGTGCACATTTTGCAACGACAGGAAACCTCCCTAAGGGGGCCGCCATCTGACAGCACTCACTCTCGTTGCCCTGCTGAGCGTTGCATGCATTATTGCTGTGAAAACCAAAGTTTGTCAACAAAAGTCAACACATAAAAATGAAGAGGAAATATCCGTCTACAGGAGAGATAAAAAGGAAGAGGAAAAACTGCTCTCTAGTCAGCGTCTTGTAAGCCAACACCTGGAGCCCGTGCGGGCTGGGCAGTCACATCAGTATGTCTCAGCAGTGGGAGCTAACAGGATATGTGACGGCTCACCACACGGAGAGCAAACACGCAGCAGCACTCAGGGATATGACGACCAAACCATCTGAACAATTATTCCCCGGAATAAATGGCCGCGGCGTGAAAAGGTCAGCAACAAACGACAGGCAATTCCCGGCAGAGTGGAATCTGAGGAAAAATAATCGCCCTGTGATTCAATTGAACGCTGGGACATTTGAGCCACAGTAATGAAATGGCTGTTGTTGTGACCCGACCCTTTCACCCCTCAGACAATTTTTTTTTTTACCAGATTACAGAGCAGGCAGCAGGGGCGACTATTTGCCTACAGGAACACATTTAATATATGTGCATAGCTTTGTTTAGTCAATGTAAATCCCCATTATCACACATGAGTCTGCATATTACATGTCAGCGTTCACCAGCAGGGCTGACGGGGCCACAGCGGGCTCCGATCTGAGGGGAGACGTTTATGAAAGCAGCTTTAACAGCAGTTTTATGGCTGCTCTTTAAACCAGTGGTCCAAAACTCTTCTATCCTCAGGACCACCCACCAACTCCTCCCTGAAAAATCGCGATCCAAATTTCTGATATTTTTCATCCAATCAGATTAATTTAATGAAAAATGGTGCAGCTTGTAGCTTCCTTAAGATGTTTTGTACCTCAGATGGTGCAAAGCCTCTGACGGAAGTAAGAAACTGAACAAAACTAACATGTTTAAAGAAGTGTTTGAGACCAGGCACATGCTGGCGACCCGCTGAAAACAGCTCCGTGACCCACCTTTGGGTCCCGACCTGCCAGTTGAGAACCACTGCTTTAAACCATGTGTTTATCTTCAATAGCAGCTAATGTCTTTAGAAATGTCTGTCCGCCTAGACTTCGGTCCAAACGGACATTTCTCAACAACTTTTCGATTTGAACGAAGACGATTTGTACAATCATCAATGATTTTCAATGAAGACTTCCCGTTTCTTTTCATGTAGCGCCTCTTAAACTCGACTGACTGACATAAACCGTTTTCATTTGTTTGTTTTTTCAAAGCAACAACTATTTTAATTTATCCTGCACCTGCTGATTTTACACGGACATGAAGGAGTCTGAATGAAGTGTGAAGATGCCCCAAAATATAAAAAAACTACAGATGAAGTGGGAAATCATCCACTAACACATAAAACAAACTTTGGCAAAAAACAAACTCATCGTCGTAGTAACCAGGATCAGGATCAGCCGTCGGGTTTTTGTGTGTGAAAACAGAAAAACAGACGCGCAGAGAGGCAGCTGGGATGTTTTCATTTGATTTCAAAAAACAGATCATATCTGATCACACATTAGCTGACATAACACAGCTTTGATCTGAAGCATTTCTTCACCGACGTGGACTCTTATTCTCCTTCTGTCGACTGAATCTCTCACACACACACACACACACACACACACACACACACACACACACCGCCCCTCCCTGCAGAGCCTGAGGCATGCAGTGGTCGGTCTGTTGCCTCCGTTCATATGACTAATTAGACCAGCTTCACACTGCGCCGTTCCTTTTGAAGCTGATCCCTGGTGCTAATTGCTACGTCAGTCCCGGGCCACAGCCAGGTTAAGTTCAAATGCAGAACCCACGTCTCCACTCACCCCCCTCAAACCTCCCCCGCTTCAGACCCCCGTCCACCACCACTCATCTCCACCATGTAGAGATTTAACAAACAGGTTTATCACAAATGATGAAAACTCCTGAAAGTCTCTTTTAAGCTTGCCTGATATTTATCCAAGTCCATGAACATGTGTTAATTGTCTGAAAGCAAATCTTTTCGCACATTATCTTCGGTATTTTTGTATCTTTGTCTGATCTTACATGCACACTGCACCGGGGTCAGTATAAAACGTGTTTTCCATGTTCTCTATGTCCAGTACATAAATAGCAAAAATGACAATAAAGTTGACCTTGAGCTTGGATTATCGCATTTCAAAAACCAATGTTGTCACTTTCTGTGTGTACAAACAAACAAGTGCAACAATAGCATCGAAAAATGTGGAGTGTGTAACATTTTGAAGACAGGAAGTAATGCTGGAGCAAGTAAAACAGTTCCCTTGGGAGATGGGATGGAGGACGCTACTGAGAGGAAGAAGGCCAGATATGCGGATCTGGTCAAAGACTGCCGCAGACAGGGATGGAAAACATGGGACCCGCCCATTGGTTTGCTGGCAGGTCCCTTTGCAGAGCATACCATCTCTTGGGCATCACAGGTGTCCAGAAGAGGCAGGCACAGCACAGAGGCAGCAGAGAGCGCCTTAAGGAGAGGTGAGCTGTGGAGGAATGCTGCTCAGACACAAGCTGAGGTCTGATCAGCCTGGGCCGAGAGTGTCTGATGTCCGAGACCCGAATCACCCTGTGACCCCGGGATACATCACTGATGATGTGTCTGAGCGCATCACAAGATGTACGTCCTCTGAACCACTGTGAAGAAAAATACAATGAAGGCTGTCATCACAACTTTCCTGTGTCGTTATATTTGTCTTGAGATTATTGGAAACCTTCAAATTCAAGAATGTGTGTTTTGTGTTTGAACACACGACTGCATGAAATCCACCTATTTGTGGGACTGAATATTCTGGTTATGAATGAACAGTTTGCAGTTATGTGTGTTTCACATTAGAGATCCGTGGTTATCATTAATGACCGCTTCAGCTGCAGGTTCAAGTCTGTGACTTCTCGGATTAAAGAGCTGGTTTCTTTAACCTCTCTCCCCCTCCTCCCTCGTTCCCCCTTAAACTTTGTTTTGCCCAAACTCAATGGGATTAAACGGGGCCTTGGTGAAGGATAGGTCAAATGAAAAGAGAGAGGGGGGAGAAGTACGAGGATGTGATGGATCAGAGGACTGATGGGTCACGAACTCAGTGATACTGTGAGATGAATAAAGGGAAGAGTCGACATTAAACAGCTTAAAAAAGCAGACGATTTTGTGGTTGAGCAAACTGTGTTTTCAAGGACATCATCACATCGACCACTGTTTGCAAAAAGCACAAAATCTCCACCGATATGACGACAACAACAACAACAACAACGAGAACAACAACAACAGACGTAATGTCAATCTTGTCACTGCTGGTCTTGTTTTTTCTTGTACGTCATGGAAAGGCATCAGTATTTATAACCATCGCTTCCTCAATGTGGCTTCAAATAAGTAAAAATAACTATCGTGATTATATCGGCCTTTGCAGGTCGTCAAAAAACACACAGAGGGACCAAACAAAGGAGGAAAAACACTGTAACGTGCTGTCGTAATAATTAAAGGCAGGGTTGGTAATTTTCTAAAGCTAGCATGATTTTGAAAGTAGCATTCCCTCAGAGCTCCGTCTGCACCCACCCCCTCCCCTCTGTGCTCCCTCTAAAGCCACGCCCCTCACTTACATGCACGAACGCCGTTTCTCCAGAAGCGGACCTCAGCTCATCTCTTGCATTGTGTAGAAACTACGTCGTCTCATGTCTCATTCAGCGGTAAGTAAACTTACAGTATAAACTCCGTCATCAGTGACATGCTTTGAGTGTGGGCTAGAGCACGCAAGAGGTAGAGAACGAGCAGGGAGACAGGGAGGCTGTGATTGGTTCATCAGATTGGTACCTCGTGGCAGACATTGGTTGAAGTTTTTACAGACTTACAAACTGCTACAGATGACGGATTTTCTTTCTTCCTTTTCAGAGCACATGAGTTATTAATTTCTGTCAGGACCTAAAGACAATTTCAACAAAATCTTAAAAAGTGGATCTGGAGGAAATTACCAACTCTGCCTTTAACTCAGAGATCCAAGTTGCTTCGTCATTTATTCAACAAACACATGAAGTTACGACTGGTACCATGGTTACCGGATCTTAAAATAAGCGTGCGATTGCAGTGCAGTGTAGTGTGACGGTCTTCAGAAGGTTTCTGCTCCCTGGCTCACCCCCTCTCTCAGTCTGAGCCAAAAGGTGAACAGGTGAGTGTGCTCCATCACAATGAAAATATCCGGTGAGCACGCCCACCACCAATAATAAGAAAACTGTAAAAAAATAAATACAGCAGTAAACAAAACCATGACACAAAACATTAAATAATGTTAGATTCATGAATAAAAATATCTCTCTGAAGACAAAGCTTTCTGAAGCTTTTCAAACACGCTGCCTGCGAAGCTTTTTGTCCTTGTTGCCCCTCTCCCATCAGCCTCGTCTCTCTACACGACTATCAGACATTCAGCTGGTCAAACAAGTGTTGGATCTTTAAATGGAAATGTTTGACTCCTCTCTGCTGCTGAATAATTGAGGAGCTCGGCGGCTAAAAAAGGGCGGATTAATGCACATCTACAGGCTCTCTGCTGCTCGTCGTGAAAGAGCGCGACAGACACGGACAGCGAGAGGCTCGTCACACGCTCACCGCAACACCCAAACGCTTTTTGCAGCATAGCAGGGACAAGCAGAAGGTTTTAGCAGCAGGGGGGTGGTGCTAAAAGCTAACAGGGACTTTAGAAAAGACACCCCTTCAGCCGGAATCCTTGTACAGCTCTTTAAGAAGCAGTGCTGTAATTGTGTTGTGATTCTGCAGACCGGATCGACCCTCTTGACCCCCGGGGAGGCTGTTTCTGAGACGTGCCAAGAGTCACATCTCTAAATATGGCCAGAGCGAAGGGGGGAGTCGTCTCGGCATGTTAGACTGTGGACTTCACCTCCGTGTCCTTTTATTAGTTTGACCTCAACTTCAGAACTCCACACTTCAGCTCCACAGATTTTCACTTTGGCAAGGAGAGAGAAGGAGATCGCTCACAGGAGCCTTCAGTGCCAGCATCAAAGTCAGAGTCAGAGTCAGAGTCAAGGGCGTCGGAGAACTTCAGCGTTCAAGAACTCTATTGACATTGTGTGGGGACAATGACACTGCAGTGTAAGCTTCTTAAAGGACAATTAGGACGCGTTAATTTCTTGAATCGCATGAATTCCTTGCCATTTAGTCCCTCCTGGCGCACCGTAGTTTATCCATCCTACTTCTTCCTGCAACCAGAGTGATGGAAGTAAACGGCACGGTGACGCCTTTGCATGTCTCATATCACTTAGAAAAACCTCCTACATGCCTTGTTGACGAGTCAAAGGTAAAATACACCCTGATATCAAACATTTTCATTTTTTAACCCTTTAGATATTTTCCTGGATGTATAAAGTTTCTCGCTTCTTGATAAAGTCGAATGTGACGCAGAAAAGTTTGTCGATTTCTGTGAATGAATCTCTTTGTAAGGGTGTCTCACGCTTGTATGTGGGTGTATATTGGTGTATGTGTTGTCAGTCGGAGGGGGGGCTTTGGGGGTTGCAGGCTGGAGAGCAGAGGGACGCAGGGTGCTAACAGCCAGCACAGCGAGGAGAGGCAAAGACGTCACGATGTGCAAAGAGCCCCTGTTAGTAGAATTGACTTTAACCTTTATTCACTAAAAGATCCCAACAACCCCGACACCCTCACTCACCCATCATCCTCTACTCCTCACCCACACCGTGTCCAGGGAGTCTTCATCATCCCTCATAGGATTGTTTGGACAGATATCTACTGACTGAAATGATAAAGTGACCTTATTATATGATCAGACATTAAGGAAACATGCTATGTTGAAGTGCTGGCTTCTCTGACAACAATGCAGCAGCCAGTATGTCCTCCTTCTAACTTTAGATTCTGGTCCTGAATGGTCTGGATTTGTTTGGACCAGAGAAGGTAGGCGGTTTTAAGGCACCCCCACACGGCCGTTTTGGACGCCCCTCGGTTTGCCAGATATGAGAGCAGTTATCAGGTCAAACCAACAGGTGTTGCAGCGATGGAAGCGGGCAAGAGAACTGGTTCAGATAGAAGTGATTGTACCCGACCTAAAAAGCCTCTGCATGTTTCTAATAAGCTCCACGAGCAGAAACGTGCTCAAACTAGGATCAATATTGGAGATGCTTTTGAAAAATGGAGAGAGGTTAGAACGCAGAAAGGTTTACAGACCGATGCAGAGCTGGATAAACACTGAAGCTTCAGTGTCCACCACATGGTGACCTGCGTGAGCATCCACTCTAGAGAGGAGGGGGGGGGAGAAGACAGCTCTCTCTCTTTGGACTGCAGTACCTATTTTAAACACTAGGTGTCAAAGTTACATAATCTCCTCTAAGCCCTAAAATCAAGCATTTAAAAAAAAAAAAGACATCATGATAGAAATGTTCAACTTTAGCCTGACTTTCTTTGGGCGACTGAACATGGACACTTTGCAGTGTGTGAAAAATGCAGCATATTCATTGGCTGCTACTTTTCAAAGAAAGCTGTAACTCTCATGGAGCTCTTTGGAAAACGCTGACTTCCTGTTCTGTATGACAGCTAGCCCACGTCGTTACTCAGCTGGTCCTGTTAGTATGATTAGCTGAGCTAGCTAAGCAAGAGCCCAGACTGAGATTGATTGACACATGTACAGAAAAATCAGTGTTGAACTTTGACCCGTGGTGCAATAGTTATGTTTTTTCTATTGGTTTAAACAGCGACAGCCTTGGCAACAACATTGATTGACATATAAACAGACAAATCGGTGTAGCAAGCGAGGACAGGGACTTTTAGAAACTGGGACATATTCGTGTTTTATAGATATTTGTGGGGACTTTGGACACAGAGCTTGAAAACGGAACGGTCCAGGTCAAATCTGGATGTATGGACACCCTGAGTTCGGCTCACCCCGAACACGAATTGGGTCATACTATTTATTTTCTTGTTCTGAAATGAACCGTGTACAGAAACGTAAACAATCAAATCTGCTAACTCTCCCCCACACCTTCACATAAACTCCCCGTGGGATAGAAAAAAAGGATCTATAAGCTGTAATCTTGAGGTCTCATGGCTTGTGTTCGTCTTGGCTGCTGGACGGGCTGAATGCTGCTGGAGGTGGGATTAGCATCACAGCTAAAATAACAGCGAGGAAACTGGAAGAAAGCCAAACTGGCCGAAGAAAAGGACTATTGTTGTCCGAGTGTTGTTATTGCCTGGAATTATCTGCGCTTAGTTACACCATAATGGACACACACACAGTCATGCACACACAGGCACATGCGCAGACACACGTAGACTCGTGCACACACAAAAACCACATTGTAAGCCAGAGTGTTATTTTTGCAGATTTCCCACAGTTCCCATGCCTTAAATAATCCACACACACACACACTCATACAGTACATGAACTGACGATGCCCGATCACACCTCTCGCCGTGTCCCAATCAATATTATCGATCCTCCTGCGTTAAATCCTCGTGTTTATACGCTTCAGGTACATCATTGCTGAATTCCCAAAGTGTGAAAGACATGAAGAGCTTGCGTCCTCTCACCTCCAGCAGACGGTGCATCAGAGTTTCGCTGCGCTGGTCAGGATGTGATGTGATCCGCTTTCAGTGTTTGACCCCATTAAAATGGCCGTCGCGGGCCAGAGTTCAAGAAGAGGATTATGGCTTCTTGCCAATGACCCGTTTGAACCCTAAAGGGTGCCACAGCAGTGATTAGGGAATATTATCAGGGTGATGTGGCTGAGACACAACAGGGAGGGAGGAGAGAGGCCGTATGAGTCACTACATTTGAGTCATGTACATTTTGAGGCATATCGGTGGCAAAAGGAAGGCAGTGTTAGAGGATGCACTGTAAGTTTAGACTGAAGCATGGGGAAACCTCTAGGGCCTCAAAAGCAGCGTCCTCTGTGTTGCAAAATAAAGTCACAAAACTGCAGTTCTTTAAGTGTCCACTTGGGGATAGCATCTTTGAAACAGCCACAGCCGGCAAGCAAGAGTCACCTCATCTTTATTTACTTCAGGGATTCTTCCTGCAAAAAAAATCCGGGAGGCATTTTCCTCGTGTATCAAACATTCTGGTTGGCTTGTAAATGTCCCCGTGTGAACACAGATCAAACTTTTTTTTAAAGGTTTATTCTTCGGCTTTTATTGAAGAGATAGGACAGTAGAAAAAGTCAGAAATCATGGAGGTAGAGAGAGCGGGTAAGCAGCCACAGGTTGGATTCACACAGTGGCAAAAATTCACCTTTCGTTCTCAGTGGAAGAGAGAGGGTGAGCTGGGTCGCCATATTTTTTGTTGACCGCTGTTGTTTTTGGCTCACTGTGATGACTTTGATTACGAGTTAATGCACGTTAACATAAATCAATCAATCAATCAATCATAACAATTAAGTGTTATCTCGAGACGCTTTACAAAAGAGCATATGGGATAAGATGCAGGAAGTATTTCTCCTTTGTGTTCCTAACGTTCCTGTCCACACTTCTTCGCCGCTGAGGTTGGAGGTCGGAGCAGGACGTGCATGAATGAGGACGGCGGTGGTTGTGGGGACGACACAGTCCGATGGTGGCTGGACGTCGGGTGGTGTTGATTATCTTTTTATAATAAAGAGTTAAACTCATTTTTTCTTTTTTTGGTAAACGGGTCAGATAAGGTACTCGACCCAGCAACAACAACGACAACAATGAAGTGCATATCACATTTTTTCCAAAGGTAAACACAGAGACATGTCATTAAGATACTCAGCCCACCACTGATCGTCCGTGTTAGTGCCATTGTTGTTTTTTTAAGTCTTTTTTCCTAATTAAGATCCGTCTGAAAGGTTTTCGTACTTTGAGCTGAGCAGGTTGGAGTCGGGGGAGCATAGATGGAGAGATTGTGAGTGTTGAGGGAGAGATGAGGTTGAAGTTGATGGTCGGGTGGGAGGACGAGGGGGGGAGGGTTGGGAGGTAGGAGTGGGGAGCCCCTTCCTCGTGCCTCCAGTCGAGCAGAAAATCTCAGCAAATTAGTTACCGCGACGACGGCTGGTCGGGGAGCTTTCATCCAGAGCAGCAGGGGAGCCGCCATGGGACGGGGATAAGAAACACCCCCCCTCATAACAACATCTTCCTCATACTTCTTCTCCACTCCACCTCACCCCTTTCTCTCCTCTCCCCCCCGTGAGTCACTGTCTAACCATCCATTACTGTTTCCTGGCAGCGGGGAGCAGCAGAGGGATCGACGGCCTGTTGGGCTGTTAAACGGCTCTCCAGCATTAGCACCCATGAAAAGGTGTCACATAAACACCGAGCAGCTGCTAAGAACTGCTGAAGTCCCCCGATACAGGACCTGAATCTGTGTGTGTGTGTACAAGAACACAAAGAAGAGACAGCGGTGGAAAGTCACAGTATATTTACTGAAGTCCTGTCATTTAGCTTATTTTCTAAAGTCCTTGTACTTTTTCAAATTTCTACACTAATTCGGGCTCCACCTTAATACGTGTTTTCTGTTTTTGTCATCTGAAATGTTTAACAGGAAGAGACAATAATGTTATTATGATGTAAAAATACTCAGATTTGGCAGATAATGGAAGGTAAATGAATATTTAACACAGTAACGCTGGATTAGCGTGGGGAACGAAATGTGATAAAGGAGCCACAGATTGGATTCGACCCGGGCCATCCCCTTGGAGGACTATAGCCTCCGTACATGTGACGTGCACACTAACCACTACGCTCCCGGCGCCCCAAATTCAAAAATATTTTTGACATAATGACGCTGATCAGAGCCACAGGACTTGGCCTCCAAGTGTGCCTGCTCTATCAGCCCAGGAACACGGAAGATCGGGGTACTTTTACACGTGGAAGTCAGACTTTTTTTTTGCTTCATGCGCCATTTTGCATTTTTTAAACGAGGCTGCTCCTCCAGTTCTGCATCCACTTCTATAAGTCATCCATGGTCAACACAGCAGCAGGGATAACAGAAAGTTTTGATGATGAGCTGATTAACCAGGTTTGCAATATCCACATCGATGTGTCATCGTCACCACACATGTCTGTTAAAATAGCTGATGACAGATAAGTCCCATTTTAGAGGTCGACATGGAAACCTGCAAAACTAAACTGAGACCAATCCGGTGTTTCAGTTCAAGGAGTGTCCCTGTAAACTGATGACTTTCATTCGAATGTGTCAGTGGCTGCTTTTTTTTTCTTTAAATAAACATCTGATGAGTATTTTCTAACATTTAACTAAAGGTTCAGGTTGGTTTTCCATGAGTTTTCCAGATTAGATAAATAAATAAAATCCTCACAGTGTAGTGGGAAATGCACACACACTGAATACAGAACATGCATGTACACACACTTTGTCCAACCCTCCAGAGAAACACTCTCACTGCTGAGGACTGAGTGATGCCCCGAGGATGAACGACTGCTAAAATCTATATGGAGGACCGAACATACACAGTATCACCTCTGAATTATCACCTTTCTGCACACACACACACACACACACACACACGCACGCGCACACACACACACATACACACACACACACACACACACACACACACACACACACACACTGTCACACATCCCTGCAGCCCAACTCCCGACACAAATAAAAATTGTGTCCATTTTGTCAGCCGATAGAGTCAACGTCTCTCAGAGCCGAAGAATGAAAATCAATCAGGGACAAAAGACTAAATGTTTTATCAGGTTTTAAATCGTGCAGGATTGATTTCTACAGCTTCAGATCCAAACACACAACGCCCGGTGAGTGTAAGAGGAGAGATCTTTGATTAATCAATCCCTCAAACTTGTGGGCCATGTATTGAAATCGATCAACATGCTCCCTGAAATGTACACATTTAACACTTTAATCAGTCGAGCTTTTAAACCACGTAAGGAAAGAACACCTGATTGGTTTTTGTCATTGATCAAGATAAGATCGACACTTCTTCAAATTTGTCGACAAAGAGTGAAAGACAACACTTCTCTGTGTTTGGAAACAGGAAGTAATAAAAGATTAAGAATGAACGGCAGGGAAAAGACGACAATATGGCTGCAGCAAAGCTCAGTTTTATATCAGTGAACAGTCTCAGTCAGAAATACTGTTTATTGGTCCATTCTCATTTTGTTGTTGAGGTAGAAATAGACCAACACATCCTTAAACACAGAGACTGTATATTTACATGGTCCAAGCAGCAACCTCTAGTGTTGAAAAATGAAGCAAATGCGGACCTCAGAAAACTGCAGCACATCGAGTGTCCACTAGAGGCTGGCTGCAGAAGCACCAGAAGTCACATACACACCCATTCTAAAAAGTCTGTTTTTACAGCAGACATTAACATGTTTACAGCCTGGTTCAAAGTTCATATTCGTCTGATAAGTTATTGTCCTCATGGGCACACACTATGGGGGGGGATTTTTGATAAGGCATCTGTTTTGATTTTATTAACGATGCAAGTTATGCAAAGTTAGGTGCAAGGCTGACCTAAAAGACGGTTTGTCAGGAGTCTTAAAACCAGACTCAGCTCCAGCTCTCAGCCTGCCGGGTGACGTCACTCAGGCTTCCTCCATTAATATTTACAGTCTATAAGATGGACGGGACAACAGCTGAAGTGAAGCCAGAAGATTTAGTGTGAATAGCTACTGAAAGCTGCCGTACTGTTGCTGTATGTGCTGCTGTGATAAAAATTGAATGTAAATTATACTTGGATAAATTAGCTAATTAGCTCGTTGGTGAACATATTCTCCTCCTCAGGTTGGTTTCACCCGTTCGTCATCTTGAGTACCGTGGGGAGGGGGGGAGAGTATCAGAGAGAATCTCTCCCATGATTCCCCGCCAGCTTCGATTGAGATTGAGAGCCCCCTGGTGGTGGAATTCACATCCTGTGCATTTAACACGGTCACTCTTTAAAACATAAGACTGGTTAATATTAACGTTGATGTTAACTTCTGTCGAAAGAAGTAAAAACAAACTAAAACAAACACATGATGACAGAAACAGAAAGTTGGATAAACAATAATGACCTTCAGTTTGTGTGAAACTGAGTTTTAAACAAATCCAAAGACGTCAGTGTTGATTGCTCTGTCATTACTTCGTTTTCAGGTCCTCTGAAAAAGAAAGTGTAGACTGATGGAGTGATGAAAGATAGACAAAGCCAGAGGACTTCTGTTTCTCTGTTTCTTTGACCCCGGCCCTGCCTCCCTGTCTGTGGCCGTTCAGCAGCAGCAGCAGCCTGACATGAAGATGGACGACGGACACAGAAAAGGAGAGATTTATGCAAACGTTAAAGACACAGACGTAAACACACACTCAGCATTCTGGTCCAGTCTGTGAGGTTAGTAGTTGAAGAGAGGTCAGGTCTTTGGGTGTGTGTGTGTGTGTGTGTGTGTGCTTGAGGATTATCTCACAGACAGACAGCCTGTCCCAGAACCCTCAGGACTCCTACTGTGACCTGTTGACCCCCCACTGCCCAGGACCCTGATAAACCCACAGAGCTCCTCACCGCTGCATCACCACACAGGCAGATAGAAGAGTCCTAAATTCAGACTTAAAGGACATTACAAGGACATCCTGACAATCTGGAAACCCCATTAGGTATTGTCTGGTGACGATATGATATAACCTCTGGGAGGAATTGCCAACTTTTCGTTGGTTCCAGTGAAGCCAGCAGTTAGCCACAAAGGACTTCTGGCCAAGAGCTCTTTTTCTTAAGTTGCATTGCCTTGGAGCAAGTGTTCAGTGACAATGTCAGAGAGCAGGAAGCTGCTTTGTCATGCAGATACACATGTTTAAAGTGGGTTTGTTATAGTCACGATTAATCGCTGAATCAAGTGAATCCTGATTTATTGCATTTTCCATCGCATGTTTGCAATTCCATTATTTTTTCCATTACAGTTTTTGTCATGCTTTTTTATTTTATTTAGTACTGTGTTCAGCTAAGGGTTCTTTTTAAAAAACTGATTTTATCTTGAAAGACAATTAGGAACATTCAAGGGCTGCAGGAAGATTTACCTTACGGTGTGGCAAAAGTCACAAAATAGCGTGCACTCAATGAGACAAAATATGGATGCGTTTTATTCTGACCTTAATCGCATCTTGATTATTGGATTGCTGCCGACAGCCCTAATTTAAAAAGATTCGTTAGATGACGACTGATGAGTTTTAGGATTATATTATGCTTCTTTTTCTCTCCATAAAGACTGCCTCCCTGTTCACAGCCAATGCCTAATGAACACTAGCTGCAATATGACGATGCTCCTTTGTATTACAAATGAAAACCAGAACACCTTCTTTACCAAAAATCCCGTCCTGACTCTCACTGCAGACTCTGCATTTCCATGCATTTAGGAATCTTTGTTCATGTGTCTTTTAGAGTTAGTTTGTTAGTGCTCCCCTACACTATTCTCTTCCAGGTAATGAGTTACAGTCTCATACCACATGAGGTCAGGCAGGTTGTGGGTCAAGCTGTCTCTGCACGTCAAGCCCAACCAACTCCTGCTGCTGTGTCGTGAAAGCTGCAACCATAGCGAACATTTCCTACCAGCAGCGTGAGACAGAGAAGAGTGGAGTAGGTCACAATTATCATTAATTTGTACTTCAGTGCAGTACTTGAGTAAATGTACTTGGTTACATTCCAGCACTGGTTGTGTATCAGTTTCTGTCTCAGGTCAGCTCATTGATAAACTATCTAACAGATGCTCTACAGCCCATTAGTGAGCCACAATTAGAGAGCGTCTTAAATTAGTGAGCACAGCGCGTCTCCCCTCCACTATCAGTAAAGAACTCTGACGGGATACTGATCCAGTTACTTGGTCAGTAATAAACAGATTTTGGTTTACAGTTAAAGCTGCTCTTAATGTCTAAAATAATGTTGTTCTGTTTTTACACAAAGAATAGGGTATTAATCTTTTCAGAAATAAAAGCACTTTTTTATGCATCATAGAATAGAATAGAATAGAATTGTGGTCTGTTGAAGTACTCGGCTCCTCTGCTTGTCTTATCTGAGCGCGCTCTGAGTGGTATGTTACGCCAACAGTGATGGCCTGCTATCCTCTCACCCTTTCCCAGGGAGGGGGGGGAGGGAGGGGCAGGTCTGGATCAGTGTGTGTGTGTGTGTGTGTGTACGTATGCGTGTGTGTGTGTGTGTGTGTGTGTGTGTGTGTGTGTGTGTGTGTGTGTGTGAAGGAAAAATTCCAGGTGAAGTTGGGGTAAGACAATGTAGGCTGTTTAGGTTAATGGGTGTCTATGGGAGCGAAAGTGTGGCAAGCGTTATCTTCGTTTATGAGTCAAGCCAAGAGTGTGTGTGTGCTTTTATGCATCAATTAGTATGAGTGAGAGTGTGTGTTTGATACGTTTAACGCCGTGGGGACACTGCTCTGTTTAGACAAAGTGGGGACCTTCCTGCCTTTTGGTAGCTAAAGACACGTCACCATAATGCAAGTGGGTGAATGTAAGTATGAGAATTGGTGCGATGTAAATCAGATTAATGTGAAGAACATTCAGGAGTCTGTCACTGTCTGCACCTGTCTGTACTGGTGTATCTGTCTTTCAAGGGTCTGTGTGTCTGTGTGCATGCTGGAGATTGGTGTTGCCCCAGTCCATACTGGGAAGACTGGGATGGTGTTGATTGTGAGTGCTTTGCTCTCTCCATATTTGTACATGGTTAGTGTGTCAAGATGTGGCCAAGGAGCTTTGAGATAAGAAGGATGTCTGGATGGTGTGTGTGTCTCTCTCTGTCTCTCTTGGCCTTTGACTTTTCTCATTTTCATTGATTCAAAGTCAGAACTCAGATATTTAAAGGAGACACGAAGCATTTAAAATGGGTACTGCTGTCTCACTCCACCCCCTCCTCTCTAGAGTGGATGCTCACGCAGGTCACCATGTGGTGGACACTGAAGCTTCAGTGTTTAGCCAGCTTTGCATCGGTCTGTGAACCTATCTGTGTTCTAACCTCTCTCCATTTTTCAAAAGCATCTCCAATATTGATCCTAGTTTGAGCACGTTTCTGCTCGTGGAGCTTATTAGAAACATGCAGAGGCTTTTTAGGTCGGGTACAATCACTTCTATCTGAACCAGTTCTCTTGCCCGCTTCCATCGCTGCAACACCTGTTGGTTTGACCTGATAACTGGTCTCATATCTGGCAAACCGAGGGGCGTCCAAAACGGCCGAGTGAGGGTGCCTTAAAACCGCCTACCTTCTCTGGTCCAAACAAATCCAGACCATTCAGGACCAGAATCTAAATGTGTCATGTGCAGGTCCTTAGAGCACAATCATTCTGAGACATGCTGCTAACAAAACAAAACACCGGCAAATAATCAAAGTTAAATCTATTTAAAGTGGACCTCACAAAGGCACACAAACACTCGCTCACACAGTATACGGTTAGTAATTGGGAAATACAGGAACTGGACTTAAATGGCGGAGATGGATCCTGGTTAACTTATTTACCCATCAGCCTCTGCTTCCTAAAGCCTTAACTGTTGTGTTTTAAAAGCTTTTCAGAGTGATAAGCCTCCCAGTCTGCCTCCCATGGGAGAGATGATGCTGTTGTCATAGCAACCCTGTGACAGCCCATGACATCCAGACACACTTCCCCTTTTTCGGCCTGATGATGTCATTCAAGGCATGGAGACAGTCGGGCCACAGCAGGACGAAATGGGGCAAATACACAAACAAACACACACGCACAGTTATCTCGGAGACGTGGAGGACAGCGGTGTTTTGGGTTGGTGGAGCCGTGGTGGGACAGGAGGTGTAGGGGGGAGCTGATAAAGGGTCCAGGGATCTTGTATGGGGGGAGCAGAGGGGCTGCCCTTCACTGAGGGTTGACAGGATAGACAGGAGGATATCGATAAACAGAGATTCTGTCGTCTGTTTTGTTGCTTCTCTTAATGCATGAAAAGTATCTCAGTACATTTATAATAAGCCAGAATCACTAGGACTAGAGAAAAGAAGAATAACATTTTGAACTCACTGCTTATTTAAATGTCACTCTAGTGTTTTTAGATCATGTTCGTTTCGTGTAAATGTATATGCAGTGTGAAGCTACGAGCTAACTAAAGGGCGCTAGCATTAGCCTGCTAACACAACAATGCAGCTCGAGTTGTTTTGGTTTCATGCTGGTGCTCAAGGGCGAAATCTACTGGATCAAAAAGTTGCAAATTCTCCCTTTAAGTGTCTTTAAATAAAATGCACTGACATGTTTAGCTTTGTTTTGATCATAACATTGTTTTTAACCAGAAATTTGAAGAATACCTTAGCTACAATCCGGCACACGTGGTGCGATTGTATGGAAGTCTTGGTGGACTGTCAGCTCACACTATGACTTAATCAATTACGACGTACAACCAAAGCTCACGATTTATGTGTTCAAACTGAACGAGCTCACTGCACAGCTCAACATCTGCATTGCTAATAAACACAAGCTAACTAGAAGCTGAATCATATATACCCTGTCAACTGGAGGTCCGCAGATATTTCTGCCATATTTCTTTAATGATAGGAAGGGGGGATACAGATGAAAAGGGCATGCCTGCTATTGCCAAGGTGATTTCAGATGTTGTCTGTCAGTTTCTGCAGGTAAAATCAGGGGGAAAAAGTCTTGGATTCTTGGAATTGTGGCTCACACTGTTTCGTACGACCAAAATATCAAACATGTCAGAAATTCATCCAACTGATTGGGAGCAGCTGATTGGCCATCCTGCCTCAGGGTACACTGCTTGACTGAAGACGGCAGATCTGAGTTTACGCAGTGTTTCAATTCCTGTTTTCTCATCATGAATAGGACTCTGCAAAGTCACACAAGTTGATAATACAACAGGTTTGTCTGGAGGAAGTTTTTAAATACTACAATAGACATGTGGCTTGAGCTGCTTACTCATAACACTTTGTTGTTACTTCATTATGTGACATGTTTATTGCTTTCACGTGACGTCACACACATCACGGATTGAGGTTCTGGCAGGGGCTGCTTTTAGTGATTAAAAAAGTGTCCTGTGTGCTGAAAAAAAGCTGCACGTGTCCGAAACTTGCAGTTTATTTCAATATCAATATTGTGTCTAATAGTATCTCAATACAAGGCAAATAAAGGCTTAAACAAAGGCAAATCTGTGAACACTAAATTACATGTATTACACAGCACATTTTACTACTCCTTACTTACCGTTTTTTCTTAGTTGTTTTGCTCTTAATTCTTATTGTTAGTCATCATCATCAATCTGACGTTCTGCATTTGCTTTACTGTTTGTTTTCATGCATCTATGTCGCTGCTTATCCCCGCCTGCTGCATTTGTCAGTGTTTATGTCTGTTTCACAGTGTTGTTGTATCATGTGTGTTCCCTAAAAGCCTTACCAGGGACAAGGACTGCAAATAAGACATGGCTAGAAGTCCTATATACATTGCATGTTGCACTTTAATTAGAAATAACAATGCCGACATGTATTGTCCCTGACAAATAAACTGATCAATAAATAAAAATATGTGTTTGTCTGTGGTCATCAGGTGATGTAAACCTCCTTTAGAAGAGATGGTAAATTAAAAAGCTCATGCTGCAGCTTCGCGGACTGTTCAATGAACAATCAATCAATCAATCAATCAATCAATGTTTATTTGTATAGCGCCAATTCAATAAGTGTTATCTCAAGATGCTTTACAAAGAGCAGGTAAAAGACCTTACTCTTTGTTATGTCACAAAAGAAAAATGGGATGGAGGAGATGGGATAAGATGCAGGAATCCTTTGTATTCCTCGCATTCCTGTTGTCCACGCTTCCTTGCCGTGCTGTGGTGGAGGTCAGAGCAGGCCGGCGGCGGTTGTGGTGGCGACACAGTCCGATGGTGTCTGTGCGGGTGGTAGTAATGCCAGATCACCTCCATCAGGGTTGTGGCAGCTCCGTCTACTCGAGAGCTTGGCTTCTGCTGCCGGGACAAGGCCTCCCTGGCCTCTAACAGTAAAAGCCAATTGTATTTTTTGTTTTCTTAATAGCTAAATCTTCGGCTTCCATGAGCAGATTCCATGTCCAAAATGAGATCTGCTCGATGGGTATAAATATATAAAGAATATTGAACCATTATGATTATACGTAATTCTTATTCTGTGCTGTTATTTAGCGACTAACTAATGCAGGTGTCCGAGCTCTTGAGATGCTAATTATTGTTAACACTCAGAGAGCTCAGATCACTTTTCCTTTGGCTGATAAAACTGTGCAGAAGATACTGAAACAGACCTGCTGAAGGAGATCTGCTGTTTATCTCACTGATAGGACAGACTCCAGGAAAACAAGTGTTGAGAACACACACACACACACACACACACACACACACACACACACACACACACACACACACACACACACACACACACACGCCATGTGCTCATATATGTATTATATGCAAATTCTGTGTTGCGCCAGGTGCATCATGTCAAATGCGATGAGAAAAGACAACACGTGAGCACCGATAGCAAGCGGTTTTGTCGCGCGCCCCACGTATAGAAGGTGCAGTCCTCGTCTCCCTACCCTCTCCTCCATAAATTTCCTGTCTCTCTTCAGCTGTCATATCCAATAAAGGGCAAAAAGGCCCCAAAAATAATGCTATTAATACTATAAAGGTTTGAAACTGATGCATTAATGTTTTTAGTCTGTAGTCTCAGTGATGTAAAAGAAGGACACTGCTGCATCTTTGAATGTCTCATTTCACTTTAACAAACTCTCAGACAGCTCAGCTGACGAGTCCAAAGTCATATCCACCTGATGACATCACATGTCCTAACCTTCCATCTACCAGAAGAGCCTTACTTTATTTCAAAATAAAAGCACACAGCGAGTAAAGTACTACCTCACAAACTTGATTTTGAAATGCGCCTGAATATAAACAACAAAGCTAGTAGCGCTGAAACGTCACCTTTGAAGGTCAAAGCTTCTTTTAATTGGATAACGGTGTAAATTTCAACAGTTAATTGACTGAATCATGGGCAAATGAATCCATAAAAATAAAGAGATTGCCACTAATTGGTTTCTGTTTTCCTTGCCCTAAATGCATCAGAGGTAGCACAGTTGGAGTCTCGTATCTAAAAGCTAAACAGGTTAAGTGTTAAACGGGTCATGATGTCAAAACAAAGGCAGGCTGATGAAGGGGGGAAGTCGGTAGTGACGAAGGAGAGGAAGTAAGGAGAGGAAGAGAAGCTAGAGACAGTAGTGACTCTGTCCGCCTGTCTGTTCTGAAGGTGGAAACAGGCTTGTATGTTTTTCCCACACTGCTGATAGAGCTATCTGTGTCGGTCCCAGTCATCCTGGCTCTGTCCCCCCTCCAACCTCCGCCTCCACCTCAGCCCTGCATGTCTTACCGGCTGTCCTCAGGAGGAGCCAGCCAATAAAGATAAGCTTGACGGAGGAGCCAGCCAATAAAAGATAAGCCTCAGAGGAGCCAGCCAATAAAAGATAAGCCCCGCGGCATGTCTGTGACTTCCTCACTGATCTTCCTTCAGTAGATACAAGGCTCCACGCTGATATCTCTGGCGTCTCGCTGGTATCCAGAGAAACCCAACATACTGTATACTGCTCACATCGCATTAAAAAAGAAGAAGAGTTGTTCTGAAGCTGCCTGTAAATCCAAATTCTTCCCTTTTTTTGCCATGTCTGTGGTTAGGTCTTTACTCCCAGTAATGACAGTCTATTGTGGTTTCAGCATGAGCTCCTCTGATTCATCACGTCAACCACCTTCTTTAAAAATGTCTGTCTTTATTTCCTGCTATCTTAGCTGCGTTGTGCTGTACACAAGCGTGCTAGAGTTATACTTTCTGCCACATTGACAAACTGTAGACATACATCAAGTATTTTTACTTTCAGTTTCACTTCCAGGGGAAGTTTGTTGACCCACTGGTGGATTCCACAGCATCTGTGTGTTCTGTCGCAGCTGCGGTGTAGCTCAGTCAGCCCTCCGGGTCTGTTTGTGGAGCAAAGAGCAGCCATGAGCCGGACTCGCAGGTTCACAAGATCAACAGAGGACTACAAGACCGCACGGGCCTAAATCTAAAGCCTTCATTGTTGTTGACGCTTAAGGAGTGCAGGTCTCTGAAATGAAACAGACGAAGGATCTTGTTATTTGTTATTGTCCGTTCAGAATTGGCTGCAGATCGGTAAAGTCACAAAGTGTGCATCAGTCAGCAGTTGTTGGCCTTTATCCCATTTTAACACCGAGTGTTGATGTGCGCTTGGTCATTTGAATTGTTCCTGAATTACAGGTCAAGCTTCATCTTACCTGGAGAATTGTAGAATCTAAAGTGCGCTCAAACGCTTGTGTTCAATGAAAACAAGATGGACTGAATGTTTTCAGGCTCTAAAGACAGTGCAGGAAGTACGTTAGTATGTCGAGCAGAGGCATACCGACGCTAAGCTAGCTAATGTTAGCAGCACAGCTGACAAGCCAGGAACAAAGACTGTAAATATGAATGGACGAAGCCTGAGTGATTTCACCCGTCTGTTCCTGCAGGGGGCGCTGGAGTCCCATTGATGGCTGTCTCCATGCTGGAAATGCTGTCTCAGCCTAACATCAGGCTGAGAGCTGGATCTGAGGCGGGTTTTAAACCTCCTGACAAACCGCTACACTGCGCCCGCCTGTCAGTTATGTCAGCTACACGCCTTATTGTGAATAACTCTTATCCTTCATCAAATCAAAACAGATGAGTCATCAAAACATTCACCCCCCGTACAGTGTGTGTTGATCGAGACATGAGCTAATCAGACCTGTTTGGTTTTTTGAACCAGGCTGTAAACATGTTAATGTCTGCTGTAAAAACAGGCTTTTTTGAATGGGTGTGTATGTGACTTCCTGTGCTTCTGCAGCCAGCCTCTAGTGGACACTCAGGGAACTGCAGGATTTTGCACATCTGCATCGGCTTCATTTTTCAACACCGGAGGTTGCTGCTTGGCCAGGACAGACATACTGCCTGTTGCCTCAGTGTAGGCTGTCCCGAAGAAGGGTGAGACAGTCCACTGAAGTAAACACTAGCAGCAGGTTTGCCGTGCTCAACATGGCTGCTGGTGAAAATGTACTTACAGGAGTTTTGAAAAAAATCATCTTTTGGACGTTTTCAACCAATTCAGAATCAATTGCGATTCTGACGTGACATTTTTTCCAACACCTCTCGAAGTTTTGTACTTTTCACCCCTCCCGGTTCTTTTCTGATGTATTTGAGGATTCACTTTTTTTGTTATAGTTTGAGAATATTCTCCTCATTATAAAGAATAAAGAAAAATATAATTTCCCTCAGGATTAAAAAAAGTTTTATCTTTTTTAATCTTATCACTTTATCAAGCTTGACCAGTCTCTCCATCCATCCAATCAGCATCCAGATCTCTTACGTTTCCTCCTTCAATACCCTCTTTAATGTCAGGGATGTGAGCTGAGCAGATCCAAGATTTACGATAGACAAGCAACAGACAAAGTGTCACTGTGTGTCCGACTATTTTAGCCTTTTATATACTCCTGGTTGTGTACCTCGTCTGAAGTGGAGGCCTACACCGCAGGAATCTGCAGCACATTTGATAATCTGACAAATGTGTAACAACGGCATTTCTCCACGTGCTTCAGTTGTTTCTGATGGCCACTAATGGGAGGTATACATCGGACATTGGCACATGAAGACAGAGGAGACGTCTTTGAGCCAGCAGAGATAAAGTGAAAGTCCTGCTCTGCCTCTCACACACACACACACACACACACACACACACACACACACACACACACACACACACACACACACACACACACACACACCTCCTTCCACCCTAACAGCACCCTGGACCAGCCCCCCTGTTCTCTAGCCGCTAATGACGGACAGCTGAAGGCACACTCCCGGGGCGCCAATCAAATTTGCAGGCCTGTAATTGGATTACGGCGGGCAGGGGGGAGGGCTTTTATCTCTCTCTCTCTCCCTCTCTCTTGTTTGTGCTCTTGTCTGCGGGTGAATGATGGACAAAAGAGCGGCCTGTCAACGTCAACTCCAGGCTGACAGAGGATGTGTGTGTGTGTGTGTGTGTGTTTGTGTTTGTGCTGATTGTTTGGAGCCAGCTCTGACGGATGCTGAGTGCATCGACGTGACTTTTTATGCCTGTTTCTCTGGTTTTATATCTGGGTGGAAATGTTTGTAGGTATGTGTGCGTTCTTTGCAGTCGTCGGTGTGTGTGTTTGTGTGTTTGTGTGCAAGTTTGGAGCAGGCAAAGAGCTAAATATCACTTAGCTCATTGCCTCGTCTCTGTTGCCTTTTCACCAGAGCTCAACACCAGAGCGACACAAAGGCAGCTGTCGGCCGGCCAAGTCTCCTGAAGGGAAAAGATGACAAATCACAGACACAATAAAGCAAACAGCCACTGTGGAGACTCTGCTGAGTGAAGACACGGCTGAAGAAGCAGGGCCTGCGTCCAGAAAATGGATCTGTTTCCTGGATAGTGGAGATAAATAAATAAATAGTGAAAGACAAGAAATCCACGAGAGTAGGGCAGCCTGCAGAGAATACTTCCATCAACAAATACAAATCTAAATATCTGTTTTGTTGCTGGCTCGTCATCAACTCGTAGAAAAGCCCAGACCTTCAGCCAAGCTCATCAAAAACATGCAGAAAGTGTTTCACAATCTGAAGCCCAGGAGGCCTTGTCCTGGCAGCAGAAGCCAGGCTCTCCAATAGATGGAGCTCCCCCAACCTTCAGCGAGGTGATCTGGCACTACTACCACCTGACGTCCCTGACGCCCAGCCACCACCATCCGACTGTGTCGTTCCAAAACCACCGCCGTCCTCATTCAAACAGGAACGCGAGGAATACAGAGGAGAAATCCTTCCTGCATCTTATCCCATATTCTCTTTTGTAAAGCTTTCTCGAGATAACAGGTGACGTTTACGATATATTGCATTTACAAAACGCTCAAGGTTTAGCTCAGGTTTTTGCCATTTGATGAATTGAATGAATTTCCATCTGCAGTCTGACGTCCGACTCTTTAAGCAGACAATACAACAGAAGAAAATGCAGGCATATTAAAACAGACAATTAATAGTAATAATAATTAGGGCTGTCAAATGGTTAAATTTTTAATGTTGAAGGGGCCGAGGTCAGATTTGAACCCACAGCCACTATGACGAGGACGACAACCTGCTTTACAGCCTTTGACCTGCAGGAGCGGGAAGTTGATCCACCAATCACCTCCTGGGGCTGGCCAACCAACTTACAGACACAGGAAGAGAGCAGGCACATGGACACAAATTCGTCAAGAGGCTTAAAACCCGCCTCAGCTCCGGCTCTCAGCCTGTCGTTAGGTTGACTGAAAGTTAGGTTGAGACAGCATTTCCAGCATGGAGACCGCCATCGATGGGACTCCAGCGCCCCCTGCAGGAACAGATTGGTGACATCACTCAGGCTTCATCCTTGTTTATTGACAGTCTATGGTTTAAAGACTTTAAAAACATAAAAAGTGCAAATCCAAAATGTCAAAGTGCAAAAACAACACACACACAACCACCTTGTACAAACCCTCCAACACACAAACTCTAAATCTTCTGTATTTTTCCCGTGTGTAACTAACCACCAGCCTGTTTTCTCACAGCAGACACACAGGAGATAATCAGAGTAATGGCTCTATTAACTCACCACCGCTGACACACACACACACACACACGCACACACACACACACACACACACACACACACACACACACCCTGAGGCTCCTCACACACCACTCCTCTCCACACGACGTGTGTGTGCTGCTGTCAACATGACAGTAACGATGACGTCTGAACAACACACAGACTTACACAAACATATAGTGATGAGTGTGTGGTGTAATATCACAAAAATACACACCATCACCTGCTGCCTGGATTATGTCTGTGTCACATGGACGTCCGGTCTTTGTGGGATGTGGTGGACACTGAAGCTTCAGTGTTTAGCCAGCTCTGCATCGGTCTGTAAACCTTTCTGTGTTCTAACCTCTCTCCATTTTTCAAAAGCATCTCCAATATTGATCCTAGTTTGAGCACGTTTCTGCTCGTGGAGCTTATTAGAAACATGCAGAGGCTTTTTAGGTCGGGTACAATCACTTCTATCTGAACCAGTTCTCTTGCCCGCTTCCATCGCTGCAACACCTGTTGGTTTGACCTGATATCAACAGTAACTGCCAATTTCCACATATTCTGTGCGCGCACTACGCAGCCATTCGCTGCCCCATTCATCACTCAACAAGGAGTTTCTGAAACTTCCTGAAAGATCTACAGTCTCTCATTAACAAGAGACCAGACCCCCCCTCCCCTCCCTCCCCCTGCGTCCTTTAATCAACCAGCGACATGAGTTAGCGGCTCTGTTTCACACCATGACGCTCTCGGCTCTGGCTGGTGTTGGCTGAGGAAGGTGACAGGACCCGGTGTGAGAGCGCTGATAGGAGCTCGCTTTTCCAGGACGTTCCCACACGGAGCGTCTCCAGAGCCGCCAACACTGACAGCATGATGGGTGACAAGCGTGCCCGCTGTCATTTCAGCACTACTTATGGGACCACAGTTTCTGAGAAGTTGGATGACTGAGGCCCGACAATCTTTAGCTTATTTTTGTTTATGGGTTGATGGAAATACTTTGAAGCAAATTAAACCCGGCGGAACAATTCTGCCATTATGTAACTAAAATAGTTTGTCATAAGAAAATGAAAATAAAACAATTTCTTAGCACAGAAATAGTTTAAATTTACTAAGAATCTTTCTTTAAATCTCTGTTACTAACCACATCTTTTCCTGGGAGCTCCTGAGCTCTCTTAGGTTCCTCGGGATCGTTGGTGGACGCCACCCGCCCGTTGTTCAGCATTTTCTACTGGTATATTGGTAAACTGTATAAGACGCAGCCAACTTTTAAGGGGTGGGTCTTATACACCGGATTTAACTGTTTACTGTCGCAGGAAATAAAAATACAGAATGTCACATTTTACTGAAGTATATATTTATATTATATTTTAGTGCACTACTTAAGTTAGTTTATTTTGTAACTTTCATTCAGTTCCTCTAATTACAATCCATCATTTAGAGAAAACATGACGGCTTTTATTACCATGGAAACAGGTTTACGTCTCGAATAACTGGGTCAAAAATAGAGTGACAAACCCATTTGTCTGTTCTCGCACTGAGTCAGTACATGTCTGTTTTTAGGTGTTGTAGTGCGCTTTGTGTTCATGCTTGATATTTTTCTGTTTATGCATGAGTGTGTGTGTGTGTGTGTGTGTGTGTGTGTGTGTGTGTGTGTGTGTTGTGTGTGATTGCAGACAAGGCGTCTGGATGTTGCTGAGAACTTCCAGAGCCCTGCAGCAGAGTGCCTGTCTCTCAACCACGCCGGCTCTGAAACACACTCAAGACAAGTTAATCCTCCAGAGCTCGGCGTTATCTGCACCCAAAACCCACCCGCCCACCCACCCCCGACTCCTGACTCCCTCCTTTCCTCTCCCTCCATCACTGCCTCTCGCTCGCCCGTTTCTCTCAGTCTTCTTCTTCGTCCCTGCTCGCCCGCCCGCCCTCTCTTTGATCGATCGCGTACTTTGCTAGCACTCGTTCAGCCCTCCATTTGTTGCCTCGCAGATTATGAACGCCTCCATTTCTCAAACTGTCCACATCCACTTCTTAAAGCGAGCAGCTTCACGTGGTGAACAGGAGTGTAGGCTTCACACTACGTTCTTGTTATCTGCACATGTGGACTCGTACGTAGCTTTGTGTCAGTACATTTGTTCAAAACTTGTTTGAGGTTTTTTTATTTCTAGTCCGTGCTGTTATGGGGTCGAGGTGTGCTAATATTAGGCTTTGCTTCGTCTGTGCTCAGGTGGAAGCTGTGAAGCTGCTTTTCTTTTTCTCTTTCGGGCATTTTAAAACTTTTGATCGTAAAACTGCTCACACTCGCACAGTGAGAGCAGAGCCACGAGCCAATTCCCCGACGTCAGGGCTTTTTTCCACCTGATTGTTCCTGCACAAATAGACAGACAATGTGTGAAAGCACCATGGCAACAGCAGCCATAACAATGCGTCTTCCTGCTCAGATCACGAAAGATATGAACGTGAGAAACGTCGGCAGGAAATAGCTGCGGCCCTCCAGCTGACAGAGAATATTAGTTGCGATTTGGCTGCTAGTTAACTTGTGATTGATGCTGAGTGTGTGTGAAAGAGAGATTGAGAGTGCTTTGTGTGTTAGCATTTGAGCTGAGCATACTATGAGAAAACTAAAATACACATATCTGAACTCATCCTCCATCCGTTAGAGTTTTCAGAGGAGACCTTTTAGACAATTGTAAATGCTCCGTACTCAGGTCATGTTTGACATTCAGGTACAGTGTGAGTACATAAATCTTAAGGTGGTCATGGGTCGTAAACAATCGTACAGTGTGAGCTGACATTCCATCACCACCAGATTTATACAATCTTACAGTGTATGCCCGGCCAAATAATATTCAAATAAATATTCAAACTTTTTGGCCATGTCTAGTATTTTCACTGCATTTTTAAAAATGATTTGAGTCCACACGTAGTATTTTTGAAGACGTAGCTTTTTCTGTGCGTTTTGTACCTTTCAGAAAACATGCTGCGTTTTAGGTCACTGAAAACTCTCCTTTAGTAAAACTCCTTCCAGGGTGAAGATGTTCAGAAACTCTCTTTCAGGTGTTTCTGTGTAGACGGGGAAAACAGAGTTTTGTTCTTGTAACGTCACGCTGTGCGCCAGTTTCTCCTCTGTTTGACGTCAGTGTGCGACGCTGTCACTTTTGTTTACTTTAGATTAGTGCGATGGCAGATGTAATCAAACTAGCGCTGGTGCTAACGTGGCTAACTGGACTTTTTTCTCCCACTATGTTGACGAGCAGAGACGACCTGAATGGACTACCGAGGTCACTGCTGCTTCATACAACACTCCGACGACACAAACTCCCCACGAGGCCCGGCCCGGTCGGACTTTGAGTTGGAAAAATAAATGGTCATTGCAGAGAAATGACAAAAGAATTTCTGCATGTCAAGGACATAGTTGTTGACTTGGCGTGCTCATGACAGCTGTAACAGTGCGTTTTTGTGATTGCATTTGGACAAAGATGTTTTTGTGAGCTGAGCGTGTCTGGACGGGATTATTCTTTTAAAGCGGCGGAGGAAAATCTCAGTTTAAAAAATACCCGCCTACGTGTGGACTACAAGCTGCATAAAACTCCAAGCTGGCCACAGAAGGTGGAAACAGGAAACGTGGAGAAACACCGAATGTTATGTTGGTTTACTTTTTCAATGACGACCCTCGCAACGTGCTACTGACACGTTTTATGTGCTCACCCTTCCCATGCCTGATGACAGTGTATCAAGACGGATGGCTGGATTAGCAGCCTGGCCCTCGTGTCTGCTTGTGGCTCTTTCAAAGACGGGTCACATGAACCGGTGACCTATCCTTGTGCAGTCTGACGGCTGGGATGCAGAGCTCAGCATCAGACTCTCTCACACCATCCCAGAGCTGGATGCCTGAGGATTAAAGTGTGTGCTGAGAGGTACATCTGTTTTGTTTCTCTAATGCGCTAAGTACCTGTGAGTATGGGGTATGTGCACTAAAGTGTGTGCAAAAAGTTCTTTTCCTGATATTCACAGGTGTAAATGTGTGTGTGATTGCGTGTTTGTCCGAGTGTGTGCAGGGTTTACCTGGAAATTCAGTTGGTAATAAATACAGCGAGGCTTAAGAGCGTGTAAACACGTCTGCAGTACCAGACTGTGAAACGCTCTCCTGTTGGACGGAGGGAGCTGGGAACATGGAGCAGGTTTAGTCCCACATATATCCGTCTCTCTGATGGTTTAAAAATCATGGGAAAAACAATAATATTACCAATACTCCACTCCTCATACCCATAACCGTTTCTTATTAAGTCTTCTTAATTCAGGCTTTATTTTCCCCTGCTATTGCTCGAGATGTCCTGATGAACATATTTACAGCTGCGTTGTTTCCACTCCTGCACAAACTGGGGCTGATTTCAGGCCCACAGAAAATCCTAACTTTTTGCAGCTGAGTGTGAAGCAGCTGGGATGAGGGTCAGCACCTCCAAGTCAGAGGCCGTGGTTCTCTGCCGGAAAACAGTGGATTGCTCTCTCCGGGTGGGCAGTGAGTCCTTGCCCCAATTGAAAGAGTTTAAGTATCTCTGGGTCTTGTTAACAAGTAAGGGTAGGATGGACCGTGAGATTGACACACGGATTGGCTCGGCGTCAGCTGACCTCGGCTGAGGGGTAGAAAATGGATGAACGTGGGTGAGATTTTCGTGCTGGATTTTTCTGTGGTGTGAGGTGCGTTCAGAGTGATCTGATCTGCTCTGAAGAACGTCAGAGCCGCACAGACTTCACATCGTAAATACTGAGCATTCAACATTTATGATCTGATATCCTGTGGTGTGAGGGGAACTTGAGGACAGCCGAGAACACGCTCTGTGGATTCTCACGTGAAGTAAAAGAAAAGAGGGAAGCACAACAAACACAGCTTACCTCCAGCTCGAGCTCTTACATGTACAGCCTCTGTTCACACTGACTTCACAACTTCATTCATTGCTTTTTCTTTGTCAATTTTCAGTAAAAAAAATATGGTGTGTTCCATTTACCTCAGTTGTCAGGTGTCGAAGCTGGGAATGAAGTCACACCCGAGTTAACTGCCTTGTGCTGCGAGTTGGCGAAAGTCGGAAAGGCTCATGCACACCTCCAGGAGTACCTCTGTCGTGTTAGCTAATACCAGGCAATAACAACACACTACGTGATCATTGGTGTGGGAATGCAACATGACAACATGTCCACAGCTAGAACTTGCATGTTACAATTAGTGTGATTTATTTATTTACACAAAAACAAGACAAAGTTGCAAATAAACAATCCAAGGTACAGCTGCTACTTTGCTTTCCGTTATGGTAATTAATGTCATCTTACTTTGTGCAGTTCAGTCTAAAAAAACCTCTGAATGCACTCAAGTATAAACTGAATTAAACATATTTGTGTGATAATCTGCCGGGATAAAGTGTGAAGTTCCTCACTCACGCAGTATCATCCTGTCCCCGTCTGCTCCAGCATCATCGCCGTTCTCTCCCCTCGGGGTTGATATTAAAGTCCGTCGACTCTTTCAAAGCATTTACCGTGTCAAGGTGCAAAGTGGGCCGCCATTCTCACCCAAATCCTCCCAAAGCTCCCTTCTCTTTCCCAGGTGGAGTCTACGGGGAGGCAGACCAGTCTCCACAGGTGAGAAGATGACAGCCTCTCTTCAGCAGGGCTTAGCTCCTCTTGTGTGGCTCTGAGGCTCTCAGGCCTGCGGATTCCCCGAGGGCCGTGGTTGCAGTTACACCCTCAAACACACAAGGTACACAGCTCTGTTTAGATCCACAGGGATGAATACCAAAATGAGACATACAGCAATTTGTGCTGCAGTTACAACAGACGTGTTTATGCTCTTTGAAGAGGGTGGATCAGCGGACGCCGGCGGCTGTTTCAGTCTGTTAACACCAACAATAATGAATCAAGTGCGAAAGCTGAAGAAAAACCCCGAGAGATCAAAGACAAAAAACAGCCGTCAAGTGGTTTCAGTCGTGGCTTGTCAGTGACCTCAATGAAAAGAGGCGTTTAGCCACGTCCTGTTTCATTAACATGCTCAAGGAAGTCTTTCACTTGAGCACTAAACTTGTAGTCGATTATTTAGATCCGGTAGAAGAAGAGGTTTGTGCCAAGAGGGATTTTAGAGGGCCTCTGCTTTATACTTTTTATGATTCATCTTCTGCATTTATTTATTTAGCAGATCATCTTTGAACGTACAGCGAGATGTTGTAATTGGTCATGAAACAGACTGAATGAGATGTAGATGTCTCATTATGACTAATAAAAGCTAAGGAACAGCGGAAGTCACATACACAGGACTTCCAGCACAAATTAAAATGTTTACAGCCTGGTACAAAAAACTAAATAGATCTGATAAGTTATTGTCATTATCGGCACACACTGTACGGGGGGTGAATTTTTTAAATGGCTCCGTTTTGATTTTGAAAACGATACGTGTATACGTGTGCGATGTAACTGTTTGTCAGGAGGCTTAAAACCCGCCTCAGCTCCAGCTCTCAGCCTGTTGTTAGGTTGACTGAAAGTTAGGCTGAGACAGCATTTCCAGCATGGCGGCTGCTGCCGATGAGCCTCCGGAGTAACAGATGGCTGACGTCACTCAGGCTTCTTCCATTAATATTTACATGGCTGTGTCCAGCTCCACCGCTACCTGTCGGCCCCCATCTGCCTTTTTTCAGCTGATTCCACATGTTGAATTGGTGTTGGTTGGCTTCAGTGCGGTTGGTGAGGGGAATCACTCTGATTGGTTGTTCGGCAAAGCGAATCAGTGTACGAGAAGAATAACGGAAGTGACGAAAGCAAATAAACGACTTAAACTTTTTATCAGACGTTATTCTGGATTAGAAGTACCTATATTGCGAGTGGTGAGCAACAGCGGTGTGAAAATGGTCTTCAGGTATCATAATAACGGTTTATTTATCCGCATTCTTCTCCGTCTTCTTCTGCTTGACCTTTTTTGGAATGAGGATTAGAGACTACCGCCGCCCGCTGGCATGGAGAGTTGTTTCCTCTCACGCATGCGCAGAGCGTACGTGGTGGTTGGCCGTCAGCTATAGTCTTTGCGGTGTGTTAAAGTGCAACTTTTTAGGCCAAGACAAAGGCGACGCCACGGGCGGCCTTCGTCGCCACTAGTTCTTTGCCGTCTGTTTGGTGTCAGGGCTTTTATGGTCTTTTTGCAACCTGTGAGAGCCGCAGATATTTCCAAGAGATTTCCGTGAGCACTCAACACTTTCCTTTGAGCAAGTAAAAGTTCTCTTGACCAAACGGCTACTTTCTGGTGCGCTCCAGACAGTTTCATTTCAGTCCACGTCCCTATAAAAGTTCTATAGAAAGGTATTATAAAACCACCTTTCACTGACTTTTACTAAACACATTTCAGATGCACACTGTGGAGGCAGGGTGGTCCGCTCTCGAGGAACAGGAAATCAACATCTCCTCGTATACTCGTAAAAGCTGACACAAGCAAAACAACGGCTCGTAACAAACGGCATCCTACTTCCCATCGCAAGAATGAGCGAAAGTGCAAGAGGGCGGACTCGAAGTTGGTTGGCATTTTTTTAACGGCCACCGGTTGTTGTTTTTGACGCCCGGTGTTTAGTCAAGGAAGAGAAAGTTCTCAGTTCCCACTCGGGAGCTTTTGTTCTGAACTTGACAGCTTCTCATCCATCTCGAGTGAAAAGTCAAGACAGTTTGAAACACACACGCCCTCGTCACCACTGGTCCTAACAGGAAACATTGATGATCGTCTTCCTGTTTAATGAGCCAAAGATAGAAACCATCCTGACTAAACAGCAGAGAGTGAAAGCACACTCTCTGTGACAGCAGGAGAGCAGCTTTTACCCTTTTGCATTGCTGTTATGTTGCTTCAACATGTGTATAACTCCGGTTATCACATACAGAGAGATAGAGATTTGGTGGTTTAAAAAATTCATGTTTAAGGGCTTACCACTTGCAGAAAACTCTTGAAAAACTCCTGATATTTGCAGGAGGAGCTGCATGTGTGAATTTTTAGCTCGGACTTCACCCGGAGTTTCTCCTGCCAGACTCCTACTATTTTTTCCGCAGCAAGGCCGAGTGAGCTGATGTGAGAACGCAGCAGGATATAATCAGGAGAGTATAGGAGGGGGAGTGACGTTTATATACTTTGACTGCTGCACGGTGATTAGAGTGTATGCACGCGGACGCCACGATCTCTGAGCATGTAATGAAACGGCTGCATTAAGTTTTCTGTTCTCCAGTATGTTCTTCACTCTTTTGTGGAAATTGTGATTCTGTTGACCTCAGGAGACCCCCCGCCCCCCCTCCTGTCTGACAGGGATAGTCTCCGGCTGTGAGGAGCATGTGTGAACAGCTATAAGGAGAATATCCGGAGCAGTCCTCCTGAAACTATCTAGATATTTTCAGGAGTGCATATGTGAAAACCGCTTATGTGACTTCCTGTGCTTCTGCAGCCAGCCTCTAGTGGACATAAGATGAACTGCAGGATTTTGCACTTCAGCATCGGCTTCACTTGTCAACACCGGAGGTTGCTGCTTGGCCAGGACAGACATACTGCCTGCTGCATCAGTGTAGGCTATCCCGAAGAAGGGTGAGAGGTTGCCGCTTGGTATGTAGTCCTGGTATTGTTTGTATTTCAATGGACTTTTTAAATTCCAAACCTATCAGAAGCACAAAACTGTATTAATATCCAACATTTCTGTCATTCCACGACCACCGTGCTGCTCTGAAGACTCACGTGTCTGCTATCTGTTCAATGTTTACTCTGGTATTGATGCATATTTGTGATACCAGCGTTTGTCTTTGAGCTGTGCACCATATATACTACCTCTTACCCTCCTCATTTAGTGATCAGAAAATAAACTTTCAATATCCACCAACAACCAAAACAAAAGGGAAACTCACTCAACAAACACCTAAATATGCCGTTATCTGAGTTTATGTTCGAATCAAAAGCTCTGAAAGAGTATTTGTGCTTTAGCAGGACAGCAGAGGAATGTCTCCGTGTGTGGTGGGGGGGGGACAATCATCATCATGAGGAATGATAACAGTCTGACGGTCTTTATTTGGTCTGGCTCCGGCTCTTATCTACCTCTGACTCGCACAACCAAACCATGTGCTCAGTATCGACCAATCAGAGACAAGCGTTGGACTGAAGAGAGCCAATCCAACCAGAGGCAGAGCAAAAAACAAAGAAAAGGCAGATATTTTCTGCGAATGGGAAATCAAATCTAGACAATAATAATGTATTCAAGAGAATGTGGTTTGTGATAAGATGAAACAGTGATGAATACAAACACACCATCGCTGTGCTCGGAGGCAGACGCTTGAAGTTTAACAGGATGCATCAATGAAAAAACGTGAGCAGCGTTATGTTCACCGTTTTATTTGCTATATCAACACTCTATACACCTATATTCCACACAGATTCTTCCTTTCTTCCTCCAAAATAAAAGAAAGATGTTGATCCACACATCTGCTCGTGCTGACGAAGTAATCCATGAAAATGTATCTCACCTTGGAACATGTGACCACAACGAACCACAGACAGCTGTGAGGTTTAGGCGTGATGCGAGTCATCCTCAATCATAAGGGTTGCTAAATTTCTAGCTCGGTCGACCAGATAGTTTAGACTTAACCATCCCAGCAGGCTCCTGATCCTTTAGCCTGGCCAGATAGTTTAAAACTGACGAAGCCAGTTGCCTTCAGACCTTTGAATTTACCATGACCTGGAGGACTGAGAACCTGCACAGTTGTTCGAACAAAATAATCTATTCTAATTCTGAAGTCTCACAGTATCCTTTAAAAAAAAACATTTTGATACCCTTAATCACCAGAAATGGCACCTGATGACATCATCAGATTGGGAACTGAGCTAATCTCAAATCTTGTTGTCGGTCAGCAGCAGCAGCGGCGGCGGCAGCGTGGTGTGACGTGTTGCGTCAGACTTGGAGCCGCAGAGCTAGTTGGCTGGTTTGGGATCTGGCTCTGTGAGGCCACAGCAGTGTTTATGGAGCCGGGCTGGAGATTAGCATGACTGCAGACACACTAACAAACACACACACACACACACACACACAAACACACACTCTCTCTCTCTCTGGGTTTCCACACTGAGGCTGCTCGCCATTAATACTCGCTGCTACACCCGTTCCCTTTCTTCAGGGGGTCCCCTTATCGTAGGCCTGGAGAGTGGAGCAGTGGCACTATCTGCAGATGTGGGGAGGATGTGAGTGTGTGCGTGTGTGTGTGTGCGTGTTTGAGTGTGTGTGTGTGTGTGTGTTTGCAACAGAGAGAGAGATTGGAGTGCAAGCGGCTGACATGAAAAGGGTCAGAGCGTCAGATATGACTGTCGCCAGCGCCGTCATGCCTCGGAAACTCCAACGCAACCCAACAAGGCATCAAGGGAGGAGATCACTGCGGCCTTATCGCAACACAGCGCTAATATTCACTGATGCTGCTGAAACATGAGCACACAAGGTGATGACCTCATAACGGCTAATTGCCTTCACTTTTCAGCAACACGAAAAAATGTTGGCTTTCTATTTCGCCACCCAGAATCTAAAGTTTTTTATTCATGAGAAATTACTCAGATTTGAGGTCATGAAGCTTCACGTGTTGAAGATACGAAGGATGAAGGAGAGCCTCGTTAAGATAGGTCATACATGTTTAGAGTATCACTCGGGGTTATGTACATATACAGTACATGACCAACAGTGTTTGTGTGTATGAGTGTGTGTGTGTGTGTGTGTGTGTGTTTGATAAGGAGCAGGGTGATGGCGCCATGTTGATCCTCCTCTCATCAGCACTGCAGAAGTTCCCATGCTGTCCTCATGCTTTAATGAGAGCGTGTGTGTGTGTGTGTGTGTGTGTGTGTGTGTGTGTGTGTGTGTGTGTTCTCTGTGAATGTGTTGAGCAAATCATTTCAGCCAATCGTGTCTTTACTTATTTAGACTTAACGGGGCTTTAACTCTCATAATGCACTGATACTTCCCACAGTGTGCACCTCATTCTAACTTCTATTTGTCCTTTAATTTCTTACTTAAGAGCTACTTGTGTTGACATTTCTTCACTGTTTTTCCATGCCTATTTGTAGTATGCTTATGTACCCGGTCTGGCTTGATACTCTGTGTGCTACGCTAAGTTCTCTGCGTTGTGTTGTGTGAATATGGATGAGACGAAGACCAATGGATCCAACTGGAGCAGGATTATTTTTACATGTGTAAAATAAAATACATTCAGTACAGCAGCTTCTACATGCACGCCTCTCCTCAGCGGGGTCTCAGGGCGTCTGAGGAGAGTAGCGCAAATCTACAGGATGTGACATCATCGCAGCAGACCGAAAAAATGCCCTTTGAGTTGTTGGTTTTTTAAAGTCATATTTTTTGGCTATTTTTGCTTTTATTAGATAGGCCAGCCGAAGACAGACCTAAAACGCAGAGAGGAGAGAGTGGGGGGACGACACACAGCAAAGGGTCGAGGCCGGATTCAAACCCACGGCCGCCGCAATGAGGACTGCAGCCTCTGCACATGGGGCGGGCATCATAACCGCTAGGCTATCCGGCCCCCCTTAAGTGATGTTTTTACAAAAAGAATCGTATTCTGCTTTCTTTTAGCATAAAATGTTTCACTCATTGAGAATCTTTATCGTGGAAAATGTAAAAAATGTATTTTTTTCCGTTGTTTTTGAAGGTCATATATAAGGTCATCAAGGTCATCAAGGATTATTCATTTCAGTCTGTATCATCACCAGATATAAAACTCCTCTCAGAAGCTTTAAGTTAGTTTTACATTTATATAAACTGCATCTACAAAACGACGTCACTGTACCTGTGTGAGTAGCTGTGTGTGTGTGTGTGTGTGTGTGTGTGTGTGTGTGTGTGTGTGTGTGTGTGTGTAGCTGTGTGTACGTACCTGTGTGAGTAGCTGTCTCCAGAGAGAGGCATTCTGATACTATTGTTAGTGAAATCTAATCTCTGTGTGTCGTATTGGGTAGGGGGACAAGGGGACTCGGCACCAGGGTGTGTGTGTGTGTGTGTGTGTGTGTGCGCGTGTGTGCGTGTGTGTGTGTGTGTGTGTGTGTGTGTGTGTTGGGAGGACATTGTGCTGAGCTCGGGTCTTCAGTAGCCTCTTCCTCCATTAATGCTCCATTAGCCAAATTAGAGGCCTAATTGGGGAGGCGAGGAGAGCTCTCTCAAAGGCAGCCTGTGTGTGTGTGCGTGTGTGTGTGTGTGTGTGTGTGTGTGTGCGTGTGTGTGTGTGTGTGTGTGTGTGTGTGTGTGTGTGTGTGTGTGTGTGTGTGTGTTGGGTCATTTACTGTAAAAGAAGACATCTAAAAGGACATTTGATTTCAGAAAGGAGGGCTGTTATCAGCAGGGCCTGTGAATGGGTAAAGGTGCAACTTTGGATGGGAACTGTTGGTCTCTTTGGACGGATCAGCGCTCTGACGACAGCAGCTGATGCTAATGGACCGTCCCGAGGCCTTAAAGGACAGGCGGCTTCCAATTTGATTAGCAGGTTATTAGCTAATTAGCTAGCTACTTAGTGTGCTTGTTGCCCTTAAGGCCTGGAGGTGGGGAGGGAAACTGGAGGAGACACGAGGTTGCTGTGTATTCATTCAGTGAGTGAGTGTGGAGAGCAGCGGGTGCGAGTGTGTGCAGTATTTACGTGAAAAAGAGAAATAACATTTTGTCTGCCAGATAAAGAAAATAAATGTTATCGAGAGCAGTGGTTCTCAACCGGTCGAGCCTCAGGATCCACCAACTACTCCTTCATGAAAATCACAACCCGAATTTCTGATCTTTTCAATCAATCAGATTTATTTAACAAAAAACTGTGTCAGTGCTCCTCCTGCTGCCTTGCCTCTCAACATGCAGGTTTGCCTTCAGGTAGAGGGGGGCGGAGTCAGTTCATTTGATGTCATGTACCTGGGGAAGGCTAGGTATTTACGCTGGCTTCTCTCTCTCTCTCGCTCACCATCACCAACTTTGGCCTCCGCCGCAACACCACACACTCATTCACCATTGCAATCACCATTTATCTACAAACTGCACATTATTTTATTAGGATGTTTTGCCTTTTTTCAGTTAATTTTAAATGACTCTAAAACTGTTTGGTCTCTGTGTTTGTCCAGCTCACTGAGCCTGGGGGTGGCACCACTATCATTCCCTCATCACACGCAGAGGTGCTGCTTGTCAACAGGCAAGGCAGGCAACTGCTTGGGGCCCCTGACTTGTATGGGGCCCCTGATGGCTCACAATCTTAAACCAAAGCAGTGGCCCAAAATGTGCAAAGTTTTTAATGACAGTAGGAAACCTCCCTAAGGGGGCCCCATGTAACAGCACTCACTCTCGTGTCGCTGCTACGCGTTGCGTGCATTAATGCTTTGAAAACCAAAGTTTGTGCACGAATGTCAACAGAAAAATTAAGTGGAATTATCCGTCTTTACCGTCTTTAAGAGAGAGGGGCCCCCAAATTGTTTTTTGCCTATAGGGCCCCACCAGACTCTAGAATCGCCGCTGATCACATGTGTATAAAAGAAATGTGTGAGGATGAAATACTTGGTCCCACTGAGCTGAAGTGTCTCTTCATTGTTGGGTCGCGGACGTGTTTACTGTGAAAACAGAGCAGCATCCAGGTATTGTGCAGCACTCAGGCTGCAGAGAAGAATGGATGGTGGTTTGACATTTTTCTGCTCTGAGACGAATCAGAGAGACGGAGGAGCAGAGTGTGTGTGGTCCCATATTACAAAGATACAGTTTGTGTTCATGGTGTCCAGGCAAAGACAGGCAGCCGCACAGTTAATAAAGGATCCAATAAAAGACACGAGACGACATGCATATAGGCAGGACATCTACTGCTGGGGCGGCGCTGGCCGAGTAGTTCGTTTGCTCACCCTATGTACGGAGGCTACAGTCCTCAAAACGGGCAGGCCGGGTTTGATTTCGACCTGTGGCTCCTTTGCTGCATGTCCTTCCCCACTCTCTCTCTCTCTCCCTGATTTCTGACTCTATCCATCGTCCTGTCTCTGTCATAAAAAAGGCATAAAAAAAAGCCCCAAAAATAAATCTTTCAAATGTAATGTATCCGCCTCCAAGTTATTAACATCCTCATAAAGCATCCAATGAGAGCAGCTCGTTAAGTTTCAGGTCTTTTTGCAATTTGCTAAAAGGAAAGGGAGCAGCAAACTTAAACGCCTTTTTCCTCCTTTAAGTTCTGACTTTTAGAAGAGACACGAAGAAAAGATCCCGGGACAGAAGATCGTAAGGTCCTGAATGGTCTGGATTTGATTGGACCAGAGAAGGTAGGCGGTTTTAAGGCACCCCCACACGGCCGTTTTGGACGCCCCTCGGTTTGCCAGATATGAGAGCAGTTATCAGGTCAAACCAACAGGTGTTGCAGCGATGGAAGCGGGCAAGAGAACTGGTTCAGATAGAAGTGATTGTACCCGACCTAAAAAGCCTCTGCATGTTTCTAATAAGCTCCACGAGCAGAAACGTGCTCAAACTAGGATCAATATTGGAGATGCTTTTGAAAAATGGAGAGAGGTTAGAACACAGAAAGGTTTACAGACCGATGCAGAGCTGGATAAACACTGAAGCTTCAGAGTCCACCACATGGCAACCTGCGTGAGCATCCACTCTAGAGAGGAGGAGGGGAGGGGGGAGACTCTACAATGTTTTGAATTTATGCATTGGTTCAGATGTCCAAAAATAAATTACAGACACTGAGCAGTTACTTGGTTATTTCTTTCCTTTAATCGAGAGGAGAAAAACCCCTGTTTCCACCGTTTTATCAGTCTCCTGTTACAGGTGACATAAATAACGGGTCCTGATGGTAGGTCGAGTTAAAGTCAAGACATTGTTGGTTTTTACAAACTAATAATGATGAATGAATCCTGCTTTTTTCTGTCTCAATTGTTTGACATGATCTCTCCTTCAAAACACGACTTAATCACAGATGCCCCAGAGGCTTCTGGGTTTTATTATCCACCATCACATCTCCGCCTTCACTCCTCACACAGTCAGGAAGTGTCTTATGATGGTTAATCAATAAGTTTAATGGCTGTTTCAGGTCTTCATGGAGAGTCTCTCTCTGGGGGGAACGGAGGTAGGTGATAATCGATTATGATGTGATACAGATTAAACAACAAGCGTGTGAAATACTTGGATCAGATTTTTCTATTTTGACATGAATCTATCGTCAAACATTTGATTTTCTGGTTACATTTGACCCTCGTGTAGAAGCCCAAACTTTGTAAATCTGTGACTATATAAAGCCGTCTTGTATCCCAACGCTTGCTCTATCCAGACACTTAGCTGTGGTTTGCCCTCTCTTGAGCCTCTGTGCCGATTTCTAGAAGAATCGAAGCCATGGTGGATAACTGGGTTACGGAGCCTGTAATTTGTAAGTAATAGAAGTTGTCCTGGCTGAGGGCACATACATTTGGTCCTGGAAATGTTTTTTAACGTGGGGGGCTGGGGGCAGCGAGGGGAACGAATCCAAAGAAGTCTATCCACTTCAATCCTGGTAAACGGGGACAAACAGGATTAAGTTGAGGGAAGCGGGTTGGGCAGAGGGCGAGCTTACCTTACCTCTGGACTTTCAACAGCTCTGAGTGGATGCTGCGAAAGAGCAGAGGAAGAATGGTCGAACGCGGTCATTCTTTCAGCCGGCCTGGTCAGCATTTAGTTCTCATTGGTGGAAAGGAACAAAGAGGCGAAGGAGATATTGGAGTTCGGCCTGTAGTTGAAGGTTTTAGAATGGTTTGTGCATTTGGTAGGGGCCATTTATTTCTATAACTTGAATATGCATGTGAAAGTGGTGGCTCGATTAAGACTTGTGACATCATTAAAGGCTCTTGGTATGCAAATTAAAACTAAATGTGACTCATGCAAGATGGCGACTTCTGGTTGAAGAGGATGTTGCATTTTTTATGGCAATGTTTGCTTCAATGATGTTAAGGCTGGAACCCTAAATAAAACCCTAACTCCCATGTGTGGCTCTTTCCAAGCCTCTTAAGCCGTGCACACGCTGTAGTCATACGACTCATTTTGAAGTCGGGCTGAATTTAAGCGTTGTTGGTCGTGTAGTGTACACTGAGGAACGTTGGCAGATTACATCCCAATCAGCTGCTCCCAACCGGTCAGACGATTTTCTGGCATGTTTGAAATTTTAGTCGGACCACTGCACACAATTGTACAGTACGAGAAGAGCCACGACTCCGCAGCATTTTAACCCTGTGTCAAGGTCAGCTCAAAACCAGTGACAAATGTGAGGAGTAAACAAGATGTTACTAACACAAATATGATTAATTTATTAAGTGGTACAAAGGGCGGCTGTGGCTTGGTTGGTAGAGTTGATGGTCTCACAACAGGAAGGTCGAGGGTTCGATCCCCAGCTCCTGCAGCTACATGTCCAATGTGTCCGTGGGCAAGACACTCAACCCCAAGTTGCACCCGCTGCTTCGTCGGCGGCCTATGAATGTCTGTAAATAGCTTAGTTACTTCTGATGGACACTTCACATAGCAGCCTCTGCCATCAGTGTGTGAATGTGTCGGTGTGACCTGCGGTGTAGAAGCGCTTTGAGTCGTCAGAAGACTAGAAAAGAAATATACAAGCTCAAGTCCATTTACCATTTACATTTTACACTCTGTTGTGTGAGTGTGTGCATGCATGTTTTTGGAGCGGTACACAGATCTGATTCTGACCTCAGCCTTTCCATATGAAACTTTATCGTCAGTTGTCAATGCTCCGTCTTGATTTAACTCTACAGCTAAGAGTTAGGTACCATTAAAGAAACCGGTGCAGTTTTCAAATATCCTGGACTTTTGCAGGATCTCTCACACAAACACATTTCTTTTCCTCCTTGCAGAATCTTTCTTAAAGATTGTAAAAACGGCTCCTCTCCCAGCAGTCGTGTCCAGCCGCACTACAGTTATAGCAACATTTCACTCCGGGGGCTTGTAATTGAATAACTCCATCCCTATAAAAGCAATTGTACGGTTATTATCTTCTTAGGGCCCCATCTCTGTGGAGTGGCACTTAGGAGCTGGATAGTCCGAGGGACTAATCTCATATTTGGATTTTCTTAGTCATCAGATTCGCCAGTGTCCTTGCTGCTGCGGCCCATTCCTGCCGGTGTGATGATGATGGGTTTGCTGTGACCTCCCAACTATTGAGAGTGTGTCTGTGTGTGTGTGTGTGTGTGCGCCTCAGTATTGGCAGGAGTTGGCTCATCAATGAGGTCACTATCGGGCGTGTGCGTGGCGACGCTGTGAGTGTGTGAGGTCATTTAGCACATTCTCGGGGTCTGCAGGAGGGAGCGGCGAGATGTTTGAGGGAGGGAGTGAATATGGATGAGATTGATGGACTGCCAGAAGGAATTATTCTCCGGAGCTGATCAATGTCGCCCAGTTAAAACCTTGTGATTTGATTAAGCTTGACCACTTAGCTAATCTCCCTCTGTGAATCCATGTAAAGCACATGCAGAGACGAAACACTTACCGGAAGTTATGCTAACGTACAAAAGACGCTAAATGAAACATTTTATATTTCACAGAAGAGCGGTGCTTTAAGGATAGTTCTGCTCTTTACAAGGGTGTGTTGTTTTTTGTCAATAAATGATGTTTCAGTTACAAACTCCTCATCACTCTGACGTGACTACAGCATAATGTGTTGGTTCGTTAACTTCAGATTTTCCTTATTGACTAGCTGTTTAAGACATCAGTCAACGAGTCATCGCACGCTCATGTTACTCATTTAATTGCATATATATTTTTGGAATATCCTGTGACGACTCGGACATTTCAAATTACACTGTAGTCATTTTCAATATGTTATAAAGGCAACAAACTCAACCATCGATATGAAGCACATGAAGCTGGCGACTTCCTGCTAACATCAAAGCTTGTGTTTCTCTGCACAGGAGGCAGAAACTGTAAAACATCTTCTTAATATCCAGTTGGTTTATGAGCTTTGAAGCCAGAGCCTCACCCTTCACAATTTGGCTGCCAACTCCGTCTGCTCCTCCCGGGGGTGAAAACTGTCAGAGGGCACGCTAGACGATGGGTGTCAGACTAAATAAACGCCGGGCAGCCAGGCTTATTTGTACGGCGTTAACAGTTTGACTCCAGCACGCCTCCTCAGCTCCGTCCAAAAAGAGCCTCTCCTTCATGATGAAGACACGAGCAGTTTGCAGAGACTGAAGGATTTACAGGGAAAATATACACTCTGGATTCAAACATATACAAAATGTGGGTTTCTCCAGGAACGACGCGCACGATGAAAAAAAGCTCACGTGGGTTCCAGCCGGTATTGATCTTCTAACATAGGATTATACAGTCGGGCTCTATAGGCTTAGCGGCCTTTAATTCCCTCACAGAATAGATAGACTGACTTTGGCTCTATACATATCTGGATCAATGCAAATCTACTTTCGCCCCAGCGGTTCAATTTTAAGCGAATTCCATTAGCCATAAGTAAAAGTTTTCTTGGGTAATGTGATTACAGCGGCGGGGTGGAGGAGCGCCTCAACCCCGCCGAGTCTCTCAGAAAGCGGTGAAATGTTTCTACCCCTCCCTTTCCTCTTTTTCGTTTTCAATCTCGCTCTCTGCACGCTCTCTCTTTTTGTCTTTTCATCCGGAGTGACCTGCAGCAGTCGACGAGGAAGTGAGGACAACGCAGAGAGACGAACTGGTTACGAACACACACACTTAGAAAACACGCGCTACATTCACAGGCACACGCAGAAGGGCTGATACACTCGTCGTGTTTTTGAGGACTGACTCTATCAATCATATGTTTCTGTGCATGAATTTGCGGTTTTCTTCTTTCAGCATGAGAAAATAAAAAGACCTAAAGCAGCATCAAGACGACGAGTCAGTTTCATCAGTTGGTAAAACATTTAGATCAAGAAAACAATAGTTTCAGTTCTTTTATTTGATCATTTATTTCACTATTTATCCCGCTTTTCTCTGTCTATGGTTGTCAATTTCAACATTTTCATTTATCAGAATTAATTCTACGAAATAAGCTATTTGAAAATGTTTGTTTTCATAATTGTGCAAAACTAATTTTTTGATCTAAAAACAAAACAATTTGAAAAAATAACAGAAATGTTTGTTAATTTTTTGCCATAATTTAGTCCAACACTTTTTTCCAAAAGTTATCAAAGCCAGAGAAATCCGTAATTTCGTAGTTGTAACCCGACGTGTCTTGTCGAGGCAGCCGCCATGACGAGCCGCCATGACAGACATGAAATCTTTATCGTTGCCATGGAAACACCTGTTACGTCAAAGACCGCTGCATAAGGAAGCGTGAGCTGCTACTGAAAGCTGCCGTACCGTCGCTGTATGTGCTGCTGTGATAAAAACGTTTCCTGCAGCGATGTAAATTAACATCGGTCTGCTAACAGCTGCATGTGTCTGTTCGAGTGAAGGCGGTCCATCCTGTCTCCTGTCAAGATGACTTGAATGCATGCACATCCTGCACCAGCTCGTAGAGTCACTCATTTGGAATATTTACAATAAAATCCAGAATATAAGTCTCAGCTCAGCCTGGAGGGACTTGGGTCAGGAACCAGAGGGTCGCCGGTTCAAGATGCACGGTGCGGACCAAGTCTGGGAGTTGGTCTGGGAGCTGTAGAGGTACCGAGCTGCCCCTGAGCAAGGTGCTGGACCCCCAAAATGCCCTCCGCCCCCCTCATTCTGACATCTCTGTATTAGTGCACGTCCGTAGGATCGTGTTTGTGCTTGTGTGTGTGTAGCATGTCTTAAAAACAGAGTGAAGAGAAATCTCCCCTTGTTGGATTGATAAAGGATATCTTCTTCTACTTCTTCTTCTACTTCTTCTTCTTCTTCTTCTTCTTCTTCTATAAATATGTTTATGTTGAACATGTGTACTAGCTGTAAATATGTACACATTTGTTATTTAAACCCTACGGCATTACAATTTAAAAACGATGCTTAGTGCAGAATAAATGTTTTAGAATTAATCCTGAAAATAAAAATATATTGTTTTAGTGTTTTCACAGGGGGTTCTCTTTGAAGTAGACTTGAGGAAAAGCCACCTGAGGGAGGTTTTTGCATCTTTAATAAAGTCACGTTACAACAATGACTCTATACATTTGTGTAATCCTGTTACACACGCATACACACACACACACACACACACACACACACACACACACACACACACACGCACACACGGTAACAGGACAACCGACGTCCTCTTATTGGACTTAATGCATTTGGAAGAATAGACGCACAACAAAAAACAGAGACACAAATTATTCTGTACATTCCTCCGAGTACAAAATGTAATCACGACGACACAACTGCTGGCGCATTACGACCATTCACGGAGCTCCCAGCAGGCCCGGCTTCACCCGCAACAATGACGAGGCTAATATTAGAACAACAGGCCGTGATTCCTCGTCCCTAACGTGATTTTCTTTTTCTTTACAGTAATTCGTTTGCTTTGGGAGGGCCGGAGGGCAGAGCGGCAGCTGTCCGTAAATGGACGGAGGTTGTCTTTGTTGTGTCGACGTGCAGGAAGGAGAGGTCGCTGTCTGTCAGTCACCGGGCTTTGTTCGGCCGCTGTGATCTGTCAGTTAAAGAGCAAGGCGGGACGAGCTCCGCCTGCTGCTGATTGTGAGTTTCTTTTCTGGTATTAAACTTCTGTCAATTACAGGAGGAGTGACTTTATGCCTCCATATGGTCTGTATCGACTCCGGCAGCGACAGTGACGTAAATTAACATCGGTGTGCTAACAGCTTCGTGTGTCTGTTCGAGTCAAGGTGGTCCATCCTGTCTGCTGTCAAGATGACTTGAATACATGCACATCCTGCGTCCTACAATCCAGAATATAAGTCTCACATGTACATGAGAGGACGTCTGTTTTTGGTGGTCTCCCACAGGAGAAATGGTTTAAACTATTTTGCTGTGTGTGGAATTCAAGCGGCAACCTCCCGTTGCGCGCCCCATGTACGGGGTCACTCTCCACTTCCAACATTTCCTGTCTCTCTTTAGCTGTCCCTAAGTGTCCCAAAAACCTGCATGGAGTCGCTGCTTCTCACACACCTTCTTAAATAACCTGCACGTCTGGAAAGAGTTTATAATGTAACTACAGGACGACATTAAAGGTCACATATTCTCCTCCTCTTCAGTGTAAATAAGTCTCAGAGCTCCCCAAAACATGTGTGTATGTATCAGATATGATATCTGTGAGAACTTCTACAGTGATCGAAACGTTCTTGGATCTGAATTTGTCCTTGTTCCATTTGACTGTTTTTTAAATCTATGTCATTGTGTTTATGTTTTTGTGCCTCGTGCACACGAGTTAAGAGTCTTACTGTTTATATCTGTTCTGCCTCTAAGGAAATATTTGAGCTCCACAAACACTGCTGCTTGCATCACTTTTGATGGATTGATTTTTTTGGGGGGTGAAAATAAAAATCTGAAGTTGAAGATGGTTCAGGAAGACGACACATTTTCTGAGACCTTTTTGAACCCTTTAATTATCCTCCAGAGTTTGAGTTATTTTTGTCCTTTGTCTTCTCTCTCTCTTTCTCTCAGTATTCATCTGACGGGCTCTGAGCTGAAGGACTGCAGCTAAAACCCGTGCAACAAGCTGCTGACAGGGCCCTGAATCAGGGGCAGAAGCAAAGAAAACGGTGGAGATGGATTTAAGTATGCCCCTCGTCATTAGCCTCAACATAATCAAATCATTTTACTCATTCAGAAGTTCTCGGGGGCCTGGCCGGGATGACGAACGCTGTCGAGAAGGCTTCACTCTCCCCTCAGTCTGCCAGGAGAGCTGCAGCCTGCTGCTCTGCTGTCCGCTCTGCTACCGCCGCCGCTGCCAAACGAGGTCACTTAACAGCTTTTAATTGTTTGTGTCTGTGTCAGGACGCCGGGAGGAATGTGTTGGCAATGCTTTGAAAGACGGGAAAATAGGAGGTTTATATTTAAAGACAACAGCAGGTGAGGCTGAGGCTGATAAACATGAGGTGCTCAACATGATTTTATGTCTATTTGGGGCTCAAAGCATCTTTAATCTCTGTTTCCTTTTGAAGTCAGTTTAAAGAAAGTTGAATTAATAAAAAGGAGATTTGTATTAAAGGCGTGTAGAGGTGAAAACATTGCTCAGCTCGGTGACTGCTCTGCAGCATTTTGCCCTCACTGTGCTCAGGATCCTTTTCATGCTTATGTCTCCCCCTAGAGGTCAGTGGAGGTATTACACGGCCTGCTCTAACCGTGTCACAAGCAAAGTGTGACGGCCCCTGTGCCTTCTCTTCTCTTGTGCTGCAGGTAAATGTCATTAGTAGGCATGGCTGTCCAATCAGGCTGACTGACAGCACCTGAGGCCGATGCTCACAGTCTCTATAAAAGCTGCACCCATAGTCTGCTCAGAGACTTTCTGCATGAGCCTTGTTTGGTTACCTCATCTTCTTTTTCCATCCAACACATTCACAAAACACTCATCACACAGCCATTCAATCAATCACTTTTTGTATTGCGCCAATTCATAACAACAAAAAGGAGGTTAAAGATCTTTGGGGAGATGGGATAAGATGCAGGAAGGATTTCTCCTCTGTACGTTCCTGTTGAGCACACTTCCTTGCTGCTGAGGTGGAGGTCGGAGCAGGCCGTGCATGAATGAGGTCGGCGGTGGTGGCTGGGCGTCAGGGACGTCGGGTGGTAGTAGTGCCCGATCACCTCGCTGAAGGTTGGGGGAGCTTGCCGGGACAAGTCCTCCTGACCTTCTAACACACTGACGCCACTCATTCACATTGCTGACTCCAAACCTCGTCTCTTTTTGTAATTTCATTTATGTAATGTAATCTATCAAAGTGTGTCTCTGAATTCCCCGGGTTCAGCTCCTGCAGTTTGTTTGTGTTTGGTCTGAGGCCCCGGGGCCCAGCCAGCTCATCGACAGACGTGCGCTGCACTAACGCCCCCGCCATGCAGACACTGAGAGATATATTGTTCCCTGAAACTTTCGGTTCCCATGAATCTGAGCTGGCAGGCGAAGAGCTGCCCGCCACATCAATTCATCAACACCAAAAACTGCTCTACATGTGAAGCCGTTCTGTGTGTGTGTGTGGCCCCTGGAAGGAACAAGCTTATTTTGTCTAAGATCCATCCTGGTCAGAACTTTTTCTCTCCTGTGTCTATATTTTTTTCCATCTAATGAAATAATAAAAAAGGTGTATCACAGTAACGTGAAGGATTCATTAGCTCATCACATCATGAAAGCAGAGGCTTCACCAGGATTTCTGGACCCCATGAAAAGATGACACATGGGGCTCCTGCTGGAGCTGAGACGCAGCGCCTATCAGCTCCGCAGCCATGGAGACCAAAGACGGACTGAACACGCATCCAGTGGAACTTAGGGGTTAGCATCGTGGCGTTCATGTGCAAAGAAAAAAACGGAAACTGTCTACAAACCACCCAATGATGAGAAAAGTCCATCTTCTCCGTCTTTTACCTGCTCCACTTTTCAGAAAATGTGTGCTCAAACAGGCCGTTTGGAGATTTTCCCTTCATGACATCACAAAGGGCAGTAACCCCTCCCCCAGGTGGGTGACACTCCCACAGCTAGGTGTTTGTTCTGCCCTCTGAGTCTGCCTTCTCACCGTAAACAATAGGGCATGGAGCAAGAAAGCCCGAGCCACCCAAGCCCTTCCAGAGAGGGGCGTGGTCAGACACAGCTCATTTACATTTAAAGCTACAGACACAGAAACAGCCTGTTCTGAGCAGGGCTGAAATAGAGGGGTTTATAGGCATGATCAAATACAGGATCAGAGTGGATTTAGAACAAGACACTTCACACACATGTTTTGAGGAGCTCTGAGACTTATTTAAACCTGTTAAAAAAGGAGGATATTATGTGACCTTTAAAACACATTTTAACAGCCGTGTTTAAAACACGTCATCCGGCTCGCCACCATCTGTTGAAGAAAAAACAGATTCAGACATTCTGATGAATAATCTTTCTGCAGAGTCGGTGATAAACTGAAGAACAAACACGTCGTTTATTTCAACTGGACCACAAGTCAGCAAATTCTTTCCCACAATGCTTTGTAATCTTCCCTCCGCCTGCCTCTCAAAGCGCCCTCATCAGTTATTGTTAAACGGACTAAAAGCCAGTGATGGCAGCTTTTGATTTTTAGCCCATTTTCCAGATTAGAATCCGAACCGATGAAGCACAGTCCGGGTTCTGTTTTCTTTTTCTTCATAATCAGAAATAAAGGACTGAAACTTTATCTCGTTGGTTTAATTTGTCTCTAAATTAATGGTTATTGTCATGGTGACCATATTAAATCCCATTAGTGTTGCAGCACACGGCACCACACACGTCACGTATTCCCTAAATTCTGCTTAATTTATTCATTAAATTGTCCAGCAGCTGCAAAGAAATTCATTAATTACAAAAGCAGTTATTAATCTGTGTTTAGAGCAGAGATCAAACTAACGAGTCTGACGTCGTTTTACAGATGAATCATGTTTTATCATTCAGCGCGAGTCCAAAGGTGGTTAATTAATTCAACTTAAGCTTTGTTTTAAAAATGTTTTAGTCATGAAAATACAGAAAACTATGCTGCTGTGTTCAGGTACTTCTTTACATTCACATCTTAGATAATCTAAGTGGAGGACAGCGGGAGTTTTCAGCCTTTTTCCTCTTTTATTCCTGCTCAAAATGAATCAAGAATTACTCGTTTTTTAAAGTGATCCAGTGAATGTGTTGATTTGACTCAAGTCATGTCAGTTAATGTTACACTGCAACAACTCAAATCTTAGCATGTGTGTTTATCTCATTGCTAGTCAGAAATATGTCATTACAACAACGAGACAGGAAGCAAAGGACGGGAGAACGATGGCGTTTGAGAAGTTTTCTGAACCAGTCCAAAGATGAGGCGTCGCAGGTGTCTGAGGGGACGCCATTTCAGAGTATGGGGGGCGCTGAAGGCCTGCCACGGGTGCAGAGTGTGGTGTGTGGTAGAGAGGAGTCGTCATGTAGTGTAGAGGTCGGAGAGGTACTGAGGGGCGAGGGCGTGGAGGGATTTATTATGCCTCATTGGCAAATGTTTTTCAAACTATTAAAAAAGCAATCCAGGCCTTTGATATGTCTAACTACATATTAGACACTCTTTAGAGTTTTTACCGTGGGGTCATTTTTTTGAAGCCCTAGTCCGACATTAATTCATATGTTAAACACATTTTGGTTTGTTTTCTTCAGTTCTAGACTTCAGGTCTCATCATCTCGCGATAACAACACTTCATGTGATAACACACGTTTTTCTCCAGATATCAAGGAATCAAACTTCTAATTATCTTCTAATCCCGAGAGTCGAGATCTCAGAGGAGTTTTTTGGGACTTTTAGTCTTTATTAGAAAGGACAGCTGAAGAGAGAAGTGTTGGGAGGAGAGAGAGAGGGTGATGATGTGCAGCAAAGGGCCGACGCTGGATTCAAACCAGCGGCAGTAGCTCAGTCCGTAGGGACTTGGGTTGGGAACCGGAGGGTCGCCGGTTCAAGTCCCGATGCGGACCAAAATATGGAAGTTGGTCTGGTAGCTGGAGAGGTGCCAGACCACTTCTCGAGCACTGCCGAGGTGCCCTTGAGCAAGGCACCGAACCCCCACCAGCTCAGGGGGCGCCTCCCAAGGGGCTGCCACCGCACTCTGACATCTCTCCATTAATGCATGTCCACAGGTCTCGTTGTGCATGTGTGTGATTCAGGCCTGTGTGTGTGAGAAGCATGTCTAAAAAATAACAGAGTGCGAACCACAATTTCCCCGTTGGGGATTAATATAAAATTTAAAAAAAAAAACCCACTATAGCCTCTCGATATGGGGTGCAAGACATAACCGCTAGGCGATAGAGATCTTGTGGACATCACCAAAATAAACGTGAACGAGAAACACGAGTGCAGTAAAGTGTAAGGATGCACGTCTTCTTACATATATTTAAACACAGAGATCAGGGAGTATTTAAAGAAGATAAAGTGCTGTAGGTTTTAAATCAGAAAGAAAAATGTTATTATAAAAAAAAGGAACAATCATGTGAAGAGAAGGAGGACAAAGGAACTAAAAACGTTCATCTAGAGGAGCCCAAACATTTGCAGGTTTCTTATTAATATCATAAAATAACACTTTGGCGGGTGCGTATTTAATTAAAGCTCCTTTTGAATATGACAATGCTGCGGCCTTCAACCCGTGCGGTGATGATTTGTCAAGTTGCTCTTTAACTAAAGATGAGAGTCAATGAGGTTAATCATCTCTCCACTGGCTCCTCTGCCCGCCTCCATCTTTCTTCGTTACAGGGCCTCAAGCCATCCGTCACGAGGAGGAGAGAAAAAAAACAAAAAAAACCTTCAAATTCTCAGAGGTTTCCCGACAGTTTTTCAGCCGCGCCCTCTGCTTTCACTCCAAACAATCATCAGAGAAGATAAATATGCACAGCCATCGGTTTATTCCTGGAACGACGGGCCTAATGTGTTCCTCTCTGTCATCCGTCCAATTGACGGAGGGGGCTCGGTTTGGCGGCCGCAGACCAACCGCTGACTGGGAGTCTCGCCACGGCCGGCTTCGTGTCTTCCGTGTCCTTGCGTCTTCCTGGACGATTGAGGGGGGCCGCAGCTGCTCGTCAGGCCTCCCCGTGCCTCTCTTCTGTCAGTATCGGCAGCCAAAACTAAATAAAGATGTTTACTGACAGCCTAATGAACGGACGGGCCCTGCTGATTTAACCTTGATGAATGGCTCTCCCAGGTGTTTTCAGTAACGACAATAAGCACTGCAAGCCGCAGGCCCACTGATACTGCTATAATGCATTATTAGGCCATTAGAGGCAGGCCAAGAGAGACCACTTATGCACCGGCCTATCAATAATGCGGTGTCCCAGTCCACATTTGGGCCCGGGGAATTAGTCATACTGATATTCTATTTAATAAAAAAATCACAAGACGACGCATAAAGAATCTCATTACATTTTAACAGGGTTACAGTAACCCGGGAGGACTGCAAGTTTAATTTTCATAAGAGCATCCATTCCTCAATTATGTCAAGCAGAGAAAATGTAAATGGCAAATGGAATCCTAACGATATCTCCCCCGCAGTGCATTGGCAGCAGGAGAGCGAGGAGAGGAGGGGGGAGCTGCAGCGCTGTGTGTGTGTATGTGTTGTTTCTGAACATGCAAAAAAACAAGAGAGAGGACGCCACAATGTGTCACCGTGTGTGTGTTAACCCACGACAAGCCAGTCAAACACACACACACACACAAACGCAGAGCAGCAGGGAGGTGTGAGAGCGCTCCAGTAAACACGACTCAAACTGTTAATGCGACATGACGCGAGCACTTTGGTTTCTATTCCCGTATCAGGACTGTTTTCTGTAATAGATTTTTTTTTTATATTAGCAGGACACTTAGTTGAACAATGCAGTGAGAAGGTAGAAGAAGAAGATTTATGCAAAGAGCCAATTTCACACAGAAAAGCAACACAACGTGCTGAAAAAAAAACACGCACGGAAACATGAAACATGAGCATGAAAACAAAAAAACAAACTAGCAGAGAGGTGTGTGCACAGTGGTTCTGTTTTAACTCAGTCACTATGACTCTTAAAAACACAGATTGATCAACCTTGTAAGGGCGGCTGTGGCTCAGGAGGTAGAGCGGGTCGTCCACTAACCGCAGGGTCGGCTGTTCAAATCCCCGGCTCCTCCTGTCACTGTTTCAAAGTGTCCTTGAGCAAGACACTGAACACTAAAGTTGCTCCAGACGGTCAGGCCAGCACCTGGGCGGCTGTGGCTCAGTTGGTAGAGTGGAGTTGGTTACCTTGAGTTCCCAGTGACACATCTCTGCTTTTACCACACAGAAGGAGACATGTGTCTTTGTGACGGGATTCGTAGGACACTTGCAGACAAACACACACATATGAATATGTACTTCAGCAAAAATTGAACACTTATACATTAAAGCCTCGGTCAGCTCACAGCACATCAAAAACTGCTGCTGAAAGGTGTCACTCTGCACGCAGGCACCCCGTCTTTCTCCAGCTCGTAGGCCGTCAGCAGCAGTATTGGCATGTGTCTATAAGCGCCTGCAGGGGGTCGAAAGCTGAGGGCCTCTGCAATAATAAACTGCTAATTGAAGGGCTGCAGTGAGCACAGAGGTGTTAGCGGGGCGCCCAGCCGCTGAAAGATCGCCGTGGCACGCCAGCCAACCGAGGCACTGAAAGAGCGTATTACAGCTCGCCTCAGTACCTGAACGTGTTCATGAAAAAGGAACACACACACACACACACACACACACACACAGACACACACACACACACACACACACACACACACACACACACCATGCCTGGAAGATGTAAAGACTCTCTACCAAGTGATGGTTTTAGCAAGAAATAAGGAACCTCTATCTGAAATCAAGGATGAAAACTGATTGGATGGGTACATTAAATCCATTAAATGGAAGCTAATGCTAGCTTATTTATACCATCGTGTTACATTAAGTGGTGAAAAAAACGTATTTTGGATTTATTTTTGAATCAGGAGAGGCATGAGGCAAATGGGTATTCAGTGAACATGAAGAGCTACTGATAGACATAAAAACTGTAAGTCATAGCCAAGGGGCGACATCTGGATTTAAAAAATGAAGCCGATGCTAAAGAGCCAAATCCTGCAGTTACTCGAGTGCCCACTAGAGGCTGGCTGCAGAAGCACAGGAAGTCACATACACACCCATTCAAAAAAAAAAAGCCTGTTTTTACAGCAGACATTAACATGTTTACAGCCTGGTTCAAGAAACCAAATAGGTCTGATTAGCTCATGTCTCGATCGACACACACTGTACGGGGGGTGAATGTTTTGATGACTCATCAGTTTTGATTTGATGAAGGATAAGAGTTATTCACAATAAGGCGTGTAGCTGACCTGATTGACAGGTGGGCGCGGTGTAACGGTTTGTCAGGAGGCTTAAAACCCGCCTCAGCTCCAGCTCTCAGCCTGTCGTTAGGTTGACTGAAAGTTAGGCTGAGACAGCATTTCCAACACGGAGACCGCCATCGATGGGACTCCAGCGCCCCCTGCAGGAACCGATGGGTGACGTCACTCAGGCTAGGTCCATGTTTATTTACAGTCTATGGTTATAGCTTCTGTTCACTTTTTACTTTGTGTTTATTTATGGCACCCATGTCGTTATTACACTAACGACTTTCTAAAGTTTTAACTTGGGTCTTTCCTGCCTTTATTAAGAGATAGCACAGTGGACAGAGTCAGAAATCAGGGAGGGAGACAGTGGAGAATGACATGTGGGAAAGGAGCCACAGGTCAGAATCGAAACCCATGCCGCCTGCTTGAAGGACCATAGCCTTCGTACATGGGCGCGCAATAACCACTAGGCTACAGGCGCCCTAACGTTAAAACACTATTGAGAAGTCGTTATGTCACATTGCATAATTTTCAGGTATCAGAGGCACCTACCATATTTCTCCCTTGAATCAGTCAATGGAGAAAACGGAAAAAAACATCTCTTATGCCAGCTCTCCCTTCACCACTGCTTCTCGGTTTCTCTCCCCCCTCGTCGGCCCCAGTTTCTTCCCCCTCTGAGAACCAGTAGAGAGGCCCTTTGCAGGAGAAACAGCCCCTTATGCGGCGTGCATGAAGCCATGCAGAACGCTCATAATCTCTTAATACTTGCACAGGCAGGAAAGATTAAACCGTCAGGGTGTTGACAAATGACAGAAGAACCTGGTCGAGTGTGCAGGTCACACAGTGGACACACACATGACTCCAGTACACACACACACACACACACACACACACACACACACACACACACACACACACACACACATTGAGGGTCTTCAAAGCTTTTCAAAGATTCAGGGAATCTTCACCTGAATTAGAACAATTGTTTCTCTTTCACTTTTTTCATTTGATCAAACTTTGCTTCCTCCTCTGAGAAACAAAAGAAAAAGTATTATAGTTAACAATACCTCACAATACAATTACAAATCTGATGGACAATTCAAATTGATTTGACAAAAAATATGAAGTGCAGGGATGACGCGCGAGTCCGTCCTCTCCCGAAACAGTCCCAAACCGGTCAAAGGGCCATTAGCCATAAGGTCCCAGCTGGGTGACTCCTGAGGTAAGTAGTGGTGTGTGTGTGTGTGTGTGTGTGTGTGTGTGTGTGTGTGTGTGTGTGTGTGTGTGTGTGTGTGTGTGTGTTGGGAGCTTGCTGAGGGAGAGCAGGGCCCCTCGGGCATTGTGTTGGGTCTGAAAAGGAGGTCACTGATTTAGGCTAATTACATTACACAGACCTTACTCAGGGCTGGTCAAGTCTGCATCAGTGTGTGTGTGTGTGTGTATGTGTGTGTGTGTGTGTGTGTGTGTGTGTGTGTGTGTGTGTGTGTGTGTGTGTGTTATTTTTTACGTTCTTCTTGTAGAGAAACTTTGAGAGTGATGACATTTTTATCAAAGAAAAGGTATTTCTTATATCTGATTTTTCAAAGTCATGTTTTGATACAGTTGTTAAGTTAAAGTCAAGGCATGAACCTAAAGATCCCTACACCTGTGTGTGTGATGAGGTGAAAGAGTCCAGGGGGGAAACGGTGGAGGATCGTAAAGAGCATCCAAAGTGGAGAGAATGCAGAGAGCATAGTCTGTATAAAACATGGACGTCCTCTTAGTGATGTCACCCATTGGGTTTTAAGCGTAGTTCTGAAGCCCATGGATGGAGGTCTACTCGGGAAAATGGTGTAACTTTCTGAGGCTAGATTGTGCGAGTTGGTAAAACTATAAACATATACTGTATATGATGTTGGCACGCTTGGGCACAGGGACGGAGAACTGAATGTTAGTTAGGCTGGCTACACACTAGATGATTTTAGTCCCGAAAGCTAACCACATCACCTGTGTGTGTGCGCCTTTCTGCTGCAGCTAATCCTCTGTGTGTGTGTGTGTGTGTGTGTGTGTGTGTGTGTGTGTGTGTGTGTGTGTGTGTGTGTCGGCCTGCTGACTCTGCTGCTGCTCCGCTTCGTTTGTCCGCACAGCCGGCGTGAAGCAAAGCCCGTCATATGACTGCATGCTCTGCACATCGGCCTAATCATATGGAAGAGATGATCACAGGGCAGGAAATCGCAGCACAGGGCCAAAGGAAACAATCTTTCTGCACCGACTTAAGCCAATCATGTCCTCTCTCTCAACTCGCCACTTGGCCTCTCGCTTGCCCTCCGTCTTTCTCTCCTTCCCTCCCTCCCTCCCCTTTGCCAGTTTTTCATCTTTAATTGTGTGCTTACAATTTTTTTCCCATCCGTTCCATTACCTGCAAAAAACTTCTGACAGTGGTTTTAACCATCCATAACTTCAAGGCGTGATATAATTAAAGAAATACTTTATGTCCTTCTCATTGCTGTTTGCAGAAGCCTTTGAAATTTTGCACTTTGGCTTGATTAAAAACAACCTCATCGCATTGACTTGCTGATAAGAGAAGCAAATAGCCATTCATGTGTATCCATGAAAACACTGAGGTGAGCCACCAGCAGCTTATGTTAAATGAAATAAAGTCACGTCTCTGATGTGTATCAGCCCGACGTCTGCTGCTCGTTTATCTCTCCATCAGCTGAGCGGCAGGTGAACCGGTGCACAGCTTTGTCCCGGGAAGCGAGGGATTCAAAGCGCTCTGGGTCAAGGTGCGCCGGTAATCCAGGCAGCTGTGTTACCGAGGAATTAAAACGAGGCCAAGGCTGCCGCTCTGTCCACCTTAAACAGGTGTTACCATGACGACAACCTGTGGGTAAAACTCGTCCCTTCAGCTGCAGCACCTGCTGGTGATAAACACCTCTGAGCATGAGCACCACACTTTTATCACCTTTTCAAGCGCACTGACAGAGCTACAACCAACCACATCATCAGAGGGTCATCTGTGTCTTTAAAGATGCACTATCCACATGTTTACTCATTCTGACACTGCCAGCGAACATGAAGCAAGGCTCCGTCTCATCCCGTGACTTCGGTCTCTCCCGGTAGTGGAAGAAGTAAACACATCATGTACCTTCAGGTTCAGGTTACTCTGTTTGTACCATCTCGACGGCATTGGAAATGAGGGAAACCTCAGTGTCCTTTCAAGAATAAATAAAGGATTGAAATGAAATGAAATGAAACCTGTGTACTATAACTTTAATGTTTATTATTCTGGTCTTAATTATACACTACACAATGAAAATAATCATAATAATACCTCTAATAATAATGATAACTACAATATCTCTCTAGTCTGTCTGCATATCATTATATTCACCAACCATAGACAACATGCTAATTTGTGTTTTTTTATCTACGTTTCTCTGCAAAATAACCTCATGAGCTGTGACGGTTACGTACTAAACGCCCCCGTAGATGGCGAAAATAGACCTCCCTAAAATAGCCAAAACTTAAATGAATATAGGCTTTAAAACTTTTGTCAGCACAAAGACAGACAGTGTTTTCCCTCTTGAGCAGGAGAAGTTTTTATGCTCACAAAGCTTTGCAAATGTATTCAACAGACCCACCTTCAAGAAAAACACGAGTTTCTTTGTGCTTTTTTTCCTCTATGGCTCCCGACTCGAAATGCGTTTTACTCATCACCTCTTCACTTCTCTCCTCTGCAGCACTTGCCGGGGCGGCGTCTCTGATTGGTCAGAAGTTGACTGATCAGGTCAGTGATGCGTGCTTGTAGTGTCAAATGACAGGACGGACAGCAGAGGTCTCCTCTCTCTCCTCCAGCTGATACATTATGGACATGCGCTGCTGCGCTGTCTGCGCGCAAAGGGAAAAAAAAAAAAGCGCAAACATGAGGCCCTATGCAAGTGCGTGCTCCACGTATAGAGAGAGGCAGCCCTGATGACGTCCATTAAGACACACAATCCCAAAACAGACGTTACATGAGACGACACATGAGAGAAAAGGAGATTTTTAAAGGAGCAATATGTAACTCTGCCACCTAGTGTTTGAAATGGGTACTGCAGTCCAAAATTCTAAACATTGTAGAGAGCTGTCCCCCCCCCCCCCTCCTCTCTAGAGTGGATGCTCACGCAGGTTGCCATGTGGTGGACACTGAAGCTTCAGTGTTTATCCAGCTCTGCATCGGTCTGTAAACCTTTCTGCGTTCTAACCTCTCTCCATTTTTCAAAAGCATCTCCAATATTGATCCTAGTTTGAGCACGTTTCTGCTCGTGGAGCTTATTAGAAACATGCAGAGGCTTTTTGGGTCGGGTAGAATCACCTGTTGGTTGCTGTGGTGTGTGTGTGGGTGAGAGAGAGAGAGAGAGAGAGAGAGAGAGAGAGAGTGTGTTTTTGAAGGTGTCTGTATTTGATCCGGGCATATGAGACAACTGAAATACACACAGATCTGACTTCAACCTCCGTCTGAGGGGGATTTCATGGACGTCCAATTTTATCTCATACACCACGACTTTTACAAAATCCTTAGGAGTATTTCCCCTTATTGTTAACCTTTAAGATTTAAATCCTCTCCTTACACACACACACACACACACACACACACACACACACACACACACACAATGAAGTCCCAGTGTGACAGCCGCTCTCTCCTGTGACCTGACCGATGTGGTGTTGTGGCCCCGGGCCCCTGGAGAGCGCTAATTGAATCAGTATCCAGAGAATACTAATGGGCCTTAATGCTGAGATAACTAATACTCAAACAATGAGTGATCATTGACAGCATGTGTTTCTGCAGCCTGATAAACATGTCACTGCTACACAGGGAGCCATTTGGCCTGTAAATTAATTCCTCCCCCTGCGTTATGTCCCAACGCCTGCTCACCGCCCCACCCCCTCAAAACACACACACAGTACAGACAGCTGTATAGACCAGGCTTCCAAAACACCATGTGTAATGTGCAGACACGAACGTCTTAATAAATAACTATTCTGCAACATAAACACTTCTTAACACATCATTTCTTGGTCCATAACTTCCTGGAGTATCTCCCGTTCACCTGATGAGTAACGATGTAAGTTACACAGAGGAGTCGCTCTGGTTCACTTCAGCGGTTTGAGACGCTTTTCTTTCAATTAGCGGGAATTACGTTTGCTGAAATTACCACATCATGATGCAGATAAATCAAAAGTAAAAAGTTTGTCAGGTCCGTCCTCAAGAAGAGAGGAAGAAAACAACTTAAAAAATGGTTGTTTGTTGAACGGAGGTCAGATCGATCAAATCTGATGCGGGAATCTAAACGCTTGTTGGCTTTGTGACACTTAGTCGAGCAGATTTGTGGCTCAAGTGTCAAGTGTAATTTCTTTAATCTAGAAGAGATTGGTGCACGTTCACTTTAATACAGATATATGTTCACACACACACACACACACACACACGCGCACATGCACACGCACGATTTACTCCATGTTCATGTTCCTTCATCATTTTTCCCCTCAGTGGTTCTCACAGATTCTCACATGCAGCTTTTGGCTCTCAGTGTGGAGCTGGTGGGGAAAACAAACACACACTCTCCCTAAAACTTCTCATCCCTCTCTGGTTTTCTCACTTACTCACCCACACACACACAGACACACACACACACACACACACACACACACCTCACAAACCAAGACTCTCCACCACATCAGCCCGAGCGGGAATCAGCGGGCACATTTCCCCGGCCAGTGTTTGAAGTAATCTGTCATTAAAGGCAGACGTGTGTATGTGTGTGTGTGTGTGTGTGTGTGTGTGTGTGTGTGTGTGTGTGTGTGTGTGTGTGTTTTGTGTGTGTGTGTGTGTGTGTGTGTGTGTGTGTGTGTGTGTGTGTGTGTGTGTGTCTCCAAGCTGAATGATGAGATCATCTCATCTGTCCTGATGTTTCTGTCTCTGCTGCAGCACCTGACTGCAGATCAGCAACACAGAGTCTTCTCACACACCAGAATCAACCAGTAGTATATAAATATATGGATATATACTGTATATAAATATATTTATTTTTGACAGTGTATCAGTGTCCTCAATGACTCCATTGAAGAAAAGTGTACTTGTGGCTTTCAGAAAGCTTCCTGGCCTCCTGCTGCCTCAGTCAGTTAGCTGATTGATTGTTTCTTTAAAGGGTTAACGCAGCTCAAACATAAACTAATAAATCAAGCCAATGGTAGACACGCAATTCTGCTTGTTCCACACAGTAGAATTGCTGTTACTGGGGGAAAAATGACAAACAATCTAAATTATTAGTTATTTTAGAAAGAGGCGTTTCCTTTCTAATCATAGTGATGATGTGGTAAAATAGGCTGTCAGTGGTGGTCTTGATCGGTCTTGATTTAAAATCCGGAGTCCACCCAGACCCAGTCTGAGACCGAGACAAGACCGAGTAAAAACGCTTTCGATTCCGAGACGAGACCCTCAAAAAGTGGTTTTGAGGCCGAATTGGTCGATCTTGAGTACTCCAGCACAAAGTTAAAATATAACGAATACTTGTCTAATGAAGAGGATCTTACCTTTTGTAGGCGACAGTTAGAATACAATTCTTATAGCCTCCTCGCTCAACTCTCATTTTCTATTAGAGCAACACAAAACTGGAATTCACTGCCCACCACTATCAAAGATAAACATAGATACTCCACCTTTACGACACACCTTAAAACATGGCTGTCCGACAACCATAACTGCACACATTAATCTCCGTCAGATGTGATGTGTGTTTGATGTGACCCTCCATGTTATGTCTTGTGCACTTTAAATGTGGCCTCTGTGATTATTCTTCTCCCTTGTCTCCCCTGTGTTGTCTTTACTGCATGCACTGCTTTGATGTCTTTGTACAATCTGCGCTTGCTCCAATTGTGTGCGACATGTTGTATGTCTGTATGTCTCTCTTCCTTTTGATTAGGCCTGCTGTAATTACAAATGTAACGTTATTTATTGTATTTTAATTTTTAACTATGCGTTTTAGGTTGCCTACTGACAACTGGTCGGGGACTACAGTTGGAAATTAGCCGCAAAGGCTAAAGCTGCTCTTCTTACTGTAAAAGGGGACTGTCCACGAAACAATAAACTAATAAACTAAACTAAACTTGGTAAACAAAGTTTCCCGTCCCTGCTTTGACCTGTAGCTTGAGTTTGCATCAGTCAACCTGAGCCTCTGTGATGAGGTGCTGCAGGAGAGGATCATGGTGCTTTACTGACACCTCATGGTTGGGAAATGCTGGTGCAGTTTGAACAAAGTCAACCTGAGTCACAGCCAGAATTTATAGTCTATTAGTAAATGTAGGGATACAGACCGTGGCGGTTCAAGGGTCAATCAGGACCCCTCTGATCAGCGTTCATCATCATTATGCTAACAATAAATAATCTGACACTAAACAAATGCAGAAAATCAAAGCCATCTTTGTTGTCCTTTTTTTTTTGCCACATAAAGGTAATATCTTATGTGCAAGAACATATCTCTTATCTTGTGCACACAAAATACTTTATTTTACTTTTTGGGCCTTCAGGGGATCCGTACTTTTGCGTTGCGTCTATTGCAGAGGCTCATATTGCGATGTCGATACTATAGTGAGTTGTAACCATAGACTGTAATAATATTAGGTTGTATCTTTGGTTTGTGTCTGTGCTGCAGAGCTGCCCAATGAGCTGCCTGGTACCCGCTCCACTGCGTTGCCATGGTCACCACCAGAAGCTCCTTGTAGTAACACTGAACGTCAAGATGGGGGCGCAGCCTCATAAGATTTCTACGGGGAACCAGTCAAAGCATCACTCAGGTAGTAAAGGGGGGCAGATCCGAGGACCAGATACGAGCGGCTGTGTGTGGCTGCTCGGCTCACACACACCCCTCGGATCTGCTTTCAGCGTCACCTTCGCTGCTCTTTCTGGACGCCATGGTGGCTAAAAACAGAAAACAGACCGGGAAGAGTCCGGCGGCGACCCAGGCTGACCGCGACAAGAGCCCGCTGGTTTCTCCTCCTGGTAAAAGTAACCCGAGGCGAGCAGGCAGGGAGGGGAAAGCGTCCAACAGCTCCCATCCAAACGGGCTCCATGGCATCAGAAACAGGCTCGGGCTGACCCCCTCAGCAGCCGCCAAGCTGGGGACCACTCTCCTGCTCGGTGAGTTAGCACCGTTAGCATGCTAGCTCCTCCGCGAGCTAACAGCTGCTAACGCTGCGAGTTAACGGGAAGCATTAGCGGACCCGCTAAATTAAGTTATCTCCGACACGGATCAGCTGACTAGCATTAGCTCACCGTTAGAGCTAGCTCAACAGCGTTAGCTACCTGTAGTTAACGTCCATTTAATCGCATTAAAAAGCAGCTTGCGCCTTCACTGTTTATGTGGCACGTCGGCTGCACACGTGTTAACAGGTATCCTCGCAAAGTTAAAGCTGTTTAACCCGAGAGAAATCCCTTTGTCTGTTCTTTATGTATTATTTTAAAGTGATTTCTCTTCTGTTCACAGCTGCTCTTGCTGGGTATCTCCACTGGTAGGTCCCCATCCTTCAGCATGTTCTTCCTCCTTCATTACTGCTGTGTTTACAAGTGGATGCAGCTCTGTGCTCATATTTTCCTCTTTTATTTGTCAGGCATCATCTCTCACAGCTGTTTGAGAATGACAGACACTTTTCACACTTGTCCAGTCTGGAGAAGGAAATGGCTTTTCGGACAGAAATGGTGAATAGTTTATAATACTATTATTATTATTGTTATTGTTATGGTGTGCACTGATTACACTGTTGTGAAAGCTGATGCCTATTTCCTGATGTTAGCCCATACTGAATCCCTGACAACCTGTTCCCAGACCAGTGGTTCCCAAAGTGGGGGTGGGGACCTCCTGGGGGGGTCACAAGCCTCCATGCAGGGGGCCGCGAGATGCCTTCCTAAAAAAAACAAGCTAACACTGATTTAAAATTGTGTATTTTACAGATTATTGTAAAAAAAATAGATACGAATAAGTCGTTACATTTCAAATAAAACCAAATCATTTGGTGAAATCTGGTTGTTCACACATACACCTCACAGTGGGAGACTAATCCTGTCAGGCAGAGTGGGGGGGTTGGATGTGAAGTAAAAAGAATAATGTGGAAGTGTCGTACGAAGCAACAGATTCCACTGTATGAATCTAAAATTACAATAACTGCTTTTATATCAATGCTATGTGTAGTTCAGTTGCAGCAGGTTCATTAGAGCACGGAGATCGTAGCGGTGGCGTGCAGACAGTCTATGGTCGTGCAGCGATCACAGGGAGTAAACGTCACCACCCCCTCCCGCTCGCTCGAGGTGAATTCTCCTGATTATATCCTGCTGTGTTCTCACATCAGCTCACTCTGACTTTCTGCAGAATAAATACGAGGAGGCTGGAGGAGAAACTCCGGATGAAGTCTGAGTGAAACATCTGGCTGTTTGCATTCACCCTGAAAATATCATGAGTTTTCTGCAAGTTTGAAAGCACTACACGAGAAAACTATTCCTTTCTTTGATAAAAGAAAAAAGGTAGAAGCGAGTGCTGCACTGGGTCAAAAAATGACGAGGAATCAGACGGTCTTCAAGGTTAGGGGACAGAAGTCAAATAGCTAATAAATAAACGACTGTCCTGATTACAAACAAAGTTCGTTGTGTGGAAAGGCCGCATAAACTGAAAGTCTGAGGCACTCTGATGGAGTATAAAAATCCTTAATTAACAGGGATGTGTCTACGCATTTCAACTCAACAGAGTCGTCCTCAGGACATCATTGATTAGCTCTTTCTTGGACTTGCTATAAAACTGCAAATGCATTTTTAACAGTATGTAAAATATTGATGCATTTTTCTGTCAAAGGCGGCTGCAGAAGCAACCCAAAAAAAATCAACAAAATATGTCTCATTAAATGAAGCATATGTTTATGCTTCACCAGCACCACATCTGTTGTAGAAGTTGCTGCTATTCAACGTGCAGCGTGTCCTTCGTGCCCTTTTGCAGAATTGACACTGAAGCTGATGATTTAATAAGCAAACAGAATATTGTTCCTCCCTCACCCTGCTGTGTGCTGCAGAGTGGGCTGTGAGCTGCTACCATCTGCTGAGCTGTTTGTGTTTCTCCTGTCTGAGATCTGTGTTATTGAGTTTTATTTGCTGTTGTCTCCTCCTCTCTGTAAGTGCCTCTTCTTGTTTTTTTTCCTCTCTGTTTGGTTTTACTCCTTTGGCTTCTTTCTCATGTTGGGGTTTTCTCTTTGAGTTAACAGAAGTATCTTTCTTTGGTTGCAGGGTCTGTACTACTCCTACTACAAGACCATTATCGAGGCTCCCTCCTTCCTGGGCGGCCTCCACATGGTCATGAATGACCGGCTGACAGAGTACCCTCTTGTCATCAACACACTGAAGAGATTCAATCTGTATCCAGAGGTAAAGTTGATGCTTTAGTCTTTTAGTAGAGACACACTGAGAGGTCCATGCTTTGCTCTGACATCAGGTTCTGGCCAAGTTCTTGTAAAGTCTCGTTCAGAGCAGCAGGAAACCACGTCTGGGGATTACGCCAACATCTTTGTATGTTGTGTTTAAAAAACTTTGCAGAGGTTTAGTACGGACGTCCAACATCGTCATTTTATATGTATTAAATATGGATTAGCATTATACATTAAATATAAAATAAAAAACAACATTTACTTGTTGAAATAAACACTCCACGTCCCTTTGCACAGGAACACAATCTCGTTGAATAATGATGGGATTTAGTGGGAATCCTGTGTGCCTGTCCTCCTCAGAGACAGCAGGACAGAAAGGCCGTTCAAACATGTTGTTTAAAGAGGCTTCACAGTGATTGTGATCCGTCTCTGCTCCGCAGGTGGTCCTGGCCAGCTGGTACCGCACATACTCGGGTGTGATGGGATACTTTGGGATCCCCACAAAGATGTGTTGGTCCATTAACAGAGGAGAGGGACTCACTCCTGTGGACAGCTGTGAAGGTACCGACTGTCACCATGGAGCTGAAGTGTGATCTGCAAACACGCTCTCACACACACACACACACACACAGAAACACACACACACAAACAAAGAGCAAGAAGGTTGAATGATGATTACATTTCAAAGGCAGATAGTATCACCGTTCTGACTTGAAGCTACGCTAACTTTTACAACACAGCACAGTCTCCCTCTAAATCGAACGGATGACTAATATCTATCTCAAAGGGAGTGTGGTCATGTAGTCTTGGTTTCTATTTCTCTGTTTCAACTCAAACACTGCTGAAATATTTCAAACCTCGCAGTTGAAAAATGAAGCCGACGAAAAAGTGCAAAATCCTGCACTTCCTCGATTGTCCACTAGAGGCTGGCTGCAGAAGCACAGGAAGTCACATACACACCCATTCAAAAAAGCCTGTTTTTACAGCAGACATTAACATGTTTACAGCCTGGTTCAAAAAACCAAATAGGTCTGATTAGCTCATGTCTCGATCGACACACACTGTACGGGGGTTTGAATTTGTTTTATCACTCATCAGTTTTTATTTTAAGAAGTGTGAAGGGACTTTCAGATAGGATGCAGTGGGCTCTCAAACCCAGTCATTGGTTTATGTGTTGGGCGGCACGAGAGCATATCTGCATATCAAGGTCAGGCTAGTTTAAAAAATGTTCAACTTGGGTGCAGGACTTCGTGACGACACCTCGGTGCGTCCAATAGGAGGGAAGATCAGATGACAACGAACGGTGTCCCTCTTTCCTAAACTCTAATTTAAAGACCTACCAGGACATCGGAGAGAGAGCGCTCTAGTTTGTAAAGACATGTCCGACAGTTGGGCGTAACAGGTGTGTTTAAAACAGCAGCAGAAATGTGAAGGGCTTGTTATAGAGCTTAAACTCCCTCAAATCCTGTCATGCCCCGAGGATTTCATGAAGCCACACCCTCTTCCTCAGAGGTCAGAGCTTTTGACCGAAAAGTGGACAGATACTGTACATTGTGCTGGGGCAGAAGCTTCTTTACTGAGCTTTTTTCCAGACTGTCCCTTCAGTCACCTGGCAACTCATATCGTTGATTTGCATGTGTGGCAGCGCACACCGCATCCTATCTGAAAGGCCTTTAAGAGTTATTCATAATAAGGGGCGTGGCTGGTCTGACTGACGGGCAGGTGTGTTGTAGCCGTTTGTCAGGAGGCTTAAGGCCCGCCTCAGCTCCACCTCTCTGTCTGTCACTAGGTTGACCAAAAGTTAGTTTGAGCTTCAGAAACAAAATGGTAGTACTCCAAATTGTTCTCGAGACCAATTTTTGAAGGTCTATGTCTCGTCTCGCACTCGACTGCATTTTTTCTTAGCCAGTGGACTCCAGATTTTAAAACAAGACTGGTCAAGACCACCACAATTCATTCATAATTACATTTTTATCCCCCGGTTACGGTTTCAACCTTCCCAGTGTTACGGTCTAATTGAGTGACACGCCTCCTGCACACAAGATGAAGATTTTTCAGAGATATTTAAGGTCTTGGTCTTGACTCTGTCTCGATCCCTAAATGTCTTGGTCTTGTCTCGGTCTCGTAGCACTCTGGTCTCAGGTATGTCTCGGTCTCGGTAAGCGTGGACTTGACTTCAACACTACAAAGTGGTGAAGACCTCACTGAGACTACGTCCATGTTTCATAAAGAACTGGAGAACTGGAGCAAGGTTAGAAGGACATGTAACCAGGTGCACTTTAGAAGATTTCTTTTATTAACAGTCAGTGTTTCATTATGAAAATGTAATTTAATGTCCAATAAAGAAAAATTCAAGTTTTTGCTGTCAATTATAGATCTTTAATGAAAGAAAATCGGAATCACCCCTCATGGGGATTGGCAGGTCAGACCTTTAAAAAACATCTGAAATTAGAATCAGCCAAAGGATCTGTAATCAGTTCCTCAAACCTTAGATGACCTTATTAAAGTGATTGTCAGTTATTTAGAGCAGCATTTGATCAGAACTGTTTATTAGTGATCCTAACACTAAAATACCAGGCTTTAGTCGCCTTGTTCTCTGTTTTGTCGTCCTTCCACGCCCTCTCTGATCTCTGTGCCTCTGGCGTGGGGCCCGTAAAGAATTCAGAGCTCAGCCGAGTGACGGGGGTGTTTGCCTTCAGGGCTCTCTACTACTCTACTCCCCGTAGATTGTACCCTCTCCACCCATCTCCGTGCAGGTAATGAACCTGCTGCATTCTGTTTTCTGTTCTCCAGTATGTTCCACACCACTCTCTAGTTCATATTGTGAGTCCGTAACTTCAGCCATGTCAGTAGAATATCCGGAGTAGTCCTCCTGAAATTATGGAGATATTTTCAGGAGTGCAGATGTGAAAACAGTCTGGGATCGTCCTGAGCCAGCTGGGTCCTAAAGGAAGTCAGAGTCATATTCTGGACAAGAGTTAGTTTATTATTAAACACTTAAAGTAGTTCTTCAGGAAATTACTTTGATTTAAAAAAAGAATCGTAGCCAGTCCTCTCATCACAGTGAGAAGCTTTAAATCGGTCCCTGAAAGTATTTGTGCTTTTAAAATGCCTACATTGCAAACTATTGGGGTGGCTGCTTATTTTTATGTTGATTGAGCAATCAATTGAGCGTCTCAAACAAATGACTGAAGTTAATGATCTTAACAGCAGGAAAACAAAGCTGTCAAACGGCACGTTGAACACGACACGGGGAACATGATTAATCCATCGACCCAGGGGAGTGAAAAAACCCTTTCAACCTCTTCCTGACAAATAGCTTTCTGTTTGTTTGTGGAAACGTTTCCTCAAAGAGTAAATCTGCTGACAAACAAGCCTAATCTGTTGTCAGCTCTTCTTTGTGGAGCTGCAATCTGTGCGTTCCCGTCACCGTCATTAGTGAAGCGAGGAACCTCGGGGTTGATGAACACGGCCTGTTTTTCACTGTTAACATAAACCTGATGCAAGCCGCCTTGCGTAAGAGCTTACAGAAAACGGGAACATGTCTTCTAACTGTCAGCCGCTGCATTATTTTTGTGAGGCGCTGAATACAAACACTAGAGAGCGAGGAGTCTATATTAGAGGTTTTTCACACTGAGCGGCTGCAGGAGCAAGCTGCTTTCGCTGTTTGCCTTGTGATTTACTGTCATCACACCGTGAGGAAACAGCGCTCTGTAATGTCAGCACTCCTAAAGTGCCTTGTTAGAGTCACATCAGCTTTGTCAACCCGACAGAGGACCTGCTAATTTAGAAATGTGAGAAGTGTGTTTTCTCACTAAACCTAAATCTACACACTTGAAAGCAAACAAAAAAACCCTAGAAAGTTTCTGTATCAACATGAGCGACATGAGCCAAGTTATCACAAACTCTTCTTATCTAATGAGGTTATCATTAGGTCAGGGATTTCACACTTGCAGAAAACTCCTGAAAAACGTCTGATATTTCCAGGAGGAGCTGCATGTGTGAACGCAAACAGACACATTTTTCACTCGGACTTCACCCGAAATGAGCTGAGGTGAGAACGCAGCAGGATATACGCCGGAGAATTCACCTCGAGCCAATAGGAGGGGGTGGTGACATTTATTTACTGTGACTGCTGCACGGTGCATGAAGTGTCTGCACGCCACCTCTACGATCTCCGTGCTCTAATGAACCTGCTGCATTCTGTTTCCTGTTCTCCAGTATGTTCTTCTCCACTCTTTAGTTCAGATTGTGATTCTGTTCAACTACACGTAGCATTGATAGAAAGACAAATATTCTCATTATAGCGTCGTTTAGCGGACTCTGTTGCTTGGTCCGCTACTTCCGCGTCTTTTTTTTACGTCACGTCCTGCCTCCGGAGACCCCTTGCCCCCCCTCCTGTCTGACAGGGATGAAATTATCTAGATATTTTCAGGAGTGCAGATGTGAAAACGGCTTAGGTGATAACAGGGAGCATGATGTGTAAATGCTTCTCAGGTCTCTAATGTTCCACATATTTTCATGCTTTTTTGTCAGTTTTCTTTTATCTTGATAGATCTCCTCTTGCAACAAGAAATGTAGGTTTCCGATATGTAACAACCCGAAACTGTAAATAAGGCTGAGTGACGTCACCCATCTGTTCCTGCAGGGGGCGAGTCCCATCGGTGGCGGTCTCCATGCTGGAAATGCTGTCTCAGCCTAACTTTCAGTCAACCTAACGACAGGCTGAGAGCTGGAGCTGAGGCGGGTTTTAAGCCTCCTGACAAACCGTTACACCGCGCACACCTGTCAATCAGGTCAGCTACACGCCTACGAGACGATCGAGACATGAGCTAATCAGACCTGTTTGGGCTTTTTGAACCAGGCTGTAAACATGTTAATGTCTGCTGTAAAAACAGGCTTTTTTGAATGGGTGTGAGTGTCAGCGAACTACGGCGTAGCGATAGGCTCTGAGAGACTGCGGCGCGCGAGGAGTATGTGGAAATTGGGGTCAACCGTAACCCTGTTTTCTTTTAAACAAATGTGTCACATTGTAAAACTAAGTTTCACTAGGAATCAGAATGTTGACTCATTTGTAAAAGGCGTGCACAGGAAGGACTCATTCATCGTCTTTGTAGCAGAGTTTTCAGTCTCTGTATCCCTGGTGATCTTCAGTAACCCTTTACATCCTCTCTGTGACCGTCTGGATGTGTTTTTTTTGCACATTAGGAATGGGGGATCCGGCGTATTTCTACGTGACCTTTGTGTTCCTGTTGAACGGAGCGATGATGAGCCTGTTCTTCATTTATGGCGCCTACCTCAGGTACCTCCACGTCTTTGCTCTGTCCTGCATGCTCAGATGAATGTTATTACTCAGATTAATAAATCAGCTGTTCTGGCGGGGACTGTCTATCACTCTGCCCCTCTCTCATCTCGCATCTCCGCCTTTTTCCGTTTGTCTTTTGTAGTGGCAGTCGACTGGGCGGCATCGTTACTACGGCGTGCTTCTTCTTCAATCACGGCGAGGTGAGTGCTCTTCCTTTACTATCAGTGTCAGTGAGTTAGGAGAGTGCACCGTCTGCTGCTCAGTACTATAATTCTGTGCGAGTCACTCTGGGTGTAGCAGAGAAAAGGCTCTCAGAGAAGCAGGGGGTGGTTAATAGGGACTCATTTCAGCCCCTCAAAGGAGCTTAGAGTTGGTTTTGGCTGGCATTCAAAGCTTAGTCCCTCCACCCGCCTCCTCTTCTCTCCAGTTTCATTCACAACAAAAAGAAAAACTCTATTCTTGCAGATCAATACAGCAGCATTTCAACCACACACACACACACGAGTATAGACAATTCAAAGCCCATTCTCTCTTCTTTCCCTCGAGTAGAGCGGAGGATTGTCGTTTCAGGAGCTTTGTTGGCTTTGCTTCTTCTCCCAAAAGTCCGACTGATGTCTCCCACCCAAAGACAGAATACTTCTTCGAATTTAAGTGTGACAAAAAAATATATAGTGAAAAAAAACTGAGGGAAAACAACAAAGACTTATTATTTATTATTTGGATCATTGAAAGAATATCTCCCTCCCAGAGAGGGGGAGAGAGACCTTTTGGATTTACACCCTCAACACAGTTGAACCAGTGTTTCCCACACATTGACGATACCTGGGCGGGCCGCCCAAGTTTATTTCCGACCTGTTTAATCTATTTAATTTTTTACTTATTCATAAAATTGCTGCGTGCACGAGAGAGAGAGAGCGTGCGAGAGAGTGCAGCCGCGCACAAGGACCTCACGGCTCCGTGCAACAAAACAAAACTCCTGTTTTAAAAAACAGAATCACATCAGCTTCAGAGAGAGAGAGAGAAGGTCCACTGTGCACCCCTCTTGTAAATGCACTGATTGAGGTGACCTGCTCTAATCAAAACTGAAGCTTCTCATGGCTTCGTTGGTCTTGACTCAGTCTCTGAGCACTCTGGTCTCTGGTATGTCCTGGACTTGGTTACTGTGGTCTTGACACTAGTCTGAGGCTTAAATTCACCACTATAAAACTACAATGAAATCACATTCAAAATAATTAACTGTAGTGGATTTTCTTAGTCTTGTCTCGGTCTCACCCTATCTTGGTCTTGGTCTTGTCTTGGTCTCGGAGCACTCTGGTCTCTGGTATGTCTTGTTCTCGGTTAATGTCATCTTGACTACAACACTAGAATTCAGTCCTGCAGCTTCAATGCTATTTAAAGCAGAAGTGAAACATTTAATACCTAGTCCTAACTTAAACTCAGATTCCTTACAGGAAGAGTTATGGAAAGTTTGGTGATCAGGAACAGAATTCACATGCTTTAAAGTCTCACAGCATTTTGAAATTCAGTATGCAGAAGGAGTCACCTGCATGATGAAAACTCAAAGATCCTCACAACAACAGAGCATTAAAAAAACCTCACAAAAATAGGCCGAAGCCGAAACCCGATCAGTTATATAACGAGGAAGCGGGAGGTCGGTAATGTCGCAAAGTGTTCAGAGGTGAAAAATACATGTGTGAGGGTGAGGCGTGAAGGACTGTCTTGAAATAGTAATGGGGAATTAACAAGCATCTGAACGTTTCCCCTTTTTCAAGCAAACACTAATGTGATGCAGCCAGGGATCAGAAGACTCAGGGATGTCCAGATCAAGTTCTAATAGACCCCCGTGTCTTAAAAGTGGAGTCAGTAGACATGTTCAAACTGGGCTCCCAGAAGTTCACACTCCCTGCAGGACGAATGTTACGTTTACTGCTTGTACACTGCAAGCTAACGCACGCTAGCACAAGCTAACCGCCGGTGTTAGTGACCTGCATGTCCAACAGGAAGAAGACCAACTCCACGTCCACGGGTAAAAGCCAACACAAGGTTCACCCTCGTTTTAGAACAAGCTTTCACCTCACTTTGATTCTATTTTCTCTTCTGTGTCGCTACGTCCACGTCCGTCATATTCATCAGTTTGAATCCCGTCCAATCACTGAATTGTATCCACTCATAAACTCATCTGCTGCGTTGTCATTGGCTGGAGGAAACACACCAGCTCTGCCCAGAAACATCCCGAGTCAACCAAAACAAACCAGAACAGTAAAATCCAGTCAGAGGACAGGGTCTCTGCAGACACAGTCACCAGCACACATGTACGGAGGCCCAGAAGGGACGATGGAGCAGCTTCACTTTAGGATAAGACTATATTTTATTTTTAAGGAAGAAGCTGCGGACTCTATCTTTAATACCAAGTTGCTGATGGAGTGTAAAGTGTGATGCTTAAATTCACCGCTATGATTGAGCTGGTGAACTTCAGAATGTAATGTAATAAACTGTTTTTAGCCAAAGATGCTCACTGAGCATTTTTCACAACGTAATTCATCCAAATACTGAAGATCCTGATTCAAAAATAAAAGTTGAACTGTTGATATGACGGGAAATTAAAAGTTAAACTGAGATAAAGTGACACAATGATTTTAATACAAACAACAAAAAGTCCACTTCACCTGCAGTCTTGAGCATGCGTGTCATTTTTCTGATGAAATTCCTGCAAAAATGTGTAAAATCTAAATGTTTCACTCAAGGCACTTCACTTTTTATTATTTGTCTGTTCTTTAAAAACATCCTGTTTGTTTGTTGTTCTCAGAGCACTCGTGTGATGTGGACTCCGCCCCTGAGGGAGAGCTTTGCCTACCCCTTCTTGGTGCTGCAGATGCTCCTCCTCACCTACATCCTCCGGTAAACTCTCCATCGGCCTCTCGGTCACGTTTTAAATGTCTGGATCAAATCTGTGTAAAATACATGCTAGCTATTCAGTTATTCTAATGCTAACCCAAGCTAGCAGCAGGCAGGTATCAGCAAGGTAGATGATGTCACATACAGTAAACCGTTGCGTGCGGTGGCTGGCGTTCCTGTGGTTGTGTGTGTGTGTGCGTGTGCATCAGTGTATGCTTGTTGGGGCTGTGCATCTTCACTGGTATCATGATTCGATCTCATTCAATTTGACGAAACACCACGAGGGGTTGCATCCTCATTTTTCTATTTTACTGCACATGGCAACTTTTTCATCAACTAAGACGAGCCGTCAGAAAAATATAAACTCCTTTTTTATTCCTTAGAAAGTACTTCCAGCCGTGTCTGTGCGCAGTAATCGATTATGTTCTGTCCAAACATTTACCCACCGTGTCGAGGATTGCCCTTTGAGATTCACAAACTGAATATCCGTCCTCATTTGGCACTCGGCCCGGGTTCATTTCAGACCTTGAACACAGAACACTCACATTTCTGTCGATGTTCTCAGCACACATTAAGCTGGACTCTGCCTCGTGTTGTCAACCATCAGCTGTAAATGCAGAATGAACTCCGTGTCGTGATCCCTGAGGCGGGCTCGGTATATAACCACGACTTTCTCTTACACCCGGTGTGAAATTGAGTGTGTTCGCGTATGTGTGTGTGTTTTCTCATCCATCTTAAAGCATCTTCTCCTGCATCCTTTACACCCACACGCTCTCACCTCTCTGTTTCTTTCTTCTTTTCTTTCCCGTCTCTCTACAGGACACGGAACCCGAGCAGGACAGCCATGGTCGCCCTGGGCATCTCCAATTTGTGCTTTATGCTGCCTTGGCAGTTTGCCCAGTTTGTGCTGCTCACTCAGGTAAACAGAGAGCGAGCGAAACGGAGAGAGAGAGTATGTGGGAAGAGAGCACAGTGGGCAGAGAGATTAAGGAGAACATAGAGACTTTACTTTTGCAGGAAAAGTGTAGACGTTGTTCAGGATTGCACCAAAACAAAGAGGCAGGAGACTGAGAGAAAACAGGTAGAGATAGTAAAACTACAATATTACTCTCTTTACGTCATTTTTTTCCAAACTTCCTCGACAAACAGTCGGAGCAGATGCATTAGAGTTGAGATTCCTTTAGAGATGCAGACAAATGAGTGAACCCAGTGCAGGAACAAGCCTCCCTTAGCGGGCCATGGAAGATTGTGGTATGCATAATCCTGTTTCTGTGCATGAAAAATAGCTTCAACGTTCATCGTTTGTGCAGCAGAGAGCTAAGACTTCTCTCTTTTTAAATGTTTTATTTATTCATACTGATGGTATCATCCTGTTAAATAAGCTGCTCTGGAAACCTGTTGACAACACAAAGAAAATCATCACGCAGGAAAACAGTTGAAACCGTTTCCCCTCTGGGAGAACCCAAAAACAGACTGTTTCTTAGGGCGCACTCACATTAGGCCAAGTGGTCCCGTACCATGCTTAAGCACAAATATCTCCCCACCCCATTCCCTCGCTGGCCTGCACTCACACTGCTCCAGGACTAACCGGGCCTGAGCACGGATCAGAGCACCCACACTAGTCAAGCAAACTGGACTTTGAGGGTGAAGCGTGCTGAGGCATAGGTTGCCTAGCGTGAATGTGCAGACAAATTACATCCCACAAATCAAAAACATCAGTCGAGGCAGTTGCTCACCATCTCTTATTGCAAAACATAAATAAATGAAATAAGAATAATAAAGAAATGGAGAGTTAAAGTAAAAAGCTGTGAGACAGAGGAGCCTCGTTTGAACCTCGACATCACAGGAATCCTCTCGCCTCTGTCGGCGTTTGTGCTCTGCAACAGTTTGACCCTCACTGCTGTCAGCCCCCTCAGGGCGCTGCTGCTTTCAGTGCAGAGATGCTTTTATTTAACAACTGTTATTTCTTTGTTTTATGTTTCTAAGCTGCTAATTGAACCCGTTCACCTCCTTCACTGCGTGCGAAACACATCCAGAGGCCAAATACGGTTTAACCGCCCACACTGCTCGCTGCTCGTTCTGGAGACATTTACTGAAAGCAGTCCTGCTCTCCAGTTTTTAGAACCACACAACAAGTCATTTATTATAATATCCTGTTTCTAGTCTTCATCTCTGTCGTGTTAGGATGACTTACACCTTTTATAACTCTATACCGGTAAACAGCCATGTGACTTAAAGCAAGCCCTCCCAATAATTGAAGACCTCATTGTAATAATGATTGGTTTAGAAAAGTTGTTGCGGATCAATTGTTCATATTTGTGTAGATTTTTGGCTGAGAAAAATAGGAAGACACACCATTTTTATTTTTAGCTTCATTTTTATGCCTTTTATTTAGAGATAGGAAAGTTCGTAGAGTCAGAAATCTGGGAGAAAGGTGCACCCGGTGGCCAAGCGGTTGTGTCGAGCAACCCATGTGCTGAGGCTGTGGTCCTCGTCGCAGCGGCCGTGGGTTTCGAGTTCGACCTAGGCCCTTCGCTGCATGTCGTCCCCCGCTCTCTCCTTCCAACATTCCCTGTCTCTCTTCAGCTGTCCTATCTAATAGAGGCATAAAGGCCCCTCTAAAAAAGGAAATCAGGGAGAGAGAGATGCGGGAAAGGAGCCACAGGTCGGATTCGAACTCAGGCCGCCCGCATGGAGGACTATAGCCATCATACATGGGTCGGGCACACTAACCACTACGCTTCCGGCGCCCCCTACTCTAATATTTTGACTTTAGTACAGACATAGAAATTAAAATGGAGACACAGTCCCCGTTGTATCACCTGCACAGAGGGAACATCCAGTGTGTTTGTTTTTATTCGGCGTTCTGGAGCGTGTGGTTAAGGTTGAGTATTGTTTTTTTTTCTCTCTTTCAGGTGGCGTCTCTGTTTGCTTCTTACATCCTGGGTTACCTCGGCGCTGCCAAGATGCAGTCCATCCTGGTCACTCATATGGTACGGTTAATAACGTGTAATGTTGGTCAATCAGTGTGTCTCACTGTAAACCGGATATTTATTGACCTGGTTCACATTCAACGTCAAATACATTATCTAAAGCAGCAAACATGTGAATTCATAACGTTTCTGTGCAGGTGAGAGAAAAAGCACCCGATGAGGAGCTCAAAGAGACAAAATGTAAACCCGAGCAGAGTGTGGAGGTTTAAGGTGTTTTCACATTAGCTTTCACCGTGTGTTGGATGTCCCTGTGACGTGCGCCGCATAAATGAAAGTGTTTCCTGCGGCTGTCCTCTGAGCTGTAATGTGCTCCGCCTCGGTTCTCCTTATCTCGCTCAGCTCCTCGGCCAGGAGACTTTCAGGAGGCGCGGCGAGGACAACAGCAGTGGAGACTTTCAGGGGATGACTTTCTCGTTTTAGCATTAGCGATGCTACTGCGGTTCAGAGAGACCTTCTTAATAAGAAGGCGTAGAGATATGTTACTATACCAGTCAATAGGTATGTCAGTGTTCAAATGAGCATGTGAAAATGTGTTTGTGTGTGTGTTCGGATGTGTTTGAGTGTGCGTGCGTGTTGTTCTGGCCACTCGTCCCTCTGCTTCACATCCTCCTAATCCCCTCAGCGTGCCCGGCTGTTAGCCAGGGACTGTGTGCTCTGCAGATAAGCAGAAGACCGTCTGTGGTGAGATGATGGAGATTTGTATCAGCAGAGTACATATGGCTCTGCATAATTTAGAGAGCTTTAGCTTTGTGTGTTTGTGTCTGTTCAAATCGACAAATTCAGACACACAACGTAATCTGTGTGTCCTCTACGACCTCCAGAACTTTTAACGAGCGTGGGCTGTGTGTGTCCATTAATCAGGCCAACAAGTGCTTACGATTTCATCCTATAAATGTTTTGATTATCAAATTATCCGTCAGTAATTTGTATGAATATTTTAGTGTTAACTCTTTAGTCTTCCATTACTTTGCTCATTTAAAGCAACAACATGAAGGTCTCTGAGGGCAACTACACTGTCTTAAGACACACAGTGCTGTTACACGTCCCCCTCTTAGACAACGTGCATTTGTTGACGAGCACAGGGTGGCGAAGCCGGCAAAGACGTTGTGAGAAGCCAAAGAACCATGTCGACTGACTCTGCTAGCGTCCAGCCTCTTACTGTTAGCATGTGGAGCATGTGTATTCAACTGTTACCATGACGACAATAGGCTGTGGCTAAACGTCCACATTGGAGAGGCTCATTTATTACATGCTAGTTGAGATAGGTTTGTGAGGTTCTAAACGTATGACGCTAACTTGAAGATTGACGAGGAAAGAGACGACGTATGGTGGATTAATTGATTTATTCATATCAAACCTGGGACAAAACTCGGGTTAAACGACTTTCTGCAGCCGGTAAAGCTGCTAAAGACGAGACAACGATGGCACGGATTTCGATACAGGCTAACGTTACGTCTCAGTCTGTTCTGAATAATATCTGCAGGGATGTACTCTCTGCTTCTCGCTCGCTCACTCTCTTCTTAGCTTCATCCGTATTCGTCCTCTTCCTCTGAGCCTCAGCCATCGTATCAAACAGAGAGACGGGCTAACAGGCTGCTTTGTAGCTTGACGCCTGACTTAAGCAACGTGTCCCAGTCCACTTGAAGAGGCGGTCTCGGGCACGATTCATGTGTACTCGAGTACGGTCTACGGGAGATGTGAACACTTCCGCGCTAAAACAAGGAAGTGGACCGCTTTATGACGTCATCCTAAACGGCTCCTGTCACTTCGAGAACCGTCACATCCACGCAGCACGGGCCCGTTTCATCCTCTGAGCTGCACGGTAGATGTGGATGTAAGAAGAGGGTCGTTGTTGGCGTCTCAAAATAACAAAAACATCCACAGTTAGAAGGATGGACTCAGCCCACAAGTGGTTGCCATGGTTGCTGCTACTTTTTTCTGTCTTTTGGTGGATTTGCAAACTAACTATGTGCACACTGCCCCCTGCTGTATCGGACTGTGTACATACACGTGTACTTGGGCACTGAACGATGTCACTAATGTGAACAGACCAGCGGGGGAGAGGGGAGGGGAGCAATCGTGCTCTGGCACGGTACGAAACAATTGTGCATAATGTGAAAACACCCTTAGGCCCGTGTCCACCTAGCTTTTTTTCCAGAAGTGTCTGAGAATAAAAGCCCTGCACGTCCGTCCTGTCTCTATGACAACAGTCTGTTGACAACGGCTGCTGTTTGACCGACACTGCTCCGTTACTTTTTACTGCATGTTTTATATTTGAGATCGTTTTTTTCCCGATCAGACACGGAGCGAGGAGGATGTGGGTACAAGACACGATCCGTAGGCGGCAAAAATACTTGGAATATCACACATTTATAAAAGAGCGCCGGTGACGTCAACAGCGCCTTTCTGAAAAGTTGAAAGATTTTTTGAGTTACCAAAAGGGTGGAACACTCTTGAAAAAGACGCTGGGCGCTGCGCTTTTTACCCAAGCGGCCGCTTTCTCATGCGAACGCTCTCCACTCATTGAAAACAACTGGAAAAGGACGCTGGCGCGCAGAGTACAACTATCAGATTTAAAGCATAACAAAAACGTTTATGAAATACGACAGTAATGGAATTTCAAACTAATGATTAAAAATGTGATTAATCACATTTAAAGAATGAATCCATTGATTCTACTTTAATGTAGAAACTACAGAGGCCGTGTTTCAGGTGCACGGATCAGAGTGCGTTTATTTAATGCAAACGTCTGCCGTCTAAACGTCTCTGCTTACAGCTGCTTTAATCTGAGCGACTCTTTTATCTTTCTTAAAAAAACAGCTGCAGCGCTGAAACACCTTCAAGGTTATCATGCCTCTGGTTTGGAAACACTGCCTCCATGATACAGAGCGCTTCATTCTTTCTCTCTTCACAGTGGGATTAAGCATCAAGAATTCATGAATAGGATTATGTTTTGCTTGTGGCTGTGTGTTCACAGTTTATTGCATTAGTTTAAATCTCTGGAGTGTTTCAGAAAGTCTTATTACTGGAACTTAAAGCAGTCTATTCAAGACCCAGACCCAGACCACCCTCGTGCTGCGGAGAAAGACATGATGATGATGTTGTTTTTTGAAGGCGAGCTACAGAAACTGGCGATGTCTCCGAGTTCACTGCCAGGCTCAAATGTCTGGCATTGTTTCTCACAGCAGCTTCTTTCCCGTCTTCATCCTGCAGGTCACACTCGGCGCCTGCTTCGTCCTGATGTTCGGCAACTCGATGCTGCTCACGTCCTTCTACGCCTCCTCGCTCGTCTCCATCTGGGTGAGTGGGATCTCAAAGTCTGATATATTTGCCCGAAGAAGGTGAAAACTAAATGAATTTGTTAAGTATATTTTTTTCCGTTATAGTAAAGATATAATCATTATTTTTTCAGGCAATCATTGCATTGAGGGATCAGTTTGCTCAAGTCTTCAGACCGGGCATCATCCTCTGGGTATGTAGAAGTTATTCATCTATTTTTAGATTGATGCTTTTACTTTTTGTTACCACTTTATAACGGCCAGAACACCAACACACACTGAGTATTGAAACGATGCGTTGATTGATTTGCACGTTGGAGAACAACTCAGAGAACATGACAGCTCCTTTACTGACTTTGTGTCTTATTTTGAGTCGTGTTGGTCAGATACAGACAGAACACTCCGGGATTTCTCCTGAATGAAGGCTGTCCACGTTGTGTACCCGTGCTTGTGCTCGTGCATGAACTGTACCGTGCCGAAGCACACCTCTCAGAAGCGTGACAGGGACAAGGAAGTGTACCGTGCTTGAACACAGAGCGGAGCACTCGCACTAGTCAAACAAACTGGACTTCAGGAGTGATTGGGCACGGTACAGATTGCCTGGTGTGAGTGCGCCCTAACACCCTAGATGTTTCTGGGATGAACAATGAATCTAAAAGGAGGTTAAATAGTAGATCCCTGTCTACAACGCGGCCTCACTAGCTGGCTTCTCCTCCCATCCCAAACAGCCTCTTGTGGCTCCGATCCCAGGTTCTTTTTTTTTTGTCTGCATACTTGTCAAACTTCCAGTGTGAGTCTCTTCTTCCTCCTCAGGTCATGCAGGGCTTGGCTTGGTTCGGCTCCACAGTTCTGCTCAAATTCCTGCTGTCCACCGTCCTCTGTGCCTCGGATGATGTAAGCTACTCAACTCTTCATCTGAAAAAACTGCCCACATTGAGTTTGAAGACAAAACGTTACCTAGTGTCATACCGAGTCTATTTTCTAAAACAAAGGGTAATTCATCGTCTCAACCAGGACCAGTTTGTTGAACATACTTTGGCTTTAAATGACTAATAGGGGTTCAACAGATCATTCATTTTCATTAAGGATTGGATCACAGGTTTTAGTCCCTGACCCTTTTTTTTCGGATTTGCACAAAAACAGCTGTAACATCTCTTTCTTCAAATCAGCCCAGCACAATTTACTAATGATGCAAACAACCCTTATAGAACACAGGCGTGGTTTTTCTATCGTCTGTCCAGATTGTTGTGACTTAAGTCATTTTGTGTTTGAAGGTGCATTGTGGAGTTAGGGCAGAGAAATGTGAGAGTTGGAGAAATGTACAGATTCTGTGGTACATGTTCATCACTCTACACACAAGCTGTCCTCAGAGGGACATTTGGTCCCAAGAAATATGAGGGAATGGGTGAAAAGAAAAAGCATGTCTGTAACATGTCTTTGTCTTCGGTCTTCTTCAGGCTCACATCAGTGCACTGATCAAGTCAAAGTTCACGAGCTACCGAGACTTCCACACTCTGATGTACACGTGTGCCGCAGAGTTTGACTTCATCGAGTTAGAGGTGAGGACTGTTTTTTTTGATGACGAGCCTCAGGTTCTCAGATTTGTTCCACAGGTAAGGAGCACAGAAACCACAGAATCCGGGCTCATCAGTACTGCTCTCTGTCTCATGTCTCAGCTCACCTCAGTCTGTGTCTGTTTCTCCCTCAGACTCCTGTACGCTACCTCAAGACATTACTGCTGCCCATCAACGTGCTAGTGGTCGCTCTGATTGCTTGGGCGGTAAGTTTTCTTCTTTTCTAACTGCAGCAGATGTGACAGAAAGTGTCTCGACTGCAGTGTGAAGCCAACAGACAGAAGTCCAAACCAGTTTAGAGCCTCGAGACGCTGGCATGCAGGAAGACAGAATGATTAAATCACTCTCCTCTGATGACTTCACCAAGCAGACATTTGTGCACTTTTTTTCTATTCAGTTCTCCTGTTTCAGAGCAGAGAAGCACAGTCGACGTTCACATGTAACAATCTGAGCCTTGAGATATTAAAGACGGGGAGATTTATCCCTTATTCCTGAAACATTAAATGTTAAAAGGGCGAAACATCAAACAGAAATAACTTTTAGTGGAGCTGCTCTTCATGAAGTCTAATCTCATTACGGCCTGCCCACGCTAAGAATACACGAGTTGATTTGACAAAGCATGATACGCAGTACGAGCCGAGCTAGCTGTTCTGAGGATGAGCTTCTCATGCACTGTTCTACTCATTGGAGACGAGAGATTTTATTCTGACCTGTCCTTCTCAGACTCTCCAGGATGTAGTCCGCTTCCTAAGGGACGGAGGAAAGGCGTCTGTCAGGACAGATGATGCTGATGAAGCTACAGGGTGAGCATTGTGAGGATTCCTAGCTGGTGTTTTTTTCTGATTTCACTACATTTAAAGTCTGGTTTGTTCTGCCCTCTGAGTCTGCCTTCTCACCGTAAACAATAGGGCATGGAGCGAGAAAGCCCGAGCCACCCAAGCCCTTCCAGAGAGGGGCGTGGTCAGACACAGCTCATTTACATTTAAAGCTACAGACACAGAAACAGCCTGTTCTGAGCAGGGCTGAAATAGAGGGGTTTATAGGCATGATCAAATACAGGATCAGAGTGGATTTAGAACAAGACACTTCACACACATGTTTTGGGGAGCTCTGAGATTTATTTACACTGGTTAACAGTGAAATAACGACTTGTTAATTTGTTTGTGTTTGGACCTTTACATAAGCCTTCACTCTAGGAATTATTAAGACACCTTCTGCAACATCAAACTGTCTGTTACTGCACATTAGCCTTTGTCACTCCAAAGTTAGCATCATGCCTTGATAATCACCGTTTTATGATTTTGTTGATTTCTTCCCCCAGATATTAAACATTTGTACATCCTTAAGTGGCTGCTGATTTTAAATGTATCTGTTGTTGTTTTTGTGTTGCAGGTCTGAAGTTGTTGGAAAAGGAGAGGTGAGAGAACATAATTTCTAGTGTCCTGAGACTATTGTTATGTGTATGTGGGACCATCATTTTGTTTTTAAAGGTCCAATAAGTGAGATGTGTAGAGAGTGAAATGATAAAGTGACCTTACTCTATGATCAGACATTAAGGAAACATGCTATGTTGAAGTGCTGGCTTCTCTGACAACAATGCAGCAGCCAGTATGTCCTCCTTCTAACTTTAGATTCTGGTCCTGAATGGTCTGGATTTCTTAGAATTTGGACTGCAGTACCCATTTTAAACACTAGGTGTCAGAGTTACATATTGCTCCTTTAAGTCTTTTTGTCTACAGTGAAATCACTCAGAGCTTGTCTTTGTCAGCTTTTTCTCCCGGCTGCTTCACGTCACTTCACTCACATGATATCCTAGGCGGGAAAATGGCGACATGTCCATCCACCAGCCGATAGTTTCCTGAGTTTCACACATAATTGCTTAAATGCGTCTGCACGGCTCAGTGAGTAAAACTGCAGAGACCCAAGGGTGTCCTCAGTCCTCATAGGGGAAGATCAAAGCATCAGGCAGATGTGGTTATACAGTCTGTCTGCGACATGTAGCGGTTCTTCCCTGTTCCCTGATCAGTTTCACTTAAAGGGGAGCCGCCTCTCAAGAGATCAGAGCTTCACTGATATTTAAACTTTAACTTGTGATTTCATTATAACATGGCTTAAAAACGTGATTCTGATGGGACGGTAACGCATAGCAACCGTCTGCATCCGTCTGAGTTCAGCTTCCAGCGGCCATGGAGACGAGATGGTCAGGATTTAACAATGACTTACTACATGCTGTGTTGCGCTCCTTTTGTCCGTAGGTTTTTGTCATGTGTGGTAAATGTGTCAAAGTGTTTGTTGTTATTCTGCAGATGGTGTACCACAGTCTGCAGCTGGTGGCCTTCACGGTCTTAGCCGTCCTCATCATGCGCCTGAAGCTCTTCCTCACGCCCCACATGTGCATCATGGCCTCGCTCATCTGCTCCAAACAGGTCAGACTCTCGCCTCAAACAAAGGCAGTGATCAAAATAAACACCATTCTACATTTGTTTGATGGTTATGCCTGTTTGAGCACGTTATTTCCTTCACTAATGTTCCCTCCCTCTCTGCTTGCTCTGTCAGCTGTTTGGCTGGATCGGAGAGAAGTTCAAACACCAGGTTGCCGTGTTTGCAGTCCTAGCCATCATGGCCATTCAAGGCGTAGCCAACCTGCAGGCTCAGTGGGCCATCATCGGAGAGTTCAGCAACATGCCACAGGAGGAGCTGCTGGACTGGATCCAGGAAAACTCTCAGCCTGGTGAGTGAACTAAACTCTGAGTCCCCCTCAGTCTATAACGTGGACTTTAGAACAGCCAGCAGATACAGGAAGGACGAGAACTGGAGATAATTCCACTCAACAATGTGAACAAACCCCCCAATTCATTTCACTTTTGTGCCTTTGCTTCTATTTGTGTGTGATTGATGCAGATTCTGTGTTTGCTGGCGCCATGCCCACCATGGCCAGCGTGAAGCTTTCGACAGGTCGGCCCATCGTCAACCACCCCCACTATGAAGACGCTGGTCTCAGGTCAGTATTTTGTGACTGTACTTACATAAGGGACACAAAATCTACACTTGCTTGTATTTCCCTTTGCATTCAGAACAAGTTGGATTAACGTCAGCGTTTCCCACTAAAGACGATACTCTGGCGTAGCGTATATATCTGACGTAGATCGTAGAAGCAATCACATCGTGAGATGATCGTCCTAAATTTCTGACTCTGTGAGATCAGCCATCTTTGATCCTCTCTCACAAAGCCACATTGGACCACAGATTTGACCGTCATACTGATCGTCTTTCTCCTGGGACGGCCCAAAAGCGAACATTCGAACGCAGCACAATGTCCCATTCATTCTTTGTATTGCTGCTTTGCAGGGAGAGAACAAAGTTGGTGTACTCCATGTACAGCCGCATGTCTGGAGAAACGGTAAAGAGGAATCTGATGAAGCTGGGAGTGGACTTCTTCGTCCTGGAGGATTCCTGGTGCACCAGGAGAACCAGGTACTTCAGATAACCGCCGTACTCTGTGACCCAGGGTCACTTTTTCTTTCACATTTTTAAGAGGGTGTTAGGTTGGTGAACTGCCTCTTTCAATGAATCATTTCATTTTTTGGATTAACCTTGTTTTTCCTCTTCCTCTCGCTGTGCACAGACCTGGATGCAGCATGCCAGAGATCTGGGACGTTGAGGACTCCGAAAATGTCGGTAAAATCCCCCTCTGCACCCACATGTCGAGGAACTCACGACCTCACTTCAACACAGTGTTTTCAAATGACATTTACAAAGTCCTCAAAGTCCCGAAAGCTACCAAAGATCTGAGATAACATGACGGGATGGATTCTGCCCCGAACTCTTTGATCTTTCCACCGATTCTGTTTTCACATCTTATTCGCCGGTTACTGCCATTGCTGCTTTTTTTTTTACTCTCTACAACGCTGTTCAGCTTTTTCTGGTGCTCTGATACCCTGAAGAGTGGACGTACAATCAGTTTGACACAATGAATTTTCCATGAGACTCTCCACTTTCATGGCCCTCATCGTTCTCTGTATTTGTGACTTCAAATAAAGTCCCCCCAAAGACTCCCATGACGTTCCAGTCGACGCCGTAGTTAAAGCCAAATGTTGTCGACTCGCTTCACTACGTTTCTCTGCAGTATTTCTGTTACATAGAGCTCTTCCTTTAAGGGATTTCTCTTCAGAGAGACGCTCATCGGTTTTAATTTACTGAGTAGAATTCATCTTCTTCCTCTCGTGCAGAAGAAGTGGATTTTGTCCGACAGGACCAATCAGTGATGTCCACATACTGTGAAGCTACGCCTTTTGCAAACTCGACAAAAGCCGACTTCTTCTAGTGTCATGCACAGTGTTGATCTCCGAAAGACTTTTCCAGTAGTACACTGTTTTTATAATTTATTTGTGTGAGTATTTTTATGCAAACTTCAAGGTGTTACAAGAAGCAAACAGTGTTTTTAACGTCTTTGGTATAACACGGAGAGTTCTGCTGCCTCGGTGTCTAAACTGAAGAAGTTCTCACAGCAGAAAGCTTTCCTTCTTTAAGGCTCAGTGTGTAACGTTTAGCAGATCAGTAAGACGATGAGCAGTAGAGGGCGCTGGTGGTATAGTGGTTACTGCGCTCGCCCCATGAACAGAGGCTTTAATCCTCCAAGCGAGCGGCCCGGCTCATCCAACCTGTGTCATTCCCCACTCTCTCTTTTTCCCTGATTTCTGACTCTATCCACCGTCCTGTCTTCCCACCCTGAGTGTGAAATGACCGCCTGGTGAATTTGTGAAAATGACAGCGAAATGATCCTAAAGTAGCTGAAAATAACAACCTTGATGGTGCAGCTGAAGAGAGAGAGTAAGGTAGACATGCATCAAAAGTGCTGAGTCAGGAGTCAAACCTGGGACTGATGTGTACAGACTGCAGCCTCGGTGTTTGGGGGCGCCGGCTCTACCCACTGAGTCAAACCAGCAACCGGTGCAGACCTTGATAAACTTCCTTCGCCACCACATGTTCTGTAACGCGCTTTAAAAGAGAGAGTCAAAGAAGCTGTTGTCTGTGTGTCGCTTGAGGCCGCTAAATCCTACACACTGTTCCTTTAATTCAACGATAAACAGTTTCTAGTGGCAGAACGTAGTCAAAGAAACTTGATGTGCTGTGTCATTACATTTTGTAGATAGCCAAACGATTGTTTTGTAAAATCCTGATGTACAGCCTTTAAAAGGCTTTTTATTGTTTCTTGATTCTGATCTTTTCTGCCAAAGTAAGTCTTGTTATAAACGCTGCAGATTTGGGGTCCTGTGGCACATGAAAGCTGTGTGTTTGTTGATGACTCTTGGACTTTTGTATCTGTCGATCTGAACTATTTGTAGCAGTGCATTTCATTTAAACGGTTGTTTTTCAGTTTCTGCTTTAGGCCACATGAATGACGTTTAGGGAAATGATGCTTCTCTGCTTTCATGCAGCGAAATCCTGAAAAGGAGGAGTACCAATCCTGTGTCTGAGGAGTAAATATGAAGCTGCGGTTATCTAGCTAGCCTGTGTCGTTTAATTCAAATGAATAGAAATGATCTCTTTTGAAAATGACTGGTAGTTAAGCTCATCAGATCTGTAGCTTGGACTGTCAGTAAGTGTCCTTTATACCCGCTGAAGAACAAAGTAACAGGCACGTGAGCTTGTTTCGCTTTTATCAACCCACTGAGCAAGAGCGTCAATTTACGCCACAGCAAAACGAACCATATGGAGTTGATGTGGAGGTTTAGTCTGGCAACAAATTGACATGTCCTTAACATTTCTAACAGCCTGTCCAAACAGCATGCGACGCAAGAGCGACTAAATCAGCGCCATTTTAACCCTGACGCCCCGTTTCTGTTTTCATTCATGTCTCTCATGTGAACAGATGAGTAACGAGGAAGGAGGGGGCTCTGAAAGGCGCTGACACTGGCTTTTGTCACTCAGCAGAGCTCGTTAGCTTGTTAGCTTGTCATACAAAGTGGAGATGGTGCTGCATTAATAATATCCACATCATGATTGAAATTTGTTCTTTGACGTAAAATAAACTTTATTCAGCTCACCATGAGCCGTTAATGGACGATCCTCTGAGTGTTGTGATTTTAACCGACAGCTCATCCAGACAAAAGCCCCACACGTTCGTTTATTCACCTTCAAAAGAGAAGCACCACATGTTAAAATGTTTACTGGGGGAAACTGAATTACACAGAGCGGAGAAGTAAATATTTAAAGGATGCAGTTTAGACAGCCAGCGTGCGATAATGCACGATGCGATGGGGTGTCCAACGCTCGCGTGCTGTCAGGACACGGTGTCAGTTATTACATAAAATGGTTTTTCGTTTATGACACAACCTCTACGTTTCTCTCAGCGTAAAATAGTTTGGGTGAGCCAGATATTTATAACAGGTTTAAATCGTTGAGGTACGTCGACCTTGATGCAGATGATGTTCAAAGAACAAATCAGATCAATGAGATGAAACTTTTATAAACAAAGAACACCGTGCCAGACCAAGATGTTGAACTCTAAAGTGCACACGTCATCCTTGATATCTGTGGGGTCTCATTTCAAGTGCCCGTTTGTAAGGAAGTCCTGAAACACTTTGACATCAGTCGTGAATCCTAGATGATGCAGACGTTTGTGTGTTTCAGAAGTCTTTTATAATATTTCTCTATTTTGTCTGTATTTTGAAAAATAAAGTTTGCAACCAGCACAAAAACTCTTTTGTCTTTCTTTATATGTTTTTATTGAAACGATCTCAGAAGAAACGATGCAATTGAGATGTACTAAATGTATGCATTTTCTTTTTTTACTCTGGTCAGCCAATCAGAGAGCTCCCTCTCATAGCAACCGTTGCTGGGCAACTTCCGGTTAGACACACTTTTGCCTGGGCCGAGTCTTTTCAGTGCGTCGCAGTGACAACGTGACCTTACTTTAGTTACCAAACACGGTTAATATCCACATCGTGATTCTGGAGTATTTTTCATCCCGTCCCCTAAACCGAAGGATTGTTGTTTATGTCATTAGTGATGTGACATCTTCCTAGCAATATGGCGGACCTTAAGTTTCGATTCTAGGAGTGAGGTCCCGCCCACTGATCTGTAATAGGTCTGTAGCTTCAGTGGTAGAAAACATGAGGAACTAGTGATGTAGTTTCACCCCTGCTAACCACAACAGCCTCCGATGACGCAAAATGACGATTTGTGCGTCATCGGAGGCTCCTTTTCAGACAAGAAATAAGGAGCTTTCCCGTCTCAGGGGAAAATGAGGGCATGATGCACGACCATTCAAAAATACTACCAGGTTTCTAATGATACAAAGCTTAATGCTAATGGGTGAAGTATCCCTTTAAGCGTCTTTGATTATTCATCTACTGTATCTCATTCATTACATTGTTGTTGCTCAGTTTCTCTTTCTCACTTTCCAAACCCAACACACTCTCAGCAGACGTCTGTTCATCATGAGTCTGGTTCTGCTCGAGGTTTCTGCCTCTTAAAGGAAGTCTTTCCTCTCCACTGTCACTTTGCTAAATGGTGCTTATTGCTGTTGGGGGTTAAAGGAGCTCATACGCGGGCAACATTTCTGTTGGGTTTTATAAAGTAACATTTGGTTATCAAATTAACATTAATAATTAGCCTCGTTTAATTATTAATATAGATCAACAATATTATTAAACTGAGTTAATAAACCTATAAAGGGGCACCACTCTGAAATCAACAACAACCAAATATTACAATATCAGTCTCTAATTAATTAATTAAATACTAGAATTATTGATTAATAATCTGTATTTAATAAATTGAAGGCGTGAAATCCGAACACAAAGCCCTTGCACCCAGCTTATGTCACAATGCAAATACACCAGTAATCACAAACAACTGCTCTTTAAATTATAACAGAGTTTATTTAACAAAGAAACATCAAGTCGATCAATGAAACTCAATTAAACAACTAACTATTATAAACTAAATACAGCAAACAAAGTATAAGCAAACAGTGGCGTGTGTGTGTGTGTGTGTGTGTGTGTGTGTGTGTGTGTGTGTGTGTGTGTGTGTGTGTGTGTGTGTGTGTGTGTGTGTGTGTGTGTGTGTGTGTGTGTGTGTGTGTGTGTGTGTGTGTGTGTGTGTGTGTGTGTGTGTGTGTGTGTGTGTGTGTGTGTGTGTGTGTGTGTGTGTGTGTGTGTGTGTGTGTGTGTGTGTGTGTGTGTGTGTGTGTGTGTGTGTGTGTGTGTGTGTGTGTGTGTGTGTGTGTGTGTGTGTGAGTGTGAGAGAGAGAGAGGAAGAGAGAGAGAGAAGACAAGATGGAGGACAGACCATGCACCACTCTGAGCTGAGTTCAGTAACTAACTTAACCCCAGAAAGCCAGTGGCCGGACTTTGATTCAACGGCGGGTACACTGGTCTTTCTGTTGGTGGAAGTAGTTAACTGAAAGTAAACTAGCATTGAATAAAACACACAGCGGCGAACACGGCGGTTCAGCACAATAAAACAAATGCAGCAGTTTACAACAGATAATAAACAGAATGTGACGTCCCGTCAACAATAATGCACGATTATCAGTGGTTCTAAAAGAACACAACTATTTCTAAAAGCTATTTCTGCCCAGACCAAAATCTCTTACTGTGGTGATCACTCTGGGTGATTGTTGCAAGGTTGGTGTAGTATTCACTTGTTGAATGTTAAAATCAGCAGCTTCAGGCAGGTTTCCTTCGTAGCAGATGCAGGAGTTGGTATCAGGATTCAGATTCTCGACCAGAGCTTTTGCTCTTTCTGGGTTCTGGAGCCGGATTCTTTATGTGTCCTTGTGTTTTCAGGAATCAGTGGCTTTTCTGCAGCGCTCCTGTCCAATTGCGTTCAATGACGTCTAAGAAAATCAAAGGAAAGAAACTCTTTGTGCTCGAACCAGGTACTTTCTGATCGTGTCCAAACTCTCAAAACAATACATGCCGTGGAGGTGTCCAGCTGAATTCTCCGATGTTTGAATCCATCATGTGAAGACTTTACAGGACCTGCAAAGTCACCTCAGCCCTTGAGGTCAGCAGAGAGGAGGGGGTTGGCCTCCTCAAATGCTGGAGTCCAGCATGTGGAAGGAGGTTTCATCCTCTGATGCTGAAGCATTTGAAGACTAGTATTCTCTGATACTAAAAGTAGTTGAAGAGAGCATATTAAAAGAGGGTTCATCCTCTGATGCTGCAAGCATTTGAAGAGAAAGAGCCTTGAGAGGTGATGGCTTTTATAGACTGGGGTCTGCCTGTGGGGTAACCTGGGACCTTCTCCAATGAGGATGGAGGATTCAGACACACACCCCCCCCCCCCCCCCCCACCTTCCTTTTTCACACCTACGTGTTAGGTACAGGGTGGGGGCTGTGGTTGAGAGTCCTTTGTCTCATTCCCTCCAAAATAACTTTATTCAGGCTTTTAAAATGGCATACAGGCCTGAGTCCTTTGTTTCAACACATGGCCAGAATCCAACATTGCTCATGATGGATGTTGGGTCTTTGTAGATAATATAACAATGAGTTTTACCTGCTCTGTTTGTAAAGTGTCTTGAGATAACATTTGTTATGAATTGGCGCTTTACAATTGATTTAGAAGAACAACAAGAAGATGATGCAGATTCACTTTATTAATCTATGTTACACTCTGTTGTTGAACATGCTACACACACACAGGCTGAAACACACACACATGCACAAACAGGATCCTGTGGACATGCACTGATGGAGGGATGTCAGAGGGAGGGGGCTTCACACAGCGAGTGCTTCTGAGCTGGTGGGGGGGGGGTTCGGTGCCTTGTTCAAGGGCACCTCGGCAGCACTCAGGAAGTGATCTGTCACCTCTCCCAACCCAAGTCCCTACAGACTGAGCTGCTGCTGCCACCTATTGATTGATATCAGCACCTACAGCAGCTCTGTCTACTAATGCATGACAGTAAAACAAGATGTCTTTATCCTGTGACACAACATTTTAATATTTTCAATGCAAACAATCAAAATGCAGCCGTGTCTTATCAGTTTGATTCGTGTGAGTTCATCCAACATGAGCTAAATTCAACCAACTGAAGTGACTCTTGATGCTAATCCAGGACCGAGCCATAAACCTCCACCTCGCACAGGGTCAGGTACTCCTCCTTTCCAGGGATCAACACGTTCACATAGCGGCCATCCATCCCATTACATTGATATTCAACAGTCGCTCCGGCGGGGATGTTTTCCAGCACGGCGCACCTGACAAAAGAAAGACCAATCAAGACGTCACATTCTTTAACACACAAGTACCGTTTCAAACAGTTCTCTGTAATAACTGTTAAATGAAACCTGTGTCACTGCAGGACTTTTCTTCAATATCTGTTTCATTTATGTAGCAGTGTTAATAATAGGGACGCACCATATGATTTGTATAGAGCCGATACGATAACCGATAATGACCTGCTCCTGATGGCAGATAACGATAAGATGACTGATATATTTTCATACCATTGTATTTAAAAGATAAGTTCATAAATGTAGTGTAGGAGCCATAATGTGTATTTTTTTACCTCTGTTGATTATTTGTTTTGTTTTTCTCCTTCAGTGGGTTTGATATATTTTCTGGTGATTTGCAGTGGGCGTGGTTTAACCTTGTTTTTACCCTAGGTGGGTGTTGAACATTTTCTGTTGATCGTCATCATCATAATTATCATCATATTTGGATTTTTTTTTCACTCTTTGTTTAATAAGTCAACAAACCTATTAGTACTTTGTATTTTCTTTAGATACGAACGAGTTACAGGTACAGGCCCACTTAGTCTCTGTGCAGCATGCTCTAATCTAAACCACCTCAATATGTAGTTTCTGCAGAAATGGGCGTAAGAAAGGTTCAATATGTAGTCAGCAAAGATGTTTATTGAGGCCCACATTACATACATCCTCTCCGTCTTTTACCTGCTCCACTTTTCAGAAAATGTGTGCTCAAAAAGGCCGTTTGGAGATTTTCCCTTCATGACATCACAAAGGGCAGTAACCCCTCCCCCAGGTGGGCGACACTCCCACAGCTAGGTGTTTGTTCTGCCCTCTGAGTCTGCCTTCTCACCGTAAACAATAGGGCATGGAGCGAGAAAGCCCGAGCCACCCGAGCCCTTCCAGAGAGGGGCGTGGTCAGACACAGCTCATTTACATTTAAAGGCCCTGACGCACCATGCAGACGGCAAAGAACTAGTGGCGTGGAAGGCCGCCTGTGGCGTCGGCGCGCGACGCCTTTTGTCTTGGCCAAAAGTTGCACTAGAACACACCACAAAGACTACAGCCGACGGCCAACCAGAGGCAATAACGTGAGAGGCAATAACTCTCCGTGCCAGCAGGCGGCGGTAGTCTCTAATCGTCATTCCAAAAAGGTGAAACCAGGATAGGACAAGGAAGAATGCAGATAAATAAACCGTTGTTGTGATACGAGAAGACCATTTTCTCACTGCTGTCGCTCACCACTTGTAATATAGGTACTACTTGAAAATGGCACTGGCGTTGTCAGCCCTTGGTCTTTTATTAGTGGAACAAGCACAGAAGAGTTGCTTCCGTTTTTCTTCTCGTGCACTGGCTGTCCTGTTTCGCTTAGCTGAACAGCCAGTCAGGGAGATTCCTACCCCCAACGGCGCTTACGACTGCCGATGCCGATTCAACATATGGAATCAGTCAAAAAAAAAGGCCAACTGGGGCCAATGGGTAGCGACGGAGCTGGACACACCGCAACGACTAGGGCGACGACCGTTCACCGACGGGCGACGGTCTTCTTGGTGTGTCAGGGCCTTAAAGCTACAGACACAGAAACAGCCTGTTCTGAGCAGGGCTGAAATAGAGGGGTTTATAGGCATGATCAAATACAGGATCAGAGTGGATTTAGAACAAGAAACTTCACACACATGTTTTGAGGAGCTCTGAGACTTATTTACACTGAAGAGGAGGAGGATATGTGACCTTTAAGTGAACAGGGTGAACATTACCTTGGGTTGTCGTTGCCGTTGTTTTCAAGGGAGTCTCCAATGCGTAGCTCGGCTCCGTTCAGTCGTTGTGAGTACTGAGAATCTTTGCGGTTGGTTATCTTAACAGAATCCACTTTGTGGGTTTTTGACAATTCCAGTCGCCACCAGGGGGCGAAGTTGTTGTTGGTGTGAGAGCAGGACCCATGGGCCCGATCGTTGTCATTATTACCATCAATAGCAAAGTATGCCATGCCGTCTGTATACAACGATGACTGTGAGGCTTTTCCTTTGAGCGCCAGGTTCTCTCCTGAAAAATAAGCAAGCACCTATAAATATGTTTGTTCTTCCGTGTTTGAATCACTAAAAGGAAAGAGTGTAAATGTACACGTACTCGGACAGGACCGTTTCGGTAGAGGGCTTTCGGTCCGGTCCCCAAGCGGACCGATCCAAGTACGCGCGGAACAAAAATGCTTTAATCTGTTTTCCCACACGAACCGCAAAGCGGGAGCACGCAACAGATGGCAAGCGTCATGGCAGCCAAAACAAATGAGCAGCTCGAGCTGGAAGATCCCCCGCTATCGTTGAGGTCTCCTATGTGGGAACATTTTGGTTTTCCAGTTAAATACAATAATGGACAAAGAGACGTTGACGAGATGAGAGTAGTGTGCCGACGTTGTTCAGACATCGGGTTCGTCGCTGACGACACGTTTTGGTTGAAGGTTGCAGCATAAGGAAAATGTATTCTGTGTTTTTTTTACAATGTTTAATTTAAAATGTAATTAAAAAGAAACGTGAGCAGGCGTCTGAACTGTCGATGCTGCATTCAATACGATGTGTAGAAGGGAAGTTCTAAATGTTCCTAATAATGGAAAAAGAGTTGCATCAGGTCCCTTTACAGAAAATGTACCAAACCAAAGCTTCAAAACTGAGAACCGTACCGAACCGAAATTTGTGCACCGTTACACCCCTACTAAAGTTTTCCACATTTCCTTCTGAAATGTCTTCAATTCTGAAAGATTTCTGTGGGAGGGATGGAGACCAGCACATCTGCCTGTTTCTAACATCCTGTAAAGTCATAACTGATGTGTAGCCATATCAACATACTGGTAATGCTGCTTCTCTGTTGAGCAGCCAATCACAATCAAGTATCCAACCAGATCAATGTATGAAGTTCAATGTTTAGATACATGCTTTTAACAAAATGACTTTTCCTTATTTGAAATAGAACTGTATGGCTAAAATCCTTACCAGTCGGGGCACGGTACCCATAAACCTCCACTTCACAGAGAGTAAGAATCCTGTTAGCACCAGGTAGATGTACCGACACATAACGTCCACTCATACGAGTGCTCGGAGTCAGCGTGTGTGAGCTGCCTGCAGGGATCGAGGAAATTGTTCCAGCCCTGCAACAGACACAGAAACACGTTAAAATGATCAGTGTCTACCTGTGATGCGTCAGGGTCAGACACACGTCTGTTAAAACATCATATCATGTAAAATAATTTGATTTATATAGCACTTTTCAAGCCAGAGGCACAAAGTGCTTCCCACTGACAACACAATCAATGAAGGAAGTTAAAAACAGTTACAACAGGAAATTAAAAGAAAGATAATAAATATTATAAAACAAGTAAGCTTAACTCGCATGATTGCACAACAGAGCTGTAATAAGTAAAACAAATCAAATTAGTTATCAGACAAAAAGGTGAGTCTTCTCTAGTGACGCGTCTCTGTGATCGGTCCTGACTGTGCAGATGCTATCTCTAGGCTAGTGCAGTATCAGGTATTCAGTAGCTTTAATAGAACTCACAGTGGGTTTCTAGCACCATTGTCTTGTAAGTTGTTGCCGATGTGAACCTGAGCCCCGTTGAGCCTCTCTGGACAGCAGGGTCCTCTGTTGGTGATGACGACGGAGGTGACGATGTAGCTGTCCAGCAGGTCCACTCTCCACCAGGGGTTCTCCATTTCTATAGTGTGAGTGCATGATCCGACGTCGAAGTTTGATTCACGGTTTCCATCGATTGCACTGGAGGCATCCCCAAAGTTATGCGGATAGCGTTGCGACTGAGTTGCTTTGCCACGCAAGGCCACATTTTCTGTTGAGGAAATACACAGATTTATATTAAATAGCTTCATGTTGTCAGATTCATACTCACTAAAAGGAAGTTTTCCCCAACAATGCACAAACGTTTTATTGTAGTATTTTCTGGCATAATGATTTTCCATTTGTCTTAAATCAGTTGAAGGGGTGGAAATGAAGGGAGCAGAAAGTTTCCCGCTCCAAACAAAGAACATAGTGAACCCTTTAATGATTTAGTTACAACTGGTACTAGTGTTGTAGTCAAGACCACAAAAACCTAGACCAAGACACACCTGAGACTAGAGTCCTCAGAGACCAAGACAAGACCGAGACATTTAGGGATCGAGACCGAGTCAAGACCAAGACCATAAACATCTCTGAAAAATCTTCATCTTGTGTGCAGGAGGCGTGTCACTCATTTAGACCGTAACACCGGGAAGGTTGCGGCCGTGACGGGGGAAAATCAAATGACTTGAAGTTATTTGTTCTTCTTCTTAGGCGTTCTTCCTTCTAATCACAGTACTGGTGTGGAAAAAAAGCCGATCATTGGTGATCTTGACTGGTCTTGATTTAAACTCCAGAGTCCACCCAGTCTGAGACTGAGACAAAATGCTTTCGATTCCAAGACCAAGACCTTCAAAAAGTGCTCTCGAGACCAAGACCGATCTTGTGTTGCCAACTACAACACTAAGTGGTACTATGGATTAATATGAGAACTAGAATAGAGAGAACTCATCTGTTTACAAACAAAGAGAAAACAGTCATGATCACATTACAGTATACTTACCATAATTTCTGGCCGAGCACGTTCCCAAGAAGGTCAGCAAAAGAAAGACAGCAACGTGCTTCATTGTTCTGGTTGAGACAGAAAAGAGAGAACATTTTTCAGGAAAGTGTCTTCAGATAACATTTGTAATGAGTGTGGGCTTTGCAAATAAAGGATGATAGAGAATAATTTGTAAAACTTTAACTTTCTGTCTTTGATTGTTGTGTCCTGTTGCTTCAGGGCTCTGCATCCAAGTAAGGGTCATCTCACATTAGGCACGAGTGCCCCCACCCTAACCCTATCTACCGTGCAGCTCAGAGGATGAAAAGGAACCGTGCTGCGCGGATTCAGCAGTTTTTGAAGCCACACAAGACGTTTTGAATGACGTCAAAGAGCGGTCCACTTCCTTGTTTGAGCACGATTGCACTCACTGCTCCCGCTGACCGTACTCGAGGACACATGAATCGTGCCCGAGACCGCCTCGAGTACAGTACCTGAGTACAGTACCCGAGTACGGTACGTTTGTGTTCACACTGAACAATTGAACCGAGCGTATTCAGATCTGGGCCAGGTTCCCTAATGTGAGTCATCTGGTTACCTTTTCAAAATCAAGCTCTCTGAAAGAAGTTTGCATTTCAGGACGCTGTACCGGGTACTGGTTTACTGACCAAGCTTCAAAATAGGATTTCTTTCAAACGTTGCCCCTCCTGGCTCACTCAAAGTTTGTGCCGACACTTTGCTGTAAAAACATCTCACATGCCCAATTCTTACTATTTGGTCCCACATACTCTTCCTTCTTCCACTCTACCAACAGTGAAATACAAAACATGTTCAGAAAGTATTTTATTAGTGCCTTTTTCATACCAAAGAAATCACATTCTCAGGCTCAGGTTTGATAGTATAATGAAGAATCTGAAAAGTCGGCAACTCTTGAAGGTACATTTTCAGTATTTATGAGAAATTAAGAGAAATGCAAAATGAAATATTTACCCTGATTTCTGGAATTTCCCTGGAGTCCAACAATGCAACTCTTCCCCAAGCAGAGATGTGTGTGTGTGCAGATTAGTCTTACACTTATACTTCATATAAATATCCTCTAAGCAAATCACATCACATCATGGAGTCTACTCCCATGAAGATAAATCACACTCCTCTTCAGGTCGTCTGGACTCAAGAGATCATCTAAGGACACGCAAACACTGACAGAGTTCATGTGAGTCCTACTCATGTATTAATGATTGATCCAACTGTTGAGACAGTCTCTGCCTTCCCTCTAACAGTCAGGCTTTTAGTAATACGTTCTGTCTCTCCTGTTCCAAAAGCAGAAGCTTAGAAGAGACAAAGAGAGAGTGAGCGAGCGAGAAGCAGAGTGTACGTCTCTGCAGATATTATTCAGAACAGATGAAGAGATAACTTTAAATTGTATCGTTATCAGTGTCTCATGTTTAGCAGCTTTACCGGCTGCAGGAAGTTATGTCTCAGATTTACTTACAAATAAATGAATAAATCCATCTTAAACCAAAAAGTTGTCTGTCCAACGAGCTGTAGACGTTGGCAGAGTCATTAGTATTACTGAACCTAGTCAGTCAGTCTTTGCTTTCAACACTGCCCCTCTGCTTGTCAACAAATGCCCGTTTTTTCTGATGGGGAACCATAACCGCACTGTGTGTTTAACGACAGTGCAGGTGCACTCAGAGACCTTCGGTTGGCACCAACGTGCACCAAACGGACTTCCTACATGTTGTTTAACATGTTGTTAAAGTGTTAGGATTTTTTCTTTCTGTTTGTTCCAAAGTCAGCTCTCTCTTGAAGGTACTAATAGGAAGTATTTAAAATCTGAATTCGTACCATGCTACTTTCATCAATGAAAAATGACAGAAAGGTGAAATGAAATGTTTACCCTGATTTCTGGTGTCTCCCTGAAGTCCAACCGTTCTCCAACAAGTCAACTCTAGCTTCCAAGCAGAGCGGCTGTGTGTCAATGAATCTTTCTGTGTGTTCTTCACATAAATACTCGTGTAGCGAAGTCATATCATATCATATCATATCATATCATATTATTGATTCTACCCCTATCAACCTACCGGTTAATAATATCCCTCTTCAGGTCGTTGACTTGAAGAGGAGACATAACCGTAAATTCTCTTCAGATCACCGTGGTACAACTGGCAGAGGAGAAAGTTCACATTACCCACTCTTGGACTGCGTAACAAACACATGACTGCACTGATCCAACAGTAACATTCAACCAGGACTTTATTTGAACACTCATTGTTGTCAGTCTCCCTGAGCTGACCACTACGGTTAAAGGGGCCTGCAGGGCTAAATTGCATTGGCCCAAACTCACAAATGAGGAATTATTGTCATATTATGGGAAAACTGATGTTCTCTTGAGTGATCTATATTTACCCAAAGATGCTATCATGTGTTCAAGTGTAAATTGTAATGATATCTCTCATGGGAAATCCCTCTGTTCCTTGTATGATGGAATTATAGGAGCTATGTCTGAGGCCAGTAGACCATACCTTACTTGCTCTAAGAAGGCATACAACATCAAACCAGGCTGGAATAAACATGTGGCTATACCTCATGCTGCAGCAAAGGAGGCTTTCAAGGCTTGGGATCAGGCAGGTCGACCCAGGCAGGGGCCTGTCCTGGACCACAAAAAGCTCACTAATGCTAGATTTAAATATGCTGTCCGTTTTGTGTGTAAAAATGAGCAGGTAATGAGAGCAGACTCATTGGCTGAAAAATTGCTCAGTAACAATGTCATGGATTTTTTTGAAAGATGTAAGAGCTCTAAATAAGGGAGCAGCTGTGCTACCGTGCACAATAGAGGGAGTCTCTGGACCAGATAACATCGCTGAGTTATGGAGGCAACATTACCATGCTTTATTTAATTGTTTGAAAGGGGACCCATATCAATTGGGAGACGTTGCTAGTAGTGATCTAGTGGGTGTTACAGCCACTGAGGTCAATCAAGCAATTTTGCAGCTTGCTAAAAACCAAGGCAAGTGGCTCAGATCAGATCACTGCGGAGCACCTCAAGTTTGCTACCCCAAAGGTTGCTACTCTTCTTGCTATCTGTTTTACTGGTCTAATGACTCATGGCCTGCTACCAGACTCTATGTTGTCCGTCACTCTGGTGCCTGTTATCAAGGACAAAGCTGGCAAGGTTGAGAGCCTAGATAACTACCGGCCTTTTGCTTTAGCCAGTGTTGTATCAAAGGTCCTCGAGAGTATCCTTTTAGGGCGTTTATCTAAGTATTTTGGTACCACAGATAACCAGTTTGGCTTTAAATCTAAGCATGGTACTGATCTTTGTATTTATGCCTTGAAAGAAGCTGTTGAGGTCTATAGGAGGAAAAACTCCTCTGTCCTGATAGGATTTGTTGATGCCTCTAAGGCCTTTGATCGTGTCAACCATCGGAAGTTGTTCATGAAACTAAGTGAAAGGGGGTCCCTGATTATATTTGAAGGCTTTTGGCGTACTGGTATGCCAACCAGACTATGCAAGTCAAATGGGGAGATACAATGTCCTCCCCCTTTGGAGTGAGCAATGGTGTGCGACAGGGGGGGTTGCTTTCTCCTGCACTCTTTAACGTGTACATGGATGATCTATCTAAACAACTGAATGGTTACAAAACTGGTTGTGTTCTGGGCAACAGTATAATCAATCACCTCATGTATGCTGATGATTTGGCAATTTTTCCCCTAGCAGCGCTGGGTTTCAGCCACTGCTAAATATATGTTCTGATTCTGGTTTAACTTATGATGTACAATACAATGCTAAAAAGAGTACTGTTTGAATATGCAGAACAAAAGGGGATAAGGACCTAAACTTTCCTCATGTTTACCTGTCAGGACAGATGTTGAGTGTGAGCACCAAAATAAAATATTTAGGACACTTTATTACGGATCAAATGTCCGATGATGACGACATGTATAGACAGTGTTGAATATTATACGCCCAGGCCAATATGTTGGCAAGAAAATTCTCAATGTGTTCAGACAATGTCAAGAAAAATCTCTTTAGAGCATATTGTACTTTATACTGCCCCCTTGTGGGCCAGGTTTAGAAAGGCAAGCTTACATAAGCTTAAAGTTGCTTATAATGATGCCATGAGAATACTATTTAAAAAACCTAGATGGACTAGTGCAAGTGAATTATTCTGTAATGCAGGAGTTAACACTTTCCAGGCTCTTATGAGAAACTTGATGTATAAATGTATCTGCCGATTGAATGTTTCTCAGAACTCCATTATTATGCTGCTGACCAATCCCAGTCAGAGTTCTGTGCGATACCAGTCATCCTTGTGGCGACACTGGTACAGTTGTCTTTTATAATGTTGGGGATGTGTTGTCTGTCTTTTACCTCGTGTTTTTATATGTTTTCTAATGGACTCCTGAGTCTGGCAATAAAGATGATGATGATGATGATGACAGTGTCTGACTTTGCGTTGTTTGTTTTTGCAGCATGTCGGCTGTGTATGCATCTGTTTTGGCTTCATATAGTTTGTGTATGTTTTGTTCATTTGCATTGTTCCTGCATTTGCAGAACAATTTCTCCGTACGATCATCTTTTGGACTGTTGCAGGTCGTTACATGTTGGCTACTTTTCAGATCCTATTTCTTATTCCCAATTTCCACATACTCCGTGCACGCTGCGTTCCGTCTGCACTGCGCACTATAACGACCTTCGCTGCCACTCTCGTCAATCATTGTGTTTCAACAGCGAATGCCGCGGTCCCTCTCCGGAGCGTGCCAGCAGCGCCGCTACGCTCTGCTCCGTTTCAAATACGCTGCTAGTCTATATTCGACAGATTACAGTACACGTCAAACTGGACAGATTAGATCGACCCAGACAGGAAGTCAGACAAGCTTCTGGTCAATTTCAAAATAAAACACAACATACAGACTCATGATTGTATTTTTCATCACTTTATTAACATAACGACAAAACAGGCATCGAATGAACAACAAATCATCCTCAGAAAGACAAGGCAGCATGTAGTCTGCATCTTTTTCTCTTTGTTACCGCGTGATCTTGTAGTTCTCCTGTGATCTTGTAGTTCTCCTGTGATCTTGTAGTTCTCCTGAGATCCTGTAGTTCTCCTGAGATCTTGTAGTTCTCCTGAGATCCTGTAGTTCTCCTGTGATCTTGTAGTTCTCCTGAGATCCTGTAGTTCTCCTGAGATCCTGTAGTTCTCCTGTGATCTTGTAGTTCTCCTGAGATCCTGTAGTTCTCCTGAGATCTTGTAGTTCTCCTGTGATCTTGTAGTTCTCCTGTGATCTTGTAGTTCTCCTGGGATCTTTTAGTTCTCCTGAGATCCTGTAGTTCTCCTGTGATCTTGTAGATCTCCTGAGATCCTGTAGTTCTCCTGTGATCTTGTAGTTCTCCTGAGATCCTGTAGTTCTCCTGTGATCTTGTAGTTCTCCTGAGATCTTGTAGTTCTCCTGAGATCCTGTAGTTCTCCTGTGATCTTGTAGTTCTTTGATGTGTGTACAGCTGCTCATGGCTGTGCTCACACTCCAGAAACGGACACAGCGGGGCAGGTCGCACACAATCCAACAAAGCAAAACGGTGTCACTCATGGAACGCAGCATGCACAAAGTATGTGGAAAATGGGAGTAAAACCCTAAAAACAATGTTTGAAATTGTGGATTTTGTTTACCAGTTGATTTAAATTAACAAGTTTTGATCCTCACCAACAATAATAAACTGAAAAGAAGCTCATGTTCATTATTTCATTTAATCTTTGTGTTGATTACATATGCTGTTTAAAATATGCACCACTGAAAATATCATCATAACCCTTTTCACACATACGGAAATCTCCTGAAGAACTTGGAGGAGCTGTTTATGTGAACGCGAACAGTTGTTTTTTAACATCACGTCTTACCTCAGGAGACCCCCCACCCCCCCCCCCCCCCCACATGTCCCATATTTCCTGTTAAATTTCCACATCAGCTCAACGTGACTTCACATGGACTATGTGTGTGTTTCCCGACAATCTGATAACACTCGATTTCACCTCAGACTTTAACCCATGAAGGTTGCCAATGAAAACATTTGCAGCAATACAGTGTAAACAACATTTACCGTCAATGAAGAAAATGCTTGTTTGCAGATTTCCTAACCCCTGTACACGCCCCTGGGGTTACGACATTGAACATGTGGTTAGACCTTTTCTGGGACATGAAATAATATTTATGTTGAAATAAAACAGTGTCTCCCAGTAACTCTGGTACAACTGCAGTGGGAAGGATTGAACACTTTGGTTAACTGTCGTACGTAGTTTGTACCGACTGAGTTTTCCTTGAAGTGTTGACTGCTGCCCTTCCAGCTTCCCACAGACTGTAAATAGAAGATGTCCAATCAGTAAAATGTGTAGAGAGTGAAATGATAAAGTGACCTTACTATATGACAGAAGTCATGGTCTTTGGTGGCACTTCTGTGACCCTCCCCCAAGTTGATCTGGTTTCTCTGGCACAGTATCACAAGCCAGTTGTGAACAATCTGTTAAGGCAGCTGGCAAAAATTAAACCAGTCCTTCAGAGACAGCATTTCGAGACAGTAATCCACGCCTTTGTGACCACTAGGCTGGATTACTGTAATGCACTCTATATGGGGGTTAGTGGGTCCTCCATTGCGCGTCTTCAACTGGTTCAAAATGCTGCTGCACGTCTTTTAACTGGCACAAGCAAGTATGAGCACATCTCACCTATTTTAGCTTCACTTCACTGGCTGCCCGTCCATTTTAGGATTCATTTTAAAATTCTTTTATTTTCTTTTAAAGCCTTAAATGGACTTGCCCCACCGTACCTCTCTGAATTGCTGCACCCCTACATGCCTAGCCGATCTCTCAGGTCAGCTGACCAGCTGCTCCTGACAGTTCCTAAAGCTAGGCTTAAGCTCAGAGGGGACCGAGCATTTTCTATTGCTGCTCCAAGGCTTTGGAATGGGCTGCCGCTGCACATTAGGCAGGCCTCTTCTCTATCTCATTTTAAAACTCTTCTTAAAACCCACTTCTTTTCTTTGGCTTTTACCCCCACGTAGAGTGTTGATTTTATGTGACTGTATTTGTTTTGTGTGTACACATGCATATTTTTATATATTTTTATTTTTTATCTCTGTTTTACTCTCTTGTGCAGCACTTTGGAAACCTTGTGTTTGTTTAAACTTGTGCTATATAAATAAAGTGGATTGGATTGGATTGGATTGATCAGACATTAAGGAAACATGCTATGTGATCGTTTCCCTCCTCAGCACTGATGACCCAGATCACGGCCCAGTCGTGAGTGAATTCTCAGACTGGTGCAGGTCATCCTTCCTGGACATTAATGTCCTAAAGACAAAAGAAATGACAGTGGATTTCAGGAAAAATCCCTCTGTCATTTCCCCTGTTCTTATAGATAAGCAGGCTGTTGAGGCTGTGCATCAATACAAGTACCTTGGGACCATCATTGATGACAAACTCGCCTTCGAGCTCCAAACTGATGCTGTTTGCAAGAAAGCTCATCAGCGTGTGCACTTTCTCAGGAAGCTTCGCAATTTTAATGTTGACAGCACTTTTATGAAGATGTTTTATTCTTGCTTCATTGAATCAGTTTTAACTTTCTGCATGGTGACCTGGTACGGGTCACTCAGCATCAAGAACCGCAACAAAATGCAGAGCATTGTTAAACTGTGTGGGAGAATCACAGGATCGTCCCTCTCTGATCTTTCCCATTTATATAGAGTGAAGTGTCTGAAAAAGGCTCAGTCTATCTCAGGAGATCATAGTCATCCCCTGTCCAAGGATTTTAAGTTGCTGCCGTCAGGCCGCAGGTTCAGCCTGCCAGCATGCAGGACAAAGAGAATGAGGAACTCATTTGTCCCCGCTGCCATTACCTTCCTCAACAACTAACTGTGTAACTGTGTTTCTATTGTATTTATTTATTGCCCTTTTTTATGTTGTATGCTGACTGAAGAATGTATGCGTGTGTGCATTTATTTTACTGCTGACTGCGAGACAAATTGCCCTCTTGCAGGGATAATAAAGACAACTTGAACTTGAAGTGATGGCTTCTCTGACAACAATGCAGCAGCCAGTATGTCCTCCTTCTAACTTTAGATTCTGGTCCTGAATGGTCTGGATTTGTTTGGACCAGAGAAGGTAGGCGGTTTTAAGGCACCCCCACACGGATGTGAGACCAGTTATCAGGTCAAACCAACAGGTGTTGCAGCAATGGAAGCTTGGGAGACAACTGGTTCCAGGCTGTAAACATGTTAATTTCTGCTGTAAACACAGACTTATTGAATGGGTGTGTATGTGACTTCCTGTGCTTCTGCAGCCAGCCTCTAGTGGACACTCGAGGAACTGCAGGATTTTGCACTTCAGCATCGGCTTCATTTTTCAACAACTGCCTCTTGGCTTCGCACCATGAGCGTGACATCAGAAGACAAGTGCAAAGAAAAACATTTTGAATCAATCCCTTTCTAAAAGCAGCGCTCTTTGATTCAAACATTTATCAGGACCAGTCACAACAGAAGAAAGAGCTACGGACTCTGGCTTGTTCTGTTGTTTTTATTTGTATTAATCAGTTTCTATTTACAAACTGCTTAATGTGAAATTAAAAGCTCAGCCATGTCAAATATGTCACAAACAAATCCAAAATAAGAAACTAGTGCAAACAATATAATATGTTTATACAGTGAGAACATGGTTGTTGCACATTTGGCTTGAAATAGTGAAAAAGGATGCAGGATATTAAAGCAAGGAGTTGACTAAAGCATGGACAAAGATATGAGTTAAAGCTCCTGTAAGGAGTCTCGAGCTGGTCATGAAACCGTCTGAAATGAGTACTGGTTTGTCTATATAACATTTTAAAGCACAAGAAACATTCATCCTAAAGATTGACCATTTTACAAAGTTTCAAAGTAAAATGTCATTGATAAAAAATGTTAAACCTCCTCTGAGATCTAATCCAGTCTGGATCCATAGACCTCAAACTCACACACAGACAGGTACTCCACCCTTCCAGGAACGACCACGTTGACGTAGCGGCCGTCCATCCCGTTACAGTTGAAGAATTCAGTGAAACCTCCAGCAATGCTGGTAATCACAGCACACCTAGCAGAAGAACAAAGTGCTTTATTAGCTCAATACTTAAAGTGTTAGCTTCAGAGTGGATCATCCATCCAAATCTTATCTTCCGCTTATTCGAGGTCGGGTGGCGGTGGCAGCAAGTGAACTAAGTCAACCCAGACTTCCCTCTCCCCAGCAACGTTTTCCAGCTCCTCATGGAGGATCACGAGACGTTCCCAGGCCAGACAGGATATTTAATCCCTCCAGTGAACTCTGGGTCTACCCCGGGGTCTCCTCCCAGTTGGGCGTGCCAGAAAACCCTTTAAAGGTCGGCATCCAGGAAGATCCTAATCAGAACCGGCTCAACTGGCTGCTTTCGATGTGAAGGCTCTACTGTCTGAGCTCCTCACCCTATCTTTAAGTCTGAGCCCAGCCACTCTCCGGGGGAAACTAATGTCAGCTGCTTGTATCTGCGATCTCATTCTTTCAGTCACTGCCCACAGCTCATTACCACAGGTGAGGGTTGGAACAAAGATTGACCGGTAAATCGAGAGCTTTGCCTTACGACTCAGCTCCCTCTTCATCACAAGAAGAATAAATAAGAATAAAATAGGAATGTCAAAAAGGTCTTCTTCATCTATTTGCCCTTTTATACCTGACGTGCAGCTTTGTTGGAAACCTTTTGCCTTTATTCTGGAACTCAAGATTCAATCATCAAATGCAAAAAAACGTTTATTTTCTGATTCCTGACATGAAGACTGAGGGCTGTAGTTCGTTTGCTCTGGTCTGAATTATTGACCAGTTTGTTCCATTGTTGCATAATTATATAAATGTGGTCTGTGTTCACACTGGGACACTTACAAGTAGATCAAAATGTAATTGTTTCAGGTGCACACCCGAAACTCAAATGATCTTCTAGCCCCATGTTCTCTTCAGGCCTCCGTACTATCTGGTTTTACATTACATTGATTTAGATACTTTCAGGAGAAGTTTGTTGTTCCAAACAAACCCAATGACTATATCAATAAATATAAACAATACATTGACTTTCACTGTTTGTACTATTTGGATAAACTACCTGGGATTGTTGTTGCCGTTATTGTCAAGGGAATCTCCGATGCGGATCTCAGCTCCGTTAATTCGTGCTGGAGCATCTCTGTAGTTGGTGATGTTCACAGAAAACACTCTGTGTGTTTTGCCCAGGTCCAGTCGCCACCAGGGGTTCAAGGTGTTGCTGGTGTGAGTACAAGAGCCCTCGGCCCAGTTGCTGGCACGATTCCCGTCTATGGCGAGATTTGCAAAACCTGTTGCATGCAGTGTTGACTGTGAAGCTCGTCCCTGGCGTGCCAGATTCTCTCCTGCATAAAAGAAACAGTTGTAAATGTCAGTGCTGAGTGTTTAAAGGGAAACTGCACCCGTTGAAACATGAATGACTCTATGTCTGTGTCCATAGGCAAACAGTGACAGCACCGACACCACCAGTCCGCCCCAGCTCAAGCCAGCCCGGGCTCCTCGTCCTCACCGCCACCGACAGGCAGGTCTTGTGCCCCAGCTGCTGAGACCTGCCTGTCGGCAGCAGCCGTCTCCCGTTCCTCCATCAGCATCAACTGCTCGCCGCTATATTGCGGCTCGTAGAGATAGCCATGAACATCTGATTCAAGCAGAAGACTTTCAAAATCCCCTTCATCCATATCAGTCTGAAGTTGAAACATACTTTTTTCACCATTGTCGGTTCTTCTCAGCTTTCTCCATAGAGCCTGTTAGCATAGCTTCCTAGCAAGATGGCGGACGTTGCTTTTAGATTCTGGCAGTGAGGTCCCACCCACTGATCTGTAATAGGCCTGAAGCATTAGTGGTCGAAAACATGAGGAACTAGCGATGTAGTTTCACCCCCTCTAACCACAGCAGCCTCCGATGACACAAAATGACGATTTTTGCGTCATCGGAGGCTCCTTTTCAGAAAAGAAATAAGGAGCTTTCCCGTCTCAGGGGAAAATGAGGGCGGGATGCACGACCATTCAAAAATACTACCAGGTTTCTAAAGATACAAAGCTTCATGCAAATGGGTGAAGTGTCCCTCTAACTTGATGCTCTTTTCAGTCAAAGTGTTTTTGAAAGTGAAACTTGTAACTATGTGCTCTTAGCCGACATTGGTGAAAGAAAACTTACAAGGTTATAGAAAATCATGTTCCTTATTTTGAAAGGCATGGGAATCTTAAAGGATGCAGAATAAATGTGTTAACTGTGTTTTTTTATAAACACATTTTTGGAATATTTTCCAACAATAAAAAAGTCTGAAGCCTGATCAAAATGTCTTTCTTTCCTTTGCTAATGGCTTTGGATCAAGATCAGATCAAGAAGGGGGGCTTTCATTTCCTTAATGGTCTCTAACATTTTCTATTAAATAAAAGATATATATTTGTCAAGCAATGTTGGTAATAAACAGTTTTTTTAAAATGACCCTTTTTTAATATGTGAGAACAGGATTGTTGATTTGTTTGTTGTTGTAATACTCATTTCAGCCACAAGAGGCTAAAGTGCACTACCTCCATGTTTTCAGCAGGAGACATCTTCAAGTAACAGAAAGTGCATGCAGTTTGCACATGTCCACATTTAAATGAATGCATTTTAAACTGTGATGTGACTGAAGCTGTATAGAAAATAATACCGCTGCCGCTTTTACACCGCAGGTCACATTCACACACTGATGTCAGAGGCTGCTGTGAAGGAGTCCATCATTCTTAACTCATCCATTCGTTCACATTCACACGCCGCCAACGAAGCAGCGGGAGCAACTTGGGGGTGAAGTGTCTCAGAGTAAAATATGAAGTTGTTCACATTCTCACCAGTTGGTGCACGGTACCCGTACACTTCCACTTCGCAGAGTGAAAGGATCTTTTCTGGACCAGTCAGAGTCACAGTCACGTAACGTCCCTCCACAAGTTTGGTGAAGGTGACTTTTAAAGACCTGCCCGCTGGGATATGAGAGATGACTCCAGCCCTACGGGGGAAAGAGAGAGATGGAGCATTGCATGACTTTGTTTTCTGAAACCAATAGTTTGGAAGTATGATGTATAGAAGCCAGAACACTTCCCATACTAAAATTCAGACCCCCGACTACAGACTTTAATTTTAATGGAGAATCTGCTGATAAAGATTAATAGATGAGTAGCATTATTCACTCACAGTGGATTTCCAACGCCATTGTCTTCTAAAGATTGTCCTATGTGAATCTCAGCCCCGTTGAGCCTCTCTGCACAGCAGTCTCCTCTGTTGGTGATGACGATGGAGGTGACGATGTACGACTCCAGTAGGTCCACCCTCCACCACGGGTTGGTCTCTGTTAAAGTGTGGGTGCACGATCCAGAGCTGAAGTTAGTATCTCGGTTTCCATCGATGGCATTGTCCGCCGATGACAAAGGGTTCATGATGCGTGATGACTGGGTCGCTTTTCCTCGCAAGGCCACGTTTTCTGTGATACAAACATTTTAAATAAACGTTAAATCCTGATATAAAAGACTTTTCAAGTTACTAAACCTGCAATCATGCCACTTAGGGGTCATTTCAGGAAGACTGCCCCTGAAATCTTCCTCAGTTAGTTGTTCACACATTCACCTCACAGCGGGCGATCCCTGTCTAGTTTGAAAGGTCTGGTCTCAGAAGGCAGGACATGATGTGGAAGGAACGACGCAGAAATAAAGGATGAAGCAACAGAGTCCGACATTTTGGTGGCGATTAATGCTTTAAGACTTAAGTCAATAAAAGATGTTCAGGGTATCAACAAAGGAGCAGAGAAGAACATACTGCTGAACAGAAAACACAATGAAGCAGTTTAATTAAATGCACAGATATAAACGTCATCACCCCTCCCTCTCGAATATTCCTGAATGTTTCCTGCTGCGTTCTCACATCGGCTCAGCCCGACTGTGGCCGTCTGTGTTCTTACATGTGTAAATGAAAAGCTCTGATAGACTTTTAAAAAAAGGCCGGCTAAAAAGTGGACGTATCCTCAGGTCTAAAAAGAGCAGGTAATGCAGGAAAGCCTGATACCTGCATTCTCTCTAATGGCCACCAGGGGGAGACTCGACTCGACTGGTTGGAATAAAGAAGTCGCATTGTTTGTAAATCTGTGAGGAAATAACTGAGTGTGAACTAACAGTTATTTTTAGTATAATGGGGATAAAATGATTTATATAAAAGATATGAAAATAATTCTTACCGTAGGCGTAGGTCGAGCATGACCCCAGAAGAAGGTGCAGAAGCAGAACGGAGCTGCGTTTCATTGTTCTGTTTGAGACAGACATTATTACTGTTGTAAATGTTTCTAAGAACCAAAACAAACTTAGATCTAGAGGTTGGATGTCAAAAGTGCATACAGTACAATTCCATAAATGTTACTCTGGCTGTCAGCATTAAAGGTCACATTCTCCTCCTCTTCAACCAGTTTAAATAAGTCTCAGAGCGGGCTATTTCAATAACCGTTTAACGTGCCCATTTATTGAATCATAAAACTTATATGGTGAGATGTATAGAATCACCATCCCTGTAAAACTACATGTTGGTTAATTTTCCATTCTTAAAAGCTTTTATCGTGACCTACCTTTTGTTGCAGAGTGAAGCTTCAGAAGACGACGAGGAGCTGCTGTAGCTGCTGTTGTATCGATGATTATGACTCAATGTTGGCGATGCTAGGATATTTATACCCACGTCTTATCATGACACACGTGTCGTTGTTTATTGATAATTTACCACAGTTGACTTTGTGCTTCCTTGTGTGCAGATAACACTCTTTGACTATCAATCAGGTCAGGGATTGGCAACTTTTTATGATGTTTTTCTTTTTCAGTTTGTCAGAATCTTACTGACACGTCCACTTTAACATCTGTTAGTGTGCTCGTTACAACGTACGCTCTTAAAAACAGACAGTCTTATTCAAGCAGAATGCAGACAGCAGTGGTGTTCACTGAATCAAAGCACCCGAAGGTCAAAAAGGCTTCCCAGAATAAGTCTTCAACTTTTTAATCTTATGTTAGAACCTGTTTCAACCTCTTCTAACAGGCTTTGTTTGGTTTGGAGAGAATATATGTTTATACGTTTATTACGGTGGCTGAAAGCTGCAAACCACAGACTGTGAATATTAACAGACGAAGCCTGAGTGACGTCACCCATCTGTTCTTGCAGGGGGCTCCGCCATGCTGGAAATGCTGTCTCAGCCTAACTTTCAGTCAACCTAACGACAGGCTGAGAGCTGGAGCTGAGGCGGGTTTTAAGCCTCCTGACAAACTTGTGTCCATGTGCCTGCTCTCTTCCTGTGTCTGTAAGTTGGTGGGCCAGCCCCAGGAGGTGACTTGTGGATCGCGCCCACCTGTCTATCAGGTCAGCTACACGCCTTATTGTGAATAACTCTTATCCTTCATCAAATCAAAACGGATGAGTCATCAAAACATTCACCCCCCCGTACAGTGTGTGCCGATCGAGACATGAGCTAATCAGACCTGTTTGGTTTTTTGAACCAGGCTGTAAACATGTTAATGTCTGCTGTAAAAACAGGCTTTTTTGAATGACTGTGTATGTGACTTCCTGTGCTTCTGCAGCCAGCCTCTAGTGGACACTCAGGGAACTGCAGGACTGGAGGCTGCTGATTGGTGCAAACACTTGGCATTGGCTGAAATGTCTTTCGCTGGTGTCCGCTTAAAGGATGAGGAGACGATGTAAACCTGCTCCACCTCCTGGATGAGGACGGACAAAAGAATAACCTGAAATCATCTGACAGACAGGATCTCAGTATTCAGTCAGAAGCCTCTCACAAACAGGAAGTGTAACCCGTCCTTTCTTCTTCTTCTAACGTTTAAAATCAGAGGAATATAACTGTCTTTATAAGCGACATTATGGTTGATTTACATTGCAACAACAACCTCGCACTTCTATGATGTTTTCCACTTTTATTGTCTCAACATCTGATGTAAAAAAATGTGTCACGTGTAGTCTTGGAAAAACACAGTTGTACTTCCTGGTCATTTATAAACGAAGATAAAACATTACAGCAGATAGACTTTCAGACGCTTCATAAAACGAGACAACATGTTTGATTAGATACTGTGTGGACTTTAGACTCTCAGCAAAGTGAAACCACATGACGACGATGGGAGAATAAGTCCATAATAACATTTAAAATAGGAGTGAGTGACGTAGAAGATCTGCTTTATTGGTGCACATTAATTCAATTCATGTCAACAAACTTTATTTTTGGGGGCGATTCAACGGCACGTAGAGCAGCAGCGTGAGAGACAAAAATAAGGAGCAGCAACGACAGCGCAAGGTAGACAAAAATATTCAAAAAATCCAACCCTCCATTATCTTTACCGCTTTTATCCAGGGGGTTGCAGGGGGCTGGAGCCGATCCCAGCTTTCATTGGGCGAGAGATGGGGTTACAGGGTTACACCCTGGACTGTTCACCAGCTAATCACAGGGCTGACATACAGAGACAGGCAACCAGCCACACTCACATTCACACCTACAGGCAATTTTACAGTCACCAGTTAACCTAACCAGCATGTCTTTGGACTGTGGGAGGAAGCTGGAGTACCCGGAGAGAACCCACGCATGCACGGGGAGAACATGCAAACTCCACACTGAGCAGCTCCTGTCAGACGGGGATTCAAACCAGGAACCTCCTCGCTGTGAGGCGACAGAGCTAACCACTGCACAGGTTTAAATAACTTACAAAGTGATCGAACTAACAGCCAGGAGACAAATGTAAACAGAGCTATTAGCAAGAAGACGAATACTGAATGAGTGAAGTGATAATAGTGCAATGAAGAACAATAATACTATGGATAGTTGATAATGACGATAGACACACGTTTTTGGTAGATGTCATAAAATAAATAAATGCAATGGCATGAGATTTACTTATGACTGAATTGAAGATGCAATAAGTTCTACAATTCTACAATTTATTTGTCAGACGCTTTTATCCAAAGCGAAGAACATCAGAGAGTAAGAACAACACAAACAAGGATCTAGAGAGGAGGAAACAACATCAGGAAGTGCAAACAAACAGCTTTAAGTCCGCTCTGACACACAGGTGCTGACAGGAAGTGACCAGAGGCAGAGCCCTTTTTTTGTTCTTTAGAGTTCTAATCAGCATCAGAACCATCCTAAATATTGTCATAGTTAAATCTCATTAAGGTCGTAGGTGTTCTTAAAGAGTTGGGTCTTTAGCTTTTTCTCAAAGGTGCAAAGGGTCTCTGCAGTTTGAATAAACTGAGGTAGTTTTTTCCACAATCGGGGGGCGACAGAGGAGAAGAGTCTAGTTTGAAATGTAGGGCCCTGTTGTGAAGGTTGGATCAGACACTTTTCATTGGCAGAGTGTAGAGGGAGGGAGGGAGGGAGTGAAGACCTATTTTATTGTTGGTTGATAAACAACAAATTGGTGCATAAATGGTGAATGAACTTGAGCTTGTATAGCACTTTTACACCGCAGGTCACACCTACACATTCACACACTGATGGAAGAGGCTATGTAGTTAGACCATCAGAACTAATCCCATTCATACGCAGCTGACAAAGCAGCGGGAGGAATTCGAGGTTAAGTGTCCAAGGACACACCTGACATGTTGCTGGGAGCTGGGGATCGAACCCCCAACCTTCCAGTTGTGAGACGACAGCCACACCATAATCGCAACCAACTGGTATGGCGTGTGGATCAGGATGTCATTATTTAAATGTCTCAAATAAATGACAATAATTATTATTATTAAAAAAATATATCCTCGCTGTCAGATTAGTCTCTCTAAGAAAATGAAGAATTACTTTTTGATATAACCAAAGCAACAGTTAAACATCACTTCCTGTTTACCTTTTTAATTATTTTGCTGATGGTCAAAGATAAAAATGTACCAGGAAGTAACAGATACAAGATGAACTCGAGACTACATTTTAAAAAAGAAGAAGAAAGTTGTTAAATAAGGGAGTCTTCAAAGGCTACAAAAGGAATCATTGATTTGCCTACATTTCCCATAAGCATTCTCAACGAGAAACTCGCGAGACTTCAAAAGCATCAAAACGTTTGCGGCTGCGCAATATCATTCGAAAACTTGCATGGTGAGCGACGCCGCGGAGGAGAAAGACGACGCAGAGAACAGAACACACAATGGCGACGGCGGCGACAACGGCAGGCGGGACGGGATCAGGCGGACCGGCTACCGGCCCAACCGGCGGCGGTACCGCAGTTGGACGCAAGAAAGACGGCGGTCCTTCTACGAAATTCTGGGAGAGTTCAGAGACTGTATCCCAGTTTGAGACGGTGCGGCAGTGGATCGGAAAGCACTACAAAAAGGTGAGCTAGCTGCCCCGTTGGTTTCTATAACGGCCCGCGTCCCCCTGGCACAATGGGGCGCTGCTATGCTAGCTAGCTAGCTAGCTGATGCCAAACAAAACAACCCTGCCTCTTATTTAAGGTGTTTACACGGCCGATGGCTCATGACTGCCAATTGTAGAGGACTCTCATACAGTACGTGATGTGATAAAATTCTAATAAATACACTAATGATTCGAGTGAAGCTGCTAATCATGTAGCTAGCTCACTGTTAGCTCGCTAACTGAACACACAGAGTCCTAAATAATAACAGACCGAGGTGGGAAATGTTTACAAACAAGTGTTCTGTGCACAATGCAGCTGCTGTAGTAATTCAGGTCCAATCAATAACTATTTTAATTGATAAAAATTCAAGTGTAGCGACCTTATCAGCACGTTATCACAACCGGGCTAACACATTTTAGTCACGGGTTACCATGCATAGGCAAACTAGAGGAGAGTATTTTATTCCTGCTAAAACTGCATCCCAGGAGGAGGAAAGTACATTCACATTATTGTGTGAATTTTGCAAGCGCAGACGTATTTAGTGCTGAAGTGTAAGCGGCGTTGAGTTTTGTCAACACAGCATCCATCACAGCAGACTGTGTGCAGGCTCCACTAACTTATCTAAACAAAGAGCGAGCCTCCTGTCTCTGCATGCTCTCATTCCCACCCACTGACACGCTTCAGCCAGACATAAAGGACACATTACAGAACAATTAAAAGGAATAAACCTTGATTGTCAGAGTTGGATGCTTGTTTTTGAGGGCACGTTGATTTTCAGACAGAGAAGTAGACCAAGGGCTAAACATGTAAACCTCTCCTTCTGCTCAAATGCTGCCCGGATGCTAAGCTTGAGTTTGTTTACATTCATTAATAAATGTTGCTGTCCCCTTGAGTGGTGTTACCCAGTAATGTTGTGGTGCTTAAAGAAGTGGCCTACTCTTAACTTTCCCTTAAAGTTAAAAAAAACAATTGTACCGTCCAGCAGAGGATAAGACTCCTCCTCATATTTACGTGTTTAGAGCCTATGAGAGACAGAGTAGGGAGGTGTCTCCCCTCACCATCCTAGGCAAAACAATGCAGCATACTACTGAATATGATCAATCAATCATTGGTGTGAATCAGAGAGGATTTAGAAGTGGGTATTTTCTGTAAACCTGTGTACACACTGCACTACAACACTGGTGTTACCATTGAAAGATGATTAACAAGTAGCAGGTAGGGCTGTGCAATTATCTCAATGTCATTGTTATCGCGTTACGAGCATTTGCATCAAACACATCACAGAAGTCTGAAATTATCCAGACTCATTTATTTTTGTAAACAAGCAATGCTTCCTCCCGTGGCGTGCAGTGCACACATTAAATATTGGATGTAGGGCTGGGCAATTAATCGAAACCGACAGTCAGAACCTCTATAAGACGTAATTGTGCTTCATTTCCTTTGTTAATTGTTTTGCACCAATACACCAAGATAAATTCCTTGTATGTGTAAATGTACTTGGCAATAAAACCCAATTCTGATCTTGCCCACGTTGATTATTTTCAGTTTAATCCGCAACATGGAAGCAACGTCCGTCGTTTGGACACATTTTGTCTTTAGGGAAGGGTTAGGGTTAGAAATGTGTCGTGTTCATTTCAAGCGATGCTTTGATTTCAGTTTGAAATATTCAATAAATAACCACAAAAACATTCATCAGATATTCACTCTGTCATCAGAAACACATCCCAGCTGTAATAGTGGAGCATATTTACAGTAGAGACCATGTCAGTGAACTATGAGGGCAAAAAATACACACGAAATAATCGTTCATTAATCGTAATCGAGGTAAAATGTTCAATTAATCGTGATATTGATTTGAGGTCATATCGCCCAGCCCTAAGTGGTTGATATCTGAGTATACTGGCGATGCTTTCACATCATGTCGATGCAGCAGGAGAAGCTTAAACTCGCTTTCAGCTTCCCTCAGAGATTAATGGGTTCCAATTTAGTGGTAAAACAGTGCTTCTTGTTTTTATTTTGCCTGCAGTGGGAACATGTTGCAAAAAGGTTATTTTGTAAACGTACAAAGAACAGGGGCTGCACATTTAAGCAGCTTAGAGTTCCAGCTAATATGCACCCCTACATATTTATCACACTTCATATCGTTATTGCAATCAGGAGCATTATCACGTCTTTTTCTCATGTTGTGCCGGCCTGCTGCTAAGGACTGCACAACAGATCACACCCCGCTTCAACTGCCTGTTGCATCTTTATTATTCCTGTGATTTGCATGTTTATTATTTCTGTCCTGATTGTTTGTGTTTATTGTGTTATTGACTTCCTGTCTTTGTCTGTCAAAGCACTTTGTAAACATCGTTTTTTAAAGGTGTTATTTATCGTAATCGCAATATGATAATTTTGCATTAAACACATTGCAAACATCTGAATTTATCGTGATTAATAAGTACAAATATTTCATGTAAACAAACAACATGTGGACACTGTACCTGTTGAATGGAGGCCTGTGTATTACAGGCATGCTCTAATACAAACATTTCATAGGGAGATAAAGCCAATGCAAGCATCCCATTGGGCCTAAAGGCAGGGTTGGTAATTTTCTCCAGATCCTCTTTTTAAGATGTTGGTTAAAATTGTCTTTAGGTCCTGACAGAAATTAATAACTCATGTGCTCTGAAAAAGGAACAAAGAAAATCCGTCATCTGTAGCAGTTGTAAGCCTGTAAAAACTTCAACCAACGTCTGCCACGAGGTACCAATCTGATGAACCAATCACGCCTCCCTGTCTCCCTGCTCGCTCTCTACCTCTTGCGTGCTCTAGCTCACACTCAAAGCACGTCACCGATGACGGAGTTTATACTGTGAGTTTACTTACCGCTGAATGAGACATGAGACGACGTAGTTTCTACACAATGCAAGCGATGAGCTGAGGTCCGCTTCTGGAGCAACGGCGCTCGTGCATGTAAGTGAGGGGCGTGGCTTTAGAGGGAGCACAGAGGGAGGGGGTGGGTGTAGACGGAGAACGTTTGGCGAGATCTGCACCTAATAATCATCTGAAGATTATGATCAGAAGCTCAGGGGATCCTCTCAGATCTACAGCACTTTCTAACAGTAAGATTTGTTTCACCTGCCTCAAGAAAAGCAGCTTCTTCTGTGGAATATTATCATTTGGCCCTTTTGCTCGTGTCTCCTTGACTTTGTCCTAGTTATAAATAGAGCAGGCCTTGCTGAGCCTTTTTCCCCATGTTGAGTTTTGCTTGTCATATTTTTATTTTCATAGCCTGACCTTGTACAATCGTTCCTCCTTAAAAGCTATGTTACGGAGCAGAAGTGGAAATTCATTGTTGTAAGGAAGTCATTCATGTGCAGAATGCCTGAGGTGGAAAAATAACTCTCCTAACTGCAGATATCTCTGGTGCTGAAATGTCCTCTGAGAAAACTGTTAAGGCCCCCGTCCTGTCACGATGTGATGCCCAAAAGTGCTACTATTGAGCAAAGCGATAGCATATTATATACATGTTTTATGGATGCCACCAGAACATATGCAATGTCAGGGTATGTGGAGAATAATCTCCTGATTATATCCGGCTGCGTTCTCACATCAGCTCACTCGGACTTTCTGCATTCACACAATAAGATGCTATAATGTGAATTTTTAGCTTTATATCAATGCTACGTGTAGTTCAACAGTCGTGTAGCGGTCGTGTGCATACACTCTATGCACCGTGCAGCAGTCACAGGAACATCACTCCCCATCCCATTGGCTCGAGGTGAATTCTCCGGATAATATCCTGCTGCGTTGTCGCATCAACTCACTCGGACTTCCTGCAGGAAAAAATACTCAGGAGAAACTCGGGGTGAAGTCTGAGTGAAAAAATCGGCTGTTTTTGTTCACACAAGCAGCTCCTACTACAAACAGTCAGGATGTTTAATACAGCCTCTTGTATGTGTGTGTTTTTTGTTTGTTTTTGTGCCGAGCTGTATGCGCACTGATGGTCTTTTACACAACTGAAGTTCCTGACGGATAAATAAAGTTATTTGAATTTGAAGTTTTTAGGAGTTTAATGCAATTGTGAGACAGGTCAACATTTTTCTCCATCACGTCACCCATGTTTGCAATACTGACACAAGCTGTTTAACACTGTCGTCATTGAGCCTTATGTGCAAAACAAAGATCAGTATACCAAGCAGTATACATGTTGAATTAGAATCATTAACCCACTAACTGTCCTGACTGTTAATGCAGGCTGTTTGATGCACAGAGCTGATTGTAAACATGGAAGCAGCCGTGAGCCCTGAACTGTAGTTTGTAACGTAATTTAGACATTTCAAGCAAAAGCAACAATTCGGACAGTTAAAGAGGCTGTTTGAGGACAAAGCTGCGATTGTGACACGTTAAGCAGCTTCAGAGTCGTGTGTGTGGGTACCAGTTTCATTGGTGTGTGTGTGTTCATGAATGTTTTTTTTTATCTCTGTCTGCTCCCAGTATGTCCAGAACGACTCCCCTTCCTGTAAATCCTTGGCGGGTCTGGTGGTTCAGCTGCTGCAGTTCCAGGAGGACGCATTCGGACGCAGGGTTAACAATCCAGCTCTCACCAAGCTACCTGTAAGCAAACAATTACATGTCACATTTTTAATGACTTTGAGCCGTCTTGGTTGAAGAATTTTTCCTGCCAGCGTCACCTCATGGTTCCTTTTCTTTCCTCAGGCCAAATGTTTCCTGGATTTCAAGGCAGCAGGTGCCCTCTGTCACATCCTGGGCTCTGTCTACAAGTTTAAGAGCGAGCAAGGGTGGTGAGTCGACTTGTCATCCTCTTTTTTTTATCACACATAAAGACTATGCCTTTACCTCAGAAATTAAACTCGTAGCAGTAGTTAGTAGGTTTTGTTTGCGTTGGACTTCTGCAGCCACAGCTCAACGTATGACTCTGTCTAATTTGTTATCTTCTCCCAGGCGTAGATTTGACCTGCAGAACCCTTCACGCATGGACAGGAACGTGGAAATGTTCCTGAATGTGGAGAAGAACTTGGTCCAGGTACAACCTACAATTTTTTAAAGGGGAGTACCCATTTTAAACACTAGGTGTCAGAGTTACATATTGCTCCATAAACCAAACTAACACAAATGTCCAATTCTGTATCTGTAATTTTTAAGACCTAATTTTTTCCCCGTTGGGATCAGTAAAAGCTTTGCTCACTTATTGATAGATTGATGAGCACTGATTGTCTCCAGATTTCTAATTATAACTTTCTTTTCCTCCCCAGAACAACTGCTTGACTCGGCCCACCGTGTTCCTGTCGCCTGACATCGAGCAGAAACAAGCGAGTAAGCTCAAAGACATCATCAAAAGGCACCAGGTGAGCTTCACCTCCCTCGCTGAGGGAAAAAACCCTGTTGTGTCTTAATCTTGTTGTTGGGTTATCACTCATTTCTTCCTCTTTGTTCTCTTCAGGGCTCCATCACTGACGATAAGTCTAAAGCCACCCACCACATCTACCCCTCTCCATCACAGCAAGAAGAAGGTAGAGTGTCACGGACTTTATCTTGCAGACAAGCCGACAGGAAACTGGTGTTTTCTGTTGCACTGAATATTTTTAATGGTTCAATAAAATAATCCTGAAATGTTTTTTAATTCGTCTTGTAGTTCAGGAACTGAATTAATTTGTCTGCGCTGGTTTGTGTATGTTGCAGACGAGTGGCTTCGTCCAGTCATGAGGAAAGACAAGCAGGTGTTGGTGCACTGGGGTCTCTCTCCAGACAGGTGAGCAGAGAGGAAACACTCCTTTAACACTCAATATATCTGAGTAGAGGGAAATAGCTCCACATGTGGAGGTCGGTGCTCTCAGAGAAGGAGCGTAGACGTTCCAAATATAAATCAGTGGACTCCTCGTCAATTTAAGTGAAATCTCTCTTTGTTTTTTTGGGTTCAAATGTTAAACCTGAAAACAGCACGTCAGTTCACCAGTGTCCTTCTCACTGACTCTCGGCTGTATTTTCTTTTTTATCCCTTTAGCTATGATATCTGGGTGTCAGCGAGCGAGGTGGACGGGGATGTGGAGGACCCACCCACCACTGACAGACCGTGGAAGGTGAGCAATGAGGAGTATCAGCAGAGAGGAAATGCTCAGTGTCTGTCTGACCTTTAACGCAAACTGAACGTAAATGATGAAAGAAGACAAAAGTCTAGTTCAAAGAGATGTTGTGGTGGAAGATTATTTTCCATGGATTATGAAAAAGGAATCAGAGTGTTTGTTAAAATCTGAATGTTGGTATGCAAATGCTCAGAGTATGAGAATGAAATGCAAAATATTTGACTGCAGTTTTAAAGCCTGTCTCCGTCTTTGTCCCTCTCCTCCTCAGGTCCACGCCAAGTGGGTGTTAGACACCGACGCCTTCAATGAGTGGATGAACGAAGAAGACTACGAGGTGGACGAAAACAAGAAGCCAGTCAGCTTCCGCCAGAGGATCTTCCCCAAGGAGGAGGAGGTAAGTTTACCGTGCTGCGTGTGATTCACTGTTCAGAGGTTTTCTAGCCCTGGATCGACTCGTCCTTGTTGTTTTAATCCCAGAAACTTATTTCCTGATTGTTTCTAACATAATTATAATTTCTAAGATAAACCCACAATAGACGTAGACTGTTCATGACTGCTAAGATAAGTCTGAGCGTTGGTTCTGAAGTGTTGTTGCTGCCAGTTTGTTTTGGTGCTTGTGTCTGTCGTCCTCCGTCTGTCTTTGCGCATCCTTTCCAAACTTTTCCTCACTCTTTGTCTCCACTTGATTTATTTCAGGGTTCCTGTCCATGTTTTAAAAAAAGATTTGAGCAGTTTGAATGATCGGAAAATCAGATCAAAAGCTGTTAGACTTTTTATCTTTATTAGCAGCACGTTTAAAACAAACCTCTGCACGCCTGAATGTGTGACAGGTGATCGGAGGAAGGTTAAGACAATGATAAAAGGCTCGGACACACAGCCTCACCTTATGCTAACATGTTAGCATAACACAACGTTTCTGTATGACAGCATGAAGTGAGACGGTGTGCTGGAGCCTTTCTCGTTGTCTCAAATATTTTAGTACACGAGCAACAAGCTGCCAATAATGATTACAAGAATCGATGCCAAAGGTTCAATATTCAATAAATAAAGATAAAGGTCATTTTTAATTAATAACTTTTTTTAGTTTGGACAGTATGAAGGAACCCTGGTCGTCTCCTCCACCACCACGGCATCCCCCCCTCACCCCCTTCCCCGTTTGTGTCCCTCCCCCCTGCTTCCCCTCCTCGTGTGTGCAACCGTTCCATCCTCTCATTCTGCTGCTCTTTCTCTCATCCTCCATCCCTCGCTCCCCGCGCTACATGGGGTTTGTCTGATCAGTCTTCCCGTACACCCGATCGAAAGGAGCGCAAGGCCAACTCTGCCAGCAAGAAGAGGAGGCGCTCGCCCTCGCCACCCAGCACTCCCGCCGAATCCCGCAAGAAGGGAGGAAAGAAGGGGTGAGGAGGACACTAATGTTGTTATTTCATATCCCTCATGGGGTCATAAAAAGACGGTTCTTGTAAGCGGATGTTACTCAAATATAAAAGTGCAAATTAATACAACAAATTAATTAATACAACTGAAGCTGGATGCACACCAGACGGTTTAGGTCCGATTTGCCCTCTTCAACGATCAGGGGTTCAACTAACTACGGAGTCAAACAAACATCGGAATTGGCAAAGTTGTTATTTCAGACATCAGTATCAGCCCTGATTTTAGTTCACTGGAATCATGTCAAAGTTTAAATATCTTTAACACGAGAAGATGACGATAGAGTAACACTGACTCTTGACTCTCTGATCGCTGTCAGGAACCCGGGGCCTCACTGGAAGCGACGGGGCCACCGAGGCGAGGAGGAGGACACGGAGGAGGACATGACCAAGGACATGGACGACTCCTCAGCTGGGGCCAGCATGGAGGAGGGCAGCGTGTCCAAAAATGGTAGGAGAAGAATGAGGGCTCAGCTGGACACTCTCCTCTGATCAAATACATGAAATGTTAACCAAAGTGCGGCCCAAGCTCCGATATTCAACGATTAGAAATAACTTGCTTATACCGTCAGAAAGTTCTGTGTCGTAACGTGCAGCCCACGGCTAAAGAAGCTTTGTTATAATTCACTGAAGTGAAAATATGTTCAACTGAACATAGTAAAAAGACAGTTTGTCTCTTTAGGCAGAAAGCAGGTGATGCAGAGAAGTCCACAGAACCAAATCACGTTGACTTGATTTTGCATTGCACAAATTTACGTCTTGAATTTGCCCCCCTCGCACAGCTTTTTGACTTTGCTGACAAACACCTCAGATCAGAGAGAAACGACACTCGCTGTGTGTGAACTTTCAAAGACACGGTCTAAAAGATGGAGAATTGTGAAGTGATTGAATATCTGATGCAGGTCTGAGAGTCTAAATCCTGTGTTGTGACACTTTTGACTTTTGTCTGAAAATGGCGACCAGGACGACCTCAAACTAACGAGTGCACAAGATCCAGGGTGAGAATCTATCAGATCCCTAATCCCTAAAAACGTCCTCCCACAGACGCATGTACCATGGTCCATTTGGAAAAGCAAGAAAACAGCTGCAGGGCGTATTTCTTAAAGGACTTCACATGAATGGAAATTTGATTCTCCTTTTTAAAGCTAACACAATCCTAACTAAAGACGTCTTTTCAGACAAGGTCACATCTGCAATGCCCCACTTTTACAACAACACACTCTTAACTCCTCAGCACTCTCTATTTGAGTGTCTTCTTCTGAAAACCAGACTGCTGGTTTATGTCTTCACGCCAACGGCTGAATTAAACCCTCTTTGACTTTTGTTTCCTCGCTCAGCCTTCCACTTCTCTTTTCTCTTCTCTTTCAGCCAAGAAAGACGAGAGCACTCCGGTGAAAGGCGGGAATGTGGCCGACCTGGGTATGTGTCTGTGACCAAAGTGACGTGTTGAGTTGTGCATAAATCACACAAACCAATCGAGAGGTAGACAGTTTGTGTTTGCATTTGTGATTGAGATCTGTCTTTATGTTTTCCAGATGACATGGAGGATGACTCCGTGCTGTCAGGAGGAAAGGTGAAAATCTGCCTTTTTAACATTATCAGGACTAGAGCCTGACCGACTTATCGGCAAGCCGATGATATCGGGCGATATGGCTTTATTATATTTTGTCAGAGTCTTTAAGCTCCTTACTGAGCCTTAGTAGGATTGGGGGTGCTGGTCTTCATCATGCTGACCGGGGTGTCTCTGTGCTCCTCTCTGCAGGATGATGAGGAGCAGGGCAAAGCTGAGGTTAACCGTCTGATCGACGCTAGTGAGGACAACGTGACCGAACAGACTCATCACATCATCATCCCCAGCTACGGCGCCTGGTTTGACTACAACTGGTGAGAGCTTAGAAAGGACGAGGAGGTTACTTGGTTACCGATTTCGAGTACTACAACACTTTGAATTAGTTAATCTTTCTGCATCTGAAACGATAAATCATTTCTTTTTTTATTTTAGCATCCATGAGATTGAGAGACGAGCTCTGCCCGAGTTCTTCAATGGAAAAAACAAGTCCAAAACTCCAGAGATGTGAGTAAATAAACACACACGTGCAGTTAACTTATTATTTTAGTGTTTGGCTGCAGACCTGCAGTGACAAGTTTCCTTGATGCTGACTTCTTCTACAGATATCTGGCCTACCGTAACTTCATGATCGACACGTATCGACTGAACCCCCAGGAGTACCTCACCTCCACCTCCTGTCGCAGGAACCTGACCGGAGACGTCTGTGCCATCATGAGGTGAGCAAAGTCTCAGGGAGCGTCTTAGAACAAAATAAATGAAATGTATATTTCCTTCCCTGTTCCAGCGTTTGCAGCAGCAGGCGTCTGCCCAAAGAAAAGGCAACAGCGCCCAGCGTCCTTTTTCTGATAGCTCTGCATTCTCTTTTTTGTGCAACTTGTTGGAAATCTTTCAACTTTTCAGGAGGGCGTTGTTGGTGTTACCGACATCACAGTCCCTGTGTTTTTGTCTCGTACGGATCATGTCGTGTACCAACATCCTCCTTGTTCCGTGTCTGATCTGAGCCGTGGCAAAGAAGGAGGGCAGGCATCCTCCGTTTGATGCTCATAGTGAGGGAACTAAAAATGGTCTCAAATTTAAAACATACAGTAAAAAGCGATGAAGCAGTGTAGGTCACATAGCGGCCATTTAACAAGAGGCCGTTGTCATAGAGACAAGACTCCAGTGCAGAGCTTTTATTCTCAAGAGCTCCCGTGGGCACAGCCAGCACTTTTTCTGCCTGGAAATAAGAACGCCAGGTGGACACGGGCCCTCACAGAGATTGTTCAGCTACAGACTACAGCAGGCTGTAACGCCACTGATGTTAAGTTTCTGTTTGATGTTACACGCCGTCATCGGTCGATACCTTCATGATGAATACGGACACGATGAGATGAAATGGAGAAAGCAGCACAAAGTGACAGTACAAAATTAAATTTATCAACGATCTACGACCTGTTTCTGTGAAAGTCTGCCAAAAATGTTCATAAAAATATCTTTGAAACGACTTAATTGTCTTCTTACTTGTACAGTGGATCGCCATGGCGGCCACACGCACTACATAAACGCTGCCTTCTTTTCACCGAGTCTCTGCACAGAGACTGAGCAGCAGTACGAATGCTGCATTCATGTGCTGCTCGGGTGGTCCAAGTCCCCGAGTTGGGAGGTCGTTCCTCCGACACATTTATTAAAAACCATGTTGAAAATGTTTTATCGATCTGGATCACGTGTGGCCTGAACCGCAGGGGGGGATCCCCACAGATCAACTGTGATCCGTTGTTGGACAAACCAGTCATCGTTTTTTTGTACATCAGTGAACTAATGATCTTAATCGTCACGGGTCTTTGGACTGCAGGGGAACACACAGACAACAGGCTATAATAACCTTGATATGAAGTTCCTTGCGCTAAAACGTTCCTGATTGTTTTAGCGTAACTTATTGGAGAATTAATATAAAATAAATGTGTCGTTGCTCTCTTTCTCCAGGGTTCATGCGTTCTTGGAGCAGTGGGGTTTGGTGAACTACCAGGTGGACCACGAGAGTCGCCCATTGCCCATGGGCCCCCCACCCACTCCTCATTTCACCGTGCTGGCTGACACACCATCCGGCCTCATGCCCCTGAACCACAGACCCCCACCGGTAAGATTAACTGTCACTAAAGCGCGAGTGATGGAAGGACGGAGGAAACATACAGCTATGTAGCGTCCTGTAGCTGCATGTACAGCACTGATCACGTTCTGTTTCATCCCTCTAGATTCCTCCTCAACAGCAGATGTCTAACTTCATAGACAAAGGCAAAGACAAGGCCATGGCCATCGACCTGCAGAACTTCGGTCTTCGCTCGGACCTCTACAGCAAGAAAAACCCCAAGGTGAGTGCACAGCTCCTGTAACATCCTGCAAACTCAAAACCATACAAGTAAAAATGAAAACATTTAAGAGAAAAATAGTCAGGTTATCAATGATCTTTTCACTAAAGTACCACGGCCCTAAAAATGAGACAAAGTTTTCTCAGAGTTTCCAAAATGGTCGCTCAAGGACCAACAGGCATTTCCAATAGATCCACTTTTCTTCACTTTCACTGGAAGCTGACGGCCAAACGTTAAAGAAAAACACACTGCTGTTACACCTTCCTATAATAGTATCGCCTCTTTTATCTGACTGTTTTATTTTTTATCATCCTGCAGGGGAAACCATCAAACTCCACCAGGGACTGGACCGAGCAGGAGACTCTGCTGCTGCTGGAGGTGAGTGTCAAGAGGATCTGAAAGAGGACTTGTGGATACAACTCTGGCTTTTTTTTCAAAACACCTACTGCGTAGTATGTGCTGTAAAGGAGTTACTTCCTCTGTTACTTCCTCTGGAGACAGTACAGGGGGGATGACTTCGTCCCCCCATTACTCCTCCTGGAAATTCATAGAGGGCGTTAATATGGTGGCTTGAAACAGCAGTCTGAAAAGGACTAAGAAGTGTCCTTTTCCCCTTTTTGTCCCCCTCTTTCCTTCCGACTTGTCTCTCCCATTCTCCTTTTAATACTTTCTCTGCCCGTCTCTTTTTGTCCCTTTTGCTCCAGCCTTCGTACCTTAATGTATCTTTCTTTTTCTAAAGATTACTTTCCATTCTTCTGCCCTCCTACTCTTCAATTATCCTCTCTTCCACGGTACATATCTCTCCCTTCTCTCCAGCCTCCGCCTTACGACCCTTTTATCTCCTCTCCTTTCTTCCCACTCTTCAGGTGCTTTTATGATCCTGCACACCTCTGTGAATATTAAACAACGGTAAGATAATGTGTCTGACACTTGTATTTTCTCTCCCCTCACCTCTCTCAGGCCCTGGAGATGTTCAAAGATGACTGGAACAAAGTGTCCGAGCACATCGGTTCTCGCACACAGGACGAGTGTATCCTCCACTTCCTGCGGCTGCCCATCGAGGATCCGTACCTGGAGAGCACCGAGGCCTCCCTGGGTCCTCTGGCCTACCAGCCCATACCCTTCAGCCAGTCTGGAAACCCCGTCATGAGCACAGTGGCCTTCCTGGCCTCTGTGGTCGACCCCAGAGTGGCGTCTGCTGCTGCGAGGGCTGCTCTAGGTGAGAACCGGTGAAACTGCAGCATCACATATTTAAGAGCTGATGGAGAGCAAACTCCACGTGTTGAAAACAGATGGTACTAAAAGAGCGGCACAGCTGTACAGAAACTGAACGTTGTGAAATCGTCACACAGGAAGACAGTTTTAACCTTTTTTGTCTTGCATACTGTTGTAACTAATAACCCAGATTTTACAGTAGTTTAAAAACTGTCAAAGAATAAACATCCTCTCTCCGTCTCTCTGCAGAGGAGTTCTCCCGTGTGCGTGAGGAGGTGCCGGCTGAGCTGGTGGAGGCTCACGTGAAGAAGGTGCAGGAGGCGGCCAGGAGCACAGGGAAGGTGGACCCCGCCTTCGGCCTGGAGAGCAGCGGCATCGCTGGCACCGCACCCGAGGAGCCAGAAAAGACCGGTGAGTGACATGTCATGAAGGTTAGAAAGACGAGCTAATAAAGATCACTCAATCGAAAGACGAAAACTCATTTTTGAAAGCGTAAGACTGAAAGCCTTATAAACCTGTAGAACTCCGTGTCCTCTTTGGGTTTGGTGTTCTTGTGTGTCATGACTTCAGCGACCACTGGAGGGCAGCAGATAGAAGCAGTTTAACTTTAGCTGTCAGGCAGAGAGGCATACATGGATGAATACCAACTGTGAGTGTTTTAAGTTTAATGATTTCCTCGGGGAAATCTCTTCACTGTATTTGAAGCATTCTTTACATGAGGAGCAGTGGGCAGCCAATGGGCAGCCAATGGGCAGCCAGCGTGCAGCGCCCGGCGACAACCTGCAGTTTGAAGTCAGGAAAAGAGAATCAACCTCAAATACATGTTTTTCTAAAACTAACCAAAATAAACCATAATTGTATTATATTAATTTCCCCAAATGTAGATAATCAGTCAGTTTGTTTGTGTCCCTAAAGCCTTCAGTATCCCAGAAGATTCTTAAAAATTGTAAATGTCGTTTTTTAAAAGTTGCACACCAGATAACCTCCTCAGCATCTCAGGGCTTTGCTTATATAAGTTCGGGTCTCAGTGACCTTTGTCGAGAGTGTTTTGTTGGTGTCCTGCAGCAGTGAGTTTAAATGCTCCTTACTGAGGATCATAGATTTGTATTACCGTGTCGTAGTATGCTGCAGCCTCTGTAGATGGGGCGCGCCCTGACCGCTAGGCCATCAGCGCCCCACAGGTGTCGGTTTTGGACAGTAAGGGGTTAAACATACTGAAATATAAAGTCAGGATTATGTAATCTGATCTTTTTAGGCCATTGAATGCTAAGAGGTAAATAAACGTATTTGTTTGGGTTTTTAATAAAACCAGATATTTCCAGATGTCGTCCTGAGCCTTGGTGAAAACCAAGAGTCCACATGGACTGTTTCACCTGTACACATTAAAGCACGCTGATACGTAATTGGTCAACACAGCTTGGACTATAAATGAACTACAAACAGAAAACCAGAACACTTTCCATGCTGACCGTCCAGACCTCCCTGAACAGAGTCTACATTTCTACAGCATTCAGAATCTGTAAATAGAGAGATTATGCCAGCAGAGAGAAGAGAAATACACAAATACTTCTGTGTGTGTGTGTGTGTGTGTGTGTGTGTGTGTGTGTGTGTGTGTGCATACAGCCGTGGTAACTAGTGGATTAAAACAACAGTGGCAGATGGGGCAGGGGAGTGGGAGGAGGGGGAGCAGAAAACTGGGTCATCTCACTCTATCATATGCTGATCTCTTTCTCTCTTTGCTTTCTTGAAATGATTCTCGCTCTTTCACTTTTGCTCACTTCTTCCTCTCTCTCTCTCTCTCTCTCTCTCTCTCTCTCTCTCTCTCTCTCTCTCTCTCTCACACACACACACACAAACACAACGCCAATCATTTGTCACACCTGAATCAGTGCCCTCTGGAGCCACATTTGCCATCAATAAGCTTAAATGCGTTAGCACTCGACCGACACGCACACATCAAGCAAATCGATCTTCAAACTCTTAACACACACTCAAGTGCACACGTGACACGGTTTAACGCTCAGCCGTACATGTATCCACCAGTACACGTGTGTGTCTGTGTTTGCTAATTCGGTCTCACTCTTCACACTCTCTCCCCTCTGGGCCTCTTCACTTAAAATGCTTTTGACCTTAATTTCTTGTCCTTTTCCCCCTGAAACACTTTTTTTATGATGAGAATCTGTTTGTGCGTTAAACATCAAACCGGATTGTATGTCACTGCTGCCTCGCGTTGTTACAGTTGTGTCCCAAGTGTCGGAGTGGTTTTGTTCAGTAATTTCTTCTTATGCATGCACGAGTGCGATCTCAAACTGTTTCTTGCTTCTGTTCTTTGATTTTCTGAGGCATTAACAATTCATAGGGAACGAAACAATTACAGAAAAGATGTAGGCTGCAGCGTTTCTTCTGTTACTGTCTTCATCAGTTTAAGTTTGTTACATGAGGATCATTTGTTTCCTGCACTTTTTCCACCCTTTCAGAAACCCCCGAGGCGGAGAAGATGGACACAGACTCCGACTCCCAACAGGCCGATAAGGTAAGACCACCTTTCCCTCTTCTGACATTAATCCAACATGCTGAGGAAAACCTTAAAGGTCACATATTCTCCTCTTTTTCAACCAGTTTAAATAAGTCTCAGAGCTCCACAAAACATGTCAAGCAGTGGCTTGCAGTGCACAATGGATGGAGGTTTTCATACGTGTCAGGTTGCAAGCACTGAAAGGTGGCGGCTGCAATCGCAGTCATGATGTCACAAGTCTCAGCATTTTATACTTTTATAAAGGAAGCAGCCCACCTTTTAGATGAAGAAGTTTTAAAAGTGCATTTCATACACTGAGTTTTACGGTAAAGTTGCCACGGTAACGCCTTTTTATTGTATAACCTGACTCATTATACGCAGCTGTGCAGGAGGAACAACATGGTCAGATGTAAACTCTTCAAACAAAGTTTCAAAACACAAAAATAACTTCTTGGGGAAGAATTTGTTGACATATTATAATCGAGAACTATTTACAGGTTGAATAATTCACTTTAAATCCATTTACACTTGTTTGAGCTTCAATGTGCGATCATCTCTGAAGTGTACATCATGCAACAGAGACGATGAAAACAAACACAACGCTCGGTTTTCATTTTGACATTTAAGGCGGTTTGATTCATTCACAACGTCAACTCATGCACCGAGTTAACATTTCCAGTAGCTGTCACTAGGGATGTAACGATTCACTAAACTCCCGATACGATTCTCTCGATTTATTTTACAAACTGAGACTGAAGACAAATGATGAGTGACAAAGATTCCTTTAGGGGCTGCTAACCCGCTTGTCAGTGTGTTTTGGACGGTGTAGTCTGCGGCATAAGACGGTGCTGCGTCCTCAATTTCTAAATCTTGCTCTACAGCTGCTGACGCTCACCATATTATTGAGATTCATTTTTCAGAGTACCGATGTGAACCTTGACACCTTTAAATCGATTATCACGATTTTCCGATTAATCTGTACGTCCCTACTAGGGATGCCAATCATTCATTTTTCTTAACCGATAGTTGAACACCTTAACGATCAATCATGAATAATTGCTGCTGAAACGTGATTTTCTCCCTTGAGTTATGAAGCCTGACTGTACAGAGTAATATAATATCCATCAACAGAAAACAATCCCACCTGGGCTGTGATTCTTATTTTGTATTTGTTTATGTGTGCTTTAAATCAACCGTTGATCTTGTGACGACCTCAACCTCACAAGCTGCACACCTACTTAAACTGAAAAATAACATTTCTCTGTTGGATCACCATTCCTCTCTCCAGCTCTGTGTTAAAAGTAATTTGTGTTCCTGCTCTCTCACTTGTTTCGAGAGGCCCTCTGGCTGAATGTAATGGGATGTTTTTAAATGTCTAATTTGTCCCCGCTCTGCTGGGCAGCTTGTTGGCTCCCTCATTAGCATCCGTTAACCGATGTCAAACATCCTGTCCTAATGTCAGCTAACGTCCCCAAAAAGTGGAAGGAGTCGTGATCCAATAAATTATTCAATTTAGAAAGTTAAAGCATTGAGCAGCTGTTATGTTCCCATCGTTTTTAAGGAGTGTTAGTGTGTTACACGCTGCCGCATTTACCTGTTGATGTTCTTTGATTCTTTATTTATGTCACTTCTGAAGTACGTACAGCTTCTCTACGTTCATGTATTTTAAAAAGTTTCTTGCTCATTAAGCTTGCACCGCTCACATCATCCTGTCTTATTACCCAGAGTAGGAAGTGTAACCGGGACCGTACCCTCGCTCCCCCTGACACTCATTACTCTTGTGTGTGCATCTTCATCCTTCAGGCCGAGTTGAAGGACGAGGCAGAGAAGCCCAGCGAGTCTGCAGAGAAGAGCAGCGACAAGACGGAGGCCACAGAGAAAGTGAAGAAGGAGGGAGCGGATGCTTCAGAGCGCGAGGAGGAGAACGAAGAGGGAGGGGAGGCTAAGGCGGCTCCAGCAGGTAGATCTGACATTCATGAAGAACATTTTTCACTCACTTTTTATTCATAAGCGTACAAATAAAACACCTTATTAGCAATTAGCTCCTAATTAAGGCCCAGTGTTTTTCTGAGTGCCAGCGTCCTTTTTTAATTGTTTTCAATGAGAGCTTATGTGGCATGCAGTAAAAAATCAACGGAGCCGTGTCGATCGTACAGCGGCAGTTGTCAACAGACTGTTGTCATAGAGACAGGGCGGACGTGTAGCGCTTTTTTCCTCAGCGCACAAACACGGGATTCAAGCGCCCCCCAGGTGTACAGCCTGGAATAAACGCCAGGTGGACACGGGGCCTAAGGGGGCAGCTTACTTTTATTTTTGTTAATGAAAATTCTAAATATTTCCAGATCTAAATCTATCCCTTAGGGCGCCTGATAGCCTAGTGGTAGTGCCCCATGCACGGAGGCTTTTGTCCTCATTACAGCGGCTGTGGACTCGGATCCGACCTCGGCCCTTTGCTGCACGTCATCCCCCACTCTCTCCTCCCAACACTTCCTGTCTTCTTCTCCCTCATGATATCAGAGAACTCACCTGAAGAGGTGTACTACTTATTGAAGTTTGCAAATCCCAACATTGACAGTAGATATTTCCTGGTTTTTGTTTTGTTTTTCTGCACACCTGTCCATTAAAACATTTATCACCAGAGTGCAGAAGGGTGTTATTTTGTGCAATCATGCCAAGTGCTCGATTAAAGTTAAGTTTCTCTCTCTCTGTCAGACAAAGACAAGGAGGAGTCTATGGAGACGTCGTCCTCAGACCAGGAGAAGGAGAAGGAGGAGAAGACGTTGACAGATGAGGGAGAGGAGAAGAGGAAGAAGCTGGAGCACGACATCGGAGAGGGAAACATCGCGACTGCAGCCGCTGCTGCTCTGGCGTCGGCTGCCACCAAGGCCAAGGTGAGACTGCAGAAGAGCCGAGTAAACCAAAGCACACGCATGTCATAGTCTGATGTTCTTTAGGTTCAACCGAGATGCCATTTTCTAGACTTTGCTGTAACTCCCTGGTATGATCCTGGTACATTTTTGGGTTTTGAAGAAGGCATAGGGCATGCATTCCCACGTCTTATCACACGATTGTCCCTCATTTTCTAATTAAACATAATGAATGCTTTGTCTTTAAAATACTTGAAGACGAGCGTTCATTAACAGAGTTGTCAAAATAACTCCTGAAAGAGTAAACTACAGCAGATGATATTGTGATGATCAGATATGTATTATTCATTCGTCTCCTCTTGTCCTCCGTTCGCTCAGCACTTGGCGGCCGTGGAGGAGAGGAAGATCAAGTCCCTGGTGGCCCTGCTGGTGGAGACCCAGATGAAGAAGCTGGAGATCAAGCTGAGACATTTCGAGGAGCTTGAGACCATCATGGACCGAGAGAAAGAGGCCGTAAGTCAAGAGGAGCTTTAGTGCTTTCTGAGTGTTGAAGCGCCGATTAAATATTGATGTTAATTTGAGGCACTGACCTTCTACATGCTACATTAGCTCGCTTGCATAACTTATTCCTCTACACAGGGTGCCTTTTTTTTTTTTCTTCAATAAAACAACTTGGCAACAAATTGTGAACATGACACGGTGCCCACACACCGACCCCTGTGAGCCACGCCCCTCAAAGACGCAAAACATTTTCATGACTTCATTGAACAGTTGCAATAACGAGCCTAAAACCAACAGCCTGTGAAATCCCAAAATACTTAATTTTTTATATTTTCTGCCAGAGACACAAGTCTATCAACTTGATCAGGATCGAGTGCAGCTCTCTATTTAATTACAATATTACCCGGTGACGAGAACACCCGCTCATAGCGCACATTTCTGGTACGCGAAAATATTTGCGAACCAGCTTGGAGAGTTGTTCGTTTGTAGCGACCCTGTGTCTCTCCACCAAAGCAGTAAGCTGCCTCATGTAAGTTTGCATCTCCTGAATCACGCCCCGGCCCGTTACCTTTGCCACAGCATTACTATCTTAATTCACTGAGTGCATGAAATGGTCATGTTACGCTGAGAGCGCCCTCTGCTGGATCAACTACTGATCCAGTAATAGACTTTATTTGGAATTCGAACGACTCTTTACAGCACGAATGTGAAATTTCTCCCCGAGGTTCAATGAATGTTCAATTTTTTTTTAATTGCTCCCGCTGCTTCGTCGGCGGCGTATGCATGTGTAGGATGGGAATAGTGACTTCTGATAGTCACTTTACAAAGCAGCCTCTACCATCAGTGTGTGAATGTGTCCGTGTGACATGCGGTGTAAAGTCCATTTACCATCCATTTATAATGTCTATTCGGCATTGATTCAATAACACCCCGTATTTCTTCTTTGGTTTCTAAATGGAAATAAGAAGCCGATAAATATTTAGACTTCATCAGCCAGTGTGAGCTGGTCGGGGTCTTCAACAGACAGAAGAGGAAACACACACACAGAGTTACTTCTTTGAGAGAGAGCCGAGAAGCAAATAAAACATCCTCCAGAGAAAATCGACTACACAGTCAGGCAAGAAAAACTGTGACCTGCCTCTCCAGGGCAGATGAATCGCCCTCAGCTCTGTGTGTGTGGGTGTGTGTCCTGCCACTGGACGATCCCGGGAGACGCCAGTGAGAGTGTAAAACTGTGTTTGTGCGATGGAGGCATCAGGAGCGTAGCCCAGTTTCTACAGCTGTAAATAGTGCATGAAAAGAACTCTGGTTTACATAAGCTTTCCAAAGAAGGGGGAGAAATCAGACCTCTGCTGCTGCCATCGGCTGTAAAAAAAAAAAAAAAGACCCACACAGAAAAGCAGAGACACAAGACAGCTCAACGCTTCAGTCTTCACAGACCTGTGCATGCACCGGCTCCGCTAGTGTGTTCAGCTCTCCTCCCTTTGCACAACGTTGTCATTATGCTTTGAAAAACGCTCACACTTTAACAATTATATTCTCCTTTTGACTCTTGAACGTGTTGAGAAATCTACCAAACTTCTAAAAACATCTTTTTGCACTCAGTCTAAGTTGTATCCGGTCGTGCAGATGATTTCAGATTCGAGCATGACCCCGTTAAAAAGCGCTGAAAGCAGTTTGCATCTTAAGTAGAAGTTTTTTCTGCAGAGACAAGTCACTGTTTTTAAATGTCATTTCTTCTTGTCGAGACTTTCAGAAGCTTAAAATCAGCTCTACTTTTTTTACGGATGTTGAAATTATTTTATTTTTTAAAGATTGTTTTGCCTTTGATTTGAAATATCGGACAGTGGATAGAGTGAGACATCGGGGGGGAGAGAGAGAAATAGTGGGGGATGACCATACAAAAGAGGAGCAACAGGTCGGATTCAAATCCACGCTGCCCGCTTGGAGGACAGTCCTCCCTGCAGGTTAACATCTACATGCCTGTATTTAATGTGGTTACTCAATGCACTCATCAATTCACTGTGCTTGTTTACATCTGTGTAGTAGAGCAGGGAGAGCAGGGCCAGTAACCTGAGCTACAGCCAGTCCATGGCTGCAGCACCACCTAGTGGCAAGTGTATGCATTGCAGTTTGAGAACAACATTTGACTGGCATCGTGGGCCAACATATGTAAATATAAATAATAAGTTTGGGCGACGGCGTTTAACCAAATAGTCGACTTAACTCGCATCCCTCGTATAAACAATACTTCCAAGCAGGAAGTTGTCCTGTGAGGAAAAACTCCACTACTGTACGATTCCTTTAATGGGACACTGGTATCTTTTCAGTTGTTTATCTTAATGTGATCATCGTACCTTTCATTTCTTCCGTCTCTCTGCAGTTGGAGCTCCAGCGGCAGCAGCTGCTCACCGAGCGTCAGGCCTTCCACATGGAGCAGCTCAAGTACGCTGAGATGAAGGCGCGGCAGCAGATGGAGCAGCAAGCCGCCGCTGCAGCCGCAGCCGCAGCCCAGGCACAGGGACAGGCTCCTGGAACTGGACCCCACCCTGGTCCCCCTCCACCAGGCATGCACCCTGGAGGACCCCAGCCACACCACGGAGCACCAGTGCCCCACCACGGAGGGCCCCCATCCGGCGGTGCAATGCACCCTGGCTTCCCCTCAATGGGTCACCACCCAATGGCACCCCTGCACCCAGGACAGACAGGTGAGAGACAGAAACACGGACCCTCATGTTTAAGAAGCTGGAACCAGTAAATATTTGATGTTCCTGCTTGAAAATGTCTGAAAGGCATAACTGATTACAATTTTATTTATACTGTCATTGATGAATCTGATCAAAGTTGCAGCTCCAACTGGAATTATAATTTTGAGACATATTAAATGTATATGAAACTCACTTAATATTTATATTCTAAAGGGCCGATGGGACCAGGCCAGCCGATTCCGGGACGTATGATGCCCGGCCCTCCCACTGCTGGCCCCCCTCCTGGGGGCATGCCTCCCATGATGCCCCCACGTCATCCTGGAGCTCCAAACGGCATGTGTGAGTACAAACCTCCTTGTGCTTCACCTTCCCCTCATGTTTGTGTTCAAATATTTAAACCTGCATTTTTGTGTTCATCAGGTTTTGTGTACACAACTAATTCAACTGAAGCAGCAAACGTTAAAATGTGGTGACGCTTTTAGAAACGAGTGTTGACACCACAAACAAGAGAAGAAAACAAACATTTCCAGGAATCAAAATATTAAGCTAACGTTTGCTTTGAACGGAATCACAGCATCTGTGGGTAAACGATAAGTGTAGGCTGAGTGTGGCTAACGTTAGCAGCTAGCACCACCAGCCTTTCTGTCCTCTTTGCAGGTTAATGTCCACATGTCTGTGTTAAATGTCGTTAAATGTATGTAAGCATGGCAGTAGCCATTCACCGGAGCTACAGCCCTGGATAGTGTCAGGCGGCTGCTCTTACACACAACATTTGACTGGCATTGCCAACTAGACAGGCTGCTAAATGGCACGTCCCTTCTCTTCTTGTTTTAATAATCTCGGTGTGGGTCTAGAGTTAAATCAAATTCACACTCATGCCACAGCAAAGTCTCTTTGACCTCCTTATGATGTTTTTCTTGCTCTTAAACTTGTCGTCCGTCCTCTTTCCAGACCCTGGTCCTCCACCTGCACAGCCTGAAGCCGTACCTGCAGTTCCTGTGGGTCCTCCTGCGCCTGCTAGTGCACGGGGGCCTGACAACTAAGACCTAACACACACAAACACACATGACAAAAGCACACACACATACACAAAACTATCTCTGAACCCCCGTATTGATCGCCTTTGCTACTGGCTCCTTTAACCCTCAACGGCCAAAAGCTTCCATAAACTCACCAACACAGATACACACACACACACACTCAGGTTTCAGTGGCAAGGGTTACCCACTAAACGAACACACACACACACACACACACACACACACACATACACACACATGCAGACTTCCTCTCAGGGCACTGCGGCAAAGGGTGGTCGAGTAATAAACACTGTTTTCTGCTCTGTTGGGCCAGATGGAGGCTGGAGAGAACGACTCTCTACACACGACAAAACGAGGAGACAGAAGAGATAAGAAACGACTGTCTCACTTTTTTTCTCTTTTCGATGAGTTTTAAACAACACTGTAACCCCCCCCCCCCCACTCCTCTCCCCTCCCGCCACAAAGAAACACACACCTACTTCTGTCTGCTGCCCTTTTCTTTAAGCCAAACACTAGGGGGAGCTAGAGAGACAAAAGCGACTGGCAGACATGGAGGGGTGTGTGCTGAGTAACCAGAGCTGTAACACACACTCAAACACGCAGGCAGATTATTCAAATAAAGATATGAATACTACACACACACACACACACACACACACACACACACACACACACGGGGCCTGGCCTCTTGTCTTGATGAGTATCTACCTCTCGCTCTTCTTTTTATGATACACTGTACTTCTGTGTGTGTGTGTTCAGGACAGAGGGAGGTTTGATGGCGTCGCCCTCGTCCGACTCCTCTGACAATAGTTTGTGCCTCCTTTTAAAACGTCGAGACTTTTGCATTAATGGTTATTTTTAAGTAAAGAAATTAAACGTCTTTGGGTTAACAATGAATAATTTTGTTCTCCAAAAATTAATGTCAACTATTTCCATGAATGATTCTTTAGAGTCTAGCTTCATACATGTCGATGTCGTCTCGTTCCTTTAAGTCACTTTGTCACTAAACTGACCTTCTGAGTCGAGGACAAAACGACACATTTCAGGATTTCATCTTCGGTGTTTGGAAAACCTCTCTGACACTTCCTCGACCACATGGTTCATAAAAACACGGTTTAAATCACTCACTCTGTAGTTTTGTAGAAAACTGCGTTTTCTTGGTGAAATAACCTCGAATAAAAGCGCACAGAGCGACTTTCAACAGAGCTGACGGCCACTACAGTAGGACGCGAAAGTGCAGTGAGCTGACTTTTGTAACCTAGCAACAGTAAGTGCGTCTTAGAATCGCTGGGAGCACAACAGCGCTGTAAATGGACACAGTCCCGTACTGAGATCATCGTTCTGGATGTTACTGTTACAGATTTGTGACGCTTCAAGTTGTTGTCCGGTTTTTGTTAAACTTGACTGAAACGGGCTAAACTTTAAAAGACAAGAGGTTTGATTTCCAGTCCAATAAAACGTTAGTCCATCTGTATTCACTCGTCAGTTTTCCTCCGTGCTACTTCCTGTCCAAAGGTTTGATTCATGCTTCCTGAACAGCTGCGCTCTGTAGTTCGGCGCTAACGTGACTCAAACGGGAGTAAACGGTGGATCTGTTGGGAACCATTTTTAGCGGCGGATTATTCAACATCTGCTGCTCTGCAGCGTTTTCCTGGCAGCAGGTCGATGTTTGTGGGATTCACTTGGAATAACCTCCAGTGTTTGTGTTCATGGTGACGAGGGGGATGTGATTCAGTGCAACGCTGCGGCTCATTGAAGAGTTTTTGAATAGTGTACGGACAACGAGGAAGCCCGACAGCACGGAGGAAGAAGATTTACACAGATCACAGGAGCCCGACGCAGACGTGCCTCAGCTTCTATACGTCGTTATCTCGGGATAACAACGCTGTTATAACAAGTTATTTCAGCTATTTTCTTGAAGTCTTGAGGAATTAAGTTGTTATAACGAGTAAAAAAACAGCGTGATAAAGACATTTATAAGTTGTGATCTCGAGTAAAACAAACAGAAATTGACTTGTTACCACGGGAACCTGAGTAAAATAAAATCTATGGATGTATGACCCCTTAGGGCTTCCGTAACGTGACACGTGTTTGATCTCTTAAACATTGATGCAAAAGTCTGAGACTACGTCAGAACGCAGGCAGCTCCATCAACACACACAGACACACTCACACAGAAGAGTAAGCTAATCCGAGGCTCACACTGGAGGCTGCGTGCACACACACACACACACACACACACACACAGACTTGGCCCGACCCTGCCACAAGTCACTGGACGACCACACACACACATCAAACTCACACACGTACATCTAATCTCCTGCTGACCTTCACCCGGCCTTTACAGAGAGGGAGACACCGTGGCGCCGCTCGACTGAAACATCCGAACATGAATGACGCTCTTCCTCAGCGCGGTGGGCTTCTAGATGTTTGTTTTATTAGGTGCTGATAATGTAGCGAATTAAACATCCCGTCCTCTCAACGGCCCGAACTTTGAACACCTCTGCTCACGATATCCAAACGCTTACTGCTGCCTACCTCGCTGACCCCGCCTCTCACACACACTCCTTCGATCGTTCTCTTTAGCCACTCGCCACGGGAAAACCAAGCAATATCCTCATTCCTGTGTATCCACTCGAACATACTGCCGTTTAAAACGTGAAGCAATACGAGAACCTGTCATGTTGCCGTGAGATAAAATGTGCGTGTACATGAGGAACGACCACCGATCTATTTATTTACAGAGTTAAAAATGACGATGAATTAGTGAATCACGTTTCCGCTAGCGGCTTCCATGTGTTTCTGTTTCTTTCCAACCGTCATAAATCACGCAATCCGACACTAAACGGCTTCGCTCAGCTTCTTAAATGTGGTTTTCTTCGTCTTATGTGAAAATTATCGGATTATTTTGGGATTCTTTGGAAGACGTCATCTTGGGTTTGAGGAGCTTTTTCAGGCGCACTCTTTCGTGATGTCCGTGCATTTTTAAGCTCGTTCTGGCTTCAATGAGCCGCCACACATTTAAGCATCGGTTAGCTTGAAATAAAGGTCGATTAATTTAATTTCCCCAGCACCAGTAAGACACACCGGTCATCTCCCTGCAGGTAATAAACTCACTCGTCTCTTTGTGACCTATGACCTCTAATGACCCCGCCCTCCCCTCCCCGCCACCTTACGCTAGCACTGTTAGTACCTCTGCTACCTCTTCCTCGCTCATCTGCTAGCTACCTCTTCTAGAAATCTTCCTCTCGCTCTCTGCTACCTCTCTGCGCGCCCCCTTCGCTACCTCTCGGTCCCATTTTCTTTCTTTAATCTTCTCTTCTTCTTTTTTTATTCCCCGCCCACGCGACTGCTGCATCGCCCCGCCCCCACCGCCCGCCTCTCCCTATCGTCCGTCAGAGGAAGAAGAACACGCATCAGAACACACGTACGGTCATGTGACGCCCCCTCCCCTCCTTTCCCATTCAGGCTTGTTATATAACATCACTTAAATATGACTTACATATATGATCTTTAACCGCTCCTTCTTTGTGTAATGTATTTTTAAGGAGAAGTTTTGTGTAGATGGACGTTTTCTCTGTTCTTTGGAAGTTTGTAGCATTCGTTTCCCTTTTTTTATTTTCTATGGGGTCTGTTGGTACTTGGACCTAGACACTGTCGAATAAACTGTGTTTTGTACGACGTTGATGTCCCGCTTGTTTCTTTTAGCTTTGATTAATTTCTCATTATTTATTTACACATGATCTCTGTTTAAAGGAAGAAGAATGTACGACTTTTTGATCCAGTAGATGTCGCCTTTAAACACCAGCAGGAAACCAAAACTAATAAAACACCCCAATAAAAGGGAAGCAGGAAAGTAGGACGGTACATATTGGTTATTTTGGTACCGTTCCCCATTTCTGACAGTGGATACGCCAATAAATGCGTACAGAACTGGGCCGCTTGGTGGAGACGGGTTTAAATTTCATGTTCTGGTCATTACATTGCTCTCTGTAATCTACAGCCAGTTTCCTCCAAAAACGCCCTCAAACATGGCTCCTCTGCCCGGCCTGCTGCGGGCAGTTATGGAGAGAAGACGTTCTCAGTGTGGCGTTTTTTCTGCTGAGCTCTTCATCTGTAGCGTGTGTGTGTGTGTGTGTGTGTGTGTGTGTGTGCGCACACGTATACATGACGTTGAAATGTTGAGGATAACGAGTCCTGTAGCTGTTTCCAATCCTAATCCCTGCCAAGCGGCCGGCTCTGTAATCTGGAGGGAGAGGGGGATTTCTCCGACCTGCAGATTGACCATGAGGATGTTACCGAGGGGGATGAGGGTCCGGAGGGTGATTACAGGACTCCCCATGTGGGACAAGGGATGAGAGGGAGGGGGATGGGGAATGTTTTTTTTTCTCAAATATTTTTGTTTTAAAATAGCAGGCGATATGACGTTATCACCGAGCTCTGTGGGAACAATGATAGTGCAGATAAACACGCTATGAAGCTGACATCCTGAGACCACATGCCGTCCTAGCGTTTTTGTATCCAGCGTCGTTTTTCAATTGATTCAATAAGTTGAGAGCGTTTGCAGCAGCTGGCGGCCGCCCGGAGAAAAAGTGCAGCAGCTGGCGTCTTTTTCCGAGAGCTCTGCTTTCTTTCAACTTCAAGTTGCTGTCGACACTGCTGAAGATACCGACGTTTCCAAATGTTTGATATTCCCCGTAGTTTTGCCGCCTACAGATCGTGTCTTATACCCACAACCTCTTTGCTCCGTGTCTGATCAGGAGATTAACGATCTTAATTTAAAAAACATGCAGTTAAAAGTAACGGAGCGGCCTGTCATAGAGACAGGACGGACGTGCAGGACTTTTTTTCTCAGCGCACAAACGCTTCATGCAAGAGCTCCCTAGCGCACAGCCAGCGCTTTTCTGCCCAGAGAAAAAACGGGAGGTGGACGCAGGGCCTAAGCCTTGAACTTTGAACTTCACTAACAGAGTAAAAACGACCTCCAAGGCCGAGACATGAAGACGACATTGAGGTGCAACTGTCTGCAGTTCCTCAGGTGGCCACTTGAGGCTGGCAGCAAAAGCGAGTAAATCCCCATTAGACCTCATTTTAATCTATTTACAGATTCTACATAGACAGGTCTGGGTTTTCAGCATGTGAAGTGGTTTGTAGTATGTCGTCTGAGCTGTGTTGACCAATCACGTATCTGCAGAGTGTACAAAGGAAAAACAGACAGAACCTTAAACCTACTAACCCTAACCCATGATACTTTTATTTGAATTCACCGACATTACAAATGAACAAATCTTTTTTTTTTTTACCAGGCAGTAAACAGCCTCAAGTGGACGCTAGATGACACCTGTTCTCTCTGTCTCCCTCTACCTGCTGCACACCTGATTCTCCTCCTCCTTCTCCTGCTGCACACCTGAGTGCAATCTGAGCTCTATCTGCACTAGAATTACTAATCGATGTCTTTTCAGCAAATCTTTGCTGCATGTGGCTCGATCCAAAAGAACCTTGTGTTATGATAGCTCAGAGCAGCGGTTCTCAATTGGTGGGTCGGGACCCAAAAGTGGATCTCGGGGCTGTTTTCAGCGGGTTGTGAATGTGAACCCCGAACAAAATTGTGTCAAAAAGTCAGTGAAACATGTTTCTTTTGTTCTGTTTCTTTGTTCTTTCACGTTTTTTTTACCATCTGAGGTCCAAGCTGCACCATTTTTCATTGAATTAATCGGGATTTTTCATGATGGGAGTTGGTGGTGGTTCTTGAGGCTAGACCGGTTGAGAATCACTGGATTAGATCACAAACCTAAAACTTTTACTACAAGTCAATCCGGTTATTTTGATGTTCCCGGCCAGTTTAAGAGTTTGTCTGGTTATTTTCTGGTCATATCAGATTGAAGCGGGCATCACACGCTGAAGACAGACGAGCTGCCTGGCTGCCAGAGAGGCTTTAAACACGGGCTTGTTTACATTTTGCTGACGCTCTGACTGAGAATATCTGTCAGAAAATGAAGAAAAAGGGGTTGAATGTTTTACACTAGGGCATCTTAAACCTGACACATGATCTCAAACTCTGACCTTTCATTCACCAAACTGTCTGTTCGCCGTCTGCAGCCACGCTGATGTCACACGTCTTTAAATTTAGGTGTGAGGTTTGTCTCTCTTCTCCTCTGATGGTTAGATGATAAGAGCCCGGCTGACAGCAGACAGTGAAGTGATTGACACATGTCTGTTGAAATCTGCGATGAGATGATGTACTGATGTAAGTTTAGTCGCCTCCCATCGGTCTGCGTCGCACTCGAGGGCGAGAAGAAGCTCATGAAGCCACCTGATGAGACTCCGAACGTGTCATGATATTTTTACTACTTATGTTTGAAGCTGAATCCCTATGAATCCTCCTTTATGCTGACGGCTAAAAGCAAAGATTAATTTCACATCATGTAATCATAGAACGACTTGTAGTGTGAAAAGATTCAGTTAAGTTCTTAGAGATGCAAAGGAAGGATCTCAGGGTCTCCTTTTTCTGATTTTCGCTCCAACTATTTTCGGTGGATGACGAGTCAGGACCGCAGGGAGGCCAGCTTAAAAGTTTATTCGTTTGAATACGTGAAATAAGAAAAGCCTTTCCTGAAAAAGAAGTCGTCTAAAGACAGTTTGTATGCTTCAGCATTAATGAAAACCTTCACAAATGTGCAGGTGACACATGCCATGTGCACTACTGCACCTACATTAGGGGGGCGACTGTCGCTCAGTTGGTAGAGTCGGCCGTCTCCTCACTGGAAGGTCGGGGGTTTGATCCCTAGCTCCTGCAGCTACATGGGCTTCGTCGAAAATAGACGGCACTCGCTGTGGTAACACAATCATCGACTAGAGTGGCAGCGATAGGCGGCGTAGTGCAGAAATTGAGAGTATTACGTCAGGTTCTGGCCAAGTCTTGCTGAGTTCTCGTAACGTCTCGTTCAGATCAGCAGGAAACCACGTCCGGGGGTTACGGCAACCTCTGTGTATGTTGTGTTTGAAAGAACTTTGCAGAGGTTTAGTACGGACATCCGCCATCGTAACATTAGCTGTATGTGTTTAAATATGGATCAGAAGAACAGATCTCCTTAAATAATGAATTTAACTGACTAGTGAGGATGATGACGGTTAACCGTTTAGTCGACTAAACACAGACATCCCAGGTTTATACAGTTTTCTCTTTGCATGGTTGAGATCAGCTGGCATCTGTTCATCCTTTATGTCTTTAATTTTCAGCTATTTTTCGAGGTGAACTCCAGATCTTTTCGATTCTAGTTATTCCACCTAAACTGAGCTGTATTATTTCTCCCTGGTTATTTTTATTTACGTCAAACAGCAAAAACAACTTTTTACAGACTAATTGCTTACTTGTACTGGTCAGAGCCTGTTCCTTCAGTGACATCCATTCCTTTGGCTCCATCATCATGCCGCCGCCCTCCTCCTGCCGCCGCTGAGTGTGAATAAATGAACAAATCAAAGAAGCAGACGGCTCGTATAATTGTTGGTAACACAGAAACAAATCGTCTGAGCTCTTACTCGTATAAAAACGTGAGGAAGAGCCTGATCTGACTTCAAATGTTCACAGTGAGCGTGTCTGTACTTTGTGCATGTGCGTGAATACACACACTTTCCAAGCATGTTTCATAATTAACACGGCCTCTCCCTCCGGCTTCCCACATCTGCACTAAATCTGCCACTACTCATGAGCTTTACACTCTTCAACTCAAGCGTTCTGTGTTTCTATCTTTCTCTACATTTTATCTGTCAAGCCTCGACCATCACTCCTCTTTTACAACCTCTGACAACTTTTACCTCAGACGTGACCTTTGCTCCCGGCCTTACGCTTCTTCTCTCCGGCCACACCAGCAGCTGGTGACACAGACATGTCGGTAAGTTCAGTCCCCTTGTGAAACATCTCAACTGGATTTATTGCTGCAGAATTGAAATGGTTCTCAGAATTTTTTGTTTCCAAATGTCCATAAATTAATTTGCACAAAAATCTTCAGGTTACAGCGTGTCCTCACAGCATGTGACGCAAGCAAGCGTCAGCGACAAAATCAGCCTGATTCTATTGAGTGTCATAACTGCGTGCGACGCAGCGGGAAACAGCACGCCATTTTTACCTGACGCCTGTTTCTATTTTCGTCTTTGTTGCCCGCGTAGATGGACGACTAACGTGGAAGGAGGCGGCGGCTCTAAGAGGCACTGTCACTCACATTTCTCACTCAGCAGAGCTCGTTAGATGGTTCTACAAAGTGGAGATAACGGTGCATAAATCATATCCACATCCCTGATTGAAATGTTGAGCTTGGACTCGTCAACCCGTGGTCACCCCGAGCTGTTTATTGACGAGCCTCAGTGTTGTGATTTTAGTTAACAGCTCCTAAATAGTTTGTCCACCTTCAATACAAAAGCACTAGATGTCATATTGTTTGCAAGAGGAATCTGATATTCATTGAACAAAGAATTAAAGAATAGAATTAACAGATGCAGTGTGGACAGCCAGCGTACGATCATGCGAAGTGCGACGTGATATATAACGCTCGTGTGCTGTTAGGACACGGTGTAAGAAAAATGAAGCCAATGTTGAAGTGCAAAAAAACAGACATTTCCATTGTGTGTCCATTTGAGGTTGACCACACCAGCCTCCTTTAGGTCCCACTCAAGCAGAGATCTCTGAAACGGAAAAATTAGGCTTATGCTTACATGTACCGTCCTGCAGTTCCTCGAGTGTCCACTTGAAGTCATGCTTCTGAACTCACCCTTTCACGGTGTTTGCTCTTAGAGACGACACCACAGAGAATTCAGAGACCTGAATATGAAAGACTGAGTCCTGCATCTGTCTCCTGATTTTTCTCCACTTGTTCATGGGCCTCACTCTAAAACAGTCTGTAAGAATAACCAGCTTTTAACTCTTCTCCTGTTAGATACATTTTACTGTTTGTATATTTCAGTCCTCATTGATGTTTTTCATCATGTGTTTGTGTGCGTGCTTCTTGAACCCTGCAGCAACCGCAGGTCCTTTACCCTTTTGTTGGAGGAGCTTGTTGCTATAGCGATGGTCCCTTGGCAACAGCTGATGAGCCTGTGGCGCCCAGTGTTACGTCTGGCAGGTAGGTGGTGGTCGAGGTCACACTGTCGGCGATGGCTGCACATGTTTTGAGATCACAACCACCTGCTCCACCGTGGAGACAATTTTACCAGAGTCTTCATTCCAACTTTACCAGCTGCTGATGATTTAAAAAACCTGCAGCGGAGTCAAATATGTTTATTCTAGGTGCTTTGAGTCAACCATCAATGCACCTTGTCAAACTTCAGATTTCGTCATGAGTAATCAGAACTGCAACTGCAGCTTTGTCGCCGATTATCTAAAGGAAATGTCCTGATTGCCTGAGTTTCACATTTCGACGCTCAGGAGGCGTCTCATTCGATTTGTGCTCGTATAGATTAACAGTTTATGTGCAATAACATAACAAGACACGATGTGTAAAATAAAGTCACAAGCTTTGTTCAAACTTGCACAAAACTCACAAAACATCAGGCTGAGCTGATACGGACATATTTTTCACTCTGAATTCACCCGGAGTTTCTCCTCCAGCCTCCTCGTATTTAGTCTGCAGAAAGTCAGAGTGAGCTGATGTGAGAACGCAGCAGGATATTATCAGGAGAATTCACCTCGAGCGAGTGGGAGGGGGTGGTGACGTTTATTCCCTGTGATCGCTGCACGACCATAGACTGTCTGCACGCCACCGCTACGATCTCCGTGTCTTATGAACCTGCTGCATTCTGTTTCCTGTTCTCCAGTATGTTCTTCTCCACTCTTTAGTTCAGATTGTGATTCTGTTCAACTACACGTAGCATTGATAGAAAGACACATATTCTCATTATAGCGTCGTATAGAGGACTCACTGGTTGTCTGCCATTTCCGGGTCATGTCTTGCCTCAGGAGACCCCCAGTCCCCCCTAAGGGACAGTCTCCCGCTGTGAGGAGCATCACGTGTGAGCAACCAGGTCAGGAGGATTTCAGGGGCAGTCTTCCTGAAAATCTCCAGAAATGTTCAGGAGTGCATGATTGAAAACGGCTTTACAAATCTACACAAGGCTGTTAAACTGAGCGGTAAAGACTTATTTTCCTACTCGATTCAACTGGTTTTGTTTCGTATGATTTAATGTGAGCAGAGCGACATAAACGTACATGAACACAAATAAGTGCAATTAAATAGATAATTCATTCACTACGCACAGGATGTAGTACACCTGAAAAGAGAGCTGACTCAGTCAATATTGCAAACCAACCTCTCCGTCTTGTTTATAGATGAGGTGGTGATGCATGTTTATAAAGCTGACATTTCTTCGTGTGTGTGTATAATGACTGTAAAATGTGTGTGTGTGTGTGTGTGTGTGCATCTGTATTTATGACTGTGTGTCATAAAAAATGTAAAAGGCTAAAGTAGGGCAGCGGGTTCACAGCTCCACACGGGCTCGTGGGGTGACGGAGCCGTGCAAAGACACATCCCTCCTCCTCCTCTCTGTCTTCCTCTGCCTCCTTCTTACGCTCATCCCTTCCCCTCGCTCTCTCTATCTCTTTTTTTTAAGATTTATTTTTGGGCCTTTATTGGAGAGACAGTACAGTAGAGGGGATAGATATGCGGGAAAGGAGCCACAGGTCGGATTGGAACCAGCGCCCCTCTCTCTCTCTTTCTCTTGCTTATCCTCCTCGTCACCTCGTCACCTCTCCTCTCTCCTCATCCTCTCTCTCCTCTCTCCCCCTCAGGGCGAGAGTTTTTCGCTGTCCTTCCTTGGACTGCTCTGTTGTCTGAAAGGTTAATGTGATAATGACGACAAAGGCGATGGCGGTCTTGACGATGACGATAACAGGGAGCAATATTAGAAAAACAACAACAACAACCGGTTGCTATGGCCCGTTGCCGAGCAGGATATTGTTGTTGTTTAAAATGGAGAATGTTCCTCTGTGACACGGAGAGAGGGATTATGACGAGTCGCAGCGGTTCTAGAATCAAACTGTAGAAACATCTCAACAGGAATCTTCAGTTTAACTCTGACTTTGTTCGAGTTCACACCGTCGACAGGATCCCCGTCAACATTTCGATTTCGAGATTTAATTTACACGTATCGCGAGTTATGAACTGAGAGCATGGTGAGTTGATTCGATTGTTTCAGAGAGTGATCTCCAACAGCTGGTTAGAGACTAAAAGTTGAAGGTGAAGTCACAGCAGACTCTCACATTCACACTTTGAGACATTTATTGTACGTCTCTTAAAGCGGGGCTCACACTGCGAGATAATTTTGGGCCTGATTCCTCTCTTCTGACAATCCTAAGCAGTCATGATTTTTTAATGGTTGTAAAGATTATCCTGCCAGATATTCCTGTGGTGTGAGGTGACTTACGAGTGATCTGATCTGATCTGAAGGACGTGTAAACATGTTCAATATTTACGATCCGATATCCTGTTGTGTTTCATTTCATTTCTTTTCAAACCTTTATTTAAGCCTCGAAAATCATTGAGGTTTCCCTCATCTACAATGATGTGTAAATTATTCCACATTTTTGGAGCTAAAAAGCTAAAAGCGGATTTTCCAAGTTCAGAGTAAACCCTCGGGACTTGGAGCAATAGACAGTCAGTAGAGCGAGTGTGGTAGGTCCAGATGGTCCAACCCCCAAAATCGGGCCTAAAATCGTCGAGTGTGAAGCAACTGAGTAACTCTGCCTCTCCGTCTGTGAGTGCAGAAGTCACCCGGGAGAGAAAAGAAGCTCTGACGAGACTCCAACGACAGCAGCTGAGACCAGGTCTACTCTGAGGCCGTGAACACCAGATAAAGATCACTGAAGAATCACAGAGGGCAGCAGGTACGTGTTATTAGCTTATTAGAAACATGCAGAGGCTTTTTAGGTCGGGTACAATCACTTCTATCTGAACCAGTTCTCTTGCCCGCTTCCATCGCTGCAACACCTGTTGGTTTGACCTGATAACTGCTCTCATATCTGGCAAACCGAGGGGCGTCCAAAACGGCCGTGTGGGGGTGCCTTAAAACCGCCTACCTTCTCTGGTTTCCTTAATGTCTGATTATATAGTAGGGTAATTTCATAATTTCATTCACTACACGTCTCACTGATTGGACCTTTAATTCCAGCCTTAAAAACAGAGTGAAGTCCAACATACAGAACTGGTCACAGAATCGTCCAGTGACGGATGGTACAGTGTTTGATGTAGCTTTTGTCTGGGGTGAAGTCAGACAGAAAGACGTCTGTGTGAGTACATGTAGAAAATGTTGAGGTTTTGTCGGGACGAGGGGTGATGTGTTGGGGAGACAGAAATGGGAGGAGGTGATTATGAAGAGGGGGCATAAACAGCTTATTTCTGCTCTGGTTAGCAAACACAGCAGGCTGCACCATCTGAGCCCAAGAATAGAAAGTGGAAAAAAGGACAAAGTGACGAAGAAAATGATGGATATTCATAGAACAAGGACGAGCAGAGGAATGAAATAATGGAGGGATGAAAAGGGGCGAAAGAAGAAGAGTTCACAGTCCGGTTCCTTTTGTAACAAGTGGTACGAAGAGTTCACACTGGGATCAGCTTCCAGAAGTTTAACAATTCAGTTTTATATCGTCCCAGACTTCTGCAAGCATGCTAACTTTAGCTCATGGCTACTGTTTGACTACTGAGTGTGTTAATGTTGCCAGACTCATGTTAGTTTGGTTAATGTGTAGTAGGTACTCGTGTTGGCCCTGTGGTGTCATCGTTTTGTTTCTGTTGTCATCTTAGGCTGGCTACACACTCGTTTGTTTTTTGATTCAGTTCAATTTAGTTAAAGGTCCAACCAGCAAGATGTGTAGAGAGTGAAATGATAAGGTGAGCTTCCTCTATGATCAGACATTAAGGAAACATGCTATGTTGAAGTGCTGGCTTCTCTGACAACAATGCAGCAGCCAGTATGTCCTCCTTCTAACTTTAGATTCTGGTCCTGAATGGTCTGGATTTGTTTGGACCAGAGAAGGTAGGCGGTTTTAAGGCACCCCCACACGGCCGTTTTGGACGCCCCTCGGTTTGCCAGATATGAGAGCAGTTATCAGGTCAAACCAACAGGTGTTGCAGCGATGGAAGCGGGCAAGAGAACTGGTTCAGATAGAAGTGATTGTACCCGACCTAAAAAGCCTCTGCATGTTTCTAATAAGCTCCACGAGCAGAAACGTGCTCAAACTAGGATCAATATTGGAGATGCTTTTGAAAAATGGAGAGAGGTTAGAACGCAGAAAGGTTTACAGACCGATGCAGAGCTGGATAAACACTGAAGCTTCAGTGTCCACCACATGGCAACCTGCGTGAGCATCCACTCTAGACAGGAGGGGGGGGGGAGACAGCTCTCTCTGATGTTTAGAATTTGGGCTGCAGTACCCTTTTTAAAAGTAGTCGTTATCAAACTAAACCATCATCATTACTATCATCAACATCGTCAATAATATCAAGACCATCGTGATCATCATCATTAAGGTCGTAGGTATTTTTGAAAGAGCTGGGTCTTTAGCTTTTTCTTAAAGGTGCAAAGGGAGTTTGGAAGTTCGTTCCACCACCGGGGGGGAGGAGAAGAGTCTAGTTAGCGTCTTAGGACCCTGTTGAGAAGGTTGGGTCAGACGCCTTTCATTGGCAGAGCGTAGTGGGCGGGAGGGAGTGTAGACCTGGATTATAGAGTTCAGGTTAGGAGCCGTTTCTGTTGCTGTTTAGTAAGCGAGCAGCAGAGTTTTAAATTTGATACGAGCAGTAACTGGGAACCAGTGTAAGGAGATGAACAGCGGAGTGACATGTGCTATTTTAGGTAGGTTGAAGACCAGTCGTGCTGCTGCATTTTGTATCATCTGCAGGGATCATCAGTCATTGTTTGCACAGGTTTGATGAAATGAAAAGCTCTTGTGTGATCAGAAAGAGTGAAACATGCATCGAAACTGCTCACTCGTGTGTCATATTCCTACCAAATGGAGCATGGAACACAACAGAGCCAGTTTCTAAGTATGCAGCAGACCTGGGGTCATTTTGTGACCTACATCTTTCTCTATACGTTCAGACTGTATCGTTATGAGTCTAATTAGCGTACTCAGTAACAGATACGAGTTAATGAGAGGGCAGACAGGCGGTGAGTTTGACTCCATCCACAGCCACCCTGTCCACATGAACCACTGATCGTGTAAGGCCTTGTGTCCACCTAGCGTTTTTCTTTCTGAGCGCCAGCATCTTTTTTTCAATTGTTTTCAGTGAGTGGAGAGCGTTTGCAGCAGCAAGCGGCCGTCTTTTTTCTGAGCGCTCTGCCTTATTTGTGCTGCCGCTTGGAGCGCTCAAGTTGAAAATCTTTCAACTTTTTTTTAAGGCGCTGTTGACGTCACCTGTGCTCTTTTCAAAATATACGATGTTCCCCGTATTTTTTTTGTCTCCTACAGATCGTGTCTTGTACCCACATCCTCCTCGTTCAATGTCTGATAACATGCAGTAAAAAGCAACGGAGCAGTGTCGGTCATACGGCGCCCGTTGTCAACTCACTGTTGTCATAGAGACAGGATGGAAGTGTAGCACTTTCTTTTTTCAGCGCACAAACGCCCCGCCTGATCACCCAGAAGCTCTTAATACAACATCTGGTTTTCGTCCTCCTTCGATGACCTTTTCTCAACTCCTCTTTTTATTTCTTTTTTTGTATGAATCAGTTTTTTCATTTTCTTTTGGAAACTGTTCATAACATTGAATTTGAAGAATAATGAAATTTAACTTGTAGGAAAAAGAAATGACTGTTTGCTGAAAGATGGAGCCACACGAGGGTTTCACTGTTTGTTTAACTTTATTGGAAAATCATTTCTTGTTGTTCTTGGTAATGAAAAAAGAGGACGAGGAGAATGATAACGGAGCAGGTGATATGCCAGCCTTGGCATAATAAATATATCATATCATATCAAACTTTTCCCCGTGACGTGGAGATGGTAAAGGTCTGGGGGTCTTTATGTTTTTAGAGGTGAACTAGAGATTAAATGGCACTAATCCATGTGTGTCCCCTATTTAATATCACCGTCACAACAACAGCACATGATAGCTGTGAGAGGAATTAACCCCGAAATACTGGAAAACACCATGCTGCCAGACGGCATTATGCTGAGGGCCAAGTGTGTGTGTGTGTGTGTGTGTGTGTGTGTGTGTGTGTGTGTGTGTGTGTGTGTGTGTGTGTGTGTGTGTGTGTGTGTGTGTGTGTGTGTGTGTGTGTGTGTGTGTGTGTGTGTGTGTGTGTGTGTGTGTGTGTGTGTGTGTGTGTGTGTGTGTGTGATAAAAGAGACTTCAGGCCTAAGAATCAATCCACGTCCCGATTCCTGTGCCACTGCGAAATTAACATGTTTACAGCTTGGTTAAAAAACACAAATAGGTCTGATTAGTTATTGTCATCACGGGCACACACTGTACGATTTGATTTAGAAAACGATACGTGTTATCCATAGTTAGGCGTGTAGCTGACATGAGTGACAGGTGGGCGCGGTGTAACGGTTTGTCAGGAGGCTTAAAACCCGCCTCAGCTCCAGCTCTCAGCCTGTCGTTAGGTTGACTGAAAGTTAGGCTGAGACAGCATTTCCAGCATGGAGGCTGCTGCCAATAAACCAACGTTGTGCATACTGCCCCCTGCTGTATCAGACTGTATTCATACGCAAGTGCACTCGGGTACGGAACGATGTTACTAAAGTAAACACAGATCAGCGGGGGAGAGAAGAAGGGGGAGCAATCGAGCTCAGACATGGTACGAAACAATCGTGCCTAATGTGAAAACGGCTTTACATGCAGCTAACATGGCTGTAGGCTGGTGTTTGGATAATCGCCCTGACTGTGAGAGTTAAATTACTTCTGATGATTCCCCTCAGATAACAGCCAGATGAAATTAAAGTCTCACCACAGACAGAAGTGACAAAGATCCCTCTTTATTAGATTTGGAGGATGTGACTGAAATGTGACCAGAATTGAAGTTCATAACAGATGGGAGTCTTCTCGTTATTGTTCCCCGTCTGACGCGGCTGTCAGCTCATATTCGGATCACACAGTGGAATAGATAAAACCAGTCGCCCGGTGAAATCAGATAAAAGCACACAAATGAGCGGGAAGGTCGGTAGTCGGCTCATAATGAATAAACTGATGGTTGTGTGGATCTGCGCCCGAGGCCGAGCGAGAGAGGTTAATGGAAACAGAAAGAGAGAGAGAGAGAGATATGACAGGTGCTGGGTAATTATTCAAGAGCTCGGTTAGTGATAACATGTTTTAAAAGGTTAGACGTTAAGTGTGTTTTAATGCAGCTGTTCATATATGCTAAAAATAAAGAGAAATAATTGTAATGACTCTTTTTTGTTTGGAGGAGGTGAGAAAGTTTGAGTATCAATAAAACAAAGAGTAACGGTGATAGATTGAGTAAATCCTGACGTTCGTAACGTTTGAGATGTTAGCTTCACTGTATGTAACATGGACGTAGTCTCAGTGATGTCACTCATTGGTTTCTGAACAGGCAATTTGAAGCCAACATTGGCGGTAACCATGTTGGAAATGCTATCTCAGCCTAGCTTTTGATCAATCTAGAAACAACAAAGAGGAGGAATTGAGGCGGGCCTTAAGCCTCCTGGCAAATACCTACAACGCCCCACACCTGTCGTTCATCTCAGCCACACGCTAAAATATGTAAACGCATTCTTGACTCTAAGCCGTAATATAATCAAAAGGGATGAGTTATAAAGATTTCACCCCTGCACAGTTTTTTTTACGATCTATGAAATGAGCGATTCAGAATAGGGATGCATCGGTTCAACATCGTAATCGGCCGATATTGTTCCTGTTGACAGACATCGGCGCATCTGCAAATAATGTGTCATGAGCCGACGCCAGTAGCCAACGTTTATTTGTTGTGCCAAATCAGTTATAAGCTGACATCTCGTACACCTAACTGCTGATTCAGAGACGAGGTTTCTTATCGGGCAGATGACGTCACCCGTTGGACAAACTCTGACTTGTTTTCATCGTCAAACATGAGAGAAAATGTTGGCATTGTTGGAGTCTGACACCAAAAGAAGTCATGAAACAAACATCGGAATTAGCAATCAGCAAACATCGGTATCTGTATGGGCCCCGATTTTCTCAATCGGTGTATCTCTAATTCAGAACAAACCTACTTTTATACCAGGCTGTAAACACGTTTATTTCTGTCTAATTGGCGTTTTAAGGCCCCGTGTCCACCTAGCCATTTTTTTCTGAGCCTCAGCGTCTTTTTTCAATTGTTTTAAATGAAGAGAGCGTTCGCAGCAGCAGGAGGCCGCCCAGAGAAAGAGTCCAGCGCCCAGTGATTTTTTTACGAGCGATGTCCCTTTTTGTGCGGCCGATCTTAGCGCTCAAGTTGAAAATCTTTCAACTTTTCAGAAAGGCGCTGTTGACATCCCCGGCGCTCTTCCAAAATGTTTGATTTCCCCCGTATTTTTTGTGTCCTGTGGATCGTGTCTTGTATCCACATCCTCCTCGCTCCGTGTCTGATCAGGAAATAAACGATCTCAAATATATAACATGCAGTCAAAAGTAACGGAGCAGTGTCGGTCAGACAGCGGCCGTTGTCAACAGACTGTTGTCATAGAGACAAGAAGAACGTGCAGCAATTTTTCTTCTCAGCGCACAAACGCTTCATGCAAGCGCTCCCAAGTGAACGGCCAGCGCTTTTTTGCCCAGAAAAAACCCTAGTTGGAAATGGGGCCTAACATGGGCGTTAGCGGGGCTTCCTGGTCTTTTGGAGCCAGCCCCAAGTGGACATTTGAGGGACTGCACCTTCTGCGCTTCTGCTTTGTCATCATTTTTCAGCATCGGAGGTTTGGTTAAAAGGTAGACGGGAAATGTCAGTAAAGGAAGACACTAGATCTGTGAGGAGGAAACTGCACAGCAAAAGGAACCAACAAATCTAGTATGCCAAACTTGATAAGAAAAGAGACCATGTTTAAATATTATTTAAATGGAAGCGTCACAAAATTAATCGTAGCATGCTTTTCATTAAACTCACATTTTCTAATCCACAGAACATTTTTGATGTCCTCCTGGCAACACTACATGCACACGCACACAAAAACAACAGACTGCTGATACACACACACACAAACACATTTACACACACACAAAACATCGCCTGTTGCCCGGCCCCTCCCTCTCTCTTTATGCTTTTTTTGTGTGGAAGAATGCCCACGACCCCCACCGCCATCATTACCCTTGGGGCCCTTGGGCATTCATCACCATGTGCATCCCCCGATTTACCCCCAAACTACCCCCCACCCTCACCCCAACCGATTACCCAGACACCCCTAACACCCCCCTGCCCCTCCTCCTCCTCCTTTTCCTCCCCCCTTTTGTTTGCTTCTCCGTGTAACACCATTAGACAAAGCTGGTTGTTTTGACGGCGTCAAACACCACACATATTTTATTTTTTACATAATCTCAAATTGCTTTATCCTCCCTGACAACACACACACACACACACACACACACACACACACACACACACACACACACACACACACACACACACACACACACACACACACACACACACACACACACACACACACGTGTTAAGCTCCTTCAAAACAGGTCGAGATCCCTCTGGGAACGAAAAAATAAAGGCTACCAGAGCAGAGTGTGCACTATTGGGATCCAACACACTCAGATGGTAAATTACTGAAAGCTTTGGGAAACAGGGGAAGGGGGGGAAGGGGGGGAGGGGTGGAAAAGTTTGGGGAAGTGAACAGAGGAGTTGAAAAGATGGGGAAAAGGGAAAAGTGTGATGTAGGGGGGGAGAGAAAAGCTTGAGTCTGAGAGAAGAGGGAGGATGTTTTGGGAAGCAGCTGGAGGAAGAGGGAAGCAGAGGAGGAAGAAGAAAGGGAGGAGGAGGTAAAGGAGACAGTTTGATGGATCAGAGAGCCTGAAAGAAGAAGAGAGATTGGAGGAGAGGAGGAGAGAAGGGTGAGAGGAGAGGAAACATCAGGACAGGTGCTGAAGACGTCAAAACAAGATTATTTTTGGGTGAAAAAGTCATGAAAAGACAAAGACATGTGGAGAGGGAGTGTCTGGAAAAGAAGGATCGAGAGAGACCGAGGAACTGGAGGAGGGAAAGATCTTGCAGGAGACAGCGCAGAGAAAAGTTTGCAGGTAGAAAAAGGAGAAGAATACGTTTTTAAAAACGTAAAAAACAGAAGAGAATAACTACAAAGAATGAAAGAAAGGTGCAAAAGTAGAACAATGTTAGGGGACAGAAAGGATGCATGAAAGGCCAAATTAGACGGATGAAGAGTTTAGGAAAGAAAAAGGAGGATGGGAAACATCTGAGTGTGGTGCAGGTGTGAAGACAAACGGTTTCTAATAGGTTCAAAGAACAGAGGGATGCTGAAAAAAGTCTCAGAGGATGAAGAGGTGAGGAGGAAAAAGGTCTTTGGGAAGAACAGGTTAGAGAATGAAAAGCATTTGAAACTTCTGGGGAAAGTAAGGATGGAGGAGAGAAGGACGAAGGGGGATTCGAGCATCTTGGAAAAGGTGCAGGACAGAGGACGAATGTTTTTTTAGAATCAAAATATTGTAAAGTCTCTGTGCACACACACAGGTGTTAGTGATTGAGACCATGACTAGACTTCTTCTCAGGAATATGTGGGTGTGGTCAAGTTTGTTTGACCGACAGCTCCAGTAACCTGTTCATTTTGAAAAAACTTTTGGGAAGGAGGACTTGTTGACCTGTAGTCTTACCCTGCATCCATGTGGTGTGACCAACACATTGGAAAAACGAGATCCCTGAGTGGAAAATGCCCATGAACGCATGCTCAAGGCAGAACAACAATTCGGAAACTCTGTAAAGAAATAGCTGTGTTCCATTGCAAGTCGGAAGTGTTGCGATCTGAGTTAAAAATGGACAAACAGGTCATTCTGCTTACCTGTTGCTGTGTGCACGGCCATACTGCTGTGACGTCAATTCTACCGACTCATTCTACGTGGATCTTGCCTGAGTCTCCGAATTGGAATTCAAACTAGAATGGCCGTTCCATTGCACTTTTTCAGAGTCGGAGGTGTTTTTTCCCAGAGTTCAGAGTAAAATGGAAGGCAGCATTAGAGGCCCGACTTGCCGACATGATGTCATATTCGTCCTCACATGAGAGGCAAAATATGTTCTGTTAATGTTAAGATACTTTTTATTAATTCACATATCGCACATCATTGTTTAGATCAAATACGATTTCCCAACTCGGAAACCAGGACCATCAGAGGAGGTCATGAATACGCAATACTAGTTGGTGCTAGAATTTATGACATCATTCCCTCCATAGCTCCACCTATTTACAACCTGTCCTGGTCCAAAATAATTAAAAACACCTGTGTGAGTGTAAGAAGCTTTACAAGGTGAAAGAACACGAAGGGAGGCGGAGGAGGAGTAGAAGTATTTGGAAAGGACCAAAAAAAGACAGACAGAATACTGAGATAAGGATGACAGGAAAAGAAGGTGCACCAAAAGGATGAAAAGGAAAGGACACTAGTCCAGAGAGGAAAACAGTTTTGGAAACCAAGGTTGAAGAAAAATGAAGTGAAGCAGAGGAGGAGAAGTTTTGGAAAAGAGGGAATAGAACCACAAGTGTGAGTAAGATAAAACACACTCCTAAGTCAAAAACAGAAGGACAGAAGACTGGAGTAATTGAAGGATGACGAGACTTTAAACTTAAAATAAACGGTAAAAAGATTGATATAAGGGAAGGATGACAAGAAAGGGAGGTGCACAAAAAGGATGAAAATGAAAGGAAACTAGTCCAGAACGAGAAAAACAGTTTTGGAAAGAGGACACCAAGGTTGAAGAAAAATGAAATGAGCGAAAGAGTGAATAGAACCAAAAGTATGAGGAAGAGGAAACACACTTTAAGGACTAAAAACAGGAAAAAGGTTGAGTCAAAGGAAAGATGACAAGAGGAGGAGGAGGGAAGCGTCTTGGGAAAAGGGGGGAGGAGGAAGGGATGAAGTTCGGTGGGTGGGGGGCATCAACAACCCTTCACCCCTCCCCTCCCCTGATGATCAGAAGGCTGCCGAGCGCGCTGCTCTCCTCCGTGCGTTTTGTTTCCCTCTCACCCACAAAGTACCCGAAAAGCACCGATCCGTTTCCGAACCAAACCAAGCCAAGCCGAGCCACAGCGTGCGTCTGCGCCCCGCAAGCTCAACCACCCCCCGCCTCCAACACCACCACCACCACCACCACTCCCACCCTCGCCTTCTCCCACCGCCGTCTCTCTGGCAATGGAGCCGTAAGCAGCCTCTGTGTGCTTAACTGAGCCGAGCGTGTGAACCAGCAGCGGATCCGCGGAGACAGCTGAGACCAAGCGGCTATGGAGGAGCAGCGCAGGGAGGCTGGAGTCTAGACTGCACGCAAATCAACAAGACCCACTCATCCGGATTACTTTTTGCAACATTTGTGAACTCTATTGTCTCTGTTAGAACCGGGATTTCGTTTTTATTTTATCTGCTGATCATCTCCTATTGCACGGCGAGGATGCAGGGGAAGGAGGCGAGCGTGTTTTGCACGGGATGCTGGAGACTAACGCTGCTGTCGTTGGTCCTGGTTCTGCACTTGATCCCACTGAGTGTGCACGGTAAGAAACACCTTTCAATGTGCACTTTGCATGCACTTTTTTCTCCATTTTCCTGCAGCAGTTGCACGTCCTCTCTGTGGATTCAGGGTACCTAAACACACTCCCACAGTGCAGCCAGAAAGGAGGTCAGTAAGCCGGTTTAGGAAAGCACATCACACTGTAGCATTCACAGAAAATGTGTAAGTCAAAAACATCCTAAACACTGTCATGTTGACATTTAACCATCACTGGAAATTGATGGTTGGATTTTGTATAACCTGTCCTTAAAAAACGTGCGTAATACACATTTTTAGAGCAAAAATCTCCCTCGTGTCATCCAAACGGAATATTATTTTAGATTTTAATATTTGATATCAGTGCCTAAGGGACAGGAAATGTAATTATTATGTTTTTATTGAACCCTTTGTTCCTGCAGGACTATTCGAGAGATGTCACACGAGACAAAAAAGCGCATAAAGCGAAATTAGGTCACAATAAAGACTCAAGTAGACGGTCCTAAATCCTTATGAATATGATGGAGACACAAGGGGAGGCAACATTTAGGTCACTTTCAATTCATTGGACAAACTGCAAAGCAGGACATTATAGGACGGTGTTTCCAGTAGCATAAGATTCCCAGCGTTAGGAATCATTTTATAAGAATGTTTTGAAGGGGGTTTTTTTTGCACAATGAGGTCACTATCAGCTCCATGCTGAGTGTGGCAGACATTGTAAATCAGCACGGGGGGGTTAAAGAAATGCCATTTAACTCAATCCAGACGCTGAGCAAACACCGATACGACATGTCAGGAGGAAATCAGAGCAGAATCAGGTCACTCATTGTACACTAGGGTTCACTATGAGACACTTTGTGGGATATTAAAGGAGAAATCAGAGAGATGTGTGAGAGTGACAGCGGCCAGCCGATGCAGTAAACCGGATCCCCGGAGGCGCACTGGCACTACAGCGACACAAAGGCGAGGATTAGAGCCCGGGGACCTGATGAATAATTCATGAGGGGGATCTGGACGCACATTCTGATACACACAGAGGGAAGAGAAGAAGAAGAAGAAGTAGAAAACCATGAGTAAACATTAAAAAAGGCCTCTCTTTGTTTGAGAGTCATTGCGCGCGGCGGGCTACATTACTGTCAGATTAACGATGCAGGAGCGTGCACGAGATGAAATCACTGTGGCGTTATAATCCAATATAATCTGGCTGATTCTTGTCATCGCATAGGCTGACAATCATGGTGTGTGATGGCAAGGTGATGTCCAGAAAAAACGGGGATTTTATTGTGCACGTGTGTGTGAGAGGGAGGGAGTGTGCGCGTGCGTGTGTGTGTTAATTCTGCAAAGGGAAAAAGTCACATCAGTGAAACATCCAAGAGCATTGTCTCTTCTTGGATTAATTTCTAAGACAAATATATGTGGATTGAGCACACACAATGCTGTTTCCCCGCAAATGTAAACCTTCTTTTTATTTACATTTTTTAAGTTTTTGTTTGTGCCTTTATTTAGAGACAGGACAGTAGATAGTGTCAGAATCCGGGAGAGAAAGAGAGAGAGGGGGGAGTGACATGCTGGAAGGGAGCCGCAGGTCGGATTTGAACCCGGGCCGCGCGCTTGGAGGACTATAGCCTCTGTACATGGGGCACGCGCACTAACCACTGTGCTACGGCGCCCCTTCTTTTTTATTTTTAAGAGGATTATGTTCCCACGAAACATAAAGAAATACAAGTTCGGTCCAGTTCTTTAAAACTTCTCCAGGAAGTTCAGTGCAAATGACCTGAAAGCACCTGTTATGAGTTTTTATCTCCTTCATATCCTCATCTCGTTCGATCATTTCTGACATTTGCATCTATTCTGGCTGCAGCAACATTAAAAATCAGACCAGCAGGAAATGAGTCTGTATGTTACAACCAGACAAAATGTTGCTGCAGTAGAAAAAACACAAACTTGTCCATCTGCAGAGTGAACATCTCTCTGCTCTGTAAGGACGCACTTTTGCACATGTGGTGCTTTAAGCTAAATGATGCTCAGCAGGTGTTCTGACCTCTGAGTGGACTTTTGAGGTTTGTAGCTTTTTTTATACAAGCAGCAGGTCGTAGTCATGGCATCGAGTCTCTGCTTATATAGGCTTTACACCGAGGGACCGAGTCAGACAGCAGAGGGGGCTCTAAGTATTTCGGCATTTGATATAAAACACACATTTTTTGGAGTGCCATGAATGTTTCTGCAAAACCTCACTGTAATTCAGGTGTTGGAATATTTGAATACAGACGTTTCCTTTGTCTATTTTTGTGTTTAAATTGTGATGTAAGGGGATTTTCTTTACTGTGTTTGTGGTGTCAGTATAGAACATTAAAATTACAACATAGCATTTGATCATTTTAAACCCCTATTTGATGCTTTATGAGCACTAATCGACCCTCTCTCAGGTCTATATTTGTCATTTTACACGAGTGCAGCAGGGCAGTTGTGTCCGCTTTAACCCAGCTGGAAGTTAAACAAAAAGAGCAGATCTGGTGCAGAAGCATTAAAACAACCTTGGGCTAACCCTCCACCTTCACACGCTACAACACACACACACACACACACACACACACACACACACACGTTCTCGCTTCACCGGTGAAGTGTGGAGGCAGCAGCTTGCCCCACATCTGTGAGGGATGCTCAGACGACCAAAGCTGACTATAGACTCAACCGAGACAAGAAATCCTGTCAGTCCTATTCTGCCTATGTTTTCTCTGGTGGCCATTTGCAATCCTCCTTCTTTCTGTGTGTTAAATGCCAATGATACGCCGCCGCCATCCGTCCAGTCCCCTCCCTCCCCCATGCATGGTTAAGACAGCAGAACAATGATTGGTGGGCTATCAGTTTCTGATTTCTGCACTAAACTTCATGCACGTGCAGCCTTTTTCGATGCCCTTCTCTCCTCTCCTCTCCTCTCCTCTCCTTTCATCTTCCTCCTCCTCCTCCTCCTCCTCCTCCTCCTCCTCAGTGTCTCTTGCTCTCTCTGGCCTGCTGACACAGATCTGCTCGCTGGCAGATCATCTTTGATGTGCAGTGGGTTAATCTTCGAGCCAAATCCTCCCACCATGACTCCACTAACCCAATCTTTTCATCGCAGTGTAGGAAAAAAAAAATACACCCGCATTAAAAGAAGAAGAAGAAATGGACGATCCTCAAATGTATGCAGCTAACAGTTCTGGTTATTTCTGAACAATGGCTCTGCACTCCCTCCTCTGCATCCTCTCTGTCGCCATGGAAACCACACACATCCTTGTACACCAGCTGGCAGAACAGCGCGTTCATATCCCCGTCATAAATTCTTCGCAATTTGAATTCCATTAAGGCTCAAAGTGTTGGTTGGATTTTGGCACATGCTGAGTGTGGTGTCTCGACGCCATCTGACCATGCATGCGTGTGTGTGTGTGTGTGTATGAAGCCACTGGCAATGGGTGTAGTCCATCATTACCAGTGTTAATTTGCAGATCATACCACTACTCGTGCTGCAGTATTCATTATTTCTGCATAATGATTTCATGAGTCGCTTATGCTATTTGATTTTCAGCAGATGCACACGTTCTACTGTTGGCAGTGCAAACATCAATGTTTGTGTGTTGAATTTGAAGGCAGGGAAGAAGACAGCAATGTTAAAGTCACCTTACAAATGATTGCCTTCAGATTATTGTGACAACCTGGAGACTCCCAGTTTCTAGGTGCTTTATATCCACCAAGGCCTTATATCTTCATGATTAATGGTATTATACATTTTCAATTTCACAGCTTATTAATGCAGAGCCAGGAAGATGTCCATGACAAGGACAGGCTTGAGAAATGGTCTAAACAGCTAAACCTTTTTAGTTTCAAATATATAGAGGCAGACTGCCCCTGAAATCTTGTTCACACATGCACCTCACAGCAGAAGACTTTTGCTGGGGGGGGGGGGGGGGGGGGGGGGGGATTTAGGAGGCAGGACATGACGTTAAAAGAAAGACCCCGGAAGTGACGGAAGACGCAGGGTCCGATGCAATTATTCTTACCTTTAGATCAATGGTATGTTCCGTTTGAGACACTCACATTGTCAACAAAAAGCAGAGAAGAACACGCTGGGGAACGGAAAAAATAACGAAGCAGTCTGCAGTCTATGGTTGAGCGCTGGTTACAGGTTATAAACGTCACCACCCCTTCCTGCTCACTCGCTGCAAATTTCCTAATTATTTCCTGCTGCGTTCTCACTTCAGCTCACCTGGACTTCACACAGATGTTCTCCAAGATGGCTGTTTGCATTCAAACGTGCAGCTCACCCCCAAAACTTCAAAACAAAAAGTTTTGTGCAAGTGTGAAAGCACCATTAAAGCGATGAATGTTTATTACTGCTAAGATTTTTGTGGATGTGGGGTCTTGATGCCTTTATTGAGATACACGAGAAAGGATAGAGTCGGAAATCAGGGAGAGAGATAGCGGGGAACTACATGCAAACTAACCACAAGGCCACAGGCGCCCAATACGACTCATAACTTTGATTATGATTTTTTTTTTTATTTGAAGAGTTCCATAGAAGCAGTGAGCGTGACTGAAGACGCAGCACTAAAGCTTGTGCATGTTATGTCTTGCTAAGTGATATCAGAGCTGTCACAGCTGATGTCTGATGATTCACCAGGTTACTAACTGCTGAAGCCTTAATGAGGCCTGTTAGGAGAGTAATTAGCAGTAACAGGCAGTCATGTGTGCGGAGTGGCAGCAGACGGAAAGACTGCAGTGATTTACATTTTGTCATGACTCAGACGTTTCTGTCTGGTGACTCTTCTGTGAGTACATTTAACGATGAGCCTCAGAAACTTTCTTTAAGGAAGAAGCTACTGACTATCTTTAAGGAAAACCATTTGGCATGTTCACTAAAGTATTTTCTCCCTAGGGATCATGTAGGGACACAAACTTTTCTCTCTGCACTAAATTGAGATCTGTGAGCGGCTATTATGAGCTTCATCCCAGATAAATCTGCTTGTTGGGAAACTAACTGATCCTAATCTCATTTGTAATACCCTTCCTCCCACCTGGATCTGCCTGCAGGCCAACGTTAGCATACGTAGGTTTGCCACAGGCCGGACCCGACCAGCTGCTGGCTTCTCTCTGTGCTGCTGCATGCAGCTGCACTGCACTGTTCAGGATGCATGTTTGTGTATTTACGCTTTATATGCACAAATAGCTACACACAAAAATATCTACACAAACCTGAAACACCTCCGGATATATTCCAAGAACAAACATTTAAAGAGTCTAAAATCTTTAATGTTTGGTTGTAGACTTAAGTCATTACACCTGAACGAGATGTTAACATGTAAGAGTACTGTAACGAGCTAATCATACTTGAAACGTGATCATAATATCTCTGCTAGGGTAAAAACATGAAGATTAACCTACTGAATAAAAGATAAGATTAAAAAGATTAAAAATTCAAACTGGCTGTACCTAAAAGCTGTTGCTCCTGATCGTGCTGTTTTTTAAGCTCAAATGACAAATTTCAAACTTCTGAAACTCACTAAAGCGCTGTGTCATCCAAAAGTCCCCGCGTGCAGGCGTTTCTCCTCAATGTCATCGCCCTGTCAGCCTCCAGGTGTTACTTCTGTTTGAGTGTGTGTGTGCTGCAGCTCTGACGCACAGGTGGGACAGTTGTTTTGGGCGTCTTTGTCAATGTCCTTGTCTGTGGTCATCCGGATTGTCCCCCCCCCTCCCCATCAGGTGGGAGAAGGTCGTAAAACAACCGAACAAAGTTTCACGAGCAGCCGGACAGGGAAGAGCTGCTCTCGCCGTCCTTTCGGCTCAAAGTCGAAACAATTAGCGTACAGTATGTGTGCTTTTTCTGTTAGCAGTGCTGAGTTGGCGTTCTCAAACTCTGGCTGCCCTTGAACAGTAATTTACATGTTTGTGTGTGTGCGTGTTCATGTAGGTGGTTTATGTGTGAGGTAAGATGAAGGGAGAGCTCATCTTTGTGTTGATACGTAGGCTTGCACCTGTCTGTGTCTGTGTGTGTGTGTGTGTGTGTTTGTGTGTGTGTGCTACAGCTGGCTGCTTTCTTCTGTCTACAGCCGTAAAATGTGTGTGCATGCGTTGGTGAACATGGTGTGTAGGTGTGAGACTGTCTGTGTGTGTCCTTGCCGAAGCGAGTCATCGAGTTCACATTCGTGCACACGCTCCTCCCTCCTCTCCTCCGTCTGGAGAGCGTGCACGCTGCTCCTCCCTCCTCTCCTCCGTCTGGAGAGCGTGCACGCTGCTCGTTCCTCCTCTCCTCCGTCTGTAGAGCGTGCATGCTGCTCCTCCCTCCTCTCCTCCGTCTGGAGAGCGTGCATGCTGCTCGTTCCTCCTCTCCTCAGTCTGGAGAGCATGCACGCTGCTCGTTCCTCCTCGGCTCCCTTCTACTGCAGACTGTCATACTAGCATTTAGTACCAAGCATCACACTCCGCTGTGAACACACACACACACACACTTACACACACACCTGTCAGGAACCTGCACAAACAGATTCAACAGAAAAACAAGTAATTAGATTAGTAGATGTATTTGGATTGTGTGATGCTGTTTAAGGGAGCCCAGGTGCCAACTGGCCAAATGTGGGACAAAGAGATGCACGGGTTTGTGTTAACGCAATGCTGAGAGGTGGCTTAGATATCGATATAATGTTGATTTAATCCTTGGAAATTAACCTTTCTATTAAAACCACTAGCTAATAAATATCTACAACAATGCATTACCACAGGTTGATTTGGCTGCACACACTATGCAGGTTGTTCAGATCACCACTGAGGCAGGTGAAGCACATCTGTAATAATGGCCGCTGCTTTTGTACGTCCACAGGTGCAGGTGAACTTAACTTGGTTACTTATTTTATCTGATGCTACCTTATCTGTTGGGCAGTCCTTTTTTGGGTTTTCAGGAGGAATGTATCATAGATCCACATTTCTCTTTATTGGCCGGGCAGCTCTTTCATTTCAAGACGTATTCTCCTCCATGCACATTAAAAAACTCTGGCATGGTCTCAAAAATGTTCTCGGAGTCGCCCTCATCCAGCTACACCCACCAGTAAACACTTTCCTAGACTCCAGACTAGCTGCATCTCCCGTCTCTGTCGTAGTTTTAATCATATTCCGCTAAATAGTTAAACCTGGTAGTTTGTGTCTTTGTTTGAAAGGAGTGCTGCTATAGGCGACAAGGATGGTGACAGGTTGGCAAGCCCTTGACTCACTGTGTCTCCTGAATGGTTGACGTCCGACACAGGCCACCGTGATCGTCGTCTCTTGCTTTCTACACAGCTGTTTGAAAAAAGCATTTTATCATTTAAAATAAACTCTGATCATTTTATAATGCACATATACACTTCACACCGTCAGTGTGAAATGAGGGGAAAGGATCGCGTGAGAGTGGAAACACACATACAGAGACATACACACATGCATACATGCTAACACACTTGAATTTAAATTGACTGACCGTTTCTAAACCAGGTCAACATGAGGGGAAAACTACGCCTGTGTGAGTACAGATGCATGGATGCACACACATGGCATGCATGTATAAAACATGCGCACAGAAACACACAAATTAAGCCTATTTAAATCGTATGCCTGGCCTCACACAAGAGCATGCCACGTCACACAAACACACGAGTTGCACAGTATCTTTGGGGCGGCTGTGGCTCAGTTGGTGGAGTCGGTTTTCTCCTAACCCGAAGGTCGCAGTCTCGATCCCCAGCTCCTGCCTCCTGCAGTCCGATGTGTCCTTGGGCAAGACACTTAACCCCAAGAAGCTCTCGCTGCTTCATCAGCGGCGTATGAATGTGTATGAATGGGATTAGTTACTTCTGATGGACTCTTCATACAGCAGCCTCTACCATCAGTGTGTGAATGTGCAGGTGTGACCTGCAGTGTAAAAGCGCTTTGAGTAGTCAGAAGAGTAGAAAAGCGCTGTACGAGCTCAGGTCCATTTACCATATTTTTCAACCCCCTTAATTAAGCAGTTCTGTGTGTGTGTTTCTGTGTGTTTTCCCTTGTGCACAAATGTGTGTTTAATGCATGTGGATGCAGATCTTGTTTCCATGGCAACACATCCTTCCACCATCCCACCACCTGTGGAGTCAGAAATGAAAGGATTTATGTGATGGACAGAAGAGAGAGGAAAAAAAGAGGAGGAAAAAGAAGCAAAAGAGAGACGTAGAGAAAAAAGGATTCGGACAAATAAGAAGAAGATAAGAAATGAGAGGATGAGAGGAGAAGAAAAGGATTATGAAACAGAATTCATTGGATAAGAAGGGGAGGAGGAGGAGGTGCGGAGAAAGGGTGAACAAGCCAGGAGAAAAAGATGAGTGAAAGAGGACGAGATTGGGGAGGAGTGAGTGCAGCTGGTGTAAAATCGATGCGGCAGTTTTTCAATTAAAGCTAAATGTGGAGCGATGCATTTCCTCTTTATATCGATATTAATGAGCAGCATTAAGTAAAGATAAAAAAGCCTCATGCAGTATTCATTAGTGAGTAAGTGTGGGAACGGGGAACGAGTGTGTGTGTGTGTGTGTGTGTGTGTCTGTGTGTGTCGCTTTAGGTGTTTGAAGCTAAAATCAATGAGAGTGAGTTAAAGAGTCTCTCTCTCTCTCTCTCTCTCTCTCTCTCTCTCCTCTTTCCTGTGTCCGCGCTCAGTTCGGCCATTTTGGTCGACACCTATTCAATCATAACTTTCCGTCTGTTCATTCCATTTTGTTTTACCTGATGATCTATAATTCTACGATTCATTAATCAGACGCTTTTATCCAAAGCGACAAACATCAGAGAGTAAGTTCAACACAGGCAAGGATCAAGAGAGGACACAACGTCAGGAAGTGCAAACAAAAAGCTTTAAGTCCGATCGGACACAGAGGTGCTGACAGGAAGTGACCAGAGGCAGAGCACAGCATCGACAGCTGTTTTTCAGAGTTCTACTCAGCATCAAAACCATCGCCATCATCATCGTAATCATCAATATCGTTATGATCAAGATCCAAATTGTTGCATCTAATGTTTCATCACCAGAACCTGACTTCAGAAAACCATATTGAACTGTTTTTTTTTACTTTAAAGGAAGATAGGGAGCAAGCTCAGTCTGTAGGGACTTGGGTTGGGAGGGTCGCCGGTTCAAGTCGCGGTCAGACCAAATATGGAAGTTGTTCTGGTAGCTGGAGGGGTGCCAGGTCACTTCCAGAGTACTGCCGATGTGCCCTTGAGCAAGGCACGAACCCCCAACCGCTGTGGTGCGCTCCCTGTGTAGCAGCCCCACTCTGACATCTCTCCATTAATGCACGTCCACAGGTCCTGTTTGTGTATGCGTGTCTCTCAGTAACTGAGTGTAACCTGAATTTCCCCTCGAGGATTAATAAAGTAACTGCAGTTCATGTTTCATATGCTGACGAGATCTCACATTTTGAGTAATTAGTAAAGAGAAAACATTCGTAGACACAAAACCCTCCACAATCAAACCTCACTATTCGACTGGAGCCTTTTAAACTTGCGTTTGTTTTCCATCCAGTGTCCTACCTCTCCCCCCTCTCCCTCCAGTCTGGGTCAGCAAACTGGCTGGCGGGCCTTAACTGTCACAACCAATCAGGTTCCTCTTTACAGTCTGTCACTGCCAATCAGAGCGCCCTAAGTCTGTGGGTGGTTTAGTGGCTTCCCCTCTCCAAACTGATCTGCGACAGACAAAAGGCGAAGCCCAAGGGCCGGCGGATCGCCAGCGCAGGCTAACAGCACTTGGCCTTGAGGCGCCATCACCCCCGGACAATCAGTGTGACACAAAGACACACACACACACACACACACACACACACACACACACACACACACACACACACACACTGTAGACGAGCCAAAGTCTTCTCATTATGACCATCCACACCCTTCACAAGAGGAACTGGAAGCAACCCCAATTACCAGTGGGCTATACTGGCATAGGGAGACAACACACACACATGCACACGCACACACACACACACACACACACAGTAACCAATGTAAACAAACTAACAATCTCCTTATGTCATACTTCATGGTTACCTCAGAAAAACAAACAAAGATTCCTTTATTCCCTCCGTCTGGTCTCATTTGGGTCTCAGCCGGTCCGTCCTGGACCCAGACTGAGTCTGACACCCTGAACTGACTCGTCCTGAAGCGACCCGACCCCGACCCCGATCCTTTCTGGTCTGCCAGCTCTGTAGCTCTAATTGGGGGAAAAATATGCTTGTCATTGTTGGTTTGGAAAGCCTTGAATTTTTGAATAACTAATTGCAGGATCGTGTTTCATGAACTTGAAAAATCAATTTTGCCGTCTCATTTAGTCTTTTATTGAGTTCTGGATAGTTATTTTTCTTGATATAGTCAAAGATACCGACACAAAGTTCAAATTACTTCCTGATGGTATTTAACAGGAGCAAAATACTGACATGAAGGAGCAAGAACGCTGCATGTCCAAAGTGACGATATGCTTCTTTTGTTTGTTTCATGTTTGAGGAGTTAATAGTTTAAGTTTTGAGCGCCATATTGGGAATTGCCCGGGGTGCACCCGCCTGTTGCCAAATGTTCAGCTGGAATCGTCTCCATTGAACCGCAACTCCGAACATGATAAGCAGAATAGCGAATGGCAGAAGGCACCTCTCATTGTTTTCTAACATGTTATGGACAAAATGATTGATTCAAAGTTTTAAAAAATCCGCCAACCCATATGCTTCATCTCCGTGTGATACTCCGACAACTGCTTACCTTTTGATGCCTTTGTGATGCTTTGGGGTATTCGTGTTCCGATGTTTGTATGGATCGATGAATCAGTTCGACTTCTGTACAAACTAATAATCTCCATGCTGTTAATACAGTACAAAGAGACCGTATGAAACATGGACGTAGTCTCAGTGAGGTCACCCATTGGTTTCTGAAGAGGCGTTATGAAACCCCACGAACGCGCACGCCACATTGGAAAAAGCTAGCTCAACTTAACTTTCGATCAATCTAGAAAGAGAGCGGGATTTCCTAGCACAACTTCACCAACTGCCAAGGTCCATGAAGAGGGAAAGGCTTGAGGAGGTCAAAAAAACTCCAGCAACATTTGTAGCGTGGATATCGATGCGTTTGGCCTGGTGGCCTTCATCAGGATCATCGACTCCGTCGGTCAGTGATGACAAGCGTACAAGTGTTGCTGGAGATTTTTGACCTGATCAACCTAGAAACACATAAAAGCGTGTTGCTAAGACGGGCCTTTAGCCTTCTGGCAAACAGCTACTACACGCCAACCTGTCAGTCAACTCAACCACACCCCTAATTATGCAAATTAAAAACTAATGAACCTACTAAAACAGAAATAAGCTTTTGAAACCAAAAACAGACCTTTAACCCGGCTGTAAACATGTTTGTTCCTGCTGTAAAAATGGTCATCTTAATACTGGTGTTAATGGGGATTTCTTGGCTTTTGCAGGCAGCCCCAAGTGGACACTTGAGGAACTGCAGTGTTTTGCAGTTCTGCATTGGCTACATTATCCAACACTGGAGGTTGCTTCTTAGACAGATCATCTATTTGCATGGCCTCCCTTCAAAATACAAAAACAAAACTCGGTGTACTCTTAGGAAAGAAGTGATGATAACTTCCAAAACCAATGACTTTATTTCTTTGTCTTTTTGTCTCCTCTCCAACGCTCAGATGTAGGTTGTAACTCAGCAGACATTTCGATTCATGAGCGGCTTTTTAATGAATTGTGTAATGGCAGAATTTAATATTGGCTCTTTTTTCATTACTGTAAAAGGAACTGACTCCTCATTCAGAAGCTAATTTTACAATATGTTCATTTTAATCTGCACTGTGATCACTAAAATCACGGCTCAGCGGGTCTGTAATGGACTCATAAAACCAAAGTGAACAGCAGAGTTGGGATTTTTGTTCTGTTTGAAATCATGTCTGGACTCATTGCCTTTTTATTTATCAGACAGAACCAAGGGAGAAAGACATATCAGCACGCTTGTTGTTTATTCAGCGTGACTTATGGCACTTTGAATCATTTATCAAAGCCAGTTAAACCAAAATGAACTGACAGCAAAGAAACATTACTTCATTCTGTACGGGCTGCTTTCTACAATACCTGCAGTGCATCAGAGCAACTCGAACAACAAAGCAGTTGTGTACCGAAAATGTTCTTTCTGGAGCCTTCACAGAGCCGCCATGCTGCTCCTAAACCAGCTGTCCATCAGAAGGTTTCTCCTCGTTAATCCAATTAGGCTAACGAGGCGGTGAAAGGGAGACATCTCCACTTAACTGGAGCTCAGTCCAGAAGTGCACGGTGAGGATTTTGGCAGACTGACACCATTGAGGGCTCCCACAGCACGCTGCCTGAGTTCTGATAGTGTGTGAGTGTTGTGTACCCGCCTATTGATGAGTTGGTTTGGTTGTTCTGAAGGTTTACGAAAGTAAACTTTGCAGACCAAACTTTAATTTGCTCTTGGTTATGAACAGTTCGGTTAACATTTTCCTCAGGGGACAAAAAGTACATCGTATCGTATAAGTTCAGATAATGCCATATCTAATCTTATCATATATCCCTTGGTAGGGTATCCTATCCTATCGTAAAGTATTTTATCTTTTCATATCGTATATGTTTGGATCATATTGTGTCGTATCGTATTTTTAACATATCTTAACATACCCTAACCCTTCTTTAGTATTTTAATTTATAGTAAACAGTAAAGTCAGTAAATCTTCACATAGAGAAAAGTGCAACCAACAAATGTTTGGAACTTTTTGAACTTGTTTGAAACTAAAATGTTCGATTGTCTGCATTATTACTAAACACTAAATGTTCACCACGTCTGCAGGCGAAAAATAGTAAATACTCGCATTCAACCGAATCGTCCAGCTGCGTGGGCGCCCTCTGCAGCTGGAGCGTCATGCTGAGATATAACTGCTGCAGCAGTGTGAGATCTTAAGGCCGCTGAGAGTCAAACGTGTAGATTGAGGATCTCAGCGGAGTGTTTCCTCTCAGATACAGAGTGGGAGAAAAAAGTCCATGAAAGCATCTACCTTTCTTTCTCTGTCCTGTTTTTGTCACATCCTCCCTTGCTTTTTTCCTTTTCTCCTCTCTGTCATGATGTGTCACTTCTCGCTGTCCCTCATTACCGCCTCTCCCCGTCACCCTGTCATTCGCATTGCTTGTGCAGCGGCCATTAGTGTCTGTTTTCCAGAGTGCGTTTGTATTCATCCGACTGTTGCAGCAGCAGGATGAGAAGAGTCAGTTTTGTTTAAGGCTGACTTGTTTCCCCATGACATTTAACTAAACAGCATGACACACTGTCACGTAGCGAGTGTGATCCTGACAGGTTTGAATGTGAGCGAGATTTAAAGCGAATGAAAGACAGCGTGATTGTTTTTATTTGTATTTAAGAGTGGGATTGTAATGTGTGGGGCTGAATCCTGATTTTCTGGTTATCAGTGTGAAAAATATCTGTGTGTGGTTCAACTAAAGCCTGTTTACCACATGAGTAAGTGTGGGATCCTGATTTTGGCATGTCGTCCCGGGCTGCTCGGTTGATGTGTAAAACAGAGGTGGATTGTGTGGCTGCTGCAGGGATTAGCCCCTGAACGACCCCGGCATCAAAGACGCAGCTGAATGCTGCTGCGCCAGGAAACAACACCTTCAACAAAGCGGAGCCTTCCACCTGTCAGCAGCTCATGGATAAAATAACAACCTCATGCCTAATGATGACAGCGTCACTCACAGGTGTTCATTGGTTTTATTTGGTGAAGAACATTTTTTTTTATATGTCCTAGAAAATTCTCAGTGCATCTTAGTTTGTCAGCTTGATGCCTACACATAACGGCAAATCCCAGAATAATTAGAGTCATCGTCGCAGTCATTTCACCGAAATAAACAAATGATTTATTTAAGTAAAACAGATTGTTTCCTAAAGGTCCAATCAGTGCGATGTGTAGAGAGTGAAATGAAAGTGAGCTTACTCTATGATCAGACATTAAGGAAACATGCTATGTTGAAGTGCTGGCTTCTCTGACAACAATGCAGCAGCCAGTATGTCCTCCTTCTAACTTTAGATTCTGGTCCTGAATGGTCTGGATTTGTTTGGACCAGAGAAGGTAGGCGGTTTTAAGGCACCCCCACACGGCCGTTTTGGACGCCCCTCGGTTTGCCAGATATGAGAGCAGTTATCAGGTCAAACCAACAGGTGTTGCAGCGATGGAAGCGGGCAAGGTGTGTGGACATAAAGATATTGGGACAAATCAGTGACATTTTTAAGTAAGATTGGGCAGACAAATTATTTTCTGTCTATATCCTCTTTTCCTCTCGGAAAGTTAATTTTTATGTCCGTATGTGTTTAATATTTACTTTCGTTCAAGGAAATATCCCCAAGAAAACATGAAAACGATGTAAAGGAGTCGTGTCCTGACGTCAGCAGCTCCACACCTGGAAACTGTTCCTTAAAAAAAGACGAGTAAGACTCTTGTCTCCTCCGCCATTGTTGTTGAGAGAGCTGATATCAGAGGTCTCGCCCCTTCTTGATTTTGTTTGGTCGTTGAGGGAGAAGTGACATTGACGAGCACTGTGCTGTTCTAAAAGTTGAGCTTCTTTAACTGAGAGCGACAAAAAACAGCTGACGCAGAGGGCGTTCCAGCCCACAGGATGGTGAGCGCTGAAAACGCTGAACTTCTGAGCTTTTGTATTGAAATCAGGCGCTGCCAGTGCAAAGAACCTTATTTCTGTTTGTTGCATAATCAGACACCCCTTCATGCGAGTGATAAAACTTTTGTAGATGTCGTGTTTGAGTAAATGGAGCCTCGCTGAGCATTGAGGGGACGTTAAGAGACAGACAGATTAAAATCCCAGAGGGTCAGAGATTATCAGCAAAGATACACTCACATATGTTGTTTAGCGGAGGCCATTTACCAAAAGCTCCTTATACGACCCCGAGTACTCACATTTATTTATTCACAGTGAGTGAAACACAAGAATATCTCGTACTCCTGTCCTCCTAAAAGACCAAAATGAACGTCCCTCAAAGAGAAACGAGCTGCAGTGGAAACAGAAGCCTGATACGGAGCCACTCAGGCTGACAATGCGGTCGTGGATTCTTTCAGAGTAAAGCACACTCACTGTGTTCAGGAGTATGAAATGAAATGTCACCATTTTGAACAGAGGAGCTCTTCACTGTATTAAAATGATTTCTGCACAAGGATCAAGGATACCTTTATTATCCTTAAAGGGCAATCTGTTATCGAGCCGGCAGTAACCACGTAACCAACAGAACCAATGACTTCCAATAAAACGCAATCCAGAACAACTGCATCAAATCCCTGAAAAGGTCAAGAGATAGTTTGTGAGTCTATTGCTCCTGCCTGTTAACGAACTGTATCCAAGGGCAGATATTGTCATGTGTGTGTGTTAAGTTTTATTTTAATGTATTTTATTTATTGGACACATGTTCGGGAAAGCCCCTTGAGCCTGCCGCTGTAGTATCCATGCTTTCACCCATTAGTGCGGTTTCTCCTTATTTGTCGCCTCCGCCTCTTCTTTTCTTTTTCCACTGAAAGACCAAGGGCTGACAACACCAGCGCCATTTTCAACTTTTTATCAGATATTATTCTCGATTAGTACCTGTATTACGAGTGGTGAGCGACAGCGGATTGAAAATGGTCTTCTCGTATCAAAAACAACAGGCTACCGCCGCCTGCTGGCATGGAGAGTTATTTCCTCTCACGCATGCGCGTGGTGGTTGGCCGTCAGCTGTAGACTTTGCGATGTGTTCAAGTGCAACTTTTTGGCCAAGACAAAGGCGACGTTAGGCGACGTTAGGCGACACCACAGGCGGCCTACGTCGCCACTAGTTATTTGCAGTCTGCTTGGTGTGTCAGGACCTTTAGGGCGATCACACGAGCCTCTGTCAGTGGTGATTGTCTTGTCAATGTGCGAGACCTCCGTTGGTCAGTCTGCTTTCTCTGCAAAGGGGGCAAAGCTTTGGAACTCTCTTCCTACCAATACGGCTTTTAACAGAGGACTTAATCAATGACTTAAATCAAAACTACAGTGCTCACATGACGAGCTTGCAACTGGTTTATTGTCTGATCACGTTGCCTTCGTTTTATTGCTCAGCAGCAATCCTGGCGTCCCTGCGTCCTCACTGAATGTGACATTAAAAAGCTAGATGCTCGCCCGCTCACTGTTATGGCATAGCGTAACCGTTTAATGTCTGAGGTAGGGAGGAAGGGAAGTCTTTCTATCTTACTGCTTGCTCACTATGTTAACTAAGTTACAGTTACGACCTAAATCACTGCAGAAACCTCAAACCACTGAACACACAAAGGGGCAGCTGTATCTGGTTGCAGTCGTGGAAATGGCGATCCTGCATGAAACCCAGTCTTTGCAAAGTCTTTAAACATGAGAAGATTTCGGATCTTAGTCTTTTGTGAGTTTTTCAAAGTCTCTTTCAAATCTTTATTTGTTGCTCTTGAGGAAAAGTATCTTCTGTGTCTTTTGCACATATGTACCTCTGTCTTACAATTGTCCAGACCCTGCTTTGTCTGTCTCCTCAAGATCATCACTTCCCCTCCTGCGGGGAAACCCCCAACGTCTCCCAATCCCTTCCCTCTCAAACCCCCATAATCCGTAATCCTGCAGCTCTGCACCATTCAAGTACATTAGTGAATTATTCCTTTAATCCAAAGGGGGGAGCATCCGTAAAGCAGCTTTCTACATGACTCAACGAGCCGCCCTGGGATGAAGTAATCGACCGGGGGATAAGCACACAGCCAATCACGTCTCGTTTTATTTTGTTTTACTCCTTGAGCCCCTTTTGTCCGTCTCAGGACGCTCAGAGACTCCAGTCTGTGATGTCACTGTGTGGCGGTGGACCATGAGGCTGGAAGAAGTCTTTGCAAACCAGTTGGTGTTTGTAGTTCAGATACAAACAACAGCAGCTGTTGCATTCAAGAGCCCAGTCTGTCTCTTTCTTGGCAAATATTTGCTTTACATTTTTAGCTCCTGTGTTTCCATTTGGGATGTTTTCACCCCTAAAGTCCAGTTTGTTTGACTAGTGTGAGTGCTCCGATCCGGGCTCAAGCTCGGTACACTTCCTTGGTCCTGGCACGCTTCGAAGAGGTGTGCTTCAGCGCTGTACAGTCCATGCACGAGCACAAGCACGCAGGTACACGATGTGGACGGCTTTCATTATGGAGAAATCTGGAGTTTTATGGTTGTATCTGACTAACATGACTCAAAATAAAAGTTATTAAAGCGGTCAACCGGAAAAGATCCCAGAGAGCACCTGTGGCGCCCGATGAAAAGACGCTCAAAACGTTGAGAGGACGTTGAAAACTGGCTCAAAAGTAAAAGTTTTGTCTATGACTGTTTGAAGATGTCGATGTGATGTATTTGTTTACATCAGATTTTGTTTGTAACATCAACAAATTGTTTTATTATTTTGATCACTTGTTCAATTTAGCAGTGAGAGGGTGATGAAGACGATGAAATCTGTAAAATCCTTTTCGCAGCCTCGGTTGAACCTCAGTCAATGCAAAGACATATTTCAACACATTTTATTATTCGTTAGAAAGTCATGAGCGGTGTGATGTTAACTAGAAGAAGAAAATTGTGCATGAGAGGATACTTTGGCATTATAGTTCTGAGCAGTGCTTTTGTCTTTACCTTCACGAAAACGTCTTCCAAGTGAGACTGAGAATGTTAAAAGTGCCCAAATATATTTCTTGATCAGTGACGTGGATCGGCGCCATCAGTCCGATATCAGATACAGAATATACTTCTATATCGGACCCGATACAAGATCGGATCAGTCCCCCATCTCTAGTTTTATTAGTACAATCTCTCTGTCAGTGTTTGACAATGTTGGTGCTTTAAATCAAACCAGCCGTCTTCCAGCTCTGCACGTCTGATTAACGAGCCGTGCACTCCAGTAACCGGTCCATTTAAGAGCTACGACTTTCTCCTGAGCTGATCGATACACTCCGTGCTGTGTAATTTAAGACAAACCATTTTCACGTGTTTCTCTTCTTCTGTCTCTGTGAAAGAAATCTGTTTCCTTTTGCCTTTATTCAGGTTTGTGTGGGTTTAAACTCATGTGCTCAGGGTCTCACAATCAGGCTTGGTTTACAATGGTTCAACTTTGATGGTTTAAAATATTCATAATGCAAAGTAATAATTAATGATGGAAGCTTTGGGCTGGATAACAAAGCATTATTCTACACAGAAAGCTTTTCAACAGACTGATCATTTGTAATGAAAAACCTGTTTTTTCTTTGTTTTTTGTAGGAAACACTGTTGGGACCAACGCCACTGAGAGTGTGGCCAATGTTACCTCACTGCTTAACGAGGAGGAGGGGCCTAACAAGGTCAATGAAGTTAGTGTCTCAGCCAATCCTGACCCTGTCAGCACTGTGACCCCGAGGGCGGGCAGGATTCCCCGTGCAGGCGAGGAGGAGGATCAGAGCAGTGGCATGTTCGGTGAATCGGTGGTTCCTGCGGTGGAGGAGGTGGGAGTGGCAGCTCCACCTCAGATCAGCCCTGATTCTGCTGAGACGGAGCACCTGTTACCCAGCAGCCCACGTGAATCCGAGGTGTTGGAGGTTGAGGAAGTGGAGGAGGAGGAGGAGCGTCTTCCACACACTGACCCGCCGTGGATTCACGCAAAGGACACAGCCGTGTTTGACCTGGATCGCCTCTTCACCACCACTGCCCCACCTGCCACTAACCCCTCCAACCCAGACATCCTCCACGTGGACTTTTTCGACCCTTCCTCTCGTGGGCGAAGCCTCGACCTGGCCCCTCCCTCTCCTTCATCACTGGCCCATGAGCTGCAGGGTGGAGATCCTACCTCCTGGGCAATGCCGGACAACTACGACTACCTCACCCCCTACGAGGATGGTGTGTCCCCGACCGCTGACGAGTACACCTACAGCACAACGACCGACGCCTACGAGACAGATGAAGACCTCCGGCTCTCTGCTGGGTCTCCTGCTCGCTCCAAGCCCAGGGCCCCTGGTTCAGGCTCATTCAACCCAGGGGCGGCACTTCCTGGTGCAGGAGCTCCAGTTCCAAACATCCCTGTGGGGGCTCCTCCAGCAGCTGCACCAGTGGACGGGTCAGACGGGATGGGCGGATGCCGTGTCGGCTATCAGATGGTGAACGGAAGCTGCCGCTCGCCCTGCGACATGTTGCCAAACTACTGCTTCAATGGAGGACAGTGTTACCTGCTGGAGGGCATGGGAGTCTTCTGCAGGTAAGACGAGACAGAAACACAAACACCTTCAATCCACACTGCGAAAAACAAGCCACTCAAATTCAGCATTTTATCGGCATTAAAAATATTAACACCATACCCGGTCATTTCAAACCTGAGCTTAGAGATAATATACACGTGTTGCTGCAATCAGTGCAACTTTTCATGCTTGTCAAATACACGGAAATAAAGGGAACCCCTCATGGCTTATAGCAGTTGGTTCTTAAACGCAATCAGACACCAACATATAAAATAAAATGCTCCTCCACATGATGTGCACGGCTCCGTGAAACTCTAGATTTATAATGTTCTGCTCTCATCGTCAGGAACATGTGGAAAAGCTCAGTGCAGAATACAAACCAGTGCATTATTGTTATTTTAACGAGAGAGTTTTATGAGGAAACATCCAAACTTCTGCCAGAGTGTGTGCTGAGATCCTGTTTTTTATTGAGGGATTTGGTTTTCCTTTTGTCATGCACACACAAAACACAAAAACACATTGGCCCTTTAGTGCAAGCGAATACAGGAACAGATACCGAGAAACTAGTGCAAGGCTTTTGAATACTTTGACAGACATGTATATTCATTATTTTTATATTAGAACTTCCTGCTGCCCCCTTTGAGTGATGAATACTCTCATTAATATCTTACCTAAGGTTGTCTGTGTCCTATATACAGTATATACCTGTGCAACCAATATACCAGAAATACTGTAAATGCTGAGACGTGCCGCCATGGCCACAAGTGCAGCCGCCACCATTATCCACTGAAAGCACCCTGACGTGATTAGAAATCCGCCCTCATTTATTTATGTATTGCAAGCGGCTGCTTCACTGCACAAAGCGTGTTGGGATACATAGCAATACTGACTTAGCTGGCGGCGCCACTTTTTAACATTTTATCTCCCTTATGAGGTAATAATATGCATTTCAAATATTGAATAAAAGACTGGTATTTTGAATGTTGAGACAGATGTTTGGATGTTGAGATGACACGGATGTACCGATGTAGGAAGTGGATGTCATCTGTTAGGCTGGTCTGGCAGGATGGACTGAAGGCGGGGAAGAGGGAGACTCGAGATGGGGTTTCTGTCTTAGGCGGATTTCTACCTGAACTGATCTTGGCTCAGATCGTACCTAGAGGACAAAAACGCATAGCAGAGGCGTAGGCGATTGAAAATGAAGATATGAGGAAGGACAGGTGTATGGAGGGGAAGGAAGGAAAGGGAGGTTCGTCGAAGAACTGAGACAAACCGAGCAGAGTGGGATGACTAAGTATAAGTAGGCCTGACAGGTGGTTGAAGGTGTATGCGTGGTCCTGCTGCCAAACTTAAGTTAAAGCATTGATTAAAAAGACTCCTCAATTAAAGACAACAAGCGACCGGCGGAGTAGGGCAGCACGACTGTAGACAAATTGGTGGCAGGCTTTTAGTCGGTCCAACACAATTACCAACGTTACCGTTGGCTAAGAGCTCAACTACGGTACCAGTACCTAGCAGGAGTGCAAACCCCACATGGTGAAAACAGGTGGTAACAGAAAGAGCTACCAGCTGCACTGACACTGTATATTGTGGACTTTGCTAAACACAATTTGTGCACTCTGGGAGACCCCCGAAACAGACTACCTCTCGCACACCGCTGCAACCTATATACAAGATTATACGCTAACTAACAAGCTTATAGCCACAAACAGCATCCACGACTTTCCTCACCATCCACCCAATGGTGCTGCGATGGCGATGAATCTAGGTGGAGGTCAAAAGTCCAATGGATTAACAGAATTATTTATGATAATATGGTTTAAGCCCCAGAGGAGTTCAAGCTCCATATAAATTCTCTGCCAATGCATCTGAAAGTCGACGCCCACAGTGCATCTGTTGATCAAAACATCCAGATCTGAGCCGAGAACGATTGTGCGTTCAGGATTACATCTGATGCAGATGGCGGAGGGTATGCTATGTTGGGTAGCTTTTTCTAATTTCAAAATGTTTTATTGGAGTGAATGTTTTCTTTTTTTTTCTACTTTAAATTGTAAAAAATAGAACTTTGAAAGTTAGACTGTGCAGGAGTTTGCATGAACATTTTTAAGTACTTTCATTTGTGACTTCTTTTTGTGTCATTAATAAATCAAGCTAATGTGGCCACTATCTTGTGTTATACAGTAGATTTTATTGGTGAGTTTGTGTGTTTGTGCACACATCACACTTCAGGCCACCCCAGTCAGAAAAGTCTGGACACGCCCCTTGGTAAAAAGGGGAAACAGTTTTAATTTCTGATACTAACAGGCCCAGCAAAATTATATCATATGTCAGCCCCTGAAAACAAAAGAATAAGACGTACCACCATTTTGTTCTGATGGTCAGCTTCCGTACTGGAAGCAATCCATCAAGCAAAAGGCCAAAAAGATCCGTATATTTACCAACTATGGCTGAAAAAAGGGCTGCACAAAAAGCAATCTTATGTCTAACAAACACCTGGAGGAGAGACTGATGAGATCTAACAATGTTTGATCTGATCTGAGAGTTTTCTCCGTCCGTGTCTGTGCTATCGTTAAACATAAACACAGGCTCAACATCTCAGAATGATTTCACATACAGTTTCCCCATAATCATGAAATAAATTAACTAACCAATCAGTCAGGGGAGGCTTCCAATTAGTGAGCAGCTGCGATGATTTAAATGCAAATGTATGCAGGAGTGACGATCGGCGCCCTGACTGGAGCTGATATCAGTCGGCCAACAGCTGCACGCAAACACGTCCGAAACATCAGACACATCTGAGACAGAACTACAACAAATACTGAGAAGCTTAAGAGGTTTGTTTGTTCTGAAAAGTTAGAGAGATGGTCAGCTTTCATGTGCCGAAAGTCTTAATTATACTCTACGTCGGATACGGACGACTAATGTATATGTATATCTTTTTGGCTTTCCTCGCACAATTGTACTGGAACATAAATCTTGCTAAGCAGACGGCATGATCCAGATATTTGGGGCATATTTTGCTCCCCAGTCAGCAGATATTAGCAATGATGAAGCTCCTGAGTGTGAGTCAGACGAGGCTGCAGAGAGACTGAGCGGCGTTTCACTGCTGGGCAGGGGAGCAATATGGGTCACTGGAGCGCTGGCACAGATGAGCTCCAATATGTTCCTCTGTGTGTGTGTGTGTGTGTGTGTGTGTTTTTTGGGCATGGTTTGTGTATCTGAATGCACATGAGACTGAGTTTGCGTGCACATGTGGATCTGTGAGTCCCTGTGTGAGCACTGTGTATATCTGCGTGTGGAGAGTTGATGCGTGCAGCCGAACTGGAGCTGCTTCGTACATCGAGGCCGATTCAATTACAGCAGGATGAATGTGCCGCCCTTTAGCCCTCTGCAGTAAAACACATGACCCTTTGAAGAGCTGTTTACTGACCTCAGACCAGCATGTCGTATCTCTTTCCTACAGGCAGAAATATGTACCTGCAGGGCCGGGGAGCACACCTTTCTCAACAAACTGGTAACCTCGAGACCTGTTAGAGGTGTGAAAAGAAATTTAGGATAGATACTGTAAAGAAGAGTTTTTTTTCCCTATCCACATTTGCACTAAGGCAATATTTCTTACACACGGCTGATGCCTCATAAGCGTGAATGACAATGCTGGAGCTTTTGTTTAATCCAATAGAATACAAAGAAAACACGCACGTTACAAATCAAATGCTTTATTCTGGTCCAGTCGACACGTCCGGTGTGAGTTTCACTCTAAGCCAGATTTATGCCTGATGCACGGTGTCAGCTGCAGAGCTTTCCACAAAGCCGACTGCCGGACAAACAGCCAAATACTCATTAAGCTGAGCAAGCAGCATTATCATACAGTATTAAGTTTTCTAATTGAATAGTTTTGATTGAGAAGAAGAAAATCCTTTCCAAGTTGTACTATGAGAAGCGTAGTCTCTATTGTTTTTAGAAGTTGGCCTTTATTAGGTCTTATAAGAAGAGGAAATTTAAGCCTCTGCTAACTTGTTTGAATCTTCGTTTTAAAAGTCTGTCTAAAATTAAAATCAAAAGAGTTGATTCGGAGAGACATCAGTGCATGCACCCATACAGCAGCTCACCCTGAAAATGTTGAGCGGGAGTTTTGTGCACATTTGAACCATAGACTGTATTTGAAGATCCATGGGAATTGGGTAGTCTGGCTGTGTCGTGTTCCCCAAGTGCAGAGGCTGTGGTCCTCGTTGCAGCGGCCTTGGGTTCAAGTCCGACCTCTGCACTTAGCTGCATGTCATGCCCCCACTCTCTCCTCCTGATGTTTCCTGTCTCTCTTCAGCTGTCCTATGCAATAAAGGCAGAAATAGCCCAAAAATTGCTTAAAAAAATGGACAAAGCCTCAGCTGCCTAGGAGTGAAGCCAGAAAATGTAGAGCTCCCTCTGCTGACTGGCTGCAGTATAAACCGTTGATGATAGATGTCTGTTCAACATGAGTCTTGGTCTGCTCAAGGCTTCTGGCACCGGCTTAGCGGAGAACAGTAAAAAAAAACAAGAGAAAACTGAATGAACACTAACACAAGAGTCGCTGAACTTTCCATAAACTTGAGTCTGCCTCAAACCGACTCAAGAATCTGTTCTGCTGTGGACTGGACCCACCTGAGGGTTTTATCAGTAAGTTAAATGTGTTTTTTGTTTACAGAAAGTGGCGTGAGGTCAATACCGCCGCTCTTACAGAGATTCCCTACTGCGCAGAATCAGGGTGAAAATTCGCAATATGTCAGCACCCGTCATGAGGATGTATTGGCTTCATCCTGTTTAACTGGAGGAGGCTGAGGCACGTTGTCCATATGTATATACATACTGTGGTGTGAATGTAAACAGATTAATTTCTCACCTCGGTTTCATCCAGAGTTTTTCCATCCAGCCCTCGAGTAAAATGTCAGAGTGAAGTCAGGGTGAGCAGATGTGTGAACTCACAGCGAGCGAGTGAGGGTGATGACGTTTATATGCAGCGACGTCTTGCACATAGTGAAGGTGCTTCATTCTCTTCTCTTCTTGCAAGTATTGTATGTTCATTTCCACTCATTTGTTAATACAGTGCGTGCCAATAGCATTGATATAGAGCGCAAAACCCCATCATCATTGCAGACTCTGCTGCTTCATTACCTGCCTCTGAGACTCCTGCCCCATCCAACAGACAATGTCTCCCACTGTGAGGTGCACATGTGAACAAGCATCTCAGGAAGATTTCCTGGTGCCTGCCGCCTAAAATATTCGAGAATTGTTCAGCTGAGCATGTGTGAACACAGCGTGTAAATTGAAATTAATATGAGCAAAAACTGTTTGTCACTATCAAATAGTTAAAGGAGGTCAACATGAGTGCACAAACCAGAGAAGCATAAATAAAAATGATCTGGAGGGAGATTAGGAGGGAAATACTGTTCTTTACTTTCTGCAGAGTTTAAATCACAGAGCCTGAGCTGTCACACTCACTCACAGTCTGCTGCAAGTTTAGCTGCACCACGTGTTTTAAATCGTCACTTCCTGAATTTATTTGTGTCCAAAACAAAGACTGCAAAAGGAATCAGATAAATTGAGACAAGATGAAAAGCCTCCTTTTTTAAATGCATTCAGTTCTGGGGGTTGTAACTCAGCCAGTCTGTATAAACACACTGCTATGTGAGCTCCCCTTTCGTTTGAAGCGATCTAAGGTATCTCCTCTGTTGGCTCCCCTGTCCCTCGGACTAACGGGATCTGACAGCGTTAGTGTCGTAAATCGCTTCTTGCTCTGGAGCTGCAGGACTGACGACCTTATTCGGAGAAACAGATGAGAGAACAGAGGAAGGGAGAGGAGGGGGAACACAGAGAGGACAGAAAGGGGAGAGGGTGTTTATATTTCTGAGTGTTTATCGGATATTGAGAGAAAAAGAAAGGAGCGAGAGAGAGATGGAGAGGAAAGGAGAGCGAGTGTGTCAACAGAAAATAAAAGAAAAAAACACAGGAAGAAAGAGATGAGAGGTGGACGGAGAGAATGAGAGGAGGTGGAGGTGAAACTGAGCGAGAGAATGAGTCAGAACTTTAAAACATTTGCCAGTATGGAAAGGACTCAGGCGAGCCAGGTCGAGTTTAATGTGAGTGTGCGAGCTTGTGTGCGAGTGTGTGTGTGCCTGTGCCTTCGTGTGTGTGAGTCCTGCAGCTTGATGTAATTAAGGGGAAGTTTTGAACACTAACAGCCGTTTGTATCCATTTTAGATTTCATGATCACATCATGGAAACACACTGATATAAACCTCCGCACCCAACCCAACATACACACACAAACACACGTGCTCGCAGGATTATGTGTGTATTAGGGATGGCTTCCAAGTCAAAGAGCGTTGGGTCATGGAATCAGGCCAGAGGTCAAACAAACGAGAGATTTATGAGTGCAGAGAAGGACAAAAAGACACACAATCACACACATACACACACTTTGATTTTGCCAGTGGTAGGCTGGCCTGACATATTTATTTGTTGACACACAAATGCACATGTGCAAATTTGTTTTTGGCAGTGGTTGTCGCGCTGAAGAGAAAATCTCTAGTGAGATTCAGGAGGACTGCCTTTGATATTCTCCTGATCTGGTTGTTGACAGTGGGAGACATTCCCTGTCAGATGGCAAGGGGCGAGTTTCCTGAGGTATGACATGACTTAAAGAGAACGACGCATAAATGGCCGACGAAGCAGAAGAATCCGTTTAATGACGCTATAGTAAACATATTCGCCTTTATATCAATGCTATATGTGTTGTTGAACAGAATCACAATTTCATCTTAAGAGCATACTGCTGCAGTTAAGTTACGTGCAAGGCGGCAAACATGTTTAGCTCTGCTGTAAAATGGACACTTTAATAGGGGTCTTAATGGGGCTTCCTGGGCCTTTGGAGCCAGCCTCAAGTGGACACTCCAGGAACTGCAGTTTTTGTCACTTCTGCATTGGCTTCATTCGGCTTCAACACCAGTAGTCGTCGCTTGTGACGGAGCCCTTTGCAATTTTCATATTACACAACACATTGTGCAGGATTCCATTTTTGATTAATAGATAGCTAACTGACACAACCTCTTTGTTAGGTAACCACGTTTCATCCTGCCCAAGGGAAACTTGAACATCTTGACAGCCATGACCCAAAAATCCTCGATCGTTTCAGTGACTGGAAGCGTAGGCCACATCTGCAAAACACTAATTGGTTTGCAGTTTATGGGATTGTGAGTGCTCTCCAGGGACTTGGGGGTTTATTCTAATAGGTTTTGGACACAGTGGTGTCCAGAGATCCTCATGGTGATTGGGTCATTTACAGTGATAACCAGCCTGTCTGAATCAATGACCATGCCAGCCATGTTTCCTTATTTATTTGCAACAGTAAGTACGTTATTAGGGGAAATTAATGCAAACCGAATGTGCAAAAAAAGTGCCAACCCCATCTGATGTAGCCAAGATTGAGACCATTTTGGAAGTGTCCAGAGTTCAACACGAATATGACCAATCGAGTGCTCACAGTGCACTTGTATTTTGCCATTTTGTTCATCTTTAACATACAGAATCATTGCTTTGGACATATTTGGTATATTTGTTGCTCTTTAGCTGTCCCACTTTGCCTCAGCTTTGTAAAAATAACCAGTTCACCCGACCAAAATTTCTGAAAATAGGTAACTATTATTACCGTAGTAGTAATCAGTCTAGTTCTTCTGATGCCAAATGGAGTACAATGAACAGGTTGTAATTTTTTTAAAGTCTTTCCAGTTTTCAGATCAGGGGATTAAGCATTACTGGCTGATTGAATGGGATACTTTTGTCCCCACTGCGGTTACTAAAGAGGTTATACTGGTCCCATCTGCATAATGGAAGCTCATGATATTTTATTTAAGCTGGTTTGTTTTGAATGTGCTGCAGAAGACCCGGTGCCTCGGGGAAATCTAGCAGGCTGGCTGATGAAAGACAAAAAGCATCTGACCTAAAATAATAATGTGAGTGCCGTCAGATGGAGGCGGCCTGGATTGTATCGGCAGTTTCCTTTTGTTGGCTTATTTATTCTGGGTTTTTATTTTTACGCTGTCGAGCTGCAGCTGCTGAGTTTCTAAATCTTTCAGTCATTCTGAACACGTTGCAGCGCAGACCTCCAGGCTTTATACCCGGTTTTATTTTTCATCATCTCATTCCCATCTGATGAACATGTCTCACATGCTCTCAATCAGCAGTAAAGCAAAGCCAGGCATCGACAGTGACGGGGGAAGACCAGCTGTAGCAGCAGGATGTCGTTGCTGCTGCTCTGTTTAGAGAAACACTTGGCCAATATTCATGTAATTTAAAATAAATAATATTGCCCAGTAATAAGTACGTGTTATCAGTTATCACCTTGGTTCCCAGCATGGGGTCCAGGCCCCCTTCTCTCTGTGGTTGTCAAAATCAGATTTACACATATCAACATAAATTAGCAATATATAACTCTGACATGTAGCATTTAAAATACTTCAGTCCAAATTCAATACATCAGAGAGAGCTGTCTCCCCCCGCCCCCTCCTCTCTAGAGTGGATGCTCACGCAGGTCACCATGTGGTGGACACTGAAGCTTCAGTGTTTATCCAGCTCTGCATCGGTCTGTAAACCTTTCTGCGTTCTAACCTCTCTCCATTTTTCAAAAGCATCTCCAATATTGATCCTAGTTTGAGCACGTTTCTGCTCGTGGAGCTTATTAGAAACATGCAGAGGCTTTTTAGGTCGGGTACAATCACTTCTATCTGAACCAGTTCTCTTGCCCGCTTCCATCGCTGCAACACCTGTTGGTTTGACCTGATAACTGCTCTCATATCTGGCAAACCGAGGGGCGTCCAAAACGGCCGTGTGGGGGTGCCTTAAAACCGCCTACCTTCTCTGGTCCAAACAAATCCAGACCATTCAGGACCAGAATCTAAAGTTAGAAGGAGGACATACTGGCTGCTGCATTGTTGTCAGAGAAGCCAGCACTTCATCATAGCATGTTTCTTTAATGTCTGATCATAGAGTAAGGTCACTTTATCATTTCATGAAGTAGATATCTTACAGATTCTTTTACAAAATGTCCTATAAGTTGTTTGATCGGATAAGTCAAATGCTGAGTGTCTCCTCTTCTCTGTCAGCATTTAAAAACTCATTCCATTGTTTAATCTTGCTCTCGATCTGACCATTATTTGTCCTTTCCCTCCCAAAGCCCTCAGAGTAATGAGAAAGTTTGCTGGAATGAGGCTCTGTTGTGTAGGCAGTATAAAAGCTGATGCTTTATTGTCCAGATTTATTAAGGAAAAAGGTTCCAGTGGCCCACACCGTCCTCTCCTGTCCTCTACCGGCCTTATTGCCTCAGATTCACCTCTTCACTCAGCTTTTCCCAAATCTCTACAGTTATTGCATGAGAAAATATGGTTTGCTCCAAGGAAGAGTTGCCTAATGCAAATGAAGGATTTATGCTAAATTATTCAGTAAACACGGTGGTGTGCCCTCTCCCGTCAGTCCACTTCTCGCGCTTTCTCGTCCGGTTTCCTGCTGCTCTCCCTCCAACCTTCAAAGACCTTGTTGAAACTCATTTCTCCTCTCTGCTCGTTGTGCTCCGTTTTTTCAGCCTCCATCTGTTGTTGTGGAAAATTTTGAGGGAAGGTGACTCTATATAGAATATTTTGTCAATTTTTCAAAGGAAAGTCAAATAATGTTTGCCAACATTGTCAGGGATATGTTGTTGAATCCTACATTAGCTAGTCTCTATTTTTGTTAATATCTTTTAATCGACTGTAAACATATATGTAACTATAGATGTGGACGTGGCCACTCCAATGTCACCCATTAGTTTGTTGACTACCATTTTGAAATGTCAAAGTTTGCATTTTGGCTGTCACCACCATTCACCAGTGCACCAACTGCACTGGTACTGTAAAGAAAATGTGTGCAGCTGTTCATGAACACGTGCCCTTAAGCTTAAATTTCAATTATTACATTTACTACCATACATAGTCTGTACTGATAAAAACACCTGAGAAATGATTAGATTTAAATCTTATCAGTAACATCTTTGGTTGTAAGACATTTTATCTTTTGCTTTGGCGTTGTTGATTCCTCAGCTACAAACTAATAACAGTATTTATAGTTTACTAAGTACCTCCTGCTGAGTGTCCTCTGCTGGCCTGCAGCTCTCCAGGAACTGAACTGTCAACTGTCTGTTCTAAATCAGCCTTTAACCCCCTCGTCTCCTCCCTTCTCACCCTCCATTAGTCCTCATCAAAACCATCAGGGGGTCTTATTAGAAGACCACAACCCCCTCTGCACCACTGTCACCCTGTGTAAGTAAAAGACTATCTGTCTCTATCTCACCCCAGTGGGCCAGACTAATCAGGTAAATATAGAGAGCATTTGTTAGTTCTTTGTCATGTGGCTAGGTGCTGTCCCAATGTTAAACTGTGTGACCACGCTTTAAATGTGGCTGGGGTGATGGAGATAAGGATTGGTTGAGGAGGAAAATAACGTAGCCGGAATGGGAAGGCCTGTGGGACACGTGGGAGGTTTTACAGGAGACAAGAAAGGAACAAGGGAGGCTGATCTACACCTCCAAGTCATTCAAAGGGATCAGTTCTTAAAATGTGGAAAAGAAGTTTGATAGTAAAAGTTTTTCTGTCCCTGATGAGGGGTCATTTTCAATTTGATTTTAGGTCTATGAATCTACAGGAAGTGAGACTCGCAGAGGAAGGATTCATTCCTAAAGATTGTCTTTGAAATTCATGTATCTATGTTATCTTGGGATAATAACTCTGGTTTTCCAGTGATATTTAGTTATTATTTGTTGGTTTCTTTAGATCTTGAGAGATTAATTAATCTCGTGAAAATCAGCTCTGTTATCTCGAGAGAAAAAGGAGCTTTTGAGTACTACGTCATGCTTTTTATACACAGGCAGTTCTTCTTAGTACAATTCTGCTTGGTTGTTTTGTCATTTCTTGTGATCACAAGTGAATCAGGACATTCAACCTGGCTGACGTGGGTTTTTTTCATGACTGTCAAAGAAAGAGAGAAAAAAATCATTTGCACAATGTTTAAGCCGAGGCATGATTCAGCTGCAGGCGCTTGGCGAAGTGCAGAAGGGGGGAGGAGGAGAAGGAAGAAGGAGGGACGGGCTGAAGGCTGAAATGGGGAGGTAAAGAGCCAGTGAACAAGAAAAGAGATTTTTTTTAAGAAGACAAGCAGCAGGAGAGGAGGAGGAGGAGGAGGAGGGAGACAGAGAGGAAGAAAGAAAAGAAAATTGGAACTAGCCGCTAAAGCACGACTGTGTCCCTGTGGACGGCTGAGCGAGGATGTGTGCGTGTGATGGAATGACATGTCAGCGCCGCATCTGCTCCGTTTACCACTCAGCTGGGTTGCCATGACGACCAGCACATCCCCGCTCGCTTGCTCGCCTTCTTCCTTTATGCGTCCCTCCCTCCCTCCCACGGTCCAACTCTGACTTACATAAAACCTCTTCTTTGTGCGAAGGCAGAATTGCTCTCAGGTTGAGTGCATTGAAGTCTCCTTGAACATGTGATATTGGGCATCATCTCTCTATCTCTCTCTCTTTCTCACACATGCCCACGCTCAAAATGTCTCCTGGCTTGTTTCCAGCTTTTCAATTCAGCTGCATGGTCAAATAAAAGCATCAAGCATTCAGGAAGGATACAGGAAGTTGTTTGCTGAAAAGGAGCCTGCTTAGCATGTAGAGACCATAGCAGGAGCGGCCTTATGCCCCAACACCTCCATTCACTTAACACTCGCTCATCTCACATATTGGGACCGCCCTTCTTTATTTGGGGACACAACAGTCCCTGTAACAAATTTGTTTTGATGTGTTTGTGTGTGTGTGTGTGCGTGTGTGTGTGTAACGAGACGGGGACATCAGCTTGTAATGTCACTTGTGGGGACCGCCCTTCTTTTTTTGGGACACAAGAGTCCCCCGCACAAAAATGTGTGTGTGTGTGTGTGTGTGTGTGTGTGTGTGTATGACCAACATGGCAAGGACATCAGTTTGTTAAGTTACTTGTGGGTACCTACCTTTTCTTTTTGGGGACATTACAAACCCTGTAACAAAAATCATTGCATTTTTTTGTGTGTGAAGAATTGCTCGGGGGGTAAGGTTATTGTAACATTTATGTTGTTAATATGCTTATGGACAGGGCACGTCCCAAGAAAATTAAAGCACATCAAGGTTGTGTCCCCTGAAGTCATGGAAACATGAAGGTGTGTGTTTGGGAAGGATAACTTGGTCATCGCTCTGTCATTATTTTAATAAAGCTTCTTTAGTTCTATCATTTTAACCACATATGCAGCTGAGAATCATTAACTGTGGTCTTCTTTGTTAAAAGTGAGTATCATGACTCCAGCATGGTCCTTACCCACGGAAGCAACATCTTTGATATTCATGAAAAATACATGAGAAAAAGAACGAGCACTGTTCCCTTCACGCTTCAAATACTTTCAGCAGTTTTGTATTTTCACTTTGTGCATGTTTCTGTCAGACAGTTTGACAGGTCCATGTTCAAAACCATCATGAAGAGAAACAGAGCAAGACTTTCTTTACAAAACAAAAAAAGATGGAGATGAAACCTTTAGCTGAATCTGAGCAAGAAAGTAATATTGACATTGGTGAATATTCTTTTTAAACATTTGATAAAACAAAAGTATTGATTTTATTGTTCAGTTTTGATCCTCATAGAATTGGTTGTTGTATCCGTTATGCCAATTTAACCTGGATTAATCTGCAGTCACTGCGGCAACAGGAAAAGTTAAATGGTCAAATGCATGACGTTTAAAGCCCCTGTGAGAAACTGGTTATTAAACAGAATTAAATTACTATTGATGTTTCTATATGACCTAACAAAGCAAGCGAGACCATCAGGGACAAGATTGACAAATTTCTCTACGGTCATTTTTTAAAACCTGTAACTGCTGTAATGGCATATTCGTCAGATGAGACACTTTACAGCACATTAAAGAAACAGCCTTCTTTACATCCTTTACTACAAATATTCACAATCAGTTACACATTTGACTTAAACGTACAGTATGTAAAATCTGCCACAAGGGGGCTCTCAATCAAAACAATAACAAAAGAGATGACGTCGCTCCTCGCAGGGTCTCATGGGATACCACCCCCACCCCCCGTTAAAACCATAGACTGTAAATATTATGAACGAACTCCGTGTTGAATCAATACGAACGGGCAAAACCGACCTGAGAAAGACAATATGTGTACTGACGATGTATCCAAGTATAATTTACATGAAGTTTTTTATCACAGCAGCACATACAGCGACAGATCGGCAGCTTTCAGTAGCAGCTAGCGCTTAGCTAATACAGCGGTCTTTGACGTAACATCCGGTGTTTCCTTGACAACGATCAACATTTCCTGTCTGTCATGGCGGCTCATCATGTCAGCTGCCTACAAGACACGTCCCGTTACGACTATAAAATTATGGATTTCTCTGGCTTTGATAACTTTTGGAAATATTAGAGGCAATGTAAGTACTCAACTAAAAAATATATATAACATGGGTTTAGTCAATTTTTAATTGAAGTTAGATATTTTAATTTAAACAATAGCATGCAATCTTACATACTGTACCTTTAAATATATGTTAAGATGAGATTTTATGTCAGAAAACACTAATTTGTCATGAAGGTGCAAAGAGATAAGATATTACTACTATGCTTTGTTTGTGCCATTATTGGCACAAACAGAAAGTTCCTAACATGTAGACTGAACAATGCACACACATTCTTTCACATGTGACAGTGAGTCAGCCTAATAGTGAAATATATGTGCCATTTTACACACCAAAGAGTGTGTAGACAAAGCCATCTGCTGCTGTCGTTTATGTCCCCCGGCGGACACCGTACTCTGCCAAACAGCTACAGAGGGAGTCCGGGACTCTGATGGCAGCTGTGTGTGTTTTTGTGCGTATGTCACATATGTGCCCATAACGTTACAGCACACATGGATGCCCATATGCATTGTGTGAGATCTTATAAACACAAATAGCTTTTATGATTTAGTTTGTGCGTGTTTTGTTTATGACAGTGAGTCTGTTTAAAGCTGGAAAATCCCTTGGGCTTCATTTTTTTGTTTCTTTTTATAGACAAACAAAGTGCTGACATTATCCCTTTTGAATACAGCCTTGGATGAAACCTGCCGGCCACTCTTTCATCCCGCTCAGAAGCCTGCAGTTGATAGCTTCACAAAAACACTAAAGATTTTATGTAACATGCAACATGTTGGGAAGCCTTTGGAGATAAATATGAAGTGATTCCATGCTTAATTTATGTTGCACTTATCAAAGCAGACATTACAGTGTTTCACAAACCTTGAAATGTCCAACAATATATACACTGTAATATTTTAATTATGTAATTGAATGTAAAGCACCCGTGATTAAACAAAGAAAAAGCCTTGTGATTAGAATCGAGAGGTGACCCAAGAAAGCAGGACCTTTAGGGTCTGTGTCCATTAAATGCACAGGAAGCTCTCAATCCAAACAATAACAAAAGATGACGTCAAGGCTGGCTGGGAATCATTGGAGTTATTCTCTCTGCTACTCCCCCCCCCAATAAGAACAAACTCCGAGTTGACCATAATCGAGACGAACGCGCGAAACAGACCTGAGGAAGAATATGTTTACTGACGATGTATCCAAGTATAATTTACAAGATTAACAGACCAACCTAAAGGTGTAATAATCAACCAACCAGACTGAAGTTTAACAAGGGGGATAGATTAAGGGCAGGCAGACATCGTGGTGCAACAGTTAAAGGCAGGGTTGGTAATTTTTGAAAACTAGCATGATTTTGAAAGTAGCATTCCCTCAGAGCTCCGTCTGCACCCAACCCCTCCCCTCTGTGCTCCATCAAAAGCCACGCCCCTCACTTTCATGCACATGCACCATTGGTCCAGAAGCGGACCTCAGCTCATGCTTTGAGTATGGGCTCGTGCATGCAAGGGGCAGAGAACGAGCAGGAGACAGGGAGGCATGATTGGTTCATCAAATTGGTACCTTGAGCCAGACATTGGTCGAAGTTTTTACAGGCTTACAACTGCTACAGATGAAGGATTTTCTTTGTTCCTTTTTCAGAGCACATGAGTTATTAATGTCTGTCAGGACCTAAAGACAATTTCAACCAAAATCTTAAAAAGTGTATCTGGAGAAAATTACCAACCTTTAAATAAACGACTTTCAACTACTACTTAGATATATTCATTCCTACTAAGAAGACGGACCGTTCAGGAATATAACATCAATGATTCACTGTCTACTTTCTCCCTCTTCTGTCTCTTTTAGATGTAATGTCCAGGATTACATCTGGCACAAGGGTGCCCGCTGTGAGTCCGTGGTGACCGAGTTCCAGGTGATGTGTCTGGCCGTGGGCGCTTCAGCTCTGGTGGTCCTGCTGCTCTTCATGATCATCGTCTGCTTCGCCAAGAAGCTCCATGTGCTCAAGACGGAGAACAAGAAGCTGCGCAAACGCAGGTAAGGCTCCAGCAGGAGTCTGTGATAGCTTTATTAAAGAATTAGGAGGTTTTATATCTTCCCCTTTCTTTACTAATGGAGTGGACAATCCTTTCTCAGCTAAGAGGCATGAATAACTTCAATTCTCAGTATTTTTGGGACTATAAACTAGTGTCAATGCAAACACAACCCTGTGAAATATATCAACTTTCATCTACTTCAAGGCTTCTCCCGCCTGTGTCATAATACTAATAAGCGATTAGCATGTAGCTGCCAAGGTTAAATGTAATGAAGGCAAACCTTACCTGTTGTAGCTTCTCTCGCCCGGCCACAATGCGTCGTCTACCTGGCGTCTTGATTTTGCATCCTCCTGAATGCTTTAGAAGACATTTCTCTTTTTTGTAATATAGACATGCAACAATAAGTCAATATAAACACGGTCGTGTGGCGGTGCCTTAATACAGCATTCCTTCTGGTCCAAAGAAAAACCGGAATCTAAACTTAGAAGGAGGACATGCTGAGTTTAGTCAGAGATTGGGAAACATAAACCTACAGACAACCTATAGTCAGTACTTCACAGTATCTCCTACTTTGCTGCTGTTTCACCTGTTTTTATTCCCTCAAATTTTGGACCACGTTTTTGAAAATCTTGGACCAAACAGTCTTGTTCTGTTTGGAACTGCTGAGATGGTAAAAGTATTTACATGATTGCTGCCAGAGTCTTGGGATGGAGTCTTTCCTTCTTGGAAGGAGATCTTATTTTACAAAATGTGGCTGCTTCTAATGACAGCTTGGCTATCTAAAAGTTGAGGGTTTGTGCAGGATGTTTAATCGACAGATGATTCACTCAGAACAATCAGGTTTTTTTGCAGTGAATTGACTTCACCATTTATCATCAGCTGAGCAACTTAAAAACTAATCAGAACAGGACTATAACAAAAAGAAAAGGTCACGCCTTACTATGCTGGGGAAATGAGGCATTAGTCATCACTTAGAAATGAAAAGAATGCTGGAAATGTTGAGATATTGAAAAAAGAAAGGCAGCAGGAGTAAACGGCAGTATTTGTCCTTCACAGGAGCTGAAATAAACATCCTGCAGATGCTTTTGTGTCCTAAGAAATGATTCTTTCACCAAAATAATTTCCTTCCATGTATGACTCAGAATGATTGAGGTGATGGAGGGTTAGAGCCGTGGTTGAACTTTTTACTTTTAAGCTGCAGTGCAGTCATGCTAAGGCGTGAGATATTCTTGCTTTTAACTTTGCGTTCTTGGGCACAACCAGCTACATCATGTAATTGTTCAAATACTTGCAAGACATAAACTACAGATATGGTGGCACTCGTTAATTCTGAGATAAGAACATGATAGTATACATAATAATTACGGCTGTCAGCATTAACTAGTTATTCATGATTAATTTAGCTCTGAAATCTACCAGAACTACCTCTACACTGCTCCTACTGGTTATGTAAATACTGCATCTTGCTACCGCATTGCGTTGATTTTTAAGAACATGAACAGCCGAAGCAGGGGACACAAGGCAGCCATCAGGAACTTTCAAACGCATGGTTAAAAGCAAGTACATCTCCGGCCTAACAACTATTACAATCACAGCAAAGACAGATGGCCACGTTTTTCTTTACCGCCTTCTTGGAGGACTACAGCCTCCGTACATGGGGTGGGACCTAACCCATCCGGCGCCCCTTGCTTAGTTTTTTTTTTTACCTTCATACAAACGTAGAAAGATGTATATCCATGATCTAAGTGTCCCTGCTACCCTCTGATCAATGAAGTGGACCTTACTAACCCATTTTTAATTAACATGTACCAAATTCATACACAGATACAGTTAGATGTAAGATTGTAAATGTGAAGTTTTATTTCAAGACAGCGAACAGGATATGAAGGTTTAAAGAAATACATAGAAGAGGAAGAATAGGTTGAAGAGGAGATTTCTTTAGGAGGATGAGGAGGGTGTGTGAGACAGAAGAAGAGGGGGGATGGGGGATGGGCGACAGAAAAGAAAGAGAGAGAGAGACAAGGACAGTCTGTGGGAGGAGGAGGGGAAAGGATAGATCAGCTGAAAGAAGAAGCGAACAAGTGAGGAAGACAATGAAGGTATGCAGGAGGAAACGGAGACGGGGAAGGAGGGAGGCGGAGGGGAGCTGATGGTGAGCAGCCGGCAGAAAAACCAGATGACATAAAATGAGGGAGGAGGCGGGAGAAGGATGAGCTGCCGTAGAGAGTCAGAAAAGAGTTCTGTAGGGTCTGAGAGGTATTTTTGTGTAGGAGAAACCCCTTTAGATATACAGAGTGTTACCTTGCTCTGAAAACATGATCAAATTTGTAAGTCTGTAAGTAGAGCGAAGCGTGAACCAGGAAAAAGAAAGATTCCAAAGTAATCGATTATGTAAAGCAGTAAGGCTCTGGTATGCTGTGGGCGTGTCCGTTAAAAGCGCGATAACCAAGGCCAAGCCTGAGAAACGTGCCTCTCTTAACTGTCCAAAACTGACACAACGTGAGGGTTCATCTGGCCGCTCTATTGGACCTCTCTAGTCATGCATGTTTGAGATATTTAGAACCTGAGGACCCTGAACTCCTCCTCCTCAGAAAACAGAGCTAGCTAGCTAGCAAAACTGCAGACAAAACTTGACCTGTCTCCTGATCGTGATGCTGAACTGGAGATTTTAAAGCCCTCTGTGCTTTTATTTTTCGTTGTAGTGCTAGGAAGGTGGATTATGCTAAGGAACCCAGTGCATCATTGAGCCCCCAGTTTGGCCCCGCCCCCAAACAACTGAACCTAAACAGTCCAAACTCATAATACAGTCAAACAGACTTCTCGCTCTGGTGTTTCGAGACCAATTTCAGATTTTTCTTTACACACACTTTAAATAAAGTCTGGTTGTTTCTCTCTTTAAATGACAGTTATTATACGTCCAAAAGGAGAGAAAGGTGTCAAACCAAAGCTTTATTCACATTTATTTATTTAATCATGCTGACACGTTTCAGCCAAACCACCTTCTTCTACTTTTGAACAGATTTGCATTTTTTTAAAGCAATCTTGAGAATTTCCTGGAAATAAAAGCCAATATGAAGATACATTTGAGAAAATATAACCTTTAAATTCATCACCAGGTCTTTTTGATTCTCTTCTTTTTTCTTTTCTTTGTGAAATATGAAATAATGTTCATGCCTTGAGCCTCAGAATAAAAACATAGATTCTGATTCATGCTCTCACTTTCACCGTACGAGCATGATTTGGATTATATTCTGAAACATTCGTGTGATAAAATGTTGTAATCTGAATGTAGCTCAGAATCCTTGTGTGAATTACACGGAGAGAAAACGACCATCAGAGGATGCCGGACTGAATTCAAAGCGAAGGAGAGAACCAGAGTGACGGACAGATTGAAGGATTGAATATAAAGAGGAGTGGAGGCTGGCAGAAGGGTGGAGGATGGAGGGTGGGTGGGGGTCGGTTTGGCTTAGTTTTGCCAGCGCCGGTGTTTTAGCGACCGTCTCCCTAGCAACAGAGCTGTCCTGGATGAGAGCAGCAGTCGGGCGATCGAGCGATGAGGATGCAAATGTGAACCGAAGCACCAAATCCTCAACACCAGATCCCACGCTTACTGGTCTATTTTTACCTCAAACACGGACGGTTAGCATGCTAGTCATGGTGGGGGAGATTATGGATGATGAAGATGAGGGTGAGGAGGAGAAGCGGCACACTCAGTCACCAGCCGAGCTAGCAGAAAGAAAAAAAAAATGCAGAAAATGGTGATGTCACTGGTACTCTGCATCCAGCTGAAAGTAGGGCAGTCTGAACAGGAGGGGGGAGGGAGGGAGGAACAGGGGGAGGCGGGGTTGACCTACATACAGCTGTGCGACCTGAGGGGTGTGTGTGTGCAGTGCGTCGGGGTGCAGCATGAAAGAGACAACACAGCCTCATCAAGTGGTCTGCTGAAAGAAATCGAAGCGGAGGAGGAGGAGAGGAAAGATAAGAAGAGTAAAAAGGAGGGCAGGATGAAACGCGGAGGAGGGGGCGGGAGTGAGGGAGAAACTGTTGCAGGGGAGGAAAGAAAGAGAAAGTGAAAGAGGGAACAAGAGATGATGGTCAAAGTGAAGAAAGCTCAGTGTGACACATTCAGGGGAACGTGTGTGTGTGTGCGCACACTGCTGACAAGGCTCATGAATATATGAGACTCCCACACACCCCCATCTGCTCTGGATAATTGCAGTCGCAGTGTTTCTCTGCAGCAGTCGAGATCAGAAAGAAAGAAAGAAAGAAAGAAGGAAGGAAAAAGGAGAGTAAAAAGAAAGATGGATGATGTGCATCCTTGTCAGAAGACGTTACAGGTTACTGGCTCCACCTGTCCGTCGAACTAATGTCACTTTGGTATCCTCCTCCAGGTAAATGTTAAACCATTCAATCTGTTACGACTCTGCATGAGCAGAAAGACGAGGCAAAAGCCGGATGAAGGAGCAAGTTGGCCACAAATATGTAACGACAATCAGTGAGGTCATATTGCAGCGTCTTAGATTTGACGACATCTTTTGTGTGCCTCGCCAAAACTATTAAAAATCACTTTACAAGAAAACTCAAAAGCATTCAGGAAGTCAAACAAGGGAGCACATAAGCCCTGTGTCCACCAAGCGGTCCGGTTTGGTTCAGTACGGTTTGGTACAGTAACCCTGATCTTGCTTGAGTTTCAAAAGCCAACCGTAACCTCACACATCACTTAATCACAGCGGCGCGACATGTGTGTAGACAGCCAACAAATTCAACAAAGAAGAATAACGTGACACAATAAACAAAGATCAATGATTCCTGGGGAGGTGGGTATCTCCCAGGTCGTCCATGGGGCGGAGCTACACGCTGACAGTAGTCACAAATAACAAAAACAGCCTTGAATTGACTCTCTCCAGATCCACAGGATATCTGAACATGGTGCGTTTTGTGTTTGACCTTTCCTACCACTGTCGCACGGGAAGTGAAGATTCTTTGACCAATCATCGCACAGCAGTGTGTCTAGCTCCACCCTTTAGGGTCCGATCGGTACGCTTGGCACCCCAACAGAAGGGGAGCAAAAAAGTAGGACGGTACGGAGCGGTTATTTTGGTACCCTTCCCAACTTTTGAAAGTGGAAACGCCAATAAATGTGTAACGAACTGAACTGAACTGGACCGTTTGGTGGAAACGGGGCTATAGAGCATCCGGTCAATTTCAAAATATAACACACTGCATAAACTCCGGCTCGTATATCCCGTCACTTTATCGACATGCAGGCACCAAATGAACAACAAATCAACCCGGAAAGACAAAGTAACCTATTGTTTGCACGTTGCTCTCTTAATCCCACGTGATCTTGCATTTCTCTGTGATCTTGTGACCTGGCTGCGTCATGGCTGCGTTCCGCTTCACTTCCGCTTCAGAAACAGACCCAGTGTGTCGATATATAAAAAGAGATTTAATGCCTTTTTATCTGTCAGCACAGCAGGATAATATGCAAAAAGCTTAAATACACAAGGAAGATCATATCCTCATCAGCAGGGGCGTGTCCAGACTTTTCTGACTGGTGTGGCCCAACTGGGGGCAGTGATGTGTGCACAAATACACACAAATAAATATCAATTATTTAAACTTTCTAACCTCGCCAATAATTTCTTCTTTATAAAACAAGATAATGGCAACATTAGCTTGATTTATTAATGACACAAAAACAAGTTTTTTGTTCGAAGTCACTCTTTCAAATACTTAAAATGTTCATGCAAACCTCTGCACAGTCTAACTTGCAATGTTTTGGTCCTGACACATTGCCAGTTAGTCCATTGCAGGTAAGACAGAGTGCTTTAGTTTCCTATGCACCTGTCTCATGAAATAGATAGATAGAGAATAGCAAAGCTTTTGTTTACAATTTAAAGTACAAACAAAACAAAATATGCTGCATTGATATGTAAACTACAAGCAGCCTTTTGCAAAAAAGACTTAAGTCCCGCCCCTGACAGGGCAAATAGCCAAACACAGTTTAGGATTTTTAGGGTGGCACCTGGGGTGGCCCAGTCAGAATTCTAGGGGGGCCCATGGCACCCCTCTGGACACGCCCCTGCTCATCAGGATTAATGTCTGATCTGAAAAAGAATCAGTCGTCTTTTCTCTGCTTTGGAAAGTCAGGGGAAAGAAAATACTGCGTCAGACGTGAAGTTTGGCCTCTTTTAGTAACTTAATCTGATGGCCACAGATGAAATATTAATCACAGTTTGTTGCATCACAGATAAAATGTTTGACTCCTGCTGTCTAACTAATGCTGCTTTCTTGCTTTTTTCTCCCCACTCCGTTTTTCCCCTCCAACAATCCCGTCTGTCTGTCGTTTCTTGGACAATAATCTTTTTCCTGAATGTCTTTTTCCCCCTTTCATGCACCTTCCCTTTACCTTTTTTTGTTCCTTTTTGTTTCACTGTGTCTGCGTCGGTTTGTCTTCGTCTCTCTCTGATTGACTTCTGTCCTTCTCTCACCTTGTGGATCATTACCTTTAAATGTCTCCCCCTCCTCCCACGATCTTCTTTTCCACTCCTCCTGAATTCTTTTTAAATCCTCAAACCGTCCTGTACTTTTAATTATCTTTCCAATCCTCTTTTTTCATTATCTGGAAACCCAATTTGGCTGCTTTTACCCTCTTAACCCTCCTCTCTTTTTTTGCCTCTCTCTCCGTCTTCCTCGTCCCGTTCTCTTAATGACCATTCCTCTTCTCTTTCCTCCCACCTCCCCTCTTCTCTCTCTATTTCCTTATTCCCTTCCCTTCATTTCTCCGCCTTTTAACACCTTTTCCAACTCTTCTCCTCCTCCCTCCAACATCTCCTCTTCCTTTTCTTAATATCTTTTAAAACCTTTCCTTGTTTTCCATAAAATCTCTGTATTTCTGTCCTCTCTGATGCCTCCTAACCAACTCTTTTTCCTTGTCTGCAACTATTTCACCATATATTTCGCCCCCCTCACCATATTTGTTTTCTCCCATCTCCCTCTCCCCACTCTCCCCCCCTCACCCCTCCCTCCATCTTCCGACCACCAGCAGTAAGTACCGGCCAACATCGGAGACGCACAATGATAATTTCTCGCTGTCCACCATCGCTGAGGGCTCCCACCCAAATGTAAGGAAACTGTGCGACACCCCTCCTAACGTCCCTCATGCCCGTGCATTGGCTTACTATGATAACATTATCTGTCAGGTAACGTGGTTCTCAACCTCTCTCTCACCCCTTTTTCTGCATCTCCCCCGCAAACCCTGCCCGGGCCCTCTGACTCCCCAATCTCCCCCTCCCCTAATGCATGGGCATGAGTGTCCTCCGATACTCCGAGGTGTGCTTTATGGTAAAGAGGTTGGTGGGAGGGGTCGGAGTGTGAGGACGTATGGAGGGAGTTTTCTCAAGTAAAATGTGAATGCAAGGGGCTGTAAGTCGGACATACAGCTCATAGCGACAGGAAGTCCGGCGCTTTTTAGTGATCCGGATCATTTTAATGAAAGCTGGCTTTTTCATTTGGTCCCAGTTTGACTTATTAAACCAGCCAAATTTAGCAATGTTTCCAATGTATGATTAAAGTTAAATTGAAACAATATGGATACCCGTTTCGATACCACTGCAACAAACACACAAGTCCAAGCCACACAAGATTGGGAAATGTCTTGTGCTTTTAATCACGCGCAGACTCCTGGACACAGTCTCCAACTGTGCCGATGCTTTTGTGCAATTTAAACCGTGTCCCCTCCTCTTCTCTACGTGTGTTTGTAAGAGACATAAGCGAAACTTAAACGCCAAAAGAACTTGAAACACGTCAGTATTTGAACGGACGAGCTGCTCTCCTTCTGACTGAAAATCTGTAGCTGTTTATAAAGCTTGGACATTTTTCAATACTTTTTAAAATGGAGATTGTTTTGTTTAAAAAAAAAGTGGTATCGTAAAATTGGACAACCTTAAGCACAAAGAGACCTGGGTACATTTGTTTAAGAATATGTTTGTGACGAGGATTGTGCAATAGAGGATTTTAATGAGCTCTTTCTCTTGTTTAGGAAATAATAACAACGTGAAGAGGGAACAGGTGCATGTAGGAGTGAATACAAAATGGCAAAAGTAGAATAATCGATGTCATACCCAGGGACATGAGACCAAATATGTACAGTAACATCTCAAAGCGTTCACATGCAGGTTGTTCTTATGGTAACAACACGGCTGTCAAGTCTAAAGAGTTTCATCCGGTTTATTGATTCAGTTCTTCTGGTTTATTGCTTATCGATCCGACACACATCGAGAAATGTCAGATAAAAAGAGTCGAGGTGTTATATTGGCTGCTGGAGCAACATCGACTTTAGTTTGACACAGAGAGAATTATTCTCTTGATATTTAAGGCACATCACATTCAGCCCTCTGCTTTATTGTGACTGAACAAAGTCGTCCCCGCTGCACGCTGACACAGAGCAGATGCAGCATTAACGCAGCCAAGGTCAGAGGTTAAACTCCTCCTGAAACCATGCAGACTGAACATTAATGCACTCGCCTCACAGTGCAGCGACAGTAGCAAGCTCAACCCTGACCCCTTTAAGAGAAAACTCCCACAATCCCTCGCTCTGACCGCTGCCCAACCCGTCTCTTTCTAACCTGCTCTCTCTTTAATCACCTCTTGCATCGGTATGCCATGGCATTTCTGTAATGCCGCTGACATGCGCCACCTGGTGGACATGTTAGCCTCTGCAGCTTTGCTTATATGTTTACAAAACTGTACTGATACCAGAATGTTTGTTTATCCTGAAAACGGGCGGGGAGAGGGTTATGATTCATCAAAGAATGGTTGTTTTTTTCTGTGGGGAGGTTGGGGGAGGATCACAAACAGGTAAGGTCAATGTGTGGGATGACTTGTGAGAAATGGTCGGGATATCAGGATAAACATCTGAGATGCAACGCCTCATGCCGCCTGCAGGAGGCAGCAGAGAGCCAACAGTCACTAACATGAGCATGGGTAGCTAGTAGTGGCTACGCTAACGTTGTAGCAGCATGGGTAGTTCTTGTGCTACAACTGAGGTAGAGTTTGTTTTGTTTCTGTTCTGTTATGGTGTGGTACCACCCTCTAACTACTCCGTCAGTAGTTATGTTCACTTGTAAGGCTACAGCAGCTTAGACGTCTCCTTAATGACCCTTTAATATCACCCAAATACCTTTTGTCATCACCCTACAAGAAAATAAACCTCTAAAAGTATCATAAAAACATCCATCATCCCCTCTTAACCACATGTCTAAAATTGTCACTTTCTAACTCAACACCACCAAAGTATCATAACCCCCCAACCATCACTCATCCTCTGGACTGAAGAGTTGTAAATGTTTTAAAGGTTTGTTTTTGCAAGTGCAGTTTGGTTTTCCACCACAACTATGAAGCAGTGCTGCGATAGACAGCTCACAGTTCTGTTTGTTTCTTGCACTTGGATCCAAAATGCAGACGCCGAGCAAAACTAAAAACACATTCATAGCGCTGATTCCATGATAATCCACAGGAGAGGAGAGGAGAGGAGAGGAGAGGAGAGGAGAGGAGAGGAGAGGAGAGGAGAGGAGAGGTGGGGATGGATGAGGAGAGGAGAGGAGAGGAGAGGAGAGGAGAGGAGAGGAGAGGAGAGGAGAGGAGAGGAGAGGAGAGGAGAGGAGAGGAGAGGAGAGGAGAGGAGAGGATGGATGAGGAGAGGAGAGGAGGGGATGGATGAGGAGAGGATGGATGAGGAGAGGAGAGGAGGGGATGGATGAGGAGAGGAGAGGAGAGGAGAGGATGGATGAGGAGAGGATGGATGAGGAGAGGAGAGGAGGGGATGGATGAGGAGAGGAGGGGATGGATGAGGAGAGGAGAGGAGAGGAGAGGAGAGGAGAGGAGAGGAGAGGAGAGGAGAGGAGAGGAGAGGAGAGGAGAGGTCGTCCTGTTCCTGAACTTTCTCTATACAAAACTGTATTTAACCTGACCTGAAGTCACAATTGATTTCTTTGCATGGAAGTTCAGTTGTTAAGAAAACAGGATTTGGAGTTATTTCTGACTGACAACCTCTCTTGGCATCAAGTGCATGGTCCAAATGTGACATGTCTGCCCTCTATTCTAACAGAAGAGCAAACCGAAGACTATTCCAACTACTGTTCAGTCCAGATCTTTTTTCTAACACGTTCCAACCACATTCAAAACTCACTTTGCCGTAAACAACAGACCTCCTGAAACCGAAACCATACCATCACTTTCCCCTGAAATAAACCCACTAATAAAGCAAACAACCTCGGTTCACTTCCCAACCCGAAGTCACGACTGGTGGAGAACCGTCACCAGAAATAACCAAACCTTCATTAACTTTAGTAACACAGGATCATATCAATGCACAACCAGAGAGTCTGTTTGAAGCCAAGCTGGGAATTACAGCTGACGTCTGAAAGGAAGTTACTCCTACTATTGCTCTCTGTCTCCAACACTCGACCTCTCTCTCTCTGTCTGTTTTATCTGTCTGCTTCTATCTCTCTCCGACCTCCTTCTAAATCTCCATGTATCGTCTTATCTATCGCTGTTCCTCCTTTTTTATCTGTCCTCTTCAATCTTCTTCTTTCTCGTCCGTCTCTCTCTCTCTCTCTCTGAGGATGCCTTGTTTGGTTTTTTGAGGAGTATAACCCTTTGCCCCATCCCCCTCCCCTCAGAAAACCATGAGCAGATACACCTGGGAGTGTAAGACCAAAGAGGAGTCCGACTGTGAGGTAAGACCAAAATCCCCAAATGTCAGATAGCCCCGCCCCCACCCCCCCTTCTCTCTCACCTTCCCAGACAGCTCTCTCATTGTTACTGTGGCCCTGTCAATCACCCTCTCTCTACTCGTCACTGGATCAATCCAAGTCTCGACCCCTCCCACCAAATAAAGAAACTGAAATAAAACATTGACTAAAAACACGACGAGAGAAAGAGTTTAACACATCACCTGTTAGTGGACTTAAGCGTGTATTCCCAACAAAGCACTCCAAACACCTTAAAGCAGTCAAAACCAGGGGATTTACTTTCCAGACATACGTCAGGTCAACAAACGACTAAAGTAACAAAACAAGAGAACACGAAACATCCCTCTGAGTGGCTCCAAGTGCCTTCAGAAGTCAACACTGGGATCTTAAGTAATGAGGCCAGGTGTATCTGATCTGCAATCAGTAGCTTCACCTGGACAGAGCAGGAGACAAGAGACAAACAGCACAGGATCAACATGCAGTCATCATCAACATATCTTCATGTATACCTCACTTTAAAGGACAGGTTCAGAGTTTTTGATACAGAGTGATGTCACTTGAATTTTTGGGGATAAGGACATGTTTGAAAATAAAGTAAATCAGGTCACTTTGACCTCTGAAGCACACTCTTTCTCTGCTGCAGGCATCAGGGACTGGAGGCGACATTATCTGCTAGTTACATAACACTCCTCTGCTTACACTCCTACTCCTAACAGAGCAGTGGAGTACTTTCTCAGTACGACATTCACTCGCCCACTTAGGCATGGAAATTGTAAGAGATGGGGGGAGAAGCATCACAAAGCAAACTGCATCATAAAGCTCAGCTGAAGCTTGTGTCACTGTCCCGATCTAAATGATGAACCGGGCGTGGTCTAAAGTGCATCATGCAAATGCATCGAGGGAGTGTCGAGATTTTAGCTTAACATTTGCTAGTTTGTATTTTAATCGTAAGCGTAAAATGAAAGATCAAAATCCACAGCTTTAAAAAGAAAGGGCACCGTAACCTTGGGCTTTGATTTGGCGAGCTGGAGAAGTAACTCATTTGCAACAGCTGTTTCGTGCAGTGTGCATTGCTTTGCACGTCTGTCTGCTGTCGGATCCTCCAGGCGTTTGCTCATATGTGCATTTATGAATACACTAATAAGAAAGGCTGAACCCGACATTCAATGTGATGTTTCCAGGAAAGAATTAATTTCATATTCTTTGCGAATTTGCCATCCTTATGAACCTGTGCCTGTGTCCAGGAGCTGCAACATGTCACCCAAAAAGAACAGAGGTATTGTGCGTTTGCCCCTGCAGAGATAAAACCATAAAAGATGTGTGAAATCCCTCGTTCACACATAATAAATAGAAGGTACCTGGAGGTGAAAACAAAACCAACTCATAAACTGTGCTCCTGCAGCGAGTCACTGTTGACCTTGAGAGGACTTAAATGCCCAGACTATTTAAAAAAAAAAGGACAAATTAAAGCGTAAATGCAAACACAGAGCAAATAATTGTGTCAAGAAAAAACATCTACATTCTAATAACGAGCAGCACACATGCGTGCCCGTCATATCTGAACTAAAAAACACACAAAGTGGAACGTGTCCCTGCAGTGACAGGATGACTGTGTGTCATTCACTGCAGAGTGAACCCTCGTGTCCTCAATCCTCCCTTCACAGTCATTTAACAGAGTCCAGACACAGTTTGCTCTGCAGAAAACGCTGAGATCAAATTGTTTTTTTTTCGTCAATACTAAATTAATTCGACACGGTCGAATGAATTGACCGTCCAGACATGACCGTAATTTATCAGAAAATGTAATTTCCATCGACTGTGTGCGCTCTCAAGCCGACAGAAGAGAACTGAGCCGACCTTAAAGTCCAAAATCTGCAGGCGAGCAGCAGAGTTGTAAAAAAAGAATACATTTCCCCTTTAAACAGCTCTTCTCGCCTTCATATTCCTCTGCACTTCACACAAACACAATCAGACCTGACACAAACACTCACACCTGAGCAAGCACAAATATATGCTCAGGGAGAAGAGCCAGTGGGTAAACACAAACAAAGCTCAAACACGTATGCACACACACACACACACACACACACACACACACACACACACACACACACACACACACACACACACACGAGTCTTGCAGAGAGCAGCACAGGCAGGCGAATGTACTCTTTACACTGGACAATAAATACCCTTTGCAAATTTTCAACATTTTATGGCGCCAAGCAGAAAAAAAATGACCAGACTCACTGACTGTCAAAGCACATAGATTTAAACCTCCTACATGATCTGCAGTGAAAGAGCTGAAGAGAATCACTGGACCGGGTTGCACCAGCTCTGCGTTCAAACGTAGCCTTTTTGAACCTTCTTGAAAGTTCTTGGCTAACGACCGAGTTTGCGCTCCACTAACATTTAACTGCAAATGTCCACCTACTTCTAGCTTGCCGCAGTCCTCCAGCGCCATGCACAACAGTGCCATTCGCTCCCTCTCTTGTTAATGTGCTTATTTCCACAGCACGCGCTGCACATCTCGTTTTAAATATACAATTAAATAAGCAACACTTTAGGCCTGTCCCCCACTGTCTGCATTAATGTGACCTTATAACCATATTACACATGTCCAATACAGCAGGCACTCACACTGAAGGCCCAGTGTGTCAGACCAGCGACAAAACAAAGGACGTCTTTAAACATTTGAAGATTGACCGAACTCTCCTGATCATAATAATCCACCAATAACGAGTCTCTGTGATTTAAATCCAGTGAAAGATTTGGTTACATCCATAACGATCCACGAAACTGTTCATAAAACTTCCACTGACCTTTTGATTACACCTCATAACAGCCAATCAGAGCCTTTGTTGAAAGGAGGGGCCTCCCCTGTTCTGGCGGCTAATTGCACGCTCCTATGCCGATGACCGATATCTCTTGTAGCAAATGAAATTGTCCAAACATGGATCTGCTGCTTCTATCAATACATGGGGGTGATTTCTTCACGCTCACACTAAGGAGAGTGATTTAAAGTACAAGTGGTTTCCAGCACTTCATTAAAAGTATTAATAAGGTGATATGTATACCAATAGAGCAGGGCTATTCAACTATATTGTTCAGGGGGCCACATTTTAAGAAAGCTAAGGATCCAGGGGCCAGGCAAGCAAGCCCACCACAGCGTTACAGTGTGCGAAAGCGTTTTTTTCCATCAACAACACAAGCTTGTGATAGGCTGCATTCACAGGACCAAAGATGTTCTATTAAACGGGAGCGCTCTGCTGTTTTTTTAACACTTCACTGTGGCAACAATGACAGTCATTCACAAGTTTCCCCCCTTTTTTTCATTTATTTATTTTTAAATTGGAAATGGAAATGATCGGCAGGCCAGTCTGATGTCAACCGCGGGCCAAAGTTGGCCCCTGGGCCACAAGTTGAATAGGCCTGCAATAGAGTCTCTGAGTCATGAAGTATTTGGAGAAAACAGACAACTCTATGTAAAATTAGACATTAGACACCCCCATAGAGCTGGAATGGAACGATCCTTGTTCTCGACTTTGAGACTGGCAGTCGACTGAGGCTCTGTCGAACGATTCGTCGAGTACTCGGCTATATGGGGTCCCACCTACAACACTATGTTCATTTCTCTGCACCAAGTATAAGAACACAATGCGTCTTCATTTCCCATAAACCCAATCACTGCTTGCAGAGAAGGATGTATATTTCACTCTAAAAGCCACTACATGTGGGATTTTCATTTTTCTACTTTCTTATAATGGTAGTGCGTGGTTTCAGTGCATTCAACAGACACGCCTGCAGCATCCCGGAGCAGTGATAAGTGTTTAAAAGTTTACCGATGCAAGAGTTTCTTTAATCACAATAACAAATGTACATCTAGAGGTTTACGACTTAAAGGCTTCTGATGTGACCCTGAAACATTTTGTTTCACCAAACTTACACCCCACCCCTTCGTACGCCGGCTCAAAGACAAAAGGACATTAGGAACTGTCCGTGTGCCTCCATCATCATCATCTCCATCATCATCGAACCCTGTTTATCTCTGTTCCCGCTTCCCCCCAAAAAATGACACCCGCTCTAAAGTCCTCGTGACTCCGTGCCTCCCACCCACTGCCCACCCAACACCCCCTGCTCCACAAATGAACCACAGTGATATCCAACAAACAAAAACTTTTCCCAGTTTCACGCTGACGGGAGGACAGAGGGCCCCTACCCCGTTACCATGGAAGTGACGTATCCACACGTCCTGCCTGAAGTTACTATCTAGGCCAGCAGCCAGCGGGTAAATGCTCTCACTGCTCTTCCTTTCTAAAAAAAAAAAGTTCCATTGATTCTAACATCCACTTAGGGTGTGGTTGTAAATGGCATCAGCCTCCGGATCAGGAATATGATGTGTGTGTGAGTGAGTGTGTGTGTGTGTGTGTGTGTGTGTGTGTGTGTGTAAAACAAAGAGAGGCAGACGGACGCCCCAGGATGCCGGGGCGCAGCAGGGTCGATGATGCCATGCAGTATTAATGGGGGATAAGAGGCTGGAAAAACAGAGCTAAAATGGACTCCGCAATCAATTTATTCCCCTCTCTGACCTTAATTAAGTTCACATGAGTTGAATTAAAACCTTTAAAACACGTTGATGTTTCCCCCCCCCCCCCTCCCCAGCGACTGCTTGGGTACGTATGACGGTGGTACCCACAGATTAAAGGCCGGGGCGGAGACTTTGATCTGCCTGTTTTGTTTAATTTTGTGACATTAAATGCAAAGTGGAGGTGAAGCAGGAGGTGATTCTGCATGAGCGATTATTACTCGGGGTGCATATTTTAAAACTCTTCTTGCATGTGGATGTGCATGTGCTTCCTGGGTTGCCTGAAAGGGGGGGGGGGGGTCGTCGCTCATGCAGCTCACCTCACCGCCTGCTGAACCAAACACAACATGCCAGCCGAGCATGATGATTATCAGACAGCAGAGCCTCCTGAAATGGCCGCTGCAGAGTCTGGTTTCCCTCAAAGTAACAAAACAAAAGCTGCACTTTATCTTGTTTTGAACATTTGATGGTATTTTTCCTGCACTTGGGAAGTCTCTAAAGAATCATACCATGCCGTGATTTAAAAGGATTAGCCCTTTTCTTTCAGATCAAATGTGCAAAGCTGCTAAACTGAATGTTTTATTTTAACCACAATGCTTAAACATCGGTTTTGATCATTTCTGTTCGATGTGATCTCCTGACTCTTAAAGTTTAAGTTGAGTTATTCATCACAAAAAACGTCATGGTGCAGAAATCGTCCAATTAATCGAAGGTTTAAGAGTCACAACATACAGAAATGAATGAAAACCGAGAGCTGCTCTGTAAAAGTCTGATGCCATAAAGCAAGCCTAAAGAAAGGGTAAGAAAAAAGTGCGTCCTGAAGGTTTGTAGTGAAGGTGCGGTTCTTTAAAGCATGAAGGTGAAACTCGATCAGAGTGCATGGTACCAAAGACAAACTCGAAGCCCCTCAGTTCTCAAAAGCTGAGAGTCCATCTTTGTTTCTTCAATGCAATCGGCAGACTGGAACATCAATATTGGATAGTTCTGCAAAGCACCAGATTACGTCCTATGCTAACGTTTTCTGCACATAGCGAAAAACAGAAACAGGTTCAGAATCAGAAAATCTGTTGTGGATATGGAGCAGTACAGTGAGGATTATGCGACAAAACACTAAGAAATGTTTAAAGTAAAATGTGGTCAGGTATTAAACAATCAGTATGTTTACATGCAAAGTTAATCAGAGCTACGTTATTAGCTTGATAAGTCGTTTAATTGGACTGCTGTGTTTGTCCCAGTGAAGAAGCACCAAAGGAGAATCGATTTATTGGCAAAGTATGTCCAACTCCGCTACAGCAGGTGGCGATATGCCTCCTTCCAGCGTGTTACTATTGAACCTTCTTCCAGTTCACCTGTTATGTCACACACCAAACAATCGACAAACAAGTGAAAAAACAAGCGGCTAACTGGTTGAATGTCTTAACGGTGAAAGCAAGCGGTGAAACTGTAGATGTGACGTGTGGTGCAAAACTGTCCAATATGGTTGTATTTCCTTGCCTTAAACAGAGATGAATACGTCTTTGAAATCATCCAGGTCTTGTGTCGGTTAGATTTTGCAAAAAGAGCTTTAAAAGATTTTTTTTTTTTGATTCCAACCAATTGGCCGGCTCAAAATCGCTATTAAACATGACACTGTGAACTCTTGTGGTGGTTCTAACTGTGCTCTCTGCTCCCTACCCTCCACCTCCACCCCTCCCTGGGTAGGATGATCCTAACTCCCAGAACAAGCTGGAGGACCCGGTGAAGGCCCCGCCCAAGGAGGACGACTCCCTCAACATCCACAACTCTCTGACCCCCAAACACGAGAACCACAAGGTCCTGGGCGAGGAGAACTCCTCGGAGGTAAACTCACTGCAGAACAACATGATGTGAAAACACAAAACAAAACGACCCCAGCAACCTGGCAACACGACAACGAAAAAACGTCAAGGTGCGCCGGCGACAGAAGCCCCCGAAACCCCCTCCCTGCTCTCTGCTGTTTCGCTGCAGAGTGCGCCTAACCGGTCAACCAACAACCAACAAACCAGCCTGTCAACAAACCAGCCAACCAACCCAGTCTGCAACCGTCTCCGACACGGCAACACTGCCACCGAGCGGCCTCTACCGCTGCAAAAAAACGTACACCACCACCACCGCCGCCACCACTGCCCCAGCTGAGAGTAAAACCCTCCACCAGCCTCACCCTGCCGCCGCCCTGCAAACCCCTCCCCCTTTTCCTCTTTGACATCCAATCACATCCCTGTTTCGCAGCCCCGCCCCCTTGTTGCTGTCACTCTACTCTCCCTTATCTCTCTTCCTTGCACACACACACACACACACATCGACACACATAAGAAGCATACACATACAGTGAAAAGAAGAAGACATAAACACGCTTATATGTAGACACACACACACAAACACCTTCCCCTGCCTGCATTGGTGTATTTTGTAAAAAGAAAGAAATCATTACAGAAGTTTAAAACGTACGTAAAACGTCATTGTAAAAAAAAAAATAAGATAAAGCTACTGAGAGGTTTTGATGTTTGTCTGACTAATCCAGTGAGTATGTATAAATATTGGAGAAAAAAATTTGCTTGGATTGATTTAAAAAAAACAAAAAAACAAGAAGAAGAAGAAGCAACACAATGTGTCTTGGTTTTCATTGATGTGATTTCTAATCCTTTGATGTACTTGTTTTTTGTTCTTTTTTTGTACTTTTTTGGGACTTCGAACAGAGAATAAAACAAACAAGATTCAGACAGTTGTTGAAATAAACCTTTTTAACATGATCTCTGTGGATCCGGCGTGTTCCTCTGTGTCGTGTCCCCTTCCTTTTTAATCCCGAAAAAACACCGTCTGCATGGCTTCTAACATGAGCTTCTTAGATGTTTGTCATAGCTGCCCTGCTTACATGCACACAAAACAACACACAGGTACAAGTTTATTATGAACACTTTGACTACATTACAAAGTCAGTTATTATATAATCTGTTACCAGCAATGAAGAGTTTGAAGAGATTCTTACGCTATTAAAATATCAATATTTTCACATATTCCAGGGTAACAACAAATCAAGTTAATGGCCCTGTGTGTGAAGTGGAGTTAAAGATATAGACCTGTGTTCAGCCAGAATATAATGAAGGTTGTTCGTCTCGATGTGGACAGCCGCTCTAAGGAGAGAGAAATGTTCTTCACAGCGCATAGATCATGACGCAAAACACCAGGTACCAGTCTGCTGCTTCTGCATGTTTCTTCCTCCTGAGACGCCTCCCTGCTTCCAGCTGGACACACGTCACGGATGCAGACATGCACATGAAGGCGAATAATAAGAAACCTGCCTACTGCACTTACGAAGAGTGAAACATACACGTCTTCTTTAAACGTACAACCAAACCACAAGTGCAAAAACATGCATGCCTTAGAGTCCTATGAAGTGGTTTACTGCACGTTACATAACAACTCTTCTAACTAAACTTGTTGGTTGACACATCGAGTGATCGATGATTCGTCTTTTTACCAGAGGAACATTAAGTGAAACTATCTGCTGCACAAACAGATGAGTGAGACGTTAAAATCAGGGGTTGAAATTCAAAGGGTTGTGAGCACTGTTGATTTAAAACAACATCATTAAAAGGACATAAGGGCCTTTCAGAAAGGCTGCATGTGTGCTGCGCTCGCCGCGGAGTAGACCGCAGAGCAGAAGGAGAGCGCACACAGGCAAAAAGCAGCGGCGCACATTGCTAGGTGACCAAAACAAAAGTCGGCAAAATAGCTACTTTTTGGATGAACAGGATGTCTGATCTTTCTTCTTCTGAGGAGAACGACACTCGTAGATGTAAGTGAGGGGCGTGGCTTTAGAGGGAGCACAGAGGGGAGGGGGGCGGGTGTAGACGGAGCACTGAGGGAATGCTACTTTCAAAATCATGCTAGTTTTACTAAATTACCAACCCTGCCTTTAATTGCCACCAGCTGCAACATGCACGCTATGGAAGACGATTAGGGCCAATAATAAATAAATATGTATTTAAGGATCTTACATACCCTCGTGTGAATTCAACGTCCTTCTTTAAATGGACGTGTTGAAATGAAGTCCTCATATTCATCCTGCCTCCCACGTATATTTCAGCTCCTCTCTATACAACTTTTTCTTCTATTCAGGAGGCAGAGCTGACACAATAGAGCACACTCTCTCTCTCTCTCTCTCTCTCTCTCTCTCTCACACACACACACACACACACACACACACAAATGTGCACACTTACATTCATACATTCACAAAGCATCTGTCACTTTCCCATGCTCACTGCTACTCTCTCTTTCACACACACACACACACACACACACACACACACACACACACACTCACACACACACACACACACACACACACACGCACACACACACACACACACACACACACACATTCTATTCATGCAGGACTCTTAGTGATATAATGTTTTAGTATCCCTGACCAGCAAGGGTGACGATGTTCAACCATTGAGTCAGCTAGTCGTGCACATCCCTAATATTTGCACAGACGCTGTCACCATTACGGAAGTTTCCTCGTGCAACGTCGCCCCCTTAACCATCCTCCCCTCCTCCCCTTACACCATTGGAAGACTTTGAGTTGTGAGAGCCAGAGCCAGTTATTTCTGGGCCTTTTTGCCTTTATTAGATCGGACAGCTGAAGGACAGGAGGAGAGAGCGGGGGACAACATGTAGCAAAGGGTTAAGATCAGATTCAAACCCTAGGCCGCCGCGATGAAGACCGGAGCCTCCTCACATTAGGTGCACGACACAACTGCCAGGTCATCCAGCGCCCCGGGCTGCCACCTTTTGATTTCAGCTTGGAGTAAATCTTTTTTTTCGGGGTTTGGGTTAAAGAAGAAGTAGTATCTACTTATCTTAATTAACTGCCGTCCTTCTACTCCTCCTTCTCTTTTGGAAACCTCAGTTTTTTCCCGGGTGGTCGACCACAAAATCATTGTGATTGGCTGCTCCACAGGCACTTAATCATGATGACTTCTTATTGCAAGCATTCTATTGAAAATGTAAACCAGAGACTGTACGTTTCAAAGAGATGATGAGGATGACTGCTGCGTTCGCAGGCGATCTGTCAAAAGCCGAAGTCGTAGCCTTGTGTACTCAGCGCCCCAGCCATCGACTGACTAAGGAGTAAACAAAAACAAGTTATCATGAGAAAGGGCGAGTGTGGGGTGAGAGCGTGAGACTTGTGACATATGCGTGAGTCTTTCGCTCAATGCGTGGCAGCCCTGAAGAGCGCTTCCTATACGGATAACCTCCCGCTGTAATGTGCATGTGCATGAAAGAAAAGTTCCTGAAAATATCAGAGCGTTAACGTCCAAGTGTCAAACTACAGCTTTTGATTTTCACCTTAAAAAACTCATTAGCCACGTTATTTTTTGTCTGGGGTGGACATTTTCTTTTTAAAGTGTAATCTTATAAATCTCTGGATTGGTTTCCATAGGGATAGGGGTGCAACATCAATACACACACTCGCTCTTTCATGTGACAAACAACCCTGAACGGGTCTCCGAAGAGGCCACGGCGTTGCCAACTCTTTGTCGGGTCCTCCTTTGGATCACTGAGAGAGTAACGGGTTAAACAGCGTTATTGTGGCGGATCCTTCCCAGGGTGGGGGGAGGTCTGGGCCCACTTCTCTTTCTTCAAATAAATAAAGAGAGGGGGTAAGAGAGCATTTCAGACCCCAGAAAGCAGAAGAAAAGAAGAAACAGCAGTGGGCACGTCACAAAAACAGCAACAGCAGTGATTATCAGCCTCTTTAATTCCTGTCAGACTCTTTCGTACACACAGATACACGCGCACACACACACAGAGACTTGTGAAAGTTGGCACAGGCAGCAGTACATGACTGCACATGCTCAAACACCTACACACAGACACTAGAAGAGGGAGGCTAAGAGTACCAGTGGACGCCATGGCAACAAGTGGGTATAACGCTACCAACAGCGAGAAGTGAAGCAGGCTGGGGGAGGAACCGTCATCCTCTGAGAGCAACACTTTATGTTCTTGTTTCTGAAGGAAGAAAAGTTCTTTTTGAATTGATTTCAATGAAAGCGATGATCAAATTCAACAGAATACACAAAATAATGCTGTAACTCCTGCTGATTCTCTAATTTGGGCTTTTAAATGCTCAGTATGATAACATTTAGACAGCTTTAGGTTTGTTTAAATCACATTAAAGTCAACATTATAGAAATGTTACATGTATCAGAGATGTAGGGCGGACCCGGGCCCGGCTCAGAGTACACTTGACCCCAAAGTCCCGTTCATTTGATCAGTGTGAACACAAACATACCGTATTCGGGTACTGTGCCTGAGTCGGCTTGAGGTGGTCTCAGGCACGATTCATGTGTACTCGAGTACGGTCAGCGGGAGATGTGAACGATGTGATCCTTGCACAGTATGCACGAAGGGAAAAGTGAGCTTCATAATGCTAATCTAAAACAGAGAGACATGTCAATAGAAACATCTCTTTAGTGCATGTGGCTAAAAACCAAATCAATGATGACAAAGAGGGCTAAGAGGTCACCTAACAGAGCTTTACTCTGCTTAGAAGTGCTTTTTCACCTGGTCATGTTTTTATGGTTTATCCCTACAATCATATGAAAAGAGTGAAGGATGGGTTTGAGTGTGAAATCCATAATCTTCCAAATTAAAGAATCTGATGAGAAAGTTCTGCAGGCGGTGTTTAAGGGGTACGCTCCGGTTTTCAAAAACTAAGCCAATGCAAAAGTGCACAAATCAGCTGTTCCTCGAATGTCCACTTGAGGCTGGCATCAAAAGCCAAGGAATCCCCATTACGGTCCCGTAATTAACTGCCTGAAGTTACAGCAGAAATGAACATGTTAAAAGCATGACATGAAAAACGTTTACGGGGGTGGGCGGCGGGGGGATTTATATCTCACCCATTTTGACACTTTCATGGAAATAGGTTAAAAGAACACAGCTGTGAAATACTTAAACATTAATTATGGAAACGTTATAAAGACGATTGTTAGATCACAAAGAGGACCAATTTTAACCAACGTCCTGGATATCGGCACCATAACACCGGATCCCTCTGAGTTAAGCAACCAGTGGTTGATCTGTGTTAATCACAGCTGTAAAAGGACGCATTAACCCCGTTTTAAGTGTGTGTGTGTGTGTGTGTGTGTGTGTGTGTGTGTGCGTGCGTGCGTGTGTTTGTGTGTCTGATGACCTTCCAAACATTTCAACTCAATCCCTCTCTTCCCCTCACTTTCTCTCTTTCACTCGCACTTATCTGCTGCTGGCGGCAATTTCATGCATCTTCAGACAGAGAGAGCGATGTTGCCATGGAAACCCTCTCCGATGCTACAGTCTCAGCAAACGAGCTCTAAACTCAGTGACCTCCTGGTTCCTCTGCCGTCACACACACAACAAACAAACACATCTAAGGGCTGCACGAGGCAGATTAAGATTCTCTTCTGCAGCTTTACAGTCATCCGGTGCTAAAGTGTCGCCGATCAGAGCATTAACACGACTCTTCACTTCACATCAGGTTCAATCTCTCCAGACGACCCTAATCCTCCCCTCCACAGCTGTCCAGCTGTCACTTACAGTTGTCTCGCTGCACACACGCGCGCGCACAAACACGAGCATTGTCCTCCTCATGACACCCAACAGATTTTAGTTTCTTGACTTCACATCAGCAAAGATTGTAAATACTGACAATATTCATTTTGCCTTCTTACTTTATGGCTTCAGTAGATGACAGTAAGGATAATGAGAGAATGCATGCGTATGATCGTTATCATCCTCCACTTAATTCTCACAGTCGCTCCTTTTCTCTGATTGCACATTTATATTCGTTAAAAGAGGGGCTGTCAAAAGTTGTGTCAAAGGTTGCAAACATGTTTACGCATATACTGATCAGCAACTGATAAGTCTGCCTCTCAAAGCAGGGGGCGCTGGAGTCCCATCGATGGCGGTCTCCATGCTGGAAATGCTGTCTCAGCCTAACTTTGAGTCAACCTAACGACAGGCTGAGAGCTGGAGCTGAGGCGGGTTTTAAGCCTCCTGACAAACCGTTACACCGCGCCCACCTGTCAATCAGGTCAGCTACACGCCTTATTGTGAATAACTCTTATCCTTCATCACATCAAAACAAAACGGATGAGCCGATCGAGACATGAGCTAATCAGACCTATTGTGTTTGTTTGCTGCTATTTTGAATGGGTGTGTATGTGATTTCTGCAGCGGGCCTCAAGTGGACCCTCGACAAACTGCAGGTTGGAACCTGCTGGTGTAATCTTCAACGTCACCAGCATCTGATGAATTTAGGATAAATTAGCGGAAAGATACGAAAATGTCGAGGTAGGACTAAACTCAAAGCACAGATACTAAAGCAAAGCAGAGTACTGAGTAATATGCAAGCACTTCAAAGTTAAACCACACAGTGCTGTCAGTGTCTTAGCTTACTTTCATTTTCATTTCATCCAAGTGATGCCTCCCTGCTCTTATTGCAGCTGGACTTGAAGGAGACAGACAAAGAGCCCGCTGGGGTATAAAATGTGCATGGAAGGTATTAAGGGGAAAAGGAAAGGAAATAGGAAACAGAGAACATGGTGGAGGCATGTCAAGATTTTCTTTTTTTCCCCTCTGCTGTTCCGAGTCAAACCTGCTGGGACTTGGGATTCATCAGCAGCCTGTGATTGGCTGATGCTGTGGTGGAATGATGGTGTTAGGATCTCGAAGGGGCCGCCGTGATTGGCTGATGCAGGCGCACACACATGCACGATGGAGCCACACACTTGAAACACGCACACACACACACACACACACACACACACACACACACACACACATACACAAAGTCATGCATGTATGTATGTGTGCAAAAACACACGAATAAAAACTGTTTAATTAAAACAAAACATGCCAACTGGATTTGAAAGCATGCACATAAAACACACAGTGACACATGAATTCACACAGAAAACTGCACCGTGCTCTTAATTTAGAATCACATGCATGCACGCACACATGCACACAGTGCGCCTTACAAAGCCGCCTGAAAAGAAGGGATTGAAACCCAAAGGAAAGAGGAGAGAAGCGAGGGGGGGTAAAGTCTAAATGAATCGTTCTGGCACCGTCTAGTTTACTAATGAGGCTCTGAGGAATGCCGATGATCAGAACAGGACCCTTTGGCTTCTTTTCTGATGGAAATGCAGCGATATATTAACTGTCTAAAGCAGAGCAAACCCCCCCATGCTCCCTTTCTCCGTACTGAGCTACGTGTTGAATGAGCGACTGGTTTGGCAGGAGGGCAGTTTGATGGCAGCGACTTCAGAGAGCTGAGAGTGATGTCACCCAACTGTTCGCCGCAGGGAAGGCTGATGGAGAGGACGATGATGAAGCTGCTCGACTAAATAAATAATTGAATAGTTGTTTTATGTGGTCAGAGAAAAAGTAAATCTTTGCTTGAAGTGATATGTCTCCAGCCTGCTCATCCTGACAGTTACCCGTTCTGTGTTTGCAAAAATGTGGCCACATAGTTCATCTGTGTAAACAAGCTACCCCTACATGCATTAATTCTCTGGTGACGCCCACTCATCTTGAAACTGGGGTGCGTTCCACATGCAACCAAAAGTTAGCATTGAACTATTTCCATAATTTAGCTAAACCTCCTTCACACGTGCACTCCTGCACACTGAAATCTGCCTGACTTGCCTGTTCACATAATTTCAGAGCCCCGCGAAGCTCAGACCAAAATGTTCTTTTCTCATTTGTCATTGCTGGTGTAGGTATTTGTACCAGTTTGCTAACTTACTCAGGAGACAAATTTACCTCAGGGGACATGAAGTAGATCGTATCATATTGTTTCTTATGTCACAAGTTCATGTCGTTCTGTATCGTGTCATATATTGTATTGAGTTGTCATTAAGTTTAGATTGTTGTGATCGTATTGTATCACATCTTATCGCATTGTGTCACATTGTGTCGTATCATATAAGTTTGGATCGTTATGATTGTGTAACGGCGCTTCTTGCGTGATGTTAGTTATCTTGCCGTTAACTATAACACTACAAATAATACATTAAATATATATATTCGGGTGTGGGTAAGAAAGAGCACGGGGACAACTTCTGCTGTGCGTCTCATACTTTTTTTTAATCACCCTCCGTAGCCAGCATGTCATCAGAGCGCACCACCACCGTAACCATGGCAACCTTAAAGGCAAAGTGCCTCACAGCAAACAGCCACTCTTGCAATGATATGCAAAGCACAAAACGTAAACACAAATGATGATGATCCATAACATAAAACTTAAAGAAAATAAATCTCATCCTAATCTTACATACTTCCCTTTGTTCAGATGAAATGTCCTCATTTCAAGGTAACGAAAAATAAATCTCATCTCCAAAATCATGACACAAAATTTGTGTAATACCAAGAACAATTATAACACTCGGGTGACAGTAAACAGGTCAAGAAATTCTGCAACAAACATTGATTTCCTTTTCCTTGTCATCGTTTTAAACACTTACATACATGTCCATAAACAGTCCATATCTGTTTTGTCACAGCAAAAGTCGCTGTGGTTTTCGAACAAACCGACCCGAGCGAGTTTGTGGTGGGTCACCAGAATGTGTCCCAGCAGGCACTGCAGGATCATGAGAAGTCTGTTGTGGCTGAGCACGTGAGACCCGACCTGAAGGTCTCCGTAGCAGGGGAACAGAGAGGCAGGCAGGGGCAGGAGCCTGTCCAGTGTCTGTGTCAGGGACAGAGTACAAGGGGAGTGAACCAGATAAAGAAGTATACCTGGGGAGAGTGTCCAGAGGCCTTTTAGGAACTGTCCAGGTGTTTGGTACTGAAGACATATCCCAAGTAGACCTGTAAGGTTTTAATCGATCATAGTGAACCACTTTAGATCCAACTTGAGGATGTCTTAAATCCACAAGGTTGTATGTGAGTCCCTTGTTGTCTGTTGACACAACTTTGTAAGGTCCTGTCCAGTTAGGGTCAAGTTTCTTTCTCTGTGTAGTAGGATCGTTCATCCAAACAAAGTCTCCAACTTCATAAGGTTTAAACTTGACATGTTTGTTGAAGTAGTACTCACGTTTGAGTCTCTGATCCTCACGATGAGAACGAACAAACTGAAAAACTGTGTCGAGCCGTTTCACCAGTTCAGAGCCATAGTTCTGTGGAGTCTGTGATACATAAGGCGTAGAAAGAGTCACATTAGCTGGAATACGAGGTTCCCTACCATGAGCAAGAAAATAGGGAGAGTATCCAATGCTAGAATGTGGAGTTGAGTTATAGGAGAGAACCACTGCTGGCAAATAGTGATCCCATTCACCATCATTATCATGTAAGAGTCTAGCCAACTGTTCTTTAAGAGTTTTGTTAAATCTTTCAACCATACCATTTCCACGAGGGTGATAAGGTGTGGTTCTTTTCTTTTTGATGTTAAGTCTCTGACATATGGTTTGAATAATTTCAGATTCATATTGTCTTCCCTGATCTGAAAATAGTTCTTCTGGAACTCCATGTTCAGGAATGTATCTCTCACAAAGAAGTTTTCCTACAGTTGTCGCTTTCTGATCTGACATAGGAAAAGCATTTACATACTTTGTAAAATGATCTTGCACTACAAGTACATATTTATGACCTTGTGAGGTGAGTGGGAGCTCAGTAATATCTGTGCACACAAACTGAAATGGTCTTTCTGCTTGTATGGATTTTAAAGGAGCTCTATGTTGTGGTACAGGTTTTCTGAAAGCTTCACATGCTTGACACGTATCACAAAAGTTATCAACATCAGATCGCATGCTTGGCCAATAACACACATTTAGAGCTTTCTTTAATGTGCGTTCAGCACTGTAATGACCAGAGCACGGATTACCGTGGAGAATGTCCAAAGTTTCTGCAACAAGTGAAGAGGGAATAAGCACTTGATACACTATTGGCTTTCCTGGTGCAGTGTGAGCTTGTCTACAGAGTAAGTCATTAAACATTACAAGTTTAGGAAACTGCCACCAGAGCTTTCTTTGCATTTTCCCTTTAACATGTCTGAGATAAGGTCTTTTGTTTTCTTGTACCCATTTGTACACTTCTGAGAGAATAGGGTCGTTAAGCTGTTCAGCTAAAATGTCATTACCTTGTCTAGAAAGTGTGCTTTGTAACAAATCCATACCTGTGTTTGTTATGTGAACAACAGTTGTGTCTTTTCCTGAAGCGCAAACCTGAGCCGTTGTGCTGGCAACAGAAGCAGAAGGCTGCACTGGTAGACTGAGAAACTTCGAAACAGGAGGGGGAGTTACCAGTTTGGCAGGAGAGGAGTGGCTGTCCCGAGAATCAGGGGCTGTTTCCTCTTTGAGCATCGAGTCCTGTTTCGTGAGGGGAATCCTTGACATAGCGTCAGCATTTGTGTGTTTCTTTCCATCCTTATGAACAATCGTCCATTGATAGGGATCTAACTCCAAAGCCCAGCGACCTCGTCGTCCTGTTGGGTCAAGTGTGACATCCAGTTTTCTTAAACTGAGGAGTGGACGATGATCAGTGATGATTGTAAATGGATTACAACTTAAGTAGTGTCTGAAATGTCTGATTGACCAAACAATCGCCCAGAGTTCCTTGTCATATGTACACCACTTTTTCTCTGTGCGGGTCAGAACATGACTTGCATAAGCTATAACCCGTTCAGTGCCATTTTGAACTTGAGAAAGCACTGCACCTACTGCAAAGTTAGATGCATCAGTACTGAGAATAAATGGCTGATGAAAGTTTGGAAATGCCATTATTGGAGGGGAGGTGAGTGCATCTTTTAATGTCTCAAATGCAGCTGAGCACTCTTCTGTCCATTCAAATGTGACATGTTTCTGTGTAAGTTTGTGAAGAGGGAGAGCAATGAAGGCATACTTGTGCACAAAGCGTCTGTAATAGGAGCAAAGTCCCAGAAATGCTCGTACCTCAGTAGGTGATTTTGGAACAGGCCATTCACGTATCTTGTGACTGTTGACGGGGTCAAGTGCAAGTCCATCACGTGAAACAATGTGTCCCATATATTTCACAGCTGATTTGCAAAAGTCACATTTCTTTGGGTTAAGTTTCAAACCGGCTTGTCTGAATCTTGTAAGAATTTCTGTTAGGTTTTGTAGATGATCCTCAAAGTCACGTCCCATACAGATGATGTCATCCAGATAAATGACACACGTTGTCCAGTGAAGACCTCTTAAAACAAGCTCCATAAGTCTCTGAAAAGTCGGTGGCGAGTTTTTCAGTCCCATGGGCATTACCTTGAATTGGTAGAGACCATCACTCGTAGTAAATGCTGTCTTAGGTCTGTCTGCAGGATCCATTTCAACTTGCCAGTATCCACTTGACATGTCCATGGTGGAGAAAAACTTAGAGCCAGACAGTGCGTCTAAACTGTCATCAACTCTGGGTAGAGGATGTGCATCTGTGATGGTGACTGAGTTCAGTTTCCTGAAATCGACACAAAATCTGTAAGTGCCATCTTTCTTTTTTACCATGACAACTGGGCTGGCCCAGGGGCTTGTGCTGTCCTCAATTAGATCCTGAGCTTTGAGCTCCTCCACCTGACGACGGATTTCTGCTTTCATGGAAGGCGAAGTGAGGTAGGCTCTTTGTGAGATGGGAGTGTCACAGCTTGTTGTAATTTTATGTTTGACCAGATGTGTCCTACCAAAGTCATGTGTGTGCTGACTGAACACGTCTGAAAATGAGTTCAAAGTGTCTGTCAGTTTCTGTTGTTGTGTACCTGTGAGGTCAGGGTTAGAGCTGTCAGGTAGTAAAGTCTGTTTGGAAATCACAGGGAACTGAATGTTAACATTACAAACAGAACTTTCCATCACCCTATACTCGTCGTTGCTGCTGCCAGATGTGGCATGAAATGTTCCTATCTGTGTACCACAGTGTAACATGACTTCCTCACTGGAGGGATTAGCCACTTTAACATAGATAGAACCTTTATCAGCTGTTGCCACAGTCCATGCAAAACCTGTAGCTGAGTGATTAGTGTAATGTGGTTCAAACACACCTGCATAGTCATGTGGTATCAGTCCTTTAAGTGGTACATCCAGTTTAGCAGTGATGACCATCTCTGACATGGCTGGAACTGTAACTGTAGAAGAAACTGTGACATCAGTTAGTTTAGGGACATACTGGTGTGGGCTAACCAGCGGCACTTCTTTATCATCAACTACGAGAGTTATGTTTCGGGTATTTACAATAATGCCATTAGCAACTAGAAAATCCCAGCCCAAGATCAGTGGTTTAGTACAGTTTCTGACTACTTGCAGAGCATGAGTCATCGGTTTGTGGGCAATATTTAAATTGACTGAGATTGATCCAACTGAGTCCAGAGGGTCACCTGTGACACCAGTGAGAGGTACGTATTGTTTTGCAACAGGCTTTTTGTGAAGAGCAGGTGTAGACATTCTAAAATCTTCACTGATAACTGAAATGTCTGCCCCAGTGTCAACAAAAGCATGTACAACAGTGTCCTCAATCACAACTGACACATATCGTTTTGACACATCTACTTCAGATAAACCGTCTCTAGTGAAGTCAGTAGATGTAATTGTATTGTCCTTTTGGGTCTGAGTAAAGTCAGTAGCTGGCAATTGACCCTCATTGTCAACTACTTGTAGTTTACCTTGTTTGAGCTGTTGTGAAAAGGAGAACTGAATCTCACATGGCCAGGACTTGGAGAGCGTTGAGAAGAATGTCTATCTCTATGGTGATCAGGAGACCGACCACGCTGTGTGTAGTCTCTGTGTGACGGGCTGTAGCCACGTGCATGGCGTTCATATGATCCAGAACGAGTGTGAGTGTCCCGTTTGTCGTAATGGTCCCTTTCATACCTTGGAGATCTGTAGGAGCTGTCACGAGCTGTGTATCGATCATAGGAACTGTCTCTGTATCGGTCTCTGTCTGAGGAATAGTATCGGCTGCGGCCTCGCTCACCATCAGGCGTGGGACTCCTCTGATGAGATCTGAAGTCGGGTGAGTATTGTGTGTCTTTTCTCCGGCGTTGCACCTCGATCTGTAGCTGTTCAACTCTGTCTGTCAGCGTCTCCAGCGTTTTCTGCATCTTCCTGAGATCATCTGAGGTGGCAGAATTTACACTGAGAGAAGTGGAAGATGTAGGAAGGTGAGAGGGTACATTAGGAGGTACAACAGGTGATACAGGGGCCTGAGAAAAACCTTGCAGAGTGTTTGAAGATGAAAACACCCTACTAGCCTGATGTGCAGTCTCAATCTGTATGGCATATTTAAGAGCAGCATCCAGTGTTGTCAGACCTTGTTCATGACAACGCAGCTGAAGGTAAGGCTCAATTCCAGCAATGAAGCGTCTGAATTTTTCTCCATCTTTCGCATTTTGTCCATATGTCGGAAAAGCTTCCTCAACTAGTCGACTTATTTCAGCAGCAAACACAGGAAGTGCCTCCCCTGGTAGGCGAGTGCGTGCATTAATATAACTCTGAAATGTTGACAGATAGGCAGTTTGTCCAAACACAGTCTTTAGTTTTTCTTTCACCGCATCATAGTCAGATTTTATGGCAGTAGATAGGCTATCCCAGTAACTAAAAGCTGCACCACCAAGACGTGTGGGCAGAATTTTAGCCATACTGTCTTCATCATAGGTAGGAGTAGCCTCAACAGCCACTTCAAAACGTCTGCACCATTTTGAAAAATCCTCTTTTCCATCTCCCATGAATATATGAGGAAAATCTCCTTTACAATATTGTGGCATAACATGTGTAGAGCCAGGAGGAGAGGGCAGTTCATTCCAAAAGTTATGACTGGTCATGTTTTATCAGCGTTACAATGGTCCTAAATATCGGTTTCAATGTTCACAATGGGCACAAAGTGTCAGTCTTTACTTATCTTTCTTAGCTCAGGCAAGCTAGGCAGATCCGCTTTGAAGTCATAGCATCGAGAGTTAACACGTGAACAACTTTACCAGGCGATGTCCCACGCAGTCAAGTTCACACACAGCGTCCTCACTGAAGGAGTGAAAATCCACGGAGAGAGCAGAAAAAGTTGTGTTCACCTCGTCAGTCTCTGTACTTTCTTGTGATGTCCTTTCTTCGTCACTTTGGCAAGGGAAAAGTCCGGTAAAGTCCGTTGTTTCCACCAGTTTCGACCAAGTCAGTAGCTTAGCCTAGCTTAGCGTTAGCTTGTTTAAGCAGGAGCAAGAGCAGGTCACGGTGAAGAGAAAAAAAAAACAAAGCTGCGTCGTCGGAGCACATGTAGCTAGCTTGTTAATTCCCCGGCAAAACTCTGCTGCAAAAAAAAATTGCAGTCCACAAACCCGCTGCCACCAGTGTAACGGCGCTTCTTGCGTGATGTTAGTTATCTTGCCGTTAACTATAACACTACAAATAATACATTAAATATATATATTCGGGTGTGGGTAAGAAAGAGCACGGGGACAACTTCTGCTGTGCGTCTCATACTTTTTTTTAATCACCCTCCGTAGCCAGCATGTCATCAGAGCGCACCACCACCGTAACCATGGCAACCTTAAAGGCAAAGTGCCTCACAGCAAACAGCCACTCTTGCAATGATATGCAAAGCACAAAACGTAAACACAAATGATGATGATCCATAACATAAAACTTAAAGAAAATAAATCTCATCCTAATCTTACAATTGTATCGTAACGCATCACATCATATAGGGTCGTGTTATATGAGTGTAGATCGTATCGTATCGTCTTGTATCATATCACATCGAAACGCATCGTGTCGCATTGTGTCGTGTCATTTAAGTTTGGATCGTATCCTATCGTGTTTTAATGCATCACATCTTATCTTGTTCTCAGGTGTACTTTGTGTTTGGTGCTAATTAGCAGTTAGCACTTTTAAGCAGGTGTAGAGTAACGATGGCACATTTAGAGGGCGCTAATGAAAAAGACATTTTACCTGAAATAGGCATGATAGCATTGTTGTTGTTAGACTGTTAGCATTACAACATTAGCGTGGAGCCCAAAGCACCAAAGTCCGCCTTGCTGAGCTTCTTGGTAGGTTTTAATTTGAACTCAGCAGAAGAAATAATAAATACAAAATCTCAGTTTCCCTGTGTTCAGGATCAGAATATAAAGTATGCTTTACATCAGTTGTCATTAACCAGCTGATATCTGCATTGTTAGGTGTCCATCGACTTGGAGATCCACCTCATGAAGCGGGCTAAGTTACGGTCTTCCAGGGGTCCTTTTGCCCGCTATGACATCTACCTCAACAGAAAGCCAAAACCCAAACCAAGAATCCCGCATCTGCCCCGTGCAAAAACTGCTAACGGCCCCAGCAGACCTAAGGGCCGAGTGCTACGGTGGGAAGATGACGTGTACCCTCGATCTCCTCCTTGCTCCATCTGCAGCCCCGTCAGCACTCGCTCGCTGCCTGCCTCCGTGATCTACGAGAGGCCCAGACCGTGGACTATGAACCCTTACACCCCCTGATGAACTGAACCTGTCCTGGATGCCATCTTGAAAATGGTTCTGTGAATGTATACATACAACTTTTTAATATTTTAAATGTACGAAACAGGATCATGGAGCATAATTTAGAGGTATTTGATGTGTTATTGTTGGAACAAACATGGAGTGTAACTCAGACAGAGAGGATGCTCTTTTGTACTTTGCTTTAGAATAACGTTAACCTCCTCTGGCAGCTGACAACAAAGCTATTGTATTTTTGTAAGGTGTCTTCAGGAGAGGAAAAAGAGTTTTTGGTGATACACATACACACTAAAAAAGCTGTTTGATAACGCACATTAAGTACGCAATAAGAATATTTTTTATAGGTAAATGTGCGACTTTTTGATCCAGTAGAAGTTTCCCTTGAGCTCCAGCATAAAACCAAAACAAACTGCTGTTTGGCCACACCTCCTCCATCCTGAAGCCTCCGATCTCCTCCAGAGACACACCTCCAACTGCCCTTCCCTTTTGTCTTAGTGCAAGTGGCAGACAAAATTGTCCTTACTCGAGCTGCAGTCACCTGTGTCCTGCATTGTTGTGTTAGCATGCTAATGTTAGCGCTCTTTAGTTAGCTCGTAGCTTCATATTGCATGTAAATTGACACAGAATGACCCTGATCTAAAAACACTTACGTGACATCCAAATAATCAGTGAGTATGTTCTTCTTCTTCTCTCTAGTCCTTGACTAAAACAGCTTTTATACACAAGGGGAGGAGCCGGCCGTCCCGTCCATGTAAACACGGCTCTGACAACAACACAGCCAGCGGGACTCGAGCTTCTTACTCATTGTAGACAGTCATGACTCAGAGAGACATTTACACAGGATAGGCCTGATGTCTGATATATTAATGTGTAACATGTCGCACATTCTTGTTTATAACAGAATAAACTGTTGTGACACTGCTGAGCCTCAGTGTCTTGCTCAGGAACACTTCAGGGACTGTGGGAGTTTCTAACCTCTCATAACCTTTGCAGAGACAGAAACATATAATTTATTTATACATTTATGTATCCGTCCAAACAAAAACAGGCAGTTTGCAAACAACAAGACAGCTCAATGCAGTCTATATAACTGTTCTCAAACGACACAGTATCCTGATCCTATTACATTTAACTCACAACACAAAGCAAAACCTATATTTGTTCTTTTCCTGCTTCTAGCTCGTCATTCTCTCCTTTTCTCAGCGGTGAATGTCTTTATCGACAGCTGCCATGATGCTGTAGCTGTGCAGTTGTCATCTCAGAAGATTGTGCCAGCTCATTTCGAGTTACGTACAGAAAAAAACGTCAGCACTGGGAATTAAAGAAAATGCTCTCTCACTAGCTCGGATGCCACAAAAGGTTGTAAGTTCATCACGTTTCCACCAGAGGTCTTCTTCAGGTGATTTTTTTTTTAATTTCTTCTGCTTCTTTGTATCTCCCTGCGCCTACGTGATGTGTGTATAACTAGCCATTTTCTCCTTGAAGCTGTTTTTAAGGCAAATAAGAACATAAAGGTGTTTTATGTTAACTAAGTAACCCGAACTTGGGTAAAAAAGGGCTGATTACCACAACGGATTTGACTCCTTTTCATGGACAAGCAAGTGTTTTTTTTTGTTTCATTTTATAAACTTAACTTGCAAAGTTAAAGGTTCCATATTCTGCAAAATCCTCTTCACCATGTTTCTCTAACACTAATATGTGTCTGTCTACAAACCCCCCAATGATGAGAAAAGTCCATCCTCTCCGTCTTTTGCCTGCTCCACTTTTCAGAAAATGTGTGCTCAAACAGGCCGTTTGGAGATTTTCCCTTCATGACATCACAAAGGGCAGTAACCCCTCCCCCAGGTGGGTGACACTCCCACAGCTAGGTGTTTGTTCTGCCCTCTGAGTCTGCCTTCTCACCGTAAACAATAGGGCATGGAGCGAGAAAGCCCGAGACACCCAAGCCCTTCCAGAGAGGGGCGTGGTCAGACACAGCTCATTTACATTTAAAGCTACAGACACAGAAACAGCCTGTTCTGAGCAGGGCTGAAATAGAGGGGTTTATAGGCATGATCAAATACAGGATCAGAGTGGATTTAGAACAAGAAACTACACAGACATGTTTTGGGGAGCTCAGAGACTTATTTAAACGGGTTGAAGAGGAGGAGAATATGTGACCTTTAAACTCATATTCATTCGACTTTGACTGTAACACCTAATAAAGCTCAGAAACAGTGATGTTTGCCGTGAAGATGGTCAGGTGTAAATACTCAAACATGCATTCTTGACCTCAGGAATGGCATCGCTTTGTTTTAGATGTTTGGCATTGTTATGTTAGTCCAGTAGGTCATTATGAAATATGGTTAAAGATTAAAATGCAGATGCACTGCAGTCATAATCTTCATGTGTTTGATATAAAGCAGCTCCAGAGCGACACACTGCCACCTGCTGATCGAAAATATGATCATGTGCTGCTGGCTGATGCTCTCCCATTTTACCGTGGAGTGTTTTATTCAGCTGCTCTGCTTGATGCTGGAGGAGAATAAGATGGATGACTTACAATAACCTGACAGGATTTGATCACCAGATAACTGTATGCATGTGTTTCTATCCAAGGCTGACAGAAGTAGGCTACAAACATTGTGTCTGCACTGATCTTAAAGAGTGGATAATAACATATGTATTAAATATTTATAAGACAACAACAAGGTGGCTTCAAGTCTTCATTTGAACTTTAAGATAACACCTGCAATAACATATCATCAATGTTTAGGATGGTATGATTGTGTTGTTTGGCAACAGTTGCATATGAACACATATCCATATACAGAAACAAAATTCTCTTGGAAATTGTCAGAGCAAATTTTCAATGACTCACAAAGGACAGAGAACCTGAAGAATCTCAGTTTTCTTCACCTCAATTTTTATTGACACACCTTGGGATATGACAGTTATGTGAATGCTAATTAAAACAAGAAAATACCTGTAGGTGGCGGTGTCGTCCGACCAACGAGGACAGCAACGCATCGAAGAAGTCGCAATCGGTGGGTTTTTAGCAAAGATCGTCTATTAAGAGAAGATGCACACAGCTGTCGCCATGGAAACCAATTAGTGACAGACCCAAGGTATTTGATTTACCGGCACCAAAAGATAAAACTACGTGCGAGGTTCGGTCTTCAAAGTCAATGTTATATATTTGCTGAGTTGGAGATTAAAAGGGAAATAAGGAGACGATAAGACGTTGCTTACGACTCGTTTGTGGTCCGAATTATTTGTCCGTATTAATGTGCAGAGTGAGACGTCCTGTGATATTTCTTTACATCTTTGGAAGCATGCTGCTAGTCGTTAGCACAGCATCTAGCTAGCACGGTGAAGAGGGAAACAGTTAAACTACAGCGAATGACATTACTTTTAAACGTATGAAAATATAGTGACAAGTTCTGCTTTCACGACTGATGCTGTTACGTGACTTTGGCTCACTTATAACCTATTTCATCACGTCGTAATATCAGTTGGGTTAGCCATGTTTACAGAGCTAAACAGCATCCTTAACACCTCTCTCGACACCATCACACAGGTGAGGACTTAACGAGTAATATAGCTATCTTTTTTTCTTCTTTATCTCTTTTTGAATGCTAACGTATGCTTGTGTAGTGTTAACCTAACATTTGCCCAAACTGTGTATTGACAGTATTGTTGTCTAATGTTGTGTTTGTATCTGCGGCTCAATCTGTCAGGGAGAATTCATCTTAATCTCAGACAGACAGAGTGATGCCTCTTTCCTCATTCACCACTTCCTGACGTTTTACCTGAAAGGTAAGTCATTAATACCAGAAATTCTGGGTTTAGTGTCAGTTAACGACAAGTTGTAGTCATTTTGATAGTTTTTGTTGAAGATAAAAACGGAGGTCGGGGGTTCGATCCCCATTTTCTGCAGCCCCATGTCCGATGTGTCCTTGTGCAAGACACTTAACCCCAAGTTGCTTCCGCTGCTTCGTCTGCGGCGTATGAAGAATCAGAATGGGATGAGTTAATACTGATGGTCACTTTACACAGCAGCTTCTACCATCAGGGTGTGAATGTGAAGGTGTGACCTTCGGTGTCCCTTCTAGTCGTCAGAAGACCAGCAAAGCGCTAAACAAGCTCAAGTCCATTTACCATTTTATTTCAGCACGCTGCAGAGTCTGCTTCCTGGGTCTGGTGCAGTCCTTCAATCATTACCATGCAGTCAGTCAGAGATTGGTGAGTCTCTACTCTTATCAGTTTATACCATATTATTTAGTTTTTTAAATGATGTAATTGAATAATATTTAATACATGTTTGTATGTTTGCTAATCTGTTCTGGCATTGTGCATCTTCAGGGTGTCAGCTTATTACAGGCCAAAGAAAAAGGTCAGCTGGTCTTCCTGGAGGGTCTGAGCGAGTCGCTGTCTGTTTTGAGTCCTCGAGAAACTAACACAGGAAGTCATCAAGGCCGAGGAGGTGAAGCCATGGACTTCCTTAGGTACTCAAATACAAATCACATTCTGTTGTTTTGTGATTATGTCTCTGGATCACCCTGTAATTGCAAAACACAACCAGTGTAAGAGCTTTATTCTGTTAATCTCCCTTCAGAGATCCTGCCGTCGGCCTGAAGAGCCTCTACGAGTTTGTTCGGTCCAGTTTGAGCAGTTCTGAAGGGTCCGATGGGGCAGGGGAGTGGGGACCCCCAGTGCTGCTTGTGGACGACATCAGTGTGCTGCTGAGCCTGGGGGTGAGCGTCGGAGCCGTGCTGGACTTCAGCCACTACTGCAGAGCCACCGTCTGCTCGCAGCTCAAGGTTAGATTCCCGCCTTCAAAGCATGTTTGTATTTTACCTTTGGATCATCTTCTTTACAACTAACTAAGATGTTCTGAAGCCCTCCACCTGCTTGTATTTGCTCTAATTTAAGACATTTTATCAAGTCTCATCATCACCTTCACTTTGGCTGCGACTGCAGGGCAATGTGGTGATGCTGACACGCTGTGATGGGGAAGAAGAGGAGGACGATGGAGACGATGAAGGCTCCGAGAGACTTCTGAAGGGTCTGACCCACCAGTGTAGCCTCACCCTACATGTACAGGGTCTACCCACTGGCTACTGCAGGGACATACATGGACAGGTATGTGTGTTTTTGTCTGTGCAGTGTTCCTCACTCTGACTGGTCGTGCATACAGCCTGTTATAGAGCATGCCCGATCCAACCCGAGCCCGTGCACACTCTGCCAGACCCGGAGTTTTGGGCTGTGGTTCCAGAGGAACCCACTAGACATGAGAGCTCAGGAACTCCCAGGAAAATATGTGATTATAAAAGACGTAGATTTTTTGATGTAATAATGTAAGTAAACGTATGTTGCTTTTTGATTTCAGGTGGAGGTGTGCTGGTGGAGGAGGAGACAATGTGAAGGGAAATACACACAGAAGAAACTCTTTCAGTACAAGGTCCATGATAAAGGAGCGTCCTTCTTCGCTCCTGGGACGTCCAGCGCTGTTCTCTAGTTTTATCACCATTAACTGCCTTTGGTCTCTTTTCCGTGTTACAACTGACTCTTATATGTTTATATCATCAAGAAATACAATGTTGCTTGTAAGGCTGAAGTGTTCACTGAATTAGACAAATATACCAGCCTGAACCGAGCTCTTTAGCTGGATGATCACTTGTGTAAGGGCGCACTCACACTAGGCAATCTGTACCATGCCTGAGCATGCTTCACCCTCAAAGTCCAGTCTGTTTGACTAGTGTGAATGCTCCTTTCTGTGCTCAAGTATGGTACACGTCCTCGGCCCTGGCACTCTTGGAAGAGGTGTTCTTCGGCACGGTACAGTTCATGCAAGAGCACAAACACGGGGAAAAACATGGACAGCCTTTATTATGGAGAAATCCCAGAGTGTTCTGTCTGTATCTGACTAAAAGGACTCAAAATAAGCCACATAGTCTGTAATGTTGCTGTTATATTGTCTGTGTTGTTCTCCTGCGTCCCTTTAATGTACTTTATTTTTTTTCCGAGTTCGCCTGTCTTGTAAACTAAGCACGCTTCGCGATCACATAAAGTCATGCTTGTGTTGTATTACGACGTCATGTACATGAGGTAACCGTGCTCAGGAACAGAGCACTCCTGGAGCAGTGTGAGTGCAGTCCAGCAGGGGAATGGGGAGGGGGTACAGCGGTGCTTAAGCACAGCACAGGACAACTGACTGGGCCTAGTGTGAGTGCGCCCTGAAAGGCCAAGTTTGAACCCAAGACCGTCTGGAGGGAACACACCAGGATCCTGCCACCACACGTCTACTCCTTTGATTTTGTTTTTATGTAGAGTACAAAAAACGAGACACTTTCTCTGGATATCCGGCTGGTATGCTGAAGTTCAGACTACTGTCCATAATCTGTTAATGGATGATTCTCACTTGTGTGTGTAGACAGCATGCTATGAATGCAAACTGTGTACAGTTGTGATCTATGGTCAACATTAAAGAGAATAGTGCTTCATCTCTACCTATCAGAGTGTGGGATTTAACATGAATGCATGCAGCTGCTGCTCTGCACGGCTGCTCCTCTTCCAGCCATCAATGACAATTTGACATAGAGCTCCACAATTACAAAGTGTTTAACCTTTGATTCTGGTGTCCACCTTCAATTTCTGCAAATTAGTTATATTCCTGCTCTTGAAATGGAAACGGAGGGTAGAAGATGACACAGAGGATTTGTTTCTGTTTAGATGCAATGGGTTACAATAGTCTAGTCTGGACGAAACAAATACATGAGTCAGAATCTCCAACTCAGCAGAGACAACTGATTTCAATGTTGGCAATATTTCTGAGAACTGACATGTAGATCAAAAAGCATTGCCCTGATCAAAAAGTACACCGAGATGTTTTAAATTTGATGGAGATGAGTTATATGTTATTACACACTAGAGGTCGCCCTCTCTCTACTGTACACGCTGCAAGGTGAGAGGTCGAAGTTGAGAGGTCCCTGTGGTGTTTGACAATTACTGGATTTGAAATGCTCCTCCTGCACGTTAGTATCATATTCGAGATAAACCCCAAAACAAAGGAATAACCCGGCGGTGGCTCGTCACTTTTACTTAGGAGGATCGGACCAGATCATCAACAACAACAACAACAACAACATCTGAGGATCTCTGTCTGAAGTTTACCCAGGCAAGTGGAGCTTCATCCCTTTTAGCTTCCATGCTAATGTGAGCTACCTCTGAAAGCATGGGGTGCTGTTGAATTATCTCATGACATAACATAAGCTGCGGAGCGTTGTTACAGCCATAGCAACGAGATAACAGCCCATCGGGTTCTTTTGTAAAAATCAGATATGAGTCCTCGACAAACAGAACCATGATGTGCAATGTAACGTCGCCTATGTGCTAATAAGGCTAACTTCAGGGTTGTTTGGCTAGAAATGATCCCCAGTGTCACATTTACAGCCACGTTAAGAAGGTGTTGTTAAAGCGGCCCATTTTATAACACGTAGGACCCTTTATGTTTGAGGTTTTCTTGGTCATTTGTGAAGTATATAGTTATTGGAAACCTGGTTAGCAGGTGTTATATCGACATTTGCTACCATGCGGCTCTGTGCAGTACAGGGCGCATTATTCGTCCATCGAGAAATTCTTCCTCTTAAATATTAAATAAATGTGTAATTATAGAGTATAAAAACATGAACCATGTTTCCTTACAGTGAAAATTCAGCGAGTGGTGGTGTTTGAAAGTGATTCTGTACTCGCAGCTTATGTTACAGGCGATTATTGTCCTTCGAGATCAGCTTCGCCTGAAATCTTCAATAACAGAGTACCAAAACTTGCTCACCATACTCCTAACACTGTGTATGTAGTAAGTAGTTGTTTAATATTAAGTTGTTTTGTCCTAAAAGCATTATTTGATATCGTTTTGCGCTACAGGAGCATTTTTTTAAAAGGCAGCACATCTCGACACAACACCTGGTTCCAACGTTCGCACAGCTAGGCACCTGCTAGGCTAGCTGTTATGACCGTTAGCCTTTAGCTTAGTGCTATCACAAGTTTTCAACCCGGGAAAAGTCACAATAATTACAAGTTAAACTCATATATGTTCATTAGGTCTTGGTTCTGAACTGAAGAAAAATAAAAACACAAAGCGAAAACGTTGGTCACATCGATGTTAAAGTGCTATGGTAACGGATTTGTGTTTACTCAGTCACACAAGCACCTCAGCAAGCTAGCTCACAATAAGAGGGGTTTATGGTTAATTTATGCAGTTTCTCTGGTGTTTTTATTTATTCATACTGATGTAACCAAGTTAAGAATTTGATTTAATGTTGATCAATTAAAAAAAGGGCAACTTGAAAGATAATGGCAGCTCAGTTAACAGGAGCTAACTAGCTGTTGCTACTAGAATTAGCCTCCAAATTGACAGCTGACATCAGGTTTATAAGAAGGAATTCACTTATGAAAATAAATTCGTCTTCATAGGAAACAGTGCGGCCTCTTTCTGCGTTATCTCCTGATGTTGGAATGGCGATGAAAAGTAATAAGAACAACATTTGCATGTTCCAGCTCAGTGGTTTTGTTCACCTTCTCATATATCACACCGTTAAAATGGTTCACATAAGCCATGCATCATTGAGATCAAGAATCTAATTTACAAGAGTGTCCTGACCAAGACAGGCAGCAGCACATTTAATAACAGAGCAATGACAAATTCAGATCAACATATCCTGAGTCACAGAGCAGAGAAGTCGTCAACACATCTTCCTCCAACACCTTCAATTTACTTTTAAAGTGATGTAAAGACACAACAATCCTCCTGCTGCAGATCGCTAGTTGCAGGACGAGCGTACAGTAGGCTACCTGAAACTTCCTTTAAGACTCACTTTGGGGACAGATAGCAAGAATACGTTTTGTGACTGGGTCGCAAAGCAAAGACTTCAGTTTCCAGCCCTTTCACATTATTAAGATTACACAAGTATGAGGGGAGCTGGGGCGCCGGTAGCCTAGTGGTTAGTGCGTTTGCCCCATGTACTGTACAGAGGCCGAGTTGCTCCTTTCCCGCATGTCATTCCTCACTCTCTCTCTTCCTGATTTCCGACTCTATCCACTGACATATCTCTCTTCAGTGAAGTCACAAAATGCCCAAAGACTTCCAAGAAAACAGAAAAGTCTGCACACTCAATGTCCTTTAACGTTTTATTATCTGGGTGGGTGGAGCAGCAGTGTAGTGATCAACAACAGACGCAGTTAAAGCACAAAGCCTTGATCAGCATCAACTTATAAAATGTCAGAGGACATTGAGTGTGCTGACTACGAATAGACAATGCAGGCCAGCCGGCTCGATCATACAGAGTACAACGTTGAGTTGGGGCTTTAGTTATGAACCTCGGTGCTCCATGGTATACAGTATCCAAAGATTTAAGGCACTGAGAAGAAGCATGCATCATAAAACATCACCGTAATCGATCAGAGGCATAAAAGACGTAGCAACAAGTCGTTTCTTTTGCAGCAAAAAGAAAAACGACTCATTTCAGCCGCTACTTTAACCTCTTTATAAGTTGCTGAATATGAAGGTTAATAGACAGCGTAGCCTCGATCAATAATCCAAGATGATACTAACTCAATCACAGCACCCTGAGAGGTGAAAGTAGAAGGCAGGTTCAGTGGCTTAGTTTTTGCATGAATTGCTTGACAACTTTTCTCACCTACATGTTGAGGTAAATGAAGTGTGCAAAAATTCTTCTGCATTGAAACGCCTCACCAAATCTAAAAGCCCCTGATACAAATCTAAAACCACACTTCATTTATCTGATGCCAGAGGCTTGTTCGTCTCTCCCCGTGCATCCCTGATAGCACTGTGCTAGCTTGTTCCTGGCAGGTGATGTTGCGACAGAGTTGCATCAGCCCCTTCACCCCTGCATGTGTTCACTGTCTTGTGAGAGCACTTTCACCATTTTCTCCTGTGATCTAGATCGTGTTGGCAGTTCCATGTGTGCTGAAATAGAGTAAAAAACCCAGCACTCGTACTTTAGACAAGCTAGATTAAGATAAAACAAAAACATATGACTTTCAATATCTTTAATATGTTATTATAGAGTGCAATGAAAGAGCTGTTTAGTTTGTGCAGGAATGTGGAAGACGCCGCTCAGGGATTAAGGTTGTCAACATGTTCGATACTTTTCGCTGGCACATGTTTTAAAATCAATCTCTGTGATTTTTTTAAGTAATCGACAGTATTGAAAACTACCTAAGCTTTAATAAACATTTGTTTCATAAGACACGAATGCAGGGGAGTTAAATAAATCCATCAAAAGTTGCAAACACTTTTACACTCACTGAATTGACGTAGAATTTGAGGATTTGCAGTTTAACAGCTTTTTTTGGTCATTAAAAACAAGAAATTACCCAATATCAGTAGGGCCCGACCGATATGGGTTTTTTGGGGCCGATATCGATCGGTCCCATGCAACTCATTGGATGTAGGTGTGGGCGTGTGTGTATGTGTTTGTGTGTATTTAAATTGTGTCTTATTTATTGTATTTTTATTGGATCCTGGTGAGAAACGCTCTCTCATGTACAACTAAATGACAATAAAGCTTTGAATTGATATAAATATTTGGGAGGAAAAAAAACAGATACCGATATATCGGCCGATATTTTTCTTGGATCTATGTTCCATCTGTGGAGATAGATAGATATATATTAGAGCCCGACCGATTATCAGCCAGCCGATAATATTGGACAATATTAGCATATCTAGTGACTATTGTATCGGCTAATTTTAACTCGGATATGCACTGACATTACTCGATTTATTCACCGGTCAAATAGCATGTCGTTTGAGTTCATTGTATTGCTATATAGTTTACAATAGAGCCAGACCGATTAATCGGCCAGCTGATAATATCGGCCAATATTAGCATATCTAGTGACTATCGGTATTGTCTAATTTTAGCGCAGATATTACTCGATTTATTCACCGGTCACATAGCATTTCATTTGAGTTTCATTGTGTTACACTAGCAGTTCTCTGTCACCAGCAGAGGGCGCTATATGGATTATAACAAGCATCATCACTCTGCAGAGTGTCGAGCGGTGATGTACGTACATGCTCAGTTACTTTCCAGTTGAGTGACCATCTTGTCTTCATTATAAATCTTTTCCACAAGTGTTTGATAACTGAGGGATCAACACAAACGTGCATATATCTGTCTCTACAGATTGAACATAGATGTAAGAAAGATATCGGCTGATATATTGGTATCACATTTTTTTCTCCCGTATATTGATATCGGTCTCGGCCCCTAAAGTCCCACATCAGTCGGGCTCTAAATTATATTGTTTGATTTTTACTACAATCGTATAAAAGTGTAAATCTGGCATCGTGGATTTCTTGCCAGGGAGTGTGTGTGGCTTTACAGTGTGAATGTTTCTTCTTCGTCTGGTAAATCAGTCAGAAATCCTGGTGTGGGAAGCCACGTTCTGTAAAGCATCATTCGTTATTGCAGAGTAGTTACTGATTGACAGGGCATTTCCCTCTTTTGTCAACAGCTGTGGTTGTAAAAGGCTGCGTTGCTGTAATCTGCTCATCCACGTTGAGCTTGTCAGAGCTCCGTTTACAGCAGGGCTAATGGGAGTAACTGATCAAAGGAACATGTCCGCACATTATGCAACTATGGGACTGAATGGTGATGCAGCTATGTTACGGAGAGCGGACACAGCCTAATGCTCTCCAGAATGTTTGTGGATATGCGTGGAGCTTTTTGCTCGCAGTTATTCACTTGAAGACAATTCATTTGGCATGTAGATAATAGAGAAAGTTACAGATGATGTCATTTGATACTATAAGCCCTGGAGATGCCTTCAAGCTGGGTGTTTTAGCAAGTGTGGAGAAGAGGTAAGCTGGTGCTTTAACTTTTTTTTTAAGTCTTCCAACTCTGTTTAATTTATTTCTTAGTGTTTTGGATGACTTAGACCAAGAACTTTAGGTCACAGTTTCAATCTGCAAGCCGTATAATCAAGCTACAGTGCGCCACAGTGATCTCCCTAACTTAATTTGCGCTTGCAATGTGACGAGTGTCATGCTGTAGCTGTGTTTTTGTTTGCAAGTGAGCGTGCTGGCGTTTCACGTGGGAGCCCATATAGACTATTCTTTGTTGGACTATTAGTTGCTTAGCATGCGTACGCAAAAGCACTGAGACATTTTCCATGCTCCCGTCATAAAGATTTGTTTGTGGTTTGTTGGGTGTAAGCAGGAATATATTTTTTACACTCCTCACTCAGCTGAAGTAGTCGGTAAAGCTAACAAACATTTTTTTAGCCAAACACAGGTTTATGTGCCAGAGTGGTGAAAAAGAACTGAGACTCTGAGCCAAAAACAACAGTTACCTAGACTCGACCTGTGACTGGTCTAAAGTTTTGCATAAAAAGAGCCCCCTCAAATCCGTCTTGCTTGTGATTGTCTGGGCTTGCTACGACATCCAGCACAAACTTCCCACAGGCTGTGAACAGAGGAGGAGGGAAGTAGCAGGGGGTGGCCACAGGCCCTGAGCCCTGCATGTTGTGTTTCCGATCGGCTCAATCCCGGATTAGTTCACTGACGGAGATGCTGCTGAGCCTTTCGCCAAATCAGGCCTCATTGCTTCAACCACAGAGCAGCACAGCACGCAGCGAGCTGGACTGACAGCTGAGAGAGATGGAGGCTGACACTGAAAGTTTTCCCTCATTGGACGGTGAGCAGGACTTGAACTTGTCTGAGAGCAGAAACGGACGGCAGAAAGGCTCCACTTCAAAGCTCCTTTTGACCTTTTTAGAAGCCATTGTGCTGGCTTGCCAGGAGGTTGCTGTTTTTACTGTATAGGGTATTTATAACAGCAGATCAAGAGACTCCTGAGGGGAATTCCTCCCGGGGAATGTTTCCGTCGCTCCCGGGGGGGCGAGCCGAGCAGTCGCACACTCTGCCCGAGTCGAGAGGGGAGCTAAATGTTAACCACAAGGCACCGCTTCTGCTAAAAAAACACACTGCTGCTGCTTTCAAGGGACACAAACGACCCAGAGGCAGAGAGATAACCTGGCCTCTCAATAACAGGTACAGTCTGAACAGTTCAAGGCTTGTGTGACAGAAACGGCGTGGTAACGGCAAACGTGACAGAGCTGTGTTGTTGTGTTTTGGCATCACATGAGAAGCCGGGAAGAGAGAGCTGTTAAGGTGGTAATGTTGAATAGGATTAGATACAGTACAAATCCAGCAGCAGCGTGTGTGCCAGCAGGGCGGACAGTTAACCATTGTAATAAACCACGACACACACACGACACTGATAAACAGCGCTGAACCTGTCTGCAGAGTAAACACAGAGACAAAAGCTGAGATTGAATAGAAAAGTCAACAGGATATCGAGTTGCTATGAGGAACTGAAGGAGCTGATTTTGTTTGTAGTTTGATGAATCAGCCATTAAGACGAGATTTGACAATTTTTTGGACTCAGTAAACTTGTAAATCTGAAATCGGCGTTCAGCACACAGCAATACTAAGTCTCTGTATAATATATAGTTTGAGGGTGCTTGGACTAAAGTTCAGTATTGTTCATGGAAAGACTTTCAGTGCGATTATTGTTGTAGAAAATGCAAAATAAAAAGTGTTTTTCAGAGTCCGATCGATTAACCCATTTAGACCTGATGAGACGCAGACGTGCTTCTACCTTTAAGACCTGATGAGAGGTCTACGTCGCATAGGTTTTGGGAGGTTGATTTCAAACGTTACTTAGGTTTTAGGCCTTTTTTTAGGCGTCCTTAGGTCTAAATGGGTTAATCGAACAGCCGATATTAGCGTAACCAGTGACTATCGTATCGGCTAATTTTATCGCAGGTATGCGCAGATATTAGTAGATTTATTCAGCAGTCAAATAGCATTTCATTTGATTATCATTGTAAACAGAAAACAAGGCCAGAAAACATGATGCAGCAGTTTAATTACGTGCACGGAGATCGTAGCGGTGGCGTGCAGAGAGTCTGTGGTCGTTCACAGATCACAGGGAATAAATGTCACCACCACCTCCGACTCGCTCGAGGTGAATTCTCTCAAATGTTTTTATCGGCTTTGGAGACGAAGGCTTTGACCACTACGTCAAATTCAATTGCAGTAGTCAGGTTTCGACCTGTAGAGGGAAGTGGCTATGCATACTTCTAACACAACACGTAAAATTCAAATACTTTGAACTCAAAGGTCAAGATTTGGACCCAACATGATCAACAACACTACCTCTTAACCGTGCACAGTACAGAGGTTTCCAGCTGAAAAAAAAAGTGTTCTGGGGGTTAAGTTAGTGTTTCAAAGACTTTTATGGAAAGCTCCGTCTTCCACCTTGTCCTCTTTATCGGTCTGCTTTTGTCTCTGAACAGCAGTCACATTTACACATCGTGTCCACTGACAAAAGGCTCTTATCGTGAGGAAACCGGGCGGTTGTTGTTTTTTTTTGTTACCCAGGTGTGATCTCTGAGACGTACATGTGTTTGCTGGAGGGGAGCTGCTCAGCCGGAGTGGCTTGTTTCCTACTGGTGGGAATGTGTCCACACCTTTTTTCCCGCTGCTGAATGAGCTGTGTGTTCAAGTTCTGTTGAGCATGTGATCTCAGTATGAGCTGCTCTGGAGGAAAAACACACCATGCCGGCAGTCAGCGGTGTGTGCACTCACATGGAGTGTGTAACTAATTAGGAGTTAAAGACGGAGCTTCCCTGTAAGAGCTGCTGTGTGTGTGTTTTTAAAGTTATTTTTTGTGGGCCTTTTTGCATTTATTGGACAGCTGAAGAGAGACAGGCAAGGTTGGGAGGAGAGAGAGTGGGGGGATGACGTGCAGCAAAGGGCCGAGGTCGGATTCGAACCCATGGCCGCTGCGATGAGGACTATAGCCTCCCCTAACATGGGGAGTCAAGGCTGCACAACACTCTGTTGTTATTGTTTTAATTAAGGTTGTCAGAATTTTGAACACTTTATTAGTTTATTTTAATATTAGTCTCAAAAGTGGCAAAGCTTAAAAAAACTGCAGATCTTCTGTCATAATTTTAACCGAAAGCTGCGGGCGAGAGAGAGAGAGGGGGAGAGAGAGAGCACCATCTTCATTTCATGAATGTTTTGGCAACATTTTCTTACTTTAGACGCTGTGTGTCAGAGTTTGTTTGCCTACTGTCTAAAATGTCTTTGTTTATGCCGCGGTATCAATATCATTAGATGCACTCCTGAAAATGTAAAGAGAAGTTCAGGAGGATTTCACGGAAGTCCTAATCCTGATCAGACTGGAGGGGGTGCAGGAGGTCCCCTGAGGCCTGAGTCATGATGTAAAAAGTGGCGTACGAAGCGACAGAGTCAGCTATACGACGCTATAATGTAGTACCAAAATGTTGCAAGTAAATGTTTGTTTGCAGACAGTGTGTGGAAGATGACCTTTTAAGTTTTGAACGGACACATTGCTCTCAAACGCACCTGTCTTATGAAATGGACTTGCAAAAGTTTTTTTCTATCTTAAGGGGCAGTCCACCTGAAATGATCCAGACATCTTAGGCCCCGTGTCCACCTAGCGTTTTTTCCGGGCAGAAAAGCGCTGGCTGTGCGCTCGGAAGCGCTCGCATGAGCGTTTTGTGCGCTGAGAAGAAATGCGCTGCACGTCAGCCCTGTCTCTATGACAACAGTTTGTTGACAACGGCCGCTGTTTGACCGACACTTCTCTGTTACTTTTCACTGCATGTTTTATTATATTTGAGATCGTTTTTTCCCTTTACCATGAGCATCAATCAGAATATTATTGCCCTCGTACTTTGTCTGGATGATGAGCTGAATAGTGACGGCTCCGCTATCACGGCTCCGATCAGACACGGAGCAAGGAGGATGTGAGTACGACACGATCCGTAGGAGACAACAATACGGGGAATATCACCGCCTTTCCAGGAGCTCCTGGATGAAGCCCGGCTCCAGTCATATTTCAGGCTTACTAAGGAACAATTTAGCTATCGTTATGTTAGCAGGAACGGCTACATACACTATTTATACATACTGACAACAGCTCACAGGATGACAAAAATAAAACTCTCACCAGCAACATCAAGTGTCTGTCCAATCTGCTCCCACAAACGGAACTTTCTATCCTTGTTATGGTCATTTTTATCTGACATGTCGTACAGTTCAGGATGAACTGAAACTGCCAAGACCAACTTCTCCTCCATTGTTTTTGGTTGCCAACATGAAGACTACCGGCCATTCAGCCTTGTGATTGGTTCGTAGAAAAAAGCGCTGGTGACGTCAGCAGCGCCTTTTTTGAAAAGTTGAAAGATTTTTAACTTGAGCGCTGGGAGCGGCCGCACAAAAACGGCAGAGCGCTTGTTAAAAAGACGCTGGGCGCTGCGCTTTTCATCCAGGCGGCCTCTTTCTGCTGAAAACGCTCTCTACCCATTGAAAACAACCGAAAAAAGACGCTGGCGCCGAGAAAAATACGTTAGGTGGACACGGGGCCTTAGGCGTGTATATTTAAAAGCAGCTCTAAACATTGCGTGACTGCTTACCGAGTTTTTTTTAAAACTTCTGTCTGACTTCCTCCCACAGGTCCTTTGATGCTCCACGGCGCCCCGTACTCAGCCGGGCAGTGCTTCCAAATGGCCGGGAGTTGACCCCGCCCGCCAGGATGACGCTGCGCAAGCAGCTGAGAGAGAAGATCTCGGCGGCCTTCTACCGCCACGGGCTGCTGTGTGCCTCCTACCCAGTACCCATCATCCTCTTCACCTCTGCCAGCATCCTCACCTGCTGGTAGGCATCCTGTCTTGGCTTCTGTGTTTCTCTGCTCAAACATGAAGATGACATTCTGTGTATTTTATTGCCCGTTAAAAGGGTCATCAGTAGAAAAAACAGGTGGTTATGTTGGAAACGCTTGAAAATGAAAAACAGGTGGTGTAGGGATGGATGAGTTTTTAATTTGAGGGAAAGCAATCATGTCTTCTGTGTAGACAGATTGAATTGTAGAGAAAGTGGTTGGATGGAGGAGACAAGTAACTGCCTCAACACATCTGCACACTCACAACAACCCCCCTGCTGACTTCATGACACAAACAATCACTTGACACACATAGACACTCTTGCTAAATCTCCTGGTCAAAAGAGAGGACAGAGGTCAGAGAGTTTTCCTGGCTTCAGCAGTGTAAGGCATTGTAAAACAATCTGCACAATCTGAAACACACGCATGCACCTGCTGCGTGCTGTCCTCGCAGCACCTTACAGCGGGGGGTTGCTGACCAAATGAACCGGCACCCGGGGGGGGGAGTAAAATAAACGAGCTGGACGATAGATAGAGATGTTAAAGGCACGACTGGAGCAAAGGGCTGTGAGAAAATGGCCCTGTGAGAATAGGAGGCCTGTCCCTCCATCTGCCTGACAGGAGGGGGGCTGGCTCTGTACAAAAGAGGCCATTGTGGAGGTACAGTGACCTTGGAGAGTGGGGGAGGCAGTGGGAGGCATGGATGAAGGGAGGGAGAAAGAGAGAGGGAGGATAATGGAGAGGAGAGAGGTTTCTTTCCAACTGACAAGCACAGTCCTGATAGGAATAGACATCAATCTTGTCTAAAGCGCAGGATGACAATTCACAGTCTACGTGGAAGCTGATGATGTTATGGATCAATACGAGTGACTCAGCAAAAAACGTTATCACCCCCTCCTCAGTTGCTGGAGGCCTCCTTAGTGCCGTAAACAGCCCGTACATGATCAGTGTTTGATGCTGGAGATACGTTCTGTTCTGCAGAGGGACGAGAAGCATCTGCCAGAGCAAACAAAACATGAGCTTGCAGATTAGTCTGGTTCCCAGGCTGCTTGTAGAGCTCACCTCAGTGTCTCCTGCAGTAACAAGGCGGTAATAATGATAATAATGATAATACCAGTGAGATAAACCTGAACTCCCTTTTAATTTATTTAGAAAGATGCATCATTTCATTATCAGTGTTTGTTACTTTAAGTTACACTCCATCAGTGACGTCAGCTTTCTGTGAATAAAAAGTTTGCTGTCTCATATAAGTGTTGACATTGTTGTAAACGTAACACACCCACACCGTTCATTTAGCGCAGGGCTGCATAAACTTTTCCTCAAAGGGCCGATTGACTGCAGGTTTTTTCTCCAAACAAGCAGAAGACCACCTGGCTCCACAAACACCTGAGTCTTCAAATCAGATCCAATTCTTCAAATGTAGGTGGGCTTTTGATTGGCTTGAACTAGTGTTGTAGTTAAGACCACACTACCTGAGACCAAGACATACCCGAGACTGGAATGCTCCGAGACCGAGAAATTTAGGGATCGAGACCGAGTCTCAGATCCCCACATTAAGAGCCAGCCAAAGAAAAGTGAACTTTGCTTTAACTTTGGCTTGTTTTTTTTTAATCAGGTTGAAAGCCCAGTGGCTAGCTTCCCTCAGGTGTCCCGGCTCAACCTCGTACTGTAAAAGCTGATAATGTCATCAGACTTGAATAACGTCAGTCTGACACTAAGGGCTTAGTAACGCTTAAACACTGCAGCTTTTTCTCTCCCACGGTTTGTGGTTGAGGAGTTCTGTACCTGTCCTGTGATGTCTGCGTACTTTATCAGAGAGCAGAAAGCACAAAATGCAGTTACTGCTAAAGAAACTATCCATTCACACTTCAATCAGAAGGAAACTGCTTAAATCTGTTTCAGTGCTGTCTCATTATCTGCCCATCTCTGCTGCAAACGCCACCAAAGCTCAGTCCTTCAGCTGCGTCAGGGTTGCTCAACACTATTTCAGAATGAACCTGTTACCCCTGCACACACATAGACACACACACACACACACACACACACACACACACACAGAGGAGAAGAAAGAAGTGGTTTGAAGGCTTTAAAGGAACTTGTTTCATAACTACCCACCCATTTCCAGGAGAAAGAGGGAGGAGGGGGGGGGGGGAGTCCAGGTTGAAAGGGCTCATCTGGCAAGAAAAGCCGTGGGCCTGGTGTCATGTTGTCAAGCGTTTCACATTCAGCAAACACTCACACTCACACTCACAAACAAAACACATGAACAATCCCTTAAACAGAAGCACACAGTTGAAATGTGACTCCCAAATCGAGCAGTCTGTTACATTCATCCATGTGGTGAGGAAGTTTAACCCTTTGTGCAGCTTCTTGTTTACTTTATCAGATATCATACAGCGCTGACGCCCGAGTTAAAACATGTGTTGGACTGAATGCTCCTCTTAAAAAACTTTTCAATCCCATCAAATTGGCCCTCTGTGAGAGCGTCAGTCATTCTCACTCGTGTGTTTCATATCTAAAAATGCACCCTGTGACCCTCCCCCTCCTTCTCCTATTGTCTCTCTCTATCTCTCAGCTATCCGTTATTGAGGCTTCCCCTGCCTGGGACGGGTCCTGTGGAGTTCACCACAGGGGTGCGAGACTACAGCGTCCCTTCCCATGAGCACCAGGGAGACCTCGGAGAACGGCCCGACTGGGTAGGACAAGAAGAAGCACTTTCATACACTTTTCATACAAATCCCAGAAAGTCGTGATCATCGTTTCTTGTTCTTATTTCTGTTTCTAAACATATTTTATGCACACTGAGGAATAGTCTTGAAGTCTAATCCTGCAGTGTAAAACTAGATGTCAGGCCCAGATATAGAAACAACAATGGAGGCTCATGAATAATGAAGATGAACACACAGCGATGGCTCACTTACTTGTCAGCAGTAGTTTTAATATAATGTCAGTCAAGAGGAGGAAAAGAAGAAACTTCACAGCATTCACTGGAGATTTTTACAGTCATATATTAGAGTACCTGCCAGTATGGCTGATTGTGTGGATACACTTTTCATGTTGTGCCTCACTAACGTGTGTGTGTGTGTTGTAGTACCGGGGTCCTCCAGTTGCCTACATCCAGCAGGTGTTGGTGAAGGCGGCGGTGTCTCCGTGGGACAGCAGCCTGGTGCCGGTGGACGTGTTTCGGTCGCCACTTGGTCGAGTCTTTAGCTTGCTGGAGGAGATCCGCAACCATGTCCACTCTGACAGGTGAACACACACTGAAACACAACTGCTGAAAAACTGGGGCTGCTAGTTCACGACTCAGAGGAAGGACCAGATTAGAGCTGTCCGCGTTAACTTGTTTATCAGGAGGCAATTAAGGTCCAAATCAATGCATTCATTATTTTTTAATTGCATGCCATTAGTCGCCGCACCGTAGTTAATCCATTGTAGAGTCTTCCTGCAGACAGAGTGTACACAGGCTACCCTGCTCAGCTCGGCGGGGCGCAGATATGCTTTTCCGCGGAGCAACACATAGACTAATGAATGGGCTTGACAGCGGCGTGCAGCGCCCACTGCGTCCTATCTGAAAGGTCCTTAAGACGGGAGATAGTCAGGAGTCAGTCCGATTTTAGTTTTAGACCATCGTATAAATGTTTCAGATTTATATAATTGTTCATTATTATGCTTTTCAGTTCGATTGATCCCTAAAGAATCTTCATCTCAGATTCTCACAGAGAGAGTCGATCATTTTACATTTCTTGTTTTATCTGAACAACAGAAAATAAGTAAATACTAACATTTGAGAAGCTGGAAAATAGCACACAAAAACAAAACCAGCTGCTTTCTAAGAAAATGATGGTGTGTGACTCAAACGTGTGATGCAAGTCCAGTCATGAACCAGAACTATTTAGCCTTTGGCGAGAGTCGAGAGGGAAAATTACCTTTGACCTCCCAGAGAAACTGTTGAGCAATCCCCGGACTTCACATGCTGTATCTCAGCTCATCGTTTGTTTGACTTTACTGTAAGCCCTGATATGAACGCTGAGTTCTTGGACAGGTTAGTGTTTTTCCTGGAAACAATAATACAGTTCAGTTGATCCAAAAAGTGTATGAATCTAAAATATTGACCCAGGAAGGATAACGTGGACTTCTTAAATCTCCTCAGTGGAATTCATGGACACTTGGTAGCATTGTGTTTTCTCTGGCTATCACGTAATCACTTGAGCAGCCGTTGGTGTTTGTGCGTTTTGTAAATGTCAGCTTCACCTTCTCTCTCTGTCTTCCTCCCGTCAGCTCTGGAATTCGCAGTCTGGAGTCTCTGTGTCTCCAGGTGACGGACCTGTTTCCGGGGTTAAGGCGGATGCAGTCGGTGCTGCCGGAGCACGGCTGCCTGCTCGTTTCCCCCGGCAACTACTGGCATAACCAGCGGGAGCTGTTTGACTCTGACGCTGACCTCCTCAAGACCATCCAGAAACATGAACCGAAAGGCCTGCACACCTCGGCCACGCTAAGAGGTACTGCTGAGGCGGGTTAGCGTAAATCATGGTCCGACATAGGAACAGCAAATAAGAGGGGAAGGACGTCTTTCAAGTCAAGTCAAGAAGTTTAAATGAAGGTGTCTTATCTAAGGGATACTTTTACTGAAAGAGCCCTGTGTTCTTTTTGTTTATGAATTTAAGGCCTGTGTCCTCCAACGCTGTTCTTCGCCTATTTTCAGTGCAAAGCTAACGCAGTTCAGCTTTTTCAGCGCTCTGTTTCCTGAGCACAAAACGCCCTCTGTGTCAGCTGTGTTTGTTGCTGTGTTCAGTGTTCTCAGCTGAAAACGCCGTGCTCCTCCGTGTCTCTGCTCCCTCACCGACCAATCAAAACCAAGAAGGGGCGGGTCTTATGTTATCAACTTTGATTTGATACAACATCCGGAACAGAGCTGCTGCTGCCAATGCCAGGACACGATTCTTTAACATTGTTTTCATGTTTTCCTGGTGGGATTTCTTTGAATTAAAGCAGATATAAAGTATGCAGAGCAATTTAAAGCAGAGCTAACGGTGACTACCGAGGGAAGCAGGTGTGATGTGAGACAACTTAAACACCCTGACAACATTGAGCACCAGTGCTATGAAACTGAGTTCATGGGCACTTCCAGTGCAATAAAACATTAATGGTCACAGGCTCTTAAGCAGCCCAGGCTACCCCTAAAATCCAGCCTGATAAGAAAATAGGTTTCACAGTGTTACAGAGGCTGCTGGTCCGATGCTTAAGACACAACATGACGGAGCAAAACAAAGGACTGCAGTTTCTTCAGAGGCTTTCGTACCCTGGCTGCCTTGTTGGAAGTAGTGTGTCAACATGCAGCGACAGTCATCATAGGAAGGTGGTGAGCTGGGGATAGTGGTATGAGAAAGTTAAGAGGCTTTCATATTGACAGAAAACAAGCAGTTTTATTCCTCTTATTATTGAATTCTCTCTGAAACTTTACCCACTGACATAGTGACCAACCAACCCCCCCCCCCCCCCCGTGTGACCAAAGCCAGCTCAGCATTCTGCCTCACCGTCCAGCTCAAGTGATTTAGAGGTGGGAAGGTTTATTCAGGAGCCGGAGTCAGGGACAGACTGGCTGCCGGCTACAGTAAGAATGATAACTCTTATTCACACTGGGCTGATGGCAGGCCGGTCTGAGAATGAGAGCTCCGTGCAGAGGATGGAGGTGCAGACAGCTTCTCTCCACATTCAGACGCAAACTGGAGCAGGACGACGTTATGGGCGTGTTTGCGCCTGAATGTCATAAGTGCTATATGCCTGGTGAATCAAACCCTAAGAAGCAGAGAGGGAGCAAATGATGCACAATCTTTGGAGCTATTAGCGGCCATCAATGTCTGTAGCATACCTACAGAGGCTAAATATTGTATCAACTTCAGGGACGTTGTGTTGGCTGTGTAGCAACTAGCTAGCAATCAACACTGACTGCTCTTGATGAATTGAACACCAGAGTTCCTCTTTATAAGTCACCGCAACACGAATATAGTTTTCTGCTGCATTAACGTTTATAATTTGTGTTTGTGTTTTAGACCTGCTGTTTGGCGTCCCTGGGAAGTACACCGGGGTCAGTCACTACAACAGGAAGAGAGTGGTGACGTACACAATCACCGTGGTGCTGTCCAGCTACGACGCAAGGTGAGTAATAATAGGAGAAATTAAAGTTTGCTCCTTGATCAAATCGTGACTGCTGATGTGAAGGATGCATCTCATCTGGTCACACTTATCAAATTGCACAAATACGTTGGCAACATTTGTAAACTGTCCTAGGATGCATATCCATCTTGTGTAGAGGAAGTGGGAGGTATGCCAGACACTGATGATAATCCTGAACTGTGTGTGTGTCCAGGTTTTTGGGCAGCCTGCGAGCCCGCCTGAAGCAGCTCCACCCGTCAGCCAACTGCAGCCTGAGAGAAGACCACATGGTCCACGTCCACTTCAAAGAGGAGATCGGCATCGCTGAGCTCATCCCCCTCGTCACCACATACATCATCCTTTTTGCCTACATCTACTTCTCCACCCGTGAGTCGCGCTTTAGACGAGTCGTACATGAGTAACACGTTTGACTGATCAAAGAAAGCAGGACGAGATTTGTCTTCTTTTGTTTTGTTTTGTAAAAAAACTACATACACATGTAGAAAAAACAAGATCTGCAAAAGGATAAGAGGTACCAGTTTGTCCACAGAGGTCGCCAAAGCCGTCACAAAGGGAAAGTTCCCCACAGGAGCTTTAAAGTGATTATTCTCATTTTACTCTCCATTTGATGCTTTTGATGAAATATGAGTATTATGCTGACTGACTTTTACAGTGGAGGGAATTTTTTTAATTTGATGAGAAAAAATGCTCAATTTTGTTTTAATTAAAAAGGAAGAATGTGCGACTTTATGATCCAGTAGAAGTCGCCCTTGAGCTCCAGCATGAAACCAAAACAAACTGCTGTTTGGCCACACCTCCTCCTTACTGAAGCCTCCGCTCTCCTCCAGAGACACACCTCCAACCCCTACACTCGCACAAAGGAGTCAAGCGCAAGCGGAGGACAAAATTGTCCTTTGCTCGAGCTGCAGTCACCTGTGTCCTGCATTGTTGTGTTAGCATGCTAATGTTAGCGCTCTTTAGTTAGCTCGTAGCTTCACATTGCATGTAAACTGACACAGAATGAGCGTGATCTAAAAACTCTTACGTGACATCCAAATAATCAGTGAGTATGTTCTTCTTCTTCTCTCTAGTTCTTGACTAAAACAGCTTTTATACACAAGGGGAGGAGCCGGCCGTCCCGTCCATGTAAACACGGCTCTGACAACAACACAGCCAGCGGGACTCGAGCTTCTCACTCATTGTAGACAATCATGACTCAGAGAGACATTTACAGGATGATATACTTATACTGCTGTTTGCATGTTTAACATGTCGAAAATTCTTCCTTTAAAGTCTTAACAAGAGCTGTTTTTTCTTACTAGATAATTAAGTAAAAAAACTTTCCTTCCATTAGTGTCAGATTTGGTATACCAAGCTGGTATATGCAGGCCTGTCTGATTAATTGAGAATTAAATAAAGTGGTTGAGGTGTTATGTACCAGTTTAATTGAGGGCTTGCACTGAACATTACTCCTTCTCTCCTGCAGGTAAGATCGACATGGTGAAGTCGAAGTGGGGTCTGGCTCTGGCTGCCGTGGTCACAGTCCTCAGCTCTCTGCTCATGTCTGTGGGACTGTGTACTCTGTTTGGACTGACGCCCACGCTCAATGGAGGGTAGGGGAGCCCGATCTTTCCTTTTTAAATAATAACTGTTTTTGGAACATCACCAAAGTCTCCACCCGTGTATTACCTAAAAAAAACACCTTTGAAGGAGGTGATCAAAGACACGTTCAGATAATTGGTGATGATTTAATCCCTTAAAGATCAGTTCCTTTAAGGGATGTCAGGAGGACTCTGTAAGTTAGTTTCTTACTGGATGAGTTACAGGAATTATGTAGTTTAATGTCAGAGTTTGGTGAAGTCTGCACTTGCCGAGAGTAAGGGCGCAACAATGAGTCAACATTGTCGACAAAAAATCAATCAAAATCAAATAATATGTTTTATTTAAAGGCGCCTTTCAAAACACTCAAGGTCATCTTACAAAGCAGACGTTGATCAAATTAACATGAATGTACAGTGCTTAAAAATCAGTGGGAAGATAATGTGGACAATGATCAGGCTGAATATGCCAGTTTGAAAAGATGTTTGGAGATGAGATTTGAAGATGCAGAGAGAGAGTCAGTGTTACGGATGTCTGGTGGGAGGGAGTAACAGAGGCAGGGGGCGGAGCGGCTGAAGGCTCTGGACCCCATGGTGGACATGCGAGGGCGGCTTGTGAAGTGAGTGTTAGTTGCAAACCAATTTAACTGTTGATCATTACCGGTAGTTGGCTGCATCATGCATAGTGTGAGTAGCTCACTGAGGAGTTAGCCACTTTGCATACTTACTATCCCTGCTGCGGCTGAAAAATGACAGGTAAACAAAACATGGCGTAATGGGGGCAGATGATGCAACACCATCGAGTCCTGAAAAGTCCCGGAGCACTCTACCCTTAATGCTGCAAAGAAAAGGAATGCCTGCAAGTTTAGTAAAGCGGACCTTGCTTATCATGCTGGTGATGCATGAGCATTTGAGAAAAGGCACGTTGGACATCTTGTCTTTCCAAATCAACCTTGACATTCAGCCTAACAGTCCAAGGTCATAGCCAACCATTCCCCGAGAATGGTTGGCTCCTTTGTCTCTTGTTTCTCCTCGTCCTTCCAGAAAACAGTGCAGCAAACTCTGACCATGTTTCTAAAGTAACCAGGCTACACAGTAACATAAAATCATCTGACTTACATCAAAGCCAAGACGAAAGTATGGCTGGAATTAATATTTTTAATGGCATAGTTCGACTTTGAAGGAGCGATGTTGGTTAAATAGGAGCCATTAAGTCATTGAGCAAAGCATTATCTGATCAATCGATTAATCAGCTCAGTAATTAACGACAAATGAGAGCAGACTAATGCTGCGTTCCATTAGATCCCGAGAGTCAGAAATTTCGAGTTACCAGTCTGATGCGTCATCAGGAACGCCCCCTGATGGCGAAATTCCAACTTGGGAACTCTGAGAACTTTCAGTAGCCCGAGCTAAAATCCAACATGGCTGCTACGAGCATCAACAATAATGTTTAAACTGTAACTGTTGTGTTTATGAGCAGCTTAGTCTTCTTTTGGTGTAAATAAATCAATCACACCGATAGTATGTCAATTTCTATCTGGGGATGTGTTGTCATGTTATTTTTGCGCGCAAACTATCACGTAGTGCATTCATTCTCAAACTGTGGTACGAGTACCACTGGTGGTACGCAGAATCTGTCTTGTGGTACACTGGGAGTCTCTGATGTTTTTATTTTTTAAATAAAGATTTACAAATCAATCAAAGCCCTGATGGCATGCGGAGGAAGCAAATATGACAGTTAATTTTTGTTTTTGCATTTGTGGCTCCAAACGGGAAATATTAGAAAGTGAAGTGCGGCGGATACCTCGAGCAGCTCGGCAGTAATTCAAGTTGACGACAGTGAACCCAGCACAAGTGCAAGAGGCGACGTTAGCAGTGCCAGCGACTCTTCAGCGCATATACAAAGACCACATTTAAAAGCACTCATGACTACTGCTGCTTGTCGCTGCAACACTGCGGCGCCATCATTCACCAACGGCGAGCTGCTGATGTGACTGAATGGAAAGGCTGTGTATCTGTTGGTCCTACGATTTGATATTTGATCCACACTGATGTATTTCATCAACGCTCTGAATGCTCGTCACAAACGTTAGTACAAACATGTTCTTCTGTTGACATTCAAATCGTCTCTGTTAATATTTACTGCCCCATCAGGACGTTATCATTCCACCATCATCTCTTATCTTATTAACACAAAGACAAGGACAGGTCTACTGACACACTTGCACACTAACACTCTCTCTCACACACACACACACACACACACACACACACACACACACACACACTGGCTTATTGATGTCCCACTTCCCCTGCATTGACTTTACATGTTCGTTGTTAATGTTTAAAGCCGGTGGACAAAAAGTCAGTGTGTTAGTGTGGGTAAGGAGGAGTGGTCGGGGGCATGGGGGCATATTAGTGGGCTGGTCTTCACCAGGGGGCGGGGAAATAGTGATATTGACATTTAAAGGTCATCCAATCATTTTAGGATCACTGTAAAGCAGACATCATGGCGTGACAACAGCACACTTTTGTCCAACCTCTGACCAAGATCCACGGAAGCGCGCTATTGGCTGTGCTGTACTTAGTGTGTGTTTGCATATACACAAGATTCAAGGCCAACACAACCAAGACATGCATGCGAGCTAAATATCGTGCCTACTCATGGTCGAGGCCACATACACAGGGCCGCTGAGATAGTGTGTGTGTGTTACTGAGTGTGTCTGATGGAACGTGCTGAGCTGTCGACTCCTCTCTGACCCAGTTATACGCTCACTTCTAAAGAACTAGCTTATCTACTCTTAAACAAATCTTCCTCTGCACTTATACAGAGGAGGGAAATTCCCTGCAGACATGTGAAAATATTGATTAACAAGTTTCCTGCAGCTTGAAAAGTTTTAAACAAATCAACAAAACTGGGGTCATAGATTGTCTTAAGAGCAGCTTTGAGAAACTTTCACTTTGCACGGGTCTTTGCACCATTTGTTTCTAAAGGTCTTTGCACACTGAGTCTGTTTTCATGATGCATTTTTTGAATCCGTAATTCAGAAGAAAAAAAACGTTATGCACAGACACCTTGCACACTGAGTCCAGTTCGTTTATTTTTCTATGAATTGTGAAATTTGCAGTATGAGATAAAATGTCTCGTACTCATAACGCAGAGTGAGCAAGCTATGAAGATGATTTTGTGCTTTCACTTAATTAAAAAAAAACTGTGTCTGTCCACTGAAAACAAGAGTTTGACCTGATAACTGGTTTGACCTGATAACTGCTGTCATATCTGGCAAACCCAGGGGCGTCCAAAAACGGCCGTGTGGGGGTGCCTTAAAACCGCCTACCTTCTCTGGTCCAAACAAATCCAGACCATTCAGGACCAGAATCTAAACCTCTACCTGATCATGCTATTCAAGCTAACATCTTTAAGTTCTTTCTCTGGGCAGCAAGTCCTTCTTTAGTTTCTTTTATTTGATTCCTGTGTTCCCTTTACTCTGAAGGGAGATTTTTCCTTACCTGGTGGTGGTGATCGGTCTGGAGAACGTCCTGGTCCTCACCAAGTCTGTGGTGTCTACCCCTGTTGATCTTGAGGTTAAACTGCGCATCGCTCAGGGTAAGAGCAGAGAGTGTTTGTGTGTGTTACGCTTTCTGGATTCTGATTGTCATGAAAAACATCCTGATGCAGCTAAATCACTACATTTGTAAACTCACTTGTCATTGCCTTGAGTGTCTTAATCCAGAAATGAGCATTATACGCTTCTCTAACTTTGTTCTTTGATTCTTCCTCTGCAGGCCTGAGTAATGAGAGCTGGTCTATCATGAAGAATATGGCCACTGAGCTGTGCATCATCCTCATCGGATATTTCACGCTGGTGCCGGCTATCCAGGTAACAAAACGAATGGCGGAGCTGTTTCTACATCAGCAGTCACAAAGTTTAGGAAATGATGGACCTACACACGTTTACATCACCTGACAACCACAGAAACACAGAGATATTATAAACGGATCCATAAGTGTGTGACGTGACGTGAAAGCTGTGTGACTTGTACTGATGACGGTCTTCACTGGTTTCTGTTTGCTGCAGGAGTTCTGTCTGTTTGCGGTGGTGGGGTTGGTGTCCGACTTCTTCCTGCAGATGTTCTTCTTCACCACAGTGCTATCCATAGACATCAGACGCATGGAGGTGAGAATTCACACACACACACACACGCACGCACGCACACACACACACACACACACACACACAGTCTACCTGACTTTAAATGCATTTGTGAGTATTTACTTAACATATGACGTTACGATTTGGATGTCTATACTTAGGGTGAGTTCGAATTGTCCTTCCGAATCTCCTTTCACTATCCTCTTTACCTTAACCTCGTGGAAAACGTCATGGGGTTAAGGAAAGGTGTTAGGAGAATTCATAAAGGACTTAGGGAAAGGAGATTGCGTTATTTTAACAATCCGACCGCATTTCCACTAGGCGACGTAATAATGCGACGGTGGCGAGGTTAGTGACGTGTGTCTGCCGTGGTGAAACTGAAAAATGGACTAAAAGCTCATCTAAAAACGTTCCCATGTGCCTTCTTACCGGTGAAATAAATCCTAATAACCACGAGGTGTGAATTAAAATAAAGGAACATAAGATACCAGGATACTTCACTTTGATGGTTTGACAACATCAGCATCACATTCATAGTTCACCTCTGGGGTTAGGATGGTTCAAAGTTGTTCATATTATTGCAGCTTGGTAACTTCCATGATCTGAGTCCCTTTTCTTTTTTTATTAACAAGGTTTGATATTACAAGTTCAGAATCAACATCAAATAACAGCAAAGCATCTCCACTAAACATGAGACAAGAATGTAGAAAAGCAAAGTTCACCTTCTTCACACACACTCAATAAAAAGAAAGGAATACAAAGGCAGAAACAAATTATAAGTCAAATCAATATAGAAACCAAATGCAGATCGTCTCCTCCAACAGATCGTTAGTTTTCTTGAACAGTCGCTTTAAATATTGCGGCCGCAAGGAATTGTGGGGCGGCATTATCTCATCTCCTTTGGTAAAGGATGGTCCAGTGTTTCCTAAAGGAGGTTATGAAGGAAGCATTGACCCACCTTAGCGTTGCTATGTATCCCAAGATGCTTTGTGATCAATGAATGGGGGCCAATTTTCAATCATGTCAGGTAGCATGCAGTTGGTTATTGTGGCTGCTGCACTTGGGGTCATGACCCCTCATGACTCAGCATTTTATACTGATACAGCCCACTTATTAGATGAAAAAACAGGCATTAAAAGTTAGTCTTATAAACAGACTTTTACGATAATCGTTACACAAGTCTGAAATATTACATGAAAAGTGTTCCCCCTTCTCACGAGCAGATGTAGGTCACACCGGAGGTCAGATGGCTGCACCGGCCCACATGCATTCACCACATAGTTTTCAGTTTACTCTGATTAACCACATGTGCACTTCTTATTTAAAACCGCTCAGCGTTCTACTGCGTGTCCTTTTTCCTGTAACACACATACTGAAACCTTTCATAGGAGGTGAGCGCCGTGCCCTGGAAACTGAGCTTAACCACCGTGAGCCTTTACATGAACCGACAGAAATACATCGGGTTTAAGTTCCCTCGTATCCTTTATCCTTCGATGAATGAGGCGCATATATATTTCAACTCTTGGGGAGAATCATGATCACCATGAGCCATTAGAAAGTAGAACAACATGATGTAAAATGAAAAGTGAACAGTAGATACACTCCTCATGTTAAACTGTAGTTCATGTATTAGCACCTTTTTTTAAATGTCAAAATAACTCAAGAGAATCTATTTATTTTTGTCTCTGTTGAAATGTACCTACTGCGTCTATCGTTGTTAAACGGACTTGAGCTTGTATATTTCTTTTCTAGTCTTCTGACGACTCAAAGCGCAGGTCACGCCTCCACATTCACACACTGATGGTAGAGGCTGCTGTGTAAAGTAGGGCCTGACTGATATGAGACTTTTGGTGCCGATACCGATATCAGGGAGAAAAAAAATCCAAATGCGATATATTGGCCGATCTTTCTTAGCTCTATCTTCGATCTGTAGAGATAAAAAGATTTATAATGAAGACAAGATGTTCACTCAACTGGAAAGTAACTGTGCATGTACGTGCGTCTACACTCTTTATAGGGGAAGTTGTGGCTCAGTTGGTAGAGTCGTAGTCTCTCAACCGGATGGTCGAGGGTTCGATCCCCAGCTTCTGGAGCATCATGTCCCATGTGTCCTTGGGCAAGACACTTAACCCCGAATTGCTCCCGCTGCTTCGTCCGCGGCGTATGAATGCGTGGAAGACTAGAAAAGTGCTATACAAACTCAGTGTCCATCAGTATTTACTCTGGAGTGATGATGCTTGTTGTAATCCATATAGCGCCCTCTGCTGGTGAAAGAGAACTGCTAGTGTTATACAAAGATACTCAAATGAATGTTATTTGACTGGTTAATAAATCTGGTAACATCTGCAATAAAATTAGCCGATACCGATAGTCGCTAGGTACGCTAATATCGGCTGATATTATCGGCTAGCCGATTAATCAGTCGGGCTCTTATGTAAAGTGTCCATCAGTATTAACTAATACCAGTCATACACATTTATACGCCGCTGACGAAGTTCTGGCCGGGAGCAAATTGGGGTTAAGTGTCTCGCAGGGACAAATCGGACATAAGGCTGCAGGAGCTGGGGATCCAACCCCCGACCTTCCAATTGGGAGACGACCGACTCTACCAACTGAGCCACAGCGGGCGGCAGCCCGTTGTTTTCAAGTTATATTGTGATGTCATCTTACTGTTAGTCCGTGTGTGCTGTTTTTATCTGTACTTACTTTAAAATCTGGAATATAAGTCGCAGTCTGTTTTTGGAGGTCGACCAGAGAAATTAGAAATGACAATCTAGTTCTCGTCAGTCTTGTGGTATCTTCTGGTATTATTTTAAAAACCAGTTCCTCACTGGTGCTGTAAGGCAACAACCAGTCAGTAACACATGTGTAACCCCCTCAGCTGGCCGACTTGAACCGTCGTCTGCCGGCAGAAGCAGGACTGCCGCCACCAAAGCCTGGCCCGCTGCGTCCACGTGAGGTCCCCCCTCCACCTCGACCCTCCCCCCACACAATCACCCTGCAGACCCCGGCTTTCAGGAACCTGAGGCTCCCCAAGAGGCTGCGCGTGGTGTACTTCCTGGCACGCACACGCCTGGCTCAGCGCATCATCATGGTGAGAATATGGCGTCAAACTGACTTCATTTTACTCTGTCGTTATTAGTCTTTGATCGTTGTCTTCCTCACCTGTGTGCACTAAACCTGCTGTCATTATGTGCTCAATGACACAAAGCTTCACGCTGTTAAATAATCGTTCAGTGACACATCGGTGTCAGCGGCCGCACCCTGAAGCTGACTTTTAACGTGTGCCGACGTTTGAAGTGGATGAAAAAGATTAGCAGGGAGTGGCAGGTGAAGACTCCATCCTCATTAAGCTATATTACATCTTAAAAGTGAAGGTGGTTTATCGTGGGTGTGTGACTAGTGTCAACATTCCTGTTTGGATGTTTAGTTTGTTGCTAAAATGTGAGAGGCTTTTACAGATGTCGTAAACTATTTATGATAAAGAATGCAAGAGGAAACTGGAATTTTTGTTGTGCTTTAAGAGCTGACATCCAAGTTTATTTGGTAGTGTTGTAGTCAAAGCCAACCGAGACCAAGACATACCCGAGTCCAGAGTACTTCGAGACAGGACCAAGACATTTAAGGGTCGAGACCGAGTCAAGACCAAGACCCAGGCAGGGAATCTGGTGCTTTTGGCCACAGGGATTATGTTTCAGCCATTACAGCCTGTTTGGATGCTGCTGGTTGAAGAAATCCAAAAAAACAATCACTGAACTTTTGGTATTTTTTTCATGTAGACGATAAAATAGGGCCCAGTTTTAAAAAGTACCAGAACTGGCAGATCATTAATTTCTTTGTGAATCCTCTCCAGGTTGGCACGGTGATCTGGATCGGCATCCTCGTCTACACCGACCCCGCTGGAATACGCACCTACCTGGCTGCTCAGGTGTCCGAGCAAAGCCCTCTGGGAGATCCTGGGGGAGCCGGTCTGCCCCCTCACCTAGGTGTGGCCCCCGTCTTTCGTGGAGGAGACCCTACCAGCACCCTCAAAATCCACCCCGCACCAGATCCAACTCCCTTACCTGAGAACCAATCACAGGGCCACCACGGCCCAGCCAGGGCAGGGCTCCTCCCACAGGTCCCGCCTGCCGTGCCCCAGATCACCTGGGCTGCAGAGGATGAGGAGGGCTGGAGGAGGCTCTCCTTCAGGCACTGGCCGTCTCTCTTCAGCTACTACAACATCACTTTAGCGAAGAGGTGAGTGAAGCAGGAGGATTATTAAGGATGAACTTGCTGTGAGTTTTCCTTTGAGGCCACACCTCCCTCAGTGAGACAAGAGTTTGACTCAGAAGTTTAGATCAGTTTAGATCAGCGATGGAGCAAATGTCATTATTTCACAAGCTTCTCTTGCCAGTTATGTAATCTCTGGTGACGATATTTAACTCCCTTCTTTGTAAACTCCTTTGAATCCAGTTCCAGTAACCCTGAACAAAGGTTTACATTTCAGAATATCTAAAAATGTAAGATTAGAGATTTGAAGCCGGGCTGTCCGCTTTGAGGACAAACTCTGTACATGGGGCGTGCAAACTAACCACTTGGCCACCTGTGCCTCCTATTCTTTTCTTTTTCATTCTAATGCAGAGCTGGACGAATACAATTCCAACAGTTCCTTAAGAAAGTTTGAAAAGAGTAATTTCACTCGATCTGTAGTTTTCTAGAAACAGTTTGAACACTGTGCGTCTCCTCCGACCCCGTCATTATTTGTTATAACCTTTTTTTATTTTTCTCGTCTCTCAGGTACATCAGCATCCTGCCTGTCATTCCCGTCACCGTTCACCTGAGCCCCCAGGAGGCCATTGAGACACGTCACCCTCAGGACACGCGACACCCTCCTCCACCTATTCCCAAAGTGTCTGCAGATCTACAGACGGACCTCACCCTCTACAAGTCAGTGCTAAGAAACACACACACACACATTAACACACTATGATCCCCCAAGTCATTCACTTATTAAAAACCAACACAAAGGATGCATCAGCAAGTAAAAAGCTAGGTGAGAACGTGTTCCGACCCAAACAAGAGAAGTGAAAGCCTGTAGTCCTCATCGCAGCAGCCGATCAGGAATATAAGACGCACTCTGTTTTTGAAGGTCTCAGAGAGAAAAAAAAGGAGAGTCGCACAGCCAGACTGGTCTGTGTCGATGTCTTTCCCAGCACAACGTGCAATCAGCTTTCAATACACAACGAATGGGGATGAATTTTTAATCGCATCGCAGAATCGCGTGCAGTGATGGTGGCTGCTGCACCCGCGGTAATGACGGCGTGTCAGCATTTTATACTGGTTTATTGGTATAAGACTCGGCCAACTTTTAAGAGGAAAAAATAGGTATTAAAAGTGCGTCTTATACACCAGATTTTACGTTAACTGTTACAGCTCAACAAACAGTGAATCACGTGAGGGCTGTTTGATACACTGAAGGACAACGTCTCTCTAACACCTGTGTGTTCTCTCTACTGCTGATTTAACTGCAACAAAGTGAACTATCACGCTGAAAACACTCTTTGTTGATCTGCTCTCAAACTCAGCTGATAAAAACACGTGGACTTTTTCCACCAGAGGATCACTGACCTTTTTCTCAGAGATCCTTGAAACAATTACTCGAGGTTCTTTTGAAGGAGTATTCATCAGAGGGTGATCTGGGGTCAAGGTCCTGCAGCTCTCACACTTAATAAATCAGTCAATCTTTAACAAATATAACAAATGTTCTCTCAAGACACTTCACAGAAAGAGCAGGTCTAGAGACGGCACTCTCTGTTATGTTATATATTACAGAGACTCAACATTAATCCATCATGGCATAATCAAACAAGTGAATAGGTAGAAAAAGCTCCGTTTAACAGGCGGAAACCTGGAGCAGAACCAGACTCATGTTGAAGAGTCGGCTCTGTGTGAGGAAATAAGTCATGCTGGACCCTTTGTTCGAGGGGCTGAGATTGATCTGCAGGTTTTGATTGTGGGACGCTGAAGAATTCTTCACCATGAAGGCATGTAGGAACTCTGTTATGGTTGATTTTTGGGGGTTGAATTGTCTTTTTTTTCGTTTATTCCCTGTGATCGCTGCACGACCATAGACTGTCTGCACGCCACCTCTACGATCTCCGTGCTCTAATGAACCTGCTGCATTCTGTTTCCTGTTCTCCAGTATGTTCTTCTCCACTCTTTAGTTCAGATTGTGATTCTGTTCAACTACACGTAGCATTGATAGAAAGACATTATAGCGTCGTATAGAGGACTCTGTTGCTTCGTACGCCACTTCCACATCGTTCTTATTAAATAATGTCTTGCTTCAGGAGACCCCCCCGCCCACCTTCCTGTCAGGTGGATTTCCGAGGCGGTCCTCATTAAATTCTCCAGATATTTCCAGGCGTGCATAGTGTGTGTGAAATCTGCTTGTGCCAAGTGTGACTCATCTGATTGTAATCTTACCTAGAAAAAAACAGCGGCCGTCATATTTCTGCGTTTGGCAGGTACTGCGTCACTCTGACTGGATGAACCTGTTCGACGGCCTGCTTTAATACTTCACTACCATCTTTAGTCGTGCTAAATTCTTCTTTTAGTGATATATCTGTCTGGGAAAACTCAGAGGAAAGTTTACTCTACAGACTTTCATCTTCTGGGAAATTTAGTTTGACTCATAAATGACTTAATTTACGATCTCGTCCTTGTGACATTTTATCTCACCTCCTTAGCTGACCACCGTCTGCACTGTAACGTAGGAGTCTGCAGTGCAGCTTTCACTGCGCTGGGTTGTGCAAGGCGGTGTGTGTTGTCACCCAGTGGAAGGTTCTTTGTGTTTCATCTTTGGACAGTAGATACGAAGGCTATCAGCTGAAGTCGGGTCAGGGTCACGACCTTGACAGCGGGGAAGCGTCAGCTGAGTTTACAGGTTGTTTGGATGACCCTGAGACGGAGAAGGCCACTGTGATAAAGGTGAACACTGTGTTACAACCGGATCAGAGCAGGTTGCATCACCAGGCTGCATGAAAACAGGAAATAGTTTGTTTAAATCTATTGATGAGATCTTTCCAATCTTATCAACCCAAGTTAATTTGTTTAGCACGTTTAAAAGAGCCTCATCTCGCCATGAGGCATAATAGATCACAGACAAACATACCAGCATTGAATAGAGAGAAAGAGAAAGAAAAAGCACAATTATGAATCAAATATTAGATTAGTTTGAGCTCCTTTCAAAGGCCAGGGGAGACTTTTTGTTTATTTACAGAATCATACGTTAAATTGCAAAAGAGATGCAGTTCGGATGTCAGTAGTGTAAGTGAGTGGGTGTGGGATGAGTGTATCGTGCAGGTGTTGGATGGAGAAGAAGGACAAAGTAACCAAACAAGGTGCATGCAGGAAGACTCCCGATCAGACTAAGGTGGCAGCTTTTATAATGACTGTGTGCATCGGGCTCAGGTGCTCTCAGTCGGGCTGATTGGACAGCCACGCCTACCAATTACACAAACCTGCAACACAAGGAGAGACAAGGCCCAACTTAACAGGCCACAGGGCCGTCACACAAGCAGTATAATCAAATAACCCAAGATTCAACACTGCATCACGACTGATTGATCAGAATCAGAATACGTTTTCTATCTCAACGGGGAAATTCTGCTCTCGTAGAGAATATGAGCATGAGAAGCAAAACATGTGAATTATATAAACGATAAAAACATACGCTTCCTGCTCAAAACAAATGTATCACAAAGCTTCATCTTCAGACCGTACTATACACCGTAGACTGTACAAACATGGACGTAGTCTCAGTGACGGCACCCATTGGGTTCTTAAGCGTGATTATGAAGTCAAACGGTGGTGGTCGCCATGCTGGCTCAAGCTAACACATTTAATTCCAACAAATTAAAAGAAAAGGATCAGAAGTTGTGACTTTAATTATCTCCCATCACTTGTTTGAATTAGTCAGTCATCCATTGCGTCTCCTTAACTCTGACGTGTGTTCGTGTTGACTTTGGAAGGCATGGACTGTCCTTCACTAAAACCACGAGCCCACTGTAAGAGTTTAGAAGATGTTTATCAGAAGCCTTTGTGCTCATTTATTGGGGCTTGTGGACACTGTGTAATTTATGTAATCACAAAACAGACAAGATGTTCCATTATGCGTTCAATGCGGCTCAACGGTTGAGATAAAGGAGTTTCATGTGGATGCAGATTCAGCTCAGGAATGGTGGGATTGTTTAAGCAGGGGTTAAATCAGTCCTGGGCTTTCAGCGGCTCCACACTTCATCCACGTATGTGAGGCCGGTCTGGAGCCGTTACATCCACCATGTGAGTGTTGTTTTTTTCTTTGAGTTGTCCTTTCCTGAAGGTTTGTTTAAACGGTTAAACTCGTATCACATTTTTCACATCTGGCCTCACAATATGCTAATAATGAATCCCCTCCCCTCCGAGCTCATCATCTTTACGTGGACAAAGTTGAGCTCCGTCAGCGTGAGAGTGCAGCTCCGTGCAGAGTGAAGGTGCAGACAGCTTCTCTCAGACACAAAACGAGAGCAAACTGCACGGAGCAGGACCACTTTTTGAATATCATCAGCACAACACGCTCTGTGAATTAGACTTTGAGTCGGAGAAGATAGTGGTAGCAAATGATGCACAGATTTTGGCGCTATTAGCGACCGCAATCCATTCTTGGAGAACCGTGACCTCTGTGTGTGCAGCACTCTGAGTTTAAGAATAAGATCTCTCTATTCCCTAATAGTATCCATGCCGTCTGATTTCAGCAGAAATGCCCCAAAAATGTAACTCCCTGTCTTTAAGGCACAACATTTCTCAGGAGTCTCATTTTCTATGTCCTATTGTCTGTACGCACTTGGCGAGTAGCGAGCTTGAGTTCATCAGAGCATTAAGCCTGTGTTTGAAAGGACGGGTGTTTCAGGCAGAGCACGTCTCACTCCTCTGACAGGTTTCATCATCACAGGTATGCCAAATTCCACAGCAGGCAGAGCTGCCATGTCATGCTTTGCCAGGTGGACGAGTCAGCACTTTGTTTCATTGATTTGGCAGCTTAAGATCAATTAAAAACTCATTATGATGTTTTCTTAAAACGCCCTGCCAATGCCGAATTTAAATCGAATTATGAGTTAAAGGTCTCATATTCTCCTCCTCTTCAGTGTAAATAAGTCTCAGAGCTCCTCTAAACATGTGTGTGAAGTGTCTTGTTCTAAATCCACTCTGATCCTGTATTTGATCATGCCTATAAACCCCTCTATTTCAGCCCTGCTCAGAACAGGCTGTTTCTGTGTCTGTAGCTTTAAATGTAAATGAGCTGTGTCTGACCACGCCCCTCTCTGGAAGGGCTTGGGTGGCTCGGGCTTTCTCGCTCCATGTCCTATTGTTTACGGTGAGAAGGCAGACTCAGAGGGCAGAACAAACACCTAGCATTTATTGAACAGTTGTGCTAAAGAACTCAGGAAATGAGACAGTTTCATATAAGATCTGTTCCTCTCTTCATGCAGGGTGGCGGCTCTGGGTCTGGCGGCGGGCGTCCTGCTGGTTCTGCTGCTCTTCTGTCTCTATCGGGTTCTCTGCCCACGAAACTACGGCCAGAACGGCGTTGCTCATGGTCGCCGACGCCGAGGGGACCTGCCCTGTGATGATTACGGCTACTCCCCACCTGTCAGCGAGATCTCCCCTCTGCTGCTGAGGGGCCACAGTATGGTGAGGGTGAACCAGCTTTTAAAAACACACACGCATATTTACATCACAGAAAACTGAACTGGAGCCTAATAGTCAAGCTGTGGAAGTTGAAACTGTTTGTTTGTTGTTGTTTCTTCAAAGGATATCGAGTGTTTGGCCAGTGACGGGATGCTGCTGGCCAGCTGTTGTCTGGCCGGACAGATTCGGGTTTGGGACGCTCAGACCGGAGACTGTTTGACCGTCATCCCAAAGCCTGGGTGAGAATGTCGTTAAATAGATAAGTTGTAATAAAAAAAAAAAGAAAACTAAAAATGAAACAAACTTCACAGTACAAACGGCCAACACACTGCACTTTTGGGGCAATACAATACAAGATTTACTCATGAATACAGAAAACACCTTTTATCTGCAGTGACTTCACATTCGTCACGTCTGGCCTGCAAAGTGGTTAAACGTAGTGATATTAGTCACAGTATCTGTAGATTTATTTGATGATTTACTGAGTCCTTTTCCTCCCTCTCAGGCTGAGGCGGAGCAGCAGCAGCAGTGGCTGCTGGGAGCAGCGTGACGGCTGGGACAGTGTGGGCGGAGCCACAGAGGCGGAGTGTTTGTGCTCTGAAGCACGCGGCTCCTCCATCGGCGGTGACGGCCTGTCCGAGGAGGAGGGCTACCCACTGAGACGTCGCACTGCACCCATCAGACCCACTCTGTTCACCGACCAGCCCGACCTCACCCCGCTCATCGACACCAACTTCACCTCCCAGCCCCCCTCCCACCTCCTCTCCACCCCACCCAGGGCGGGCTTTGACTTTGGCGGTCTGGTTGAGCGGGCCTACATGGAGCACGAGCCCCCCTCACCCTCAGCTTACCCCTCTCCTTCCTCCGCCTCCTCCTCCCCACCCACAGGGGCTCAGCTGCAGAGGAGACCCAGCTTAGGGGACATCGCAATGGCCTTACCCCCAGAGAGAGCCTCCACCTCAGGGCCGCAGGCAGACTGGGAGAGCTCCGTGTGGGCCATGGAGCTGAGAGGAAACCTGATAGCTGCTGGGAGGAGCAGTGGGAAACTCGAGGTATGTCGAGTTAGGACTGTTACTGATAGTGTCAAGTATCGGTAGTTCACCGATGCACTGATCCAACTTTGTGAGTTCCGATAACAACCCCACACCTTGGCTTTAGATATCAGCTGATACTGGGTACTGATCTGATACCAGTGGTTAATGAATGACCTGTAATCCTCACTGCGACGATGAGACAGGGAATCATTCATGTGTAAGGCAGCATCAGCTTTTCCCAACTTTGTAAACTTTGCATTATTGCAGAGCAGCCAAAGCCGTGCACTCCTCTGCTGTTCATGTTTCTAGCTTTGTCTCTCTAAATTGAGTGAGCTGGTAAAGTAGTTCCATGATGGCAGTTTAAATCGAGTCACTGGTGTGTGATCTGTGGACGTTTATAGCCTGTAGCACTGCACTGTGCAGTAACATAGATCTGGTAGTAGGTGCTCTCAGAATCTGTGATGGCAAACTGAACTGTGGTTCAAGTGTTTTTGTCACTTTTAGAGCATCAGTGGGAAGTTTCTCGGATCTTTGCAAAGCAGCCGACTCATTGAACTACTTCGTTTCCTTCCTTCCGTCTGCCTTCTTTGTTTGCTTAAGCTCGCCGTTTTACCACCGGCCCTCGAAACATGAGCGGTGCAGATACTGCAAGCTGTCGTAGAAGTTGTTAGCATAACGAGCGTGAATACATTGCTGTTAGCTCCCTCCATGCTAAGTCGGCTCCACCGAGCAAAATGCTCAGGCCCACCAGCACACTGATGACAGGGACCTAGTGCACATACAGTAAACACAGAATAGCATAGAAGTGGAGTGAATAGATCAGCCTCGTGGATCAGCCCGTTGTCACAGATAACCTGATCAAATCGGTGCATCCCTCCTACGTCCTCTGAATGGTGAACATGTCAGATTGAAAAGTGAAACTAAAACGCCTGCTTGGTTTCAGTTGTGGGACGCAGTCGAAGGATCGTTACGCTGCAGTAATGAAGACGGAGTCTCCGGGATCACGGCCCTGGCCTTCCTCAACAACAGGTCACACACACACACACACACACACACACACACAAACACACAGAGCTTCTCCTGCGATGCTAAGAGCACTTTTCATTTGTTTGAGGCTGCCTTTCATGGAGGCAGTTTATGAGTAAATCTTTGTTTTAAATTCTGTTTTGCACACTTCTGTTGCTGCATACTTGAAACCGTTCTCATGTCACAAAGGTTTATTTAGTCTTTTCTTACCTGTTAATGATATTAAATAAAGATAGAATTGTCCATCTTGCTTTGTTCATGTACACAAATAAAAACTAAGATGTGCTAACACGTACTATGAATCCTCCACGGCTAGGTCACCGGTCACAAGCTCATTCTTTCTTTCCACTGAAAAATGCCAAACAGTCAAAGAAGTTAAGATTACATTTATTTAATCTGAAGCCTCTTTGTTTCCCTCTTCCTCCTCAGAATCGTAGCGGCCCGCCTGAACGGCTCTCTGGATTTCTTCACCGTGGAGATAAACAAACCTCTGTGTCTGCTGCAGTACAGAGGTGAGGCTCGCCAACACCTCACCGTGCGTGTGTGCGTGCGTGCGTGTGCGTGTCTGTTCTGAGTAATTTTGTGTTTATGCATTCCTCTGCATTCTTACAAGCTGTCTTATAGACCTATATCAATCAATCAAACCTTTATTTGTTCTCGTAAGGACATTGAGGTTTCCTTATTTCCAATGCCATCGAGATTCCAAACACATTCAAACAAGAAAACAACCAACACTTAAAACTGATTAAAAAAAACAACTAAGATCAAACACTTACAATCAAAACAAAGGGGCTAGAAATCAAATTCCTTAACTCTGCAAGAGGGAAGAACGCTAATCTTTAGAGTTTGTGGGAGGGCATCAAAAGTGTGTGCTTGTGTTAGCTTACAGTGTAGCTACAAACAGTAAACGTACACACGACGTCCTGCAGAGTGTGAGCGTCTGGAGGAGATGAGCCCCGGAGGAGGGGCCACGTTTGAATGTTGTGTTTCTAAACATTTCTACTGACTCCACCTTTAAATGTTTCAGACGTTAACTGAGAAAACAATCAGCATCGATTTGAACCGAGAGAATCCGAGTTAAACAAAAAGGAAACAAAGCAAAAGGAGGATTTTAACATTCGGGCTGAAACTGCAACGACTACTTGGATAGTTTTACGTTACGACCTCAAAATAAAGACGCTTTTTCAGGGAGTCCAACATGAAGGAACGAGAACCAAAGCCTCAGTGAAAATCAAGTATTGCTAAACATGTATTAAACAATCAGTAAACATAGCAAACCAGCCCACAAATAACCGTCTGATCGATACTGTCACTCTACTCCACCTCGATGTGAGGTGAACTTGTCTTTGTTTTGTTTACGCTCCCGGTCGCTGTTTATTCAAACACAACTCTCAGCAGAGATGGTAAGGGTGAGAGATGGCTCACTCCTCATCAACTCAGCTGCAGAAAATGATGCTACACCTGTGCACAGCCTGAAACAAGCAAGAAGACGTAACCAACTAATTGTTTGTTGGAAAGTGATTTTTCATGTATTTTTATGTATCATGTATCACTTAAATGTTTCTCCTCTCCTCGTGCAGGTGCTCCTGGGCGAGGCAGCGTGCCTCCCTCTCCCTGTTACAGCAGCGAGGACGTGATAAGCTGCCAGCTCACGCGCTCGGTTCAGTGCGCCCACCAGAAGCCGATCACTGTGCTGCGAGCGGCCGCCGGGAGGGTCGTCACCGGCAGCCAGGACCACACTGTCCGGGTAGGAGAAGTTTTGTTCCCCCCTTTATTTAGATAAGACAGTGGAGAGAGCAGGACATGTAGGGAGGGAGCTGCAGGTCTGATTTAAACCTGAGCGCCCACTTTGAGTTCTTGGCTTTTCTTTATATTGCACAAATCGATCGAGTTTTGTGTTTTTGTGTTTGTGCGTGTAAACATCATACCGACATACAGAAACCAGGATAAGCACTTATTCTGATTTTTGAGGAGAAACGTGGCATGGATACTGTACCCCGGTTTCTGACAGCTGCCGACACGGGGCCTTACTCCTGTAGAGACAAAGAAACAGAGTTTAGTCTTTTGGTGTCTTCAACATGTTGTTGGTATTTAATAGTGCCAAGACAAATCAGAGTGACACATTACTAGACAAACTGTGTTCTAACTTTTGAATCCTGAAAACTGATCTTTCTTTTGTGTGTTTTTCAGATTTATCGTCTGGAGGACTCGTGTTGTCTTTTCACCCTGCAGGGTCACTCTGGAGGGATCACAGCCATATACATCGACCAGGTCAGACATCCTCTCTTCCATCTCGACAAATATCTCCACTGTCAATTATTAGAATGTTTTCAAGGAAAAGCCCCTGGAGATGAATCCTCTCATTTTCAAGAGGGTCCTAACAAAGCAGAGAGAATCACTCCCATGATACCCCGCGAGCCTCGACGTCATCTTTTGTTATTGTTTTGATTGAGAGCCCCCTAGCGGCGGATTTGACATACTGTACGTTTAACAGACCACTCGACACTCTGGAGAGTGACATTCTTGTTGTAACCCATATAGCGCCCTCTGCTGGTGAAAGAGAACTGCTATCTCGTGATATCAGTACATATCTGCGATCAAATTAGCCGATATGATAGTCACTGGATATGCTAATATCGACTGGCCGATTAATCGGTCGGGCTCTAATCTGCACACAAGATTAGTCCATCATTATCAGATAATCTGCACCCTAAAAAGAAGAGTTTTATGTAAGCCCCTTGTTTCCCGTGAACATGTCTTTGTGTGACTCTTCAGACAATGGTTCTAGCCAGTGGAGGGCAGGACGGCGCCATCTGCCTGTGGGATGTCCTGACAGGGAGCCGTGTCAGCCACGTTTACGGTCACCGCGGCGACGTCACCTCTCTAGTCTGCACCACCTCTTGTGTCATCAGCTCGGGACTGGATGACCTCATCTGTATCTGGGACCGAAGCACGGGGATCAAACTGTACTCCATACAGCAGGTAGACTTTTTGAGATGATGTGCTTCGACTTGTCATACACACATACGATCATACGTACGTACAGATGGACTTCCACTTTCATGGTTTTGTTTCTACAGAACGTGAAAGTGTACCACACTGTTTTTGTTCCTTCGCCTGATGAGTGAACTTCTCTCCCCTTTCAGGAGGCGGGCTGCGGCGCCAGTCTGGGCGTGATCTCCGAGTCTCTCCTGGTGACGGGGGGCCAGGGCTGCGTCTCCTTCTGGGACCTGAACTTTGGCGATCTGCTACAGACGGTCTACCTGGGTCAGAGCAGCGACGGGCAGGGCGTCCGGCAACTCCTCGTGCTCGACAATGCCGCCATCGTCTGCGACTTCGGCAGCGAGCTCAGCCTGGTGTACGTGCCGTCAGTGCTGGAGAAACTAGACTGAGGCGGGCGACACTTTACTGTGATGTTTTGACTTGCTTTTGTTTCTGGCATTCAAAGGAAACACGAGCATCTTTTAAGTTGTTTGAGTACAAGCGTGGACGTACGGAGCAGAAACCGAGCTGAGGACGGGTTGATGAGCGACCTGCTACATTTATCAGAGGAAGATGACCGCATATGACAATTAAGAGGGTCATTTATTCCAAGAAAATCTGGATGTTTCTCGCTGAAAGAGGATCCAGCAGTCACCAGTTTGTGCTTTTTGCTTGTGTGTGCGTGCGTTCTGTCTCGTGGCTCTGCCCTCTATGCTGCTGACCCGGGCGGGGCTTCACTGTGACCCCCGCCCGCCCTGAGAGGAAGATAAAACTGTCTCTCTTTTTTTAAATATTCCTGCTGCCTCTTACGCTCGACGGCGAAGGTGCAGCCTGAGCGCACTCGATGGTGTCGGGACTAGCTGCGCAGTTTTGTGTGAATGAATCTAGGCGCTCTTTTTAAGGCGAAACCCTGCTGAGAACAAAAACCTGCGTGGTTACATGTGAAGCGTGTGAGTGTGAGACTGCGTGGGAGGGAGAGCAGATGATTACTGTACGATGTAGACCTCCAGAGGGGGCGGTTTTTTATATGTATAAATCTATTATTTATTAGCGATACATTTTTGGAATAACAGTTTGTTTATGAATTTCTAATCCCGGCTCTTAAAAACAAAATGATGATTTCAAAGTAGGATGGTGATGATTGGTTGGCAGGTCGGGTTATAAAACGACTTTTTGTTATACTGAACTGGAAACGTGGAAGTGTTTGTTGTTGTGGAGTCGGGGGCCCTCAGGCTCTGATTCTGGGGCCCCTCTAACCCCCCTTATGATCCACCTTCATCAGACTACCTCCATCGACCACACTGCTTGAATTTACGATGACAATTCTGACGTCATGTTTACAATGACTGCTTTTATTTTCACATGTTGTGCCCTTTAGAGATTTTATGTTGAGATCACTGTTTACTGAAGATGTCTCGGCTTCAGACTGTTTTCATCGTTTTGGACACAAACAAAAGCGCAAAACCTGCATTGCATCACGCAGTGGAGCATCACCTCTGCTCAGCGGCGTGCTGTCGGTGTACACTTCAGTGAAGTTGGTCTGAAAACCTGCAGAACTTTTTCTGCAGCCAGTCGTTTGAAAAATACGGATGGAATAAACTCAGCATCAGCTCAGTTTAGATCTCTGCTCTTCATGAGGCCCGTACACGCTAATAACACACACACGGACACGCTCATGCACTGTCACATACACAGAGACGTTGACGTGCTTTTTACTCGAGTCCAACGCAAAATGCTGCGTCAATTCCAGATAAATCGGACTCACTCGGTCGATGCAGTCGCCGTGGAAACGGTCCAGGAATGCCCAGAGGTTCATGATCCGTACTCGTTGATTTGTGGTTTGTGGGGACGGTTTCTCACGGTAAACTGTGGGAAAAGATCTGCAAACACATAATGTCTTTTCTTTTTTTGTAGGGAACAGAACGGATCGTTTCTACGGCAACAGCATCCTCAAAGCAAGTCCAATTGATCCGACACTAAGGTTAGATTTAAAGCAATCATGCAATAAAGCATTAAGTCCACCCTTGACTGCAGATCATTTTGACTTACTGGGCGGATACGGTTGTCGTGGAAATGACCATCCTTTTGATCTCATAAGAAATGAATCACTTACAAAGATCAGCAGGCACAGATGATGAACTCAGGGCGACGGTTTGTAAACTGAGGGTTCAGATTACAGATACAGAAGGCTCTGTTTTATTTTTTCAGACACATTTAGCAGAATCCTCCCTGACTGACGGGTTCTTCACAGCTGGTTATATTACCGTAAAACTTCAAATAGAAGCCCATCCCATTAAGGCCCGGTGTGGGTACAAGTAGGCGGCAAAACTACAGGGAGTATCATACATTTGGAAAAGAGCACTGACGTCAACAGAGCTTTTCTGAAAAGTTGAAAGATTTTCAAATCTAAGCGCCGCACAGAAAAGGCGGCGTGCTCGGAAAAAATAATTAAAGGCCCGTCTCGTTTGGACGCCTAAGGCCCCGTGTCCACCTAGCATCTCTTTCTGAGCTCCAGTGTCTTTTTTCAATTGTTTTCAAAGAGGAGAGAGCGTTCGCAGCAGAAAGCGTCCGCCTGGAGAAAAATCTCAGTGCCCAGCACCTTTTTTCCGAGCGATGTTGATGTCACTGGTGCTCTTGTCTTTTGTACCCACATCCTCCTCACTCCGTGTCTGATCGGGAAATAATCTCAAATAAAAAACATACAGTAAAAAGTTACGGAGCAGTGTCAGTCATACAGCGCCGTTGACAACAGACTGTTGTCATAGAGACAGGACGGACGTGCAGCGCTTTATTTCACAGCGCTTTTCTGCCCGGAAATAATGCTAGGTGGACACGAGGCCTTAAGTCCAAATAAAACTGAAGTCAAAGATTGAGCTTCTGATAGAAGTTTTACGGAATCAGAAAGTGTAGCTCACTCACGCAGTCAGTTTATGAACTAGTTAGAGATGTAAAATGATTAATTTCAGTTCATTAACATAAAAATAGAAAATAAATGAAAGTAAAGTAGAAGAAATGGCTGAACGTCAGCCCTTCACTTCCTACACCTGCTGGAAGAATGAAGTCCTGCAGGTTTAAGACTCACACCAACATCATGCAGAATGTATTTCCTCCACCGTCTACTGAAGCTTTCACCTGAATGTAGTCCCCAAAGGTGTGACGAACAAATCTGTAAAAAAACAACAGTATCGCATGGCAACACTAATTCAATGCACTACTAAACCCTCTCTGACGCACATCTCGCACAAGTGAGGCACTTTTCTTTTTTTACAAACATCTGCTCGCTCACATTGTGGACGTGATATCTGCAGACTTGCAAACTAACTTCACCCCTGCAGGCGGCACTAGTAAACACGCACACTGCAGACTTGTGGATGGGGAAGGTCACCTGGTCTGGTTCAACGGGGCGCAGAGACAAAGTCGTTCCTAATGTGCAAAAAAACAAGCAGCTGATAATAAAAAAGATGTAACCTGAAGAGAAGCATAAACACACGCTGTCACTGCATCCCACAGGAACCAGACTGGTGGTCGCCACGGCAACGTTACCTGTTAATTTATTAGCTTTGTGTTTTTTTGTTGTTAACGGTAGTTTAACGTTTTAGAAATGGGGAAATGTGTAGTTTTTAGATTGTTTTTTTTTTTTACTTCTGTTTTCTAGAAAAGGTGGACATTTGGGAAATATGCTGAAAGCGTTTTAACTTCATGGTGGAGAGTTCGAATGAGAGGATTGATGTCACTCTGTTTGGTATGATTTGAGCTAACGGAGGACGAGCTAACGAGAGAGAAGTTAGCAGCAAAAAACGACCACCAGCAGCGGTTAAGGTCAAGTCTAACAAAAGCTGAGTGTTGACGACAATCTGCTCAAATGTAACACGGCAAACAAGACAATCCAGTGAGGTTGTCGAAAAGTTTGTTTTCCACCGCGTGTTTTAAATCGATCGATCGACCTCCGCAAGTTCAGCAATAAACAAAAACTAACAAAAATAACCCGAGCTGCCGCAGCGCCTGAGGTCCTACTCTGAGAGCACCGACCTCTAACGGCGGAGCAGCTGAAGCACGAGAGGAATTCTGGGTTATTACGTGCTGGTTTTACTTACAAAGACAGGTTAGCTCCACTTCCTTGCTTTCAGTGTTTGTGCTAAGCTAACCACATGCTGACTTTAACTTTATATTTAACAGACAGGCGAGTGATGTCGATCTCATGAGGGTCTCCACCATGGAGCGGGAAAAACGTCTAACTGTACGTCGAAGGAGAGAGGGAGGGTCGGTGTGGAAAATTTCAAAATGGAGTCTTGACGTGTTTGAATGTTTTGGTTCATTTCCTGGCCTTGTACAAAAATCCATATCACACCGTTCTGTCACTCGATGAATCCTTTCTGTAGCTTTAAACACACCATCAGGATCCTGCTGCTTCCACTCATGCAGCCGTCGGCGCATCGTCTCGACAGTTTGTGGATGCAGCTACGGATTCTTTGATCCTTTTTAGTTGTTAAAGAAGAAGAACATTTCGACAACAAAAGCTGGACTCTGACATGAAACTCTTCGTGGTCCGGTTCTGATTGTCTCGCAAGCTGCCTGAAGATTTCTCCCTCTTTAAAACAGCTGTCAAGATACTATGAGCTTTAATAGTCGATCCCGGTTAGCTCCTCCCCCCTCCTCTCATTGGCTGCCTACAATCTACGCAGGCTGTAGTAACGGAGGTAACTTATTCACTGTTTTGTAACACAGACTTTTTACTAATTTTCAAATAAAGAGGCTTTGATACCACAGCAGGTTTCTGTCTACTGGATTTATTGAATCATCTGTTAAACAATAATGATGAATGATTAGTGCATTGTTTTAATAGTCTTTTGTTTATTTAAGATATTTACAGAGTTACAGAATGAGAAAACGTAATCAACTTGTAGAGACGTGCTGATTCGATGCTGCTCTGTGTTACTGACTGACTGTACTACACGCGCTGATTTGAGCTGAAGGGGTTTGTCTCTTTAAGAATAAGCTCCTCCCACTCAGCTTCTCCGGGCCGTGCATTCTGCATCCATAACGACAGCTCAAACACGACTGAATCTTAAACTCCACACTGACTGACTCACGGACTTCGAGGATTGGCGCTGTCCCACTGTGGGATCGTCTGGTGTGTGAGGGCACTTTCCATGACATCACATTTCTGCAGACTTTCCTGCGGGACTTATTCATTAAAGATGAAGCCCCTCTGTGTCTGAGCAGTGTCTGACCACGCCCCTCTCTGGAAGGGCTTGGGTGGCTCGGGCTTTCTCGCTCCATGTCCTATTGTTTACGGTGAGAAGGCAGACTCAGAGGGCAGAACAAACACCTAGCTGTGGGAGCGTCACCCACCTGGGGGAGGGGTTACTGCCCTTTGTGATGTCATGAAGGGAAAATCTCCAAACGGCCTGTTTGAGCACAGATTTTCTGAAAAGTGGAGCAGGCAAAAGACGGAGAGGATGGACTTTTCTCATTATTGGGGGGTTTGTAGACAGACTAGAGACACATATTAGTGTTAGAGAAACGTAATAAAGTTAATTTTACGTAACGTGACCTTTAAGTTTAATGGTTTTCTTAAAATATAAAAACTGTAATGAAAGAAATACTGATAAATACTGGAGAAGGGCTTTTTTGTTATTCTTTGGGGCAACTTGTTTCCAGGCAATGTGTGTGAAGTCATGACAGTCTCATTACTCCAGTGCTTCTAAAACTGGGGGGGGCGGGGCATAGTGACATAAAAGGGCGGAAATTGATATAAGTGTGTTCAGAAAAGGGCAATAAATGCTTTTTATTCCGAACTTAGTGGGGAAATAAACGTTCACAACCTTGATGGTATTTTAAAATGGAAGTTCCTTTTTAGTTCGGGTGTGTGGGGGGGGGGGGCGCACAAATCTGTTTCCTCCTCTAAGCGGGGGGCCATGTCAGAAAGAGTTTTCTTGTACCATCTAAAGCCCTCACACACTCCCACACTGAAAGTCCGTGAGGGTTGAGTTTTAGACTTCAGGGTGGAGTTTTAAAATCCGGTCCAAACGAACCCTGGTGACGACCGCCTGCGAAAAAGGGGCCACAAAAGTGGAGTGCATGCTGGGAGTTTTTCCTGTATTTCGGGGGCCCAGCTCTGGTGCTGAAGTGCAGAACATTCATACATCACAGACAGTTAAAAATAAAAAGCAGCAAGAAGCGACAGAAGGAATGAAGGAACACAGACGAGTGCATAGTGATCTGGTCCCAGAAGCCCCCAGTGATGGAAGAAGACGCGAGTGTGTTTCAGGCCCAGCAGCCAGAAGTAATACACCTACAACTTCAAAACTGGAACCCTACCGTCTGCCACCAGGCACGTCTTGGAAATTAACACGCCTAAATGTTTTTTCTTCTTAAAAGCAGGATTAGAAAGAGCTGAGAGAAAAGCAGCGGTTTGTGGACTCCTCTCAGGTCTTGTTGAGGCTCCACAGGGGGTCCAGGCTGCTGAGCGGGTCTTCCCCTTCCTCCCCTCGAGTCCCGTGCAGACCCTGACCCTCGGCCGGCTGCAGGAAGCTCTGCTTGGTCACCCGCTGCTTCCCCTTCCCCCCTCCCTCCATGGAGAAGTTCTCGGGCGTGAGGGAGGCCAGCAGCTCCAGGGAGGAAGGAGCCGGACCGGAGGCAGGAGGAGGCGGGCTCAGGCTTGGAGTCACCTCTGGGAGAGGCTCGTGAATGGCTGGTGGCGTGCAGGGGGAGGCAGCATCCAGACCGTTTGGTGGGGGTGGAGACTGAGTTGGGGAAGTGAGAGGAGGGCTGAAGGAGCAGGGGGGCAGCGGCTCTGAGAGAGGGGAGGGTTCCTGGAGCGGCTGAACATCACTCGACGAGTAGAGGTCGGGTAAGGAAGCGCCGACCTGCTCGTCCATGCCAAAGGGGGCATCCATTGCGGGGTCTGTGGCGCTGGGGGGGGCGGATGCTGAGCTTGGCGATGGTGGCCTGGATGGAGCTGATGGGCATGTCACCCCCGAGGACGAGATCCTGCTGGGACTCCTGTCTCGAGTAAGGCTGCAGAGAGGAAGAGAGAGACATTTCCAATTAAATAAACAGTGGCCTGTTGCACCAGCTGTGTGTGAGGTCTATCTGAAGACAAACCTTTGTGGATGCAGAGGCGGTGTTCTTGCTGCAGGTGGCGGTAGTGATGCCGTGTCTCTGGAGGACATGTTCAGCGTGCTTCAACACAGCTTCATAGCAGAACTTCAGGTGAAGCTGGACAGAGACAGAAAAGAGTATGTGAAAAACTTTGTATGTAATGAATAACTTATTTACTTGAACCTAAAATAAATCTGATCCCAGATTTGTGTCTGACCTTCTCCTGCAGCATGTTCTTCCTCTGTTGTCTCATCTTCTTCACCAGCAGCGGGAGGTCGGGGATCCCGTTGCCTGCTTCCAGCTCCTGCAGTGCAGCGTACAGCAGACAGAAGGCGCCGGTGCGTCCCACACCCGAGCTGAGACAGAGAGTAGACAGGCTCATTAGGAACACTTAGACTATTAATCAAACCGCCTTTACAAACTACTATCGATCGTAGTATGCTGTATGTACTATCCAGTGATGAAGTGTTTTCATCTGCAGCGGTAAAAAACACTGAGTGCATGTGATTGGTTTAAGGTGCTTTTTCAGGATCAAATCTTTTACTCAGTCGTATTCAAAGTATTGTTTTTATTCCTACTCACCTGCAGTGCACAACAACAGGTGTGTGTAAGGGCCTCTGGTGGAGGTAGTGTCCATGAACCTCCTGGATGAAGCGCAGCAGGTTGCTCTTACTTTCAGGAAGACCCCTGAGGAAAAATAGGAAGAAATGAAAAAGTGCATGAAGACAGGGCGCTGGTAGCGTAGTGGTTAGTGTGCACGCTCCATGTACGGAGGCTCTAGTCCTCCAAGCGGGCAAACATACATGGCGGCGGCAATGAGTGCATCTTACTTCTGGAGCCACAAAGAAACTGAGTTTTGTCTTTCCCGCTGCTGGAAATTACGTGGATACGCCATATCTGCAATACCATGTTGGCATTTTATAGTACTAAACCCGCTATAGGAGACAGCGGTCTCTTTATTCATCAGATTTAAAAAATGCCGCCGTTTGTGCCCTGAACATATAGAATGCAGTAGTCAGAAAACAGGATATTAGTATTGATCATGTATACAGGGATATGAAGAACCAGGTTTGTCTGTGTGCATGTAAACGCCACATCCTGAAACTGATCCACACCAGGATAGGACTCATAACCAGGATACTCGTGTCCACGTAACCACACTCAGTGAGATTAACAACAAACTCGACACAAACTTTATTTTACATTCTAAATAAAAAAAGAAAGTTCTCACAGCTCGGGCCAGGACGTGGACTGGAGATGGACCACAGTGCGTTTCAAACTTTGGTCGCGGTACTGCAGGCTGATCATGCGCTCCACATGTGTCGGCGTTGTCTTCTGTGTGGTGAGGCTGAGCGTGATTGGTCCCTGAGCGAGCTGCTGCCCACGCTCAGTAGGGAAGTAGCGCACGACCTTTCCCTGGGAGAGACGGAAAAGACAACTTTGAAAGCAGAGCTGGTGAGAACAGAAGGCTGTGGGTCTCTTTAAGTAAAAACTTAATTTTGTACCTTTTCTAGCTCTTGCTCTGAAACCAACATGACGATCAGCGACACCTTCTGCTCGTAAACCATCAGCCAGAAGTCTGCCGCTGTGCCTGTGAGCGGCGCCTGCGTGGCAATAAGGCGTGGACAGTACGGAGACAAGTCCTCCACATAGCTGGCGTTGATGTAGTCGTCTTTTCCTGACTGCAGAACCACACGGTTAATATCATAGGGCATGACATCCTGATGACGGTTCTTCATGGTGTAGCAGCGGGCGATAGCGATGGAGAGTTGGCGGGCATCCTTCTCCTGCTGGTCCTGTAGCTCTTTCCAACGGGCGTCCAGCACAGATAGCCCACCCTCACTTTCTGAGGGGTGCTCCAGGGAATCTACCTGGGCCCTATAACGTTCCAGTTCACCATGAAGGCGAGCGACACGCTCTGGAGCTTGATAAGGGTCACCCTGGATCAAAAGAACTCCCTGTGAGCTCCTCCTTCGACGCTCTCCATCCTGCGGGTCGGCTTTGGTGGGTTGGAGGACATTTGTGGGGGCCTTGGTGCCTCCTGGTATGCTCTCAGGGCTCGAGGAAAGGAGGTCATCTGTGCTTGAGTTCTGCCGCTGAAACAGCGATGTGGAGGGAGAGACGGCCGAGGGGGAGGGAAGAGTGGGAGGAGCTTTGCTTCCAGGGGTGGGGGCTGGTGTGGGTCTCTGCTGGGGGTTCAGAACCAGAGAGGCAGGACCAGGAGAGGGAGATGGGGAGGGAGAAGGTGAAGGTGAAGGAGGAACAGGGTTTGGTTGTTGGACCACAGGGGGACCTCCAGGAGAAGGCTGGATCAGGTGCTGTGCAGGGGGAACATGTGGCCCATGTGGGGCTATGGCAGTGGGCTGCAGTGGGGTACTCGGAGGTACATTAGCTCCTGGACCTGAAGGGTACATGGTAGGGGGCTGTTGATGGGACATTGGAGGAGGAGCCTGAGGTTGTTGGGGGGCAGCAGGTTGTGGTGCCAGAGGCTGTTGAGGCATCATTGGAGCCCCTCCTGGGTAGCATACTCCCCCTGAATGAGGGGGCTGAGCCTGTGGTTGGCTGGGCATTCGCATTGGCTGCTGGGGCATGTGTGGTACAGGAGGCTGTCCAGGGTGTGGGTGATGTGGTGGCATTCCACCTGGAGGCATCTGAGGCAGAGGGCCCCTTGGCAGGTGGACCTGAGCGCCAGGGACCATATGAGGTTGTGAAGCAGGAGGCATCTGTGGGTGCATGGATGGGTGGATGGGCTGGCTAGTGGGGGGGAAATAGTTCTGAGAGACTTGGGGCATTTGCTGACTTGTTGGGGGCATTTGTACTCTCGGACCTCCTGGTATCTGTACCTGTGTGTGAGGTGGAATCTGTTGGGCATTAGGGGGCATTGTAATGTGCTGCTGATGGGGCATCATGTGTTGATTGGGGAGTCTGGGTGGCATTTGTTGGTTAGGATGGGGCAGGTAGGGTTGAGATACAGGAGGTCCTTGCTGAGAAGTTGGGGGTATTTGTGGATGCCCAGTCTGTGGTGGCATCTGGACCTGAGGTGGTGTTGGCATAGAGCCTGGCATCATCCGAGGGGGCTGCTGGGGTACATAGCAGTGTGGTGTCTGGTAGCCTTGGGGTATCTGTGGCCGGGGTTGATAACCATTGTGCTGATGAGGCTGCATCTGACCTGGAAATACTTGCTGGTACTGAGGAGGAACACCAGGCTGAGGGGGCATATACCCATGTGGGTATGCTTGCTGGTTCTGGAGAGGAGGGTGAGGGCCAGGGATACTCCTTGGTCCAGGCTGGTACCCCTGAGGCATTGGTTGTCCAACGGGCTGAGGGTACTGCTGCTGTGGCTGCTTCTGCTGCTGGGGTTGGGATGCAGGAGTTTGGCCATGCATGGGCATCCCTGGTTGGGGTATAAACTGTGGGTAAGCCCCCATCTGTGGGGGTACAGCGTAGCCAGTTGAGGCAACAGGTTGGACAGGGTGGTGTTGTGTAGGGGCGTAGCTGGGGATTGGGGCCTGGATGCTATCGACAGTTGTGGTGGACGGTCGGACTTGGGCAGGAGCAACAGGACCGGGTTGGGGGACTTGTGGATGTGGTTGTCGATAACCCGGCACTGCTGCTTGTGTTGGCATATGTGGAGGCATCTGTGGAGTCATCTGAGGGAGGGGTCCACGGGGCAGAGCTCCAGAAGTAGGAAACTGAGCTATCCTTGCCAGGAGTTCTGGAGGAGGCAGGTTTGCAGGGAAGCGAGAAAGACCAGCAGCTGGAGCACCAGGCCAAGGCAGGGAGCTGCTGCCACCCAAGTTAGCACCAGGAGGGATGTAGGCCTCTGGACCAGGCATACGACCTGCAGAGTTGGGGAGGGAAGGAATGTCAGGAGGGAGGCTGAGGAGCTCCTCAGGTAGGTCACCTCCCAAGGCCAAGATGGCTGCACTAAGCTGGGCCAACTCGGGGTCATCCAGGCTAGAGCAGGCAGAGTCGACATCAGGGGCCTTTGTCTTCAAGGAGGGTTTAGCTGCTGTAGGCCGTGCAGGGGGCTTCTTCTGCGTCTCTCTGAGGAGGAGATAATATCAGCACAATATTACATTAAGGTTTTTTTCTCTTAAAGTTACATTTTTGAGCCAAATGTTCCTTTATTGGATAGGACAGCTGGAGAGAGACAGGAAATGGTGGGAGGAGAGAGAGAGGGGATGACATGCAGCAAAAAGCCGAGCATGGATTCGAACCCACAGCCGCTGCAACGCGGACTATAGCCTCTGAAAGATGGGGTGCACGACATTGCCTGCCTTGTGAGGACATTTGGATGGAATGAAAGGATAGAAGGAAATAAGTTGTAAGATGCTGATGTGAATGTTTTGTTTTGATGTTTGAAAGTTTTAACCACTCAGATAGGAGAATAACATGACAGATAAACTAAAGGAGTCAGAGCTAACTGGTGTTGTATTCAAATTCTAAAACTCTTTAACTTTGTGTATTTAATCTTTGGTCTTACTTTTCCAGGATGGGCTTCCTCTCCTCTGCTCTGGTCTGACATAAGGTCTTTGCTTTCTCCAGAAGACGGGATGCTTTGGCCTCTAGGTCCTCGTAAAACTCCTTCCCCTCTTGGGACTTTTTAATCAGGTCCTCGTAGGCTTCATAGGAGCCCACGAGTCCCTGAACGGTGCCGTTCCACTGTTGCTCAGTCTGGCTCAAGCCCTTACGCACTGAGGCGTACTGGACGTTTGCCTCGGTCAGGGCCTTCAGGATGTTCTCCTGAGCTGCCAGGTTCTGGTCAATATACACCTTCACCTGCTCGTACTTCTTCAGCTGCTCCTCAAATATTTGCTGAAAGGACACACAGTTTGTAGGAGTTGGCACATGTAAAGATTTGCAAACACAAACAAGAATGTACAAAAGATGAATCATTATCTATGTTTACATGGACACAAATACTTGTGTTCAAACAAGACAGGACCACTTTATTTAGCCTCTATGTAAACGATCAAGATGGGATCCCCAATCAGAATGATTGAAATCAGGGTGAAGGACGTTTGCACATGTTAAATAGTTAATGAATCATAAATCATTCCAGTTTTCATGCCTCTTTATTGATTCATGTTCTATGTGGACTTCCCGTGTGAAGCGCCATACCTTCATGTCGGCCCTCTCCGTGGTGACCAAGGTAGAGGTGATGTCGTCCTGCTGGACCAGGTCCCGGAGCTGTTTCTCCAGAGAACTTCTCTGTTCCCTCATTTCCTGCACTTTTCCCAAGATCCTCTTCATGCACTGCAGCCCGGCGACTTCCTCTGCAAACACAGGCGCACGTTTCAAAATATTTTAGACTGAACACGATGAATCCCAGTGGAAGTTATCTGAATCTGAGAATATGACCATGAAGCTTTCTATCTATGTTAAAGTCATGACCTATGCAGCTTATTACACCAAATTCATTCAGCATGAAAAGAACAAATATCTCATCAAACGACTTTTTTGTGCGTCTGCTGCACTTGAATATAATTGAATAGTTTGCATATGCGATACCTCTGAATGTAATTGCAGAAGGATGAATAAATGGAAGCAAATTAAGTTTGAGGAATTAAATAACCTCACGAATCCAGCTCGAGTGAAATGGAGCGGGTGCCTTTTACTTAAAAAAACAAAACATAATTATGCTCATAAAATGAGCTCCCCTGTTTTTTGTTTTCAAAGATACTTCAGCAGACAATGCTTCTCTTTAAAGTTAAATATCTCAAACTTGATTTGATTCTCTTTAATGATCATTTAAAAGTAAAGTGAACACTAACATGTGTCTCTAGTCTGTCTACAAACCCCCCAATGATGAGAAAAGTCCATCCTCTCCATCTTCTGCCTGCTCCACTTTTCAGAAAATGTGTGCTCAAACAGGCCGTTTGGAGATTTTCCCTTCATGACATCACAAAGGGCAGTAACCCCTCCCCCAGGTGGGTGACACTCCCACAGCTAGGTGTTTGTTCTGCCCTCTGAGTCTGCCTTCTCACCGTAAACAATAGGGCATGGAGCGAGAAAGCTTGACCCACCTAAGCCCTTCCAGAGAGGGGCGTGGTCAGACACAGCTCATTTACATTTAAAGCTACAGACACAGAAACAGCCTGTTCTGAGCAGGGCTGAAATAGAGGGGTTTATAGGCATGATCAAATACAGGATCAGAGTGGATTTAGAACAAGAACCTTCACACACATGTTCTGGGGAGCTCAGAGACTTATTAAACTGGTTGAAGAGGAGGAGAATATGTGACCTTTAATTGACACAGGTTATCACAAACCCTCATTATAAAATACAAGCTCACCTTCATTGAGCTGGGGCCGGGGCAGAGCATCTTTCAGACTCTCCAGTGGCCCCCCCAGAAGACGCAGGTTGCTGATGTGCAAGTTCATGGCCCTGTGGAGCTCCGTGTTGGTGAAACTGGCCTTCTCATGGGCCTCCATGTACTTCTCCAGGTCTCTGTGGATCTCAGCCAGAACCTGAGCCTGCGCCGCTGGGTGCACCTCGGCCGAAGCGGGGCCGCAGGCCTCCAGGAGGGAGCGCTCGCCGCCCTCGTCTGCCTCAAGGACATCTCTGATCTCTCTCAGTGACGACTCCACATCAGTGAAGACGCCGGAGAGCCCTACAGAAGCAAGAAGTGTGGCAGGCTTTATTAACACAAGGGGAGAACATTGTGCGTTTAAAATTATTAATGCACGCTGTTCGGGTTCATTAACGGTATGAACGTTATTAATGGATTTTAATGTTACAGCATGAAATTTCATCGCTTATCTACGAACCGATTTGAGATAAAAATTAAGAAACTGTTTTTGTTATCATGAAACACTCTCTTCTACAGATCAATAACTAATATTTCCAACAGTTATCAAAGCCAGAGAAATACGTCATTTTAGAGTTCTAACGGGACGTGTCTTGTCGTGACGGCCGCCATGACAGAGCCTCCATGACAGACACGACATGTTTATCGTTGCCCTGGAAACACCCGATGTTGCTTCAGAGGCTGCTACATTAGGAAGCGTGAGCTGCAGCTGAAAGCCACTGTATTGTTGCTGTGATAAAAACATCATGTTAATTATACTCCGGTACATTAGCTCGTCGGTAAACATTTGCGGTTTCGCACGGTCGTCATGACTACGATCACCTCGGAGTTCCTTTTCATCGTGGCCGGGTGGAATAGTAGAGAGAATCACTCCCATGATTCCCCTTCAGCCTCGATTTCATCTTTTGTTAAGGTTTTGATTGAGAGCCCCCTGGTGGCGGCATTTACATACTGTTCCTTTAAATCTTGTGGGTCAACATTTCAAGTTGGAAAATCTGGACTTCCAGGTAATCCAGAAGAATCACATCCCTGACATGAAGAAGATACGGCTCATGATTAAAATAGCTATAACACTAAATGTGGTGTGAACACTGACCCTGCATGGACTGGATGAGGCTCTTGACGGTGTCGGGTCGGACACTGAGAGCAGCACATTTTTCCATCAGGACCGGAGGGATGTGGCTGTACATGTCCAGGTTGTCGACGGACTCCGGCTCCAAGCCCAGAGAGTCCATGAACTGTCTGCAGAGAGAGAGACCAGAACAGTCCGTTTAGAAAAGAACTGACTCTGATGAAAATAAATATTATGTATAAATCAGCAATAAGTAAGGAACACAAAGGATTACATTACGAAATGACATTTATTAAAGGAGGGAAGACTATCGTTCATTTTACATTTCTTAGAATGATCATTCCTCGTTCTCAGGCAGGGCCCGATCACAGAGAGACGCGTCGTTAGAAACGCATCACCAGCAGAAACATCGTATTCCTCTGGTACAGCGCGCTAGCTGGCCGCTCTTTTCTGCTGAAGCGCAACATGTTTTTCTAGCGTTTTTTAGGCGGGCATAAAAGTTAAAAATGTACAACTTTTGAGCTGAAGACGTGGAGTCGCAGCATTCGTCGATTTCACTTTTGGCCGAAGCTGATCAAGTAGGAGTCTTAACCCCTGACATTTTCCCCGCCTCCTCGTCTCCGAGCAAAGCAGCAATGAGACCTCTTCATTTGCTCAAATACCTTTTCTAACACTTATTTTATTTGGTCGCCAGTATGCTCACACAGCTACACGCGCTCCCAGCTGGTTTTCCTGCCGGAAGCACTGAGGCCACGTGTCTCTGTGTGATCGAGCCCGAAGTAATGAGAGCAAAGAGAGAGTAAAGATCACCTTACAGAAATAATTGAGGGGAAAAATAAACAAAGGGCCTTTCACTTCCTGCCAAGCTTTAGCAATCAAACAGAAATATTCAGTTACTCTAACAAACACTCAATCACTCACCTACATCACACACTCGGTAGATGGATTTAAATCTACGTGAATATCAGCAAAGGTCACACACACACACAGAGCAGACACGCCCACAAACGTACACAAAGGAGAACTCACTCTAGTGTTTCATTCTTGCCCTCTATCTTGGTGACGACGTCTCGCAGCAGCTTGGCCTTCTCTTCGCTGGAAAAAGACAGACGGGAATAAAAACCCTGAAGAATATTTGACTTTCATGCTCTCCAACTCATATGTCCTCGGACTGTGCCTACCTGTACAGCGACGAGGCTTCGTGGGCAGCCATGGGCACCAACTTGGCAAACAGGTCTGGTCCGGTAACACTGGGGTCTGTGGGGTTCACCGGTAGAGCTCTCACCAGAGGGGCACCTAGAGGGGGCAGAGAGGAGATTGTTTTACTGGTTAAGTAGCACATCAGCACAGATCAGCAGAAAACAACAGAACCGAAACCAACAGGATAAAAGATCCAAAACAAACAACGACATCGTCTGTAGTTAGTCCTTAAAACAAACGAAGGATGATGAAGACATCAACAGGCGACACCGTATGACGTATGTTCAGGCAAATACTCTACATGCTGCCTAAATGGCGGCCCCTAGTGGACACAGTTGTCACATCCACTAATACATCAATCCACAATCCTGCTAGATTGATCATTGCAATCACAGGTGTGCCTGCAGACACTAAATAAGGGCCCAACGTGAAGCCATAGATCTCTCAGATCTCCATCTTCTACCCCTGCGATGTGTTCCTGAGCATGTCCGACATGTTTATGCTTTTTTATGTGCTGTTTCTTGAATCTCTTTGAGTTTACTTTTAATTTAATCACGATGCCTATAGTTTAGTTCACAGTTTGCTGATTAGTTTACAACAGACACCGTGCCTTTGAAAGGAAAATAAATCCGTCACCATCTCTTTAATTTGGGACTCTAAGGCGGTCAGCCCGTTCTTAAGAACCTGAGAAGACCACTTGTGGTCTAACTACAGTAAAGCGAGCTTGCATAAACTTCAAGTAGCATACTGTTAGATGATGCAATAAGAGTCTTGCTCAGAAGACCTCGGTGGTGAAGTGACAGGGAAATATATGTGGCTGCAAGCCATCTTGAGAAACGCTATTTTTAAATGTATTTGCCGGCATCACGTGCAGCACTACACGCTATCAATCCAAGATATGGAACCACTGCTACAGCTGCATCCTCTGAGAGCATTGATTTGATTTGAGTGATTTTATACCATGCATTTATGTTGCATGTTTGTATACTGTGCTCTGTATTCTAAGTCTTCTGTATCGTCTTATTTGGACCCTGAGTCTGTGATAAAGTTTTGATTGATTAACTATTAAGTAAAATAGAATGTGATGCTAAATCTGTTAGCCCGTTAATGTCAAATTCCATGATGTGTTGGCATCAAGCAAACAAACTAAGAAGTACATCCCGGTCCATCGGTGAGAAAATGAGTCACCGGCAGAACTCAAACAGAAATGTTCTTAAAATCTACATCACCACCAAATCCTTCCAAACTGTGTTAACGCCCGGATTAAACCCAGCAGGCTCAAACCAGAGTGTGAAACTCAGTACTTTGACCTTTGACGGAGAGAATGTTGCATTAACTGAGGCTTAAATGAAGCCACATTTGGCACTAAGCAAACGTGCCTTGATAAAGTTGAACAACCAGCTTACAATTGTAAACCATGACACAGTTTGCATCCATCAGTGTTCACCAAAGAATCCCAGTTTAACCATTAAGAAGGATACATTACCCTGAAATGGAACCACAGCGTCAAAAAAGAAGAGCTTGCACCACAATCATTCACAGGAGGAACATAAAACTAGAAAAGGTCTCTCTGCGTTCCTCTAGAGAGCGTGTGATCGTAAGCAGCTCCTTCTCTCAACAGCAGAACAAACGGACAGAGGAGAAAGAAGAGGAGATTCTCCGTTAACCAATCCTGGACGGCGTTGCTCTCTTGGACGGATTTAAAAAGAAAAAGATTAAATTCCCTCCGGATGTTGCTGCGATATCTCCATTTTAAGTCTGATGCATTCAAGGCCACATTGACCTTTAAGATCGACCTCTGACCACAGAACTCTCCTCACCACTTCCTTGAATCCAACCGCACAGTTGTGCCAAATCTGACGATTCTCCCCTCCAGGTGTTCATGAGCTATTGCATTTAAAAGATGGCGGACGAAAGGACCCATAAACCAAAGAATAACGCCTCCAGCTGTGTCAGATGTGGATGAATAACTGATTCAGAATGGCTTTGGCCACGTCGTTCATGTAAATGCGACTCACTAATTAAACATACAGGATGTCCTTATACACACTGGCACACCAAGTTAAACACAGCGGGAGACGCACAAGCCTCAACATCGCTCTGCAAACACATCCAAGAAGTGACGTCATGCAAACAAAGCTTTGCATGCTCACAGTGATAAAGGTGCAGAGTGGAAACAGGACACGTTACCTTTGACCGAGGTCAGAGTCTCCAGAGAAGGAACCGACTCATGGTAGATGAAGTCGTTGTCTTTTTTGGCTGAATTGAACCTGCAGGTTAGAGTTCAAAGACAATACTTGTTCAGAGAAACTAGTGAAACATCATGAAACGTACTGAATTCTTATTAGAGACGCATCACTCACTTTCCCCCGATGACGTCCATGGTGAACCTCAAGGCCTCCTGCACGCTGTCAGGCTGACCCTGCTCGAACCAGGACAGGGCAAAGCAGAGCTTAGCATTTAAAACCACAGGGGTGCACACACACACACACACACACACACAGGTTAAACAGTGGCTCTCAACAGTGTCTGTCATGTCCCATCCGTGGAGGAGGAATATGCTTTTTCTGCACCATTATTATGATCTCGTCTTCCTTCTAAATGATGCATGCATGAATTCAGCCCTGCAGAATTCCTAAAGCTGTACCTGTATAAAAATAGCCTATGTATAGTTCATAATGTAAATCTGTATGACTTTGTTTTGTTTTGTTTATGCCCTTGTAAGGATGATAAACAGTATGACACTTAACATAATCCAGGAAGTGATTTATTTCTGTGACACGTGGTGACGCAGTGAAACTTTTTTTAAATTCAAAATTATTTTAGTTTTACTGGATTCCTATTTTTGGTTAATAGTGGGGATGGGACAACGTTAACATCGCAGACAACTGCCTGCTTGTGCTCGCTCTGAAGGTGAGGGGGGAGAGAGAGAGAGAGAGAGATCGGACCTTGCCCATCGCCTCTTCCCGTTTCTCTGTATCTGTAAATGTCCGCACACTACTCTCATTTTAAAAAGTTGTTAAGTCTTGGGAGCAGTCTCTTGAAATCATGAAATCATCTTGAAATTCTTAATATGTGAGTGCATCTGTGAAATCGTCTGAAGGGAGTGCAGAATAACAGCGGCAACAACCAGCTGCATAAAACGGTTTTATAAACAACTGCATTTCAAGTTTCATTTTAACACCAGTCCTCACACTGCAACCAAAGCGTTTTAGGAAAGACTAAACAAATCTCTCTCTAGTCACCGACAGCAGTGATTCCCAAAGAGGGGGTCGGGACCCTCTGAGTTTGTTTTTTTAATGATTGACAAATATATCTGGGGACCTGAAAAAAGTACTTTACAGCCCGCCTGAGTGAAGCGTTGGAAACACTGCCCCACAGTCTGAGAAACACCAGGTCACAGCAACACTAACATGATGTCATAGAGTGCTGCTGGAAAGTTCATGTCATGAATAAATGTCTACCTTTGCCAGCTTGATGGCTTCACTGAGTTTGTCAATGGAGCTCTGCAGGTACGCCACCTGTGGACACAGAAGGTAAAATCAAGCAACAGAAAGAAATGAAAAGGAGTGAACGAAGAACATGTTTATTCATGAGACATTCGGCTCAGCTGGTCCTACCTGCTCTCCGTACTTCTGCTGCTCCTCGGCCTGCTTTCCCATATGAAGCTGTTCAGAAAAACAAGAGCCAAGAAGAACAGTTTGCATGTTTGCTTGCGAGGACGATTACGACACAGTGGAGAGAAAAAGGAAATTACACTTGAAGGTGGTAATGCTCATAACTGTTTGCTACCACTAAAACCAAGGAAGAAGAAGAACAACAGAACACAAAGAAGAAGAGCAATACTCGGACGCAACATGACAGGATGGAGCCAAATGACCCGCCTGCTTCTTTGAATCAATTGTTTGGATGTGAAAAGCGAGCCTAAAGGGTGGATCTAAACACACAGCAGTCCGTTGATTGGTCAAAAGAATCGTGTTTAGTTTTTTGCGACTAATGACAGCGAGTAGCCCCGCCCCATGGACAAACTTGGAGGTGAAGACCTCAGCTGGACGTCCTCCATTGTTGCCCTTTGTTTATTGTGTCGCGTTTTTCTTCTTTGTTGAATTTATTGGCGGGCTAAACTGTGTCGCGCTGCTATGATGTCACGCTGTTACGTAGCTGGTGTGGCTATTGCAAACTGCTTACCAAGTAAGGGTACAGTTGGCTGTGGGAAGGCAAGCAAGTTCAGGGTTTACCGTACCAAACTGTACTGAACCAAACCGGGCCGCTCATCAGACTCACATGTGCAATCGCAGCAAAGTAGTAGATCTTCATCTGAACCAGTTTCTTCCAGTCTTTCTGAATCTTTCCCAGCATGGACGCCGTCTCTGAGTTCTCCAGAGCCCTGCATGCGTCTTTGTAGTAATCCACCACCTGCAGCAGGACACACAGTAATTAACCTCCAACAATCAATAATCTGCTGATAATATAAGCTCTAATTTAATTAATGATGAGGAGTGGACCTGAGCGCTGATGCGAGCAACCAGGAAACTCTTCCTGTTGTCCAGCATGGACTTCTCAAGGAGACACTCCTGAGCCTGACCCTGGGAGGAGGACACAGGCTGGTGAGACAGTGTTCTAGGTGTGGGTGTGCTTGTGTGTATTTGCATGTGTATGTAACCTACAAGCATGAGGTTGATGTTGAGGTTAAGGATCTGGTGGCTCATATCCACGCTGAAGTTGTGGCTGAAGTGGTCTCTAAGGTAGGAGAACGCCCCCGCCGAGCACTGGAAGTGTGTACACGACACCTTCATCCCCTGGACGGAGAGCAGAGAGTCAGTGGGACTGTGTGTAAGTGTGTGTGTGTGTGTGCGTGTGTGCGTGTGTGTGTCGTACCTCCTCAGAAACCCTGTTGTCCATGGCTCCCAACATGGAGTGTAGTGCTCCTGCAGAGAATCCATTAGTTTTTATATTAGTTGAAATTGGATTAATTAGCCACCGTTTTTTGTGTGAATGTGTCTGGTATTGAAGCACGACTATAAATATCTCTACATGAGTTTACTCACCGAGATTGTAGAGGATGCAGGCCTGCTCATAGCTGATGTCATCATGGGTGACTGTTTTTCCAGAGAAGATTTCCGTCCTGCACAGAGACAAACATTTCAAACATTCAATCACAAAATGCCATGTGGTGGGTTCAGTGTTTAGCCAGCTCTGTATTGGTCTGTAAACCTTTCTGCGTTCTGTGTGTGTGTGTGTGTGTGTGTGTGTGTGTGTGTGTGTGTGTGTGTGTGTGTGTGTGTTTGTGCTGTTACCATGAGATGGGTACCGCAGCCTCCTGGCCGGTTCCCATGGGGACTCTGCTTTGGAGGTAATGCAGCTGGCCGAAGTACTTCCTCAGCGTGCTGCAGCCCTCGAAATCCCTCGTCACATTTACAGCACTCTGTGAAAACACACAAACACACACGTTTACATCAACATGTTACGCAGCTGTGCATCTTATAATCCTCCGTTTAGCTCATGTTGATTCATCATTGGACCTGAACTCCTGTCTTGGGATAACCTGCTACACAAACACCATGACTGAGCAGAAATCACGACAGATATCACTCAGCGGCTGGATCCACAGTTCACTCCACTCTGATTAGTCATTAGGAGTTCTCCCCCAGGACATAAAGAGTACCGCGATACGATCCAAGGAAGACTAAAACAATGTCAATACTGATTCGAAACCACGGCAACAACAAAACAATCCTTGGCTCCCATTATAAGTTAATCCTTGTTTTTAGAATACCAAAAAAATGAAAGTAAACTCCTGTGCACTAAACTGCACAAAAATATTGGCAACTTTTGGGTCAACATATTAATGCAACTGAGGCAGCGCTCTCTCTCTCTGTTAAAGAAGAGAGATAGTATCGTTTTAAGGCGCACTTACACTGAAGCACGATACACCCCTTCCCCATTCCCTCGCTGGCCTGCACTCCACGACTAACCGGGCCTGAGCCTCTTGTACATAACATCGTAATACAACACATGCATGGCTTTACGTGATCATGAAACGTGCTTCGTTAACAAGACAGGCGGACTCGGAAATAAAACTAAAACAAACAAGGGACGAAGGGTCGAGTCCACGTCTGCACATCAGAAAACAACACAGAGAACATGACAGCTACTTTACTGACTGTGTGTCTTATTCTGAGTCATGTTAGTCAGACGGTTAGATGACAGCAGACGATGAGACTTTCAGATGTGACAGGAAGTGACTGTCCGAGCGAGCAGCACCAACCTGTCGCAGAGTCTCCAGTTTTTTCAGCTGTTCGTTGTAGTTGTCTGGATTCTCTCCATAATTCTTCAGGATGAACTGAAAAGAAGAGAAGAAGAGGAAAAAGAAGGTGAACGTTGAACATTTTAAAAACTTCTTCTGTGGTAAGTAAACCCCTTTAAAAAAACAAACAGTGTTAAGGTTTAAAAAGAAAAAACTCCAGACTGGAATTTTTAATAGTCGAATAATCTGTCGCCCGAAGCATGAGCCAAGACTTTAAATCATCTCACAGGCGCTGGAGTTTCCCATCATGCTCCGCCAAGTTCCCCCCTCCTTACCCCATGAGCCACTGTGCTAAGCAGCATGCTGCTGAACGCCGGGTCGAGAGGTGAAACTTTCTTGCAGAAATATTAATTTGTTGGCTTTTGTTTCTTTTTGATAATAAAAGATGAAAGCAGAAAGGTCACGAGGCTTCGGGTTAAATGCACAAGGAGAAGACAACAACAGAGTAGGGGGGACCCCATATAGTCGAGTTGTCGACGAGTCATTCGTCAGATCCTCGGTCGTCTGCCAGTCTCACAGTCGATCACAAGGATTGTTCCATTCCAGCTCTATTGGGATGTCTAATGTCTAATTTAACATAGATGTGTCTGTTTTCTCCAAATACTTCATGACTCAGAGCCTCTCTTGGTATAAATATCACCTTATTAATACTTTTAATGTTGTTCTGAAAACCAATCGTACATTAAAGAGGACATGGTCTAAATGAAACATCTGTGCTGTGCTTTGGTCAAAATATAACATGAATCAAGCACCAGAGGAGGTTTGTGACCCTGTAGAAACCAGCTCTCTCAGAACGCTCCGTTTTGGTGTGTGTGTCTCTTTAAATGCAATGAGCCCCCCCTGAGTTTCCCAGTAGACATCACTTCTTCGCTAGCGGGAATAAAAATGGCGGACCTGCGCAAAAGTTTTGCTCTAGGCTGGGGGTGGAGTCCATGGGTGGAGATACCAGGGGAGGGGAGGGTATTTTTTTAATCAGAATCCCACTGTGACATCACAAGGAGAGCACATTTGAAACGGAGCATTTTTCTCTGTGTTGTAAGACTTATGCAGACCACAAACAAAGGACTGGGTGGGTTTATTTCACATTTTGTGGGTTGGTAGACACTCAGGTTACCCAAATAAACGTTCATTATATGTCCCCTTTAAATCACTCTCCTCAGTGTGTGCATGAAGAAATCACCCTGAAGTATTGATAGAAGCAGCAGATCCATGTTTGGAGAATTTCATTGGCTACAAGAGATGTCAGTCAGCGGCACAGGAGCATGTAATTGACAGAACAGGGGAAGGCATCTCCTCTCAACCAAGGCTCTCATTGGCTGTTCAGCGGAATACAGTATCTCACAGAAGTGAGTACACCCCTCACATTTCTGCAAATATTTTATTATATCTTTTCATGGGACAACACTGAAGAAATGACACTTTGATACAATGTATAGTAGTGAGTGTACAGCTTGTATAACAGTGTAAATTTACTGTCCCCTCAAAATAACTCAACATACAGCCATTAATGTCTAAACCGCTGGCAACAAAAGTGAGTACACCCCTAAGTGAAAATGTCCGAATTGGGCCCAAAGTGTCAATATTTTGTGTGGCCACCATTATTTTCCAGCACTGCCTTAACCCTGTTGGGCATGGAGTTCACCAAAGCTTCACAGGTTGCCACTGGAATCCTCTTCCACTCCTCCATGACGACATCACAGAGCTGGTGGATGTTAGAGACCATGCGCTTCTCCACCTTTCATTTGAAGATGCCCCCACAGATGCTCAATAGGGTTTAGGTCTGGAGACATGCTTGGTCAGTCCATCACCTTTACCCTCAGCTTCTTTAGCAAGGCAGTGGTCGTCTTGGAGGTGTGTTTGGGGTCGTTGTCATGTTGGAATACTGCCCTGCGGCCCAGTTTCCGAAGGGAGGGGATCATGCTCAGCTTCAGTATGTCACAGTACATGTTGGCATTCATGGTTCTCTCAATGAACTGTAGCTCCTCAGTGCCGGCAGCACTCATGCAGCCCCAGACCATGACACTCCCACCACCATGCTTGACTGTAGGCAAGACACACTTGTCTTTGTACTCCTCACCTGGTTGCCGCCACACACGCTTGACACCATCTGAACCGAATAAGTTTATCTTGGTCTCATCAGACCACAGAACATGGTTCCAGTAATCAATGTGCTTAGTCTTCTTTTCTTCAGCAAACTGTTTGCGGGCTTTCTTGTGCATCATCTTTAGAAGAGGCTTCTTTCTGGGACGACAGCCATGCAGACCAATTTGATGCAGTGTGCGGCGTATGGTCTGAGCACTGGCAGGTTGACCCCCCACCCCCTCAACCTCTGCAGTAATGCTGGCAGCACTCGTAGGTCTATTTTCCAAAGACAACCTCTGGATATGACGCTGAGCACGTGCACTCAACTTCTTTGGTCGACCATGGCGAGGCCTGTTCTGAGTGGAACCTGTCCTGTTAAACCGCTGTATGGTCTTGGCCACAGTGCTGCAGCTCAGTTTCAGGGTGTTGGCAATCTTCTTAAAGCCTAGGCTATCTTTATGTAGAGCAACAATTCTTTTTTCCAGATCCTCAGAGAGTTCTTTGCCATGAGGTGCCATGTTGAACATCCAGTGACCAGTATGAGAGAGTGTGAAAGCGATAACACCAAATTTAACACACCTGCTCCCCATTCACACCTGAGAACTTGTAACACTAAGGAGTCACATGACACCGGGGAGGGAAAATTGCAAATTGGGCCCAATTCGGACATTTTCACTTAGGGGTGTACTCACTTTTGTTGCCAGCGGTTTAGACATTAATGGCTGTATGTTGAGTTATTTTGAGGGGACAGTAAATTTACACTGTTATACAAGCTGTACACTCACTACTTTACATTGTATCAAAGTGTCATTTCTCCAGTGTCGTCCCATGAAAAGATATAATAAAATATTTGCAGAAATGTGAGGGGTGTACTCACTTCTGTGAGATACTGTAGCTGAGTTTTTTTTTAACAGTCTGTGGATCGTTATGGATCTAATATGTTTGGATAAACTCTTTCACTGGATTTAAAACGTGGAGACTCAGTTTGGTGGATGATTGTGATCAGGAGAGTTCGTACAATCTTCAAATGGTTATAAGACATTTGTTGTCGCTGGTCTGACCTGCACACACTGGGCCGTCAGTGTGAGTGTGTCTGCTGTAGTGGACATGTGTACTATGGTTATACGGTCACATTAATGAGATGAAGGATGTCCTAAAAGAGAGTGCAAAAAAACAACAACTAAACTTTCTACTGTCAGTCGACTATAAGCTAAATCTGGCGAATCAGGCTCCACTATCTGAAGTCGGGGACAGGCCTACAAGAGAGCACTGTCTCGTCTTTCTATTCTCGATGTGCTGCACTGCCCTATGTTTGGAGAACGACCGATTAGCTGTCAGTAATTCAGATATGAGCTTAATGATAATCTGAGGTATCAAAGTTATGGATGAAGAATGAACATTAACCTGTGAAGAACAGATTCTGACCCGTTGAAAAATGAGATCCAACATCCAAAACAAAAACACATTACCTTTGACCTCTACAGCGGGTTGTATCAAAGGTAATGCATAACAGCCTTTTATGGGACGAGTCACTGAATTGACACATATGTGAAGAGTCATGCAGCTTCCTGGAGTGAAGGTGTTAACATATCCTGCAGGAGTTTTACTGGAAGGAATCACAGTGACTCAAGGGAGCAAAGGTCGGATATTTTTAATTGTCATCAGGAAGGTTCTTTGAAAACGGGTCATCAGACGAAGATGAAACTGAGTTTTAAACCATAAGCACTTCCTACTTACATCTGATATTTGTATGCAAGTTAGCTTGGATCTAGGACACGCTTTTCAGTGTTGTGACAAGAATCTTATTCCATCATAAACTTGTTTTGCAAACTTTTACAGAAGCCCTCAAGCAGACAAACATCCAACGCTGAGTCTTCTTCCTCTGATGGTACGATGGGCCAGCATGTTCATCTTTTAGTAACTGCAGAGTCAGTGTGAGCTACAGTTAGGTGGTTTTATCAATACATTTGTGGTTTTCAAAAATGAAAATCTAGACTTTCTCAGTCACTCTCCTTGCGCTCCTGTAGTTCACATCCTACTCCCCTTTGTTTACTTCCTACAGAGTGGCTCCAGGTATGTAACCTGCCACAAGTATGTTGCAGAAGTGTCCTCTGCCTCATTTTTCCTTTGCTGTACCCTGAAACTGCATAGTGAACTTTTAAAGACAAGTTTACAGCTCGCATTTGGAGGAGTTTACAGTTTGTCAGTGTAAAATCATCCAGGGTTAGACAGAGAGTGTTTAACAGTGAGAGGAAGGAGTTGTAAAGTTTGTTGGCCAGGGTCAAGAACGACCTCCTGTGGCACCGTGGGGGGATCAGTCTAGCACTGAATGTGCTCCTGTGTAGTGGAGTGGGTGGGAAACATTGTCCAAGATGACATGCAAATTAGACAGCATCCTCCTCTCTGACCCCGCCGTCAGAGTCCAGCTCCGCCAGCCCCTCAACGTCACTGGCCTGGCGGATCAGTTTGTCTAGTCTGCTACCATCAGCCGGCTGCCCCAGCACACAGCGGCAAATAGCATTACCCTGGCCATCCTCCACATCGCCCTGCAGGTGTTAAAAGAACCTCATCCTCCTCAGGAAGTAGAGGCGGCTCAGGCCCCTCTGCGTGATTGGACCAGTCCAGATTAGTGTCATGGTAATCTATATTGTGATGATCAGTTATGTGACCATATCTATCTCACACACCTGTGTATGCACATGTGATAATGCTGGGCGAACCTGAGGAGACTCGTTATTCGCTCACAATGAAGTCCTAGTAAAGTCATTTTCATTTTGCAGAGGACCTTAAAAAAACATGAATATTCTCCTGTGGGGTGCATTGATTTTGTTTTGACCATATGTATTATAGTGCGACACAGGAAACCAGTTGAACACACTAGCTCTTACTGGTTGTGTTATGATAATATAATAACAACAGGTGAAACTTTGTGACAGCTGTTTACTTTCTCCTGCGGGGGGTTAACTCTTCATGTACAAATACAAACTGTGTCCTCGCTGTGTTAGTGGTGTGAGGTGTTATTTCCTACATTTCAACCTGCTGTAGTCAGGTACATGTGACAATGACATCACTGATTGTTGTTTTCCTGTCTGCATCCTGACCGGCGGGCCGTGAGGAGCCATGATCCCTGTACCTCTAATTACCGCGTTAGCTTGTTTGGTTTATATCCAGCTAAGTTAGCTTCTTCTGAAGGGGGCTAATTATCAACTTATGACTGGAGGTGTTAGCTTAGCAGGAAGCTAACGTTAGCAAACAAAAGGCGGTGGTCCAGGGGAGGATTTGCCAGATTCAGACCTTAGCTAGCTTCTGGAAACTTCCCCTAGTCCCCATCACACGGAGACAGACACCTGGTGGTTCAGACGTTTGCTAACGTTAGCTTCTCGATGTGGTTATCTAGTCGTCCATAATCCTTGTTTGGTTGACTTTCGACCCTGTTGCTCTAATTCCCGCACCCAGCCAAGCTCACCTGCCTGACGGACGTGCTGAACGGGAACTCCCCTGCCTCCTTCAGATCCAGCCAGATCATCGGCATCCGGGGGACCGCCTCCATCGCGGCCGAGTCTCCGAGGGGGGCCGTCAGCCGTTACGATGTCAAAAACCACGTCGCTAGTTTAGTGACCGTGAACGCTTTTCGAGTAGGTAGCTTTCCTCCAAACAACTGTGTCATGTATCCATTTACACTCCAACCGGAAGCTCGGAGTGCACGTGACGTAATCTCCCGATACATGCCGCGGGGAGTTGTGGGAAATGCAGTCAGTGATGAAGCTTTTTTCTTAGCAAGCGGTTCTCTGATAAATATCAACCAACCTGCGTCCTCATATAAATATTGACCTTAATAACTTAATATTTACAGTCTATGATCCTAACATGACATAAGACCCTTCATGTTAATCATAATAATGCCTGCACAGATATTACTTTTTGTTTTTATGTACAGCTTATTTTTTTGGCCTTGGTTTAAATTTGTGCTGGTAACAATATTTAACAATTTAATTTCCCTCAGTCTGAATGGTCTGACTCATTGAAAGAAGCCTCACTGTGTTTCTCCTTCCTGCCAGCAGATGTCAGTGTTGTATCTGGGGAAGCAGCTCCTGGATGCGGCATGAAGCCGGTGTGATGATGATGATGTGTCAAAGCTCTGGTGGGTGAGGCTGCTATGGGTTAATAGGGGATTCATCTTTTAGCTAATCCATAATAAGATAGATCTGAAACCTCACGTGTTGCCATGAAGCAGAGATCATCAGCTCTAATTGTTGTGTCACACTTTATCCCCCTGTGGTATCAGGGGGGCAGCAATACTGAGGTCTCATATCTAGCTAAAGGACCAATCAGTGAGATGTGTAGTGAGTGAAATGATAAAGTGACCTTACTCTATGATCAGACATTAAGGAAACATGCTATGTTGAAGTGCTGGCTTCTCTGACAACAATGCAGCAGCCAGTATGTCCTCCTTCTAACTTTAGATTCTGGTCCTGAATGGTCTGGATTTGTTTGGACCAGAGAAGGTAGGCGGTTTTAAGGCACCCCCACACGGCCGTTTTGGACGCCCCTCGGTTTGCCAGATATGAGAGCAGTTATCAGGTCAAACCAACAGGTGTTGCAGCGATGGAAGCGGGCAAGAGAACTGGTTCAGATAGAAGTGATTGTACCCGACCTAAAAAGCCTCTGCATGTTTCTAATAAGCTCCACGAGCAGAAACGTGCTCAAACTAGGATCAATATTGGAGATGCTTTTGAAAAATGGAGAGAGGTTAGAACACAGAAAGGTTTACAGACCGATGCAGAGCTGGCTAAACACTGAAGCTTCAGTGTCCACCACATGGTGACCTGCGTGAGCATCCACTCTAGAGAGGAGGAGGCATTGGCATTGCATTGCAGACAGCTCTCTGTAATGTTTTGAGTTTGGACTGCAGTAACCGTTTTAAACGTTACATGTCAGAGTTATATATTGCTCCTTTATGGTGATATGTTTAAATCTGATTTTGACAACCTCAGAGGAGAGCGGGCCTGGACCACATGTTGGGACCAATGTGCAGAAAGGTTTACAGACCGATGCAGATCTGGCTAAACTCTGATGCTTCCTCGTCTGCGACATGGCAACCTGGGAGACAGCTCTCTCCAATGTTTTGAATTTGCACTGCAGTACCCATTTTAAACACTAGGTGTCAGAGTTACAGATTGCTCTTTTAAATTAAAGAAACAATCCTCAAATAATCTCAGAATTATGTCTTTCAGTTATCCTCAGTAAATATGTCTTACAAACTCAATCACTCAATCTAATTTGCATGCAAACATTCTCTGTGCAACAAGAACAATCCTTTACATTAGTATTGGTGTGCAACATTTTACATTTTTGCACATGAAATACAGACACATTTAAGAACATGTCTGTGAAACCAAATAACTACATTTGTTTCCTGCACACATATATCTTTTTAGAAGCATCGTGATCATGATTACAGGGGAATGTGAAGCAGCCTCGCCTCAAAGACCTCCAAGTGCTTTTAAAGATGCATCCCAGACGGCACGTTTCAGGAGATAATCACAGCAATAAACAGAGAATTTGTAAACAGTGTTTATGGATCTGAAAATTAGCTAAGTGCAGCACTTGACATGAATAAATCCCTGAATGTTCATCTTTGGCAAGAGACTTTTAAATCATCCATTATACAGTTAAGGCCTGTTGTTTTAAAATAAACATTTAATCTGATAACTAATGTGCTTTAATCTATTGATCATTTAGACTGCAAAATGATAGGATTAAAAAAGGAAGCGTCACCCTTTTCTTAAGCTCAGAGTTTGCCTGATTTACATCTCAGATCTTAACACTATTCAGTAAACGGTCACAAAGAACAAACAATGCTGGAAATCTTTAAAGGTCACATATTCTCCTCCTCTTCAGTGTAAATAAGTCTCAGAGCTTCTCAAAACATGTGTGTGAAGTGTCTTGTTCTAAATCCACTCTGATTCTGTATTTGATCATGCCTATAAACCCCTCTATTTCAGCCCTGCTCAGAACAGGCTGTTTCTGTGTCTGTAGCTTTAAATGTAAATGAGCTGTGTCTGACCACGCCCCTCTCTGGAAGGGCTTGGGTGGCTCGGGCTTTCTCGCTCCATGTCCTATTATTTACGGTGAGAAGGCAGACTCAGAGGGCAGAACAAACACCTAGCTGTGGGAGTGTCACCCACCTGGGGGAGGGGTTACTGCCCTTTGTGATGTCATGAAGGGAAAATCTCCAAACGGCCTGTTTGAGCACACATTTTCTGAAAAGTGGAGCAGGCAGAAGACGGAGAGGTTGGACTTTCCTCATCATTGGGGGGTTTGTAGACAGACTAGAGACACATATTAGAGTTAGAGGAACATGGTGAAGTGGATTTTGCAGAATATGTGACCTGGGCTAAAAGGAGCAGCACTTAAACTTTCAATCCCCCCCACCACCCCAGCGTCTGACTGCAGGCTCCGACTTTAAGACATTTTGTCATTATTCCTCAATTTCCGCCCATAAAATAAATCTGCAAGGAGTGATGACGTTGGAGCCTTGACGCCAAACTCAAACTACGTTCTGCTGCTGCACTAAACATTTCAAATCATTACAAACATGAGTCGTCTGACTGTAATGTATTTATTTTCTCTTCTATCGACACAGGACGGATAGACTATTAGTGTTATTGCTGCAGTCGGCGTTGTTGTTTAGGTTTACTTTAATATAGACATGAAGCCTACATTTTAAAAAATGTACAGGCACGTCCTCTGCCTCCATCATCATATCTATATATAACATTCATTTATAATTCACTGCACACCGGCTCTGTGTACATCAGTAAAGCAGTGTTTGAGCTTCCTCTCTCCTGATGCCACCTGTATCTACACCAGGACAGATAACAGGCTGCAGGGTGTCAGAATTAGACAGATTCAAAGTGCAGTTCTATTATTACTCTGCGACACTGTGTCACATTTCAAAATGTACATAGAGGAGTCACTGGGGTGTTAAAGGTCCACATGTCTCGGGGGATTTTTGCCTCATTCTCACGATGTAACAGGGAAAGTAGGAGGTAGTTTCAACAACATCCTCCCATCATTTATACGTATGGTCTCAAAATGAACCAGTAATCACATGAAACAGATTTGTCACTCTCCTCCTCAGTAAAGCTGCGACTGTGTGGATATAACAGGTGATAGATTTAGATTTCTATTAGCCCCGAGTGTCAACATTGGTGGGGTGGATTAGCTGCCTTGTGTGCTGCAGAGGGAGAGACTTTAAGCCTTTGACAAAGTCCTGCATCAGCTGGAATAACAAAGTGACGTGGGAAGTTTGTCTTAGTTGGCAGTTTGTGTTTATGGTAAATCTGACGATGTTGTGACCGCGCTGCATGCACACAGACTCGACCAGTTTTATTACATGTCAGAGGAGTGTAGCATCACGAAGAGCACGACTCAGCACGTGGAAGTTGCGGCTTAGCGAGAGCTTTGTCAACTGAGAGGAGGTCTGTCAGAGGAAGCTCTCAAACGGCATTATGGGACGTGAGTCTGACTCTTAAACGGGACTAAACCCTGGAACTGTTATCAACTTTTAACACCCTGTGTCCTGAACTTTCCCTGGATAAAGATAAAAAAAGGAATCTTACAAATGTCACTTTCTCTTCCCGCCTCTTCACATATCTTGTTCAATCTCTCCTCCAGCTGGGCTCGTCGCCACTGCGTCTCGAGGCCCGGTGCAGTCACCATTAAGGCTGAGGGGCTGCTGGCCGCTAGGGATGGGGATCGTTATTTTTTTAATGATATGGATGGGTATATGTGGGTGTGGCTCCCCTCCTTCGTTCCAAAATGATCACCTGAAGAAGACCTCTGGTCAAAATGTTGTGATTTTCCATCCATCCAGTCAATCACAGATCTGACATACAGAGACAGACAACCAGCCACACTCACATTCACACCTACGGACAATTTAGAGTCACCAGTTAACCTAACGAGCATGTCTTTGGACTGTGGGAGGAAGCTGGAGTACCCGGAGAGAACCCACGCATGCACGGGGAGAACATGCAAACTCCACACAGAGAGGCTCCTGTTAGACGGGGATTCAAACCAGGAACCTCCTCGCTGTGAGGCAACAGAGCTAACCACTAAACCACCGTGCAGCCCCATTGTGATTGTGATGGAATTAAAACTTTTTGTGACATTTGAGCAGTGTGTGATCATATCATCTTCCCCAGTCTGCTGTTTTTGCACCACCCCGCCCCTACGTGATGTGCATATAACTACCTCCTTTTACTATTGATATGGATTTATGTGCACGAATGTCTTTATGTGATCATGAAGCGTGCTATGTATACAAGACAGGCGGACTCAAAAAGAGAAAAGAAAGGAGGATCAAGTCCGCGTCCACACATCAGAGAACGACACAGAGAACATGACAGCTACTTTACTGACTTTGTGGCTGATTTTGAGTCATGTTATGCAAATACAGCCAGCCTCAAGGAGACACATGAGGAACTGCAGGATTTTCCACCTTCACACAACAACAAAGGTTGCTGCTTGCACTCCACCCGTTTTCTCGTGCCTGAGATTGAATCCCAGGAGCGCTGATTTCTGTACATCACTCCCTCTCGTGTGATATTGTTTAATTTTCTTTCAGAATGGAAAGTTTTGATACAATAATTGTGTCAAATGAATCATGAATGATATATTTCCGTGTAATGTAATCTTGTTCTACAATCAAAGACTTCCTAAATTGGAAGTGAAAGAAGCTGCAGGTATGTCCACACACTTCAACTGGCCCACCTCCCCTACCTGTGATGTCACCCACATCTTTTCTCATCACTTGCCTTTTCTCACTGTTTTGAGTCTTTTCCCCTTTTTTCACCACCTGGGGGCGCCGTGCATCTGTGCAGAGCGACCCTGACATCAACACCAGAGACATACTGAGGATGACTTCGCTGCACTGGGCGTCTCAGCACGGCAGAGCTCCCGCTGAGGTACGGCGGCAGACGTCCACTGCCTCAGCAAGTTCATCAAGGCAGCATTTTACATCGCCGTGGATACCAGCAACACTGAGCTGACTGCTACAGGTGGATGGAGAGGCAGAGAGGGGAGAGTCAATCTGGGATAGAGAGATGGACATTTAGACAGAATTAGAAAACAATCAAGGATTGAGAGACAAGGATGGATGAGGATGGATCAGAAAAAGTAAAAAGAAGCATGGTGAAGATGATGAGAGGAAGGAGAGGAAGAACAGGAAGAGAAATGTTTGACCACGGCGAGAGAGAAAGATGAGAGGACAGAAACTGAGAGGGAAGGAAAGGGTGTGAGGCATGAAGGGAGGAGGACGGGGAAGCAAAGACGAGCTGAGTTCTGTTGGTGGTGCGAGGTTATAAAAAAGATAAGAGAACAGGAAACATTTTGGAAGAGACAGAAAATGACCGAGCACATTTCAGTCATTGCATGTAGAAACCGAAGACAGACTGACAGACAGATAAAAGCTGGGAAGACAAATGAGGGAGTAAAGGGAGCGAGGCAGGGAGGGAGAAAAAGGTGGACAGTGATTAAAGAGAAACAGAAAAGAGGGAGAAGAAGAAGAAGAAGAAGAAGAAGAAGAAGAAGAAGAAGAAGAAGAAGAAGAAGAAGAAGAAGAAGAAGAAGAAGAAGAAGGGACATTTTGGAGGCGAGGAGATTAAACACGAGACAGAAAGAGGAGGAGAAACGAGAGAAAAGTGTGACTGCAGGCGCAGACATGTTTGCACACTGCCCCTGTGATTCCAATAATACGTTTGATGTTTTTTAAGTATGACTAGAGAAAGCTCCAGTAGGACTCTCACCGGTGTTGCTATGGTTTCTGTGGCGGTGCAGCCTCTTTCTGTCAGACAGCCATATTGCAAACAGTTTATACCATAACACCAACCTTTCACATGCGTTCAGATCAGACCTGGCACGATAATAATAAAAGTAAAAAAGATTACAGTGAAACGAGCAGAAACCGGCTTCAGATGGGCCTATAAGCAACAAAAGGTTTCCCCCTTATATAAGAGAGGTGTGTGGGCCTTCAGGTGGAGCGTAGGAGGATGTAGTTCGCTTTAGATAACGCCTCTCTTGGACTTTTCACCCAGCCTGGATGCAGATAGTAGGGCCTGGAGCCTGGTTGACCTGTGCAGGATGGCTGCATATGGGAAGGGGCACTGACTCGTGTTTATGAAACATGAACACCCACGTTAGCCATGAGTATGATCTGCTCCTCTGTGGTCAGCGTTCTTTTCAAGTGCTGAATCACCGTAAGTGCATCATGATATGTGTGTGTGTTATTGTCAGAAAATAAACGTACTGCCGTGCTGGGAGGAAGAAAAGTAGCCAAGAAAACAACGTAAATAGGACGGAAAATGTGGATTTGGCATAAAATGACCTGCCAAGAAAGCCTGAAAGGTTTAAGAAAAATGTACAATGTGTGATTAATACATTAAAATAAAGAGTGCAAGCAGTAACCATAGACTGTATAAAACATGGACGGTAGTCTCAGTGATGTCAACTTCTGTTTCTGAAGCAGAGTTTTGAAGCCCATCGATGGTGGTCGCTTGTTGGGAATGCAGAATCAAACTAACTTTCAAACTAGAAAGAGGGAAAGAGGTGGAGCTGAGGCGGGTTTTTTAAGTCTCCTGACAAATCAACATGTCGACCATCAGTCAGATCAGTTATGCATAACTCTGAGCCTTACCAAAATCAAAATGGATGAGTTATAAAAAATACCTCAACCCCGTACAGTGTGTACCAATAAAGAAAAGAGTTAGTGATACCATTTTGGCTTTTTAAACCAGGCTGTAAACATGTTTATTTCTGCTGTCAAAATAGGCATTTTAACTTGGGTGCTTAGGCAGCCAGCCTCAAGTGGACACTTAAGGAACTGCAGTTTTTTGCATTTCCCCATTGGCTTCGATTTTCCACATCCCTAACTTGCTGCTTGGCTGTAACTCTCTGTTTTTTTATGTCAACCTGCTGCTTTCATGTTAAACACAATACCAGTGTTTGCAACCTGTCCCTCCTGAATCAAAACACCCACCATAAACAAAGCACCAATTAATCTGAGGTTAGCTGCATAGCTAGCTTGAGATGAATCAGAGTACATTAAAATGGTGTAAAAGCATAGCGTCCATCCAATAGTAAAATATAAACATGTTGAGGGACAAAGCATTGCTTCTTTACATTACTATACACTACTTACTATATCTAACAGCACTAACCACTGCTTCACCGTGCAGCCTAATGAGGCGACATCTGCAAGCTAGTTCAAGCAGACAACTTGATGTGCTTCATTATCAACCATCACATGACTATTTAATGTATAATTAATGCGCAAGATTTCCGCTCTCTCCCTCTGCTCAGTCATTGCCAGCTCTGACCTGCTCCAGCACTCTTGTTTAGTCCCACCACCACCCCAGCCTCCACCTGTAAGCCTCGATTGGGGGTTTAAGATACCATCTCATCACTCCTCAGATTTCTGCATGTATAACAGAACTGCGAGGAGTGATGAGGTCAGGGCCTTGATGCCAGACACAAACTAAATTCTGCTGCTGCAAAAAATATTTTAAACTAATGCAAACGTGAGTTGTCTGACTAAATAAAGATAAATTCAGACTTTTGATTTTTTGTTTATTAAGAATGCTCAAATGTGATAATGATGAAATTGCAGAGCCCTGCTGGCTAAGCTGTGAGACACCAAACAACACTGAGATTAATTTAATATTTAAAGGTCACATATTCTGTAAAACACACTTCACCATGTTCCTCTAACTCTAACATGTGTCTCTAGTCTGCCTACAAACCCCCCAATGATGAGAAAAGTCCATCCTCTCCGTCTTCTGCCTGCTCCACTTTTCAGAAAATGTGTGCTCAAACAGGCCGCTTGGAGATTTTCCCTTCATGACATCACAAAGGGCAGTAACCCCTCCCCCAGGTGGGTGACACTCCCACAGCTAGGTGTTTGTTCTGCCCTCTGAGTCTGCCTTCTCACCGTAAACAATAGGGCATGGAGCGAGAAAGCCCGAGCCACCCAAGCCCTTCCAGAGAGGGGCGTGGTCAGACACAGCTCATTTACATTTAAAGCTACAGACACGGAAACAGCCTGTTCTGAGCAGGGCTGAAATATAGGGGTTTATAGGCATGATCAAATACAGGATCAGAGTGGATTTAGAACAAGACACTTCACACACATGTTTAGAGGAGCTCTGAGACTTATTCACACTGAAGAGGAGGAGAAGAATATGTGACCTTTAATAAACGATAAAGCAAAATGATCATTTCAAACCTCAGCTTGTACCTGTTTGGACCGTCATATTCTTTATCCACCGTTAAGCAGGGTTCACTAAATTGGCCAATTTGACAAAAGACAGAGTCACAGCTTCTATGAACTGATTCTCACGTTCAAAAGGCACCGATAAGTCTCACCTGCATTTCTCCGGGGCGAGTGGACCTCAAAGCTTTGACTCTCTTTTAATAGAATGAGACTTTGTGGCTTAAAGTTTCAGTTTTAATTACAGGATGCTGATTTGATCTACTTTGTATAAGTGATGCCAACTAAGGTCACTTACACTGCATGAATGTTCTGTTCGCTTTTGTGTGCAAAACTTTCTTCATAGTTTCAGATGAATTCAAATGGAAAACAACTGGGAGGGTCATTTTGTATATCAGAGGGTTTCAGGTAATTCTACGCCTCTTAATTGGATTAAATATTCATCTAAATGGATTAACAAAACATCAGAAATAGTGCTTCTGACTTTAAACAGGCAGGACGACGGCGCCTGAGGCAAGACGTGACGTAAAAAAGAACGAGGGGGAAGTGGTGGACAAAGCAACAGAGTCCGCTTTACGACGCTATAATAAGAATATTTGCCTTTATATCAATGCTTTGTGTGGTAATTACGTGCACAGAGATCGTACCTGTCGTGTGCAGACAGTCTATGGTCGTGCACTGATCACAGGGAATAAACGTCACCACCAACACCTCCTGATTATATCCTGCTGCATTCTCACATCGGCTCACTCTGACTTTCTGCAGAATAAATTCAAGGAGGCTGGAGGAGAAGCTGCAGATTACGTCTGAGTGAAACTTTTGGCTGTTTGTTTTCACACATGCAGCTCCTCCTGAAAACTTCAAGAGTTTTGGGCAAGTGTGGAAGCACTAACAGAGTCACACACCCTCTCCTCTAATGCTGGTCACCACCACCAGGACACCTGCAGGTAGGAAGGAGACGTGGATCAATCAGATGTGTTTACGTGCAGTAATATGAAGTGTAAATATTCAGTGAAGGACATGTGGAATAAGAAGGAGCTGTGTAGAATACAAACTGGTGCAGATGGGCACAAAGAAATCTCATGAGACTTACAATCATATCAGACAACAAAGATGAAACACGCTGAGAACAAATGTCTCACAGTTAATGGAACAACTCATCTTATTTCATACGCCCCTAACATTAAGAAGACGGACGAATGAATTACCGCTGAATGGAGCTGGAAAAACGGAAGCATGACTTATAAACCAAATCATTTACCCACCTTTTCACGCCTTTAATTTCATCACTCTGTCCTCTCCTCTTCCTGTCAGAATACATGAAAACAAACAGCTTCTTATCAGCAGCAGTGTTCATTTAGAAAGTACTTTAAAGCTTCGATTTGTTGCATTCACTGTCGCTAGATTTAATATTCGAGCTGCAGCATCACCGAACAAAACAAATTGGTGCTTCTTCCAATAATGGCTGTCCTCAAAGACACGACACTCCTCTGAAAAAATACTAATTAAACCCTGTGATGATTTTAAAACATAATTAGGCAAAACTTGATATTAAAAAAGTACAATTAGTCTGTGAATTACGATGAATAACGATCCTGGACTGCCATTGAAATCCTCTTGTTGTTTAGTCGGCAATCAGTGGCTTCCTGTGAGAATTCTTTTTAGATCTGCCGTGAAATTAAATTATTGTGAGGTGTTAATAAGCTTGCTAGATTTACCTACTGATGCAATAGCAACCTCCAACATTATATGCTTTGATGGTAAAATGTGAATTCTGCAGATGACTTCATAGTGCAGTCTAACATTTGAAATGCTGGGTGGAAGGTCACTGACCTTTGTATCATCACCAGGAGGGCCAGCTGTTCCAGAGAGAGGGACTCACATGCACACGCAGCCTTAGGCTCCATGAAACAACACGAGACGACTGGGGAGGTCGTGTTACTAAAATAAAAAACAGCTCCAATATAAAAAATGATTATTCACTGCTACATAGATAGATTCTTAAATATTACAACTGCACCCATCAAACCTGTAAAAATGGATCCTAACTCCCTCCCTGCTGATGGTGCAACATTCTCCACTTGGTCCGTTTTTGTTCAGAGGCGTCATGTCGTGGTCGTCTTTGGCTGTTATCTAACAGTACACAAGCCAACTGGTGACTTCAGGCGAATCTGTGGCTGTCAAGTCGGTAGAAACAACCTTTCAGCATGTGGTGTGCTAAGTCGTTCTCAGGGTCATTACCATAGTGACGGACCAACCTGCCGCCAGCAACTGCGGGCCAGCAGTTCATCATCACCCTGCAGGGGCACACAGGCTCGCTCGGTGCAATCAGACACTGATCACGACCTTGCTGAGAGAAGGGAAACACTGACGTCACTCATAGAGAAAGAAAAAACAGACTCAGCGAGGGGAAGCGCTACGACTCTACAGAAGATACAAACAGACGTGGAGGCAAATTCAAGCAGAACTCTGAAAACCTGGTTTTACCTGCTTGGACCATTTCCGGCAACCTGAGGAGGACATTGTGATTTGTGTGTACTTGCATCTTGAGTTCTTACATCCCACGTTTAATCCTGAGAACAAAACATGAACTCTTAACGCTGCAAAGAGCGAAAGGCGACCAAAAAAATGGGTTTATATTTGACGGGAGGCAAAATCTAAAGGGACGTTTGCTGCTTATTAGGCAGGACCGCTTCATTTCAACACATATCTGTTTATAAGTACCGTATCTACATAATATCACACCTACCCAGCAGCAACGCTTACAGGCATGAAAAAAAACCATATGGAAAATATTCATCTTGTTACTTAAGGTCTTGTTTGCCTTTGCAGGTCACACAGAGGCATCAGTATTCATTTCAGTCTTTTCATGACCAGCCAACAAACTCCTCACAGGAGCTTTAATTTCCTATCATGATGATACGGTTCTAATTTGTACATGAACATTCAAGTCATCAATTTTTAACAAGTGTTAACAAGTTCTTATTCCATTCATTGACCATCATTATAAAAGCCTGACATCCGCCAAACTTTGTAATTTAAAGTAATGAGATGCAAATTGAATGGATGGATGCAGAGCAGCATTGTCAGAGCAGGATTCTTTTTCACTCCCACACAACCATCTCTGCAATCAGACCGCATCTTCAGTCGCTGTATGCTGTAGGTGTTTGTAAGTCTATCCTCTCTCTGCAGCATATGCATGTTGTTTCACAGCTGGGAGCGTAGATTTTAACACATTATAGGTTGTTTTTATTACAACAGACTGTACGGCCTCAGCCTCCTCCTGTTGAACATGATGAAGCCAAAATATCTCCATGGCGGGCGCTGACATATTGCAAATTTGCATCCAGAGTCTGAGAGCTGCGGTATTGACACACATATTTAACTTACAGATGAAAGGTCAAAAATCCCTCATGTGGGTTCAGTCCACAGCAGAACAGATTCTCGTGTCAGTTTGAAGCACAGGTAGGTATGTAAAGTTTAACAACTCTTCTGATGGTGTATGTCACGTTTTCTCACATCGTTTCTGTTGTACTTTGACCGCCATCTTCCACATTAATCTGTACGCACTGCGTTCCGTATAGTGTTTTATTTTTAAATTGACCGGACGGTCTGTGTGTTTCCTTGTCTGACTTCTTCTCCGGTTCAATTGAATCTGTCCAGCTTTACACGTGCTTACAGAGAAGTGTCTGTTGCAAAGTTAGACTCGAAGCGTATTTAAATCGGAGCAGAGCGTAATGGCGCTGCTGGCACCATTACTGAGAGACGGACTGCGGCTCTCGCGGTAGAAACAGGAGCATTGACTAGAGTGGCAGCGACATCGGCGTAGTGTGTGGCGCTGGCGGACTGTGGCGGGCATGGAGTATGTGGAATTTGGCAGTGATAGTCCCCTGCACACAGCACTAGAGTGACCATATTTTCCAACCTCCATATCGGGACACTTTAATTTTACCGCTAACCAACATAAATTGATGGTTTCCACCTGAGTCCTCGCTGAAGTAGATCACAACAGCGCTACTTCCAGCCTGAACCCACCGTTTGTGTTTGCTCCTTTTAATACGGCTTTGTATGCCAACATTTCCACAGTGGGCGACTGAAAATGGACATTTGCTGTGTGTGCAAAAAGCAGCATATTCATTGGCTGGTGCTTTTCAAAGGAAGCTGTAACTCTCATGGAGCTCTTTGGAAAACGCTGACTTCCTGCTCAGTGTGACAGCTCGCCTACCTGTCGTTACGCAGCAGGTCCTGTTAGTATGATAGGCTAGGCTAGCTAAACAACAGTCGCAACCCTGCGATTGATTGACACACGTACAGACCAATCAGTGTTGAACTTGACTGACTGACTTGTGTTTCTATTGGTTAAAACAGCAACTGCCTTGGCAACGACATTGACTGACATATACAGACGAATCAGTGATTTAAGCATGGTGTAATGTTTTGGTGGATTAAAACCGGGACAGGGTGTGTTGAAAACTGGGACACACTAGTGTTTTACAGATGTTTGTGGGGACACGAGACAAGGAGCTCAGAAACAGGACGGCCCCGGTCAAATCAGGACGTATAGTCACCCTACACAGCGCTGCAGGAGCTGCATTTGTCAAGACAGCTGTCAGTCATGGCATTTTATAACTTTTTATAGCAACTAAAAACTAAACTAAAAGAAACTTCAGAAGATGACTTGAAGAGCCAGGACACCAATAAGTACTTTCATTTGATGCTTTGATAACTAATCTGTTGATTTTATTTGCAGAAGGTCAGAAAGTCGTGAACAGCTGGAGCAGCATCTGCAGGAAGCCGACCTTAAAGCCCAGGAGTGCCAGCAGCAGCTACGGCAGAAGATACAGCGCGTATCTTCTGCAGGATGTTTGACTTTCAGTGTATTTTCGTGAGTGAAACCGGCGTGACGTTATTACAGCTGCTCTTTCAGCCGATATTGCGCTTTGACTGGCTTCAAATGAGCAAAATGTCAGCTGAGGCACATTGTCCATTAAAGTTTTCTTGACAAAAGTTGGATAACTGCTGCACGTGGTGCAGACACATCTGTGATAATTGTTTGGATAAGAGGAAAAACAAACAGTCACCCATTGTTGAATCGAAGAATATTGGTTTATTGAGCTATGGGGTAGTGACCGAAAGAATGAGATCGCAGACACAAGCGGCTGAAATGAGTTTCCTCAAGAGGGTGTTTGGGTTCAGACTCAGAGATAGATTGCTAAGCGCTGACATTCAGGGGAGCTCGGAGTAGTGACGCTACTCCTTTGCATTGAAACGAGCCAGTTGAGGTCGTAGGGCATCTGATTAGGATGTCCTCCTGGTCGTCTGCCTTTGGAGGTCCAGGAACGTCCAACTGGGAGGAGACCCAGAATGCGCTACAGGGATTATATATGGCTTCTTGCCTGGAAACACCTTTAGATTCATTAGTAGGAGCTAGAAAATATCGCTAGGGAGAGGGACGTCTGGGGCAATTCACTTAGCCCGCTGCCGCCGCAACCCGGCCCCCAATAAGGGGAAGATAATGGAAGATAATGGAAGGCATGTCCAGAGGGGTGGTCAGGGTTGGCATGGGTCTCTATTGAAGTCTGATTGACCACTTAGGGTGTCACCCAAAAATCTAAATCTATGATTGGCTATTTGCCTAATTAGAGGCGGGACTTAAGGACAAATCAACTATTCTGGCTGTTTTCAACAGGCTACTCGTAGTTCTTTAGGTTGTAGATAAATACTTTGCACTTTCCATAAAAATGTACGAGGACAAACTCGTGCACACTGTCTGACTTGTAATGGACTTAATTGGCAATAAATGTATTTTATGCCAGTTAGAGTGCAAGAGTTTCCACGCAATCTTTCAAGCACTTTAAATTGGACATCTTTGTTTTTCAGTCCCTAAAGAATCAAGCTAAGAAGATGTATATGTTACCAAATTGTGTAACTTAAAGGCAGGGTTGGTAATTTCCTCTAGATAAACTTTTTCAGATGTTGGTTGAAATTGTCTTTAGGTCCTGACAGAAATTAATAACTCAGGTGCTCTGAAAAAGGAACAAAGAAAATCCGTCATCTGTAGCAGTTGTAAGCCTGTAAAAACTTTGACCAATGTCTGCCACGAGGTACCAATCTGATGAACCAATCACACGCCTCCCTGTCTCCCTGCTCGTTCTCTACCTCTTGCGTGCTCTAGCCCACACTCAAAGCACGTCACCGATGACGGAGTTTATACTGTGAGTTTACTTACCGCTGAATGAGACATGAGACGACGTAGTTTCTACACAATGCAAGAGATGAGCTGAGGTCCGCTTCTGGAGCAACGGCGCTCGTGCATGTAAGTGAGGGGCGTGGCTTCTGAGGGAGCACAGAGGGGAGGGGGTGGGTGCAGACGGAGCACTGAGGGAATGCTACTTTCAAAATCATGCTAGTTTTTGAAAATGACCAACCCTGCCTTTAAAGTACTTATCATTAGTGGGGATAGACAGAATAAGAAGAATTCAACTCAGTTTGTGTGCCCACAAACCACCCCTGCATAAATCTGCGTCTCAGGTGGGCCACCCCAGTCAGAAAAAGTCTGGACACGCCCCTGATGGATGGATGGATTGTCGCAAATCCAAGTGTTTGGTCAGTCAAGGTTAGTGACAGCTTTTAATGTCCTAACTTTTGTGTTGGCTGTACTATGAAAACCTAAACACCCTTCTTGTTCTTCTTCCTACATTCAGTAATTTTCTGTGCTGTTTTGTTGAGCATGTCACGGTTTACATCGTTCAGTCTGACTGGATTTGCGATGAGGTTAACGGTCAGACTTTCATGCGTAACACGGTGATTGTTTCTCGGCAGAGTGCGGACAAAGATAATCATGAAGCAATTACAGTAAGAGCACTTCATGCTCTCTTGTGCAGGGTGACCTACAGAGATCAGATACAAGAGCTCAGTGTCAAGCTCAAGGACGCTTCAACCTGATGCACGGCAGCTGATGGGCACCCTTATCCTTTCTGGGAATCAAAGTTGTGACCTCTATGTTTACAGAGCAGCCTCTTCAGCCGCTCATCCAGCAGCCTCTCAGGTATTTTACTGTAAAATATGATGGGTTCACTATGGATTACAAAAAGACAGATCCCTCTGCTATGCTAACATTTTAACTCAACACTTTAAGTTATTTCAGTGCCACTCTTCAACAAAACAAGTCAAATAACAAATCAGAGATTTTGAGACAAGAAACATTTTAAGTGGCAAATAAATAGTAAAGTTTCAAGTCATCAGTTAAATGAATAACTCAGAACTCATTGTTCTGAATCGTCAAAACACTTCATAGACATTTCATATCTTCCAACAGATCCCACTAAGTCTTACACTCTGGTCCTTTCAGGGCTTTACTCAGGCAGTTACTGAAAATCAGACTTCAGTGAATATTTTTTATAACTCACCTGTTTTGATTATATGAAGATTCATACATATTCAGATATGTGGTTGACCTGATTGACGGGCCGGCTCGTTGTATCTGTTTATCAGGAGCCTTACTGCCAATTTCCACATAGTCCGTGCACGCTGTGTTCCGTCAGCGCCACGGTTGAGCTCCTACAGACAGCGTTTTGTTTCTGGAACGTGAGCGTAGCGGTCGCCATGAGGAGCTGTGCACACATCACAGGAGAACCACAAGATCACGTGGGAATAAAGAGAAGGTTACTTTGTCTTTCCGAGGAGGATTTCTTGTTCATGCCTGTTTTGACGTCATGTTGATAAAATGATGGAAAATACGATCGTGAGTCCGTATATTGTGTTTTGTTTTGAAATTTACCGTACGCTCTCTGCGTTTCTTTGTCTGACTTCCTGTCCAGGTCGATCTATTATGTTCAGCTTGACGAGGGCTTGCAGCAGGCTTATTGTGGCTTATTTGAAACGAAGCAGAGCGTAATGGCGCTGCTGGAAAACTCCGGAGACGGACTGCAGCGCTCGCTATGGAAACATGAGCATTGGCTAGAGTTGCAGGAAGTGGTCGGAAATTTAAGTTAAGTTAGGTGGTTTTACTTCTATAATATTTTCAAAGAAAATCCAATAAAAATTCTCTCTTATTTGCATTTGTTCATTAATATACAGACCCTGACACTCACTCACTTATTATGTGCATATGAAATTATGGAAATTGTCCACATTTGTACTGCAGCCCCAGAAAGCGTTTTCACTCTAGCTGCTCCACTGAAGCTCTCCAGTGGTTCCCAGTAATGACTTTCATTATACTGGACAGTTCCCAGTGGCCGGCAGTAGGACACGGTGGTGGAAAACACATTCTCTCTTTGTGTGAAACCTTTGAAATTGTGGGAACAAAATGTCTCAGTGGGAGCGAGAAGCTGGGTTTGATGTGATGTGTGGTCTTGAGCGGCTGTCCTCCTCTCATGCGCTCTGAGGACTGAAGCAGATTGCAGCTGACGTGAATCTGACAGAGCAGAGTCAGGGGGGTTAGGAGATTGAAGACGTAGAAAACGCCCCTCCGTTTTTCTCATCCTCACGCTGGCTGCCTGTAATTTTCAGAGCTGGTCTCAAATGTAAGCCTTTTACAGCACTCTATGTCCTGGATCCTTGCAATGTTAGAGCGCTTTGAAGGTTGTTTCAGGACTCACATCGCCTGAGATCACCTGGCAGGAACCCTGAGGCGGTCCCATACAGACAAGGGAGAGGCAGCACCTGATCTGTGAAGGCCCCGAGGCTCAGAACGACCTGCCGGAGGAGTACGCAGAGAGTCCATGTCAATATGCAGCTGCACCTGATTTCTTCCTTGCGTTGTTTGCCAGCTTTAAAAATAGACCTGAGACAAAAACACTGGTTAGATTTCTCTCAGACTTTCTTTGAGGTGTGAAGTCATCTGTTAATTTCTATTTTTAGCCATTAGTGCTACTACATTGCTCTGAGGATTGCAATTTCGATCTGCAACCAGCCACTGAAATATCTCTTAAAACTGCTGAGAGGATCATTTTATAAAACATTTTTAATACTCTGTCCCTTCACAGGATGACTCTGGGTTGTGTTACACTAGGGACCCGGCCACCGATCCTAGTACGCTTGACCCAAAAGCCCAGTTCATTCGATCAATGTGAACGCAAACGCACCATACTCGTACAGTACTCGGGTCCGAGCCTGAGTCAGCTTGAAGAGGTGGTCTCGGCACAATATATGTGTACTTGAGTACAGTCCGCGGGAAATGTGAAAGCAACCATGCTCCTGTCGCTTCAAAACTGTCGTATCCACGCGGCACGGGCCCGTTTCATCCTCTGAGCTGCACGGTGGCTGTGAAAGTAGGAAGAGGGTCGTTGTTGGCGTCTTTGAAATAACTCAAAATCCACAGTTAGCAGGATGGACTGCTTCTTCTTCTTCTGCTTTTTGCTGAATTGCAAATCAACTATGTGCGTACTGCCAGCTGCTGTATCGGCTCGGTATACCCAAGTGTAGTACTCGGGTACGGAACGATGTTACTAATGTCAACACAGACCAGCGGGGGAGAGGAGAGCAATCGTGCTCGGACACGGTACGAAACAATCCCCCCTCTGTCTTCATTCTCTGACTTCCTTTGCACATTGTGGTTTGCAGAGAGTTTTTAAGAAGACTATTAGCTGCTGTAAATTCAAGCTCCCCTCAGGATTGAGTTGTATCTCTTTCCTGTTCCTTTTAATCCTTTTTTCCCTGAACACATAAATTTCATCTTTAAAGAACCAGACGATTACTGCAGGGTATGATGTGAAGGAGAACTGCCTGAAACTCCAGAGGTTTGTAAAGATGCACCCTCCAGGCGGTGTACTAAAGGAGATCATTACAGCAATGATGTGGCTAATAACATTTATGTTTCTACTTATATTAATTAAGACATCAAAAACAAGATTGTTCAGCACAGCGCTCGACATCGATGCATCCCTAAACATGCTTCTACTGGACAGCGATAATAAATCAGGCTAAAGTGTTGCTTTTTGCGATCCCTTTGGTGTCTTAAAGACTTTTATACGTCTAGAAGAAGCATTTGTTTTGAAAGCATGAAACTGAAAAATGCTCTTATTCTTCACCAACAGCTGCATTCATCATGCATTCTGCAGACAGCTGTGATAAATCATGACATAATGTATATATTTTTGGCTTTGTTAGATGAATACGTGTCGTACAAAAACAGTGAGACTTTACTTGTGTAGGTGGTTTATTATATCCTGCAAAGTAGCTCCTGTTCATCTCTCTGTGGTGAGGAAACAATCCACTGAGAACAGAATGTTTTCGTTTTCAAAATCGTTCCACATTCAGATGACATTTTAAAAACAACCAGTGCACATGGATCAGCAAAAACGACTACAATCGCTGTAGTGTGCATGCCAGGCCTGTAGTTGGCAGCGTGACTTTGAACTGAAACAACATGTGCATGCACACATCCTCTTCCTTCTGCAGAGCGGTGAGGTGTAAACCACATGAACGATTGTGTGGACGGATGATGAGGTGGGGTTGTTTCTCCGAGTGACCCTGAACTACAAAGAGAGTCAATTGCAAACTGATGTCAAGTGGGAGTCATGCCAGTCCGCCATTGTTGTCGTAGTCCATCTACTCGCTCACGGCTATTGACTGGAGGAGTAATGCACATGTGCTAAATGTCTCCGTTTTCAGAGGAGCTGCGTATTTTCAGCTTACATGGTTACGAAGACGGTGCTGTTTTCAAAAGTTAGAACTGTGGAACCCATCTTCAAAACTTTGCGGAGACAGCAGTAAATTAGCATCAGCAATGTCTGAATCTTAGGTAAACATAATTTCCTAGGCGGCCTTAAGTTTGCCTTTTAGTTCATTGCGGAACAGCTGATTCTGCAGCCTTACACAGAAATAAACACTGATTTATTCAAAGTCTAACCTTGCTCCAGAATAACTCTGACATCTCTGAAATAAGAGCCAAGTCTCCATGGTAACACAGTCTGTGACACCTGCTGATGAGTGTTTCCATAGCAACAGTCAGTGACACCTGCTGACCAGTGTCACCCCAGGACGAAAAAGAGCAAGCACAGCCAAAGTTAATGGTCAACGAGTAATGAGAAGGGAGTGTTTCCTGAAGTGTTGAGTCTTTGGACGGCGGCGGCGGCGGCTCAGCTTTGCTACGGATCTGCACTGCATTTAAATGTTATGCTAATAAACTTCTTTTGTTTTGCTTTTCTGAATTTTCTAGAACAATGTCCTTGTAACAGCTGGGTTCCTGCAGAGGGGAATATTTTCTGCTGGAGTGAAAAGAGCGGAGCGTTTTTAAAGTGATTCCTCTCTCAGCTGTGTGCTCTTAGTTCAAGAAATAAAAACACAGACATCGCCGAGAATTCATCCCAAATAAGAACTGAAAGTAACTCTGAGGAGGGTTGAACTTCTTATGAAACTGTTTCAATCTTTAAGTGACGCCTCGAATTCGACACACATGAGAAACCTTTAGTTTAGTCTTCACAGGGAATGATTTAATGGGATAATAAAGCAGCATTTGGAGAAGAGGAGCCTTAATTCACTTTTTACCTCGAAAAGGTTTGACATGACGTTTGCCATTTAATAAAGGGCAGAATTTTTCTCTAGAGGAAAGTTCATTTTTTCTTTATATTTTCTGGTTGTGGTTGTAGTGAAGCAGGAAAAGGAAAGAGATGAATCAATGGACAGAAATGAAGACAAATTAAAGCCAATGTGGAAGTGCAAAAAACTGCAGTTCCTCGAGTGTCCACTTGAGGCAGACTGCAGAAATCCAAATTTGACAGCCCGGTTAAAAAGAAAATGAATGATATCAATAGGTTATTTCTTTATTTGCACACATTGTACGGAGGGTTTCCTGGTTTGAATCCCCGTCTGACAGGAGCCTCTCTGTGTGGAGTTTGCATGTTCTCCCCGTGCATGCGTGGGTTTTCTCCGGGTACTCCGGCTTCCTCCCACAGTCAAAGACATGCTCGTTAGTTCATTGGTGACTCTGCTCGTAGCGATTAATGTCCACCTAATTTTATGCTTCGTGTTTGCTGTCGTCACTATGGTTATGTTTGTTGTGCTTCCTGCTTCAGTCAGCTCGCTTCTGTTGTTTAATGCTTAATATCTACAATTTCAAATCTCTATGCACATCATTTTAAGAAGCTCGCCTGCCTTTTTTGATCTTTCCCACTTCATCCTCAAGGCCATCTTCTTTTAACGGGCGCTTCCACCGAGCAGAAGGAGGCCAGAGTCTCTTTGTTCCCCATAGTGGCCCTCAGTGCATCGTAGCTTTGTGTATCTGCTGCAGGCAGTTCCACAATTGCTGCTGTATCTGCGGTTGTTTTTCGGTTAACCCCAACCCTTTTGTATGCAGCAGTGTTTGTTCCTCCTCCTCCATGCACGCCGGGCTTGCTCATACCGCTGGATGGCCTCCTCAGGGGTTAAGACTGAAACAATGAAATAAAACGAATGAACAAATGATTACTAATGATTCGCTTGGAACGATGGGATATTGTGTGTATCATATCTACCTGTAACTAATGGCTTACCAGAAGTTAGTTCTTCCCCAGTGAGGATGCAAACTGCGTGCACTTTATTGCAGTGTTACCTGCGTTGTTTATCTTGAAGTGTTTACCCCCCAATAGAAGTTCAACTTTCCAATCATGCTTTGATGGCGACCAACAGTATTGCTTAAATAAAGCTTGCAATCATCTTTTTGTGGCGCCAACATTCCCTTTCTCACGCCATCTGTCAGTAAAATATGTGACAGAATATAGTAAACGTCCCCTGCTCTCGGGAATAAGAGGAATCGCTGCAGAGAACATTTATAGAATAAGAGCACAGCCTCCCTTATATCCTCCTGCACAGCCCTCCACACTCACAGGGGAACCGTTCCTTGCAGTCTGCTGTTCAGAGAGCATTAAATTAACCGGAGGCTGAATAGTGAAATGGGCCGTTAGGGAAAAGAATGAATTCAGCTAAAGGCGCCTGAGCATGCACAGCAGAGAATGAAAATAATTCAATTATCAGTGGCTTTCTTTTAATAGGAATCATGTTGCATAAAGCATGACTGTGATATTGATCCATAATGGTTATTGTTCCCCCTCTGTTGCTGCCATTTACTGTGTTAAGATTGGATTATGATTTTTGTTTGGCACGAGCTAATGAGGTTCCAGAAAGCTGAAAATGAAGGCTTTCACTCCAGAGTGATATGTTTCTATTTCGGGTGTTGAACGAATTGATCACACTTTCAAACATCTTGGGGGAAAAAAGAAGAAAACCGAAGTATTTTTGGATATGCAAAAGGTTTCATCAGGATAAAATCCTTAAAGGTCACATATTATCCTCCTCTTCTTCAGTGTAAATAAATCTCAGAGCTCCCCAAAACATGTGTGTGAAGTGTCTTGTTCTAAATCCACTCTGATCCTGTATTTGATCATGCCTATAAACCCCTCTATTTCAGCCCTGCTCAGAACAGGCTGTTTCTGTGTCTGTAGCTTTAAATGTAAATGAGCTGTGTCTGACCACGCCCCTCACTGGAAGGGCTTGGGTGGCTCGGGGCTTTCTCGCTCCATGTCCTATTGTTTACGGTGAGAAGGCAGACTCAGAGGGCAGAACAAACACCTAGCTGTGCGAGTGTCACCCACCTGGGGGAGGGGTTACTGCCCTTTGTGATGTCATGAAGGGAAAATCTCCAAACGGCCTGTTTGAGCACACATTTTCTGAAAAGTGGAGCAGGCTAAAGATGGAGAGGATGGACTTTACTCATTATTGGGGGGTTTGTAGACAGACTAGAGACACATGTTAGAGTTAGAGAAACATGGTGGAGTGGATTTTGCAAAGTATGTGACCTTTAAAGGTTGTTTACTTTCAAGGTCATATCTAATAACTCCTTAAATGTGTTTCCTACAACCATAACGAGCTATTTTTCCCCCTTCGTCCAGCATGCAATGAGCAAGAGCAGCCATCTGCAAGGGCAAATATTGTAGTTTAAGTTCAGCTTTTTGTATTAACTGATAAGGATGGCATCTTCACCACAGTTAAAATATAAGCAAACACTGAAGAAGCTTCTATAAAGACGTAGGTTGTGTCTTATATAATAATCCAAAAAGCTCAGACAGCACATTTCTTCTCCGTGGGATCAGCTCACATTTTAAATTCTGATCTGCTTCAGCTCCCCAGCCCGCCCTGAATAAAGATAAAACCTGAAGATGTGTGAATCAGCAGATTTATTAAGGCTTATTCATCTCCAAACAAAAACATGCAGGTCAATCTTTTCACGTGTTGCTTCAATGTGACGGATGATACAGGTTTTTATAAAACAGGCGTGCAGGGGATGATTGCAAAATCAACACATTTAGTGTCATGTTGGGGACAAGATTGTTATTCTGCATGTTGTTCTGGAGGGTCTCGGCTCAAAGAGCAGCCTGGGCCTGGGGCCTGGAGACGCGTGTGTGTGTTTAGGCAGACGAAGTGTCTCGGTCCTGAGAAAACCAATCGAGACACCTTCCGGCGACTTCTGCCAGACGCTGATAAAACAGGCAAAAGAATGTATTGCGCCCCCAGCAAATATGGCCGCCATGAAAAGGGCACGGCGGCTCGGTGAAATGGTTTTCTTTTCCATTTAGTTTGACTGAAACACCTGCCACTTTTACTGTACCTGTCATGAGATAGATAAAACAAAAAGGCCAACCTATGGGGCTGAAACGTGAAAGTGCCAAAAACTGCAGTTCCTCCAGTGGCCACTTGAAGCTGGCTCCAAAAGTGAGTCAATCTCCAATAGGCTCAATATTTAGATATCCAACTTTAGAGCTGATTTAACATTTACAGAGTTGTAAAAAATACTTTTTGGTCTTTATCAATTAGTGACCCCTGGCTCCTCTTACTCCCAATTTCCACTTAGTCTGTGCATGCCGCAATCCATAAGTGCTAGCACTACGGCGCCGTTCACTGCCACTCCAGTCAGTGCTTTTGTTTCCACAGCAAGCGCTGCGGTTCGTCTCTGGAGCGTGCCAGCACCGCCACTACGCTCTGCTCCATTTCAAATACGCTGCAAGTCTATTTTCGACGGAGCACGCTGCAGGCATGCGTCAAGCTGGACTGGATAAAACGACCCGGACAGGAAGTCAGACATGGAAACGCACAGAGCATCCGGTCAACTTCAAAATAAAACACAATATACAGATTCCTGATCGTATTTTACGTCACTTTATCAACATGACGTCAAATCATGCGCCAAATGAACAACAAATCATCCTCAGAAACACAAAGCAACATGTTGTTTGCACGTTGTTTTCTTTATTCCTTCGTGATCTTGTGAACCCGCGTGATCTTACGTACAGCTGCTCATGGCTGCTCGAGAAACGGACCCATTGGGGCAGGGCACACGCCGTCAGACTCGGACAATATGGAAATTGTGGGTTAAACAGGACCCTCCGTTTCAAACAGCGACTGCGGCTCCAAAGAGTCAACATTGGGACGCCAACATACTGAAGTCCAGACTGAATAAAGGCAGCCGTTGAACCAGTGGGTGACATCCACGACCATTATTCATGCAGTGAATAAAACACACTTAAGAGGCAGGCGTGCACTCTGATCATTTTTATTAGAAAACAGAACAGAACAGCGGCTCCAGGCGAAAAACAGATCGAACCCAAAAGGTTTCATTACAGACAGGAAATAGCTGCTTGAGCAACTGACCCACAGCTACAACATCAGGATGAAAGCACTTCACCATTTATCATGCACAGAAAGGAGACTCTGCAAGAAATACATGCTGAAAATAAATTAAAAACACACAGCACACCTCGGCACGACATCTGCAATAGGTAGGAAAAGGCCACAGCAGATCACAAGAACGCCACATTTTCACTGAAAGGATCAGAGTTGACTTCCTGTCCCGGTAGGAACAAGAGCGGGGGGTACTTTTTTTCTTCTTCTTCTTCTTCTTCTTTTTTTTCGTGGTTTCTATGACATCTCCGTGAAGTGCAAAGACACAGTCGCATCAGTGACTGGCTGATCCCCGGCGTCTCTGCTACCTACGATACTGTAAACAATCTACACTATAAGGCGCACAGTTGAAAATGTTCCCAAAGAAAGAGCCACAACATCAGTTCATAAAGGGTTGTGAAGATGCATCATCTTCTTCATCAACACTCTGCAGATCGGGCATACCAACTGTCAATATACCAACCGCAGGCAGTAAATGCTGTTTTGTTTTTTCTTTTAAATGGGCACCAAACGCACAAAAAAACGACATTTAAAGACGAAAGGATGGACCCATTTTCTTTCCTTTTCCGAAAACATCAAATTTTTTTCTCAAATTAGGCACAAGGTACAGCACAGTAGACTTGTATTTTCTTCAATGACTCTTTTGGTTGTTGACATCTAAAGACGTGGACACCGCAGGTCCCTCCGAGACCGAAAGGACAAGTTGTTGTTTATTTTTTAAATCTCACACACACACGCACAACAGTTAAAGTTACTCGCTGCTGGCATCGACCCGTCCCCAACTTTTCCAGAACATTAAAGGGAGAACTTTTCCACCCTGGTTTCCTGCTTTTTTTCTGATTATTTACCTGCTCTTACCTCGCCGTCTAGAAAGAAAAGACCGCCGTGGAGTATCTTACAATGACATAAGGCATTTAATTCATCTTTGCCTGAACGCTTTACACATTTAAAGTCTCTTAAGTCTGTAAACGAAGAAAGACAAAAGACCTCAACAAGCTCAGCGCTTTACTCTGCGGAATTTTGTTTTTGTTTTTCACTAAGTCTAACACTGATTGTCTACATTATCAATAGAAAACATAAGGACGTAAACATGACAAGATGTAAACTCTGTTTTTATCCAAGCGTCTTGGAGTGGAAAAGATATTTTCGACCCTGTGTGAGAAACTCGTCTGCACGTGAGATGGAGGAGGAATGAGGTAGTCCACAAGAGAACGGATGGCCGGGGAAGGGGATTATGGGTAACTGTGACCGGCTAACTGCATCACTCTGACCGAGGGTCGAGGTTGTTGGTGGGTTGATTGATTCTTCTTCATAGTTTTGGTTGTCTTTCTGAAGTTGAGAATTTTCCGATTTGGCAGAGAGAAGCTGATGGTTGGCGATCATTTTGACGGCGAACCGTCATCGAATTTCTTTCGAGTCTGACGTTTCAGAAGATATTCTGACAGCTTCATTTTCCTGGTGAATCGGCAGTCATTGGTTCTGAGGGTCAAAGTGCTTTTTTAATCATCAAATCAGTCTTTGATTCCCCCCCCCCCCCTCCTTCTCAAACGATGCGGTAATCGAACGTGTCTTTCTCGGTGTGGTCAGTCCAGTTGGACGAGGGCATGCTGCGGTACGGGTCCAGCAGGATGCGGAAACAGCGCACGATGAGCAGCGCCAGGAAGATGAAGAGCAGCAGCACGAAGACGAAGGCGGCCTTCTGCTCCAGCGTCAGGTAGGAAGGCACGTGATGGCCGCCCCCCCGACGAGGACAGTGTGCTGCTGAAGAGGCCCTCTGCCATCCTGGGCACATCCATGCTTGATCGTCTCGGCTCCAGGTCTCAGTCCGGTGCTTCAAGATTTTGCAAATGGAAGAATGGGACTCGGGGAATAGGACCTGCGAAGAAATCCAAACAGACGGATGTTTGTGTGGTTTGATGGATGAAACAGCAGAATGAGATTATCAATGCAACCGTAAAAACATCTGAAATCTCACGACAAAAGGAACAAAACAAAACGTGTCTCAAGCCAGAACAAAGCGGCGCTCGGATGAGATTATTTTTGGAACTGCAGGCGAAAGCTGTTCAGTGAGTAAAAAAAAAAGACTCAAGGGACTTCGCTGGCCTTGAATTTCTGCAGCTCAGGGATTTGAATTGGCAGTTTGGACGTTAATTGAGAAGGCGACATGGATCTGATAAACGTCACTGGCTTCATTAAATCTCAGCTTGATATTCAGAAAACATTAACTCTCTCACAAATGAGTGATATTTATATGCAACCAATCTGCTGGCTGCGTATGATTTGATGTTAAAGATTTGCAGACATGAGAGGAAATGAGTTCCTCTTCTCAGACAAGGTTAAATTAATGATGCACGCATACAAACACCTCGTATTATTAACTGTGTATTTATTTGCACTGATTTAAGAGAAACCGGCTCGGAGACAGAGATTAGGGAGCGACACTCTATCATCCCACAGCACACAGACCCGACATGTGGCGAGGTTAATTTTTTTGGCCAGCTCGACTCGCTCGGGTTACTCATTTGCATCGGAGACAATTTTCTCGTGAAAACAATCTCGCATCGGATTCTTTTTTTACATCAAAAATGGCGGGGGAAAACAGAGTTTGAACAGGAGGAGCAGCTTGCAGCTTTCTGTGTGGATTATTTTCTGGCAAAAAGAGGACAAATAGATTGAATATGGAGAAGACCACGGATTGGATTGTCTGTTGTTTTACACACAGAGCTGGAGGGAAATACAGTCGGCCAGAAACAGCCTCTTTCTAAAATCTCTCCTCAGACTTGGGCTCTTTGGTGTCTTTCTATTCTCTCTCGTGTTGTCTTTGACGTAAATGTGTAATGTTGAGGCCAGGACAAGTTGGCAATGCTGGGATGGACATGTGGTAGATATAGAAGAAGTTCTACGTGGGGGTATGGTGGGCGGTGAGGGCCAGCATGGAGGAGGAGGAGGGGGGTGCGACTCTGGGACCCTGGAACTGTCCCGCCTTCCTGAGGTGCCCTGGGACTAATGGGACCAAACACCGGTGAAGGGAGGTTCCAACTTGACAACCCCGGTGACGTCCTGGCTCCTGCTGCCTATTATCTTACAAGGTTGAGTTGTGGGGGCCAGAAGAGACCATGTGGTCGGGTAGGTACAGAGGCGCGGCTTTTCAACAGGCATGGAAGGCTTGGGGCCCCAGACCTGTAGGGGACCCCTGAGGGCTCAAAGACTTAAACCAAAGCAGTGGCCCAAAATGTGCACATTTTGCAATGACAGTGGGAGACCTCCTCTGGCAGCACTCACTCTCGTTTCCCTGCTAAGCGTCACATGCATTATTCCTGCGTAATCTGAAGTTTGTCAATGAAAGTAGACAAAAACATGGAGAGGAATTATCTAGGAAAATGGAGTAAAATAATATGTATGGATGCATGTCCTCTCAGGGCTTCTGTAGTTTCTGAAGCTTTGAACATTGGCTTTAGGTTTACAAGGGTAAAAATTAAAGAACTACCAACTAGCCTGAGCAGTTATTGTTTCTTTAGAGTGATCTTTAAAGGCTTAAAAAACGCTGGTAGCTATTTTTATTTACACACACACAAAACTCCTGTAAGATATTCATCAAAGTTCATGTGTCACATTAACTTTTTCCCACCAGCCCCTGATTAGATGTCTCGCATGAAGTCGGGGTAAGCTGATGTGAGAACACAGCAGGACATTTAGAATGAATCTGCTTCATAATGTTCTTCTCCGCTCTTTGGTTCAAATTTAGAACACAAGCCGTTTCCTGAAAATATCTACATAATTTCAGGAGGACTGTGCCGGTTATTCTCCTGAGCTGACTGTTCACATATGCTCCTCACAGCGGGAGACTATCCCTATCAGACGGGGGGGGGGGGGGGGGGACCTCAGGAGCCAGTGTTAGCCAGCAGGCTAATTTTCAACTGTAGTCCTTTGGCTGTTGTTACGTGCACAGAGATCGTAGCAGTGGCGTGCAGACAGTCTATGCACCGTGCAGCAGTCACAGTATATAAACGTCACTCGCTCGCGGGGAATTCTCCGGATAATATCCTGCTGCGTTCTCACATCAGCTCACTCAGACTTGCTGCAGAAAAAAAAAGGGGTCTTGCAGGAGAAACTCTGGGTGAAGTCTGAGTTTTCTGTAAGTGTGAAAGCATTAATAGTGTCCGACTCTGCTGCTTGTCTGTCATCTCGTTGGACAGGGAAAACTTTCCACTGTAGGGGACGTGTTGACGATTTTTAAAGAAATAGTCAGGACAGTTTTATACATATGAAGTTGACTTTTAGGGTTTTTGCATCGAATTAAAGAAATATGCATGCTCTTACTAAAGTGATTCAACCTTGGTCGTTTGCCAGTCATTGAAAGAGCGGTAAAATAAGATGAAGCATTGCAAGGAGATTTCCTGCTTTCTCAGAAACACAAAAGCTTTTATGAAGGCAGATAAAATAGTAGAGCCAGGAAGTCCCCTTGGGTGGTAGTCAGGGAAGGATGGACCAGGGCCAAACAAAACACAGGACTTACACCAGGATGATGATGAAGGATTGTGTCCTGTGCAAGACCAGAAGTCAATGTTGAAATTGTTTTTACTGACAGAAGCTGCATCTCAAAACTGATGACTGATGACCTAGCGGTTAGGTTGCACAAAACTTCCATTATCATTTCCGTCTAGTTCTTTATTTAAACAGAGGCCATCGTTTCTTTTTTTCTGAACATAAGTCTGATTTACAAGGCGGAAGATCTGAAAGGTGTCCTTGGTCCTTCTGTCTGGTCCGTGCCCTTCAGAGACGGTCCAGACAAAAAGAAAACGTACGTAGTATCTGGCTACGTTAAGTGGGTTCCACAAAACGGAGACAACTTTGTTCGGTCACAATAAACTCCATATAACACGTCTTGCAGAGTCTTTACGCCAAAACTCACTCAATCACTTCTGGGTCCCTTCTAGCACTTGTTACAAAATTACAAAATTAAGTGTGAAAACAAGTTTACAAGATGCAAAACACTTTTACGAGTGCTGAGAAGAATTTACAGTTGGCAAGACACTTTTAACCGTCCATCCTTCCATCCATCATCTATACCGCTTCCTCGCGTTCGGGGTCGCAGGGTCTGGAGCTGATCCCAGCTGTCATTGGGCGAGAGGCGGGGTTACACCCTGGACTGGTCACCAGTCAATCACAGGGCTGACATGTAGAGACAAACAAACATGCAAAACTCACATTCTCACCTACGAGCAATTTAGAACCAATTAACCTAACGAGCATGTCTTTGGACTGTGGGAGGAAGCCGGAGTACCCGGAGAGAACCCACGCATGCACGGGGAGAACATGCAAACTCCACACAGAGAGGCTCCTGTCAGACGGGGATTCAAACCAGGAACCTCCTCGCTGTGAGGTGACAGTGCTACAATGCGACACCGTGCAGTCCACTTGTCCCCAAGCAGATTTAATTTACAAACGTCAGAATCATGCCTGATGCACCAAATGCTGGAAGTGACTAAGTGAGCGGTCGTTTATCTGACATTATCTGACAGCAGACATCGCTGGGCCCCTGAAAGGTTAAGGGAATGGGCCCTCCACAGATTTAATAATATCTTTACATGCGTGTTGGATCAGTAGCGTTAGCGTCAATACTTAAAATACAATCTGGACTCACATAGCTCAGTGTCACACAGTTATTAAATAACAACCCAAATAATACATGAAGATTTTAGTACATTTTAGAACAAAAGTTTAACTCCCATAAAGCCCCCCCCCCCCCCCCCTCCTTATGGGCGGCCTTGTATGCCAGTTAAACTTTTGTTGTTAGAGGTGTGAATTATACGTAAAATGGAAATAACGTTTTTTTCATGAAACCGAGTGATAAAAACAAACAGTTAATCATTGTCCGTGTACTAAAATCTTCATGTATTATTTGGGTTGTTATTTAATAACTGTGTGACACTGAGCTATGTGAGTCCAGATTGTATTTTAAGTATTGATTTGAAGAGGGACAGTGTACATGAATCAACCTTCAGACGGATTGTAAATGTACCCGAGTTAGCTGAAAGGCTGATTTTTAATGTTGGCCGGCTTCTTGTGCTGCTTGTTTTAAAGGACTCCATCGAGGCCATGCTGCTGCTGCGTCACCAGACCTGAGGAGGTTTCTTTTTGGAAGGGAACATTTTTATTCTCTAATAATGAAGACAGCCAAAAGGTCGCAGAATGAAGACCCGGCTTTTCTTCCTCTATGATAAGAACATTCTGCCGGGTGAGCCAGAACACCTCGACTAGTTTTTTCAGTTGCAATCTAAGAAATATTTGCATGACCAAAACTCTAATCTTTTACGAGTTGTGTCCTTTTGTTACGCTCCTGTAAGCGTGAAGAGCCGTCACACAGGCCGACGATCACTGGGGAGGGGGCGCGGGATGATATAAGACAGCTTGAAGTGACAGGACAGGAAAGGGGAACTGTCTCTTTCTGCCTGATCAAAAATCTCTGTAAGCCGATCTCAGGAGAGACACAGACACGAGAGCAGCCTTCAGTCCTGCCTGGCTGATCAACATCCTGCAATCCATCATACTTAAAACTCAAAAACGATCTTTCACGCCGCTGATTCATCGCCATAAAAAAACCCATTAAAAATGAGTGTTTGTTTTTGTTTTCAATGAGCGTTTCCTGTCCAAACATGATCTCATCTTCTCATCCTGCTGCAGGTCGACGTCAAGTTAGCGTGGATTAACACGCTGGGTCAGAAATCAAGCTGCAGGTTATGTAACGCAAACGTCAAAAACTCCCAACATTTAAAAACCTGCAGCAGCAGCTTAATGACGAACGGCTCAGAGTTTGGAGCTTTTCTTGACGGCTTCACGCTGAGAAACATTTAAGCTTCTCATGACGGCTTCAGAGACAGAAAACACTCCCCATTAAAAAAAAAAAAGATCTCCTCCACTTTTAAAAAAAGTGAAATTATTCATCTATTTGTGTACCAAACTAACCTGCAGATGCATGTTGGGGGGGATGATTGCTTGTGCAGCCTAGAAAAAAGCCTCCAGATGACTGAAATAAGGCAGATATGTTTGAGTTATTTTGGGACGGGGATCAGTGACGGCTGCTGTGGTGCGGAGAGGAGATTTAAATTGGAGAAAGAAGTGTGATAAAAAATATCGAGACGCGTTTAGAAAGGAGGCGCATTTTGTTGGAAAGTTGTTTAAACTTTGGGGACATGTCAACTACAGGAGGTATGAAATGTTTCTGTTTCATTGAGAGCCTAAAGCCCTCTTTTATAATGACAAACACTCGGTCTTTACTCGGTCTCAGGCTGGGCGGACTCCGGGTTTTAAATCAAGACCACCACTGATTGGCTATTTTTCAAAGTCATTCCTGTGATTAGAAGGAAAACGCCTCTTTCCAAAACAACAAATAACTTCAATTCATTTGTAGTTTCATTTTTATCCCCCGGTTACGGCCACAACCTTCCCGGTGTTCTGGTCTAAGTGAGTGACACGCCCCCCTGCACCAGTGATATTTATGGTCTTGGTCTCGTCTCGGTCTCGACCCCTAAATGTCTTGGTCTTGTCTTCTTCTCGCCGTGCATTGGTCTTGACTTGGTCTCGATCCCTAAATGGTCTCGGTCTCGCCCTGCCTTCATGGTCTTGGTCTTGTCTCAGTCTTGCCCTGCCTTGGTCTTATCTCGGTCTTGCCCTACTTTAATTGGTCATGGTCTTGACTCGGTCTTGATCCCTAAATGTCTTTGACTGGTCTCGGAGCACTCTGGTCTCGGGATGTCTTGGTCTTGGTTACTGTGGTCTTGCCTACAACATGACTAAAATGCCCAGAAGAAACCAGGACGTTGATCTTCAAAGTGCTTTGTAGTGAACTCCAAGCGGACGGTGAAAGAATCCAAAAAGCTCAGAAAGGAACCGGGAGCGTACGCCGGTCATGTGAATTATTGGACTTCATTCTCAGCTTGTTGTCCTTCGTTTAATAAAGAATGTCCTTTTTGTTTAATAACTGTGAGGATGACTGTTGAATGAGCACCATGGAGTTATTGTTTGTAAAAATGATGACACTTACGACTTTACGGCACAGTAAGTTCTCTGACTTCCATGTTGCTTTTTAAAGCTCATTTGTTACCGTTGGTGTCAACACACTCACACCTTTTAATACCACACCCCGCTAAACGGATCAAGACTGTTGAAAATATGCTTCAACAAATAATTCAATGACTGCATTCAAACAAATGTCAGTCGATGCAGAGGACGATTAATGTCAAATAAGATTCTTATTTTCTGTCTATGACTTTTCTGCTCGAGACATCAGTGAGACGCGGCACTTAAACTGCTTAATGTCAGCTCCTCTCTCGTCTCAGCAGAGTCCTCCCATCAAATCTTCTCTCTTATTGTCTCGCTCTGAAATCAGTGAATCAGCGTCCAGATAACACAGAGACAGAGACGAGAAGAAAACTTGATTGAAATCTGAGTCGGGGATCAAAACAAGTGTTTGTTTTCTCCTCAGGGTTTCCTCAGTCTATCAAAAAAAGAGTAAAACTATATCGAGCTGATTTTGTTTGTTATTGATTCGACTCAAATATATCTCTCTAAAACTCTGAGACGCCTCGAGAACAACGAAAGAAACCCTGCGTCTCGTGTGTTCTCTCTGTGTTTCTCTAACTGGATGGCATCATGTCGTCTCTAAACGATTTATTCTGTCTCTCCTTTTTACTCCTTTGAGGAGGAACAGGTGAGAATTCAGTCTCCTTCAAATAAGAGGATGATTTATCACAAGAAAATGAAAATATGAGCCTTTGAAGTCCATTCTTGAACAGTTAAATTAATTGAATTATAACAATAAATTCACAATAAGAACATGTTTCATGTAAATGCAATAAGAAGAGGAATAACACACAGTAACTTCTTATTAAGGCCCTCACTGTGACACCATTCTAAGTATGCAAAAGATATGCATGTTGTAAAAATGCAAATTAAGGCTGATAAGAATATGAACCGTCATCATGATACAGTCAGTGTGGGTTATTAAGTGTGATGCATCCAAGTGTGATCAAAGGTAGACACACCCGCAGCATCAGCGCAGGAATGCTCGACAACAAGTCAGCGCGCAACGAAGAGCCGCCATTAACATCAACGTCAAAAACCTCCAAATGTTCTGCACCTTTTTGCATCACCTGTGTCAGTAAAACCGGCCGTGTGTGTATGCGGTGTCTGCTTTGCGTTATTGTGGCGAGCCGGTGAATGAGCCGCAGATGGACTCTTTGACGCACACGTGGATGCATCAAAACGCGTCCAAAGACGATGTTTTTACCTCTCACGGAACCTTTAACACCTTTACAGCACAACATCAGCGAAACAACGAAACATATGTGGGTTAAAAAAAACAAGCTCAGCAGGTGCAGGTGAGAGGGACAGAGTCTGTAAACACTAACCTGTTGTTATCAGGGGAGCTCGGGAATCTCCGTCAGCGCTGGCTCTCCATCCCCGGTAGATCTGACGACTCTTGTTTTTCTTCACCGGGAGAGAAAAAAAAGAAAACACACGGAGCTGACGCGTCTTCGTGCACAGCCGGGCTCCTCACTTCATGTCAGAAATAAAACCTTCGCTATGGTTAGTTTTCTATCTCTGCTGACTGAGAGAGACCTCACCCCGTCTTCAAGCTCGCTTGTGTTTTTTTTTTTTTTGCCTCCCTCCTCCTCGTCCTGACGCGCCGCTCATCCCCGCAGAAAGCGCGCACGCAGGGATGTAGTGGCACCCCGTCGCTACTGGCAACCTGTTGCCATAGCAATCCTCCAGGTAGGGGCTATCTTTTGCAAGCGGAAGGAAAAGGTGTGGCTACTATATGCTATCTCAAGCCAGACTCAAGCACAAGAAGCACAAAAAGAACAATAGAGAAGATAAAAAATACACCTTGAAGAAACACGTATATGGAGGTCAAAAGTAGGTTAAAAGTGACCTTTATGGCATCTTTATATCCTGCTGAATTTCATCATCAGGACATGTCATCGTGCTAACTTAGATTTATATTCTCTGATAAATAATCTTTATAATGAACAATGTTCAGAGACAAACATGCACCATCGGAGAGAAAGAAATACTGATTCTGCTGCAGGATCGCTAGTTTTCTGACGCTGAATATAAGCAGACACAAGTTTGAGATGAAGGTGTCTCAAGCTGAAAACAGACTCATCACTTGTTTTTATTTATTTATTCTTTTGTTGACAAGCTTAACAGTCTCTGCTGTCTCCGCCTGACGGATGCAAATCCCCCCCAGAGCCTCGGGGAGGATGTGACAGCCAGTGAAGGGGTCACAGAGTGACTCTGCAGAGCACCGAGGGGAAATCTGAGATTACATAATGCCTTCAGTCAAATGTCAGCATCCACATGCAGGGCAGTATCTCCCCCTGGTGGAAAACAGCGAGTACTGCGGGGGCTCAGGCAGACTCATGAAATGCTCAAATTCCATATACTGTATATTTCTCTCCTTTTTTGACAAGTGTTGTTTTCTGTTCGACGAGATACAGACAGAAACTCTAAGGATGAAAAGTCATGATGACCACCTGAAGGTTCAGTTGGGGTTTGAACCAAGAGGCAACCTCGGGTGCTGCAAAATCCAAATAATATTACGTGTATGCAGAACTTAATTTGGGTCTATTACTTATGTTAGCTTAAAAAAATCAACGTGATCTTCCCAGCTCTTTATTCTACGTCACAATTTTCTAAATGCACTCCTGAAGATTTCTAAAACATTTCAGACAGGCTGCCCCTGAAATCTTTCCCGAGTTAGTCGTTCATGAATGCACCTCACAGCAGCACCGGTCTGACCCGGGAAGGGAGGAGGGGGCGGGGGAATCTCAGGAGGCATGAAATCATGTAATGAAAAAGGCGGACAAAGCAATTGAGTCCGACGTTATTGTGACAATTTTTGCTCAAGTGCCAGTTGCAGGATATAAATATCATCCGCCCTGCCCACTCCCTCGGGACGTATTTCCCTGAATTTTTCGTGCCGTGGGCGGCTAACCCCGACTCACGTGCAAAACTTACCCGGGGCTGGCAGGAAACATTCTGGGTAAAGTCGAGTAACATTCATGGAAAATTACAGGAGGTTTGTGTAAGAGTGAAAGCACAACATGTCCATTTAAATAAATCTGTTCTACACAGATGTTGATGATAACTATTAGTGAATATTGCACATGCATTGCATTTTACAGAATCTGAAACAAGGCTAGTTTACAATTCTGCAGGAGGAGGAGACATCGTCAGGAAGTGCAAACAAACAGCTCTCAGACACACAGGTGCTGACAGGAAGTGACCAGAGGTGCTGACAGGAAGTGACTAGGGGCAGAGCACAGGATTATTTTTTCTTTAATATATCGCCATCAACATCGACACCTCTCAAGAATTCTAATCAGCATCCACACCATCCTAAATCTCATCATCATCATGAAGGTCGTAGGTGTTCATAAAGAGCTGGGTCTTTAGCTTTCTCTTAAAGGTGCAAAGGGACAGAGGAGAAGAGTCTAGATAGTGACTTGGGGCCCTTTTGAGAAGGTTGGAGCAGGAAGAATGAAATAGAATCCTACCGAACAAGAAGGAAATATCTGGCAGAGTAGTGGAGTGAAGACCGGACTTTTATTGTCAGGTTGATGAGCTGAGGTGAGCCTCATCTGCTGCTGAGAGGAGCAGCCAGCCACACGCATACCTGCAGGAGATAGAGAACAGAAAGACGAGCAAACACAAAAAAACCAAACAGAATCATCACAAAGACCTTCGATAGAAATATAAGAGAGGATGAAAAGCATGTTAAACCCCCTCAGATGTCTGCACCTTATCTTCCTTACCTTAATAATTCATGTCTGAAAGACGGTCTACCGTAAAAAGTAGAAATCTGTGATTATGCTTCATTCATGTTGTGACGATTTTACTCCTCAGCAGAGCGCACAGAGGTACCGACGGAGTGGAAACAATCGACACTTTCCCACTAAAGATAAAAGAGTGTCTGATTTCCTCCTCTGTTTATAGACTCTCACCATGTCTGTAGCCTACAGGCCAGAATCTCTCCACTCCTGAGTCTGGCCTCCATTTCTCTTTAAATGCACTCAGTGTGTGTCCGGGCTGATATCTCACACTCGACATGATTAGTATGCAAAAAAAAAGAAAAGCGGAATAAGCGATAAAGTATCTGCAACGTGCTCATGAATTACAACAAGTCCATTCGGCATGACAGCCTGTGACTAAATATGACGATATGAACCCATGTCAGGCACTCAGTATAAAGATACTCATACATAATACACTGTACTGAACATGGTTATGAAAGCTTGTGTAAGGGAGCCTCTGATTGGACAGCTCTGACAGCGGAGGGAGCTGATTGGTTCTTGCTGCTGCTGTGTCAGTCTCTCAGCCGTCTGTTAACGCCTCAGAAGACAGAGATGAAAGGAAACACAAGAGCAACTTTTACACAGGTGCACTGTTCTTAGCAGGTTAACCTGTTGACACTGAGCCCTGATTCAGAGCGCCGAGTGAAACATGAACGTGTGTGTGTGTGAGTGTGTATGTGAGTGTGCGTGTGTGTGTGTGTGTGTCCTGCACAACACACGCCTGAACCATGAACAGACACATCAACATTTTGATTTTACAGCAAGGGCCCCTGTCCTTTTTTTTAATTATTAAACGTCTGCACGAACATTTCACATCATTATGTTAATTGTGATGATGTAGAAATACAATTTGATATATCAGGCAATCACTAATATCACAAATTGTTCAAAATATATTTAGCCAGCAAAGCAGCACTCCTGAGAGTGTCCCGGCCAAGACAGGCAGCAGCACAATTTAACAAGTTATAAGATGTTTTCACACATGCACTCCTGAAAATATCTAGATCATTTCAGGAGGACTGCTCCGGATATTCTCCTGACCTGTTCACACATGCACCTCACAGCGGGAGACTATCCCTGTCAGACAGGAGGGGGGGCGGGGGGGTCTCCTGAGGTAAGACGTGACGTAAAAAAAAAAAGACGAGGACGAAGCGACAGTCTGCTTTAAGATGCTATAATGAGAATATTTGTCTTTACATCAATGCTACGTGTAGTTGAACAGAATCACAATCTGAACTAAAGAGTGGAGAAGAACATACTGGAGAACAGGAAACAGAATGCAGCAGGTTCATTAGAGCACGGAGATCGTAGAGGTGGCGTGCAGACAGTCTATGGTCGTGCAGCAATCACAGGGAATAAACGTCACCACCCCCTCCCACTCGCTCAAGGTGAATTCTCCTGATTATATCCTGCTGCGTTCTCACATCAGCTCACTCTGACTTTCTGCAGAATAAATACGAGGAGGCTGGAGGAGAAACTGACGTCACGCCACTTCCTCTGACAAAAACACACATTTAACTTCCTGATTAAACATCATAGGTCTCTCAGGTGGGTTCAGTCGACAACAGAGCAGATTCTCACGTCAGTTTGAAGCAGACACTCGCAGTAATGGAAAGTTAAACGACTTTTGTGATTTGTTAAATTTTCTCTCGCCATTTCTCCTCCACTCCGCTACTTTGGTGCACACCGCTGCAGGAGCTGCATTTGTCAAGAAAACTGGCAATGATGACAGCAAATAACTAACTGATGAAACTGGGTTCGAGAAAAATGTATCTGCCGTGCGTGTTGATTTTGTAGTTTGAACCACCTATCTGTTAACATGGAGGAGGCGGGGTTTGTGACGAATACTGCAGCCACTCAGCAGGGGGAGCTCTAAATCTTCTGGCTTCACTTGAGGTGCGATATCCTGCTGTCCATTCTTTAACATGAACTGTTTTAATTCATTAAACCCCAAAGTCCACTGAACCAAAAGTAGACTAAGAAATGGAAACCAGAACACTTCAGGGACTGAAAATCTTGATCGTCATAAACAGATTTGACGTGTATTTGCAAATATGTTCCGCGAGATTCATTGGTTACATTTCTTAAATACAAGTTGCAGCGATATTTCACCTTTCATTTCCTTACAGCTCAGTTTTAACCTAAATGTCTGTCTCTAATCGGCCAGGTAAGCCGATCTCTGCTGCAGGATTCACAGCAGGTTTTACACACTGATGCTCCTGAGGCCGGTTGAGCAAAATCACATATTTACCCCTCTTTTATTGGCAGCACACACAGCTATCTGGCTAACATCTGTGTTTAACTGAAGGCCAATCCTACCTTCAGCAAACTGATACCACTGCTGTGACCTCAACACCTACACCCATCGCTCACATTGTCATCTCAGCAGCCTGGAAGGTGAAAAAAAATAAGAACAAGCTTGTTGCCAAAACTATCTGCCAAAGCACGCTGCATGACGCGATGCCAGAGACTTGGCAGCTGCAGGCTGAAAGCTGCTCATCACCACTCGATACCTCTCAGCTGCTCACTTATCCTTTTATTTTCTAAATCCTACCTGGCTGCTGTGGAGATGGCCGTGAATCAAGAGAAGAATCCGGCGAGAACTCAAACACTGACGGGGATGTGCAGTGTTGACCCAAACACAGTCAGATGATTGGATGTCTAAACGCTTCTAGGCAAGTACAAAATACAAAAATCTACGCTGCTCCACGTTAGTTCTGGCGATTTTAGAAGAAGAAGATATCCTTTATTAATGCAGCGAGGGGAAATTACTTTTACACTCTGTTATTGAGACATGCTACACACACACAGGCTGCACAAACAGGATCCTATGCACATGCACTAATGGAGAGATGTCAGAGTGAGGGGGCGAAGGGCTGCACATCAGATTTTTAGAGCCATAAGGATAATAAAACCATTTTCATGCATGACAAAGGTCAAAAAGGTTCCATACTTTATCTAAATCCAGGTATAATCATAATTACCTGCTGTGTGAATGAGCTCGATAACAATGAGGCTCTATCAGGTCTTGTGGCTAAACAGACACAAAGCTAAATCCACTATCAGATCTGGTCACGGTTCTTGTGCTGCAACATGTAACAGGACCTGAATGCAGACTCAGCAGCCATACTTTCTGATATTATTAAAGGTCACATATTCTCCTCCTCTTCAGTTTAAATAAGTCTCAGAGCTCCTTAAACATGTGTGTGAAGTGTCTTGTTCTAAATCCACTCTGATCCTGTATTTGATCATGCCTATAAACCCCTCTATTTCAGCCCTGCTCAGAACAGGCTGTTTCTGTGTCTGTAGCTTTAAATGTAAATGAGCTGTGTCTGACCACGCCCCTCTCTGGAAGGGCTTGGGTGGCTCGATCTTTCTCGCTCCATGCCCTATTGTTTACGGTGAGAAGGCAGACTCAGAGGGCAGAACAAACACCTAGCTGTGGGAGTGTCACCCACCTGGGGGAGGGGTTACTGCCCTTTGTGATGTCATGAAGGGAAAATCTCCAAACGGCCTGTTTGAGCACACATTTTCTGAAAAGTGGAGCAGGCAGAAGACGGAGAGGATGGACTTTTCTCATCATTGGGGGGTTTGTAGACAGACTACAGACACATGTTAGTGTTAGAGAAACATGGAGAAGTGGATTTTGCGGAATATGTGACCTTTAATTAAAAACGGAGCACCACCTGCAAGATAGTTCAACTCAAGCTGAACTGCAACACACTTAAAATGCCTTTCTCTGCAATTACCAGACAGAGGCAACCTCTGCCGTCTTTTTAAGCTGCAAAAAAAATCCCTGCCATCAATCTGCTCGGCATCAAGGCTGTCAAAATGTTCATACTTTCTTATACCAGGTGTTTTAAAACGATTTAATCCCCTGCTTGATAGCACTAAAAAAGTAAACAACAAGGCGCACTCAGACTAGGCCCAGTTGCCCCGTGCCATGCTGAAGAATGATTGCCCCCCCCCCTAACCAGTCCCCCGCTGGCCTGCACTCACACTGCTCCAGGCCCAACCGGGGCCAGTGATTGGATCAGGTTATCTCTAAAAAAAAAAGAGAGAGAAACGCACTGAGGGCAGCTGGAGGGCAAAGGGTGCTTGACAGGGTTTGTATTTTCAGAACAGACAATCTGGGTGTCTGAAGATGAAGACAGTGCTGTCCCCGAGGGCTGGCGTCCCCCTGGGGACACAATCTGACAGCGCCCCAGAGGATGGCCAGGCTGGAGCCTACAGGAAATAAAACAGAGCAGCTGACAGAGGAAGAACTGAGGGAAACTTTAGGATTGAATACAAGAAGAAACACAGCAGACCTAAAGCTCAGAAGTGAAAGTGAAACAGTTACAGGCTCATGGTGGTACTCTGATGTGTATTATATTATTCAAGTTTTTTGGGCCCTTTTAGTCTTTATTGGATAGGAGAGCTGAAGAGAGACAGGAAATGTTGGGAGGAGAGAGTGGGCGATGACATGCAGCAAAAGGTCGAGGTCGGATTTGAACCTACGGCCGCTGTGATGAGGACTAAAGCCTCCGCACATGGGGTGCGACGCATCCACTAAGCTTACTGTTGTAGTCAAGACCACACTAACTGAGACCAAGACATACCGAGACCAGAGCGCTCCGAGACCGAGACAAGATATAAATGGAAAATCATCATTGCCACTCACTTAGACCGTAACACCGGGAAGGTTGCAGCCTGAGTCTTCGGACAAAGCCGCATTTTGAATACTACACTAGCTAAGCTATCGTCGCCCTATTTGTACTTTATTATTGTATTGTCATTTTGGAAATCATGTTGACCCCAGGAGGAATAGCTGCTGCTATAGCTAATGGGGATCTAAATAAAAACAAACAAACAAATAGCCTGTTAGCAGAGGCGCTGCTTGTCAACATGCAAGGCAGGCAACTGCTTGGGGCCCCAGACCAGTAGGGGGCCCCCAAAGCAGCGGGCCCCCAAAGCAAATTTTGCAATGGTGGTATAGGAAACATCCCTAAGGGAGCCCCATCTGACAGTACTCACTCTTGTTGCCCTGCTGAATGCTGGTAGGAGGGTCCCCTAATTGGTTTTTGCCCGAACAGACTCTAGAATCGCCACTGCCTGTTAGCCAGTTTAAGCTAAGCTAGCACACTTTCAACAGTCTTTCCAAAATCTTTTTTTTTTTTAACATAATTGAGACAGATTCTGGACAGAAATATTACAGAGGGGAGGAGTTTCATTGACTTATTTCTTAAGAGTTAAAAAAGGACTTCAGAAAAGAACAGACTCACTTCTGGAAAACCTTAGAATGAACTTGTTTATAAATGCTGCAGAGAAACTGAGAAGAAGATTCCTGAGCAGAGAGCAGAATGGCCGCCTAATGAGGGAAGAAGAAGAGTTGTGTGACTGGATAACTCCGTGGAGGCCGGCAGCTGAGGATCTGAAGTGCTCCAGGGTTAGAGAACCACAGGCTTCAGTCTGGGTCCCCGTGGAGGGGGGTGGGGGGGGGGGCAGCTCTTTTGATGTGATCCCTGGAAGATGACAAGCACAGAGTCTACAAACAAGGCCTGCTGTTACTGAGGATGGAACAGATTTCAAATGTACAAGAAAGAAGGAAAGAATGGGTTGTGTTTACCCCAAGAAACCCCCCCAGTCCATCCCACATCGAGGTTGTGTGTTGTTAAACAACATGCAGGAAGTCCTGACAGCTTTAAAATCTCAGCTGCTGCAGTCTGCTCTCCACCTTCACCTTCCACTCCCAACAACGTAGAACGTTTGTGTGTGTGTGTGTGTGTGTGTGTGTGTGTGTGTGTGTGTGTGTGTGTGTGTGTGTGTGTAAATTGTGTAGCTCTGATATATTTCAGACTGTCTTCTGATAGATTTAGTTAGTGTTGAAGGATTCTGACCGGAACAAGACCAGGACCATAAATATCAATGAAAAATCATCATCTTTACCAGCAGAGTCGGAGTGAAGAGCCCCTTGACCGGGGACGTTACAGTCAGATATATGAACCGTTTATTTGTAAGAAGGAGAAAGTGAAGGTATTTTTCTCGGAGCCTCGATGTCAGAAGAGGAAATAAAGCTGTGTATACTGATGAGTAACAGAGCTTCAGTATGACTGACACGTTTAATCCTCGTTAGTGCAGTTTGTAGATACAGAAGTCGTGTTTGCTTTGCTACTTCAAATGTTCAACAATTGCAGAAAGAAATGCACAAATGTGAATGTTTCTTTACTCTTTGAATCTCCCTTTATCCCCCCCGACGGCTGCTTTTCATGTTGCTTGTTTGGCTCTATAGAGTTTTTTACGTAAAGCCCCCAAAAGAACAACAACACGCTAATCATCTGTCAGTCTTCTACACGAAAGACAAACTGGTACGAGTGCTGACAGGGTTTTTTTCCCCAAAAGTCTACAAACTGGAATTACAGAAAAATAACAAATGTGAAGAGTAATCCTGAGACAGTGAAGGAGGCGAAGTCATGATGGGAAAACAACTGAAGGCAAATGTTCAGGGACTCTTTAATGTCAAGTGTTACTAGAGAGGAAAAATTCATTCGACCATGTCTCTTAGGCTCATGCAACACAGTTATATAACGCAGCATTTGCATTTAAAAAGGTATGTCCAACACTTGCAGGCAGTTCACACTCAGCTGGAGAGCGCTCGACTCCGGGGATTGCTCTGGAGTTTCATTCGTGGACTGATGAGACGTTTTCTCTGCGCCTTTGGACTTTGGACACAACTGGCGCCTTTCATGTTCCCTGCGTCGCTGCGTGGCTTACAGAACTCTCAAATTACATTTCTAATGAGTGTGAGAAAACATGTCAGCTTAACACTCTACAAACTTCTGCAGTGCTCAAGTTCCCCAACACTCTCCTGTCAGCCATCAAGGCGACTAAAAGCAACGCTCAGGGCGTTATTGACTTCCCCGCTCCTCTCAAGGCCTTTTCTTCTGACGGGCGACTTTGGTCGACATCTCTTCTCCCACAGCGGCTCGTCTCTATCGCTACTGTATGAACTCGGTGGCACATCTCCCCCGCAGCTTTAATTAATAGCTTTGTGCTTCCTTCAGCTCATCTACTCCCTCAGACTAATTGCTGGCAGAAGCGTCGCTGCTAATCCAATTTGGAGCCCTGAATAATCTCCAGGAGTGTCTCCGGCGTTATTTGTGGGAACCTGCTCGTCGAATGGTTACTGTGTGTATGTTTGATTAATCTGATTCAGGAGAAGGACGTCCTCTTTTTGCAGCTGCAGCCTTACTGTACTCCACGCTCACTGAACAGACCAGCTCTGTATGTTAGGACGATGAGTCTCTAGATACTCTGATTTACTGACAGCATGCAGCACCTTTTGATAAATTATTCTACAACTAAATGTTGAATGCCTTTCAGAATCATGGGCAGTATTTGATCATGAGACACACAAACAGATATAACATTATGAACACTTGTGCCATCGAATGCAATCCAATAAAACATAACTTCTACTTTTGCAAAACTTCTACAATTTATTTATGTAATCTAACGAATGAAATATGTTGAATTTAGACATGTAGATAAAAATTATTACCTGAAAGAGACCTCTGGTATGTAGTTAATTATTGGTTAAGATTTTTGTGGCATTTGAGCATAGTGTGTGAGTGTGATCGTATCTTCTTCCTCAGTCGGCTGTTTGTGCACTGCCCTGCACCTACCTGTACGTGATGTGCGTATAACTACCTCCTTTTACCATTTTCTTTAAATTTCTCATCATAACTTACAAAGAATTGAAGAAACTCGAAGTTTGGGTCATCTACCTTTTCTGCATGGCTCAACAATTGTTCAAAGAGCATCAAACTGCAGCAGTAATTCATGCACTTTACACAGGTGTCACAGGAAATTAAAAAATGAGGATGTGTGTGTGTTATTAAAGCATTTTAAAACTCCATGCAGACTCCCTGCACCAACACTCAGTGACCACAGGGTGGCAGTCTGTAGCCATGAATCAGCTGCAGGAGAGAGAACCCACCTGAGCAAGCGCCTTTCATCTGAGACGTACAGCGTGTTTGAGGACTTAATGGTTGTGTAGAGACGATGTTTGGATGGAGTCTGGGGGCGGTGGTACAAACTCAGACTACACAAAGATCTCCGGCCAACTGGACAAGAGTTTAATTTACTAAAGTGACTGTCTAGAAGAGTTGTGGGCCTTTCACCTCCAGGAAGCTGCAGAAAATTAACTGTATACTACATCTTCAAGCTGTCTGGCCCACATACCCACACAGCCTTTTGTGTTTTCTGTAGATATTACATCATCCCTGACCTTTGCCCCGGTGAGAAGTAACCACACAGCACAATTAAACTCATAAAATGCCTCAGTGCGTTTGTCTTCATGTACTTGTTTCCCGTGTAAATAGAGGGGGATGAAAAGCCCTTTTAAAGACAGCGGTAGGTCCAGGACCACTTGGAGGCCAATTAGCTGGATTAACTAACCCCTCTGATTGCCACAACAAGCTTTTTGTTGTGTCACATCATTCGAATTAATGAGGCAAACTGATGAGAAACCGTAACCAATGAAACTGAAGTAATTGGGGACCATTCTTACACAGCGGAGTGACTGTGCCTCATTTATTCGGTGCTAGACTTGATTTGGTGGCAGCAGTTTGTCAGAATCAAAGAATATCCTCGATGCTGATAAATTAGCAGGACATGCAGAGAAAACTGTGCACAGGTGAAATGAATCTGAATGACATTTTGGAGTGTTGTCTGTCAGACTGAGAGCTTAATCCTTTGCTCTGGTAATACAGGTCATGGATTATATTTCATGTCACTCTTGTCAGGATGATAAAACACTTTACGTGTGTAATTATTCATGAAATAAAGAGGAACAGTTTTTATCAGACTTTTCAGATGTTATCGCCCCTTTAAATGGCCTTTAAATGTGGTCGTCAGGGCGCTTAGATAAAAGGTAGTATGTTCCTTTTGTACCTCCATGTCTACTGAGTAGGATCATTAAAGGAGTGAAATAACAAATACATACGTTAAAGCAGTGACACCTTGTGGCCAGAGTAGTCATGACAGGAGCTCACCATAAGAGGAAGCCAAGTAGTCTGGAATAAAATACAAGAAATTCCACATCTGAGGGGGTTGAATGTGTCAGTCAAAGGACGTCCATCCATCTGATCGGGGTTTGTGTCCCGTAAAAGACTCCTTTTCAGTGTAAATAAATCTCAGAGTTCCTCAAAACATGCGTGTGAAGTGTCTTGTTCTAAATCCACTCTGATCCTGTATTTGATCATGCCTATAAACCCCTCTATTTCAGCCCTGCTCAGAACAGGCTGTTTCTGTGTCTGTAGCTTTAAATGTAAATGAGCTGTGTCTGACCACGCCCCTCTCTGGAAGGGCTTGGGTGGCTCGGGCTTTCTCGCTCCATGCCCTATTGTTTACGGTGAGAAGGCAGACTCAGAGGGCAGAACAAACACCTAGCTGTGGGAGTGTCACCCACCTGGGGGAGGGGTTACTGCCCTTTGTGATGTCATGAAGGGAAAATCTCCAAACGGCCTGTTTGAGCACACATTTTCTGAAAAGTGGAGCAGGCAAAAGACGGAGAGGATGGACTTTTCTCATCATTGGGGGGTTTGTAGAGAGACTAGAGACACATATTAGTGTTAGAGAAACATGGTGAAGAGGATTGTGCATAATATGTGACCAAAAAAAAATATTGACATGGAATTATCACAGCTTCTTTTGAACATCTGAAACACCCATCTGCTGCTGCTGCAGACTGTAAATGTGCCGCTATAGAGTGGCAGAATGGGGTGGTTATTCTCTAAGGGTTTATCACAACAAAGACTTTGAAATAAGACATGCATGTTTGATGGATTCCTTATAGAAAAAGATTAACTCACTGTTGAAGGAAAAGAAGCTCACTAAGGCTGCAGAAATCTCCCTCGATGCTCTTGGGAGAACGAAACTTCACATCTATAGAAACCGACGGTACAGGCGGTACAGCAAAAGCCGACTGTGCTGCATGTGCAGAGCATGAAAGCGTGATCACATATTCATGAACGTGGCATGTTTTCAGCTCCTCCTGAAGTGAGAGCCACATGACTCATATGATGCATGTCTGTTGATTCATCTAACAAGGAAACAAATGGGTGGAGAAGAGAAAAATCAATGAGGTGAGGCTTTAAGATCAATCCTGTGGTCGCCACACACACACACACACACACACACACACACACACACACACACACACACACACACACACACAGACACCAACTCGCACAAATACGCACACTCGCACAGGCTCCACACGACCCCAAACTCATTTCGGGTGACATAGACTGAACATGTTTCCGCCCGCACACAGAAATCTACATTTCTCAAAGCTGTCATCTCTTCAATCTCACGGCGACAGTAATGATCCTGAGACGCAGCCATTTTGAGACGTGCAATTTAAAGAAAAATGACTTGGAGGAGAAGAAGAAGAAAAGTCTCAGTGTGAGGGTGGGTTGGTGTGTTGGATGGGGGGGGGTTGCTCTGAATCATTAGTTCTATGGGAGCTCCGCTGCTCCAGGACTAATTGAGTATCAGCATGAGCCATGAGCTGGTCGGCCTCAAAGCTGCTGTGGTAAGCACCAGCAGGTGGGCGGCCTGGAGAGGTGAAGTGAATCTTTGTACTTCCAGAAGACGTCACTTTGAAGGCTTCAGTGGACGAGGAAATCAACACCTGCGCCTTTATTCCAAAATAAAGGATGCACCATAACCTTTGTAGATAGCGTGTCATCATTCTGCCCCTTAATCACTGCAAACACTTTTTATATTTACAGAAGCTGCCTAGCTAGACTAGCTTATCATGCTAACAGGTGCTGCTGCGTAACGACAGGTAGCCTAGCTTATTGTGCTAGCAGGACCTGCTGTGTAACGACAAGTAGCCTAATTATCATGCTAACAGGACCTGCTGTGTAACGACAAATAGCCTAGCTTATCGTGCTAACAGGACATGCTGTGTAGCGACAAGTAGCCTAGCTTATCGTGCTAACAGGACCTGCTGTGTAACGACAAGTAGCCTACCTTATCGTGCTAACAGGACCTGCTGTGTAATGACAAGTAGCCTAGCTAATCGTGCTAACATGACCTGCTGTGTAACGACAAGTAGCCTAGCTTATCGTGCTAACAGGACATGCTGTGTAGCGACAAGTAGCCTAGCTTATCATGCTAACAGGACCTGCTGTGTAACGACAAGTAGCCTAATTATCATGCTAACAGGACCTGCTGTGTAACGACAAATAGCCTAGCTTATCGTGCTAACAGGACATGCTGTGTAGCGACAAGTAGCCTAGCTTATCGTGCTAACAGGACCTGCTGTGTAACGACAAGTAGCCTAATTATCATGCTAACAGGACCTGCTGTGTAACGACAAATAGCCTAGCTTATCGTGCTAACAGGACATGCTGTGTAGCGACAAGTAGCCTAATTATCATGCTAACAGGACATGCTGTGTAACTACAGATAGGCTAGCTGTCATGCTGAACAGGAAGTCAGCTATTTCCAAAGAGCTCCCTGAGAGTTACAGCTTCCAGAAAATACCAGCCAATGAATATGCTGCTTTTTGCACACACTGCAAGTGTCCATTTTCAGTCGCCCATGGTGGAAATGTTGACATACAAAGCCTTGTTAAAACGAGAAACACAAATGGTGGGTACGAGCTGGAAGTAGAACTGTTGTGATCTACTCGAGTGAGGCAAACAACGCTGACAACCAACCTTAAACGAGCTGCTCAGGAGGAAACCTTTACTTACCACCCCATGTGACCAGCGCAGGTCACCAATCTGTGAATCTATAAAAATTGGTAAGCGGGAAAATGACAGTGTCCCGATTTGGAGGTTTGAAATTATGGTCACCCTGACAGGATAAAAGGAATCAGCTCCATGTTGCTGCTGATCTGTGGGTTAATCTCTAACACTCCTGCAACAAGCACCAAACATTAAGTTTGTTACCGACATCCAATTATCTTTTTTTTGTCACTTACTTCTTGGCGTCTCCGCTCTCTAAAGTCCACACAGTCAACGTTTTGATTCCTCTCTCAGGGATGCAGATGACATATTTCTGTCTGACATGCGAGTCACATAAACAATTAACTTCTGACCTGCGGAGTAATCAGCTCTGCTACCACAACTCAGGAGAGGCAGAAAAACTGAAAGAGACAATTTTCGTTCTCCTGCGAGGGAGTCGGCAGGAAGCGGCCTCTAATCTTCTCTCAGTGATTAGAAAAAGACTTGAGTGGAAAGTGATGAGTTTATGAGAGTTGCTGTAACCTCAATATAGTCAAAAAAAGTACGTGTGATCACGGCGCCAAAAGATATCAGACTTAATTTAAGGTTGTGACAGTAATTTTTCATGAGATGAACCACAACAGCTACAGGATTTAATGATTTATACGTCACAAATAAAGACCGTCAGCACGTTACCACTTTGGTCAGCAGGCCAGCAAGTCAAAATCTGACGATCCAGTAACACCTCTGGCTCATTTCTAGATACTCATCTACTTTAGAGTTATGAATATTGTGTTCTGATGGTAGCTAATGGGTTATTGAATATGTTTTGTAACATGTACTAAGGCTCAACGTCTGTCTGCATTTTACACATCCGTGTCTTTGTTGTTTCTTATCAGGAAGCTTTGAAATGAAAACAGTTGCCCAGATTTGAGACATTTCCATGAAGTAAACTTGGAGTGTTAAAATACGAAATGGTGATGTTTGAGCTTACTATGCTGAGCGGGATGTCAAGGAATTATTATTTCTGAATGGGGGTGCCTTAAAACCGCCTACCTTCTCTGGTCCAAACAAATCCAGAGCATTCAGGACCAGAATCTAAAGTTAGAAGGAGGACATACTGGCTGCTGCATTGTTGTCAGAGAAGCCAGCACTTCAACATAGCATGTTTCCTTAATGTCTGATCATATAGTAAGCTCACTTTATCATTTCACTTTCTACAGATCTTACTGATTGGACCTTTATGGAGTCTTATCAGTTCAGCATTATTTTCTTCAGGTTTAAAATGTTCCTTCTATAAATCTCATCTCAGGACGAAGCTTTTCTCAGAGCAGCGATAAATGAAAATCCAAAGACACACAATCAGCGTCTCATCGATTCAGAGTCAACAATCCATTCAAAGTGACTTTGGAAGTAGAACAACCTTCAGCGCGGTGTTTGTTTAGCTCAAAGTCAAACTTCATTGCTTTATATATTTCTGAAGTGGGCTGAAGTTCCCACAAAGATTGATTTAAACTTTGTTTTAAACGGGTCGAACTGATTCTAAATGCAGCGTCCGTAGCTCCGGCTAAGCATGATGGACTTGTCTTTACCCTTTGCCTCCTTTTAAAGGAGTTGAGAAATGTGCTCCTTGGCCCTAGAAGGAGCAATTTCACCTCCTCTTGGCTCCGTGTTTCCCTTCAGTTCAGTTTTTGTTACGCTCAGCTTTCCAAGAGGGAGAAAAAGCAAGCTATCAGAGGCCAACATCTGTCTCCTCATACCCATAAACCCTTTGAGTTTTGGGTCGTTTTCAGTATTTGTTCAGGATTATCCGCTCGCTCTTTTGCTGCCTCTACACACCACACAGCAGTTATGGTGTTACTGTACTTAAAGTGGGACTCTCTGTGTGGCTCCATGGTGTCGTCTGAGTACGAATGTTGGAATCAATGGAATAAACACCAACGAGTTAAAGAAAAAACTCAATGCTTATTTGAATGTGCACATTATAAGATGAGTAAAGTGTTAAAATAAAGGATTGTATGATGTTGTTTAAACATTTTCATACTAGGGGCGCTGCTATGTACAGAGGCAATAGTCCTTTTTGCAGCGGCTGTAGGTTTGAATCCGGCCTCTGCCCTTAGCTGCTTGATCCATCTTTCTTCTTGTTGATCGATGATGATGTGGCAGCATCAAAGTCTGCTGAATGATTATTACTCCTTCACCAATCAGGAAAGGAGAGCAAACCTGTGAGCACACAGTTTACTTTTCTAGATATGGTGCCTACTTCTGTTTACCTGCAGTACTTTAAACAAGGTTCACCAAGGACAGTCATGTTATCTGTTTTCAAACGGGCTAAGTCGGTGTGGCAGGACAGATTTGTGCAGACTGAGCTGTTTGTTGATGAGGGAGGAAGCGCCCAGAACCGGTTATACCGAGGGGGATTTCCAGCTGGCCTTATCAGGACAGTGATGGGTCCAGGCCTGCAGACTGGGGGTGCTGGTGTTAGTGAGGTGAGAAGAGGAAGGGGATAGGAGGGGTGAAGTGGGGCAAGATGTCCCAGCGAGGACAGGTGCGGGGGTGAACAGGTTTCGGCAGGCTGCGAGGGTGTGAGCCCGCGTGTGAAATCAGAGTCTTCATGAAACGGACAGGCACAGGTGGGTCCTTGTCTCTGGGTGGAAGTGTCGGATCTGCCGAGTCAAGACCTCTGCTTCGCCAGATTGCACTGGATTGAACCGGTAACACCGACACAGACCTACCACTGCAGTTCTGGGGCTTGGGGGGGAGGGAGGGGGTCAGGCATCGGACCATGAGTGCCAGGCGAGCCCGGCATACCAACCATACCCTATAACTGCACATACTGACCTCAGCTCTTATCGTGCCACAAAATAAGCGCGCAGCAAACTTTCACACATTACATCACAACACACCTTTTATCTTTCACCATTCAATTATAATTTCCTGTTGCAGGTGTGATCAGATATTTATGTACTCAGTGAATTTAAAGGGTCAGTTCACAGATGTCAAACAAAAAGTTGCTTTTCTGGAAAGTTTAAAATATGGAGGACATACTGGCTGCTGCATTGTTGTCAGAGAAGCCAGCACTTCAACATAGCATGTTTCCTTAATGTCTGATCATATAGTAAGGTTAGTATCATTTCATTCACAAGCCTGACTTCTCCTCTGGATCCTCGATCAAACATGCTGACAAAGAGGCGTTAAACCTAACGACCGCCTGAGCAGAGGACGGCAAAATCTGCAGGACCGAGATGTAGGTCAACTGAAACTCACTGCTGAACTCCAGTTTGACTCGTTGTGTGAAATAACAAGCAGGGCGCTTTGATCAGCTTCTTCTGACACTCCTGCTGAAGCCAGGAGCTCTTCCACTGTTTATCCAGCGTGGTGCGGTCCGCTCCATTCGATCAGTTAGCAAGGGTTTCATAAGAAGGTCTGAACCCTGTGATGTTCCTGGCAGAGCAGACATCATATAACTACTGTAATTTCTTCTCTGGTTCGCCTCGGCATAAAAGACTCTTTCATGGAAATACTTGTGAAAAGGCAGAAAAGGCGGATCAGATTGAGAAATGTAATAGTTCGCACTGAAGCCATTTTCGGGGAAAAAGAGTTGGTTATTTTGCTCGGCAGGGGGGCCAGGGAGAGAGGCGGCAGTGGACTTGTCACTGTGTGTGCTGCTGCAGCTCTGTGTGTTTCTCCACCAGTGTTTATGGGCCGTTTAAATGCCTTCAAATGTGCTGCGGTTTGCGGCCTTCAAGTCCTCCCCAAACCCCACGGGCGAGCTGCCAGCGAGGCTTACAGTGAAAATAAACAGCACAGGCACACAGAGGAGAATTATGGAGGTTTTTACAGGAGAGAGCGACTTACTGAATCTTCTCCGAGCTTCTAAAATAACTCTGTCACTATTTTGTAGCTCGGTCTGACTGATAAAGTACATGTGATCTAAATAGCTCTTAGTGCGTTCATTTGCATGCACATGTAAACACCATTTTCTAACAATGTTTCAAGTCTTGCAAATCTTTGTTTAGCCTCCAATTACTGTGTTGAATTAGCAAAATTAAAAGGCATCAGAACGATGGTCCTTTAATTTCCCGTCTGTGTGTTTGTACGTGGTTGAAAAGAGGCCTTTTAAAATCAGCAGATATCATAGAGAGCAATTTGTGTTCACATCTTGTTGCAATCACGTAGGGTTCAGATTCCACGTTGTATTTATATCGTTACTCGCTTTAAGAATGTGAAGGAGCTCAGTATCATGCTGGGATAAGATATCAGACGGATATTGTTCAGATCTCAAAGACAATCTTGTGCAATGACGCACAAAACAGACGACTTAATCGCTCATTACTTTGAAGACAAACCCAACACACGATAAAGCAACTAGAGCACACACAAAATAATGAATGAGCAAATAACGATGTATCATAAAAATCGATTTGTCTGAAGAATCTCAATAACATCTGGTTAACCTTTGAGGTGAGCACCACAGCGCCCCGGCAGGGGGTTTCCGGGGCAGCTTATAGCTGTGCACGAATGAGACGGAGCAAACTACGAGTGTTACGCTGCATTCAGGTTGTTACAACAACAACAACAACAAACAGTGTTGATGCTCCGAAGACGTGTGAATGTCAGTTATATTTATATAAGTTATATTTGAGCAATAAATATTAATTTAAAATGAATCAATTAATAAAAAGTATCCTCACATTGACTAAAAATATTTTGGCCCCCCATGTGATGACGATTATGACGGCAAGTCGTGCACCACATTTTTTTCCGCATTCAATCACTGAATTGTATCCACTCATAAACTCACCTGCTGCGCTGTCATTGGCTGGAGGAAACACACCAGCTCCGCCCAGAAACGTCCCGAGTCAACCAAAACAAACCAGAACAGTAAAATCCAGTCAGAGGACAGAGTCTCTGCAGACACAGTCACCAGCACACATGTACGGAGGCCCAGAAGGGACGATGGAGCAGCTTCACTTTAGTTTAAGTCTATATTTTATTTATAGATAAAAAGCCGCTGACTCCATCTTTAAGTTCATTGCTGTCTGACCAGAATTTGTCCCAACAACGTGAGTTTTTCAAGCTGTGATGGTCTGAGTTCGGAGCAAAAGAGCCTCATAGTTTAAATGCATTCAGGCTCATTATAAAAATCATTTTGATTGAGTTAAAAAAGTTTTTTTACTGGATGGATTTGAAGGCAGAGCCCTTACAGAGCTCGGCCACGACTTTCCGTTGGCTTCGGCTTCTCTAATTGAAAGAAGGAAACCTGCTGAATGGACACTCTGCACATCAAACACTGGAAACTGTCCTGATGAGACACATTTCTGTATCGTATTGGCACCGAGAGATGATGCAAAAACTGGACAGTTTGCAGTAAGACAGCTGGTTCAGGGCAGGGAGTGCACTTTAAAGATGAACTTTTTTAAAGGGTGACTGAAATAATCTCTGTATTTTTACTTTAACAAATCCTTTTGACCTCAAACTGAAACTTTATGTATCTACAAAAACGTGCTGATCATGCAAACCCTGTTTCCTCTGCGCCATAAAGCTCCATTGTTGTTTCTTAAACTGTCACAAACAAATCAATGAGCATCGTTTCTGCACAGGGTGACATTTTCCTTTCATTAGCATGAACACACACTGAAATGGACTTTGAGTCAACGCTGCATCAGAGCGATAACAGATGAATATGCTAATTACTTTGCACACTGACTCTCCTCGAAGCCATTAATAGTGTTGCAATCAACACATTACACGGGTGCTCATTGTTATGTTCAAGTAAACGCATTAACATAAAGAGTTCATTCACCAAATGGCGCAGAGACAAAGTTAGCAGCTAGAAGCTAAACAGAGTGCAGCACATGTCTGAGATACCCAACAGCTGCTCCTGATTGGTTGAAACAAAACACAACAACGCGCTCGCAGCAGGAAAGCGTCTGACACGAACTCAGTGTCAGGCTGTAGTCAGACAAAATGGAAATCATGTCTGATTATCGGGCAATTTAAACTTGTCAGGTTATCAAACTGAATGCTGATGTTGCTCTGTGTCTGCTCCATGTGTAAATAAGCCACTGATGCTAACACGGTCACCACGGCAACTCAGAGAGTTGATCATACGTCATGCAGTGTTTACAGCTTGTTTTGCTTCCTGGAAGGATGCTATTGGAATATCTTTTGAAAGCTTTATTCGTAGCATGCATGCCATCTTTTTACACTAATCCTATGTCTGTATGTAAAGCACAGCTGAGTACTCCAGTCCATAAATTATCCTCTTGTATCCACAGTGAACAGAACGTCACATTCGCTGTAAAAAAAATGCTCGTTTGTTAGTTTGGATGTATTCGTTTTCTCTTTGGAAGCCCATAGCGCCAAAAAAGTAGTTTGGTTATTCCAATGATATTTTAAACTAAAGCAACCATGTGTAGGAGTTTGGTTTGGTGCACTTTGGCGCCCACCAAAGGTCTCAGAGTGAAACTGCACTTTCGTAAGACACACCTAGTGTTGTTACATCCACCCCTCCACAGGCTGCTGTGTGAACTAGTACCGTAAAGCCGTACGCACTTCTCGTGAGAGAACCTCAGCCAGCTCCCAAATTTACAAAGTTGTTTTACTATTAGATCAATTTTGAAACTACTATTTTAAGATGGAAAAGTTCCATATTGTTGCTTTAAAGAAAAGAAAACCACCAGAGAGTCAAGGTGCCGGAGCCAAGCACCCAGGATTTACAGCCTTGGGAGGACGTCAAAACCAGCCAACCAACAGGAAGTACAGTACAGAGACGGGCTAACTGGCTGCTTATTAAGGCTGCCGTGTGAACTAGTGCAGTAAAGCTGTACACACTTTTCGTGAGATTACCTTGCCAGCTGCCAAAGTTACATACTACAGTAAACAGGTGAAATAATACAGTGGGCACGAGAGAGAAGCAATTCTCCTCATTTAAAGCTATTGTGCTACTAGAGCAACCCTTAAAACGACTACTTAAAGTTGGAAGAACAACATATTGTTGCTTTAATACAGGGTGCACGTCCATCATTGTTAATTTTCAAGTCAGTTTTCTATTAAACATGGCGTGGTGTCGTGGCGATGTGTCGTCTTGCTTCTTTTTCCCGTATGCACAGGTGTTGCTTGTCAATAGGCAAGACAGGCAACTGCTTGGGGCCCCAGGCCAGTAGGGGGCCCAAGAGGGCTGACAAACTTTAAACCAAAGCAGTAGCACAAAAGGTGCAAAATTGGCAATGATGGTAGGCAACCTCCCCCCAATTGATTTTCGCCTAGGGCCCCAACAGACTCTAGAATTGCCACTCCCAGTACGGCAATAAAGGGACCGACCGTCATCTCAGGTGGTTACTTCACTTCATGCACCTCATACAACCTCCCTTCAAAAAAACAGAACTGTCCCTTTAAGTGGAGTTGATAATAACCATTATGACATGAGGACATCAAACCTTAAAAAGCACACCCTCATGGCACCTGTCTCACAGGGGATTGTAGACCCTTTAATACCCTCCTCCTCTCAGACATGGCCGCACACTTCACTCACGTCACTTCAAAGCCTCCAAAAGTTAATTAGAAAAAGTGTCCTTCACCCTGCGTTCACAATCCATCCACACCGGGAAAGATGCAGCTGCTGACTTTTAACTGAAAACTTCCTTTAACTGTCAACTTCAGCAAGATGGTTCAGTCTGTAAATGAGATGAAAGCCGCGCCGGTCTGTTTAACTAACTTCAATTAATGCCCGCTTTAATGAGGAGCTCGCTCAGATCTTTGCAATTGAGTCTTGGGGGCCGAGCAGAAATGCAGCCTTTGCATTTGATCCGAAGGAGGAGGCACAGTGCACCGAGGTAGACTTCATTCCCTCAGCTAAAAAGTCCAAATTATAAAACACAAAAACTGCCCTCTAATCCTAAAAGACGTGTTGGGTGATAATGACGGAGCTCACAGTCAGCAGACACACTGAGATCAATCCAAAGATTTACTCCCGAGTGTGCAATCTTTACATCTAACTTTATACAAACATTCACGGTTACCTGAGGAGGAATTTTATACGGTTGATTCATAACGTTTTAACCACAAACAGGTCGAGTGTTCTACTTATGTCAAACTTAAGGATTGGTCATTCCCCAAAAACCAACAGTTGAGGCCTTTGCACACAGAGTCTGTTTTTTAATCGGTCATTATTTCTTTTGGAACAGGTTCTATTTTCTGTGTTTTTATGCATCCATCAAGGTGTGTGTGTAGTGTCCCCCTCGTACTGTTAGCAGCTGTTTAGGATCAGGTGCTTTGAGGGAATTGGTGGTGTTCTTCTGTGTGGTTCCAGTATAGAGAGCAGCGCTTCAAACTGGACCACTGACATCCTGAAATACACCTGGAAGGGACCAAGAGAATTGTGCAGCTCCTTATCGACAGGTGCAACTTTCCTCGCTCTTGATTTCAGGAGTGGGCATTTTATTGAAAGAACCACGAAATCATCTTCACTGCTCGATCACTCTGCATGATGAGTACGAGACATTTTATCTCATACTGGGAAATTGCGCAATTTATAGAAAAATAAGCGCATCGGGCTCAGTGTGTCTGTGTGTATTTTTTGTCTAGGATTACGGATCCAAAAAAACCGGACTCAGTGGGCAAAGGCCTTTACCCAGAATTTCCACCAGATACGTGTGCATTGCGTGTCAGCTCCGCTCTGGTACGGCTCCATGCTCCCTCGTCCATCATCCCTCACAAGCTGCGTTCTCAGAGCGCAGCATGGAGCAGCATTGCCGGATAGATGGAGTCCTAAGACCAAGGAGTTCCTGCGTTAATTACACACCACAGCACGAGATAATACGATGTATGTGCTATAAAACCGTATAAAACTAGGGACGACTGAGGGGGAACTTAACTAATATGTTGGGGTGCTATCTGAAGAAAATGACCAACCCTGCCTTTAAGTGTGTAAATGCCATGTACCATGCCTTTGAAAAATTTAATACAAATTTGAATTCCAAAGACGAAAAAAAAAACCTCTTAGGGAAAGTTGTCAGTGATACGATTCAGCGTCGGGGATAATTTCTCTGACAGCTCTGGATAGGTAAATACGGTGAGACTTCCTCCCTGGCCTTCTGCAGCATGTACCTGCACTGACATAATGAACTGTGACGCCAGCTGTCAGCGTGTGGCTGTCAGGCTGCAGACGTGGGGAATAGATGTGATGTTGAGGTACATATCGTGATTTTACTGTAGATGCTTTTTTTTTCTTTCTGAAAGCCGGAGGGCTGTGAGGAAGGTGTGGGAGGTTACGCTGACAACACAGAACCCATTTAATCGGGTAAAAAAATCCACGGAGTCACCGGTCAGACAGATTAAGGGAGGTAGGAGAGTGTGTACAGTAATTGGAAAATGTTTTTTTTCTCTGTCAATCTCTCTGATGTTTTCCTGCACTGTGTTTCTTTTCCTGGACAGCACAAGTTCAGACGAGGTCCGAGCCAATAACTGGATATTTCTCTGTGAGGGGCTCGACCACATTAGTCTACACAAAACACAGACGTAGAGATTACGTATTGGACACTTACGTAGCTTCAGGCTAGACGTAGCTCTGTTTGAAGTTTCAAGGTGTCAGTTGATGCTCCAGGAAAAAACTTGTATCATAACCTTTGCTTTATAACAACAAACACCGTCTGAAATGTAACTTCAGTTTTGCTTCACTTAATCGGAAATGTTTGCATATGTTGGTCATAGTGTAGCCTGTAGACCTTCAGGTGGTTATTAAGACAAACATGTTCAGCTCTGAGTGCATGTGAGGTTAAACTGTAAATATTTATGGACCGGGCCTGAGTGTCGTCACCCATCTGTTCCTGCAGGGGGCGCTGGAGTCCCATCGATGGCGGTCTCCATGCTGGAAATGCTGTCTCAGCCTAACTTTCAGTCAACCTAACGACAGACTGAGAGCTGGAGCTGAGGCGGGTTTTAAGCCTCCTGACAAACCGTTACACCGCGCCCACCTGTCAATCAGGTCAGCTACACGCCTTATTGTGAATAACTCTTATCCTTCATCAAATCAAAACTGATGAGTCATCAAAACATTCACCCCCCGTACAGTGTGTGCTGATCAAGACATGAGCTAATCAGACCTATTTGTTTTTTGAACCAGGCTGTAAACATGTTAATGTCTGCTGTAAAAACAGGCTTTTTAGAATGGGTGTGTATGTGACTTCCTGTGCTTCTGCAGCCAGCCTCTAGTGGACACTTGAGGAACTGCAGGATTTTACACTGACGCATCGGCCTCATTTTTCAATACCACTTTGGTCCTTCCTACTTTTTCAGGTTCCATTCAATAAGATGCACAAAGCAGTGCAAGTGGCGGTGACAGTCAACAAATTACCAGCGGAGGAGGGTTGCAAAAGTGAGTGCACAACGTTACCGAAGGCTGAATGCTTAACTACCATATCGGCAGCAGGATTGCAAACTTCTCATGGAGAATCAAACGCTTCGAGGAAAAAGCTCCACAGCTGTACAGATTTTGCGGTAGTTCAGTCAGGGACCACTTTGTTCAGAAAAATGATTTTCTTCACAATAATATATATTTGGAGGTATACAGTAGTTCTATTATGGGATCTCAGGGAAGCAGCAAAATCCCAAACAGAGTGGCATCTTGCCAGGGTGGAGGAGTGTTGCAAATGCTGCTTGCAGAAGGAGCAGCAAAGGCGGGCTAGAGCAGCTTAAAAAAGGGGGCATAAGTGCTATTAGCCAATAGAATGCTTTAAAGCAAATCAGATGGCCATCAGCTGAGGGGGGCTTGCATGAGATCAGCTGTTATTAAAACACTGGCATGATGTGACTCCATGGCCTGCCTGAAACGCTTTGCTCGACTTGTGGATTATGTGCGTGTATCATGATTCATTGTCGATCTGGACACTTATTATCTTCAGACAAACATATAAAAGTTCAGATCTGTGAATATGTATTATTCATAAAAAGGTTGTAGGACTATGAAAATCACAGGAGGGGGCCATGAGCTGGCCTTGAAATACGGGAGAAACCCGGGAAAATCTGTAGTGTGTGCAGGTATGAGGCACACAGGTTTACTTGCAGGCCTTTTATGCTTGACTGCTCAAGATTGAAAGACTCCAAGATACACCATCAAGTGTGCAGCAAATATGAAATGATGTTACGAGGTACTATCAAGCCTGAATCACATTCTGGAGAGGCCTTTCATTCTGGGCTGAATACATCTCATAGCTGCTAAAATACTTCCCATCACCTTCATGGTGTTCAGGAGCAGTCAGGAGTCCTTCCCTTCAGAGTGACTCAATACACGGGATATGTTGAAGAAAGCGTCTTTCCGCTTCTACTTTAAGAACATGTTTGAGAAATGTCGTCCTCCATCGCCGTCGTGTCGCACCTGACCACTTTCAAGTGTAAACACTGCGAGCCAAACACGCCAGTGAAAGGACATTTTCTGTGAGAAGTGATCGGGGCTTATTGACAGGAGGAATGAAGTAATGACATAAACGGAGGCTTATTTCCATCAGCTCTCATTCAGCAGCAGCAGACGCGTGAAGGGAAAACGCGTGGGAAAAAAAGCCTGACCTCTCTGCGACTGCGACACAACGACCGGCGGTTTGTTGGAATCAGATAATTATGTTGCAGCTAATCGTTAACCATTATCCAGCCTGGGTTAAATCTGTGACAGCAACAAACACCTTCGTCTCCCAGTCACCTCTGCACCGTGTGACACACCTACACCCACACACACACACACACACACACACACACACACACACACACACACACACACACACACACACACACACACACACACACACACAATGATCTAATAGACTGCAGGGAGGATAATTGCGTAAACTAATCAATAGCACCTCATTAGGAGAACTATTTCAGCTAAAAGGTCAGTGTCACCCCCCACACAGTCCTTCCACTGTAGATTTTCAGAGGAAAATAATCTTTTCCTCTAAATACCAAACAGGTCATGCATTTACAGGAGAACAATGCACAGTGAAGCTCGCTAATATCCTTGAATTGGCGGTAATGCTGCTCTGATGGTTGTTTGTTTTGTTGCTGCTGCGAGCAGTTTACATTTCGGATGTGCACAATCAACATCCAGTACGTAGGAACCTATCAGCACTGATACAACTCAAATCTCAGCTGGTTTATTTCCCTGAAATGAGTTTCTTACGGGGAAGGGTCCACTGACCCAGAAGTGACACAAACACGATAGGAACACTTGGTTGTTTCTGCAGAAACATCCAAATCTTTACTTGATTATTCCCTTGATATTAGTTTAGGGTCAGCTTATCAAGACATGACAGTGTGTTCAGTTCTACTGCTCAGCTTGTTCGACATCTGTGTGGGATCTATTCAAATAGTTATTGGGAGGGGGGGGGGGGGGACTCAGGGTCCTGTGAAGATATAAAATGTTGACCCTTTAAAGTATCCCGGTAGTTTGATCGGACTCGACCTGTGCCTTAGAATGATTTAGTTCTTAAATCCACTGATTTGCATCAGCACACATTAACCCCGCAGATCTGACTCCCAACAGGACTGTGAACCTGGAGCTGTTTACTCACTGTATGGGTTCCTTCACAACAGGAGTGTTTATTATCTCTTATGTAAGAGCCTGCAGGGAGTCTATTAGTCAACACAACACTGCATTCACATCCACATTCACCGTTGTAAACACACCCAGAGACAGATCTGTGCAGACGGAGAAGTCTTCTTTTCACTGGGTTTTATAAAAAGGATGATAATATTGGACGCATCAGAAAAAAGTCCTGTCAAAGGATTTCATCTGACCTTCTCTGAAACCAGGTCAAACCCGTCAGAGCTCTTTGAACTTGAGTCCATTTCGCTGAGATAAATGTCTACTCGTGACGTGCTCCTGGGGTAAAAAGGCAGCGTTTAGCGCCTCTTATAATACATCCTTAAGATGCTCCCTGCATGCAAGGACATCTCCTTACTAACTTTAAGCTTTCAATAATTAATTAGATCTTTAATTGAGACATCAGGTTACTCTAACTTCAAGCTGTTTGTTCATTAATACAAAGAATGTGTGCAGCAAGGCGTCCAAACATTCACACACTGATGGTAGAGGCTGCTGTGGACAGTGACCAACAGAAGTAACTCATCCGTTCAGACACTTTCACACGCCGCCGACAAAGAGGCAGAAGCAACTTGGGTTTAAATGTCTTGCCCAAGGACGCATCGGACATGTTGCTGCAAGAGCTGGGGATCGAACCCCCGACCTTCCAGTTGAGAGATGACCGACTCTACCAACTGAGCCACAGCCCCCCCAAATAGTAAGGAGTTGAGCTTCTGAAAGAGCAATGTTGAAGTTGTTTGGTTGTTTTCAAGAAACCTCTCCAATAATCATGTAAATAAATCTAAACTCTAAGCTCTATGTGTGTAAATACTTCCACAAGAGTGTAAAACTCACCTTGTCAAAGCTATGAGTTTGCCGTCTTCTTCACCTCCTGCTGCTCTATCAAACTGGAATGGGCTCACTGCTGCCCCCTGTGGATTAAGACGATGCATTTCAAACCTGTTGGAAGTCCCCTGTTGTATTTGGAGTTACACTGGATACACTCGGCTACACTCCTCTGGGATCGACTGATCAAACACATTGAATTGATTCTGATCTTTTCTTGCAGCTCCCACTGAGACAGGACGCTTTCCTCTTTTTTCCTCTGTCCCTTTAGGATATTCTTTTGGCAATTCCTGGATGCACATCATAAAAAAAAATCTTTGTTCCTTGGCTGATGGCTGATCTTTCCACCCTCTGACTGTTTTTTTAAGACTTCCTGACAGATGAAAAAGTGCGCCTGAAAACACAGCATCCTCGGAGGAGATAATGCAATCCAATGTAACACCAGGAACGCTCAGAGAACTGACCACAGAGTCGAAGTCTCGGCAGGATGTGTACACAACAATCTTCAGAAATGCGTCTGTGTTTGCATCCACCCTTGATGTATGACCCATGCATGTGGAGTGTTTCAACATATTCACCAGTGAGACGCTTGCATCATATTCTCATTTTATTCCTAGTATAAGAGACATACAATGGTATTTCTGTGAGACCAAATTCATAATAATTCAAAAGACGAAGCCTGGAAATCAAACAGAAAATAAAAATAAAAACAGAATACTGAATCAATGAGACCCCGCCCAGATAGAATGTATTTACACCAAATCAAATACTGATCGAGCCGACAGAGGCGAGACCGCCGCACTCCAATACAATCTGTCACCGGCAGATAAAAAAACAAAAAAAACACACGTCTGCTCCGACGCTGTAGCTGCCACACTTCCTCTTATGAAACATTACGGTCACAACCTTTAATCAAGTCGGATGTTTTATATTTGTAGCTCAAAAGCTATTTAACGCTCTGCTGCTTGTTAAAATCCAAATCAACTTTTTTTTCTCCTTTCCCTTCAACGAACGTTACCATCGGCCCTGTTTTCATTTATTTATGAGAGTTTGAATAGCAAACTTCATACGGGGGTCAGCTGAGCTCTGGGGAATTTCAATCAATATAAAACACCACTTTCTGATACAGTAAATAGTGTAGAGCTGTTGTTGTTGCTTTTTTTACAGAATTGATTGATCGGTTCCAGTCGACCGCGGGCGAAGTGACTCAACTGAGAAGTGCGAGAAAGTCTCAGAGCTGATGTTTCCGAGGCGGAGGCCGACTGCACAGAGTCACAATCCCTTAGGGAAATACCACAGCGGATGTTTGGCAGCGATGGGAGCCCCGATTCTACGATTGGATTGATCCAAGAGACAATCTCAATGTTTCAACACACTCCCTTATCAGAAACTTTATCTTCACACCTTCCTATTTGGTTCGACACCTGGTGACACAGGTAAGTTAAACTCTACAGCGTAACCTTTGTAGAAGTCCGACTCATCGACTGCATGGGAAAGGAGTGGACAAAGACCACGTTAGCCCACCCACTGGTTTGTGGACGAATATTTTGAAGTCTCAGGTTTGGTATTGGGGTCTTGGGGACATCTTGGCTTCATCCTGTTCAACAGGAGGAGGCTGAGGCACGCTGTCCATTTGTATATACAGTCTATGCTCTAACCTCGTTAACAGGTTGCCTTGGTAACAACTGGTCAATCCCAGCCTAAATCATACCCTGCTTAATCATTTTTTTTTGTTTGTTTTTACTCAATATAAGACGACAGTTTACGAACTGAACATCGAGTAGAGTTAGAAACACTTGAAACTAGTAACTCAGACCCTTAATTCATTATGAAAATGTTTACTAAGGGAATAAATACACTCAAAAGAGGCTCATCTTCTCTTTGCTCCGATACAAGAAGTGTTTTATGTGTGCAACCAGTGGTGTCGCCCCCTGCTGGTCATTGAAAATGAAATATTTAAGCCCACCCATGTGACACGAGACTACGTCCACTTCTAACGTACAGTCTATGGTCCAGGTCCATGTCTTCATTCTGCTGACTTTTATATAAAACTATAACAAAATGGTGGAAAAGAATTCTCCTCTGAAAAAGGATAAATTAAAATAACATTTGGCCGATCATTCGTCGTACTCCGTGGACTTCTACAAAGGCTACAAGTCTGTAGGTCGTAACTTAAGAGGAACTGTGAGCTGCTCCGTAAGGAAGCCAAAGAGATGCTGAAGCTACGGCGAAAAGAATAAAAACAGAGAGTTAATATTGGCACATATAGGGAAAGTGACACCCAGTGGAAAGTGATGTAAAACTGGAGGCATCAAACCTGAATGTCTGCAGTCTCAGGCTGTGTGTACTCGCGATGTCAAACACAATCGTTTAGGAAAAAGCAAAACAAAGAAGAGAAATGAAGGGTTTCATTCCAAAACACTGGATCCATCCTGACAAACTAAATATATATCTTTTTTTAAATGGCGTATTGTACAAAAAAAGACGGCTCAATATAATCAAAGATTTAACTCAAAGTTGGATTCATTAGTGAGTGTTACAATCATAACTGCAGTTTTCAAAATGACAAATATCTCATTCTGGAATGAAACTCTTCAGATGTCCAGTAAGATACCGTATGACGCACGAACGACCATAAAAAATGAAACACCTACAATATACTGTAGCTTAGTCGCCATCTGAGCCCCTTGCATTTACCCCTACCCCCATGTCACACACTATTATTAAATAAGGCACACATTTACACATACAGTTAAAATTTGGCTAGTAATTTTTCCTTTATTTACACCCAATAGCCACAAAGTTAATCCTTATAATAACCGTGGTCTTTTCTATATTTTTTGTTCATTCCCATGAAGCCAGACGGCACGGCGTGCATCCTCTTTGGGTGCGAAATATTTACGAGAATACCTTCTTTTTCTTTTTTTTTACGACTATCCCACTACGGATTTGTAGAGCACCAATCTGAAGAGAAACATTCTCGAGGAATTGAAATGGACTGCGTCTCTTTGAACCTGACGTCTCCTGGGACGAGATAAAGAAAGAGAGAAGAATAGGATAGCTGCTTTGTTGAAGAATTTTCTCTCTTGACAACATGAACAAATTTGGTTCACTGTTTTAGCCATCTGACAACGAGCGTTAACCGATGAAGTGCGTGATGCGGTGACCTTGAGACACTTCTCAGGGTGTTTAGGGGATCATTTGATATGCCCAAAGATGAAAGAGTATAGTAAGGCAAAGACATAACTACTTTCAGGGGAATCTGCTGACTTTTCACCACAGGTTACATATACTGCATATGTATATGTATACATATACGGTGTGAATATAAACACACATATATATACACACACATGCATAATATAAACACATTCGAGGGTGGGGCGGGTGGGGACTGGTTACCAACACTACATCAGAAAAGGTTAAGCAAAAGCATGAATCTAAGCATTGCAGGAGCCTCCGGCTTTAAAGTCTTCAAGATGACTGATGTGTTCAGTTTTTTTCCAACATCAATGTGCCCAAAAACTAAGTTGCATTGTAAATCCACACTGAGGACATTGGCAGCCTAATATAAGGAGGTGGCTTCACGTCACCCAAGTCAACAGTTCTATAATAAGCAAGTAGCTGAGCAATACCAATATGGTACAAAGATATCCGTTGGACAAAAAGAAGAGGGAAAAACAAGTTTGGTTGAGGCTTTCGTCCACAGTGACACTGGCTGCCACCCAATTTGTAGTGTTTTCTTGGGAGGGTCTGCATCCTCTAACCCAATGCATGTCTTTGAAGGAAAGTTCCTTTATGAAGACACACTGAGGGAGACTCCCTCTTTAAGTCTAGGAGTGTACCTCCTCAGTAGTTGAACTTTCCCTGTTGGTTGACTGGGGATGTGGCAGGTATGAACAGGGGCTTGGGAGGGACGTCAGGTTTAATAGAGGAGGCCCGGCGGACGATTGCTCCCCTATGTTGGACCTCTTGCTGGTCTCCGTTGTAACTGTGCTGGCGTGCCAGGTATCCGTTGGGGATGAGGGGGTAGTGAACCTCGCAGGCACTGCCTGTTGAGTTCATTCGTGCAAGAAGGGGAGGCGGTTGGTGTGGCCCACCGTTTCGTTGGCTAAAGCTGTGTTGGCGAGGGATCATTCCTCCTCCTCCTCCTGCGCTACCATTGGGCATCTTGGTGGCTGCAGCGATCAGGGAGTGCCTCTGGGATGAGTGCCTCCTCTCCAGGGTGGACTGGTGATGCGGGGGAATGTCTGGAGGAACATCCATGCGTCGGGTGAGGCTGTCTCTGGGTAAAGTAGAAGAGCTGTAGTAGGGAGCTGATTCTGTCTCAGGAATCTGAGGTTGGATACGGTTGGAGAAGGCTAGTTGGCCTACACCCCCGCTGGCCATCAGACCTGATGGACTCATTAACTGGGAGTTCTTGCTGCTGCTTGCCTCGTGGATGTGCTTCAGGAGCTCATCCAGTGAGGTTACCTCCATCACCTTCTGAGAGTAACCAGGATAAGGTTGCTGAGATAAAACACGCTCAACATTGTGGATTTTGCGTTCTTCCGGATGAAGGTGACCTCCGACTAGTGGCTGCCCATTAGACAGGCCATGGGAGTATGGGAAGACCTGTTGGTGAAGCAGGGCTGAGCTGGGCCTGGATCCTATGTTGTGAGACTTTGGCTCCTTGGCGTTGTTACAATTCTGGTTCTTCTCCCACTGGTTTTTGAAAGCTTTCATGCTCTTTATGGGCAGTTCTGGGGTGGAATCTGGTGTAGGCAGACCAGACAGCTCTGACGAATGGTGGAGGTGGTGGTGGTGATGTTGGTAGACCAGGTCCTCCATTGTCATTCCGTGATGGCCATTTCTCCTGGGTTGATGATGCTCCTTGCTGTTTGCAAAGAAAGAGTTGTAGATCTTGGGAGATGAAACCTCTAGCTTGTCGTCCTTGCTCTGGCTGTCCAGGAGGCCATTGAGCTTGGCCAGGCTGCGGAGAGACAGGGCATGTGGGATCGGAGCCTCGGGATCTTTTGACAACTTCTTGGTCTTGTGGCCTGTGTGGTTGCAATAGCAGGAGACCAGGAAGCCAGACAGGAAGGCGCCAAGAACGAAGGCCACCAAGACACAAGCAATCAGGAGAGTGTAATGGACACTGTGATTGGTCTTCTCCAGATCTGGTGGACGCCTCACACCTTCAAAAAAGAAAGAGAAAGGACTTTGGTTAGAGCTTTTCTGCCTTAGCCAAAATGAAAAAAAAAAACATTTACAAGAGCTAATATAGGTCAGGTAGCAGCTGGGAGAGGCAGGTTGTGTTTACAGGGGCTTCTCTATGTGGGAAACAGCACGAGAGGTCTTTGAAACAAGCTTTTGGCTTCCTTTCTTTTTACTGTTAATAGATCAATACAGCCTTTCTCTGTCGTACCTGTGCTTTCCCCTCAGACTGGCAGAGGCCAAAGAATCCCCAGTCAGTGAGCAATCAGCTCTGAAATGAGTTAGGGCTTTAAATATTGATGGGAGCACAGCAGCAGGAACCTGATGTCATTTTCACAGACTTTGCCTTCCAATGTGAGGATCAGGGGCGAGAGCACCTGGTGTGATGAACGAGCCAAAAATAACAGGTCTATCCAATAGCTCACAGGCTGTGGCACCTCAGCCAACACAGACTCCAATGAGGTTGTCAGGTTCTTTCAAAATGAAGCTGAGGGAACAGTCTGTGCACCAGTGAGGTGAAAAAAACACAAGGTTACTCGGCTGAGGTAAATCTACCATGCAAATGTCCCAGAGAGATGCGACCCTAGCACTGTGTTGCTTTAAAAGCGTGAAAGGCAAGGCTGATAAGAGGAGTGAGACCTGCCACCTCTTATAATCAGAGCTCATTTGCAAGATGCTGCTGCCATCTGTGGTGTCAGACCCTTCCCTCCGCCCTTAATGACAGTTTCTGTGAAACTGATTAGTGTGCGGAGGAGGGGATGGCGAGCTGCATCATGAAGGGAAAGAAATGCAGGTGTTCCAAGCAAAGTTCAATTCGACAGCTAATGAAAGCTTCATCGAGGAATGGAAATGGAAATGAAGACTAAATGAGGCTTGATGATGGTTTATAAGGAGGTCAGAATGATGGTGAGGATGATGAGGATTGGTGGATGTGTATAGAGAAGATCAGTAATCAAATCAATAATTAAGCCTGAATAGGATTGAATTTGAACCCCAAGCCGTACTATGGTAACCACGCAACTCAATATATAAACTTCTCTTTTACCTCTTGTCGTATTACTGATTTTATTTTAATGAATTTGATCACAAATGGTCAAATTATAATCCAACAAACTGGTCGTAACATTTTCTGGCGAGCAGTTTTAGAACAGGTTGATTATTTATGTCATGAAGTTACTGTGAGTTCTATTTTCACTCTTCATTATCCGGAGGTAGATTATTATCTCATCTTCATGTCACTCGACGTTCATTTTCAAGGGGTGCTTTCCTTCCAATTTTCCAAACAGAGAGTAACAGCACGATCATCGTTCTGGAAATAACACTTTCAATAGAGCTCCAAATTAAAAATGCTCAATTCTGGAGTGGTTTATTCTTCTGATTGCCTTGACTTATGACCACATTAAAAGTCACAAATCATAATTGTGTCCCACTGGGAGAGGCAATCAAAAGTGATGCAGCAGAGAGCCTGGTATCGCTTCTTTTAATCATGTGTCATTTTTCTTCTGATCTCATTACACAGGCCACTAATCAACTGTGTGACAAAGTCGAGGTTACAAATTTGAGGTTTTAAGTGAGAATAGATCAGGAAGAGCGATACAGCAAGACATTTCAGAGCTGAAGATTCACAGATAGAATAGAAGAATACCTAACGTTTGAGGACTTTATCCTAACATGACTTAGAAAAGATTAAAGGCTTAAATGGCTCATTTCTTTAAAGGACTGACACCTAGTGGTTAAAATGGGTACTGCAGTCCCAATTCAAATCATCCCCCGCCCCCTCCTCTAAAGCATTTTTGAGTCCATGCAGGAAGATTTTTATGCTGATTTTAGGTGGCTGTAACTTGGAAGTTTGCTTCTACTTTAGCACAGTGAAGGACGCTTTGACCTGATTGAGCCAATCAAAGTTGTACAAATCTACATTTGAAGAAATAAAAAATAACAATCCTTAAGGTGGAGATATGCTTGCTTACTTGCTACACGTTCCCAGGGAGAGAGAGGATGCTCACGCAGGTTGCCATGTGGTGGACACTGAAGCTTCAGTGTTTAGCCAGCTCTGCATCGGTCTGTAAACCTTTCTGCGTTCTAACCTCTCTCCATTTTTCAAAAGCATCTCCAATATTGATCCTAGTTTGAGCACGTTTCTGCTCGTGGAGCTTATTAGAAACATGCAGAGGCTTTTTAGGTCGGGTACAATCACTTCTATCTGAACCAGTTCTCTTGCCCGCTTCCATCGCTGCAACACCTGTTGGTTTGACCTGATAACTGCTCTCATATCTGGCAAACCGAGGGGCGTCCAAAACGGCCGTGTGGGGGTGCCTTAAAACCGCCTACCTTCTCTGGTCCAAACAAATCCAGACCATTCAGGACCAGAATCTAAAGTTAGAGGGAGGACATACTGGCTGTAACCTAGTTAATGTTCAAGCTTCAGAGAAGAGATTGCCTCAAAGAAATATTGTTTGTGATGCTTTGTGACATAAGGCATAAGCTGTAGATGTCTCTCTCCCTTTCTGTTACCTGTAGAGCAGGTAGAGAGACACTCGTGACCCATGTGGGAGGAGTGGAAAGAGACTGCCCACTAGTTTATTGACAGCGGATGGAAATCTTATTTATACAATAAAGAAAAATGCTGAAATGTTCAGCGAATAGACTTCAGCAGGCCGCTCAGATGTTGTTAATGTGTTCGGAGCACTAGCGGAGAATAATCCATATTATCTGTACGCCTCTATGTAAGAGACATAAGGACATCAAACGAGAGGCAGACAGCATCCTGTGCTGTTAAGAAGAGGAAGTCACAATCCTTTTTTTATCTCGACGATATGAATCATCACTTATGTGTCCTGATTTTAAACTGTCTGTCTGAGGTGCTGTAACATCCTGTCGTCTACTAATTCTCGGGGAAGCCGCTTGCTCAGCTGTGATGCTCTGCTACATTTTCTGCTGACAGTGTTGTAAACTAGGGAGTGAGCACAAAGATCATGATTGCACCATATCTTAAAAACCCTTAGCTTTGTTTTCTTGCATTTAATGTTTAGTGAATAAAAGTTTTCATATCAGAACATAACTGATCTGTGCCTCTGTGACAGCGATGGCATGCAGCAAGTGTTCAAAGGCTGCTCTGACACCATGCTGCTTTCTGCCTTCTGTCACCTCTGTGGCTTCCTGCTACCTGTGAGTCATCCGCTCCCTCTGGACCGTGCCGCCCCCTCCCTGTCTGTGGCTGCAGGCCTACAGAGGGGTCCCTCCGGGGTCAGGGGGTGTGAGTCAAGTGCCTCGACAGGGGGTGAATCGCACAGCTGAGGTAAACAAATTCAGAGCGTACGGACGACCTGTCACAACATGTTTAGCGGACAGTCGAGATGACTCAATCACTGCTATGTGACCGGTGGCACATATGGTGCCACCGGTCACAGAGAAATGAATACCCTGTGAATCACACTGACAGCCTGGCAAGCAGCTAGGTGGCGCACAGGAGGTGCTGGCCGACTGTACAGACTAACTTGGCTTTCTGTCTATTCTGCTTCAATCAGGGTCTGAAACTATACAGATCCTTTTTAAAAATATAGCCTCTTAATGGGAGGACTGTCACTTTCAGCAGAGGCGATAATCAATGCCACCTTAGCCTTCTTTTTCCAAAGAGGCTTCAATGTTTACATATCAGCAGAGTCGGTGTTCCTATCTTACGTTGTCAGTTTATATTTCTGTGTCAACTCAACATGGTCTCGGCTCAGAGAAGTCTTAATATAGAGACACCAAAGTCTGCCAAAAGTAAAAAGACAGATGGGCCGCGGGAGTGAAAGCAAGGGAGGCGAGGAGAGACAGACAGGGATGGTGACAGCCAGGGGACAAAAATGAAGAGAAAGATGAAGGGCTAGAATTCAACCTTGGTGACAAACTGTTGATGAAGAGGGCAGTGAATGTTTGAGAGGACTCTAGGATTCAAGAGACAGGGGAGCAAGAGCAAAGGAAAAGAGACGAGATGAAAGCTAGAGGAAGATAAAAAAAAAAGACGGTGTGAATGAGTGTGCATGGAGCAGATTTGAAGGAGGAGGAGGAGGATGAGGATGAGGAGCGAGGCAGAGTGACAGACAGACAGACGTGACGGGTGGAGTGACAGACCGTCACTCTGCGAGGCTTTTGAAGCTTGGTGTTCTGCAGCAGCTGTGATACAGTTGGAGTACAACCCTCACGCTCCTCCACAGTGCTGTCGGAAGAGACGCTATCTACGGTTGCATCCATATTGTTAAAAATAGAAGGCGCGGTAGATTATGTAAACAGGAGCGTTTTATGCGGCGTTGTCTGTGCAGAGTCTCACTAATTGGAGAGGTTAAATTAAATATGAGGTGTGGCTGCTGTGAGGTGGGGAGCTTTTCCTTCTGCAGGTGATGAAGTTGAGTCCGATTACAAATTAAAATGGAAGTGACAATTTCAGTAAAGAATGTGAGTGATTAAAAAAATGGATGCTGTCTTTGTAAGCTCCTGCAGACATCTTAAATCCTTAACGATGAAGCACCCACGAGCTTTTCCATGGCACCAAATACTGCTAATCTGAACACTCTGAAGTTTCACACTTTAGATTTAGAAAGTTTCTTTTTGCAGGACATTAAAGCATCACAACTCATGGACTAAACATGGATCTCTAATGTTGGCAGGAAGGAGCGACTACATTTATTTCAGGCAGCATTTTCAAGGTCAGATACAAAATAATTAAAACACAGAAACTTTTTGTGTTTGGCGTAGATCTTTCCGTCGTATCAGGCTTTTCTAAAGGGTGCATTCAAACACTTTGCAACCTGAGAAAAAAATAAAACGTTTGTTCTATTTGTGTGCATCAAGTGAAAACGTTCCAAAATAGCCCTGATTAGTTTCTGCTTCTGCAAGCTCACAAGTGCATCTAATCGTTCCCTTAATGGCTACTTCATTCCAATGAGAAGCCAGCCAAACAAAATGGCCTCTGGCTAAAGAGGCAAGCATTACCCCCCCACACACACACCCTTCATCCAGCTAATGCCGGAGATTTATTTCTACCACACAAGAAATAACACTCCAACTCTTGAAAGGCAAACAAATTAATTATAACCCCATTTAATTCAATCTGGGTAAAAAGCGAGCAGCTCTGCTTTTCTGATTTGAGAGTTTTAAAACCGGACGTCTTGTGCGCTCACGGACCTTGTTAGCATCAGAGCATGATTGTGTGTGTCAGTGTGCACGTACACACACACACACACACTGGGTATATGTGCTGTACATGTGCAGGGGTCTGCCTGTTGACTGAGTGAATTCAATCATGTACACTTGTTATTAGGAATTTGCATAATATTCCACCTCAGTGCTCAGCCACTTGGATGAGTTTTAATATATGCACAGGAGCTAAGGTGATATGGTGTAATGTAACAGATTCATTCCAATTGAAAAGTAGTGGTAATGAGCGCTGCATTTCATTCCAGGTGCGCTGATGCATAGAGAGCATAGATTTCATTACAGTTTCTGATTGAATACGAGGAAATAAGGCGAGACGAGGCATCTGGCAATCAGAGCCGTACTGTCTGTATGAAGTCCTCCAATATTTACACCTGTGCCTCGAAAGGGAAGTCAAGTTTTTAAGCAGCAGCAAACATTTCGTTCAAAACACTCAAAGAGCAGATAGTCGCTGATTAAAGAGGTGGTTCACTTCAATCATCAAATAACAAATTTATAACTTCTCACATCTCCGCTCCAGGAAAGTTTGGATTGATTAAAGCATCAAAAATACATTTAAACACATGACAGCAGTGCGACTGTCTACAGAAGATCCACAGAACCTCTGTGGCTGGAGGTATACTTGCTGTTTCACATTCACGAACGTACTTGTATATATACTTGACTGTGCGCGACACGTGGTACTGGAGGACACCTCTAGAGGGCACCACAGAGCGCTCAGGATGATGACAGCTACATAATGTGTGGGTTGTAGACATCAGACATGACGACACTCGAGGAGGTTACTACTACGATCAGAACTAACAACATATAAACATTAATATATGGTAACATCAGTTCAGCTAGACTGATGACCGGTGGACGGAGAAAACCATCTTCACCGTCTACGCTTTGTTTGTTCAACATGTTCCTCCGTGTGCGGACGTAAAGGTCCCGGTGTTTTTGGATTAATGAGGGTACATGAGCACTGCGGACTCTCAGCTGAACGCGTCCAGAGATGTCGTAGTTACAGCGGCTGTTTGGAGTCCTCTTTGTTTAGTTTGTCTGATGTGAAAATATACTCTTCAGATATTTCATGAAAAACTAAAGAAACACAGAAATGCAGCCACCAACGAATTCAGCAGAAAGTAACCGTCTGATCTGAAACGCTGATGTTGTTTCCTTTTAGTTTTGCAGGTTTCCACGCCAACTTATAAAATTGAATTTATCCATCTGGCTAGTTTGTGGCCGTGCAGAGACAGCGGCACGTTGTGCAGATGTGGATAACTGTGCACTTTTTTTATCAGCTTGTCTCTAAAACGTTCTGCCGCTGTTGACCCTGCTGCTGTCCCCTCTGCCTCTACACTGCCCCCTACTGTTCATGTGCATACTGCATCTCACGCTCACGTCACAGTCGTTTTGTTAAGCACGTGCACGGCCGACGTTCCCTGGGAACGTGTAGCAAGTAAGCAAGCATATCTCCACCTTAAGGATTGTTATTTTTTATTTCTTCAAATGTAGATTTGTACAACTCTGATCGGCTCAATCAGGTCAAAGTGTCCTTCACTGTGCTAAAGTAGAAGCAAACTTCCAAGATACAGCCACCTAAAATCAGCATCCAATTTCCTGCATGGACACAAAAATGCTTTCAATGGAAAATATGTTATTGTTTAATTCAGGTGAACCAACCCTTTAATGTGCCATCTATCTAATTCATCATAAGCTGTTAAACCAGGAAGCTCACATGCATCAAGAGTTGTCCTTTTCTTCCTTTGTTTTCATGAACATGCATTTACATCGGGAACTAAAAGAAAGAAGAGCTGTGTATTTGCCATTCAGCGGCTGGTAAAGCAAACTGGTTCCAATGCAGACTTCCTAAAGTTGCAGCAATGACTTTCATTGAGGAGGGAAATGTAGCACTGGAACATCCGTCGGCTTTACCAACCGACTTAAAGAAACAGTCCACAATAACGCCAGTTTTGGCAGATTTGACGAAACCTTAAAAGTCCTCTTGGTGCGTTTTCTCTCATTTTAGTCATCTGTAAAGGATACGCACCAAACATAACCCTTCATAAAAGGAGCCAATTATCTTAAGTACCTCGTAAATTTTCCATATTAACATTATTTTACTGCTCTGATTGTCTGCCAAAACTCACATCCTGCCTTGGAGTGTACTGTTGCTTTAAGAGATGGAGAAACTGCTTGCAGGCCACTCGGACGACCTGCGCACAGTTTCTACCACCGGCTGTAAAAGTGGAGAGGCAGATCATAAAAAAGAGAGTGAGAGGGTCAGTGAGAGAGAGAGAGTTCAACAAAGGAGGCAGGTACAGCTAAAGGGTTAGTCCAACTCAAGGTTAAAATAAGAAAGAAACACAGGCAGGTAGAGTGGGAGAAAAACTCCCCAGAGGTCAATGAGACAGATTCAAGGGTAAGGGGTCAGGGCTTCGAGCCGGGACGACTGCGTGGGTGGATCACTGTGGGCCCCTTGTGTGGATCGCTGTGACGCTCATGACTGATGCTCTCTTCATCCTGACACCGAGCTGAGCTTTAACAGCCGCCGTGGAACAAAGAGCCATTAAATGTGCCGTTATGGAAAGTGAAGTGTTCGCTGTGTGTAATGCCTTTAAGGTTATTTTTTACGGCACACTGCAGAGTGTGTTTTTGTAGTGAAACATGATGTCACGAATAATCGCCGTAAAGTGCTGCTCGGCTGCGCACAGGGGAAAAATGGCCTAGTTCTGTGCGACCTTTAATGGGTGCCATTACGCCATAACTAGGACTCAGGGAGTACGGATTGGCAGTAACCTCAAATAAATGTGTGTGTGTGTGTGTGTGGTCTCATCATGGCCTGACTCATGAAAGGGTAGCGAGGAGGGTCAGAACACGCTGAATGAAATTTGACCAGAATAATTAATGTGTTCTGGATACGTGGCCTCAGGCTGACCCTGCAAGATCTAAAACTGTAATAAATATTTGAATTTCCAACTTTAAAAGCTGTCTGCCTTTAAAAGAAAAAAGTAAAAGCTTGTTTAAAAATGAAAAGACGGTTGTCATTGTATTGACACTGCTGGATGGCATCTGTTGTCAGCATTAGAGCGTTAACCCTGATGATATTAAGGTCAGAATTCATTTTTCTTAAACTGCATTAATTGTGTTCTATTTTGTCGCTTTAGACCACAGACTGTAAATATGAATGTTTGAAGCCTGAGTCACCCGTCTGTCCCTGCAGGGGGCGCTGGAGTCCCATCGATGGCGGTCGCCATGTTGGAAATGCTGTCTCAGTCTAACTTTCAGTCAACCTAACGACAGGCTGAGAGCTGGAGCTGAGGCGGGTTTTAAGCCTCCTGACAAACCGTTACACCGCGCCCACCTGTCAATCAGGTCAGCTACACGCCTTATTGTGAATAACTCTTATCCTTCATCAAATCAAAACGGATGAGTCATCAAAACATTCACCCCCCGTACAGTGTGTGCTGATCGAGACATGAGCTAATCAGACCTATTTGGTTTTTTGAACCAGGCTGTAAACATGTTAATGTCTGCTGTAAAAACAGGCTTTTTAGAATGGGTGTGTATGTGACTTCCTGTGCTTCTGCAGCCAGCCTCTAGTGGACACTCGAGGAACTGCAGGATTTTGAACTTCAGCATTAGCGGAGCTTGCTGCTTGGCATCAAGGTCTGAAATGAACACATTCGTTTTTCTAAAACCGCTAATCGATTTCTTTTCCTTTTCTTTCGGTGTACCGTAGTTAAGCTGCTGCATCACCTTCCTGCTCCCACCCGATGGCAAAATAACAACACTGCTGCACCTGAGTGTCTCATTTCATTTTAAGAAACAGAGACGCCCAGTTGACAAGTCAAAGGTAATATACACCTTGTTATACCATATTCCACTTTTTTCCTTAAGCTATTTTCATTTAATTTTGACATGTAGCAAGTTCCTTTTTCTGTTGTTAAGACAGTGTCGTAACATTCAAGCTCTCCTTAAAACTGCTTTGAAGAATCAAGCCCTCCCTTCGCTCTGCATTTACTCAGACAATTTCTGCCCCAGTTGCTTTTTAAGTTTTCTTTGCTTTTTTTGCAAAGACATCGGCCGAGAGGAGGAGTGGACTTTAGATGAATCTCTGTATATGTTTTACCCCTTTTGCTTGTTTTTATAACTAAATGAAACAATAAAAGCGAAGAATATGATTCAAAACCTGAAACAGAAGCCGCTCCTCGAGGAGCAGACACTGACTGTGTGGTAAGAGGGGCCTCCTGGTCAGAGCCCTATCAGTGACTGGATGATGAAGGCGCTGTCTGTTGCCATGCTCTTCAGATGTATTAATAACTCTTTGGAAAACTAGCTGGCATCGATGTCTGGCCCCCTAGGACGGCAGCCCCCTTATCACAAAGAGGTTCAGCCTGAGTTCACACTCTGCTCTCCTCCTGTAGGGTTTTAATGAGTTTTAAACCGCCTGCTTCACTTGTTTCTATTATCACGCCATCTCCCTCTGGTGTCAGCTAAATTAGCTGCTAGCTTAGCTTCCGGTCTGACACACTCTGGCTCATTTAAAAGTGCTGAAGAGTCAAAGAAAAGGTCAAATTATAGCAGAGGGCAGAAGGAGAGAAACACACAAAGCAGGCTTAGAACCTGGACTCTTGTTAAAATACACTTTTCTGTGTGCTCACACACAATGGAGAGGTGGGCGCTCTCCAGCCAGAAGGAGCTCTAATTCAACATCACTGCTGGCGTTTTCTAAATAGCAGCAGGTCAACAGGTTCCTGCTACACTGCCTTTTAGTCCTCCCTGCTGTTTACATAATGTTATGCAGCTTCCCACATCACAGTGAACATCTTACCTCACGCTGTCACGGCTTAAATGACTGACTGCCTTCCTCCTTTTTACTCACGGCTTATAGAGTTTTATCCTGCTGACATTTAGGGGATGAAGTGGGTTTACAGGTGGTTCACTTCCGCTCATATGATTATTGAGAGAAAGTGTGTGCTGACACAGGAAGTTTTGGAACTTGGGAAACTTCTCAGAGCTGTCACATCTGCCTCGGCCGTCACACGTACAGTAAGAAAGCTGAACATTTCTTCCACAGCCTCGAATAAAGTGTTGAAAATATGCAGTCCCTGTCTTTGCCAGAATCCTTGTTTCATAGGATGATATTAATACATTTGTACACACGGAAAATGTGTACTCGCTTGTTATAGTTGGATGGAAACATTTTCTACAAATGACTGTTGATAAAAGCAGTATGTCAGCAGCAAGCGGAAACTTCTGGTGTTGAAAAATGAAGACAAGCAAAACTGCAGTTCCTCGAGTGTCCACTAGAGGCTGGTTGCAGAAGCACAGGAAGTCACATACACACCCATTCTAAAAAGCCTGTTTTGACAGCAGACATTAACATGTTTACAGCCTGATTCAACAAATGAATTTGATTTTAATAGCTCATTTCCTTTTTTGGTGCACACTGTACGAGGGGATGAATTTTATAAAAACTCATACATTATTTAAACGTACAGTATGTAAAATCCGCCGCTAGGGGCTCTCAATCAAATTTTTGGCAGCGTGCAGATAATCAATTTGTCTGACATCGACCTCGTTGACTTTCAAAATAAATAGATAAACTTCTTGCTGATGGTCTTGTTTGGTTATGTAGCTCATAAAGCTCATATTTTTTAGACTAAAGATTGAAAATGTTCCTCCAGTTCTGTTTAAAATACAGATTTATGTAACTTTAGTATCTGTGTTTCTCTTGATTGGCTGCTGGTACCCGTGTACCCTGGCCGCTGGCACACAGCTGCAGAGGCTCGACAGAAGCGACGGACAGAGAAGCAGATATCTGCAGGAAATGGACAGAGAGTGAGGAGAGATTGGAGGCCCTCTTGTAGCTGTGATGCTGTTACTTCCACACCAGCTCCTCTTCCTGCCTTATCAACCCGCCCGCCCAGCGCTTCTGATTGAACCGGCTGCGTCACAGTCTCTGGCTGGAATAGATTGCGTTGCTGTTTCTATTACACCCTACCCCTCCACTTCCCTTCCCTTCCTCCTCTTGTTGTCTGACTCCCTGGCTCAGGCCCCTGCTGGTTATTTATTTGTTATGGGCTTTTCTCATTTGAGCCTGAGTAGCTCATCATGGCAGCCAGGGAGTCTGTCTGCGTGAATGGAAGTTTCTTTCACTAGCTGAGGATTTATAGACTTCTGACACTGAGCCTGTGCAAGCATGCAAGCAGCAAGTAGAGGACAAAAACTGCCTCATCCCAGCTGAATCCCGTCCAAATGAGCTGTATCTTCTTACTAAACTTGCAGGAAAATGCACCAGTCTTTAAAAAAAAGGGAAAAACCAAACCATTCTCTGTTCTGCTCTCTCGCTTTTGTTTCTTGACATGAACATTTGAGGGCCAGGGAGACATTTTGCTGCACTCTCTGCCATAGTTTTGTAACTATTTGACTTGTTTTTCCTACTTTTCAAAGGCGAGAATGTTAATCAGTACGAGTGCAGAGTGTCACATTAAAAATGTAAGAAATAATGAGTGTGAAGCCTATAAAGATCAAGATGTAATTAAATATTCAAGAACTGGTTGGAGTTTTATAGGTCATGTCATTTATTGAGGTGGCTGGATGGTTTGGCATAATTGTAAGAGAGTCTGCATGAATACTGGTGTAACGTTTTCAACAACGTTTGAATAAAAAGCTGAAGAGAAGCAGAATTTAGAGAGGATCCCTCATTCAAAATCATGACATCTGTTCCGACACAAACTCTGAACAACCAGCCTCCATTAAAACCGTTATAGCTAAAAGGAGATCTAATGTGTCTCAGATATTTTTAAAGTTTTAAGTATTGATGGTCCTAGATTTTTAAATTGGAGGATTTGGTGTGCGAGTCTTTGTTTGACATCAAAGGAAAGTGAACATATTGCATATATTGCATGATTAGCAGCTCAAAGTCTCCTTATTTGTTCGATACTGGCGTCAGTAAAAACCTTCATTTCAGCCTCTGCATGAACTGGTTCATTTCTACTGCTGTCTCTTTAAGCCCCCCCTCCCCTTGTGCCCACTTTCTTCTGATTGGCCAGCTTGCTTAAGGCCTTCTGAGGGAGCAGAACACTGCAGGGCTGCCAGGGGAGGGCTGCTCTCCAGTGCTGGGAGAAGAGAGTTTTAAAACTGGGATCAGCGTAATAGGTCGACTTAAAATTACGCTCTGGTAGGTGTCAGGATATGTCGTGTAATGAGCGAGTCCAATGCTGTATGGAAGTTCTTCAGTTTTGTTTAATTGAGCCCAGATTACATACTGCTGTCAGAGGGTCACTCGCCTTAATTGATAGGATAGCTGAAGAGCGACAGGAACACGAGGAAGAGAGAATGGGGGTGACATGCACCAAAGGGTAGAGGGCTGGCGTTTCAACCATAGCCTGTGTAAAGCGTGGACGTAGTCTCAGTGACATCACTCTTTGGTTTCTAAGAGGTGTTATGAAGCCGGGTGATGATGGTTGCCATTTTGGAAATGCCATCTTCACTTAACCTTCGATCACTCTAGAAGCAGACAAAGATGGGGAACTGCTGCGGTGGGCTTTAAGCCTCCTGACAAACAGCTATAACACCCCCACCTGTCAGTCAACTCAAACACGCCCCTAATTATGCAAATAACTGCGTTCCTCCTACCCATAATAAGATGAAAATGGAGGATTTATGAAATAATCCACCTCTATGACAGTGTTAACCAATAAAGAAATGAACTATTGATACCTAATTTGTTTTTTAACTCGGCTGTAAACGTGTTTAAATCTGCTGTGAAAATGAACATTTTAATATGGCACCTAATGGGGATTCTTCAGCTTTTGCTGCCAGCCCCAAGTGGACACTTGAGGAACTGCAGTTTCTTTGCAATTCCCCATTGGCTTCATTCTTCAACACTGGAGGTTGTTGCTTGGATCATACCTGGACCTAGCTCCTCTATACCCGGCCTCTAAATCCTGACATGAACCTCGAATATTTCAAAGTGCTTCAAAACAAATTAAGGAATCACTTTTGTTGCGTCGACGAGTTTAATGAACGATGAGCTAAGGCCGTGTGGGATCAGTGTTGTTTAGACTCAGGTTCTCTTTTTGGTTTCAGGAGGTAATTAGAGCGAATGCAGAATTTATTTGTAAGTCGTTAAATCTCTCGCACTCGTGTTTGCTGTGTTTGGCACTTTGAGCAGTTTGGCTGAAAATAACAGGAAGAGGAGATCTCTTCCTCTGCTACTCTTCCAGCCATATAGTGTATAGCTGTATGTAAATGAAGAGAATATGTCCGCTGTGGTATTGAGAGATATGAAAGGATTATCATTCAGCAGTGGGATCGTTTAATAAAGCTGCCCGTGAAAAATTGAGCATCACGTTTTGTAATACTGGGACTTATGAAGTGTAAAGATCAAAGAAAATCGATGAGCGATGCTTTCGGACTTTACTACGAGATTGGTTTGACTAGTGAGTTTAGAGTTAGTGAGCTAATGAAAGCGGTATTTCACCCTGGAAGAACATTTACACATATTAGCATGCGTAGCATCACGTATGACTGCTTCAGCCTGAACATGGGAGCTGCTTCTCAGGAATCATTTTCTACCTCAAAGTCAGCCATGAGAAGAGCTGATTTGATTTCATAACGTTTTTACATGATTGTCATTGCGGCCATCCATTTGGGGGGGAAGCTACATGCTGTTGTGATGTTGTTCTACTGTTTTCAGTTTGTCAGTCATTTAAATCTTAAAAAAATCATTATCATCTCTTTCCAAAAAGATTCTGGCTAATGAACATCCATGGAGACATCCGGCCACACATTTGTTTTCCCATCAGGTACGGTTAGCCAACAGCTAACATGACAACTTTATTGATTTTAAGCTAACATTACCATAAACTAGGGATTTAGCTAACAATTTGTATTGTGTAATATTATCAAACTTTAAAAATGGAGTCAGTACCTTCGACCTTAAAGAAATAACTAAACTTTTACTAAAGTAAAGCTGCTCCATCGTCCCTTCTGGGCCTCCGTACATGTGTGGTGGTGACTGTGTCTGCAGAGACCCGGTCCTCTGACTGGATTTTACTATTCTGGTTTGTTTTGGTTGACTCAGGAAGTTTTTGGGCGGGGCGCTGGTGTGTTTCCTCCAGCCAATGACAGCGCAGCAGTTGAGTTTCGGAGTGGATACAATTCAGAGATTGGACGCGATTCAAACCTGCACAGCGAGGTGAAACGCCAAGCATATAAAGCTTTTACCTTTTACCTGCAGAGGAGGAGTTGGTCTGCTTTGTGTCAGATTGAATGTTGTGTTTACAATCTGTAACGAAATGGACGCGGACATAGCGGCGAAGAATAGAAAAATATAATCACAGTGAGGCGAAACGCCACGCAGAAAAAGCTTGTTCTAAAATGAGGGGGAAACTTAAGTTTTTACCCGCGGATGCAGAGTTGGTCTGCTTTCTGTTGGACAGTCACGTGCCAAACACCAGCGGTTAGCTTGTGCTAGCGTGCGGTAGCTTGCAGTGAAGGTACAATTAGTAAACATACACACTACGTCCTGCAGTGAGTGTGAGCTTCTGTTGGCGATGACCCCAGGAGGAGGGGCCTAGGTTGAATGATGCGTTTACTACTACTACTACTGACTCCATCTTTAGTGTTAGCAAGGATTTGTTTTGTAAATGCTAACCTTAGCTGATTTAAATAAATTCACTATCGATGTTGTTTTACCTTGAAATAAAGCTATTTCCATATTTACTGTCTACTGCATTTACGTGGCTGATCAGGTCGTTAGCAGTGAAATGAAAATGGTTTGTAAGATTCCAAGTTTAAACCTAATTTGCAGTCTAGAGAACAGCAGTACGATGTCATAGCAGCAATAAAGCTTCCCATTCTGAGTGTAATGTTACAGATGGAGAAGCAGTTCTTGTGACATTTTTGCAGGCATGTATGCGAAAAAAGGAAAAATGTTCAACCAGAGTGAAACTGAATTTCTGTTAATTGGTTTTGTTAGTAATCAGTTTTGTTAGACGTGTTTGTTGAGGCGTTCGGGGCCCAGCAGTGCAATCCCCTTGCAGATTCACTGAGGACAGACATCCCTCCCCCTTACCCTCAATCTCCACACTGATTGGCTCCGAGTCAGGTGACCCTTGTTCCCCCACGGAGGGAGGGCCATCAGGACCTGTACCTCTTTCAGGGTCACCTGCCTCCTTTGGGAATGCCGCCCCATGAAAGGTTGTGCTGGCGCTTGTGGGTGTGGTCTTCCCTGTGGTTGTAACGAAGGGGAGGAAGGAGGTTGAGGAGGTGAAGGAGGAGGAGGAGGAGGAGGAGGAGGAGGAGGAGGAGGAAGGGGGGGGCAACAGAGTGAGTGATTAGTGAAATGTGAATCAGCCGGGAGAATCAACTTCAGAGAAATGAGGGTGAGTTCCTGAGTGGAAAGAAAACCGTCACCCTGTTAACATACAGACTCAGTGATGATAGTGAGAAACATGATGAGCACACAGAGCAGAATTTAAATCAGCCATCACTTCACTTCCTCGCAGATACACACTGATGTCGAGGGCTGCTGTACGAGCTGCTTCATACCCACATTCAGCATCCCAACATCTGGGAGGACCAATTCAAGTTTCTCCTGAACATTTCCCTCGAAATCTGATTTCACCCCAAGAGCTACCCCAGAATCCCTAACTATGATTGGCTATTTACCTTATCAGAGGCGGGACTTAAGTTAAAACTATTCTGGCTATGTTTGAACATGCTGCTTACTTCTCTCAGCTGTAAATAAATACTGTGCACATCTTTTTGATAAGACATGTTCCTGAGAAAGTAAAGAGTCCATAAAGATTTGTAAGCAGACTCTGCACACTGTCTAACTTGCAAAGCACTAACTAGCAACGTTTGGGTACCGAAACATTGCCAATGAATGTGTTTTTGAAAAGTAGACAGTGTAGGAGTTTGCATGCAATATTCTGATCATTTGAATTTGTGAGTTTTTACATCTTCTTTAATTAAGCTAAGAAGATTTAGATGTTGTAAAAGTGTGTCACTTATAAGTACAGGTCATTAATGGGGAAGTAAATATGTTGAATTAATTTGCATGTACACAAACTTCATGCCCCCCTGCGTCGGTCAGAGCCTCAGGTGGGACTACCCAGTCAGAAAAGTCTGGACACGCCCCTTTTGTTTCTCTCTTACTATCACCTCCCCAAATAAACGTCTTAATCTTTAAAAATAAATACTTCACTGCACGATTTGGGACTTCCAGATTTTGCAGTTTGTCAAGGGAGAGACTCGGCTTAGCATTAGCCGACACTAAACCAATAATTCACATAAAAATCAAGAAACTGCTTTTTAGCAAAGTGCCGTGCAGATTTGGGGCACGTGTGTAATTAAACCACATTCAAGGAGGGCTGCTCTCTTTTAATAGCAGATTCCTATCATCATTGTAGATCCGGAGTCGCCTTGCACAACTTGATGCTCTTAAATCACTCAGTAATCGTTTAATTCTGGTTCTGCAGCTTGTTGTACAGAGAACCCCCCCTCCTTTCTTTAACTCAAAGCCCAGTGAGGACTCCTCCACGTCCACTCTGCTAAGTGTTTTCCCAGATAACTTGAAATAGATACTTTCAGCTGGCGTTTTTATCGCAGCTCTTTTTCCACTACCTCACACGAGTTGATCTGTTTCACAGGAATCTTTGTCACCTTGAGGCCGAGCAGAAAACGTTCTGACGGCCACATTTGGAATCATTTCAAACATATGCCCAGAAACACACTGGGCATTAGCAGCCGCAGGCCCCGTATTATCAAACATTTATCTGGATGACACACTCCTCATCTTGATTGCATTATTAGCTCTCTGTTGTCCTTGAGGTCCAGCGAGCAGCATGTTGCTATTGGCTTTGGCTTCTGCACTAATAAGCCAGCCATAATGTTAGCATTCTGCAGATCTCACACCCAGACATTTGGAGGAAAAGGGGGCTTGTTCTCTCTCTCTCTCACTGCGAGCCAGTTGACTGTGTTCACTCTGAATGAGGTGCCCCGTCAGTTCACCATCTGCGCCCAGCAAATTAAAACTGTACACCAGGGGGTGTTTGGCCCTGGCAGCTCGGATGAGGAGCTCCAGGACTTCATCAGTACTTCAATTTATCACGATTTTGTTTCTCAGAGTGTTCGTAGGATCGCATTGTTCCCTTTTACTGTTGATAGAGTACAAAATAAAGCATTTGTCTCACAGCCTTCCTCGTCTGGCTGAGATTGTTTGGGAAGTGGAAGAGAGAAAGCGTCCCTGCCTTTGGAGCTCCTGTGTGTAACAGCTTTGTTCGACATATGGGCTGTTTTATTGTCTAGGAAAGCTGATAATTGATCTTCAGTGCAGAGACTTAAAAGGCTTTTTGTGTGAGAAAAAAACAAACAAACACACATACACACTGAAAAAACAACAGAGACAGAATCTGACTGCGTGTTGAGAACTTCAAACAGTGCAGTGAAGCATCATGGGTACAGAGAGAGCCCCTGCAGGATTAAACAGGAGCGCTGCTCATCAAGTCTTGCCACAGACTGAGGGGTAATTCGTCCAGCAGGGAGGCTTTACGATCTACTGAGGCTCTGTGGTGCTTTGGAGGTCCAGGGCAGAAGCCTCTGGCAGACAAAGCAGCCTCTGTTCTGGGAAAGAAACGGAGGGGGATGCAGGATGGATGGTTCTGCTTAGCAGTAATGGCCGACTTTGTCCAGCATGATGGACTCAGTTCTGGTACTAATCACTGTGTTGGATCAACCAGTGCCATTAGCTCCCCCGTGTCCCCATGACAAAGGGCTCCGAGGAGTCTTACAAACTTCTCATGAAGTTAAGGAGCGGCCTTTCGTTGTGTAGATAAAAGCAACTTTGTGTGGCGAACAGCCATCTTCTCGAAAATGACTGGTTTGTGTTTGAAAATGTATCTGAACACCACCTCTTCAATCTTATCTGAGCGCCAGCCAGCGAGGCAGCATTTCTATTTCTATTCCAGCCATGCCAGAGGCCGAGCAGTGTGGCCAGCGGGGGAGTAATGGGACGTGACAGGGATGATGATCCGTCTTGATACAGGGCATTAGGCAGCATAGCCAGCGGAGCTCCTGGTCCATCAAAGGACTGATGCTTCAGACAATGGCTTCAATGTTTTAGCTGTCAGGCCGGCTGAGAGGGAGAGGCGGCTCCGGCCATTCAGCTGCCTCAATGAAATATTCTGTAACCTCCTACGTTGTGAAGTGCAGAAACATTTACCTTAGAGGCACATAACTGAATAAATCTCTTATCCCCTCGACATAACCGAGAACGTCAAGAACCAACATTTCGTTCAAATGCATTCAAGACCTTAACCTGATATTTAAAATAACGCGCCACACACCGGGAAAACACTGCTCATGTAATGTTTTACTCTTTGATAAGAGATCTGAGTCAGGTTGTTTAAAAGTACTCCAAAAGGATAAAAGCTATCGGCTAAGGAAGCTAAGGATCAAATATTGAAATCTGGTAGCTCGAAAGAGATAAAGAAAGAATTGTTAATCGGAGACGGTCAGGTACGTTGACTCCTGCTTATCCAATCAAAACATCCAGTTTGTGTTGTTTAAAACTTCTGAGAAGGATTACGTTTACTCTGATCAGGATTATCCAGACCCAAGAGAGGACTGGAGTCAGACTGGAGCTGTTTAGATGTTGAGTTCAGTGGTAGACGTAACATTTGACCTGCCTTGTGGGCCTGCATTGATGAAAGATTATTTATAATTAGTTTAATTATGGTACTATCGACTAGCGAGGGTGCAGACTTTTAACAGCTCAGCCGGCTTATCGTGCACATCCCTTCTCAAAGCATGAACTGTTTAGATGTAGTGTTGCCGTTTCCAACTGAACTGATGCAAACACTACCTAAACATCCTGGGTATAAAAACACAGACCTTAAAGGTCACATCTCCTCCTCCTCTTCAGTGTAAATAAGTCTCAGAGCTCCTCAAAACATGTGTGTGAAGTTTCTTGTTCTAAATCCACTCTGATCCTGTATTTGATCATGTCTATAAACCCCTCTATTTCAGCCCTGCTCAGAACAGGCTGTTTCTGTGTCTGTAGCTTTAAATGTAAATGAGCTGTGTCTGACCACGCCCCTCTCTGGAAGGGCTTGGGTGGCTCGGGCTTTCTCGCTCCATACCCTATTGTTTACGGTGAGAAGGCAGACTCAGAGGGCAGAACAAACACCTAGCTGTGGGAGTGTCACCCACCTGGGGGAGGGGTTACTGCCCTTTGTGATGTCATGAAGGGAAAATCTCCAAACGGCCTGTTTGAGCACACATTTACTGAAAAGTGGAGCAGGCAAAAGATGGAGAGGATGGACTTTTCTCATCATTGGGGGGTTTGTAGACAGACTAGAGACACATATTAGTGTCAGAGAAACATGTTGAAGTGGATTTTGGATAATATATGACCTTTAAATCTCCTCCTCTAATCAACAGCAATCCTTGCTGAACATGGACATAAACCAAACAAATCTTGTTTTTTTATTCTCCCGGGTTCCCTCACTGGTCAGTTTGCTCTCGCTCAGTGGTTCACTGGCTTCATTCTCAAAGGGCTGATAGATAAAACAAAAAGATAAAGACACGTTCACTGACCATACGCTGAATCTAGCGGCGTGTTCTGCCTGCGGGTGGTCGCCAGCACATCTGGAGAAAAACAAAGAGATTCAAGCTGACATCAGTGTGTTGATATGTTTTGTTTAGATTCAGGCGAGAGTTCATTCATTCGTTAAGGATGACAAAAAAAGTGTTTCAGAACAAAAAAAACCAAGAGCTATAAAAACCTTTGTCTGATATGAAAACACTTCTGTGAGTGAGAGCTTAATGAACACAGAAAGATTGAGAGCAGTATTTCAGCAGGGATTGTGGACGACGGCAGACAAACTGCTCTTCAAGCTCCTTCAGCGTGAACTGAACGCTGCCCTCGCTGAAATAAATACATCGTAATGTTCCAGATGTGCCTTCGCTCGCTCTAACATTAAGATCTGATAACGGCCAATAGATTGTTTTTCTTCTCCATTTCTTTATTGCTTATGCAAATGAGTGAGAATAAATAAATATTTCCATCTCACCGTGGCAGGTATCAGGGTGCTGATGGTAACCGTTCTCCACATCCTGTTCAAACCCGCCTCTGAGGAGAAACACACACACACACACACACACACACACACACACACACACACACACACACACACACACACACACACACACACACACACACACACACACACACACACACACACACACACACACACACACACACACACACACACACACACACACACACACACACACACACACAAAGACAAAGAGACACATCAGTACATTTGCATCAATCATTTCCACGACTGTCTGTTTCTAACAAAGCACCTCGTCCAGTCTGCCCTGAATTGCTCTTGTAGATGAGGCCTTCCTCGGAGACGGGGAAGGTAAAAGTGCGGCAACAAAATGTAATTTGTTTACTGTCTGGCCGAGGTCAGAGTGTCTGTGTCCTGCATTTTTTTGCCATACTGGACCCGTGAGGAGAGAAAACCCACCCTTGGATCGTCACTCAAGGTTGTATATCATCAGTTTAGTGGCGTTCAGCAGATTCCTGGAGTTAGTTTGTGAAGGGAAGTTTTGTGTCCTCACATCCCCCCTGCCTCCCATTCTTCCTCCCCTTCTCTCATTCTCTCTGCACCCGGGCTGTAATTCAGGCTACTGTTGGTCAAATTGGCACCTTGAGTTTGTCTGCTCCGCATCGAACGCCTCACTGTATGATTGTAAGAATAGTCTGAAGAGGAGTCGGAGGAATCAGCGACAAAACCTGTTATTTACCACGGATACTTCTCCTCGAACACTTACTGCTGATGAACCACCTGCAGAGCTAATGGCACGGGAGATACACCCCTCAGACGTCTAGGAGGACAGATTCACTAGAAAACTGGAGACTGTTGGATTAAATAATGATTCATGCCTCTGTTACAACCCAGCTTGATTACTGTAATGAACTTTTTACGAGGTTGGAAGTAAAAAAAGAGACCTCCGCTCGTTAAAGAGGAGAGCATTAGTCAAGTATTAGCTGCTCCGCTCTGGATTCAATACCAAACTGTTAAAACCAACATATAGTGCTCACTCTCTTTTTCACTTTTTACTGAAAATTTAGGGAATAATCTGAGAAACCCAAAGCAGAGCTGGATAAACACTGAAGCTTCAGTGTCCACCACATGGTGACCTGCGTGAGCATCCACTCTTGAGAGGAGGGGCGGGGGGGGGGAGACAGCTCTCTGTAATGTTTTGAATTAAGACTGCAGTACCCATTTTCAACACTAGGTGTCAGAGTTACATATTGCTCCTTTAAAGCTGTAGTTCTTGTTAGAAAGATTCTGTACAGATAAAGTTGTTATGCACATTTTTTTCTTGGTTTTTGTTTTGAGATTTGAAAAAAACGAGGTTTGCAGATTCAAGTTGATGTTAACATGGAAGGTGCAGCAATCAACCAGTTTCACTTTTAAGCGCTCCTGAGCTGGTGGGGGGTTCAGTGCTTCGCTCAAGGGCACCTCGGCAGTGCTCAGGAAGTGAGCTGGCACATCTCCAGCTACCAGACAAATTTCCAGACTTGGTCCGTACCGCAACTTTAACCAGTGACCCAAGTCCCTGCAGACTGAGCTACTGCCGCCTCAAAACCGATGAAGTTCAACGTTTTCAGCAGCGCCCCTTGGCGTCAGCTGTTTTATTTCTGTCACTACGACGACCATAGTATCTCAATAACAATCACAGACTGTTATATTGATTTGACATACAGTTTGGATGGTTGCCCCGTCTCCCTCATCTTTGTGAATTCATCACACTGACAACCTTTGGCACATTTGAGTAGCGCAGAAAGATCACTTCAATCTTGTTGAAGAGAGGAAAACAAAAACTTCTCCACAGAGTAAATCCTGCCATTTAAAACTTGCTCATTTGCAACCCAAGTCGTCTGCGTTCTCCCGTCGAAGAACTCTTCCAAACCAACAAGAAAGAAACCCAATCTGACAAATATTGATTTTCTGCTGCTCTGGGAAAATGTGCCTACGATTGATACACTCTTCTCCCGCCAATAGATGCTCCATCTTTCACCTTCGAGTCAATCAGAAATCAAAGTCTCATCCAGCAGCACCCGTTCGAACGGCTGAGTAATGAGATTGAACCGACGCACGGTGGAGCGGAAACCTTTTCTAACCGAGCCGAGCTTCACATCGACGCCAACAATCTTCCCACACTTAAAAACGTAGCGAGCTAACGCAGACTCGGGCTCATGTAGCTCACAAAAATACCAGCGTAACGATCCAGTGTGCACACAGAAACACTTTGAACAGGCATGCACACACGCCTACTCCATCACAAACCAATTAGTTCCTTATATAACCTAAACACAAACCTACAGCTCACACGGATTTTAAGCACACAGTCTTCCAGCAAACATCTTTAATTAGCAAAAACAACTTCTCGCATCCCACACAGACACGAGGAAAACACACGATCTCTTACATTCATTTTTAGATTCCTCTCCACACATCGAAACACAAACATACTTTTAAGCTTCTGAGTGAAAACAGAGATGTTAAAATTGGCCAGTGAAGAGCCAAAAAACCAGATAACAGCTCTCAGAGAATTCATCTCCTCAGTATCTTCAGTGTTCGTTAGAGCGGCGTGTCTGCTGTCATCTAAGAGCTTCTGAGTCGTGTGTGTGAAACCTGCACAGACACGCAGCAGGTGAACTAAGGACTCCCTCTCTTACTTTAAACCTTGGATGTCTTGTTTACTGTACAGTCCTTTGTGTTTCAAAGGAAAGTGGAGCAGATCATCAAATACAAACACGCCAGGCTGCTGCTCGTCGATGCTGTGATGAAGGAAGGATTACATTAAAACAATCTTATATATCTCTCCATAGAGGATGTATTTTTATATGCAACATTTTAAATATTAAAGGGATAGTTCAGGATAAATGTGATAACTAGTTTCCACAAGTGGCGCTTAGTGGCGTTAGGAGACCACCCTGTGTTGACTACGTCATTGCGAGGGATCATATTTCACTCACGGAGTCTGACAGGTCCTAGCACGAACCGATCATGGCCATACTATGACAACACGGGAAATTTAAGGCGGCTACATCCTCAGATGGTGTAGTGGTGCTAAAACAAAGTAGCTTGCTAGCAGAGGTGAAAGCACTGTGAATTATTTCAATACAGGGTACATTAATGTACATAGACGTATAGCCTAGCTTAGCTCTAGCCTAGCTCTCATATCTGGACAAGCATGGCACGCAGGTCACCATGTGGTGGACTCTGAAGCTTCAGTGTTTATCCAGCTCTGCATCGGTCTGTAAACCTTTCTGCGTTCTAACCTCTCTCCATTTTTCAAAAGCATCTCCAATATTGATCCTAGTTTGAGCACGTTTCTGCTCGTGGAGCTTATTAGAAACATGCAGAGGCTTTTTAGGTCGGGTACAATCACTTCTATCTGAACCAGTTCTCTTGCCCGCTTCCATCGCTGCAACACCTGTTGGTTTGACCTGATAACTGCTCTCATATCTGGCAAACCGAGGGGCGTCCAAAACGGCCGTGTGGGGGGGGCTTAAAACCGCCTACCTTCTCTGGTCCAAACAAATCCAGACCATTCAGGACCAGAATCTAAAGTTAGAAGGAGGACATACTGGCTGCTGCATTGTTGTCAGAGAAGCCAGCACTTCAACATAGCATGTTTCCTTAATGTCTGATCATAGAGTAAGGTCTCTTTATCATTTCACTCTCTACACAGCTCACTGATTGGACCTTAAAGTTCAAACCTAACTAGGTTCAACATCTGGTTCGGTGAGGACACAGAGCCGCTGGTGTAGAAACTGTTCAGACAGTCACTAGTGTTGGATAAACTTCTGATTACCTTTATAGCAAAAAAAAACCTGATTAGAAATGTTTAAGATGCTAAAAATGTTTTAAAAAAGGGAAAATGGAATCTCAAGAGAGTTCAGCAGAGATGGAAAAAGTATTGAAAAAGACATGGCATGACAGCTTGACAATGCAGCACACTCCTCTGCTTCTTCTGCTGTACTCGGGGCCTTTTCATCACGCTGCCACTCGGCTCCACTTCACCAGAAAAAAAACGTATAAAAAAGTATAAAAAATGTAAGTTTCAGGGTGTCAGTACCGAAAAAATCTCACATTTAATGGAAAGCGGGCTCTCCGTCAGCACAGCGATCGATAAATAAAACAAAGAGTCCGACTGGATTAATCCATCCAAGAAAGAAACAGAGCAGCGATGAGGGATTGTTATAATCATCATTTTAAATACATGTTTTGTATTACACACGTTAGTAATGTGTGACAGGGTGGTGTTGGGTTATTACCTGGCTCTGGCTCCAGTGATATTTTTCCATTTCTTTGCACAGTATTTCAGTATAGCTCTGTATGTTCAGGGTTATTATGTATCATTGTTATTCATGTTGTTACCTGTTTGTATGTTTAATTATTTAAAGGCTCTACAGGGTCACGTCTGGTCCAGTTCACATCCTCTCTCTACGCGTCGTCACCTCTCCTGTACTGTGTTCATGCATTTCACAATAGAGAGTTAAAAAAAGGTAACAGCAATGAAATGTCGTAAAGCGTCAGAGCTGTTGGTGCATGACTAATGAAATGATCCTAGATTGATTTGATGTCCTTGAACTTTCTAATATATCAGACCTTTTATTATCAGAAGTTCCAATAACATTTTCAATGAATCATTCCTTCACATAAAGGCGGTAAACAGAATCGACACTTAAATACTTTTAGGTCTTGTTGGTCTGTCCTCATCACTGCCTGTTTTTAAATCTAACTTTAAAATCACAGACTGTAAATATTACTGGACGGAGCCTGAGTGCCTCCTGCAGGGAGCTTTGTTGTGAATAACTCTTATCCTTCATCCAATCAAAACTGATGAGTCATCAAAACATTCACCCCCCGTACAGTGTGTGCTGATCGAGACATGAGCTAATCAGACCTATTTGGTTTTTTGAACCAGGCTGTAAACATGTTAATGTCTGCTGTAAAAACAGGCTTTTTAGAATGGGTGTGTATGTGACTTCCTGTGCTTCTGCAGCCAGCCTCTAGTGGACACTCGAGGAACTGCAGGATTTTACACTTTCGCATTGGCTTCATTTCTAAACAGCCATTAATAATTACAGTCTTTGGCTACAACCTGCCTGCTTGCAGTTGTTTCAGTCAGGCACCTTCTTGTGCAAAACTTTTTTTCTTCATAAAACCCCAAACTGATGAGTTAAAAAAAAATCTACCCCCTGTACAGCGTGTGCAGATAACGACATGAGCTATTCAGTCAAAGTTTGTTTGTTTGTACCAGTCTGTAAACATGTTTATTTCGGACATTTTAATATGATCGTCTATGTGATTTCTCGGGCTTTTGCTGCAAGCCTCTAGTGGGCATTCGAGGAACTGCAGTTGCTGCTTGCCGAGTGCAAAGCGATAGAGCATTCTCATAATGATGGAAGTTACGTTAATGTCTCTTATAGACAAAGAGCAGAGGAGGTGACACCGTTTAAACTGCACAAATACATCGGCAACATTTTGGTACTGAGAACATTTCTCAACTTGCGGTGCTTAGAGTTCTATTTTTGTTGCCATGGTATTGAAACAGATTTCTATATCGTGTGACTTTAACTCTAAAAGTTTAAAATGATGGTCTGGTGACATCCCTAACTGGAGGACTCTTTTCTTCTTGTACTGAAGTGAATTAAAGCTTGTCAGAGTTTTGTTAACTAGCAGGATGACAGGTCACCTTTAAGTCTGAAAAAAAAACACGACAGACTTGTCGCCACTCTACGCCATAATTGACCTTCTCTGCTGCTTCATGCACATGAATAAACAGTCCAACGCCACCATCGGGCAAAGAATTCATTTTGTTCTGCTTGGCTTTCCAAACACAAAGAGCTGCTGGCTGTCAGAAATCAACATCTGTCGGCTTTTTTTTCTCCTCACAAACCCTTTCGGTCGGGGTTCACGTCATGCAGCTGGCTCAGTCACACTCACAGTCTGGACAAACTGCACCAAAAAATGATTCACAAGTTGGATTTCCAGCTGCTGTTTAAGGCTCTTTCCATCTGGTTTGGAAGTTTTAGCTGTGATCATTATTTGTAAATTGGCATTGATAACAAGCGACTGTTCTCCAAGTGGCACCGTGTTCATTTCATTCAGCGAATCAGAGAATAAAGTGTTCTGGCTGGAAGGCCTTTAATGTAAATGAGAGTTGTGTTGGCTCAACTTTAAATAACATGCAACAACCATTTATTTAGTGAAAGTGAGCATCTGCACAACAAATGAACATCTGCAGATGGAAATCCACAAACAGCAGAAAAAACATGCACAAAGCAATGACTGGAGTTGCATGAAAACATAATTTGTTTCCTATCAAAAGTTTAGTAGCTTGGTTCCTTTAAAAGTCGCGTCTGTGACCAGGGATGGGAACTGTTCATTTTTACTGATATTAACACGCTTAGCGATACTCCTTAACGATCAGACTCTTTATCGATACACCTATCGATACTTCCCTCCTGGAGTTTCTCCTCCAAACATAAGACTGTAAATATTAATGGACAAAGCCTGAGTGACGTCACCCATCTGTTCCTGCAGGGGGCGCTGGAGTCCCATCGATGGCGGTCTCCATGCTGGAAATGCTGTCTCAGCCTAACTTTCAGTCAACCTAACGACAGACTGAGAGCTGGAGCTGAGGCGGGTTTTAAGCCTCCTGACAAACCGTTACACCGCGCCCACCTGTCAATCAGGTCAGCTACACGCCTTATTGTGAATAACTCTTATCCTTCATCAAATCAAAACTGATGAGTCATCAAAACATTAACCCCCCGTACAGTGTGTGCTGATCGAGATATGAGCTAATCACACCTATTAGTTTTTTTGAACCAGGCTGTAAACATGTTAATGTCTGCTGTAAAAACAGGCTTTTTAGAATGGGTGTGTATGTGACTTCCTGTGCTTCTGCAGCCAGCCTCTAGTGGACACTCGAGGAACTGCAGGATTTTACAATTCAGCCTCCAAACAACTATATTTATTCATGCTCGTACCAAAACATACATTTTATTTTTCTTGATGCTACATTTGAACACATCATGAATCCATCCTTGCCAACCTTGACCTTTAAGGTGCTTCAAACTGCACACCTCAGCTGATTCTGTTCCAGGACTCTCCTCTCTCGTCTCTCTCTGCCCGTCAGTAATCAGTAATCATGTCAAATGCACTCCAGATGACACCTAAATCAAAACACCCAGAAACAGTATGAGGAAGACACAGAAAGAGTGAAAGAGAAGAGGTATGTCTGACTCCTCTCTGATCCCCTGGATCAGCCACAAATTAAAATTTATGCCAGAACTGAAGGAACAAAAAAGAGACAGACGGTCTATGAAAGAGAGAGACGTGAGAGAGGAGACAGTGAGACAGAGAGGAGACAGTGAGACAGAGAGGAGAAGGTGAGACAGAGAGGAGACGGTGAGACAGAGAGGAGACGGTGAGACAGAGAGGAGACAGTGAGACAGAGAGGAGAAGGTGAGACAGAGAGGAGACGGTGAGACAGAGAGGAGACGGTGAGACAGAGAGGAGAAGGTGAGACAGAGAGGAGACAGTGAGACAGAGAGGAGACGGTGAGACAGAGAGGAGACAGTGAGACAGAGAGGAGAAGGTGAGACAGAGAGGAGAAGGTGAGACAGAGAGGAGAAGGTGAGACAGAGAGGAGACGGTGAGACAGAGAGGAGACGGTGAGACAGAGAGGAGACGGTGAGACAGAGAGGAGAAGGTGAGACAGAGAGGAGACGGTGAGACAGAGAGGAGACAGTGAGACAGAGAGGAGACGGTGAGACAGAGAGGAGAAGGTGAGACAGAGAGGAGACGGTGAGACAGAGAGGAGACGGTGAGACAGAGAGGAGACGGTGAGACAGAGAGGAGACAGTGAGACAGAGAGGAGAAGGTGAGACAGAGAGGAGACGGTGAGACAGAGAGGAGACAGTGAGACAGAGAGGAGACGGTGAGACAGAGAGGAGACAGTGAGACAGAGAGGAGAAGGTGAGACAGAGAGGAGACGGTGAGACAGAGAGGAGACAGTGAGACAGAGAGGAGAAGGTGAGACAGAGAGGAGACGGTGAGACAGAGAGGAGACGGTGAGACAGAGAGGAGAAGGTGAGACAGAGAGGAGACAGTGAGACAGAGAGGAGAAGGTGAGACAGAGAGGAGACGGTGAGACAGAGAGGAGACGGTGAGACAGAGAGGAGACAGTGAGACAGAGAGGAGACGGTGAGACAGAGAGGAGACGGTGAGACAGAGAGGAGACGGTGAGACAGAGAGGAGAAGGTGAGACAGAGAGGAGACAGTGAGACAGAGAGGAGAAGGTGAGACAGAGAGGAGAAGGTGAGACAGAGAGGAGAAGGTGAGACAGAGAGGAGACGGTGAGACAGAGAGGAGACGGTGAGACAGAGAGGAGAAGGTGAGACAGAGAGGAGAAGGTGAGACAGAGAGGAGAAGGTGAGACAGAGAGGAGACAGTGAGACAGAGAGGAGACGGTGAGACAGAGAGGAGAGGGTGAGACAGAGAGGAGACGGTGAGACAGAGAGGAGAAGGTGAGACAGAGAGGAGACGGTGAGACAGAGAGGAGACAGTGAGACAGAGAGGAGAAGGTGAGACAGAGAGGAGACGGTGAGACAGAGAGGAGAAGGTGAGACAGAGAGGAGACGGTGAGACAGAGAGGAGAAGGTGAGACAGAGAGGAGACGGTGAGACAGAGAGGAGAAGGTGAGACAGAGAGGAGACGGTGAGACAGAGAGGAGACAGTGAGACAGAGAGGAGACAGTGAGACAGAGAGGAGACGGTGAGACAGAGAGGAGACGGTGAGACAGAGAGGAGACAGTGAGACAGAGAGGAGACGGTGAGACAGAGAGGAGACAGTGAGACAGAGAGGAGACGGTGAGACAGAGAGGAGACGGTGAGACAGAGAGGAGAAGGTGAGACAGAGAGGAGACGGTGAGACAGAGAGGAGGACGTCCCAGGAGGACTTTAGAGCTGCTTCATCTCAAACTCTGGTCAAACTCTCTGTGCTGCACGATTCATGTCAGATCATCTTCCTTCTTCCATTAGCATCCCCTTATCATTCTCCTCTTTCACCATTCTGGACTCACCTCCTTTCAATTAAATATAAATCCTGCGTATAAAGATATCACTTCTGACTTTAAGGCCACACAGACATTCTGAGCCTAAAGTTTCTTCTCTTGCCTTTTAAAAGCCTAAATGTAAAACAGATGTGGAATCACTCTGATAAAATCCACTCTCCGTTTCCTCCCACTTTTTCCTCCTCTGCTCAACCCTTGTTCTTCCTCTAATCCATCTCTCTTTACATCTTTTTCTTGTTCTTTAGATTCCTCTTCTCTCCAAGTTTCCATCTCATCCCTCCTTCCTTCTTTCTTTCTTTAACCCTCCTCTCCTCGTTTCCTTTTGTTCCCTTTGTCTGTCTTTACTTCTCTCTCTCTGGCCGGGGGATTGATAGTCAAGTGTGGACGTGATATTTTGGCCGATCGCTTTCTAACGTTCTGGTCCGTTTGGATTCCAGTGCAGCTCCAATCCTGCACGCTAAACATCGACTCATAAATCAAACCTCAGCGAGCAGCTTGGAGCTCTCTGCCTGCGTGAAACCACATCGGCACTTCCTCTTTCTCTCTCTCTCTAACGCGAAAAGGACCTTTGGAAAACAGCCACTAAGCCTCGACCTCAAACCACAAACCTTACCCAAACTTAAAGACAACCTCAAACGTTTTTAAATCCTAAAACCCACTCCTTAAAGCTCATAAGAGGAGTTTTTAACTGGTTAAGATGCACACTCAAATAAATATTAGTGCCTATATAAGCAAACAAAACCATCAGCATAAAGACCGATCGTGTCTTAATAGTTATTTTCATGTCTGCAACAACCACAGCGAGGAGTCAGCCTGACTGATAGCAGAAACAGCCTTTTATTTACTTTTAGAGACAAGTGAGGGAAGTGTTTGGCAGGTTGAGATTTATTGGATAGGACAAAATCAGCGAAGATAAAAGGTACTGCTTTGTCCACAGGGGGCGCCAGAATCAACACAAACCAAACGATTCTCACAGTAGCTTTAAAGTGATCAGAAAATAATCATATATTTAATAAACCAAAACATATTTCCATCCATTATCTACCACTTTTCCCGTTCGGATCGCGGGGGGCTGGAGCCAATCCCAGCTGTCATTGAGCAAGAGGCTGGGTAACACCCCAATCACAGGGCTGACATATAGAGACAGACAACCAGCCCGGTCACATTCACACCTACAGGAAATTTAGAGTCACCAATTAACCTAACGAGCATGTCTTTGGACTGTGTGGGGAGCCGGAGAGAACCCACGCATGCACAGGGAGAACATGCAAACTCAAAAATCAAATAAGTGTTACCTCCTAAAACGCAGTGCACATTTAAGGAAGGTCTCAGGCACACAAATTTAGGCCCTAGGCCTTCATTGACAATCATTACAAGTTGCACGTGTGCATTTGCTCCTCTTCGATAACATAAGAGCTAGTTGGGGCGCTAAGAATCAAAAAGGATGCAGCAGATGGAGTAGTCCCATGGAGTGAAACGTGAAGAGCGAGTCATGCAGCATCACTGGATCAGAGCTGCAGCCCAGACTAGCATGAGTCAGCAGGTTTTTAAGTTTGTCTCCTCAGAGATTAGGAAATAAATGCCGGTAAGTAGTAGTGCATGTGGGGTTTTTAAAGGGTATAAAATTACCTCTTTTGTGATGCTAATTCTGGTAGCTAGTTAAAGGAATTTTCCATTATGTGTTAGCATCAAGCTAATGAACAGAGATATGCATTCAGTCCATCCGCGAGAAGTCTGAAAGTCTCTGTTAATTAGTCGTCTTTACCTGAATGCTCTTCTAAATCTTTACAAATATCAAACTGTAAAAACTGCATGTTGTGGTTTGTCTGCTTGGTACATTTTTGGACGGGCACGGAGACTTCATGGAGTCGTGTAGTCACTGTCAGATCGCCAGACTACCAGCTGCTTCCAGTTTTATTAAGCTGTCTGGCTGCTGGAAACAGCTGGTTTGTCCGGCGAGATGAAACTCCAGGAAATCACAGTGACTGGCCAGGGAACTGGAAAGAAGGGAAGACAGCCAACATTCCCCTTAAAAGCAAACACCTGAACACACCTCAAAACATGAGAACGATTTAAGAACAAGGAAACTAAATATTATACTGCCACATGCACGAACATGAGATGCACAAAGAAACGTGCATCTAAAAAGAAACAGAAATCCCATTAGCCTCTGTGTGTACAGGGCAGGTGAAGTAATATGACTGGGTGGTCAAGCAGAAGATATGCAATAACTCCAGGTCTGCACATTCACAGCCGTCAACACAACCTATAAGAAGCCAGTCGAGTGTGTGTGTGCGTGTAGGGAGGCATGATAAGTGAGGGTAGTGTAGAGGGATATCCAGAAAACTCCACACTCACTGTAAACAACCGCTGTACAAAAAAAGGTGGGAGAGTAAAAACACCCTGTGAGGTGATTTAGAAACAGGCTGTACGTCACCCACAGGGACACGCAGAGGCCTTGGCTGTCAGGAGGCACACAGGAGGACAAAATAGTACCTTTAACTGCCTCCTCCTCCTCCCTCTCCTCCTCCTCCACCCTTTACTGCATCCATCTCTCCGTCTACCTATTCAAGCATCCATCCATCTGTCCATCCATCCGAGTCCTCATCCATCTCTCGTCTGTGCGCTGCAGTGTGATTGAAACACATGCGGCTGAACATCGCTTTGATTTCATGGCGCGGAGAGAAAAAGAATGAAAGAGGGCCAAATGTGTAGAGCAATTTATAAAAAGAATGACTCGTCTGTGGCTGACACGTACGTCAAACTGAGACGTTATTACGATTTAGCCTCTGCAGCACAATGATGGATTTGTGCATCACACTTTTTTGTTTAATAATTCAATGTTTTGCTTTCATGGTGGCACTCCATTTCTCCTCTCAATGTGTACATGAAGACACCTGCACAGGATAGGCAAGAAAAACAGACCACTTTTCCTGTCCAGGGTCGTGGGGGGTCTGGAGCTGAGCCGAGTTTTTATTGGGTGAGAGGAGGGTACACCCTGGACTGATCACCAGCCAATCACAGGGCTGACATGACGAGACAGACAACCAGCCACACTCACATTCACACCTACGGGTTAGTTAGAGTCACCAGTTAACCTAACGAGCATGTCTTTGGACTGTGGGAGGAAGCCGGAGTACCCGGAGAGAACCCACGCATGCACGGGGAGAACATGCAAACTCCTCACAGAGAGGCTCCTGTCAGACGGGGATTCAAACCAGGAACCTCCTCGCTGTGAGGGGACAGAGCTAACCACTGCACCACCGTGCAGCCCGCAGTTATTATTATTTATTTTTTTCCACCACAAGTAAATTGGCACCAATCTATCAAAGAGCAGCAGATAGCTTTAGCTTTAGCTTCATCTGACTGCATCAAAATGTTCTGAAAGCGTGAACATCATGCTCATGTTTTCATCCAGTAGTAATAATGTATGAATGCTGAGTGAGAAAGCATTGCTTGTTTACAAAAAATATGATTTATTGTGATAAATTCAAACTTCTGCAACGTGTTTATTACAAATGCTCATATTCCGATAACGATGAAATAGCGATTAATGGAGCAGCCCTAGTTGATATAGACATTAAGCCCCTGAAGTAGCCCCCTCGGGGGTCATTGAATTAACAAATACAAAACTGCCTTCAGGCCAAATGTGCAAAATAAAGTCCTCCAGGGTCTTCTTAAAGCAGAAAACGCAATAAGGGGATCTCCAGGGACAGAAATAAAACTTTTTATTCATTTTTTTTTAATGTGGGTCTTTTCATCTTAGTTTCATCCATTAGCGTCCTCTTCCTCTTGACCTCACACATCGTATCAAACAGTACAGAGACGGGCTAACTGGCTAGTCCTGGAAAGCCGCGCACACATCTCGTGAGAGGACCACGCCCCGCTGCCAAAGATATATCGTACTACAAGCAGGCGATCGGGGCGCTCCGGGGACGTGAGAGAGACGTCATTCTGCATGTAGGAAGTCGTACAATTACATCGACTTTGAAACGACTGTTTTAAGGTGGAAAAGTTTCACATTAAGCGTTTTCAGACCGCAGGAACTTCCTCATAGTTCTAAGAATCGTTGGAACCCTCCTCCTTTTTTATTCATTCTGCACCGCATGAACTAAGAACTATTTTAGTTCCTAGAACCTCGTTAAGAGGAACCGTTTTAGGTCCTGCTTCAGAGTAGGTACCATACAGTAGCAGTGTGAATGTAGACAGAAGAAAAGTTCCCATGGTGTGTAGTTCTCAGGGAACTCCCTAGGGAAAGTCCCCAGAACTGTTTCATGTCTCATTGCGCACACCGGCCTGCACGTTCAAACGCTGACTGGGAAGTTGGCAACCTCTCCAAAGTATTTTTGTTTCTTATTTTCAATGACACAAACTCATTCTAATGATATCTATAACTTCAAACAAAGTGTTGTGATTTAAGCTGATGTTAATCACACACACACTGCACCCTGTGTTTGCCACCACAGGGTGCAGGTCGATACCCTCGAGTGTCAAAAGGCTCTCTTCCAGTTCACAGAAATGGATTCGTAACTTATCTTCTATTTTCCTTATCGACTCGTCTTCCTCACAGCTCCAGCTCTGACCTTCTGCGCTGCTTCTCCTCACATAAAAACCAATAATATAGAGTTTTTAATTTGTGGACATTCAACACATTCCAGTGAGAAAACAAGATGGATGCATGCTGGGGCTGAGCTTTTATGAAAAAGTGCAGATATTCATCATGTTGACGTTGCCCACTCGTCTAATTCTAGATTAGCTATTGATTAAATTAGTGCGTCGCCGTCGCAGCAGTGCGTGCAGACCCGGCTCTTACTGGACGAGAGGGAGCAGATATGAAAATGATTGCTTCTGCGGCCGCTCCGCTACAAGTTATTGACTATGTTGGAAATGTGTCCGCTGTGACTGTGAGTTAGAGAACTAATAAAGTCTTAATAAAGCCGTGTCCACCCCTGTGCGTTCACACTAAGTCAACAGCACAGCAGCCGAGCTCAATAATTAGTGCAACTTCATCCAGAGAAGAATTAACGGATGAAGCTTCCCGCTGAAGTGTTTGATTAAAAAACAAACCTGCACACTTTTGTCCCTTGTTGGTTCACGATTGGAGACCTGTTTGTTAAACGAGGCGTCAACAACGAATCAGGAATCAGACTCAGACAGGAAACAGCTGCTGTGACGAGCAGAGACGAGTCCACCGACTGATTTGTGGCTGCCATCTTTTTTTTGTCTTTACATACTTTATAATCCCCGAGGGGGAAATTCTGGTTTTAAACTCTGTTATTGAGAAACATGCTTCTCACACACATGGGCCTGAATACACACGCATGCACAAACAGGACCTGTGAACATGCATTAGTGGAGAGACGTCAGAGTGAGGCTGCTACACGGGGAGTGCGCCAGAGCTGTTGGGAGTTCAGGCACCTCGGCATACACAGGAAGTGACCTGGCACCTTTCAACCACCCAGACCAGCATCCTTATTTTGGTGCGCACTGGGACTAGAACCTGCACCCCTCTGGTTCCCAACCAATCATTGCAGTGGCGTCTCCCTTCAATATCTACGTGTTTGAATGGGAGCTGTCCTGAGAAGTGAAAAATTTAACTCTGACACCTAGTGTTTAAAATGGGTACTGCAGTCCAAATTCAAAACATTGCAGAGAGCTGTCTCCCCCCCCCCTCCTCTCTAGAGTGGATGCTCACGCAGGTCACCATGTGGTGGACACTGAAGCTTCAGTGTTTATCCAGCTCTGCATCGGTCTGTAAACCTTTCTGTGTTCTAACCTCTCTCCATTTTTCAAAAGCATCTCCAATATTGATCCTAGTTTGAGCACGTTTCTGCTCGTGGAGCTTATTAGAAACATGCAGAGGCTTTTTAGGTCGGGTACAATCACTTCTATCTGAACCAGTTCTCTTGCCCGCTTCCATCGCTGCAACACCTGTTGGTTTGACCTGATAACTGCTCTCATATCTGGCAAACCGAGGGGCGTCCAAAACGGCCGTGTGGGGGTGCCTTAAAACCGCCTACCTTCTCTGGTCCAAACAAATCCAGACCATTCAGGACCAGAATCTAAAGTTAGAAGGAGGACATACTAGCTGCTGCATTGTTGTCAGAGAAGCCAGCACTTCAACATAGCATGTTTCCTTAATGTCTGATCATAGAGTAAGCTCACTTTATCATTTCAGTCTCTACACATCTCACTGATTGGACCTTTACTGCCCTGCACAGAGACCCAACGATGACCCTGTGTGATGCAAACAGCTTTTGGCACAGGTGACTCAGCAGAGTAAGAATCTCAGCTGTCAGACTGTATCTCTAACTTTATTTGGTTTTCACTTCCTTCCACTGAGCCTTTAAACCAACTCAACATGTTGTGCTGTTGTGCTGTCACTGTGTTGTTCCAGCAGCTCCACAGAGTGCGTTTTATTATTTCAAGAAGAGCAGCAGAAACAGCGGCGGTAAAATATTGTTATGGTCCCCAAAATGTAAACAAATGTAAACAATGAGTGTGCAGAGCCCGGAGCTGCAGACACGACAACACTCTGAATCATGTCTGGCAATTTGAGGATACATAATGATGTTTGTAAGTGAACGAGAAACCAGGAAATATCTTCTAATAATATGTCAGTGCTTCCGAGCACCACATTAGGATGAACGTCTGAGTCTGGCAATTTATGAACGTGCACTTAAAGGAAGGAATAAGAATTCAACTCAGCAGTCAGGCGGCTTTTCACATGTTTTAAAGTCAACTTCCATTCAGCACTGATGTCTGTAATGACGCCTGCTGCAGTGTTATGATGTGTACCCTCTCCCCTGTCATATATATTCACTGAGTGTGATGTGTTCGCTCCTGTTTGCAACACCACACGTTTTAAATTGATTCAATCTCCACTATTTTAATGATGGAAAAGTAAAAGTAGTAGTGTTGTATTCAAGACCACACTAACCGAGACCGGAGAGCGAGACCGAGTCAAGACCGAGACATTAGGGATCAGGACCGAGACAAGACCAAGAACATAAATATCTCTGAAAAATCATCATCTTGTCTGCAGTGGGCGTGTCACTCACTTAGGCCGTAACACCGGGAAGGTTGCAGCCGTAACTGGGGGATAAAAATGTAATGATGAATGAATTGAAGTTATTTGTTCTTTTAGAAAGAGAAGTTTTCCTTCTAATCACAGTCACCGGAGTCCGCCCAGTCTGAGACCGAGTAAAAATGTTTTGGATTCCGAGACAAGTCCTTCAAAAGGTGGTCTTGAGAACAAGACTGACTTCGCTAACACTAATATCAACGGTCCGTTTGAATTCACATGGCTGCAAATCCGGACGTCTCTCAAATTCTTTTGGCTGCATAAATGAATCACCTGCCCAGAGACTACAGATGGAAATGAGCTTGTTAGCTAAATCGGGTACAAAGCATCTTTTCTCTTCTGGGGCTGATGTTATTTTGTACACTGTCCCTGATTCAAATCAACTAAACTATTAGAGATGCAAAAGAGATGTTTCTGATTCTTACTAGCAGACAAAGAGCAGAGGGGGTTGCTTCTTTGTCTAAATTGCACAAATACATTGTCAACTTTTCAGAACTGAATCATTGCCTATTAAATGTGTGTTTAAATAAAAGAAGAGACCCAACAATGGATGCAGAGGACTTCAAAACTGTTTGATTTTCTGTAAATGTCGTATCAAAGTTTTCAATTCTGGTATCGTTTCAACCCTAGTCATGTGTGTGTGTTTGCGTGTGTGTTTCAGTGTGTGTGTGTGAGTGTGTGTGTCAGTGTGTGTGTGTAAGTGTGTGTGCGTGTGAGTGTGAGTGTGTGTGTGAGAGTGTGTGTGTGTGTGTGTGTGTGTGTGTGCGTGTGTGTGTCAGTGTGTGTGTCAGTGTGTGTGAGAGTGTGTGTGTGTGTGTGTGTGTGTGTGTGTGTGTGTGTGTGTGTGTGTGTGTGTGTGTGTGTGTGTGTGTGTGTGTGTGTGTGTGTGTGTGTGTGTGTGTGTGTGTGTGTGTGTGCCTGACTTACTTGAAGCCGGGTAAGACGGTGGCACATGTGCCCGACTTGATCCATATGCAGTAAGGGTCCCGTGAGGACAGACAGCTCCTGCACAAAGAGACACAGACGGACAGAGAGAAGGTCAGTGATGGAGCGAGTCGTGTGTGTGTGTGTGTGTGTGTGTGTGTGTGTGTGTGTGTGAAGAACAGCGAGCCCAGCGGCCGATTGCTGGCTGACGATACACTACACTGCAACCAACCAATGATTGCCGGCAGTGTCAACCAATGACGGCTAAGACAAAGGCTGTAATGTCGTCTGACAGGCGAAAACATCAAACAGATCTAAAACGATTTGTTCATTTTCATCTACTGCAGCTGCGTTTTCTTGATTTTGTTTTATGCTCACACGGTTCCACACCGACACCACATGGATTATCAGAGGTTTGCCTTTTTGCCCTTATTGGACAGGACAGCTGAAGAGAGACGGGACTATTGGGAGAAGAGAGAGTTGGGGATGACATGCAGCAAAGAGCCGAGGTCGGATTCAACCCTGGGCCACTGTGCTGAGGACTACTGCCTCCGTACATGGTGCGCGCTTCATAACCACTAGGCTATCAGCGCCCCTGTACTCTCTAAAGCTGAGAGTACTTTACTTGCTGTGTTCTTTTATTTTGAAATAAAGTAAGGCCCTTCTGGTAGAGTGAAGGTTAGGACAGGAAGTTAAGCCCAGAAACAGGAAGTGGTTAGGGATCCCAAAGTGACGTCAAACAGCTCAAAGGAACGGTAACAAAGGTCAATGTGTGGATATGACTTTGGACTCGTCAGCTGAGCTGTCTGAGAGTTTGTTAAAGTGAAATGAGACATTCAAAGATGCAGCAGTGTCCTTCTTTTACATCACTGAGACTACAGGGAGACACTGAGGACCACTATCTACGGAGAGCCTGAAGGGACAAAATAGCACGAGATTAATCGTGATTAACTAGTTAATACTGAGAGCCTTAGTTAAAACTTATTTTTCAAACACTAAAACGTCTCTCCACTCGGCCGTCACACAGGAGGAAGAAATGAGCCTCATGCGTCGCCTGGTATGAACCCACTCAGCAAAGACTAAAGTTAAACAAACATCCGGAGATAGAAAGGCACATTCAGTCGACGATGAAATTGATGCAGACTCATTATGTGCAGGTAAAAGTTTCAGAAATGATCATCCGCAAAACTTAAGAGCCGACACTGGAAGCTGAAGCTGCAGAATAAATCTAAACATCTTCCCTGTGCGTCTCCATACGACTCCTGTTTTATTGTTTTGATGTAAATCCACCGATGAGTTCACGCCGTCAGCTGATACACGACTGTTCTTTTTACGACTGCATGATGAGGCATGGTCGTCGTTTTACAATCTCATCTGCAATGCTTTAATGAAAGTCATAAAATATGTAATAATCCTCGTTTGCTTCACTCAGCGGCGCATACTGACTCGTAAATATCCGAATGTTACTGCGTGCTCCCGAGCAGAGATGGATGCAGACGATGTGACAAAAGGAGGATCGTTATCAGACGAGTTTTTGATCAGACGGCTGCAGACGGGATGGTTTTTTTTACTGAATAGAAAGTAATTAAAAGAGAGTTTGTTTTGTTTGTCTTTGATTTAAAGTCCTCGTCCATAATTGTTTTCACCTTATAAATTAATCGGCTTAACTGGTATTCATAATGTTGACATTTAAATTATGCAGATTCTGTTTCTCATCTGATCGTAATGAGAACAAAACGCCCGACTCTTTTAAATGTTATTTAAAGAAAACAAACCCCGAACAACATCTGAATTAATGTTGGAGGAAACATTAATCATTTGAGCTATGATTCTTTCTTTGTAAACACTCGGATTAAAAAGGAAATTAAACTAGAGATGCAGGACTTTTTTGTGCGAGCGTGCCGTGTGCAGGTGTGTGGCGTTCGCCCAGCAGCAGCATCATAACGAGCATAAAGTACGCAGGGAGAAAAACTGACAACAAACAACCGTTACGTTTACCTGCTGCCAATCTGCAGTCACTCCCACACGTTTCTTCAGCCTGTTTTTAACCTTCAGAGGTAAAAGTCGACCTCATGAATGTTTGCGGGATGGTACTGCTGAGATCATCGTGCGTCATGTCGATCCAAACAAAAAGGTTTTAATGAGTTTTAATGAGGACTCCTGTGACTCGTTTTAAAAATGTAGAATATTTAAACTATCTGAGTGTGTGGGCGTTTCACCGCCTTCACCCTCAGACTGTAAACATCACGGAGAAATCTCTGTGAGAGCATCAGTGTGACACCGCGGAGAGAAAGAACAGACAAAACTCAATCCCTGTCCTCTGACGGGGGGCGAGTCTCAACTTTGGCCCAGGAGAAGACCACCTATACCCCTTTTCCACCAAAGTGAACCAGGGCCTGGTTCTTCAACTTGCGAACTGTCTAAGAACCATTTTGCTTTTCCACAGGCAAAAGAGCCACGTCATTACCTCACTAAATACCTGCACTTGTTCCCCCTCTTTAAGCACCACAAACACAACAACGGAGGACTGCAGCGTCTCGTTTCAAGTATTGCTCCTGGCTTTGCAGACCGACATCGACATTAAAACACGACGGGTCAGAACAACGTGAGCTCACGAGATGTTTTTAAACATGGTGGTCACAACAAAGTTTACAGTGTTTTTTTTTGTTGCTATTCACAATAACTCTGCCCCCAACGTTTGGTTCTTTCTTTTAGAACAGCACAGAGTTGATGCTACCCTGGAACCTGTTTTTCTGGCAGAGAGTCACGTCTTTGGTGGTCGAATCACAAAGAACTGGTTCCAGATTAGGCATTGGCTCCTAACCAGCCATAGAACCGACCTGGGAGAGAAGGGAGGGTAGAAGTCTCCCCTGCACTTTCTGCACTCTGACACAGGGAAGTTGAACATTTTTAGCTGCATGGCTGAAGGCGAAAATCTCCCAGAGTTCTAAAGTTTGAGGATGCAGTAGTGTTGCATCAGCTGCTCCCATCATGTTACGTCTTGTTTTCCTGATGCTTCACATGTATTGCTCTCAGCAGAGATAGTTAGAATGGGAGATGGCTCACTCCTCAACTCAGTTTAGCAAAACAATGTTACGTCAGCATGCAGTTTTAAAAACATGTGCGATGTAAAATGTCCAGTTTGGATGGATACCAGGTGTGTTTCAAACAGCAGCAGAAACGTGTGGCGTGTCCGTGAAGCACTCGTCATAGACGAGCCGAAACTCTCCCACATCCTGTCGAGCTCTGAGGATTTCATGAGCACACGCCCTCTTCTTCTTTGCTGCTCGTCTCCCCCTCCTCAGCAGAAGAAAGGTCAGAGCTTTCTACTGAAGATTGGACACATACATTGTGCTGTGGCAGAAGCTACTTTCCCGCCTATCGTTTCTGTCACCTAGCAACCTGCGCCGTTGTCAGTGCGTGCGCGTGCTCCCTCCCCGAGCTTAGCGCACACCGCATCCTATCTGTAAGCCCCTTTAGTTCAGTCCCTTATACTTCTGTGGAGAATAAATCTGACAGAGGACACCTTAAAAATTGTGACCTTTAGCAACAACAGCTCGCTGTGCAAAGTAATGTGAAATAAACGTATCTATCTTTATCGTACTAAAATGTCCTCTTCCATTTCTTCACCAAAAACAACTTTCTGTCCAGAAAAAGCCTGAATTATTTCCCCCCCTCTGCTCCCCGACATCATCTCACACTGACAGACAAGCTCCAGGTCCCTAAATGACTCTCGCCTCTGTGTGCGGCTGCCAATATGTGACACTGCATAATGCAGCTTGAATAAATTATTCATTCACTTGCCATAAGGTACATATGCATCGCTCTCTGTCTCCCCACTCTGCCTCTCTTCCCTCTCCATCATTCGTCTGCAGTTACATGACATGAATGAACCTCCTCACTGCAGCACTGTGGGGAGACAGGCCCGCTGCGTCCGTCTGAGGTTCTTGCCCAAAGACACAAAGTGAAGTCATATTTTCTTTGTCTGCCCCTGTTCTCATATTTGCAGTTTTTACAGGACATGTGTCTGTATGTGTCCCTCATCACTCTTTAAAACTTCAGACTTCTCGTCCTCCCCTGTGCTCATATTCTGTCATGCGATGATGAACACGAAGGTGTGTGCGTGTTCGCCTGCAGCCACAGCGTGTGAGGAACATCCATTAGCTGCTGAGAGGAGAGGGGATTTATCAAACTTCTGAGGCCGAGACTCATAACTTCCAGCTGTCATTTGTCCAATATCCTGGGAACAACACAGCCCTGACTTACTGGAGATGGTTTCAGCTAATATGAAGCTGCTGCAGAACAACTGAACTCAGAGAAACTACCCGAGAAACATGAAATAAATGTCTGAACTTTAATTAAAGCAGATAAGTGAATAATCACTGTGGTTATGCAACATTCGCCGCACAGCTTTGAGGATTTATGATTGTTTTTCCAGAATATAAAAACAAACGCTCTTCAGTCGTTTGCATCCTGAATTTAGAAATTAAACAATTTCTCAACCGACCGAGGCGTGAAGTGTTAAAGGAGCAGTGCGGTTTGTAAGGACTCTGATCTTATACTGAAGGTTCTGATTGATATTTTCAGAACTATAAGCAACTTCAACCGCTGTGATGTCACAAAGTGGGACCAGATATGTGAGCAGACAGAAGCACAAGGGCCCGACCGATGTGGGATTTTTGGGGCTTAGATCTGTTTGCTCTGTAGAGATAGATATCGATATACACATTTATATCCCTCAGTTATCGAACACTTGTGGAAAAGATTTATAATGAAGACAAGATGGTCACTCAGCTGAAAGTAACTGAGCATGTACGTGCATCACCGCTCGACACTCTGCAGTGATGATGCTTGTTGTAATCCATACAGCGCCCTCTGCTGGTGACAGAGAACTGCTAGAGTAAAACAATGAAACTCAAATGAAATGATATTTGACTGGTGAAGAAATCTAGAAATGTCGGCGCATATCTTCGATAAAATGTGCCGATACCGATAGTCACTTGATACGCTAATATCGGCCGGTTAATTGGATGGCCTATTATTCAGTCGGGCTCAAAGAAGCACAGACAGGTTGCATCTTTACTAACAGGTCACTTTTAAGGGCGAGAAAACAAAAGGCCACAATATCATAAAAGAAACGTTTTTCGATGTTAATATCCTGTGCAGTTTACCACGTCTTGTTTTACCTTAAACATTCCCTTTTTACTGTAGTTCTGCTGTCCTGAGCATAAAGGATTATAACTGACGCTTAAGGAGCCCTAACACTCTGTGGACTCACTAAGAATAGAGTACGGTCGCAAATTGCTTGAAAAATTGTGCATCATTTGCTCCCTCTATCTGCTCAGTCTCGAAGTCTGAGTGCTCAGCTCCTGAGTGCAGAGCCAGGTGACGCCAGGTGACCACGGCGCCTTACTGGTGTTGTTTGTGATTTCAAATAGAACAGCTCTTATTTCTAAACAAACACTTCACTAATCTGGAGACTTTCCGTCGCTCTGATTGGTTGGCTTTGTAGTGATTTCATCCCTTGCTTTGATAAGTGGAACGAAACTGATGGAAGACACAAAATAAGAGAAACTGTAATAAACAATAATGATCCTACAGAAAGCACTGATGCCTTCAATCCTACAGAACGTTATTTGTGACAGAGAAAATCAGACACATTTCTCGTCTCAGAGAATCACGAAGATGAAAGCGTTCATATCAAAAAGGAAATTTGGACTGGAGCTGAAGATCCCCGGATCTACAGATTGTCGGGGTTTGGGGCCTCTTTTGGCCTTTTATTGTATTTCTTTTTAATAAAACTCCCATTTCATACAGATCGCAGCCAGCCGCTGTTGAAAACAGAACATTTTCTGAAACCTAATATTGGCAGCAGGGCCTGGAGTGAAAAAAAAAAGAGACCTGACGATGCAGGCTCTCAGTGAGGGAGGGGAGAGAGAGAGATGTGCCAAGAGAGCGAGAGAAAATGGAGGCAGCAAAACAGAGGATTGGGTAAATCTCATCTGGAGGGAGACAGATTCATTGGTGTGGTAAAGGAGGATATGGCGGCTGAAACCTGACCTCCTGGCCAGTGCTGAGGAGGCTTACGGGGCCCCTAATCCCAGGATGAGGTGTGCTGCAGGACCAGTTTCTAAAAAGGATCTGTGGGATGAAGCCGGCCTGAAAGCTTGAGACAGGCGTGATCCATTTTCTCTCCGTTCATTCTTGTTCCCCCTCCTCTGTCCTCCAGATTTAGAAAAAAAGAAGAAGCATGGAGACCACCATCGCTGGCTCCTGGCCAATCAGCTGGATCCAATTCATGACTAAACAATGTTGAGAGCTTCTCCAGGCCTCCGCAACGAGGGGTTAGCATGCTATGGGGGCATGTGTATTCCCTGGTGGAGCTGAGGAGAAATCCTTCGCCTGAGTCGAGAAAAAAAAGAGAGGGGGGAATATTTGGGGGGCTAACATTCCTCACAGTACCAAAAATAGATGTGGAAGCTGGGGAGTGGGTACGTTAACTCGGGCTAAAACATCGCCTAACAAAACAAAAGGCTGCAGACAAAGAGAGACGCTTGAAGGCTCTGCTGCGCTCAGCTCATAAACTTGTTGGAAATGCGATGTCAGCTTCTGACAGCAGCACTTTCAGACTTCCACTACATACCTTTTACAGTATTACCTGACAGTGATCTATGGCAGCGGCGTTTAAGAGAGCGATAAGTTGATGATCATAAAGAACGACATTATTTAAACACTCTGTTAAGAGTGGAAGCGTCAGAGAGGTCAGGAAGTGGTGAAAAAGTTCACAACGTCTCAGATATCAAACATTTTCAAAGTGATGTCTTTCATTTGAACTAAAAACCAAACGGTTATATTTTAAATCAGTGCCTTTCTATAAAGTCAAAGACATGAGAATGTTTCACCTGCTGTGAATCCTGTCAAATCGGCTTAAAAATTCACATCCAGACACATACTGACATGGTGACAAAAGTTCATGCTCACTTCAAACCGAATGGACTAAAAGCACAAATAAGGTCTATTATGAAAGCTCCCAATCTGTAGTTTCAGAATGTCTAAAAGTCTTCCTAAAAATCATTAAAATGTGCAAACTGCAGTTGATATAATGCAGGGCTTCGCCACAGTGGAAAAAACTAAAACATTTTATGAAATATTACCGAAATATGGTGACATCTCAGGATAGCAACGGCGATTTTGAAGCAATCTGAGAGCCTACAAATGTGTTTTGGATTTAATCTTCACTGGATTTAGATCGTGGGGACTCTTGGCGATGAAGCAGGACTGTTTTTGTTGGAGAATGATGCCCAGGAAAGTGCAGCAAAACTTCAACTGGTGAGTCATTATCATAGACTGTAAATATGAATGTTTAAAGCCTGAGTGACGTCACCCGTCTGTCCCTGCAGGGGGCGCTGGAGTCCCATCGATGGTGGTCTCCATGCTGGAAATGCTGTCTCAGCCTAACTTTCAGTCAACCTAACGACAGGCTGAGAGCTGGAGCTGAGGCGGGTTTTAAGCCTCCTGACAAACCGTTACACCGCGCCCACCTGTCAATCAGGTCAGCTACACGCCTTATTGTGAATAACTCTTATCCTTCATCAAATCAAAACTCATGAGTCATCAAAACATTCACCCCCCGTACAGTGTGTGCTGATCGAGACATGAGCTAATCAGACCAAGAACACACAAAGTGCACGGCAGAAAATCCGTATAAGGTCCGGCTGATCTCTAACGGGTTCTGAATAAAAAAACAGAAAATGTTCACGTTGGAAAAGATGGTAAACTCAGAGAAGATGGGACTATTTCTCTAAAAGACAGCACACTAAAAGGTACTTATGGAAGCTGTACATGTAGATCAGATCACGTAGATTAAAACAGGAAGCTGAGGCAGGGATCAGGTCAGAATCAGCTCACAGAAACAACCTCGCAGTCTTTCACCGCAGCACGTCTTACATGGCAGCCGCCATATCCCCGCTGCTAAGTTCAATCTTACTCTCACTTCGTGCCAACACCACAAATAAGTGCTTTTAGGGGAAAGTGGGCCCCGAGCAGCTCCACAGAGCAGGCGGATAATAGCATAGCATCTGTCATTTGGAACAGGCTTTTGTCCAAAAGCATCAGGACTGGACACGATCTCTCAAATTGGTAGTTGCAAAGGAAATTGATCCAGCTTTACTTGAGTTACCTGGCAGTGCGAGTGCCAGTTCTTCCCAGTCAGCGGCAGGAAACCCTGATTTCATGCAGAGTTTCTGGGCTGCAGCAGCTCTCACTGAGGTCTCAGTGTTCAGGCTGTCTTTATCAAAAGGTCCAAGAACTTGACCTTTTTTGTTTTTGTGGCTTTGGACCAACCGCCTGCCTAAAGATTTCATTTGAACCACCTCTTCTTCTTCCTGACATTTTACATTTGACATGCTGCATGCATTCTTAGTGCCAATTCTGTTAATTAATAGGACTCCATCTGATCCATGGTTCCAGGTTCTGTCTTATCTCTCACTCTAACTCGACTAGAACTTGTAAATGAATAAGCACGTATATGCCTAGCTAAGGACTGCAAGCTATGACTTATTTAATTGCACATACTGGCTCAGGACTGTTCAGTGTGAGGCTTCATTACACATGAGCTTGGTGCCTGCTGGTGGCCAGCATAGACTGTATAAAAAATGGACGCCGTGTCAGTGACATCCCCCCTTGGTTTCTGAAGCCAAACAGTTGTGGTCAAACCCTCATCTCTATCTACTTTTGTATGGATCTAGAAAAAGGCGGGCTTGACGCCTCCTGGCTACAAAGCACCCACATGTCAGTCAACTCAACCACGCCCCTAATTACGCTACTTTATGAATAACTCTTAGCCTTATCAAAATCAAAAGACACGAGTTATATGATGAATCACTCCCTGCACGGCTTTGACCAATAAAGAAATGATCTATTCTGAACAGATTTGTTTTTGTACCAGGCTGTAAAGATTTTTTTCAGCTGTAGAAACAGGCACTTTAACATGGATGTTAATGGGGATTCCTTGGCTTTTGCAGGAAGCCTGAAGTGGACAATAGAGGAACTGCACCCCCAGAACTGAAAACCTCCTCCTCTGAAGGTCCAAAGCTTGTGAACCAGATATCTAATGTCTTACGTTAACACTTCACCAGTGCTCTTCCCCTGTTTAGGCAGCTGTTGGGGCGGCAGTAGCTCAGTCTGTCGGGACTTAGGAACCAGAGGGTCACTGGTTCAAGTCCCGAAACGGCACAAGTCTGTAAATTGATCTGGTACGTGCTCAGGCACAATTTAACGTGCAGCCCCCGCACTCTGAAGTTTCTCCATAAGTGCGTGTGTGTGTGTATTTCAGCCAATGAGTGTGCAGCATGTCAAAGTAATTTCCCTCCTCGTGGGATAAATAAAGTACTTCTTCTTCTTAAATGACTCACGTTTGGCGGTGGCTCAGTCCCGTCCTGACAGGGCCAATCCTTTTTATTCTGACTAGACTATACTTAGAGAGGTTCACTTGTTGATCAAGTAATTGATTAATCATCTAATTGTTACATCAGAAGGGTAAACAACTTCCTACAGAGCTAAATATTGGATTTGCAGGTGACTCACTTCTTGCAGGAGCTGTAGTCAGAGCAGCGGCTCAGCGGCACACGAATGACACAGCTGGAGAACGCCACGAACAACGCATGATGGTCCCGATCCAACTCCAGGCCCAGCACCCTCCTGTCCTCGCCCTGCACGTTGCATCTATGAACACACACACACACACAACACCGGCAAGATCAGACACTTTCCATTTTGTTTCATTTTTTTAAATCAGCCCTGCAGACGAAAAGCACAATCTGAGAATTATACAGGAAGCCGGCTGTGATTCAAACGCCATGCAGATACACTTCACAAGCTGTGCAGGCTGAAAAACAAAAGAAGACACAGGAAGAAAAAAAACACATCCCCTCTAGCAGTACAGGGTGATGCAAAGAGTTACAATAGAACAAGACGTGGGTGGGCAGAACACGGAGGGGGGGGAGAGAAGCACGGAGACAAAGAAAAGATAAGACAAAGTAAAAGAGAGCCACAAAGGAAAGAGACAAAAGAAGCAGATTCACATAAAGAGGAGAAGTAAATTAGACGTTTAAAACAACATTGTCTGACTTGTTGGGGTTGTAGACGTCGATGTCCTCCAGGACTTGGGTGTTGAAGGATGCGTTCGCTCCCTCGGTGCTGGCCAGGATCTTCAGCACATGGCCGTTATCTGAGCCCAGGAAAACCACCGTGTAGTTCTTGTACGGCCCCGCAGACGTGTCCACCGCTATCTGAGTCAACTTGAATCTGTGTTAAAGAAAACAAACAAAAAGCTTCTTAATATAGGTGCATTTATGACGGTCTTGTTACCTCACTGAGTTTTCCCGGTAGACATCACTCCTTCGATAGAGAGAAAAAAATGGCGGACCTGCTCAAAAGTTTAGCTCTAGCCTGGAGTTGGAGTCCATGGGTGGAGATACCAGGGGAGGGGAGGGGAGGGGATTGACATCACAAGGAGAGCACATTTGAAACGGAGCATTTTTCTCTGTGTTGTAAGACTTATGCAGACCACAAACAAAGGACTGGATGGATTTATTTCACATCTTGTGGCTCGGTAGACACTCAGGTTACCCAAATAGATGTTCAAATACACTGTCAAAGTGTGTTTTTCATAATCACATTGAAGACTACACTCAAGGAATGTACGTACAGGGCCAGGCCCCTGATGCAGAAGTCTCAGGTATTAACCACTTTATCGTTAAACCCAAGAGCAAGGGACACGATAAAGAAAGAGATGAATACAAGGACGTTTTCATTCAGAACGGTTATTATCAAGATTCAATAGCTGAACCTGCAGGAATCCCAAAATGTTAAAATAGATCCCTGCTTAAAGTAACCCGTCAGTGGTTCAGGAGATCTGAACTGAAGCTGTCTCTTCTCTAAATCAGAAGTGACAGTGATGTAAATTAGAGGAAGCTGACAATGCTGAATGTGCTGGTTAGCATTGTTTTGTTTCTCATGGTAAACTACAGTGGGCGAATACTGAGCTCATTGTATAAAACAGAAGAGTGATCAATCACGGCTTCCACCAACCCACCGTTCGCATCCTCCATCGCCTACATCCTTTAATCCCTCCATCCCATTAATTCATCTTCCACTCGATCCCTCCACCTACACCCGTTTAATCCATCCATCCGTCCTGTTGTGGAGCCACTTCCCTCACTTAGAAATCTCCTTTAGACGCTCAGTTTGTCTTTTTTGTTTGTTTGTGTGAACTGTTTCTTCATGTGGAGCTGCTTCATATGCATCCTGTCCTGTCCCACACGGTGACACCCGGGAGCTGCCCAGTATCACCACAGTCTAAAGCTGGTTCCAGTGGAGCCGTGGAGGATTAAGATCCTCGTCTTGAAGGTCACCTTGAGTCTGCTGCTTGTTGACGGAAGGATAAGCTTTATTCATATATTTTATCTCCCTGCAGTTCCCCTCGCAGGCCCGGGGATTTGATCAAACAAACCCCCCACTAATAAACCCGGTAATATATTTGGCATCACATCCCGTCTTAGATTCTTCCATAAAAGGACATCAGCGGAGCATCCTGTGCCCTCACCTCAGCCTCACCCCCTCCCCACGGCGTCCCACAGCGGCTGGTGTGTTTACCCACGTGGACCTGACTGGCACGTACCGGCAATGACTTGGTAGTATTGCGTGATGTGTTCTGGTTAGATTTAATTTATCTCGCTCCTCTCCGGGGAGAGTCGAGGCAGATGTGATGTTTTTGGCGCCAGATGCGAAGCGGCGCATGTTTCCCCAGTGTGGAGCCGCAGCGGTGCCTGGCTGGCTGTCAGGCTGGCTCTGCTTCAGGAGTCATAGAGGAGCCTGTGTACCGTCTGTGTGAGTGTGTGTGTGTGTGTGTGTGTGTGTGTGTGTGTGTGCGTGTAAACCTGTGATGTGTATCTGCTGTGTGTTCATCCACGTCTGAGGTTTATGTGTTCTTGTCTGCAACACTTGTGACACTTATTAACGATTTACAATTCAGCGTGCTTCATGTGATATGAGTGGATCTTCAAATGTCACAACACACACACACACACACACACACACACACACACACACACACACACACACACACACACACACACACAGAGACACACACACTCGACTCTCTCTATACATGCTGCAAATGAGCGCCCCCCCCCCCGTGCAGCGCGTCTTCAATGTGGGCTGAAATCGAACGCCGCACAAATCCGATGGGCTTTAATGAGGGACAGGGCTGTGTGTTCCACCTGAGCTCACTCATCGATACCAATCACAGCTCCGAGTGTGGAAACACTGCAGGATCATGATGTTGAAAATAGAAATGAATTCCTGCGTCACTAAGGCCGGCTACACGTCAGACCATTTAAAAATCTTAACTGATTTTAAAAATGTGGAATTATAAACATGTTACGATGTTGGATGTCCTACTAAACCTCTGCACATTTCTTTCAACACAACATACACAGTCTTTAGTGTAATCCCCGGACGTGGTTTCCGAGTCGTTACGAGAACTTGGCGAGACTTGGTCAGAACATGACGTCAGGTCCTGCCGACGTATCAGAGCAAAGCATGGAGCAAAGTTGAAGGACACGTCCCTCCCGCGGCAGCTTTTTTAAGGACACGCCCACAAGGAGGCTCACTCAAATTTCCCTGCGACTGCAAACAGAGCTGACCAATCAGAGGAGAGTGGGCACGTGGGGAGGGGGGGCCTTAAAGAGACAGCAGCTGAAATGAAGCGTTTTAGGCCGAGGCTGAAATTAGGGATTTTTACTGATAGATAAGTAAAGAGGTTTTTGAGCTACACATCTCACGACGCTGCACAGCAGGTGTCCCAGAGTGACATCATTAAGGGTCAAAGTTAGAATACTAGATCTCCTTTAAAGCAAATGTTGGTTTAAAGGAGAGTTTAGAGATATGAACACAACCGTCAGTTTGAGCTCTATATAAATTCAGTCTTTATTTCCTTATCAGCTGTTTTGTAAAAAGTCTTTAAAGAGACGACAACCTGTTAGAAAAGATCCACAATAAACACTAAATCTTCAAAGATTTCATGAGGACAGCTTCCTCGTTTTCTCTGAACATGAAATAAATTAAATTCAACTCAATGAGTGATTACTTTTTTTTGCTTAATGAACTGTCTAAGCCATTAATCAACTCTGTAATTACATTTCTGTTGAATGACTCAGCAGCCTACAGAATGTAGGTCGTTTCTAATGAGGGATTAGTTCAGCTCACTGACGGTGACAAGTCCAAACTTGGAGGTGTGTGGTGTCTTCGTCCTGGATTTTTTTCCCTTTGTGGTTTTTAAGAAATAAACTTAAAGATGGAGTCAGCAGCCTGTCACTAAAAAATAAAATATAGACTTATACTACAGTAAAGCCGCTCAATCATCCCTTCTGGGCCTCCATTTTGGATTGAACAAACCTGCTGGTGGTGCGGGTGAAGTAGGGTCTGTCGTTGACCGAGGGGACGGACTCGTCCATGAGCGGGTATGACTTGATGAAAGTCAGTGTGTCGTCAGGGAAAGTTGTGGACGACTTGTAGGTGGCGGCTGAGCCCTCACCGGCGCAGCATCCCGGCCTGTAACGGCAGCAGAGAGGAAATAATGAAAGTGAAGTCAGCTCCATGTTCACAGATGTAAAAACTACTGGCAGCTGTTTGTTCTTGGGAACGGGCAGGAGGGGAAACAGGTGTCTTCTGTGACTGTGTTTTTGTCTGTGCAGAACAATAACAGCAGCTGCTGTCAAAACGTCATCATCAGAGGCAGAAAACAACATGTTCTCTGAAGGTGACAGTTTGCTAACTAAAGACGAGTCTCTCACCTCGGCTTCGGGACCTGCTCCTCAGGAACAGGTGTCCAGGCTGACTCACTGTTCCTCTGCTCTTTGAACTTGCCACTGAACGCCTTCTCTATGTCGTCCATGTAGAAAGCACACACTGCCGAGCCGGTGATGCTGTGGAACGGGCAGACAGGGACATGACGTGAAAAAGAGCGTAACAAATATCTGCAAATCAGCGCCTTGTCAGTCTGATTACTACTCTATCTGTGCTTTCACACATGCATAACCCAGAACTTCCACCAGATACATGTGTGTTGTGTGCCAGCTCTGCTCGGTACGGCCGCCAGGCAGCTGGAGTTCTGAGACCAAGGATTTTTCAGCGGTTATTACAGAATCACGCACGACAGCGCGAGATAATACAATGTATGTGGTATAAAAACCTGCGACCAGCGCACAACCATAGACTGTATGGGCACGACCGATCTTCAAGTATGAAATGAAACAGCTTCTTTATGTTTTCTGTTTGCAACACTCTAATGCTCCTCTGCTCTCTTGTTGATATCGTAAATGTGTCGAACTACACATGAGATTGAGCGATAGATAGTGTCGGACTCTAGTCGTGATTGGGCAATTTCAGAAAGCCCTTTTTATAAAGAAATGTAGACGACAGATAAATTCCTGTAGCAGAGTGCTTTCTTTATAACGTATGTCTCAACCTCTCCCCATCTTTACTTCACACTGATCCTAACCTGTTTGCCTGTGTGGTGAAGACTCCGAGCACGGCCGGTCGGTGGTTGATCTGCAGCACGTTCGTCAGCGACTGCAGAACGTCAAAGTAGAAGAAGGAGTCGCCGGGGACGGAGCAGTTCAGCCGAGCTTTGAGGAACGACGTCCAGTAACGTTCCAGCACCCTCGGTGAACCGCCGTTGTCATTCTTACAAACACGTGCCACTCTGGAGAAAACAACCTGAGGGCACGAGAGAGGTAAACAAAGTCAGCGAACATGGAATATCAAAGAGTAGCTCGCAGGCATCTGGTTTGTTCGACTTCATTCCAAAAGCACAGACGCCACAAACCACGAGTCTGAGGAGTGTCTGGTCTGAATCTAGTCGCTCACCTTGCCAAGAGTTGTGTACTCCACTGCGATCTCACTGAAGAAGAAGTACACGTAGTTCCCGTACTCAATGGCGTGGAGGAAATGGGGCTCTGCGGGACACAAGAAGAGAAAATAGTCGACAAACATGCTGGCAGTGACACCTTATTTCCAACACGACAGAGCAGAGTGAGCCGGCTGGAAGGGGAGCCGGTAAACACAGATGCTCAATTTAGAGAACGTCTCCAAGAGAGCGTGTGTCTTTACACGACATATCTGAATATAACCACAGAAAAATGAGGAGGAAACAAACTTCAAATCAGAGAGAAAACATCGATTAAAACAGCCGGAGGATCTGGACCTGTGCTAATAAAAACACTCTCAAGGCAGAAATTCAAAAGCTTCATCTGGTATCTAAATTAAGTATCATATCCACGCTATTTAAGAACTTAAAGATCTGTTTAAGATGTGGTATCAGCTGTTGTCAGAACAGAAACGGAACTAAATTAAAGAGAAACACGAGACATGAAACGACGATTCAAAAGCACAAATATCACATTTTTAGTTAATGTTTCAGTTCATGTGCTTCCATATTATCATGTTGTTTAAATAAGTGTTTGAACAGCTATAAGACAAAGAGATGAAGTCAATGAGAATCCATCACACGTGATAATCTGACGCCATTTCTTTGATTTTTCTGGTGAATAAGCGAATAAACGAACCCGGCTGTCATTGTTCGCCTGGTGATTCTTCTGAGCTGAGAACAAAAAGGCTCAGCATGGATACACAAACAAAAGGGATTTTCTTCTGTTTGTCTTAAAGAGAAATGAAATACATTATGTAACGGACAAAAAACCACAATGTCTGAGGATCTGGACCCGTTTTCAGAAAATAAGCAGAGACTACACACTCCTTCAGTGACTCTGAGCAGAAAGACGGGGTGACATATCGTAACATTTCCTATCATATCGTATCTTTGTATCGTAACATGCTATGTTGAAGTGCTGGCTTCTCTGACAACAATGCAGCAGCCAGTATGTCCTCCTTCTAACTTTAGATTCTGGTCCTGAATGGTCTGGATTTGTTTGGACCAGAGAAGGTAGGCGGTTTTAAGGCACCCCCACACGGCCGTTTTGGACGCCCCTCGGTTTGCCAGATATGAGAGCAGTTATCAGGTCAAACCAACAGGTGTTGCAGCGATGGAAGCGGGCAAGAGAACTGGTTCAGATAGAAGTGATTGTACCCGACCTAAAAAGCCTCTGCATGTTTCTAATAAGCTCCACGAGCAGAAACGTGCTCAAACTAGGATCAATATTGGAGATGCTTTTGAAAAATGGAGAGAGGTTAGAACGCAGAAAGGTTTACAGACCGATGCAGAGCTGGATAAACACTGAAGCTTCAGTGTCCACCACATGGTGACCTGCGTGAGCATCCACTCTAGAGAGGAGGGGGCGGGGGGGAGACAGCTCTCTCTGATGTTTGGATTTGGACTGCAGTACCTATTTTAAACACTAGGGGTCAGAGTTACATGTTGCTGCTTTAATTTATTTCAACCACAGGAGAATGATGTATGAAACCAGATTCTACAGCATTTTCTTTTTTTAAATTTGAAGGTGGGTATTATGGGCTGTGTCTACCTATCCTGTGTTAAAACTCATGGCTCTCTTGCTCTGAATGGATCCTTTTGCTCAGCGTTTCCTCGTATTTGTCAGATTTGGGATCTGTTTGAAAAGGAGCAAGCCTCAGCATTGGGATGTTGCTTATCACAGGAAAGGTTTCCACAACTCAACAACTGCCTCCTAAAGTGCCAAAGAGTATGTTAATGTGATAATGATGACACCTTTGCATGCCGTGTGCTCACCTCGCAGCCATTTGGAGTCGTACTTTACTGTACGCAGAACGGGGCTGCTTTCTCCCAGACTCCTGTAAATCACTGCGTCGCTCGCCAGGAAGTCTGTCATGGTGGCTGAGTAGAAATCGCCACCTGTGAGAGAAAAAAACAGAGATGTATCAGGGATCACAATCCCCCAGAATAACTTTTATCAAGCGTCAATTTTGGTCACAGGTGACTTTAATTGCCCTTTAAAAAGAAAAGGCTGATGGTAACAGATATAGGGAAGTGTGTCGCTTTCAATAACACCTGTGTGAACTTTGCATAAATGTCAGAGGAAAGCTGGCCGGTTTGAGGTCTGGCTCTCACTGCACTCGTCTCTGAAGCTGACCCCTTCATGTTCACAGAGTATCAGCTTCCATCACGGCTATGATTAGCAAAGAAACGTTAGCACAGACCACAACCCGTCCAAATACACAGTCAGATAATACACCCTGTGATCATCAGTGTGGTGCCGGTTAACAAGTCGTCGAATATTAGATTCAATTTGTTGTTTGGTTAAACTTTATCATTTGCACTTCTTTACGTTATGAAGCGAGTTACAGTCGTGTACCCTGGCGGTGAACCTGAGATCTGCATCCACCTTTGAAAATCATAAAGATAGATAATTAAACAACATGAAATAATCTTCTGACTTCTCGTCTCAAGTGTCTCTCATTTGAAAACATACTTTATCCGATTTTTCATACTTAGGGAATTACCCCCAATTTCCACATACTCCGTGCGTGCAGCGATACGTCAGCGCCACGCACTACGCTGCCGTACTGCCACTCTAGTCAATGAGAGGAGTACGCTGCAGGCACACGTCAAGCTGGACAGGATATTACAACCCGGACAGGAAGTCAGACAAGGACATTTCAAAATAAAACACAATACACGTACGCGATCGTATTTTCCTTCACAGAACAACATTACGTCAAAACCGGTACAGAATGAACAACAAATCCTCCTCAGTAAGACGGACCGTGGCGCGCACAGAGTATGTGGGGATTAGTCTTTTTTTTATTTTGTTTGCTAAACTCTCTATTTTCTGGTACCTGTATTCATCAACAAAATTATATTTTACATTAAATCTGACTCGGATTCGCTGTAACTCAATAAACTCTTAAAATCCATCCGACCGTGCGAGACTGAAGCGTCTGAAGTGACGCATCACACTGAGAGTCTCACTCTGCAGATTAGACACATCTTCAATATTCACAGCCAGGTTTGGTGATAGTTTCACTTCAGTGAACTCAGGTTTAATTAAAAAGGAGAGACAGTGTAATGTTTGTAATACTTACATACACACCTGTTTAAAATCTGAAATAAATAAATAATGAGTGGAGCTGAAAGGACACTGTGTGGGGACCGATCAGCAGCTGTGGGAGTTGAACATGTGACATTTTCATGACAGTTCTGCTCTGCCTCGCTCACCTGCAAAAAGGCCGACGTTGGACTGGCGAGACTCGAAGGGACATCGAGCCTGACCCACCACCTCCTCCCCCTCCTGCTCCAGTGTCGCCATCTAGGTCAGAGAGGACACGGGACAAAAGAACGCTTTATAGAGGCCATATATAAGCTGTGATAGAGAAAGGGGATCTAAAAGACGATTGTACACACGAACACCTGGGTGGTCTCTGCAGAATCATTCAGCAAACAAAAGCCTTTAATGCTGGGGGAGTTGTAGCTGAACGCGAGGGATGCGTACCAAATCAGCCTGTGATTACTGTATGTAAGGTAACTGGTGCATCATAAAGATTGGTTTTATATGATGAGTTGTTTGTGGGTCGGGTCCATAAAAGATGTGAGTGAAGTTTGAAGTCCCGCTGTCAGGAGCGCAGAGGACAGTTTATCTCTCAGCCGCAGATATTTAGCTGCTACTTCCTGAACCGCTGTTAACAAGATTGTAAACCACAGGTAAAAAAGAACACGCACAGCCCTGCAGCGTGCGTGTGTGTGTGTGTGTGTGTGTGTGTGTGTGTGTGTGTGTGTGTGCGTGTGTGTGTGTGTGTGTGTGTGAAGGCTGAATGCATGCAGAGCAGATTCAACACCCTGTCTCCCAGCAAGGTGACACACACACACGTTAACAGTCCATTAACACGTGGTTGGGTTTATATGTTGCTGTTGTTGTGTCTCTTCTGACACAATCAGTGAAGGCAGCTGCAGCTCCATCGTTAGTCTGCGGGACAACCTAAAGCTTAACCTTCACAATGAACTCTTTATGAGAACATCGTACATACACGTGAGGTGTGAACAATAACGGGAAAAAAGAAAGAGAGAATGAATGCATCATACTCCCACTAGAGCTGTTTTCACACATGCACTCCTGAACACTTCTAGAAAATGTCAGGACAGCGTGGCCCTCAAATGTTCCAGAGTTGTCCCCTACAGAGATCAGTTTTCTGTCGGACAGGAAGGTGATGAGCCCAGTGGGACGTTTTATATGTGCTTTGTGAGTGGGTGCTCAGTGGAGCCCCCTAAAGATTGTAAAAAATTCAGCCCTGGCAGCAAGTTCAACCAAACATTATGAAATTTGGTGTGCATATCTATCATACCTACACCTTCAAAAAAGCCTCTTGGACCCATTTCGGTAACCCAACAGGAGGTCAGCCATTTTGAATTAACTGTCAATAAATTTGACTTTGACTTAAAACGGCTCAACATGAAACTTGGTCAGTGTTTAGAAAAGAAAGGGTTAATAGTGATCAATTTCAAAGGGTGTGGCTTCGACGTCACTCCATGAAACAGGAAGCGTCTGTAACTCCGAGCGACTGGGTTCAAACGGAGTCAAACTCTACGTGTTTTTGAAGGTCACAATCTGTTCGAATCTACAAGCCAACAACACCATTTTGTCAAAGCACCACCGGCCGGTGATACACAGATCGTCTTGTGAGACATGACTCCGTTAGTTTATGTTGTGTCCAAAAAAAAATGAAAGCTCACAAAGCTCACCGTGACTGAAGCACACACCCCGACGTGTGCAGAGAGCCGAGGGCCCGTTCAGTGCCGTTGCAGCTCTAGTTGTTTTTGTGTGTTTTAAATATGGTGTGCTGAGAAACTTCAGATGAAGATTAGCTTGAAGCTAACTCAACAATAGAGCTATTGAGCAGAGTTCTGAGTTCTTTAGGGAGAAAATGAGTTTCGGGGGGTTTCACAATTCACACAGGAACAACAGAAAATCACTAAGCCTCTAAAATGAACATTTCTGTGTTTGACATTTATGAAGTGCAGAAGAAGAAGAAGATTCATTTCTGCTTATTTCCACCTCAGACCTGAGGGGGTCTGGGTAAATGGCTGCTCTGCGTACATGTGACGATATAATCACCCGCTGGAGGAGAAAGTGATTCAAAACCTCGCAACAGGACTGCCCCAAGACATTGGTACAAAAACAAACTCAGACTTTACAAGAGTCTGTGTTTACACCTCTGAACCTGACGCAATCCAGCACAACAGCTCTGCCCTACATATCACTTCTAAAAGTTCATGAAGGGTTCAGACTGAGTTTCTAGTTTCTCTTGGTGTGATGAGTTTCGTCATTTCATACAGGTCGACCTCCTGCACAGCAGAAACAAAGCGAATCAGTCAGAGTGGCTGTTTTCTGTGACACATGCCTTCATACAAGAAAGAGCTCATATTTTGTAATCCTTCCAACATCACGAGGGTCTTTTTGTGGTCTTCAACTAACTAGAGAACGAAAACAAAGAGTGATTCTGGTATTCCAGAAACCAGGCCCAATTCACATTTTCCTATTTCATTCTGTTCTAAATGGGCGGCTGTGGTAGAGTCAGTCGTCTCTCAACTGGGAAGTCGGGGGTTCGATCCCCAGCTCCTGCAGCCACATGTCCGATGTGTCCTTGGGCAAGACACTTAACCAGAAGAATGTGTATGAATGGATGAGTTAATACTGATGGACTCTTTACTCAGCAGCCTCTACCATCAGTGTGTGAATGTGTATGAATGGATGAGTTAATACTGATGGACTCTTTACTCAGCAGCCTCTACCATCAGTGAGTGAATGTGTATGAATGGATGAGTTAATACTGATGGTCTCTTTACTCAGCAGCCTCTACCATCAGTGAGTGAATGTGTATGAATGGATGAGTTAATACTGATGGACTCTTTACTCAGCAGCCTCTACCATCAGTGAGTGAATGTGTATGAATGGATGAGTTAATACTGATGGTCTCTTTACTCAGCAGCCTCTACCATCAGTGTGTGAATGTGTATGAATGGATGAGTTAATACTGATGGACTCTTTACTCAGCAGCCTCTACCATCAGTGAGTGAATGTGTAGGTGTGACCTGCGGTGTGAAAGCGCTTTCAGTAGTCAGAAGACTAGAAAAGAAATATACAATCTCAAGTCCATTTACTATTTAAATGTGGTTAGAAGTCAGTGGTATTGTCCAGACTTGCGGCATGCAGAGTGACATGATCTGAAGTGAAACAACAGTGTGTTTATCCAGAGAAGAAGAAGAGCTGAGAAGTCAGATTGTTTGGCCTGCAGGATCGTTAACGCAGCGTGAAGAAGATGAACACAGATGGATTTGACGCTTCAAGGTTTTGTCGCATCTCTAAACGCATGTTGAAGACAGCCTTCTCTGTTGTCGCCCGACCAGCTGTCTCAGCAGTCTGGTCAGTGAAGCTGGGTGTGCATCATGGCGAAACATCCGTTCATGTCTTTGACCAGCACACACACACGCACACGCACACGCACACACACACACACACACACACACAGGTTTTACAGGGAGTCCCACAGACAGATCCTCTGATATGATTTACACCTCCCCCCTCTCTCCCCAGCTGTGGGGATACTCATCGCTTGTGTTTTTTTCCAGGCCAGGGAAAAGACTGGGGGGGGCCTGCAGTTGTGTTTGTTGTAAATCAGCCGCTCTTTACTATAGGGAGTCTGTGGCAGGGAGACATTATACATCAATCTTTCCCTGTGAGCTAACCTTTGGAAACCCTCTGTATCTGAGTGATGACACTGTGCAGGTTTTTCTCTGACACCTGAGACATGATCTGATCCTGGAAAGGATTCGTATCGGATCTATAGAGAGGCTGGACTTTGTTAGCTGACCCGAAGCCGTCGATAACCACACTGGGCAATAAGTCAATATTATTGTGTTTTCACTTTTGGTAGTATCTAAACCTCTGCCATGGCCAGTTATTGGAGGGTTGAACATCTCTTAAGGGTCTGATGAGCCAATGACAAAACAGTAGATTAAACAGTGGGTTTGTCCTCAAAGTCAACGATCACATTAGCATGCTTGTTTTGGTAGCACAGATTGTTTGTAAGAAGTGTGCTGCCCTTGACACAGTTCACAATCAAACCCTCCTTTCCACGCTCTCTGATCTTAGCATCTGAGGATCAGCCCTCTGCCGGTTCAAGTCCGACCTCTTAGGGAGATCTTTTAGAGGGCCTTGGAAGGGAGAAGTGTTCAAAGTGCACAATTTATCCACAGGGATGCCTCAAGGGTCAGTGCTCGGTCCCCTTCTCTTCTCCATATACACCGTCTCACTTGGCGCAATAATCCGCTCTCATGGCTTTCTCATAACCGCTGCTATTCTGACGATAAGGGTCTGCTAAATTAATTGTAGAATTGTAGAAGGTAGTGGACTTAACCGCTCTGATTCCACCAATTCATTAGGCAAACACTGTACAGTTGTATGTCAGCTCACCCCCGACCGACTGAACCGTTTACGACACACAACCAACGCTCACTACGGCTGTTGTAGTAACCGCAGAAATGAATAACGGCGGTATAAACAAGCCAACTGAAGAGCATGGAGGCAACCGTCACACCCGCACGAGAAGTCACCTCCCCTCATGTTCAGATGCAAACAATGACAACTGCATTGTACAATATTTTACAGTCGGTCACTTTGTAATCTGTTTTCACTTAGTAATATGGCAGCCGCAGCTTAGAGTGTGTGTGTGTGTGTATGTCTGTGTGCTCATGTGCATGGAGTTGTCATCAGATCCTGACAGATGCGGAGCAGCTGGGCTCATTGCTCCACCCAGGATATAAAAACCCAGCTTCCTGTTCTACTCTCTCTCTCTCTCTCTCTCTCTCTCTCTCTCAGCCTGAACAACGCGTGCACATTTGTTGCTTTAGTTCTTTATGTTAGCGCACACTTCAACACCGCACATCACAATGTTTTCACACACACCCACACCTTCACAACTGATGATACAGATTAAACACACCTCATAACTCTTGTTATGGATGCATTTATTTACCTTGTTTTGTTTAATTTGATAACTTTTGACTTCTCCCGCCTTATGCCATGATCCACAAGCCGGTGTTACGCCAAGAAATGCATGCCTGCAGAGAATTGCATGCACCTCGCAGGACCAAGAAAAATACAACTTTCTACATTTTGCATCCACCCTTAAATTTCCTCTCCAGACACTTCAGAGTCAAACACAGTTTGCAGGTCATATTCACGCAGGCTATTTCAAATGCATCTTTTTACTGAGTCTACAGAACAATGAGGACACTTATCGTTTATTAAGTACAAACTTCACATACTCTGTCATCACAGATCTGCCCCAGAAATAAGATTTATACCGTTTTCTGACCCTTCCGCGAAGTGCATGCAATTCTTGGCAAGGATGCATTTCTCAGCATAACACCGGGTTATGACTGTAAACATTTAAATGATTCTGTTCTTCTCCTCGGAGACAGAGACCACTGGGTTTGCTCATAAGTCTGCACTATGGAAGAAGAGAAAAAAAAAGGTGAATTGTCGAGTTTTGAGTTATTCAGCTCCCCTCTGGATTTCATCCTCCCCCCACACTGTCAGATTTACAGTCTGTGCTGTACCACTTGTACTCCCTCCTTGTTTAATGGCCGGCTGTGAATCACCGCCCAAACCTGTGATGTCACCTCCGAGGCTCCAACACAACATCAAGTCGGCTCCAGAATGTACGAGCTTCACTGCTACATGTCCTTTAACAAACGCTATCAGTATAATATTCTCACTCAGCCAGCAGTGCTCCATGCTGTTATTCGTCACCAAAATGAGAAAGTCGCCATAGAGACGAAGTTGGGCCTAAAGACTCATGTATTGCCATGGATTTGTCGTCTGACCCTGCTCTCTTTCCCTCCATCTTTCTCCCTCTCATTTATCTCCTCTCTCAGTTTGGTCGGATGCTGTTGATGCAAACGTCAGCACATCTTGTGTTTTGTCTACAGATTGCTCCCTCTCTCTCCGAACATTTGAAGTCACGTGGCCAATGTGAAACAAGCGTAAACATTTACAGTGAACAGTGTGTGCTCAGTACAAACCTGTTTCCTTCTTTATCCCTCGAGCCACACCGGGTTGTAACAGCACACTGGTTTGATAGCTGTAGTGTGATCTGTTATCTGTAATTGAGGCCAGCGGACCGACACAGCAGTTCAGTTTCTTACCTTATAGTTGCGGCAGGTGGGGTTGAAGGCGTTGGTACCGCATGCGAAAAGCGTCTCGTCGTTGCGCGGCACCAGGACTTTGATATAGTTGTAACATTCGTCCTGTCAGGCGGGGGAACAGGTTGACGTTAATGTACACAAGGAACCAGAATCAAGCAGAACACACAGCAGGCAGACAGTGTGCTTTCTGTTTTACAGCCATTATCATAATCCCCAGACTGATTCGTGTTGTCTCACTGTAGCTCTATGGAGGAACATACTGTGCCCAAAGCCCTAGTCTGTCCTCCCCTGATGGATGTGAGCCCCGATTCTGATAAGCTAGCTGCACACCTTTGCTTATTACAAAACTTCACTGAGCAGGAAATGAAGGCAGAGGCAAAGGAGGAGAACCAGAGGAGCGAGAAATAAAACCAGAGAGAGAGAGAGAGAGAGAGAGAGAGAAAGGAGGATGCATATGTGTCTGCAAGATAATACTCACGCTGTTCTTCCCTCTCACAGTGCACTTCTCCACATCCTTCGTCTTCCAAGTCAGTTTCTGAAAAACGAACAGACAGCCAACTGTCAGCTCAAAGACAAGCTGCTTCTCTGCATCCCAGCTTTTGTTGCTCCCAATCGTTAAAGTGCTATCACGAGACAGCTGGGATGCAAATCTCATTTACTTCAATAAACCGTCGTGAAGAAAAACAAACAAAGAAAAATATCAGCTCGTCCGTGGGCAGCTATACACTGCACTTCCTTAGAAATGAGATCACTCTGCAATGTAAGGCCGGATATGTGAGAACACACACACATGGGGATCTAAAGAGGATGTTTGCATCACTTCACTGGCTGTATGAGGACTCAATTAGCCTTAATTAACCTCCTTGCTAGAAGCTGTGACCTTAAGTCCCCTCTCTCTAACGCACACACACACACACACACACATCCGTCAGCGCTGGGCGTCCAGTGGGCTGTTACAGAAAAAGATCCATCAGCTTGTTAACAAGCTCTGCCAGCTGAAGGTTTAATGCGCTCGCTTCCTCTGTCGGATAATTTACCGGGCCGATATTTTCTCAGAGCTCGTAAATACCTCTGAGGAAGCCGGTGGTTTTGCAGGTCCTGGTCCTGAATCAGGTCCGACTCATTCAGGAGACACTTTTGTCAACAAATCCAAACAGAGCATGGACAGACGGGAGCTCGATGTCTCACTTAGTGACATCTCAACACTGCTATCGCTCAGATCATTCTGCAGTCTGAGCTTCAAGCCAAACCTCGGTCAGAGAAGATCTTCATGCAAACTGAGACTCAAACAGGTCTTTGAATGTGGACTCATATTTAACACACAAACCGAAATATTGTCATAGAAACTGACGTACAAACCAAGCTAATGGCTACAAACAGAAGTAACAGACGCTACGGTGCGGTTCGTATCGGTTTTGGGGTCACAGCTCGGTACGAGTTCAAGTCAACAGGAAACAGAAACTGTGAGAGTTTCAGGGTTTTTGTCCTTCCCCCTTTGCTGGCTCTGTTTTCCTTGTTGCAGGTAGCTGTGGGTGGACTCTGTTTTGCAGCACACCTGAGCAGGCTGGTTTCAGGATACTGCTGCACAGTCTTCTCACGCTCTTCCCGGCCTGCAGACTGCCTTCAGCATTGGTTTGTATATTGTGTTGTGGACTCACACACACTCACACACACACACACTCACACACACACTGAACACACTGACTTCCTCTCAGGCTCAACACCTTGAACTTCCTCAAATATATAATGCATTTCCTTGCCGACTACGTGTGGTCTCCCTCTTTCGTCGCACACTGTTGAACCAGGTTGTGACAAATAAATGCAAATTCTCGGTTTCTTTAATTAGTTAATTTTCTTATATTAGAATATATAAAGTAAGTAGAATGAAATGCTTTGGGTGAGAAGAGACGTTAACTTTTCTTCTCCTCGTCCGCCTGCTGAGGTCTTAAATTCGACTCGAGGTGTTCTCACCTACAGCCCGACAACGAGCCCCACCGGGGGGAATTCTGATGCCTTATTGGAGCCGAGAGGTCACTCCGCTTAGACCGCCTGTCCCTGAAACACAATTTGTCCCACAGGCCCCTTGGTTCTCTTGTTGTCGAGGCTGCTTTCCCACTTTATCACAAACCTTCAGCCCAGCAGTCAAATCACAAACTGCTGAAAACAGGGGAATGCAATCTGAGAGGAGGCTGAAACAAAAACATTCAGTCCTCATCAGAGAGGGCTTCTGACTTTACACCTGCAAGTGTACGAAAAAAACACTGGTTCATTTCAGCTAAATTTAATATAACCTTTGAAATGTCCTTTTTGTTTCTGCAACATTTAGACCCCAAACCTTTGGGCTCCTCCTGAAGAATCAAGTGTTTTATTTTATGTCATTACACAAACAGCTGGGCAGTTTGTAGTGAACGGGAGTTAATGATGCATTTGTTGAGGACTATTTTCAGCAGCAGATTGATGCACATGAATAAGTTCTACATCAGCAGCCGGGTGGCTGTTGGGTCAACTGAATACAAACGCAAGTTTCTTAAAGGACCAATCAGTGCGATGTGTAGTGAGTGAAATGATAAAGTGACCTTACTATATCTGTATTGTTATGCAGCACTCACACAGAGTAGCGTAGACAGAACAACTTTATTGACACCTCCAGTATCATAACATCCTGCCTCTAGTGGCAACACAGTACTTATCAATACAATATGATCAGACATTAAGGAAACATGCTATGTTGAAGTGCTGGCTTCTCTGACAACAATGCAGCAGCCAGTATGTCCTCCTTCTAACTTTAGATTCTGGTCCTGAATGGTCTGGATTTGTTTGGACCAGAGAAGGTAGGCGGTTTTAAGGCATCCCCACACGGCCGTTTTGGACGCCCCTCAGTTTGCCAGATATGAGAGCAGTTATCAGGTCAAACCAACAGGTGTTGCAGCGATGGAAGCGGGCAAGAGAACTGGTTCAGATAGAAGTGATTGTACCCGACCTAAAAAGCCTCTGCATGTTTCTAATAAGCTCCACGAGCAGAAACGTGCTCAAACTAGGATCAATATTGGAGATGCTTTTGAAAAATGGAGAGAGGTTAGAACGCAGAAAGGTTTACAGACCGATGCAGAGCTGGATAAACACTGAAGCTTCAGTGTCCACCACATGGTGACCTGCGTGAGCATCCACTCTAGAGAGGAGGGGGGGGGGAGACAGCTCTCTACAATGTTTAGAATTTAAACTGCAGTACCCATTTTAAACACTAGGTGTCAGAGTTACCTATTGCTCCTTTAAAGAAGTAAGCACTAAAAAGTAGAACAGTATATGACTCACTCGGTGTCGTCTCTGATTGTAAAGTTAGCACTTCTCCGTACAGAGCCATGCATGGCACATCTCCGGCGGGGCTTTGTGAGGATCTGACACCATTCAGCAGGAGTCAGCATTATGCTAATAGGTCCTGGCTTGTCCACGCTCGATTTAGTTTACTAATAATTACTTATGGCCACCCCGGCCCAGGGAGTCAGTGAAGGGGAGAATATGACAGAGTGGTCAGAGTGAAAAATGAAGAGCTGCTTGGAATGGATCTGTGATGAAGAAAACGCATCATTCTTTGGTGATGTGAAGCCGTCACAGACTACTGATCGAGCTCACGTAGATTACAGGAAAAGGAGAGGGGGAGGAATTTGATAGGAAAACCATTAAAGACTCTACTTTTATTCTGCTATTGGGTCTCGCTGTCGCCCTGGAGGCAGCAGAAGTTTGGGAGCTAAAAAATGCATCACAAACTTTCAATATCTCGGTTTTCTTCGGGGATACAGAAGAAATGAACAAACATAGCAGCGCTCACAAGCCCCCTTTTCTTTGTGCCACAGTCTGCACCCAAATCAATATTTGAGATCTCCTTGACATGGAGTGGCGGCCTTATCCGAGGGAATATCCGTGTTTAGCATTAATCTAAATACAAGCAAACAAAACTCCAGACCTTGGAGCGATTTTGTTTAAGTGCAATCATGTTTGACAAATGAGATTCAGATAGGAGGGAGCGTGCCACTTCAAAGGCTCCGAGAGCCCCGCTCCACTCGTATTGGATAGATGTCTGCGGAGAGATTGCTCAGCACTTGAGTGAAAAGGCAGAGAAACGAGCAGGACGGGAAAATAATGAGATACAGCGTTTACTAGACGTGCTTTTTACTTTGTAAAAACACAGTTTGCTTTTGATAAAAACAAGAGCTGAACTTCTGTTTGAAGTCCAGAGTTTTTTAAAGTAGATGTCCCGACACCCTGAGGGGCGCACTATAGGGGGGGAGACGGGGGGGGCGTGGACAATTGGCAGGAAGAGGGGGGGAAACGGAACAAAAATCTAAATCATTTAATAACATTATTTGTGACCATAACATTTTAAGATATGCCTTTTTGGATGTTTTTAAACAGGCATTTTAAAATCTATGTCTTCATTTTCCATGCTAATCTTTTAACATAAAAAAGTAGCACACGGCTCCGGCCAATCAGAGTCGAGGAGCCGCTATGAGTGACATCAATAGATTAGAATATATACATAGAAAGTTCCTGCACCACGTTTTAAAATGTAATGAAGGAACATCGAGAGAGAAAAATACCACAAAAAATATGTTGACTGTTACTATTGGTTATTGTCAAAGGAGCAATATGTAACTCTGACACCTAGTGTTTGAAATGGGTACTGCAGTCCAAATTCAAAACATTGCAGAGAGCTGCTGCCCATGACCAAATAACAATTATTGTTATTAAAAACAAGGAAATAGGGGCGCCGGTGGACTAGTGGTTGGTGCATGTGCCCCTTGTACAGAGTCCTCGAGAGCAGACGGTTCAAGTCCCTGCTGTGGCTCCTTTCCTGAACGTCGTTCCCCACTCTCTCTCCCCCTGATTTCTGAGTATACATATATATATTTGCCTCTGATTTCCTCAAACTGCCTCTTCTGAACTCTGTAATTCATATTACAGAGAGATGATTACCTTTTAGCTGCTAGCTAGTTAGCTCAATCAGCTCAGAGCACCATGTGAGTGTTAGTGTTAACACCACTATCAGGGACATTAGCAGCTAGCTCGGCCAAAGGGAAAACAGTTTTAGGGTACTTTAGAGCGACTCCCACTAATGCTCTCACTCCTGGGATGATTGAAGACAGATGTTTGCGTTGGGTTCAGCCCCGCGATCCCAGGAGCCAACCCCGGAAAGAAAGTGCAGAACAAATGCTCCTACTACCACAAAGTCAATCTGCAATCAGATCGCTGTGGACCAGTACTCAGTTTGAGACACTTTTTAGGAAAGGTAATACTTTGGACCCCAATATTAAACACTGAGAGAGACTGTGAATGCCAGCAGGGGTCGTCTGAATGTTTCCGCCATGACTCTGGACTGACTCACCTGCTGGGGGATTATCTGCTCAGATGAAGAGGCCAGATTGACAGCAAACACATGGTCCCTGCAAGAGATGGAGAGCGGAGACAGCATTAGTCCTGGATATCTTAACTTTCTTTTTGCCAACCTCGACTCTGCAAAGCTCTAATCCGGCCGTTTCACCCAAACCTGCTTTCCAAAAACAGCTTCTTATTGGCTCAATGGGATTGATCCAAGCTGTTCAACAACAGAGCGGGAGGCGGATTAACAGGGTTAGTTTATTGGCTTCTTAACTTCATAACCTCAAAAGTTTTCCATCACTGAAAGTTTCCCAACTTCTGACACAACCCTCATGAATCACTTTGTGCAGAGAGGCATGCTCTCTGTTGTGCGCCGCTGTGCAAAACACTCAGTCCATTTAGGTGCATTAAGAATCTCCGTACCTCTTTGGACGAGGTTCTTGGCAAGTGAGAGCACTGCGGCTTGACGTGGAGCCAGGAACTCGAGCAGAATTTATTTTGCACAAAGAAAATGCACAGAGGAGGTGCGACCTCGTACATTTTAGATAATTAACCTGCGACATCTTGATCGAGCGCGGTGCAACGTGCAATTAGGCTGAGAGATGCACGAGGAAGAAAGTGAAACATGAAAGCTGTTGGCTCCAAAGTTTCTGGATTCCTTTCATAGACCAACGTTTTGTAAAAAAACAACAACGCCTCTTTCTGTCCGTGCAACCATATGTTATTTCATTCATCACATTCTACCTCGGGATACATTTCAAGCATACATATTTTTTAATCACGATTAATCTCATGTTATTTTGTCCCTTCAGGCTCCCTGTAGATAGTGGTCCTCAGTGTCTCCCTGTAGATAGTGGTCCTCAGTGTCTCCCTGTAGATAGTGGTCCTCAGTGTCTCCCTGTAGATAGTGGTCCTCAGTGTCTCCCTGTAGATAGTGGTCCTCAGTGTCTCCCTGTAGATAGTGGTCCACAGTGTCTCCCTGTAGATAGTGGTCCTCAGTGTCTCCCTGTAGATAGTGGTCCTCAGTGTCTCCCTGTAGATAGTGGTCCTCAGTGTCTCCCTGTAGATAGTGGTCCTCAGTGTCTCCCTGTAGATAGTGGTCCTCAGTGTCTCCCTGTAGATAGTGGTCCTCAGTGTCTCCCTGTAGATAGTGGTCCTCAGTGTCTCCCTGTAGATAGTGGTCCTCAGTGTCTCCCCGTAGATAGTGGTCCTCAGTGTCTCCCTGTAGTCTCAGTGATGTAAAAGAAGGACACTGCTGCATCTTTGAATGTCTCATTTCACTTTAACAAACTCTCAGACAGCTCAGCTGACGAGTCCAAAGTCATATCCACCTGATGACATCACACATTGACCTTTGGTACCGTTCCTTTGAGCTGTTTGACGTCACTTTGGGATCCATAACCACTTCCTGTTTCTGTGCTTAACTTCCTGTTATAACCTTCCATTTATCAGAAGGGCCTTACTTTATTTCAAAATAAAAGCACACAGCAAGTAAAGTATTCTCAGTTTAAGATAGGACAATATTTCAAAATAAAAGCCTAATAATTTCAATATTTAATGCAAAACAATGGAACTTCAAACATGCGATTAATTACGATTAAGTAATGAAAGGCAGTGGCTCACATGAAAGGCTTTAAAACAACGTTATTACACACTGACAGCAGAACAGTAGGAGTTGGTTTGAACCCAAACAATACTCTAAAAATAAATAAAGTGGGGATATTTAAGAAGCCTCTAATGTCTGCATACTCCCATCAGAAGAGATCGATATCTTTCTGATTTTATTGATACCAGACACCGTCACTGCTTATGAATACTGATACACATTGATCCTCTTATTGATAACACACTCCATTATTCTGTGCAAAAAAATAGGTATCAAGCAGGTAAAAATAGGTACAATATGACGGTATTAACATTAGCAATACGCTCTAATAAGTAGGAAAACATCAGAATATTGGATACAGACAGAATTTAAAATGTGTTTGTTGTAACGTTAAACTAGCAGGTGAGAGTGAGGACTGACCGGGCAGCGATGTAGAGCATGTGGTTGATCCTTAACATCCTCTGGAAGTCCAAACCCAGACGGACGGTGTCATTGTCTGACATGAGCCCCTGGAAGCTCGGGTAGAGGTAGGAGGCTGCGAGGGGGAAAGAGGAGGAGAGGTTAAAAAAACAAGGTAATGGTATCATCATGTTGATGCACCTTCTGTTGGTTTGTTTGTTGGGTCAGATTTCTACGCATCCAAAAACGCTCTTTGTGTCTGTAGCTTTAAATGTAAATGAGCTGTGTCTGACCACGCCCCTCTCTGGAAGGGCTTGGGTGGCTCGGGCTTTCTCGCTCCATGCCCTATTGTTTACGGTGAGAAGGCAGACTCAGAGGGCAGAACAAACACCTAGCTGTGGGAGTGTCACCCACCTGGGGGAGGGGTTACTGCCCTTTGTGATGTCATGAAGGGAAAATCTCCAAACGGCCTGTTTGAGCACACATTTTCTGAAAAGTGGAGCAGACAAAAGATGGAGAGGATGGACTTTTCTCATCATTGGGGGGTTTGTAGACAGACTAGAGACACATATTAAGGTTAGAGAAACATGGTGAAGTGTGTTTTGTATAATATGAGACCTTTAAGGTTAAAAAATTGTTTTTGAAACTGCCCGAGTTAAAGCCAGACTAATTAGAGATCATTTAAGTATTATCTCAAACCGTTAAACACCCAGGGCCGCTCTCGGCTCGACGTTTATCCACATCTAATCAGCTTAAAAAGAGCATTACACTGCTGCAGTTTAAGCAACACTAAACCAAGGTTATAATTTAGCCTCTTGTGCTGATCAAATCTGCAGCATTCCCTGCATGCTAATGTGCACTTGTGGAGGTGGATGAACAAGTGGAGAAAAATAGCATCTCAAGTTGCAAACGAGCCGTCAGTGTCACAGAAGTCAGTAGGATTTAAATAAAAGGTTCCTGGTGAAGAGTTCAGAACTGTTTAGTCTGAGGCGTGAGCCAAATCAGGACACGGAAACAAAAACATGTCAATGGAAAGTCAGTCGCACTCTGTCGCCACAAAGACGGAGGTGTTGTTGTTTTTAAATGTAGGTTGACTAGACAGACGTCGTGTGATTTAAATACCTCGCTGTGACAGAACCATCCTGAAAAACCTGCTTCACAAATGAAACACTGTGTTTAAAAGGAAGACAAAAATATCGGTCACTGCACGCAGGATGCATTGACTGCAGAGAGAATCAGGTGTGTTCAAACTAAGAAAAGACGTGTGTGAGGCAGCACAAAAAAAGCTGTCAAGAGAAGATGAACTGAGGGAAGTGGTGCACAGAGAAAGAGTTATATCATATCTGCTCGATGCTGCACTTTTATTCTCCCTCTCCTCGTCTGAATCTTCATTTTATCCTTTTTTTACCCAAACTGAAGCTCAGTGGAGGGACATTTTAATTTTAAAGAACAGGCGAGGCTGCCCAGTGCTTTAAATAACAGCATGACAGTCAGTAAGTAGATGGACAAGCTTCAGAAACATTCAATAGAAAAAATAAAAAAAGGACGCTCCAGGCAGAATTTAAATTGGCCGGCTCAATCCTGACATCAGGCTGTCTTCACATCAGACTTCCCCTGCTGCTTCCTCTTTTTTCTTCTTCTGCAGACGGAGCTTGAGCTCAAGGCCATAGCTCTCTGGATCTGTTAAGTACTGTGTTAAGTGCCCTCCAGTCTCCCATCTGACCTGTGCTGCTGCTGCTGCTGCTGCTGAATTAGCAATCCCCGCTAGAAATGCACCACCATCTGAAATTAGTCTCTCTGCAGGGAGTCGTGCTTTCCCCTCACCGCTGGTCTCGAATCGACTGTTTAAAGATTTAAACGCCTAACGTCTGGCTGAGTGCTGGACCTTACTGTGTGGCCTGGTGAAGAGACTCCCGGTGGCTCATCCACCCGCCCTGTTATACTCCCTCCTGGCACATGAGTATTTCTAATTACTCCTCACCCTCTGAAGTTTAGGAGGTCAAAGCTCGAGGAAAAATCCAGGAGCAGGTGATGGTTTCCAGAGTTATTTAAGACCGCAGCCTCTGGGAACATGTGCACGCAGTCGGCCACAGAGTCAGAGTCAGACCACATGAGGCATATTAGCTCTGCATTAGAAAATCATGGTTGCTGCAAACTTTAAATTTAAGACTCTTAAAGACACGAAAACATATCAATTCAAACCTTATTTGCATCCTGTAGCATCTGAGCTTTTCTTTGTTTTTTCTTGAGAGGAAGTTCTGGATTACACTCTGTTATTGAGAGACATGCTTCTCACAAATAGGCCCGAATTACACACACATGCACTAACAGGACCTGTGGACACTAATGAGTGGGGCTGCTACACAGGAAGCACGCCAGAGCTGTTGGAGGTGCAGTGCCTTGCTCAAGGGCACCTTTGTAGTACTCGGGAAGTGACCTGACACCTCTCCAGCTACCAGACCAATTTCCATATTTTTGTCTGCAACCTCATTCCCTACAGACTGAGCTACTGCTGCCTGTTTCTGAGGGCCTCTGTGGCTTTGATTCCAAATGTCTGAAGTTTTAAAGCTTTTTTTGCACATCTTGAAAGTCACCTCCTAATCATTATTTGCTCCTGCCAACAATTCCCCCGTATTTTTTATCTTGCATCCAAATTAGTTGACCTTGCATTTCCTCAACTTCATCGCCTTCTTTCTTTGTGAATGGTTCCTTAATGTGCTGCTGTAAATGCCACGAATTTCAGCTGAGAGCAGAAAGACTGCCCGTAATGGTTTGTGAGAAATTGGGTCTAACTGAAGAACCACTTGTTATTGCCACCAACAGGCTCAGATTGCTACTCTTAGTCAGCATTCACACATAAGCTGTTTGGTCCGTTTGAAATGAACACTGGTGCGGGCCAAAGAACCGAACTGAACTCTGATCCGCTTGAAAACATGGGGTCTCAGTTCGCTTCCAAGTGCACCAGAGTTTGGTTCGACGAAGGTGATGACGCATTCTGGATCAAACAAGGGAGATGAACCAAAAAGCAGTGGGTCGAATGTGGCTGTCTGTAAACGATGTCATAGGTTTTGACGAGCGTGGCTAACGTTAGCATTGCTAACTACACCAGCCTTCAGTCCTCCTTGCAAGTTAACTTCCACATGTCTCTGCTAAATGTGGTCACACATTGCTCCAGTCGATACGCCAGTTTAACCTGACACAGCAGACATAAAACTTTATCTCCATTTTAGAGATCTGAATACTGACAAACTGCACTGCGCCACAGGATACAATTCTTCCACTGTCCTGTTGTGAACTTTGGGGTTATAGTGCAGCATTCAGCCGGATGGCAGCAGCCAATAACTGCAGCTACAGCCCCAACTAGTGGCTAACACAACATTTGACAGGCTTTGGTGCACTTGACAAAGTGTGAAAGCACACCGAACCAAGTGAAAAATGCGACAATGCTACAACTCTACCCGTGGATCCAGCGGACTTCATCTGTGAATGACACCTTAGTGTCTGCTGACAGAAATGACCCTGCAGACCCTTTTTCATTGAATTAGGATCCTTTGTTAGTTTGTTCAGTCACAACCTTAAAGCAACCACTCTCCATTGACAAAACCAGACATTTGTAGTTTAACTGAGTTGCAGGTCAACTGCTGCCTTATTTCTAATTCTTTGTTTAATTTGGTGACTTTGATGGTTTTATGTCAGACGATATTTATTCATCAGACAGTAACACAAATGAGAGTTATTTGGGGCAGTAAAAGACAAGAAACTGTTCTGTGAGGTAAGATGTTTTTGTTAATGGAGTCTGGCGGCTTTATCTTCTAATAAAGGGTCATGTATGTCAGCATCTTCATCTGTAAGCAGCTCCAGGGAGTTCAATATCTCCAAACCTCCTGAGAGGAGAGTCACAGAGAGAAGCTAAGGTGAGTCCTCTGCACACTTTCCAAAAGAAGAAGAACTCGGCTATAATTTCATAGACTGCCCTCTGATGAAGTGCAAAGATTCATAATGGATATCTCAGAGAGCTGCGCGGGACCTTTTGGCCCTCTGTCACCTGCTGGAACCACAGGTGACAAATGACTCTCATTACACCTGGGACCGAGCTCCACATATAGCACTATTAGCACAGCTATTTCTGCTAATGGTGGCGTTACTCTCTTCCAGATAGATCAATTACAGCGTGTGGGCTGTGGTCTCAGCCACCTCTTATATCAATTATGGGCCATTACATTTAGTACCAGGACCTCTTGTGTGGACCTCCTCCGTGATTGGGGGCCATTGATGGGTCCCCAGGGTGTTCTGATGAAGCGCTGTCTTAAGAGTGTCATGTTGAAGAGTGTCTAAGATCCTCCTCAGTCAAAGTCTCATCCAATAATGTCGCATGTAGGATCATTCAAGTCTTCACACTGTCATGCTTCAAGGATAATGTGACTGTCATTGTTAAAAAAGAGGAAGAAGAAGGAGAAGAATACAAACAAGAAGAAAAAGGAGGAGAGACAACGGAGGAGGACGAAGACATGAAGAAGATGAAGGAGGAGGAGAGGAGAGGATATGAAGATGAAACAAGAAGGAGTAGGAGGACATGAAGAAGAAGAAGAAAAGGAAGAAGAAGAAGAAGAGGGACAAGACAAGGAGAAAAGAGAGGAGGAGGAGGAGGAGGACAAGACTGTGCCCGAGTCCGCTTGAAGAAGTGGCCTCGGGCACGTTTCACCTGTACTCGAGTACGGTCCACGGTAGATGTGAACGCAACCGAGCTCAAAACAAGGAAGTGGACCGCTACATGATGTAATTCTAAATGGCTCCTGTTGTATCTGCACAGCACGGCACGTTTCATCCTCTGAGCTGCACGGTAGATGTGGAAGTAGGACGAGGGTCGTTGTTGGGGTCTCAGAAATAACATAAACATCCACAGTTAGCAGGATGGACTCAGCCCCCGAGTGGTTGCCATGGTTTCTTCTTCTTCTTTCTGCTTTTTGGAGGATTTACAAACCAACTATGTGCATACAGCCCCCTGCTGTATCGGAATATGTACATACACAAGTGTGCTCGGGAAAGGAACGATGGTGATAATGTGAACGCAGACCAGCGGGGGAGAGGGGAGGGGGGACCAATCAGGCTCGGGCATGGTACGAAGCAATCGTGTCTAATGTGTAAACGCACTTATTTAGCACTGCAGCCTTTGGTCATAAGCACGGCACAAAGGACGTGTTCTCAAAAGACGTAAAAAGGTTTTCTGTAGCTTTGCTTTGAGATTAAAGTCACACAGTAATGATATCAAATTCATTTTTCTTGTTACTTAAAATCATGTAAACAAGGTTAATTTTCAAGTTCATTACAGGGTCCAATCTTGAGAGATGTTTGTTTCTGGTTCTTCTTCTTTGGTTTAAATGTCACTTTTCACATCCAGCAAACAAAACAAAACAAATGTGAGGGAAGGAATAAACCAGGCGCTGAATAAAACTCTGCAAACATGCCCTTAACCACATCCACCTCTGTAAGCCGTGTTCCCCTGTGATGACTGATTATGCTTAAGTGACCCTCGCTTTACTTTTGCATCCTACTCCTGAAGACAAGGATCACCATGGCAACACAACACAATTCAAGAACTTACATTCTCTGCCCACGATGCTGATTGGTTCCAGGTCTTGGGGGAACGGCGTGGCTCCTGAGGACAGCTGAGGTAAGAAGGCGGCTATGGTGAGAGCCAGGACGGCTGGCAGGACAGGCGGAGGCGAGCCGGGCGTCAGCCTCATGTTGGCGGAAGATGAGACCTCAGCAGAAACACATGGCCCTCAGCGGATTCACCTCCCACCTGAAGAGAGACACACGGTGAGCAGGGTTAGGACAGGTTTCATTTCTGAGCCATCTTTGAGTTTCTGCAATCACACAATGGTTACAAAGCTCGAGACAATACCAACAGGACTGTTTATACAGTACTCTTATCAGTGCGATGTGTAGAGAGTGAAATGATAAGGTGACCTTCCTATCTGATCAGACATTAAGGAAACATGCTATGTTGAAGTGCTTGTACCCGACCTTGTACCCGACCTAAAAAGCGTCTGCATGTTTCTAATAAGCTCCACGAGCAGAAACGTGCTCAAACTAGGATCAATATTGGAGATGCTTTTGAAAAATGGAGAGAGGTTAGAACGCAGAAAGGTTTACAGACCGATGCAGAGCTGGATAAACACTGAAGCTTCAGAGTCCACCACATGGTGACCTGCGTGAACATAGACTCTAGAGGGGGGGGGGGGTGGGGGGAGACAGCTCTCTGTGATGTTTAGAATTTGGACTGCAGTACCCATTTTAAACACTAGGTGTCAGAGTGACATACTGCTCCTTTAAATGATTGTTAATGAATGAAGTAAGTGATTAAAATGATTGGACGATGCTTTAAGTTTGCAGCTAAGTTCTTATCAGCATGCAATGTCTGATGCCAGCACACTGTAAGGTCTGAGGGCCCACTGAACTGCCAAGATGCAAGAGTGCAGACACACACATACACATACACACATACAGACACACACACACACACACACACACACACACACACACACACACACACACACACACACACACACACACACACACACACACACACACACACACACACACACACACACACACACACACACACACACACACACACACACACACACACACACACACACACACACACACACACACACACACACACACACACACACACACACACACACGCAGACACGCAGACATAAAAAGGAGTAGAATGAGTCAGAGAGAGAAGCAGACACAGTGAGGGAGGAGACCAGGAGAGGAGGTGAGCCCCTGGGGCCATGACAATCGGGATGACTGCCTCATTTATAGCCACCCAACGTCTTTCACAGGTGACTTAGCACAATTAAACCTTCCCCTTATCAAGAAGAACAGCTCGCTCCACCTGCGATAACATTCACTCCTGTGTGTGTGTGTGTGTGTGTGTGTGTGTGTTTAAAAAGCATCTTCAAATCACTGCATGAAGGTCTTTGGTTTAAATCAGTCAGTTATGTGAGGACACTCTCTGAAACTTCCTCTGACAGTAAAAAGGACCGAAGGTTGACAAGCTAACAAACCACCAGGTCAGGGTGAGGGTTTTGCTTCACACTCGGGGTGTGCAGTTAACCGATATCAGTACCGTCACGGTATTGATTTTTGCTTTACAGTCATCACCGGTTTAAACACACGTGTTTGGAGGTAGTGCACACTGATGGCTCAAAACCTAAAAGCCACAGTGGCGGGTTTTAGCTCGTCATTGTCACGTTGTGGGAAAAGATTGTTGACCAACATTTCACGTCATTTTTTCGTAATATTCACCGAACTGTTTGTTTCACACGGGACTCCGTCCTCAGCCAGCATTAAAAATCATACGTTTTGTGCCCCCAGCTGACACTCAAGGCGGACTATCACAGCTTCTTACAAATGTCATCTGACTCCACAAACACTGGAAGGCCAGAGCCAGTAGCATTTCTAGAGTCTGTTGGGGCCCTAGGCCAAAATAATAAGGGGGCCCTCCAACCAGCATTCATCACCATCATGTCTGCCAGTGTCCCAACGGTAACTCATCTTCCTCTTCATTTTCATCTGTTGATTTCCTTGCTGAACTTTGGTTTTCACAGGAATAATGCTGCAACGCTCAGCAGGGCAACAAGAATCAGTGCTGTCATATGGGGCACCCTTAAAACCTGTTGATGACCATAGCCCCCTTCTAAGGGGGCAGCTCCGCCTCCACAGAAGAGAACAAATCAGATGGCATGTAAAGATGCATGCTCAGAGCCATATGACACACATTTTGGGCCACTGCTTTGGTTTGAGTTTGTGAGCCCTCAGGGGCCCCCTACTGGTCTGGGCCCCCTAGCAGTTGCCTGCCTTGGCTGTTGACAAGCCGCGCCTGTCAGAGCAGCGTCTCATACTGCTTATTTAAGGGAAGTTACTCCTTAAATAAAAGGCCAAACGCTGAATGAAAAAAGCCAGGCCTCCAACATGCATAGAAATGTAAGGATGCTCGTATAAAAAGGTCACGATGTGATTGAACAGTAACTGTAAATACAAACCACCATGAAGTCGACAAAGGTTAAAACACATGAAAACATTCAGCAGGACTTCAGAGACCACATTACCAGGACGTCTGTAGATTCAAATCTCTTTTCAAAGGAACACATTATGATTCATGTTTAAGTCAAACGATTTGTTTTAATCTGCACTGAATTACACAGACACTGGATGCACATGCCGGGTTCGTTTTCAATTAAGGGAGTGCAGGATTTCATTGGTTTAGAAAACATTTAGTACATGCATCTGGGGGGCGCCGGTAGCCTAGTGGTTAGTCGGTGAGCCCCGTTGTGCGAAGGCTGTAGTCCCAGGTTTTGAGTGTTACCTGTGGCTCCTTTTCTCGCACGTCTTTCCTCTCTCTCTCTCTCTCTCTCTCTCTCTCTCTCTCTCTCTCTCTCTCTCTCTCTCTCCCCCCCCCCCCCCCCATGATTTCGGACTCTATCCACTGTCCTGTTCAAAATCTAATCACCCATCTGTTGCATCGTCGTCTGACTTTAACTCCTTTTTTAAATGCTTTCTTGCTCACCTCCATGGACTCAATGTCAGGGATTCGAAAACTCACTAAATAGTTTGTCCAAAAAAGTCCTGAGAGCGGCTTAAGTTCAGATTACAGTTGGCGTTGAGTGTCTACGTGGCAGTAATTAAGAGCTCTGGCGGCGGAGAAGGCCGCGACTGTGCACAAATGTTAATTTCCACATCTGTTTGATATCAGAGGGACGAGACAGTGACAGATGGGCGACAGAGGGATTTGTCAAAACAAACTCCAAACTGTGATGACCCGTGCTCACTGCCAGCTTATTGAGGCCAACGTGTCCTCCGCAGGGGTCTTCATCCACCCCTATAGAGTTTATGTAGTGTGTCGCTTGGCAGTGAGACTCAGGCCACATGGTTTTAAGTGGGAGCAGAAAATTAAGTCAACAGAGACATGAACTGTCATCAATACTGATAATAGTCTGCTCATTAAAATGCAGAGGAGAAAGCTGCGTTTAGCGATGAGGTCAAGCGATGAACGCGGCGCCATAAATCGAGGCGAGTGGGTGGATGTCTGCTGGTGTTTACTCTGTGAATTACAACAGCTTGTGTGGCCTGCCTGAGGCGATGTATGAGGACGCTAGATCTGATGGATGAGCCTCGTATGCTCTGATTTGGAGGGTTTTTGTCGTCCTGCCAGTCAGGACAGTCAAATAGATTCTGTCGTAGTGGTCTACTACGGAAGCAAGATAGCATTTAAAAGAAGAGTTCAAGTCTGACCATGATGCCACAGAGAGGTGATGCAGGCTTTCTTTTTAGAAACAGGACAGTGGACAGAGTCAGAAATCAGGGAGAGAGAGAGAGAGAGAGAGAGCGGGGGACGACATGCGGCAAAAGAGCCTCAGGTCCAACTTGAACCCGGGTCGCCTGCTTGGAAGACTATAGCCTCCGTTTATGGGGCACGACCCTTAACCACTAGGCCATCTGCGCTCCACGTATCCATCTTTTATTGTGTGTGTCTACTACGTTTAGCAGAAAACGGATTTGTGAGTCACTGAGAGGGAGGAGGAGAAGGAGGAGAACTTCCCCCGTCAGGAGAACCGATTGAAAGTGGATGAATCTGTCCGAGGCAAGAAGTTATTAGGAAGGCTAAAGACGAGTGGAAGATTTCCAAAAGGTGGAGCCAGGTGTCAAATTCAGCACGGCAACTAGACTCAGAAATAAATAATTGGATCTTCAGTGAAGGACAGACAAGATTAACCATCGGATAGAATTAGGAGGAGATATGTTAAATTTTAAAAGACGATGTTTTGACACATTTTTTCAGTTCCTTTGCTCGGGTAAAGAAACTCAGTTTGGCTTGGAGGGAACCTTTTGATATCTCCAGCGCTTTCTTTTCTTGTGCCATCTTTGAGAATCCATCCACTGAGGAATTATGACTGTCAGAAAAGAATTTTAGACTTATCTCTCGGGCCTGACCTGGATTCTTTTCTGACACAACAGTAAACAGACAGGCATGTTGATGTCTCTTTATGAGCCAGCAAAGCAAACAAACGTTTTCTTTATCGTTATCTTTAATGTCTGTAACTGCGGCCCCGCAGGTTAGGTGTCAGACGGAGTGATGAGATGCATGCTACTGAAACTGCCTTGTTCTACATTGTTATCAGCAAAGATTGTTGATGAGTGTGTCCATCTATTTGACTCTTGGCGCTGGTTTCCAAATGATCACCAGTTAAATTCTCGAAACGATTGAAAAGAACTTATCACAGGAAAACCAGCAGAGAGCAGAGATAACCAAATGAATGAGTTGAGATCTTGGAAAAAGAGAAGAGAATGTGCTTGTTATCAAAGGCAAACGGATCAAATGGAAATGGATGAATGCATGTCCTCTTTGGGCTTCCGTAGAAACTTTGACTCACATGTTTTACTTTTGAAACATCTGGCTCATGTAGGTTGACAAAGGACTTTATGCCGAACTGGATTTAAGAAAAAAAAGATTGAATAAAAGGAGATTGGCAATAGACCGACCAACTTAGTATTCAAAGTAAGGTACGGTCTTTATGGAGTCCGACATTCGAAATATGAACATGAATACTGATATGAAAGTGTGCAGACAACCACAGAGCAACATGAACAGAACACAGATGGGACATTTCATCCCTGTGAGGGAGGAAGGAGATCATTACTTGATAACCTGGGTACTTAGCTGAAGGAAGGCAGCAGAGTGTGATGATGATGATGATGCAAAACAAGACAACCATAGTGATTACAAGAGCTTATGCAACACCAGTCATATACCCTGAAACTCCAGCTAATGCTCTTACTAAGAGCCATCATGCAGTTTCCTAACAGCTGTACCATCAGCCTGAACAGGCTTTACTACATGTAAGTACCTCGACTGGCTTTAGCTGCAGGGAAAGCTCGGTGCCTCCAGGCCGTATTAAACTCAGGATTAAAGAACTGATTACCTAATCATTGCAACACTTACAGAAGTGTGTTAGTAAGCCAACAGTCAACGCACACAGACAGAAGAGCATGCAATCATTGACTGTAATAATAAAAACAAACAACCTCCTTTGGCTGCCAGTTGCTGTAGAACCAGTTTGTTTGGCCAACGGCCCCGAGACTTTTTCCACAGAGTGTCTGCTCGTAGAGGGAGTTGGCTAAGTTAGAACAAAGGTGTGTGATGATGTCAAAACAGATGATCGAGCCCTCAGCCAACTCGGTTTACAGTGAAAAGAAATCTTCTGTCAGAACTGGAGAAACAGAGAAACTCTGATGTGATGACATGTATTTACAAATGGAGCAGCAAGAAATCCAGCCAGTCTCACAGATGACTGGAGTAGATCCTGAAGTATGTAAATCCATCAGAGCGGCTCTATCTCCAAAGTTTACAACAAATCTCTGACTCAGTTGTGTTTGACCTTTTCCACGATGGTCCCTGGAGTCCACCTTCAGTGATCCGTCTGCTTGTCTTGTTTGCCTTGCCGACGTATGTGTTATGTGTTTGACTGCGATGTAAATGTGCCACAGAATCATCTCTGCGCTCTCTTGATTTAACCGAACGCAGAGTCTAATCAGTGAATGACTTTCTCTGCAGCCCGAGGACGCAGTGAACGGCCGATGAGCTGACAGCTGTCGAAGGGAAATAAGCCACCGCTTATCCCATCTTATGTTTGCCCTCTGTGTTCCAGCGTTTGGATGTGAGGGCTCAGATAATTTTATTTTTAATGAACTGGACTTGTTAGGCCATCTGGGAGACATCGGCAGTCGGGCCTCTTCGGGAAGGAAAGATGTTTCTGGGACGCTGGGACTCTGCATTGATTATCTGACTTTCATTTGGATTAACCGAGAGAGAGCTGCGTCTGCAGATTGATAAAACATTTCCACAGACTGTTGGAGTCTCAAGGCTTTTGATTGTGTTAATGAAGAAAAGAGACTTAATTAATTAATACGAGTGTTTTTGTCTTTATGGGCATAGATGAGGACATTTGGGCTTTTGTATTTATTCATTAACCCTTAAATTACAATGTGTTCCAATGTGTCTGTCAGGGGATGAATGAGGGTCACTTGGAGAGTCAACACTGAACTCAAGTCTCATCCTCAGTCACATGACCCATCATGAGTTGATGAAGGATAAGAGTTATTCACAATAAGGCGTGTAGCTGACCTGATTGACAGGTGGGCGCGGTGTAACGGTTTGTCAGGGGGCTTAAAACCCGCCTCAGCTCCAGCTCTCAGCCTGTCGTTAGGTTGACTGAAAGTTAGACTGAGACAGCATTTCCAGCATGGAGACCGCCATCGATGGGACTCCAGCGCCCCCTGCAGGAACAGACGAGTGACGTCACTCAGGTTTCGTCCATTAATATTTACAGTCTGTGGTCTAGCCTCAGAACCCTCCACCAGGAGCCACTACGCCTTACGTTCCTGTGACGTTTTTTTAACTGTCGTGTCCGCACTGGGTTCAGGAAAAGATCGCCCCATGTGGACAAAGTATGCGTTGTAGAGTCTCCTATAAAGCATTGAAAATCCAGATTGGGTAATCCTTTAAAGTCGGTACGTGGATCAGGTTGATCCGATCCAGTTTGCTTTGATAAACCAGTATAGAATTTGTTTTCAAATCCAGATCATTCTGATAAACCTTTTGAACAACCTGGCCCTGGTTGTCTCATTATTATCCAGCTTCTGAGTCCAAGAATGACTATTTCCTGTCAACACCTGCTGCACACAACAAAACAGCAGAGTGTAATCCAAATGCACAATCAGCCTCCCTAATATTCCCTGACCTCACAGGCTTCAGGCTAATCCACTCACTACTGATAGCTGCAGAATAGACTATAACTTCCCCCCTCACTCCTCTGTGCACTTGAAATTCTCTCAGCCCGCTGGTACTGAAATGGTAAATGGTAAATGGACTTGAGCTTATATAGCGCTTTTCTAGTCTTCAGACTACTCAAAGCGCTTTTACACCACATGTCACACCTACCCATACACCCCCATTCACACACTGATGGCAGTGACTACTATGTAGTGAGACCATCAGAAGTAACTAATCCCATTCATACACATTCATACGCCGCAGACGAAGCAGCGGGAGCAATTCGGGGTTAAGTGTCTTGCCCAACGACACATCTGACATGTTGCTCGCAGGAGCTGGGGATCGAACCCTCAACCTTCCGGTTGAGAGACGACGACTCTACCAACTGAGCCACAGCCGCCCAAAAATCTAAAAACTCCACTGTCCTCCACTCGGACAGTTTTTCTTTTCACACCAGCCAGCATAATAAGTGAGCATATCCCCGGCTTCATCGATAATTTCAGACGCAATTAGCCACTTTAACCAATATCTGCTCTCAGCAGGCAGGTACGAGAGGATGACGATTGAAGATTGAGGTGGTTTGTGGGAAGAAATAAAGATTACATAATTATATTTCAAGATCAGAGACGCTCAGGAAGTTCACATGATGTTAAAAACTTATATTTATTGTGCAAGTCCAAGAACTGATCACCAGCCAATCACAGATCTGACATAGAGAGATAGACAACCAGCCACATTCACACCTACGGACAATTTAGAGTCACCAGTTAACCTAACCAGCATGTCTTTGGACTGTGGGAGGAAGCCGGAGTACCCGGAGAGAACCCACATGCAAACTCCACACAGAGAGGCTCCTGTCAGACGGGGATTCAAACCAGGAACCTCCTCGCTGTGAGGAGACAGAGCTAACCTCTGTACCACCGTGCAGCCCTGACTAAAAATGGACTTGTAAAATATATGTACAACGTTTTAGTTTGACTGAAATCGTGCTAAGTTGAATTTTTCGTAGTCGAAGCAACACACCAACATAATGAGGTTGGGGGTCAATTTACTTTTGCATGTATCAAACTGAACTGGCCCCAGACTGGCCTAGGCGTTCTGAGCCTGCTCCACAGTTCCTGCGCTGGGTTTTGACCCGATAGTCGAACAGTATAAATGTGTAGAAGAAAGCCAGGAAGAAAACAAGACAAACACATCGACATGGCGAGTGCCAGCGTGAGAACCACAAATTCTTGGACATGTGTCAGCTGAAAATGGTTAAACATACTTTAAAACATGCATGGAAGGAAAACATTGGAACGATGATTTCAACAGATTGGTATGTGACGCAGTAGGTCAACTGGAAGGAGGTTCTATAGTAACGAGCTGAAAGGGGGGATATCACCACCTACTGTAGCAGGGTCGGACATTGTCCGTCAGTAAATCGAGTCTGGTGTCTCAAAACAACATCGCCAGACTTGCCCGGTAACATCTCTGTTCTCTAAACAAACACATGGGAATTTGAATGTGACGGGGAAGAAAAACAACCCATGATGTGAACGGAGTGTGGTGAGACAATCTATTCATTGTTGAGGCCTGGACCATATTGTCTTTCCCCTGAACTCCTTCAGAAAGGTTCATCAGACCACCGATCTCATTGCAGTCCCATGACAATTATCACACAGCACTTCCCCAGCTGTTTTTCTCTCCGTGTTTTCTCACATCCCTGGCTCTCAACACCCACCGTTAATACACCTCTGCACACACAGTAAATGCAGATATTCACACAGAACATGAAGACAACAACTTTCCTGAAGGATGCACCTGAGTAGTTTGTGAATAATTACATCACAGAAGCATCAATGGAAGACAGCTTCTTTCTTGTGTAGCCATTCTTGCTAATAAACACTCGATACAGAGGTCATATCTCAGCTGAGCTTTTAAGTACAAACTTGTCGAATATAGGATCTGGAGATTTCAGGGTTCTGTAAACCCTGCAGAGGCAAAAACAGGACGGCTCTCGGTGATGTCCGTGGCAACATTTTAAAAAGTCCATTAGCATCCCTTGTCGAGAGCTGGCTCTGTGCCTTTTTACCAAGAATAGAAAATCAATGGTCCCCGTGGTCCTTTAGTTCTTGGATTAGTATGTCAACTGCCTGCTGTCTGTATAATGTAGTCTCATTCTCATAGTCTCTGCATGGAGCCTTTACAGCGAGAGGGCAAGATGGCATCCACGATGAGATGTGTCTGTCAGGGGAGGTTGGGACCCTCCCTGCTATCAATGCCACTCAGTCTGTTCCCAGGAGAACTCTGCTTTAACCTCGGCCCCGTAGAGTTCAGACAAGTGACGGGCGGTGCAGTTGCAGAGGCCATCTTTTGTGTCACCTCATGACAGACTTTTCTTCCCTGTCCTCATCGGAGAATCCCCACAGATTAGAGGCCAGTTTATTCTTGAGCTTCATGGCTGATCTTTAAGGGATTGATTTCAAAACTTAAACCGTGGACGGAGCAACAACCGTCTGGGAGTGAAACCTAATATTTAGAGCTCCCCCTGCTGGCTGGCTGAGGTATAGTTCAAATACCCTGCCTCCTAAATGACAGAAGGGGATTGTGTCAAACTATAAAGTTAAAAGCTGAGGGATGAAGAGGGTGTGTCTAAAAAGAGCACTGTTTTGATCTGAAAATATTCCCTGAATTTCACATCGTTAGCCTTTAACCAATCTGACAGAAAAGAGACAACAAAATCTCTGCAGCACCAACCTGATAAGATGTAAACAATCAGTTGTGAGCGCAAGGATGCATTGCCGGTGTCTCAAGAATCGAGTTGCAGGCTTACACCTACTGCTTTGAGAATAGGTATCACTCTCAGAGGTACAAAGCACAGCCTCCAGACAAGCCTCCTCTCAGGACTCCTCTCTACAGACAGCCAGTTGGCCAGACTTCACAGAGAAGGATCTCTGCAGGATTCAGACAGTGAGACGTTCCTCCGATCGATCTGCTAAACCGCTGCAGGCGTCATCCATCGTCTTCATGTCTATTTGCAACGGGCTTGAAAAATAAACTCACAGGGCACTATCGGTAAAATATGGAATAGGCGTTCACCAATTCCAAACCTCTTAAGAATCACATCCATCCAGAATCCTGTGGCCCACATTTATTATTTAGATTAATCTTAAGAGAAATCCGTTAATTCCCTGAACGATCCATCCTCCATCAGTGTGAATGCACCTTCAATCTCCTGTTTTTTTATGGCATTTTCAAACCAGTCCTGCCTTTGGGGTCATCTAATCAAAGAGATCAATTTAAAATATGCAGCTTGGCAATTGGGTTAACCATTCTTCTCCCAACTCTCTCCTTCTCTTCTTCAGACATAAAAGTGAACGCTAACCATCCCCTATTCCCCTCAATCTCTCCATCATCAATAATTCAGAGTGTTATTGAGAAACACTACCTGAACCCTGTATTGACAGAAATCTAAGCACTGTCATTCCCTCAAGGGCGTCATAATTGGATACCCCCCGAGGCTGCCGCTGTGAAATGCAGAGCACGAGGGGAGAGCAGACGGAGTGTTGTTGTTTTCTCTCTGTGTTTGTGTCTCCATTTTTACCTTTCTATTTCAGGGACTCCAATTTGACCCGAAGTACGTCAACTTATTGATTTCACGCCGATCCCTTGGGAAAGTTCAGAGGCGGGTAAGAAAGTGTTGAGTATCCTAACTTTACAGAGTAGACACTAAGCACTGGACGCTCAGCTGACACAGACTGATAAAAGGTATTATTAAGGATGATGTGCAATAACAAATACAGTGAACAGGTGTTTTAAATAAAATCAATGTTCTCCCTTGTTGACGGGTTATTCAGGCTGCAATGTTGTCTGCTCCAATACTCTAACAATGGAGCAAAGAGCTGATATAATCTGCTGTCCCAGAACATTTGACACACTATAGTGCAGCCTGAGCCTGTCTTGATTCACACAGAGCTGCTGACCCCTGCAAGGGCATGAAGAGACGCACCACCTAACTGTGTGTAACAGATATTCAGAGACCTGGCAGGGTGAAAATATGCTAATAAAATGCAGTTAAATATTGAGAGGAGGAAGGACGAAGGGAGACAAGCTGAATCTTTCTTGTTTTCAGGAGATGGGCTCTGAGACAAAAAAGCAAAGGCACTTCTGTCAGTTTAGGCTTTGAGATGAAGCCGAGCGAGGGGTTAAAGGTTTATGTTTGGTGTTCTCCCTGCATCTGAAAGGTATCGAAACATGCTCACAGGTGAAGCCTAAAGACACTTGGTTTGTCTGCCCTTCATTGATCAGATTCTGTTTGTGTTTCTACACATGTATCATGTGCATCCATGTGCTGGAATCCATGGCTGTATTCTCTGATGTGTGTGTAATGGTCTGTACCGATATCTGTGGGCTCGATTGTTACCGGCACGTGCAACGTGGGTGCTGGGCATGAAAATGACAACTGCGTCAGGAGGATAAGTTACACCTGCGCTGCACGCCAAGACGCTTTGCACCGGGCATTTGATAGCCCAGACATTAATAAAACAAAAATCACAGAATGGGATAAAAAGATTTTTTTGACACAGACAGAAGCTCTGCAGGACAGAAAAAAGATACCATCAGGCAGGCACTACAGAGGCCAATCAAAGACGTACTACTGAAGTGCCATGAGAGCCTTATAATTGGTCAACCTAAGCACTCCAACAACAGATGTAAAAGAAGACAAATACAATCGACCTGGGCAGGCAGCTCTTTGAGCAATCATTTCCTTCATGTTCACCTCACTGAAGAAGACTCAATCAGAGCGAGTTAATGCGAAGACTTGTGATAGCCTGGGTGAAAACACGTGTAACTCTGCCTCTGCAGAGCATGCTTCTGCTGAGGACCACCACTTTGAAGACGTCACGGTGGGTTTCTGTCCGTTCAGTCAGCGACAGAAGAAAATAGAACAAGACTTCTCTATTAACACAGCGGCGCTTTGATCTCTATCTCCCCTGTGGTACCAATTAGATTGTTGCAACGTTTGCATTTCAAACTCCTCGTGCTTCCGACTTTGAAAGACATCCGGCATGAATTATCAATCCACTGGAACTCTATTTCCTCTCAACAAAAAGAGAATTATGAGTGTCATATCTCTCAAGTTTGGATCATTGAGGAGAGAAGGCTGCGAGCTCCGAGAGGATTAACACATACCTAGTTTGTAACACTGATCACTGCTACCTTCACACTCACAGTGTGAAACTCTTTTATCTCAAAATGATGCAACAAGGAGGCCTCCTACTTTTTTCTGTTCGTCTTGACAAATAAAAGGTTGCAGATTCAAGCGTGCCGAAATTGAGTTTTCTACTTGAAACATAAAGGACATGAAGGCAGCGTGGCTGAGAATTGATCAAAGGGAGATAAATAGCTGCCAAGAATGTTCCACTGCTTTTATCCCTTGTTAGCAAAGGCAATCATGCAGCCGTCACCCACAAAGATCCATCCCTGTCACATTATCTCAACAAGATTATAAGGAGGCGAGGGGGGGGTGGGGTGGGGGGGCTACCGAGGAAACATGAGACAAACGTACATTTGGTGGATTTCAGCGGAAAGAGAACAAAAGCAGCGAACCCTGCTTTTATAAATGAACGATTTTCTCAATTTGAGCGGTCGATGCTGATGAAGGGAAATATAAATCAAGGGTAAGAGTGAGGCTTCTCGGCGAGAGTGCCTCAACGAGATAATGGCATCATCATGCCTGTGTGGTTCGCTGTTCCTGGGAAGATTAAACACTTTATCATTGTCTCTGGGACAAACAGTCGCTGTACGTAGAGCTTGCATCCAATTATTAGATGCCTTTCATGCTCGTCTCGACATCCATGCGTCAACTTCATCACACACCAGAAGTCTAAAGAGTGGCGATGAAAAGAGACGGGAGAGCGTCTTATCAGGACAGTGCTACCTTTCAGGGCAGAAGCCCACGGTGGCAGCTGACCTCACTTTTATTACCGCTGTCTCACACTGATGATATCATCTAAACACAAAGTGAAAGACCCAGAAGCTTTCAAGCTCAGTTTATGTCATTTTATGGCTCCAACAACTCCGTCCCTCACAAGTAAAGTCAATGGCTGTGGGCAATCACACCCCAAGGTACAGAGGAGTGTGGCTCCTCTCACCTCATTAAAGGTCTGCACTGTGTCATGGGAGGAAGACAGGTAAGAGCCGAGGCATGAGGCAGAGAAATGGGACATGAACAGCCACAGTTGGAAAGACAGTAAATCTTAATGAAGAAGGGGAGGGGAAGAAGGAGGATGGCGTCTCACAGCTCACTGGACTGGAATCATCCAGACAATCTATTCCACCATTCAGATTCAGGGTGGCAGCTCCTGCCTCAACGGCACTTAACGTCACAGGCAGCACCAAATTATTAACTGTGTAGATGTCTTTTAATGATGAGTCCAAGAAGTCAAATCAGAACATATGAAAATCATATCAAGAGTCTGAAACCTAACGATCCTGGGCCCTGTCCTTGTTGCGTGATTGATGCCGTTTTATATCGGTCCTGGTCACTAAGCGCTAACGCTAAGATCTTTGATTCTTAGGACAACTCCACTGACGATAAACATGATGGTGCACATTCAATAATGCAGCTTTTAGAGCTGGCACATCTTATTCTTGCTAACAGAAAGCCTGTTAATGGACAACTCTGTCAGGACGTTTACATGCACAGTTAAGTCCAGCTCCAGTTACAGCTCAATGTACTGTCCTTGTACCAGAACACAAGCACAGGGAGAATCGATTTATTGATGGAGGTATGCTGACTCCTTTCAGTTAGTTACTACTGAACCTTCTTCTGTTTGACCTGTTACATCACATACCGAACAAGCGACAAACATGTTTGCGAGCGGCGAATTAGTCGAACAGTCAAACATGGACGCCTCTACAGCTCTGTTCAGTTTGCATGTTCTCCCTCCAGCACTCCTCATGTTGATACCTTCGTCTTTTTGTCTTCTTGCTTCCTTGTAGGAATTTACGCGACCTCCGAGTCAAAGCCAGACGCGGGAACTGTGGAGCATGCTCAGAACAACTGGGGGCCAATCAAGGTGCATACATGCTAGAATAAATTGACCCCCAGCGGTTTTTTGGGTTGCATCATTGTGGTTTGTTTGGGTTGGTGTGAAAGCTGTCAATCGAACCCTGGTGCAAACAACCGCACAGAGACCGCTGGAAAAGGTGGGTCTCAGTCTGCTGTACAGAGTGTTCGAAGCAGCCACGGCCAATCAGGAGTCAGCGAGTCTTTGTTTACTTCAGGGACCAATTAGAGAGCATTTTCCTCGCTCATCACACATGTTGGTCCTCTTGTGAATGTCTCCATGTGAACACAGACCAAACTTGAGGTATTTATTCAACAATGGAACAAACTGGTCCATGATTCAGACCAGAGCAAACGATCTGTAGGTGTGAAAACGTCCTGAAAGTCTAGATTAGTCGGACTAACATGATAAATCAACCTTACTGCCTGTAAACGTTACTGACTGTTGTTCTGACAACGTGGCTCCTTCTTGGGCTCAACCACACTCGAGTGTTGCTAAGAGAGTACCTGCATGTGCCTAATGTGTCTGAGTTATGTGTTAAAGCACGCCATTATCTCGGTTTGGAAAATGCAGCCCTTCCAGTACTTAAGGAGGATAAGCTCTTATCTCTGTCTAAATCCCCAGCAGTCATTAGAGGCGGCAGGCCGGCTCAGAAGTCCATCTAATTAGAGTTCCAATCATCATTCCCCCATTCAAACAGAAAGATCATTACAATGGACACTGAGGGTTGTACAGGCATTGCACTCAGGATGTCATGAGTTGCATCTGTACATGAGTAACTACAGAGACGAACACACGTATTAACGAAGGCTCGAGTTTGCAGCTTAAGATGATAAGACAGAGGCTCGTTGGTATCAGGAAGTTGCCTAAAATGGTTTCTCCAAATCACTGAACGAAATAAATATTTCTTCAGATCTTTTTCCAGATATCTACTCGTTTGAAAATCCCATTTTCCTTGACAGTCCCTTCTCTAAAGCTCCTCGAGTGGAGAGCTTCGCACAGAGCTCCATGCCACCACGCAAATAAAAAACAAGTCTTCATCGTGGTAGATCAAAGCGATGCATGTAGTCTTCATCTGTCAAGCCCCTCATCATGCCAGAGCCCAAGTGTTCATCTCATCTACATTTTAGGTTTTCATGGAGACGAGTGAAGCAGACACAAAGAGGATGAAACAGGTAGAGAATAGACCGACTCACAGTGGGGAGGCTGGGCAGGAAACAAAAGATGGACAGGAAGAAATAAGACAAACAAAGGCTCTTTTTTTGCCAGCAGACGTACCACTACCTCTGATTCTGTTCTTCTCCACCCACACCTCCTCTCTCTTCCTCTTTGCAGAAGCTTTGACCAAGCAGTTGTAATAATATGGGAAAGCGAGGGGACAAACAGGGCCATCTATTCTGCGCTTGATGCTGGCGTGAGCTTGCAGCTGAGCCTGGGTGGTGGTGTCATTAAGTGCGAGTGCGTGATAAATGCACTCTGCTTGTTGGATTTGAGATTCTCATTAGTCTGTGTTCAGGAGGAGACCTGGGGTCATTACTCTTGTGGCTGCCTTGACAAGAAGCTGAGTGTGTCTGTGTGTAAGAAGGGAAGAAAGTGTGGATGCCTGTATACATTAAAAAGTGTTTTAACCAATCTATTGTGCTCTGCGGCAGCCGGAGTCAAAGGTCTCCAGTTTTCACGCAACAGCTGCTTGTATTGAGGTTGGTCTCATATTTACAGCTCGTTTACACTGCAGACAAATGTGTCCCTAATCAAGTGTTTATATATATATATATGACACAGATCTGATCTTCTTATGACAGTCTGAAAAGCACAAGTCACATGTAATCTCGTGACTTCAAATCAGATTTGGGCCACTTTCATATGTGGTCCTGAATCTATACAAAGTGGCGACAAATCTAAATCCTAAACTCTGCAAGACAGGGAACACGTGCAATCTTTAGATTTAGCTGGAGGTCGTTCCATGAGTTTGAGGCGTCATATTGTCCACCTAGCATCTTTTTTCAGTTGTTCCCAATGAGGAGTGATCATTTACAGCAGCAGGTGGCTGCTTGGTGAAAAAGCGAAGCGCCCAGCGTTATTTTTCCCAGTGCCCCGCCTTTTTTGTGACGCCACTCCGGGGGCTGAATATCCTTCAACTAGTCAGAAGGACACTGGTGACGTCACGGGCGCCCTTTTCAAAATGATATGATATTCTCCATGCATGGAGTATGTCAGGTACCCACACCCTCCTCGCTCTGTGTCTGATCGGAGTCAGATTACAGCGCTATCTTTGAGCTCATCGTCCAGATGAAGTAGGAGGGCGCTGGTGATGTCAAGCGTCGTCCGTTTGATGCTCATAGTAAAGGACAAAAAACAATCTCAAATATAAATCATAAGCTGCAGTAAAAAGTAGCGTACAAGACGCACGTGCAACAGTTTTTTATTCTCAGTGCACACGCGCTTCATCCAAGAGCTCCCGAGTGCACAGCCAATAATGCCAGGTGGACACAGGACCTTACACAGATCCGCACAAGCTGCAGGGACTTTAAGAACGGGCTAATCAGTAGAAGGGGCCATGTCAGTGCCAGAGACGTCTGAGATGTGAGGGGGGTGTTTTCTGATAAGGGTATTAAAATATAAAATGCGCCTCTCAACCTTCTTTATTTGAAGGTTAATTACTGTTGACTTGTTCTTCCTCTTGGTTCACTTGAAGAGTGTAATAGCCGCTTCATTTGATGACCTGACATGTCAAGTGTAGTTTCTAATGTAACGATCAAAAATAATCCTAATCATTACCTTTTTTCTAAATGGCAATCTTAACTGAACATGCATCCTCACAACAACTATCCTGTCAGCTGACCTGAGGCTGCGTCTAACAGTAGTGACATCAGAACACATTCTGTGCAACATCAGCCGTGTGTAGAGATGTGTTGACACGCTGCCCGTGTCTCACCGACACAATGGAGCCTGGCATCTTTACATTTGTGGAAGCAAAAGGATGAATGCATCCAAGAATCCTTTATTCGCTTTGAGTATGTGGCGGTATGTCATGTCAATTTTTTAAAACGATTCGTTTCAGCAGGAAAGGTGACGAGAGACGAGGTGGCTGCCTGTCCCGCCTGCGTGCGTCCCCGTCTGTTAGAGTCGTCTGGACGTCTGGCCCAATCAATACCCAGAGACAAGCATCTGCCCGGGTCTCCTGTTACTGTACCTCTGTCCTCAGAGCATGCTCAGACTGCTTCTGCAGACAGCCGCATACTGCTGGCTGCTATCAGTGACAGAGCTTATCACAGAACAACACAGGAAATGTGATGCCACGCAGGGCGCCCGCTGACGCTTTAATTTGTCGCTGGTGACGGGGCTTGTCAAAGTGTTCCTGGAGTTCATCAGCCACCTGGCCTGACGTGTTCGCTCTGCTGATGACTTCTCAGCCCACATGAGACAATGACCTTGATGCTAAACTGCATGTTTTGAGTCTGAGTGTGATATACAGTAACTTTCTTCACAGAGATAATTTACCTTCACACACTTCAAGCTTAGGCTTTACAATTTCGAGTTATATTAAGAATAAAAAAGGAACTCCAAGAAACAACCCAACATCGACCAAAAACTAGTGTAGGCTCGTACAGAGTTCTAAAAGTGACATCTGGATGTGCAGCAACAAGAAGCACTGAACGCTGTCTTGACACTCAGCCGTGTGTGATGAAGCACATTTGAAACTTGTGTTCTTAGTGTTTGCTTGTGCAAGTGTTGCACAAAGAAGCATTGCACAAGTCCGAGACCTGTAAACGTTGTAATCTTTTCAGTGGCCAATGTGAAACCGTGAGAATGTTTGTGTTGATTTAAGTTTTGCTCAACTTTGTGGCTTTTGGCTCCGCTGCCATCCCAAACCAAAACAAATGTTTTTAAAGGAACTGAAGAAGAGATTTCAATGTATTCATGGCGCCCTCCATATTCAGCCTCAGCAGAAACAAAGGAAACTTCCAAAGTATCTGCTAAGGAGGCAAACTGAATGTAGTCATTAGACCAGTGCAGGCCCGCCCACATGAATGTCTGGCTCCCTGACATGTAGAGTGGATGTGCCCTCCGCTGATGTCGTTTAATAATATCAATGCATGTGTGTTGGATCAGTAGCATGTAGCGCTAGCCTCCTGGCTAACATTGGCCTCCTCAGCGTGGACATGATCAGCTTTTGGAGCTGTTATTGTTGGGCCTCCTTTCTTTTCTGCCATCCTGATTATTGTGCAGGTCCTGGCATGAGAAATATGAAAATAATTTCATCTGCCAAAGGCGGCCAGGCAGAAAAAGTTTGAGAAACACTGCATTAGATTTCTCTCTATAGATGCCTTATGTAGCCCTGCAGTTTTATGCCTTCTCAGACTTCACAATATGAATATCAACTCTTCACAGCATGAACATCTGATGTCAGAGACGCCTCAGTCTGCAGCGCCAGATGGTCGAAATTAGAACCAGCCTGAGTTTGTTTCTTAACGCTGAACTTTTCCTTTAACCACTGTGTTACGCTCTGTCCCCAATAAGAAAACTGCTGGTGTTTGCAAAGCATGCTACACTTTAATCTTTGTTATTTCATCTTCCGGCTTCTGTCTCACGGATCTTACGATGCAGATGTCGTCTTTCTGTGCTTAAGCCCTCCGGCCGTATGCTCTCGTCGCCCGGGCCAGGACACAAGAGGTTTTTAATCAAGTGCTCGTCTCAATGACGCTGCACATTCTCTCATTAAAAATACACAAAGCTTTGAGACTTGCTTGAGCCTCTCGCCTCAGAGTGTTCTGGCTTCGACTTGATGTGAGATAACTACATCTGCTGCTGCTGCCGTGGTTACAAGTTCAGCTCATAACTGTGATGCTCTGTGATCTATCTGGGCCAGCTGGATCCCAGAACCATCCAAACACAGATTTCTCTCTGGTTTGAGAAAAAGGAGTCTATTAGGAAGAAGACTAACTGTGGAGTGTAAGCAGACTGGCTAACCAGTAACTAGTAATTAAGTTGTTGCCTAAGTCTACGTCCAGGCATCTGATGTAGACTCCAGGATAAGTAGGGGCGATGTAGTCTTACCTATATTTGATGTACTTCTCTTTTTTATACTATAACGTTGGAGCAACCTGGAAAAAGAATTTCCTTCAGGATTCATAAAGTTCGATCTTCTCCATCTCACACTCGAGGGTTCAATATCACGTCACATCATGCAGCATCAGACGCTCTCTGTCTGCACTGCAGCCATTCGATATTTTCTTTTGACAGTGTGCAATGACATCGATCATTTATACAAAGAAAAATGAAAAGATGGTTGCAACAGATTTAGCAAGACGCTAATTTCCAGGCTATTCTAAGACAGGAGACGGTAACTGGAGTCCACTTCTACTCTGACTGAATAACACAAGAGAAATATTCATTTGTGGAGCTGACGAGAGCAAACAGCCGAGAGCTACAGAGATCCTGCTCGCTCTCAGGCAGCTACTCTGGACCTCAGCCAGACGTCCAAGTAGATCCATTTGAATGTTGCACCGGAGGAATCTGAAGGGTGAAACTGACAGAATGCTAATGGGCAAATATTTGAACTTTGATATAATTTAATTTAATGGGTTCTGCCCTCAAAGTAAATATTATTCACTGGAACTGAACATTTGAATAAATTAAGCTTAATTTGGACCTAGAGTAGAAAAATATGATTCACTAGTTTTTGACCTTGACGTGTTTTTGAAGACTAAAATGCATTGAACTGTTGACCCCAGCCCGTTCAGCATGCAGGGTTCCTGACTGTAAGCTAAAGTGAGCCCACCCTCATTATCCAGATTTAATACACGTCTCAAACCGGAGCACGGGAATATATTTGCGTAGAGATGAGTTTGGCTTGAGGTTGGAATAAAAACACAAATCCACAGCACCTGGACCCTGACAGATGTTTCAGCTGAGCGCGGTGCAGACGGGCTGCAGCCGTGTTTGCTGACACTGTAGAAGCAGTTTTGCTCTTTTAGAGGCATTTCTTCCCCATTACAGCCAGATGATTTATTTAAACTCTGCTGCAGATTTGTTTTTGCACTCTGTGTTCTGGGAGCTTTTTCTGTTTCTCTACGAATACGGCAAATGTAAACACCAGCTCTGGTTATGGGGAGCGAGGCCTGCAGACTGTTTGTGCTGACAGTGAATGAGCTGTTATCACAAACACAGGGCTGTTTTTCTCCTCGCAGCTTGCTCTCTCCGTGCTCGCGCTGTTGAATTCATGTGTTCTTGCAACACACTGGCTGCTGTCCAGCATCTCGGAGCGGTTAATAGCGTGTGGACATCTCATAAAACAATGTATGCTGTGAAAGGTTGGTAAATTTTTTTGTGCTAAGCTGGCTAGTTTGACTTGCCCGGAGAAGTTGCATCACTTCAGTTTTCCCACGTGAGGGTAATTAGCCGCTGATAAACATGGAAGTCAGCAAAAGTTGCTCTGAAGTTTAAATATTAGTCTGAACAGGGGGGTTTGAGAGGGAAGTCGATAGGCTTCCCCGCGTGGATATAGAGCTCATCAGATCCCTGCTGGGCTCAAATGGTGATCAATAACTAAATTATTCTTTTCACTGCTTGAGAGGAAAAACCCTGAAAGGGCCTCAACCGTTTGACAACCTTGCTCTTGTGCTTTCTCGGTTTTCTTCATGAGCCTTTTATCTTTTTTTTCTCTGGCGGGTAGAGGTGCTGAGGGAGCGGCACGACTCCCACACAGATGACGCTGCAGATGCTTGTTAGGAAGGCAGGGAACACATCTCGTCTGCAGATCGATATCCCCCCGCTTAGGGCGCGCAGGTTCACTGCATATTAAGAGACCGTGGGAAAGTTATCCCGTCACGTTCAGGTGAGGAGAGCTAAAGCCGGCAATTATCCCAACCTGTCACCTGCCGAGCCAATGTAGAAAATCAGATCCTTTAACAAACCTAGCACGTTTTTTTAGGGTCAACTCTATTTTGGGGCCATAATGTGTCCAAGCAGACTGGTGCCTCCTTGTTTAAGTTCACTTGACCGAATATGTTGTGCTTGAGGGCTCAAAACCACAAAGATAAGATATGGATGAATGGGTGATGCCTTCCATACACGAGAAGAAAAACTAAAGACTGGGCATGTTGCAGGGTCACTAACTGCAGGACTACAAATAGATTCATTAAGAGATTATTTCCCATCATGCACCTGCTGGATATTTCCAACGTTTGAGCAGAAAACCGAAAAGGAGGACATGCTGGTGGAGTGGAGGAGAGAGCAAGAACTCCTCTTTGACGTGTCGTCCTCTTTGTACCACAAGAAGCAGATCAAACTCGACTATCTTCAGGAAGTAAAAGTCTTAACAACGTTTCAGTAGGTGAACCTGCAGAAGGATCATTCGTACCTGCAGCATTCTCACCTGGGAAGACGGAGGACACAGCAACTCGTGGTACAAAGACGAGGACACGTCAGAGAGGCATTCTCGCTCTCGCCACAACTCCACAACCTTCTCCTCCTTTTTAGTCCAGAAGATCGGTAAGTTCCTTCGCCTCGCCGCCATGTTTACTAGTTTGCAGCTTCCTGTTTGGTGCTGGCGAGATCGCTTAAACAGACCACCTTAAAACAGCTCTGATGGCGTTTCATGACCACGTTACACCAAACAACAAGATCACAGGAGGGCGCCCCGACTCGTGCAAAACTCTCATGATTTACTTCTGACTTTGGAAACTTGTCTGTGACTTTGAAATCCCTTCAAATGTTATTTGGTGTGAGACCAGCATTACTTGAAAGCTTTGGTTGATTTTTAATACATCAGCATCTGTGCTGCTCTATGAGGCAGCCAACACACATTAATAACATACGACCAGATGTTGTGCTCTCTGCTTAGAGCGCTTTGATTAGAGCTTCACAACATCCAACGTCTGCCTGGTAATGATCCGTCAAAAGCCCTTTTCAGACTGTCGTAAATCAGCTCAGCCGTCATCACATCTCTGAACATTCAGAATGATTCTGCGAATGCATAATATTGGTGTCTCAGTCTGTGAGCACGGCACAGTGAGACCTCCACGCACACACTCAGTCAGACATGCACACATACACAGCGCTGCACTCCCCCACTGGCTCTGCTGATCCCGTCTCTCCTCTGTAACGCCTCTTATACTACCTTGTGAAGACGGTACAGAGAGGGGATCACTTCATCCCCCCATTATGCCTCCACTACATTCAGATTGAAGGCCAAATGTTGCAGGGGCGTAAAAATCACGGCTTGAAACAAAAGTCTGAATTGGACTACTGATACTGTATATTAGTTTAGCTCGTAATTCTTTGATCTGGTCCAATTTTAAAACTTTACAAAAGTGTTCTTAAAGAGAAGAAGATGAAAGGTGTTCACATTGTTCGTCGAGCACCGGCTCGGTAGTTAACGATACTCTGAGCGCTGTCTGCAGCAGCTGAAGAGGAGGTGACTGTGCTCATTGCTGATTTACACTGCGTAATAAGCCTTTGCATTTTTGCCTTTATTAGATAGGACAGATGAAGAGAGGCCGGGCATGTTGGGAGGAGAGAGAGGGGATGACGTGCAGCGAAGGACCGAGGTCGGATTTGAACCCACATCCGCTGCATCACGGACTTTAGCCTCTGCTGGATGACCTCGCTGCTGTCCCATGCACACCCCATAAAGTTTTTCTCATTTTAGGAAGGAGACATTTTGTGTACCTAAGCAATAGTTTTGAAATGATTTGTCTACGGGTCGTTCCTTTGGGGACTTTAAGTTATTCACTCTGTCTGCTTTCTTTTTTTTTAAAGGTTTATTTTGGAAATTTGTATGACTTCATTTTAGAGTTAAGACAGTGGATAGAGTCAGAAATCAGGGAGAGAGAGAGTGGAGAACGACACGAGGGAAAGGAGCCAGAGGCTGGACACAAACCCGGGGCGCCCGTCCAGAGGACCACAGCCTATTGGCGTGTGTGCCAGCATCTACGCCACCGGGGGCCCCCTGTTTCTTCTGCTTTATTGGTAAAATGTGACATTTTTATTTGTCTCTAAAAATGGCCTCATGTTGGTGGAAAAGTCCCATTTTGTTCCGGCTCTATTAGCAGAGACAAAAATATATTCTACCTCCCTGACATTCAGCTAAAATAAAGATTGTTTTGTGAACTTGTTTTGAGCTAAACTTATGAACACAAATCTGAGTACGCTCACTTTCCTGCTATGTCATGCTTTTGCTCCAAAGGGTCAACAGATCGAACGTTAATGAAGCTCTCTGTGTTTGTCGCCCCTCACTAAAATGCTTCTCCTCATGTTGATGTTTCCACTTCCTCAGCCTCCTCGTTACAGCCCCGCATGATTTCAGCTAACACGGGTGTATTTTTAAAAAATCCCTGCCAGACGCAGCTGTAAAGAAAACCCAACTGGGGAATATTTTCACATCCCTGGGACTCAGCCTAACGAGCAGTGCCAGTCCTGTCACACAAAGTATGATCTCACCACAAGTCATGTTGCAATGAAAGAAAGCAACAAAAAAAACACCCATGGGGAATAGTCAAGCTGGAGCAAATCCTCCCGGGTAAACATTGTGAAGACAGCAGCTCTGTAAATAGAGCAGCCTGCTTACACATGCATCCTGCCGACATGTACAGTGCGTCACTGATGGTATGCGTCTTTATAGTAGGCTCACAGAGTCCCAGCAGCCTACTATTAGTCTGAGCTCTGTCTCTTTGTCAAATCCCTCAGCATCCCTCCGTCTCTCAGAGCGGAGCTGAGCGTGGAGCCTTTGACAGTCAGCGAGATCCGCCGCCGCACACATCATTGATACTAATGGGGACGGAAGGCTGGTGCAGGGTGGCATGTGTGTCAGGGTTCGCCTGGGTGTGTGCGCTCTGTGCGTAACACACAAGTGGAGCATGTGTGTTTGCTCCGTGCTCTGCGGCACAGAGATCAATTCATGCCACTGTGGCAAATGGCATGACAACCAGTCTCCTCCCCGTCGCCATCTGCCTCCTCTGTGCCAATTTGTCACAGCACATCCGAGAGTGGCCTTGCCCTCATTTAACATTGAGCTAAAGCAAGACGACTCAGGGATGAACATGAGGGAGAGAAGGAGAGAAGGAGAAAATAAGGGCACTGACAAAGACTGCAGCCCACGGGGAGAAACAACAAGAGCCATAGAGAGAGAGAGCGAGGTCAACTGGAGTTTATCAGAGGGCAAAGACAAGAAACAGACACAGAGGGCGTCCTGGAGACTCTGCTGGCTCAGGTACAAACCATACACCTGCAGCCCCCTGGATTCTATTCACTCATCTCCTCTCTCTGCCTGTCTTCCTCATCTGAGCTTTTTATCCAAAGATAGAAACACCACAGAAACATTTTTAAAGACATGAGGAAGCAGAGACAGCTGCAGTCTCAGTGTGGCACAGATTTGGAGGAATGTTTCCTTAATTTGGCCGCTGAAAAAACAGGTGTTTAAACACGGTCCCTGCAGCGAGGTGGTGGGGCGTAGAGCAGGTTGAAGGTGCTTTATAAAAAAAGGAGAACCCGATGAAAAGAGATCTCCTGCAGTCGGCTGCATGAGAGGATTGTGTGCACAATCTAATTCAGATTGGTCTAAATATCAATCTTTTCTTTTTTTTCTGCTATAAAAAGCTTGGGCTTCCATCTTTTGTGTCATCCTGTTGTATGTTCCCTTACGGCCAAATACCTCGCCTGATAAAAGCCAGAAAATGTAGAGCTCCCCCTGCTGACCGGCTGCAGTAACCCCGCCTCCTCTTTGTTAACACATCGGTCTATCAAAATCAAAATGCACAACAAACAACATTTTTCTCAAACCTGGTTTTGTTGTGATATTAATAATCACTCTTATTTGTGTTCAGTCATCTTTCCTCTGAGAAGTTTGGATTAAATGATTTGTTTGATGTTGTAAAAAGGTCTGCAATGCCTTGATTGACAGCTCTGTGGACGAATGCGGCTCCTGCAGGGCTGTGTGCCGGATTAGAGGAGGAACAGAGAGAGGAAACGTAACGACGCTAACACACGATTCATCAAACTTTCCATAACTGAGTGTTTGCTTCAAACAGAAATAAGAATCTGTTGTGTGTGTTTTTCTTTGCAGACGTCACTGACACAGCTCTTCCATCCTCACTGTGCAGACTTTGTCAGCTTCATCTTTGCACAACAGGAGGAGGCTGAGGCGCTCACTGTGCATCTGTATATACAGTCTCTGGTGAAAACCCTCATTTCAATATTTCTATCCATAATTCAAGCTTCTAAACTTTCGTCAGCATTCAGCTTGTGTCGTACGGATTCTAGGGACGTGAACAAAACAAGGAAATGCCACAAACTGACGTTACAAGAGGAGCTGTTCCAACATTTAAATGGACATTTCTAAGGAATCATTTATTGGTTAACAATGAATCACGTCATAAAGGTTTACGTCTTTAATTCAGAACATTTGAATTTTCAGTTGCACAAACAAAGACCAAAGTGAGGGTTTAATCAAGATCAGCTGTTTTTGTTTAGACACACAAAGACCCTGTTCTGTATTTGGTAAGAATGTGTGGGCCATGAACAAATGTTCATGAATCCAAAGTATGCATCAAGCTAAGCTAACGAACACAGAGCCTGCTTTGTCAAAGGAGTGGGTGACAAGATATGAAAGCTATGCCACTCACTCACTTTCTGCCTCCCTCTCTCTCGCTCTCACATTTTTTGGCTCGATAATACCTCGAATCAACTCAGCAGTCTGATCATGTTTCACGCCTGTGCGCCCGCATTGACAGCCGTTCTGTCCCATTTCACCCCCCTTTGATACGTCTTTGTTTCATCGATAATGACAGGCAGAAAGCGGCTGTCCACACCGGGGGCCCTCGTGCCACCGCGATGCCAGAGATGCAGTTCAACACCTCGCTCCTATATCCTAAACCGTCTTAACAAACCATCATGTATTGTTTCCCCGCTGTCAGCAGAGAGCGATGCAAAGTGGTGGCCTTCCATTCACTTTGACTGATGCACAATGCTCCACAATGGCCCCCGTGTTGAACATATGCACAGCCAGCCAAAAGAGGGATCACAGCAACAATGGTGACGCTTTGAAAAGGAGGCAATGAATAAAGAGACGACCCGACGTGAGCATTTGTGCTGTCACATCCCTGCAACCCCCCCACACACACACACACACACTGCCAGCCCTGGTGAAACAATGTTTCTGTAGCATGAAGGATGTCGACTTCGTTGTTTGTCTACCTGTGTGAGGGGGAGCAGAGCTGTGATTGAAAGCTCTCGAGGGTCTCTCTGCCACTTTGGGAAAACACTTCAGAATCCTCCTGACCTGCGCTGGCTCATACAATCAGGTGCGGGTGTAATAGGGGTAAGGCTATTAACCAGCAGACAGTTTTCTCTCCGTCACTGAGGCCTGAGACTCAGACTGGCTGGGATCTTGAAAACATAGCATGCATGTATGTCAGTACTTGACTTAGAGTGAGCCAGTGACCCGGAGCTGTGAGGAAATCTTTCATGAGCGGAAACACAACACGGCCTGCCTCAGTGAAAGGTTACAGAACTTTAAAGCAACAATTAAATGACGGGTAAAGATATCAAAGCGAAACCTTTGACTGTTTATTAATATGGACAACATGTCTCCGTCTACTTCCGTTAAACAAAAGTGAAGCACGGCAGTTGGTGCTGATGTCATTTTGGAGCTCAACCCTGAAAGCCTCTGGAACTTTTCAGGAGTTTTGTGCACGTGTGAACGCAGTAGTGAACAAATTAAACATTCTGGGAGTTTCATTGTTTGTCACCGTCATGCTCAAATACCACAATCACACGGAGTATTATGAGGTACTGTATTGATCTGAAGTGGTGTCGAGTGTCCACTTGAGGAACTGCCAAGCAATCCCTAGTCCCAGAATCAATATCTTATTTCTTTATTGGTTCACACTGTACAGGGATTATGTTTGTTATCACTCATCCATTATGATTCAAGTAAAGCGAAGAGATACTCATCAATATGCATAATTAGGGGCGTGGCTGGGTTGACTGACAAGTGGGCGCACTGTAGCTGATGCCAGGAGGCTCTAAGCCCGCCTCAGCTCCAGCTCTTGTCTGAAAGTGTGTTTGAGTCAACATTTCGACCGCCATCGTTTGGCTTCAAAACGCCTCTTCAGAAACCAATGAGTGACACCAATGAGTGCACGTCCATGTTTCATACTGTCTGAGGCTGATACCTGAAGTTGACTGTTTCTGCTTTTCACAAAATAACACCCAAGCTAATAATTGATGACACCATAAGTGAACTTACAGACAGGTATTTTCACGTCCGACAATCCAATAATCCACTGATCTTTAGCTCCTCCTACTCCGCTCAGGAAGTGACCTCAGTACGGCGGGGTGATGGGGTGCTTCAGGGGTTGATACCCCTCCTTTGAGATTCTCCCTGTGAGAAGGTTTAGTCTCCAACAAACTTCCTGTGAGAGCAAACAAAGAAAGAAAAAAACATGAGAGTTGACAACAACAACACGAGAGGAACAGCTGCACAGCAAAAACACAGGGGGCTCATCTTTTTGCCTAAATGGGGCCATTGACCCTCAGAACCTCCACGAAGAGGGGCTCTACGAGCGCTCAGTGTAATCTCTTCAGTCATTCTGCTGTCATAACATCCCAGCAACACGAGCAGGGAGGCCGTGAAAGAAGCCAGATGTGCTGCGGGTTATGGGCTCAAACATGGCCGCCATATAAGGGGCTAGAGGAAGATGATTGAAAGGCTTTTTCCCCTCTGAACTAACGAACAAATACTATAAAATATGGGTTTGTATTGATTCATGTTTTGTTTGATGAGCCTTTTTGGATGATGACATGTATACAAACAGTAAATCAAAGTGCATTCATTCTCTTTATTCAGACTACAAACACAGACAAGCCATGAGTTCTTCATTATTCAATGTCCATGTACCAAACGTGCATCAAACTGCATCAGGCTCAGGAGTCAGGCGTGCGAACATTGTCACGAGACGTGTGGCCTCTGAAAAAAAAGAGCGCCTGCTCTCTAAACTGAGCTAAACCAGCGACCTGATGTCGTTTGATTTTTACTAGAAACTGAAAAAGCGTATAAAATCTGGTATGGAGACAACCCTACGACATCTTAAAGAACTCGTGGCAGACAGACTTCCTATGAAACCATTAATGTAGATTAGGAACCTGAAACACACACACACACACATTTACACGCAAACACTCTCAGGTCCCTCCTGGTGACTAATTGCACGTGTTGAATAGATTTTCTGGAACCAACTTGCCCCCTACCCTGACTTTGACACACATGTGCATGCACACTGATGGCACACAAATGAGAAAGGGGGAGTGTGAGGGGGAGGCTGTGACCACAGAGTGATTCCTCACATCCTATCGCCCTGGATAAAGCATGTGCAGCTCTCTGACTCACTCGCAGAGCAGATGAGCCGCATTTCTGTCCCAATCCCTCCTGAATGAGGCAGCTGACTGCAGCTGCTGTGAGCTCAACGCCATCGCTCACTCCCATCGTGGCTTCATGAAGCCACTGTGGGCCTGTAAATACTTAACTACCCCAGCCTTCTGCAAATTAAGCACAGCGCTGGGTGACAGCCTGGGCATGCAGGCTTATGGAACATAACCTGTGTGGCGTAAAGATGGGAGGGGAGGGGGGGCGCCATGCTGGAGTCGTCACAAAGCGTGGCTGGTTAGTGGAAAGGTTACAGCCCGTCTTAGTCATGGGAAGTGGCCTGGTGGAGTACTGTGAGTGATGTCAACTCTAAAGTTGCACTTAAAGATTAATAGGCTCCATTACACAAACCTCTGACCACTTACTTCCACCTTCCCACACATCGGTCACACTGTGGCCCGACCACAGCTGCTACGCTTGTCAAAAACCGCCACTGTCAATCAGGCGAGGACACGGGGTCAAAATCATTATCACACTGAAACGTTCTCCTCTTTTATAGCTTTACCTCAGAATGGTGTCAGTACAATATATTTGACCGTTCAACATTAAGCTTTTGTTTCCTGTACCTCCAGCATACAGCCACACCAGTCTGATGTGTTAGCTTTCATTGATTTTATTCATTAGCATAAGTTGGCAGAAATCATCTAAACTGACTTCTTTCTTAGTCCTGTTACTGCTGTGGACGAACTTACAGGTCCAATCAGTAAGATATCTACTGAATGAAATGATAAAGTGACCTTACTGGTCCTGAATGGTCTGGATTTGTTTGGACCAGAGAAGGTAGGCGGTTTTAAGGCACCCCCACACGGCCGTTTTGGACGCCCCTCGGTTTGCCAGATATGAGAGCAGTTATCAGGTCAAACCAACAGGTGTTGCAGCGATGGAAGCGGGCAAGAGAACTGGTTCAGATAGAAGTGATTGTACCCGACCTAAAAAGCCTCTGCATGTTTCTAATAAGCTCCACGAGCAGAAACGTGCTCAAACTAGGATCAATATTGGAGATGCTTTTGAAAAATGGAGAGAGGTTAGAACGCAGAAAGGTTTACAGACCGATGCAGAGCTGGATAAACACTGAAGCTTCAGTGTCCACCACATGGTGACCTGCGTGAGCATCCACTCTAGAGAGGAGGGGGGGGGGGACAGCTCTCTCTAATATTGGCCTCTACAAACAGGCCAATAATTAATATCATACACATCAGCCTCAAATCAAATCACAAATCATCAAACCTTACTTGAAAATCTCCGAGGTGGTCGCGGTTAAATCCTTCAGAAAATGGTATTGAATGATCCTTATCGGCCTCGACATCGTGCTTGGTCAGCAGCTGCTGGGACAGACTTTGGGTGAACGAGGGTTCAATGATTCAGTTTGAAGGGACACGTGAGGAGGCCTCTTTCTTCTGTATATGTTTTCCTCACGCCTGCACACAGTAGTTTCATATATGGATTGTAATGCCTGAGATCAGCTGGTGGGATTGTCATTAAGCTCTGTAACTTCAGCTGCTCCAGCTATTAGACTGGGTGCTCATATAACGCATGGGAGATGAGGGGTAATGTTGCTGTGATTGTTTCATTGCCACACAGCGATCATTGTGCCCCAGTGCTTAGTGGCATCCTATAATTTCTAATCTCATTTTCTGGAAATAGTCCCGCAGAGAGGCCCCCTTATCCTGCCATAATAGTTTTGAGGTGAGCCCCATTAACCAAATGAGCTTTTTCAGAGCACAACATTCCTATTAGCAGCACTCAAACAATCCCTCATCTCCTTCAAACACACCAAGAGCTTCCCCGCAGACCCCATGCACCGCCAACGTTACATCTTGCGTTCTGGATTTTTGCCTCCCGTCGAGCAAACTTAGCAAAGTGCTGCCTTTTCCTTAAATTACCCTAAAACTCCCTGAACAGAATCATCCCACACAGACAATCCCATCTCCACATCTCCGCTCCCACTCCTCTGGATATTTCCCTGTGGGCCTCCTGGTGCTCACTGGGTTGTGGTAGTGATCAATGGCCCCTGGCTGTGGGCGTCAGGGTGGGGGGCTGGGCTCCAGGAATGGAGGTATTAATAATGCAAGGTCCAGGCCTGTCATATCCTCCATTAGCAGAGAGGAGGCGAGAGGCCCGACGGCTGATTGATTACTAATTAGATTAATTGCATTCTTTTCGAAGAGGAGGAGAACGTAACAGACTCAGGGTCTGACGAGTGCGAGGGTAGAGGAGCCTGGTCCGCTGAAAAGTATCCACTGAGGCTGTTTAAAAGAAGATTAGGAATGCATGTTTCTCCTCTGAGATGAGAGTACGATTCAGGAAAGAACAGCCAGTGCCTGCGTAATAAACAAGAATTCAATCAAAGTCCAACTGACGACCTATTACTTGAAAAATGTCAGATCAATTGCACAATGCTCTGCAGGCCTCTCTTAGCAACGCACCTGCGTTCCACTAAAGAGAACCGCCCTGCAGAGCTGCAAACACACACAGTATCCAGTGTTAAAATCCCCGCCTTCCAATGCTTATGTCTCACTCTCCTGATGATATGACATGGCATATTGGCATAAGGCTGCAGCAGGTTATGGGAATTTGAGTTGCACTTAATCTCCCTGCTGCTTCCTTTGGAGATAAAACCAATCAAACACATTCAATCTGCAGCGAACACGTTTGAGTTTGAGTGAGAAACGTTCAAAGGTCAACTTCTATTCATGGCTGCACCTGACTCAGGCTTGTATCAGCTTGTTAAGCTGTTCAATGCGACATTTTAATCTCCCGTATCATCCCACATGGGACTCAAGTTAACTTTGTCTGAGACCAACTCCGGCTGTAAACTGAAGATTTGAAGATTTCCAGCAAATACTTATAAAGTTAGAGATTCACAGATTACTACTGTTGCAAGAACGAGCTTTAAGGTCTCATTTACTGAAACTGTAGTTCGTTCCTCTTCTTGAAATGTTGCTGGAACATCTTACAAACTGCATGAAGGTGTCAGACTCCCACGCATGTACGAGACATGTGCTCCATTTTGTGTTTTTATCCTTCAGCGCCATTTGTTAAAACCTTGGGAGCAGGGGCGTGTCCAAAAGGGTGGCAGGGCCCCCCTAGAAATTTGATTGGCCACCCAGGTGCCACCCCAAAAATCCTAAACTGTAATTGGCTATTTGCCCTGTCAGAGGCGGGACTTATGTTAAAACCAACTATCAGGTCTTTTTTTTGCAAAAGGCTGCGAGCAGTTTTCATTACATCTCAATGGAGCACATTTTATTTGTTTTCTTCTTTAAACTGTAAATAAAAACGTGTGTTTCATAAAACAGCTGCATGGGAAACTAAAGCAATCTGTCTTATTTGCAATGAACCAGCTGGCAATGTGTATGGACCAACAACATTGCAACTTAGACTGTGCAGGAGTTTGAGTGCTGTGTCACTAAAAGTTAAGCTAATGTTGCTAATGTTAGCCTTGTGTCGTAAAAGTAGATCTGATTGGTGAAGTTAGAAAGGGTTCATTACTGTCACCGCATTCGGAAAAGTCTGGACACGCCCCCGCTGATGAGAAGTGCAGAGAGAAGGTGAGCTCCCGAAAACAAGCAACAACTCAGCACACAGACGGACTGCGTGTGACGGGTTGTTCCTGTAAAACTTCTTTCATTTAGAAGTTTGAAGTGTTGCGTATGTTTCTTTCGTTGACTGATCTCGTCGTTGACTTTTAAAGGGCGGCCCTGGATTCATTTCTTCTTCCCCTAAATGAGTTTTCTTTGCATCTTTAAGTTAATCATCATTGTTCTGATTCCATTAAGACTGAAATCCGTCAGCCAATAATCCAGCCTGATCGTTAACTTTGATTAAAAGTCAATCACTGCCCACTTAGTGTCACTGTCTAACCTCCGACATGATAAATGTGACGCGCTTTGTTTTCAGGACGTGTTTGTTGTTCCATTGATCAAAGCTCCACGGGTAGATTTGAAGAGCCTCAATTCCTCATTTATATTAATACCATTTCTTTTAATTAACAAATCGAGTGTCTGACGGTCAGGAGGATATTTTGGAACATTTCCATCCCAACATCAAAATGGTTATACGATTACTGCAGCACTTCTTTCTCTCCCGATGCCGTTGTCATTCCCAACAAGAGGCGAGGCGGACGTGTATGCATGATATTCTGAGAATGAGACTAATTGGCACATTGGTATGGCCACACTCATTACACACACCCACACTCAACATAAATAGAGTCGCACATCAGGGGGAATAATTCCTTCCAAATAAGGAGGTATTATTTCTCAGCCTGCCGCTGCAGCAGACCAGCACCACCAGCAGCAGCAGCTCTCCTCCAACCTCAGAGGAAATCAATCCCAGGAAGCATTTGTACATTTGGCGCTATGATTCTGACATTTCTCACTTTTAAGAAATACATATTTCTTTTATGAGCATGGCATTAAGACACAGTTAAGAAGCATGACTTATAGATTTTGTTTTCTTCATGTTTTCCATCTAAATCCAGTCCTCCAATAGTCCCTGCTTGCACTGAAATCTGCTCTGCTGCTGCTCAGACTGTACACTCACACTTGTGTATTATTGCTCACCATCCCTGTGCACTTCTGAAACACGTGTTCAGATTTCAGCTCAGCTTTGGACTTTTTATGCACAAAAATACTGCGAAATCTCCCAACATGCTTGCACTTGGTTTTTCTCTGCTTGTGCTCAAACTGTATGCTTACCCTCATGTATTATCGCTCGCCACTTCTTTGCACCTGTGAAATATTTGTTATTGCTTTTTTTTTTTTGCACAAAAACACAGCAAAGCTCCCCAACCCAAAGAATAGCAGATCAACCTTCGACCTATGAAATGTTTTCTGCCTCGTTGCAGGCGCGTGTTAGCTTCAGAGCATCCTGTACAGGTAATAACTCTGACAGAGACTCCGTGGATGAAGTGATCGTGTGCAAGCGACATCTGTCAAAATCCTCTGACCAACAGAAAGCTAAACGTAGGTTGACCAATGAAAGGATCCCTTAAAGACACCTTTGCTTTACTTTTACAGCATCCTATAACTACAACTCTTGCTCTGTCAATGCTTCATTCATCCATCCATTATCTTTACCGCTTTTCCTGTTCGGGGTCTTGGGGGGCTGGATCCGATCCCAGCTGTCATTGAGTGAGAGGCGGGGTTACACTCTGGACTGTTCACCAGCCAATCACAGATCTGACATATAGAGACAGACAACCAGCCACACTCACATTCACACCTACGGGCAATTTAGAGTCACCAGTTAAGCTAACGAGCATGTCTTTGGACTGTGGGAGGAAGCCGGAGTACCCGGAGAGAACCCACGCATGCACAGGGAGAACATGTAAACTCCACACAGAGAGGCTCCTGTCAGACGGGGATTCAAACCAGGAACCTCCTCGCTGTGAGGCGACACCGTGCAGCACCTTCCGATACTTTAACCTAAGAGTTTGTAATTCTTTCTTTTCAACTTTCTGGACAAAAGGACAGTTACCCATGTTTGCTAGTGAGCTAACATATTTTAGCACGCCATCCTCACGTCTAGAGTTCAATAAGTTGATAATAAAACGTTTTCACAAGAAGCCTGAAGACGAAATTTAGCTTGAAAGCAAACATGTCAAGGAAAGGCTATTATCCGTATCCATCTAAACTCTGACACAATGATGTCATCACTAATGGGTGGTGGACAGCCAATGATGCACTGGCGGCTTTTTTTGGCCCTCTTATCCCCTGTCATGAATCATAAGGAGACTGAGACTCCATCAGTAGCGAAATGACAGCGAGATGGGTCTTTATGCTTTCTTGTCACTGATGAGGTCTTGAGGGTCTGTCAGGATGAAGTGTAATATCAGACATATTAATTATAACGCTCCTCCATCAGGCTGGAAGGAAACTCTGACTCAGTCCCTCATATCTGACAGAGTTCATCTCTGTCCCACTTCCCTGCTGCAGCAGCAAACGTCTAAAGTTTGCTTGGACTTGTTGGAACTGAAATCTGTTGGCACCTCGTCCCAAAAAACAAATAAAGCCGACTCATTTAGAAAGTGTCGCTGTGACGTGTTCAGGACTGCGATCAGAAACACAAGAAGGCTGCAGAGAGAGTCGAACAGCACCAACTCTGAGAGTCAGGCCAAGAAGGCCAAAAAGTCTCAAAACAAAGATGAGCTTGTTCTTTTGAAAGTAAGAGACTCGATGTACAGCAGCAACACAAAGACCTCACTGATCAGTTCAATGAAAGCTCTGCTCATGATCCTTGGCTCAGATTGTCTTTGTACCGTCAGTTCTGTCCGTCTTGGTCTGTACCTGCTTTCTTTCCATTAGTCCTGAGGCTGCCTCCTCCTCCTCCTCCTCCTCCTCCTCCTCCTCCTCCTCTCAGCCCCTGCGGCTCACTGCAGTGATGACATGCTGTGCTAATTGAAAGCGACCCTGACTCGTCCTTTTTCCAAACCGCTCTGGCTGATGCCCTGTTGTTTTTCCCTCCGCCGGCGGTTGACAACTGGCCTTTCGGCTGAGGCGCTCTGCAGTGTGAACTATGGCCTCGCTGTGTCGGCCCCTCGCCTCTCCCTCCCTCTCTCTCCCTCCTCTCTCTCTCCCTGTGCAAACACAAGGCCAGGTCCAAAGCCACACAGAGTGGTAGAAAGCTGCAGACGAGCACCTTTTCTTCCTGCAGTATTGTTCTCTAAGTGAAGCACAAACTGTTCTGGAAGAGATCCTTCCAGTAAGAATAAGAAAGGCCTCAAGAGGTTGATTTGTTTCCTTCATGCAAGATGCATAATGTTGTTTGCACTATAAAAAAAAAAGGTCTACAATTTGAAATTCAATGAAGATGCAAACTACTGCGAGCGTCTTCCCATGAACACGCTCTGCAAACTGTGAAGGACAAAAGCACAACCTAATAGACGAGCTGCAGCAGCAGCACAGACAACATGATTAAATTCTGCTCCTCCTTAATTCCTTTATCAAAAAGCAGCGATATTCCACTAAAACAAAACGCTTGTACCTGCAGTCTTGCATAGAGGTGGGCTGCTCTTATCACCCTCTCTGAATAGGACTGGGGCCCATAATGTAATAGCCTAGCCGTGTGCTCATAAATCACCTGAAGAGGCTGTATGCCACATGCACTGACACTCCCAATCTGGCAACCTGTGTCTTTATTAAAGAGCACATTATGCTGAAAGGCGCCTTTTTCCTCCCCACACTCTCCCAGCTCTAAAACACCTCCACTCATATGTTTATGCAAACATGAGGATACAAATACTTTCCTGTGCAGGCACAAAGACTTTTCTGCGAGGTTTCGTCAACAGAATGTGTGTGTGTGTGTGTGTGTGTGTGTGTGTGTGTGTGTGTGCTTCCACACACACACACACAGACTTGCATTGTTTTCATATCTTGTCACCTCCCCGCTTCAAAATTAAATCAATTGTCTCCCTCCTCCTGTGAGAGACGCATCAATGTAGAAGTATGAATGTCTTTATTCACATCTGATTTGTCTTTGTGAATATGGAAGATGTTATTGGCCTATAGCGTACACAGCAGACTGCGTCGTTTCTTTGTGTGTAATATTGTTTTTTTTCTCTCTTCCCGTCCTTCCAGCAGATTTGACAGTTATATTGAAAAATGTCAGGAGTAAACGTCACACAGGCTGACAGAGAAACAGCAATGGAGGGAGGTATAGCGTCAGCACGGCCCCCTATGTGCAGACAGAGAGGTAAACAGGACTCGTTTGTATATGTGATGCAGCAAGGCACTCGTCTGCTTTAATGCAGACTTGATGAGTGAGAAAAAGGATGGATCAAGTCCAATCATGGAATAAATTGTTACTCCAAGTCTGGAAGACAAACAGTTTAATGATGTGGTTAAACCACAGACTGTAAATATGAATGTTTGAAACCTGAGTGACGTCACCCGTCTGTTCCTGCAGGGGGCGCTGGAGGCTCATCAGCAGCCGCCAACTTTTAGTCAACCTAACGACAGGCTGAGAGCTGGAGCTGAGGCGGGTTTTAAACCTCCTGACAAACCGTTACACCGCGCCCGCCTGTCAATCAGGTCAGCTACGCACCTAACTATGGAAAACACGTATCGTTTTCAAAATCAAAACTGAGCCGTTTAAAAAAATCCCCCCGTACAGTGTGTGCCAGTGATGACAATAACTAATCAGACATATTTTGTTTTTTCGTACCAGGCTGTAAACATGTTTATTTACGCTGTAAAAATAACTTTTTTGCCTGTTGTGTGTATGTGACTTCCTGTGTTCCTGGAGCCAGACTCTAGTGGACACTCGAGGAACTGCAGCATTTTTCAAGACCGTTGTTTCTGCTTGGGTTAAACTCAGAGGAGAATGTGGATCAATGAGCGCAAAAAAACCCAACAACAACAAAACATTCGACGATCAGTCGACGGTGGGCAAATCAGACGAATAAGCTTTGACTATAAATCCTTAGTGGGGGACAGGCCTAGTTAGACTGTGGGTTGACAATCTCACAAGTTTATCAGATTGTTTTCAGATTAAAAAAATCATCTTCAGTGTTGAAGACGACTTAAAGAGACGTCAGAATCATTTCCAGATACTTTTCTTCAGTTTAACAAACAGTTTCTGTAATCACACCGTCGATGTATCGTTGCTCAACTCAGCGGAAAGAACGCTGCTCATCAACTCCTGCAGTGTTTGCCGAGCCTCAGACAAAGGATCAGTCAGTCAGTCATATATGACACACTCGGGTAAGACACATACCTTCTTAAGAAATCAAGAAGTCAACTCTCTGAGCTGCAGGACTATTTGTGCCCACTTAATGTGAACAGAAGTTCTGCAGGCAGCCACGATGCTCCAAACCAAAAATCATGCAAATCATGAACAGGTTCAAAAAACCACTGAATCCATTTCTCCCACTCAGTCTTTGCAAACACAAGCGGTACCCGTCGGTAAACAGCAGCAGCAGCAGCAGCAGCTCGTCGTGCACAGAAAGCCTTGGACTGCCCAGAGATAGAAATGCAAACAGCTCGTGAGCTCTCAGAGAAGAAGTCGTAACACTCAGAAATAAAGCGTGAAGGTTTGGTATTTAAGATCGGAGCAGGTCAGCGCTGTTGGTGGAGGTTTTTCCTCCTCCTGTGGCTCTAATCTGACCAATGGCTGCAGTCCAAGTCGATCTCTGAGGACCGTTCTCACCCACAGAGCTGCTGATGTGAATCTCTCAGTGCATGAACAGAAAGAGGTTTGAATCTGTTCTTTACACTTCAAATGTTTTTTATCAGCATTAACAGAAAAAGGCTACGTGAAAGGTTACTCAAGTAGGACCACCGGGGCGGCAGTAGTTCAGTCTGTAGGGACTTGAGTTGGGAAGTGGAGAGTTGTCGGTTCAAGTCCCGGTGCAGACCCTGCCTGGAAATAGGTCTGGAAGCTAGAGAGGTGCCAGGTCACTTCCTGAGCACTGCCCAGGTTACCTTGAGCAAGGCACCGTATGGGTTAAACTAAAGAAAAATGTGATTCATTCTCGACTTCTCCTAAAGTCACATCGTTCACACCGTCTGTGTTTTAAATCTGACGAATTCAAGAGCGAGAGGAAGGATTCCTATTCTCACCAGAGCAACCTAACATCTCAAGCTTCTTCTTGTTCTTTTGCTTTAACATCAGATTCAGCGACATGATCGTGATTGATTTGAACACATGTCGGTAATTTTGGTTTTTACAAGATATCATTTAACCATTTCTCTTCATATCCAGAAAGTCATTTAATTCTGATCGTGTTCACACGGCGCAGTAAATCATGTGTGCAAGTTTTATAACTGCAGCAGATCAGGTTTGCATCCTTGAGTTGAGTAGATTTGATCCCTCGACATGAGCGCTAACCCTGTACGGGTCAGGATGTCATCACATCCCACCCCTGTACCTGCACTGCCTCAGCCTCTCCTGTCGCATCACCCCGCCTCCCGTCGCACACCGGTCAGCAAACGATGAGCGCAGGGAGAGGGAGAGCTGGTACACTTTCTGTATCTCCACAACACGGATCAGACACGGTGTCGCAGCAGTGGAGGCTGAGCCCCTGTTTGTTATCTCGTCTGACGTGGAATGTGCGACATGCAGACGCACGGCGAAGGGAGACAGGTAATCCAGGATTACAGCGACGACATGTCATTTCCATGGACGTGTTCTTCCTGCTCGAGTGTCTTTTGTGCGAATCGTAGGGTGCAACCCCATCTGTCTGCTCCCAAACTCTCCTCTGGCACCCATCAATGGCACGCCGTGGACCAGCATAGACGACGAGATAATGAGCTCCTGTTGCCTTGTCAACGCCATCCCTTATCCCCCCCCCCCGACAGCCACGCTCTTAAGCTTCCGTTTGCCAGTTTTTCAGTGTGCAGAGCTCTTCGGTAAACAAGGAATCAAGGTGGCAGATGAGATTTCATATGGTCTTAAAATCCCTCCAACACGCCGCCACAGATGGACGATCCAGTTTAGTGACTGCTGGAGGGGGAGGTAGTTAAACTGCTAATGAGAGACGCTCATTTAAACAATGAAAACAGAAATCAGAACGTGAAGTCAGAGTTCACACACAGTCACAATGCAAAAGGACTTCATGACTCAAAGATTAAAAGGTTTACAGTGACGTTCAACCTTTTAAGGAATCTTTCTTTATTTGATTACTTTTTTTAAAGTTCTCTGAATGTGCGTTCCGGCGGGCGGGCGGCGTCATCTATCGGGAAATCACAGACTGGAGTCATGTCAGAATAAAGTAATGCACTTTAAGGGCACAAACGGCCGAATGGAACGGCTCGAATACAATCCCCATTTCTGTAATGCGTTCCTCCTTTTCTGTTTGGAGCACGCTTCATTCCTTTAAAAGACTCCCCCCCCCACCCCCCATTGGGGGGTGGGGGGGGGGAGGTTGGATAAAGGTCAACAAAGAATCTATAATAAAATCTTTTCTGTTAAGAGTTCAGGGTTTATGGGCTTCTTAAAGAGGCCACCTCGTCCTTCTGCTGAGATATTCATTATTCTAGAGAGAGAAATATCAAAGTGACAGTGTCCCGAGATGATGTCCGTTATTAACAGGAGGTTTTACTCATTCCTCCTGATTCATGATGATGGACAGACTTTCATTCATGATCACTATTTCATTCATTTTCTTGTAGGGCCCGATGGATACGAGATCTTTGGTGCCGATATCTTTCTTACATCTGTTTGATGTGTAGAGATAGATTTACACATTTATGGTGTTGATCCCTCAGTTATCAAACAGAAGACGAGATGGTCACTCAACCAGAAAGTAACTGAGCATGTACGTGCATCAACACTCGACACTCTGGAGAGGGATGATGCTTGTCGTAATCCATACAGCGCCCTCTGCTGGTGACAGAGAACTGCTAATTGACTGGTGAATAAATCGAATATCAGCGGATATCTGCTTTAAATTAGCCGATACCGATAGTCACTGGATACGCTAATATCGGCCGGTATTACAAACTTTATTAATCCCTGAGGGGGAATCTGGATTACACTTTGTTATTGAGAGACATGCTTCTAACACAAACACGAGCTGTGGACAGAGGGGGGCTGCTGCACAGGGAGCACGCCAGAGCCTGCAGGCAGTTTGGTGTCTTGCTCAAGGGTACCTCAGCCGTACTCAGGAAGTGACCTGGCACCTCTCCAGCTATCAGACCATCTTCCCATTTTTTGGTCCACACCGAGACTTGAAACGACGAAAGGGGTCGGAATCAACTGAGGACCCACGAACATTTTGCGATATGCTGAGAATTGCGATCTAACTTTTTTAACTTAACCAAAAAATTCAACTCAATCAAGAACTGTTTTGTCAAATAAGAAAAACGTCTCAGTCTGTTCATCTCACTTCAGTCTTTTTATTTCTGCACGATGGGAGTCGAGCCCCCAGACGGACCAACACTGCGTGCTCCTCACAATCTGAACTGTTTGTCTGAACACAAACATGAACGGACGACGTCGGTCATTTCTAACAATGCAACTTGTTCAACATCAATTAAAAATGTAAAAAGCATATTTGCATTTAATGGGATAAAGATATCGATAATATCGGCACGCTGAATATCAAGATTGATTTTTTGTCACCGCCTCTAACGGGAGACCGTCTGGTTCTCAACTTAAGTCACTACACACGGAGAGACTGCCACACATTCTGTTACACACTCCTGAGTTTTCACATTGTTGTCCTGGGTGTTTTAAAAACTGAGGGAGACTTCAGGTAATGTCAAAAGTTAAATCACGAGTAAGATCACACAGAGATACAAACACGGAGAAAACTCTGAGGAAGGAGTGATCGTCACTTACATGATAACCCTTTATGGCGTTCCTCGTTTCCGTCAAATCGCAGTTTAAAGTCCAAACGACGTGTTACACTAAAGGTTTCTACACATGACGCAGATTTGCTTCTCATTTCAGATTTAAAGCTCCTCTCTCTCTCTCCCTCTCTCTCTCTCTCTCTCTCTCTCCCTCTCTCTCTTTCTCTCTCTCTCTCTCTCTCTCTCTCTCTCTCTTTCTCTCTCTTCACTTCTCTACAAATGTGGTTGTTTTAAGTCGGGCCACATTCCTCGTGCTATACTTCTGCATGTGCATCGCCACATTTCCTGTAGGGTAACATTCTCTCCCCCACCTGCCTGTCACTGCACTGCGTAACACAGAGAGTGTTAGATTCCAACACAACCACACACACACGCACACACACGACACACACACACACACACACACACACACACACACACACACACTTAAAATGAGACCTTTACTCTCCGCTCAAACATCCCGTCCTGCAGTAAGTGTGTTGTTTACCGCTTTGCTGTACTCGCGCTCTGAAATGACGCCAATCTCGTCTTCAGCGGAATACATCAACAAACCATTACAGTCCGCACTCACGTCTCGTTCACAAGCGTTTAAGAGCCGCGTTATGTTGTGGACTTAATGTTCAAACAAGCATCGCCTCTGTAATTCAAACCAAAAGGTACATCTAGCTGTCAGCTTCCTCCTTCAGTATTTCTGTTGCATCATCAGCCCGGGTTTTTTTTTTCTGCTTAAACGTCTTTTTTGAAGACAAGTTGTTCAATCAAACAAGATTTTCAGCACATCCCTGCAAACATCCCTCGCTTCATTCAGTGTAATTGTAGAAGAAGTCTTCAGGCACACAGTTAAGACGAGTTAGTGTCCCGCCCTCCCGCCCCCACCTCACTCCCAGCTGACTCCTTCGTTCTGTTTGAACACTGAAACGTTCCTTTAGAGAAGCAGCTGAAACAAAGACACCTTCTGCAGATGTCTACCGAGCACATTCTGTCTCTGAGGAGCTCGGCTCAAAGATGGACGGCTAACCTCTCACCTGCTTTTTAAAAAAGGAGCTCTGCCGTGTTGCAGAGAACATTTGAATCCAAATGTTTTCCGAAGTTGGCGTTGGTCCAGCAGCTGCTCTAAAAGGCTGCATTATTATATAAAAAGGAGAAAATGTTCAAGATCTCACTGCAGCAACTTGAACTTCCCACACGTCCTCACACTTTAATTCAGCAGATGATCGTGTTAGGAGCTTTCTTCCAGAGAACATCTGCTTTGCTCTGCACTGTTTGCAGCCTGAATCATGACATCAGTGTTGACAAACTGTACACACTGCGACGGGGAAATACATAATGCCAGGCAGAGCGCTTATTTTCTCCTCCTACATACAAACCTCTCTGCCAGCTGCATGAGTCACAGCATTAAAAGGGGAATTTTCTATGTTTTGAAAGCCTTCCTTACACATATTTAGACGTCTAAATTCAGTCTGGGGATAACTCCAGCGCAGTGCTTCAGCGGGGAGGGGCGAGGCAGGCTGTGATGTGACCTTTAGAGACCGGTGGTCAAAAGTGTGTCCATTAAAAGGGCTTGTATTTGCCTCTGACGGGCTAACATTTTTATTCTCAAGCTGTTTGCTCTCCTGATAAAGGACAGCCTGCCCCTGAACGTCTCCCTCACAGTGTGAACTTCTCCCTGTGGGAGCGGAGAGGGGGGAGTGCTTAGGAGGCAGGACGCCACACTTGTAATGTTTACAAGATTTCCAAGATGGCCGGCGAAGTAAAGTCCGGGAAGTGCGCTGTGTTGACAGTTTTTATCCTTTATATCGATGCTACATGTTATAGGACGTACCCACGGTAAAGACTAGCAGCCAAGCAGAAAGAGTATTATGTAGATTTTTTACGACGTTCACCGGTCGCTCACTGGTCACGTGATAAAACATCTTCAGCTGCCACACAATCAGCTCACCCTGATTTCATGCAGACGTTTCATTAGAGGGGGCCGGCAGGACAAAGCAGAGCTGTTTGCGTTCACACATGCAGCTCATCCCGAAAAATGTGGGAAGTTTTGAGGAGTTTTGTGAATGTTAAGGTAAAGGTAAGATCAAGAGGACATGACGTTAAGAGAACAACTCAGAAATGACAGGTGAAGCCGCAGAGTCTGACGCTATGATGACAGTTTGAGTCTTTGTGTCAGTGTTACTCGGTGTAAAAATTCAGTCTTAAAAATGGATGGTTTATGTTCTCACATGCAGCTCACCCGGAACTTTTCAGGAAGTTTTCAGGAGTTTGGTGCATGTGTGAAACATGATATTTAGACTGTGTGCCCAGGTGTAATAACACCTGAAGCCTGTCATATTCATGTTTCTTTGTAGCTTCATGACGTACTGTGGCTCTGCCCTGAGTCCACCTGCTGTGTGGAAGCAGAGCAGGTTAGCAGGGAGATGAGGTCATGCTAACACCCACCTCTGGGCCGCCGCCTGGCACTGGCCCGTGCTCTGGAAAAGAGTCTCATGGAAATCTGCGGGGCTTGGCCCGTCATCACTCCTGCCTCAGTTTGCTAATGGCTTTCCAAGTTTGGAGCTGCCATTTGTCAGCCTGACTGATGTTCCCGCCATGAGGATCAATCTCTTTCCATCATCCATCTCTTCATCGTTCCATCATTCCCGGAACCAAACTTAAAAAATGAAAACACTTAAGCTAAGGTAGGATGGGACGTGTAGGGACTATTGTGAGGATAGAGGAGAACATTTACTGCAGGAGTGAAGGGAGAAATAAGAAGACAAAACAGATCAACATCAACCTGTGTTTCTTTCTCTGGAACATCTTCAGTCGACAGTCGATGAGAAACCAGGAGTTGGAATATCATCACCAACAACATGAAGAGATTCTTAATGAAGCCTCACAAACAGGATGCAAAGGAGGAACCATGACGTCTCTGGAGGAAGACAAGACAGTCAGCGCTTCTGCCAATGTGAGAGCGTGAATGAGTGAAAGATAAACAGGAAGTGGGGAGGAAAGTGGAGGGAGGAGCGGGGAGAGAAGTTTAGGAGTTAGTGTGCAAAGGGAACAGCTGAAAGAGGCTGACGGGCCGCAGGTAAGCCCTATGGTGGGTCATCTCACAGCCCGGCAGACTGACTAACACTGACAGGTCAGCTGGAAGACTCGCTGCCAAGAGAAACCCTCAACGGACAGAGACAGGTCACACACACTCACACTCACACACACACACACACACACACACACACACACACACACACACACACACACACACACACACACACACACACACTCTCACACACACGCACACGCACACGCACACAGAAACACAGACACTTCTGCCTCCTCCAAGAAATAATTTCCTTTTTAATCTGCCGCACAATAACCGAGGCACTGTTTATTGACCTTTACCATGATGCTTTTCACCAGGCAATCACAGCTTTGGCTCGAGGCTCAGTCATAGAGCTCCGGCTGCTCGGCTCGCTGATATTAATCCTCCATCATACAGCTGCCTTTCGTACGCTCACAGCTCAGGATCCACGTTAGGATGTGCAGCGGGCGCCTGGGGGAGGGAGCGCCTTCCCTGACAGCCGCGATGATTGGATCATCAAACCAGACAACTGGATGTTATAGCCGTCATTAGTGCAGTAACAAATCAATTAAAGGGAATCACAGCACTCAAGGCCCGTGTACACACGAGCTGCTGAGAGGCGTGTGGCTGCGTGCACAACGTCACATGGGATGGTCACAGTTTGAATTCAGAATGGAACCTGGACGATGCTGTCCACTTCCACAGCTCAAAGAGGCCGGCTGTGAAATGTGTTAAAATCACGGACGTTACACTTTTAAGTACAACAATGAAGCAGGTAGAACTGGAGCCAACAGGCTGCTTCTCAGAGAGATGTGAGTTGTTAGTGTGTGTGTGTGTGTGTGTGTGTGTGTGTGTGTGTGTGTGTGTGTGTGTGTGTGTGTGTGTGTGTGTGTGTGTGTGTGTGTGTATAAGAATAAATGGCTTCACTCCAGAATCACAATTATTGATTTCTGCAATTCTGAATCAATTTATTCATCTCAAAATAGATTTTTTGAAACACACTTTGTTTTGTCCAGAGTACATGTTCACTAGTAGCCAGTTTGAGCTCGGAGAATCCACTGCTGAGATTTTCTTTCATGCACCCTCTCCACGTTCCTTGGTACCCGGATGCTGCAGTAAGTGTGTTCTGTCCTGGCTCGTCACTGTCAGCCGCGCTGCCAACATTAGCCTTGAAAGAATTGAAATCAATCAATCATCAGTTTTCTTTTCACTTCCTGAATAAAAAGCCTTTCTTTCTCTTTCTTTTGCAGATGTGGTGTCCTCATCTTAAGAGTGTGTTCAATAAAAGAGTTCCCTCCTCTCACAGTGTGACACGTGGAGCAGTTTGACCACTTAGTGGTTGAATTCCTTGGAGACGTTTACATTCGCTGTTAGTTTCTAGAAGATTCCGATGCCTTATTTCATTGATTCAGAATTAGAGGTGTTGAGGAGTTTTTTTGCGGCGGCTCCATCGAGGTGGCAACCTTCTGCTGCCAAACGAAAGCCTGTGATAGCGCGGGTCGTATTCGGCTGACGAGCAGCAGGAGAGCAGGAGGGCAGGCTAAGGCTTATCTGCCAAAACAGCCGGGGTTACACCACACCTCCCGCCGCCACGACTCAACGACCGCACGCAGAGAGGATGAGAGGGTAGCAACAGGAAGTGAGAGAGACAGGGCAACGCAGACGTGCAGATATAGAAGGTTCTGGAAACACATCAGCAGCACACAAAAAAGCAGCAGAGTTACTGGATCCTGTGAGCTCTGAGAAGGTTCAGTCTGCACAGTGAAGGTTTGTATGTGTTTCTATGAGAGGGCTACATCCATCAAACCAATTACAGGAAGTTAGAGGAAGACGCCAAACAGCAAGAAGTGAAGAGAGACTGAGTTAACGTTATTGTTTGAGTCGACACATCACCACGCCACGGGTTTATCTGCACCTTCTAAACCTAAAGATGTCCAACTAATGAGTGCGGGCTAGCCGAGGGGACCACGACCGTTGTTTCTGTTGTGCGGTTCGTCCGAGTGTGCTGGATGAACAAACCTGGTGAGTCATCCACACGCACACCCCTAACAGACGGGGGAGTCATCAGCATCACGTAGGGAGAGGCAATAGGTCAAAGGTTTTAGGGAACTTTTAGCTGAGGTTGGTGTAGCAGCGTAACACCGTTTAACAACCAGGCCGTGGAGATTAATTGGTATGTAGCTGTGTCGGGTTAACCCGGCATGTAATCACTCAACCGGCGCAATGATGACCTCCAAGGAGGAGCGAAGGCTGGTGGGTCTAGCAATGCCAGGGATGGCCACACGTAGCAAACCAGTTAGACATCGTCTACCCACAAACACCGTCAGCTCGTGGTTAGCCACTAATCTGAGTTTGCAAAGGACAATTGTGTCTGCTGCTTAAGCGCTTAATGGTGCTTATTTATGATGTGTTCCAATTTATAACTCCACTGTGCGAACTCAAATGGAGGGGCGTGGGAGGTGTGTCGCTGGAGGAGAGCAGAGGCTTCAGGATGGAGGAGGTGTGGCCAAACAAAAGTTTGTTTTGGTTTCATGCTGGAGCTCAAGGGCGACATCTACTGGATCAAAAAGTCGCACACTCTTCCTTTAGAGGTCTCTTCATTCCTGAGAATAATAGCCATACATGAACAGGGAGTAACTGTTTAAGTACTCCTTATAAGTGGCATTGCTTTGACTTCTCTGATATTAGTAGAGTAATGTATGAACAAAGAATAAGGCAGACTAATGCAGAGTGACTGGACTTTCAATACTTGGCACACAGACCCTCCATTGGCAGAGTTTCAACATCAGCCTTAATGAAATGACTTTAGAACAGGGAGACATCACTGGGCCGTGCTCAGAGACCGACATCTGAAAAACAAGTGAGTGAACAGTTTGTAATGTGAGCACTCGTGCAGAAAAGCGTAGTAAGCTACGAGAATTCTGTCCATCAAAGTCCGTGTGGTGCAGGTTTTCATTGTAATTAATCTTTTTATTTTCGTCAAAACATTGATTCTCTTGGAAGAAAACTGATGTTGGTGTATGCAGAGTCCTCGTCTGAAGAATGCATCAACAGAAGAGGAAACAAAACCAAGAGAAACAAGAACAGAAGAGTTTCTCAGTCCTTGTGCTTTCTCCACCTGTAACCTGGAAACGACACCAGCACTGTTCACCTGTGTTTGCCTCGTGAACCTTGCGGCTCTTATCTCCCTGGACCCAACCAACTGTGCTGGGAAACCAGCGCCATTCCACCAGGGGCACTGCACCGTGCCCAAAAACATCTCCAGGACTGCTGAAGTGTGAGCAGCGCCGGGCTCACTGTCAGGGAGCTCTGCTGGGCTTTTGTGAGGAAGTGTGAACGTGCGATCCCTCGTGTCACTTTAATTGAGACCTTGATGTTGCAGTCTGAGCGAAACGAGGAAATTGTAGGGCATATGGCAACTTTATACCTGTGTGAAGACAACTGATTACACAGTGGGATAACTCTGAATGAAGCCCAAAACAAGGACTTGATCCGCCTCCATGTTTCATTAATGCTCTCTCAAGTCACGTCTCTTGTTCCACAGAGACGGAGAGTTTTATCCAAACAGCTTAAAGAGAAAAGTCTCCGGATTTCTCTGCTGCATTTAAACAACGGCCCCTCCTTCTGCAGGGTAACAACGTTACAGCGGCCCTCCTCCTGATTGATGAAAGTGCCATGTCTGCGGGGGCCTCTTTTACATAGCAGAGAGCCTCCCCGGGAACCTGCAATTCATCATCTGACAGAAGGATCGCTGCATTCATCTTAATGCATTACACACCCAAACGGATCCGAGGTCACACTCTGCTGCCGTGAATCCCTGCGTCTGATTCTTCAGGTGGGAGGAGAGATGAGGTCTCTGGGGATTTTTTGTCAGGGCTGCAGGTGAATGAGTAGGACAATACTGTCAGTTTAATGTTTGGAGGACTTTACTAACTGGACCTGCGTCAGGACAGGCCGTTAATAAAGCCTGTCCTTTCCTTAGAGACTTTTAAGAATATGTATACATTCACAGTTAGGAAGAGCTGCAGTCACAGCTCCATTAGGCCGGTTAAATGGAATAAAAACACACTGAACATGCATCCTCTCCAAATCATGACGTGCATGCTTGGAAGTTGCAGCCGCACATCATATATAACAATGAATGTGGAGTAGGAGCGGATGTGTACACGGTCTAAACACCACACTGTACACAAACTGTTCATCCTCCACAGAAACAAACTTCTAACCACAACTTCAAACTTGTCTCAAGAGCGACATCCCAAAGCAATCAGACCTCCTGATCATTTATGATTATCCATGCTGGTGGAGCTGACCGCCCACTAAAGGCCCTTTAGGGGTCCAGTCAAAAACCAAATCCTGTCCGTCATGACTCGGTTACAACATCTCTCCAAGGTGCACAATGCCCCAACTTATAAGTTCACCAACTTCTCCAGGAAGTGCATCCACCCTTACTTTACCTCCTCTTCTAGCTCCTCGATGACCAGAACTCCGTTTAATGAAGATTTCTCAGACCTCAGGTGTGTGTCCTGTCCATCTGTCTGCAGCCAGCGTCAGTCTCTCGTGAACTCAAAATAAAAACACTTTGCTTTGGTTTTGTTGCAGTAAAGAGGCAGAGAGGATAACGGGCTTTGCAGAGCCAGGTTGTGCAGATTCACAAAGTATTGTAAATTCATGCTTCTTTGCCAGATCTGTTTGCAAGAAGGAGGCAGCAAACATCGTTTTAAAAATGCTTGTTTTTTATTTTTTGATTGATAATTTCTGATGCAATGTGCAACGTTCATGAGAACATGCAGGACAAGCTCATCTGAGTACTCGTGAGGTTTCTGTCGCTGCCTGAATTTGTGTGGATTTAAATATTCTCATGGGCTTTGTATGTTAGGTTTTTTTTTAAAAGAGAAGGGTGATGACAGAAAGTCTAAAGTGAAATTAATTCTACTCCTTGAAATACTATTTGACATTCCTTCCATTGCTTTGCAGCGCACGTAGCGGGTACTTTGTGCAGCGAGCTGGAGAGTTTGAAGACAGATCTGAAGCCTACACACTACTTATAAAACACAAGAAGAGGTTAAGATGTCAGAGATGTGGAGGATCAGGCAGAAATTGCTGCTATTAGAAATACACTTATGCCAACAGTCTTTACAGGGAAGCAAAATTACCCTGACAAGTATAATCACATTAACTCAGGGGTCATCCGTAGGACACTACGCAGCACAGCGCCCGTGCTACCTCTGCCGCTGAATAACAAGGACACTAAAGCAGAATGTGTGCCTCAGCAAGTGAGCAAATACTTCTTTATTTTCCTGCTCTGCCGGCTCTTCTTGGCAGGTTTCTGGGGGTAATTGGCATGCAAGCTTCAGCAGGGCGGTTAGATGAGCCAGGTCCAGAGCTCGGGCACAAAGCACAACGGCTCCGCTGTGCCCACAAAATTAGTTTAAGGCCGTGATTCAGCAACAGGCTGAGACCTGTACAGTGCCATTGATACCATCCATCACTGCAAATCCATTTCTCTGGCAGAACAACTGAGCCACACGATCACCCCCCTCGACTCGCACAAGCAGAACAGCACAGCAGGTAGAGAGAGAGTCTCTGCTGTACGGGGGTTTTCTTTACTCCTGCAGAGGCTGCTGGGAACAACATGCACAATTATTGAACGACTTTTCAGTACCTTTGAATTAAACCGTCTTTATGCCAACTATTATTATGTATTTGCATCAATCATGAATCTATTTCAAGGTGACAGAAATCCCTCTGCAGCAGAATTCATATAAAGCAGGACATTTACTCAAACTAGGAATCAATCATTCCCACTTCTGATCTTACAAATAACAAATAAAACCGCTAACACCAAATCCCAATCGGTTTGAGCATTTAAGGATCATATTCAAAATGAGGCTGGTTTGCATTTTTCTTCAAGAAAACCATCATCACCAACGTGAAGCATTTACGTAGTAATCAAACACATCCAAGAAAAACAATATTGTCACTTGTGGAAATCGGCCACAGATACTGTTGATCATTTATCGTGCATTTACTTCACGCCACTGTCATAACAGACTCCCTGCATCAGCCCTGAGGACGAGAGCGACAGCATACGAGCAGCAGCGTCCGTTTATGAGAGACACTGTCCATCAGAGCTTCTCATCCCGTTGTGGATATTCTCATCTGTCCCTATAAGGACACATTTACGGATACGCTTTCTGATTATCATGTTGCACATCAGGAGGTTTACTGCCTGTGATAGAGCTCGTTACCTCTTTGGGAGGTGGACTCACAGAAAACTTCAAATTAAAAAAGTGTTGTTTGATAAGCTGGCTGACCCCCCAAACACTCAACCAAACCGCTACACACGTGTTTATATAGCCTTATGAGGACCTGATGGATGTGTCCATAAAGTGGTCTAAAGGCTGCTGGGGTTCAGAGTGGGAGTACAGGTCAGGGCTGACTGCCCCCTGATCAACCAAGGCAAAGAGTCTGACACTGATGGAGGAGGACAACGGCTGGGACAGAGGACAGAGATGAGAAAGGTGCAGTGGGGGGTTTCAGCTGATCGAATCTTCTCATTAACTTTGCCCAGGCCCGGGGAGAGCTCGAAGAGGAGGAGGAGGAGGAAGAGGAGGGAGGGAGGATCGGTTTAATGAAGACTCCTGCGGCGAGGGTTGGTCTCTCCTACTGTGCAGCTCTGTGAATAAGCTTGGCAGACAGATGGGCTGAGGAATTGATCAGTGGAGACGGTCCACAGAGACCCACACCGACTCGGAGGCTGTGTTTTTGCTGAGGTGGAGTACACAATCAAGGATATCAAAGACGATGAAATGTCACTGGGATTTACTACCGGTGGGAGAAAACTCCAGCTAATGTAAGATGTGCCAAAGCACAAAGGCATACAATCTGAATGGGAGTTTCATTTAAACTGGCAGAGATGGAGGCGGCCTCAGACATCAAACCCAAACCAGCGGCTTATTATTTATCAGCCTGGCCTGACCTGAAGCCTGAGACAGAGAGGACTGCTGAATCAGTCTCTGAAAGATCTGACTTCTAGAAATAGAGGCTATTTGGTTATCTTTGCCCCTCGTCTCGGTGTTGTCCTTCTGAGAGCTGTCCCACTTTCATCCCCGGCTCTGTGTGGCATCTCTCTTTCACACGAGTGAGAACGCCCCCCCCCCCAACCCCACGCTGACACTCTCATTTTCATCGTCTATTGTTCCAGGCTCAGAGATTCAGCCCGGCACAGCAGGCCCTGCAGTTCTGTCATCTCTGTGAGCTCGATACTCGCCCTGCGCTGCTGATAAGCAGCCAAACACTGAGGTGATGAATAAATCACAATACAGCACATACACACTAAGTGACCAGCGGGAGGCCTGTTCATGGGCTGCATGTCTGGTTATTTTGGAGATTTCTGAATCCATTCTGGTGTTGTGATTCATGCTGCATCATTTGGTACAGGTTCAAGAACACTGCCGAAAAAGACGGACAAATTATTCCAGCTGTCTCAAGCAACCAAAAGTCTTTGGATCAACCGGCAACCTCCGGTGTTGAAAATGAAGCCAGTGCAAAATAAACCTGCAGTTCCTCGAGTGTGGAGTGAAAAAGAAAACGTAGGTTCTGGCGAGAAACGTGAATGAATAGTAAATACATCTGTTTGGAAGAGAATTTATTTACCAGCTATGTTGAATCAATATGCCAGATCTGTTATGGTATCGATCAAGATAAATAACACTCACTTACGACTTATCCGTACAAAAACCACGAGGAAAGAAAAAAGGCTCCACTCGAAAACATTTCGGGTCCAAGACTACGGTAGTAGTGATAACACTTTTACAAAACAAATGAACATTTCAGAAAATAATCTAAATGGCCAACAGGGCACCCCGCACACAGCCTTTGTCTCTGCTGAGCACGGTTACAGGAACATACCATAAATCAATAATCGATGTTGCTGGTGCTCACCTGAGGAAGCTACAGGTGAAACGTGTTGTTCACTCACATTATAATTAGAGTAAAGTCATTTTCAGTGTGCGTAGGATTATTGATTTCTTTTAGATGCCAAACACTTTTACGAGCACTGAGATGATTAACAAAGTAGACGGGAGGTCTGGAAGGTGCCCTTGGTCCTTCCGTCTTGTCCGTGTCCTTCAAAAGACGGTCCACATGAAAGTAAAATCACGTAAAGTGGTTCCGGTGGGTTCCACAGAACATCATCTGGTCACATAAACTCTGTATAACATCTCGCAGTCTGTCCTCCAAAACAAACTGAATGGCCGCTCACGTATTCCCTTCACTTCCTGCATTTGGTACATTCCCTTTCCGGCAAGATTGTGCCGTTTGTTAATCCGTCTCAGCGTTCGTAAAAGTGTTTGGCATCTCTTCTATTCGTTTTCCAAAATGTAAATATGTCTCAAGCTTTGTGAAAGTGTTTCACACTTTTTTATCTTGTTTTGCACTTCTCAGCCACCGTACCAGGAGATGTTTAAAATTAATTTAATGTGGATGTTTGCATGTCTATAAATTAGCTGAAGGTAAGGATTAAACGTCAGATTCCTCTCTTCTTTAGCTTCACCTGTGAGACAACCTGCAGCCTGGTCAGAAGAGGTTTTGAACATCCGGCTCTGGACGACAACACGCTCTTTTTCCTGAGATAAGTTCTTCGGTACACTTGTCCTCGGATGCACTAGCAGCCGTCTGAAGCTTGAAATGAACTGTTGCAAAAGAAAACTTAGAATGAGTTAGACGCCCCGTCAAAACTTCATCAACACTTTCTAGAGAGATGTCACGACCACCTGCACAACCCGACACCTCTCGGAGAAGTGCTGTACAAGGAAACTCCGTGACAATGTCCATTCAGGGAAAGATGTCACCCACATTGAATAGGCGAGGTTTTTTAGTATGCTGTATGAATAAAAATCATTTCCCAGCATGCATTGCAGTCCTGAGATTAGGTTGTGAGCCTGTGAAACATTTCTTTGACATTCGTCACAGGGCTGTAACCGACCTGGCAAAAGAGAGTGCACAGAGCACGACTGATTCATGTAGTTAGATCTGTGCTGCGCCCGGAGGGTTTCGACACCTCCGACAATTCTAGACCTAACACAGTCGCCATGGTTACCACTGCCTGACACCTCTGGCAATGGCAAATAGACTGACCACAGTGGAACATTTGAGAGGACACTGGCAGAGACCCGTGTGCATGGTGGCACAATAAAGACCTCGGGGCAGGAGGGGACAGTGACTGAGCCGGTTAGGTTTCAAAAGGGAGTAAAAGAACTTCACGAACAAACAGGACTGAGGGTGAAAAGGAGACCGGCGCTGGCAGGGTGTCCATCCCCAGCTGGCGTGTTGTGGAATGTTAATTAGGCCTGCGAAGACAAGACACCTCCTTCTTAAATGTCACATCATCGTGAGGAGAGCGGGGGGGCTTTCGTTGACTTCTCTGCTGTGTTTGCCTTTTAGCAGCAATTTCATTTCTGCTCTCTTTCCCCCGAGCGTCTTCTCTCTGCCCTTCTGTTACGCTGTTTACTCTGTGATGAATGGCTCTATTTCAGGCTTTTTTTCCTTTTTTAGCTGCAGTAGATTACAATCTGTGCAATTGTGCAGAAACAAGATTGATCTTACTATTAAAAACACACACAGCAGAGAGGGCAGAGAGGAAGGAGGCTGTCGACTTTAAGAGCACTTCACTCTCATGTAGAAATATTCAGAGGCCTTTCTTTGATGAAGGCGTTTTACACTCGTCTCCATAGGAAGGCTGGGAGGGCAGACGAGGGCTGTAAACAAATGTTCGCACTGGTTTGTAATGAGACGTGACACGGTGAGATAACTGTGGCCTTTTAAATGGCAGGCCTTGTTATGAGCCTGGTTCCACAGCAGCAGAGGGGCACAGACGCACATAATGGGGCATCAGTAATAAAGGGTTGGACAGGAGACCAGCTGAAGCCTAATATGTGATTGCTCAACCATGAGTTTATGTAACAGAGACATTGTACACAGTTAGGAGAGTGTTGACGAGCAGAAATTGGTACTAGATGCAAAAGAGCCAGAACAGATATGTTGGACAATCGACTTGAGTTTCACAGGTCACACCTACACATTCACACACTGATGGTAGAGGCTGCTGTGTAAAGAGTCCATCAGCGCTTAGTGGTTAGCGCTGTTGCGTCACAGCGAGGAGGTTCCTGGTTTGAATCCCCGTCTGACAGGAGCCTCTCTGTGTGGAGTTTGCATGTTCTCTCCGTGCATGTGTGGGTTCTCTCCGGGTACTCCGGCTTCCTCCCACAGTCCAAAGACATGCTGGTTAGCTTAACTGGTGACTCTAAATTGTCCGTAGGTGTGAATGTGAGTGTGGCTGGTTGTCTGTCTCTATATGTCAGTGCTGTGATTGACTGACGTCCAGGGTCTAACCCCGCCTCTCGCCCAATGACAGCTGAGATCGGCACTAGCCGCCCCCAACAGAAAAAGCGGTATAGATAATGGATGGTATTGAGTGTTTATCATCTTGTATGGTGACAATAGACAATATAATTCAGTTTAAAAGAATGTGAAACTAGTTGAGGAATAAAGTATCTTGTGTTGAGCTTCAGAGATTAAGAGGACCTCACTGGATGCAGAGCTGGTTGTTACATAACCCCTGTGGTTCTCAGGCAAAGAGCGTTGCAGTAGCTAACAGACTGGCGTCTAATGGTTTACATTTAATCCAAATAATCCCCTCACAGTGAGATCAATATTATAGAGTGTGTTGTTTCTGGCTCAGCTTGTTTCAGACTTTCTATTTTTCATGATTTATACTCGATCGAGTGTTTCAAATATGGCCCAAGGTAACCGTTGAATATTAAGCAATACCTAAAATTACTTGAAATAATAATTGCCTCCCTCACAATTCAAGCAGAATTAATCACGCAGAGCAAGCGGATTGGAAAATGAATCTTTTCCGCCGAGGTGAGAAGAGGAGCGTGATTTAAAGCAGGGGTTCAGGGCGGCGCTGCTCATGACAGGTAATATGAAAACTAAAGAAGTCAAGTTTTAATCATTTATGTGGGGGCACAATCCTTCCAGGAGGGAAAAAATGAGTTTACATGTAATTAAATTACATTTAATTAAATGACTTATTTAAAAGTCAGACAGGTATGGAGGAGGGTGGACGGGGAGTAGTAGGTGCAATAACTCAGGAAGCCTTCAGGTGGCCTCGCCTCCTCCTCCTCCTCCTCTTCCTCCTCCTCTTCCTCCTCCTCTTCCTCCTCCTCCTCCTGCTCCTTCTCCTCCTCCTCCCTCCTCCTCCCTCCTCCTCCTCGTCCTCCTCCTCCTCCCTCATCCTCCCTCCTCCTCCCTCCTCCTCCTCCTCCTCCTCCTCCTCCCTCCTCCTCCTCCTCCTCCTCGTCCTCCTCTTCCTCCCTCCTCCCTCCTCCTCCTCGCAGGAGTAAAAACAGGAATGTTTTATTCTCACTTCTGAATGCTGGGGGGGGGGAATAGTCTTATGGAGCAAAGAAAAAAGAAAAAAAACCTGTCTCAGGTCTGGGGAGTTGAATGGTTTACACGCCGGCTGCCAGCTTACGTTCCATCTTAGTGTCATGATTTGTTGGGGAGCTTCACGGACGCTCTAAAAAGAACGGGCGCTCTCCCAAAGCCTCCCCCGGCGGCTGAAGAGTTGCTGAACGTCACTCAACATCATTCAGCCACCGCAGAAGGGAGAGAGAGAGTAAACAGAGGCGTGTAAAAAAACAAAATGAGAGAAAGTAACAGAGAGACAGTGACAGAAGTTGACGGGGGGGGGGGGGGAAGAGAGGCGGATTATTGGGGGGGGGGGGGGAGTAGAAAGAGAGACAGAAAGTGAAGAAATACTCATGCATGCTAATCCTTGTCTCCCGTGGCGCTCTGTCTAATGTGAGAAAAGGCTGCAGAACTGCAGAGCTTGGAACTGTCAAGGGATTGGACGTGTTTGCAATCTGAGCAAAGCACAAACAACAACAGGGCATCGTGGAGTCGAGCAGCTTACGGACATCTATAGCGGCGCCCAGGTTTTCCTGCCATGTTCACGACGGGAACAAAGAAGATGGAAGAAAAAGTTTGTTTCTGTCAAACGAGTGCCGTCTACAGGATTCTCCGTTTTCTTCCATCTGCAGCAAAGAGCGTGGGAACTGCTTTAGAGCAGCGAGCGGAGGCGGAAGACTGACCCTGACATATCGACCGGTGCTCACAGTGCACATCTTCATGCCTGATGTGGACGCACGCCAAATTCACTGTTTGTTTATAAATGGAATTTATTGATTTAAATAAACTTATATACATTTCCCCCATCAGCAGAGAAACTTAACGACTGGATGCAATTTAACCCGAATAACAAGATGCCTTCTTACAGGACATATCCATCCTGATCCTTTAGATTTAGTTCTCGACCTCTTACAGCAATACTTTCATGCTCTTGTTAGTTCTGCTATAACTGTTATTTATCTTTTATCAGGCTCACGATTAACTAGTTAAAGGCAGGGTTGGTCATTTTCAAAAACTAGCATGATTTTGAAAGTAGCATTCCCTCAGTGCTCCGTCTGCACCCACCCCCTCCCCTCTGTGCTCCCTCTAAAGCCACGCCCCTCACTTACATGCACGAGCGCCGTTGCTCCAGAAGCGGACCTCAGCTCATCTCTTACATTGTGTAGAAACTACGTCGTCTCATGTCTCATTCAGCGGTAAGTAAACTCACAGTATGAACTCCGTCATCGATGACGCGCTCTGAGTGTGGGCTAGAGCACGCAAGAGGTAGAGAACGAGCAGAGAGACAGGGAGGCGTGTGATTGGTTCTTCAGATTGGTACCTCGTGGCAGACATTGGTTGAAGTTTTTACAGGCTAACAACTGCTACAGATGACAGATTTTCTTTGTTCCTTTTTCAGAGAACATGAGTTATTAATTTCTGTCAGGACCTAAAGACAATTTCAACCAACATCTGAATAGGTGTATCTCTTTATTCCACAATTCCACAATCATCCAAGGCTTGTATTTGAAGTTCCATGTTTCTGTCATTGTTGAATCCAGCTCAAACAGGCGGGGGACGAAATAAGCTTGATTCACCTTGAGCCAAGTCTGTGAATATCTCATACGTGTTGGCTGAGACAAGAAGCCCCTGCCAGCCTCAGTGTCTCTCGCTCAGTGTCAATCAGTCTTAACATTTGGGGCCTGCAGAGGCGTCCCTGTGCACCAGCACAGCTTGCTGAAGTTTCCCTCCAGCCACAGTGAGTGACAGCGAGGCTCTGAGGAGGCTCCTTCCTCCGAGCTGACAGCGCTCATTTGAATATCAAAACATGATGTAAAACGGTGATTAAAAGCCAATTACAGCTTGTGTCAATGAGAAGTCAATTAAGTGTTTCAGGGGCTTGCAAATCTTTTTTTTTTTTGCCTCAGTGATGACAGGGGGAGAGGAGAACAAAGGGAAGAAGGAGGGATACACAGGAACAGATTTAAAGGGGAAGAGAAAGAAGAGAACAAACAGCCGGGTGTTGCACAGTCAGACGTTGAACATCAGCCACCGTGGAGACAGGATTTCTTCCATTCCCGTCACCATGCACTCATGAATTATGAACATTTTGCCAAAAGGCAACATTCAATTAAGAGCCAACTCTGGCGGGACTGTGTGTGGGATGTTCTAAAACCGTCAAAAACAAAGCCACCCGCCCTCTTACTTAAACGACTCCATTATGAAGTCCTGCAGCGTCCCTGCTGGCTACGTTCCAGCTGATTGATCCTGCGTTATTTATTTATTCAACAGTAATCAAAAGTGAAAATAAAGAATAAAGGTATTCAGGCTTGGTGCGTGCGAACAGCTGTAAGGTTTCCGTCAGCCACCCGGAGCATGCAGTGATGAAATGCAGCGGCGTTGACGGGCGGTTGCAGCAGCTTCAGCGCTCTCAGGAAGAACGCTCCGCTGTCGTACCTTCATGCAGGGAAGCAACCTTTAGTCCCAAACGGCTCCACCAACAGGAAAAGATAAACAGCGCAGAGGCAAACTAGTGAAGCTTAACCCCTGTGCTTTAATTATTGAGAAATGCCTCAAATTAGCACGATGCACAACACTCTCGACTGGAGAGGCTTGTTAGAGAGTAATGAAGAGGATTCGGAGCGAGAGGGGATCATTTTAGAGAGGTGTCAAACTGTGTCAGTGCTCGTCGGCCCTTTTCCTGTTTTGGTGCAGCGAAAGGCCTCGAGAAGAGATGAGTAATGTGCAGAGCTTTTTGTCCCGACTTTAAACACAGTGTAGCTCCACAACTTGGCAGTCAACAGCTCCACACTAGGTTTACTGCATCCCTCAACAGTTTGCTCAAATCGCCGCCAATCAACCCGTGCATTCCACACACTAACACAAATATGCAACTGTAATCAAGCACACAACCCGGTGTTTACAACCCCCGTGTTTTTCTTCCAAGATCTGACGCTGAGTGAAGGAGTCTGGCAGTCGAGAGCGGAGTTATTTATAAGGAAATTTTGACAGCCTATCAGTTGGGGTCAGTGACACAGAGGGGGCCAGATGGTCATCGAGTCTGGCTTGTCCTCTCTCCACAGCCTCTGTACCCAATTTGTTTGCAGTTATTTCCAGGAATAAGTGCTGGATTGTTGTACTTTGCATCTCCTCTGCATGAACTCTCGGCTGTCTTAACCTCTCTCACACCCCGAGAACAAGTCGGCCAGTGAGGCGTTGTAGTAACTACATGAGCCCTTCAAAAGTTTTGGCTGAGCAATAATTTGAAGAGGGATTAACCGATCAACTGTCCTCGATGGTAAACAGTTGGTGCAACACATGCCTAAACGTGTCATTTATCCTCGACAACAAAAGATCACCAGCTCTTTATTTTAAGGTTAACAGAGTCGGCCGACGCCTTCAGAAACTGGTCTGGTTGTTTGTGACATCAATGTTTACAAGACATTCGATCTGTTCGCTGACTCGTGCTGATGTGAGTGTTTTATTGTTGTACTTCTGCACCATTTAAACCTTTCATAAACACAGGCAGCTAGCACAGAATAAAAGAATCAGTGCTATAAATGTGTTCTCCAACATTACAAGAGTTAACTCCAGAGACCAAGAAATCTTCATCACCTGAAAGTGATTGAAACCTCAACAACAAGCAATCAGTAGCTCTATTCAGACTGCTGTTACAAGACGTAATATCTACCACCCAGTGTCGTTTTGACTTCAGTCTGAATGTCTCTAGTCTGTCTACAAACCCCCCAATGATGAGAAAAGTCCATCCTCTCCGTCTTTGGCCTGCTCCACTTTTCAGAAAATGTGTGCTCAAACAGGCCGTTTGGAGATTTTCCCTTCATGACATCACAAAGGGCAGTAACCCCTCCCCCAGGTGGGTGACACTCCCACAGCTAGGTGTTTGTTCTGCCCTCTGAGTCTGCCTTCTCACCGTAAACAATAGAGCATGGAGCGAGAAAGCTCGAGCCACCCGAGCCCTTCCAGAGAGGGGCGTGGTCAGACACAGCTCATTTACATTTAAAGCTACAGACACAGAAACAGCCTGTTCTGAGCAGGGCTGAAATAGAGGGGTTTATAGGCATGATCAAATACAGGATCAGAGTGGATTCAGAACAAGACACTTCACACAAACAGAAGATATTGAAGCTCAATATTTCATGTTCAAAGCATTCAGAGACGTCTATGAAATGTAATCTCCCACTCTCTGTCTCTGTTGGAAAGAAAAAATCATTAATACATAAAACTAAGAAAGAAAAAAGCTACAAAAACAATCGTGCAAACAAACACTATCAATAATTTCTGGTGAATAAATGATGTTTTTTTATTCATTGGTATCCTGGAGTATTTACTTTCCTGTGTTTTGTGCAATCAGTTGAACAAATCCGTCATTTTTTATTTAGTGCTGCATCTGTTTGAACTCAGCGTGGAGAATGATCACCTGTTTATTGTCTGGCAGGTGTTCTGACAGTCGATGCTCGTGGAATAAATGAGAGAGGAAACAGGAAACGATCGTCTCTCTGTAGTTTATGTGTGATCGTGTGCTCGTCTCCCACAAACCAAACACGTCAGGAGAGCTGACTCGCTGCAGCTCGCCCTTTGATCGTCATCGTCTGTTCTCGGGCTAAATGAGCGTTGACGAGAGCTGGTGGGGTGGGGGGTTGTTTATGTTACTGGAACGGCAAATTTCATCAGTTAACTTCGTAAGAGTTTGGACAGTTGTAAGCACACTCGCTCACAGAGGAAAGGCAACATCTCCCACAGATCATCAATGGTGATTTTATTTTTGGGAGCAAAGAGTGGGAGGCCAGCGTAGAGAGGGGGCACTGTAACCGGGTTTTCTTCCATTATGCATGACAACAAAAGTCAGAGAGCCGCCGTGAGTTGCGGTTAGCTGCTGAGACTACGGCCAAAAAATGATTCGGCCACAAGGAAAGATCCTCAGAGCCTGCTGAGCCGAACCTTAACAACTCTGCATGACGATCCATAAAGTTATTTTTCTACGAGGAGAAAGTTCACTTTAACAGAACAGCATCAGCATGGTTCAGTGCCATTACCATTTGAAAAGGGAGAGGATGAGTGCAGTAGCAGGGGGGGGGGGAGGTAAACCAGCATGCAGAAAGAAAAGGCTGAAGGGAAGGAGCGTCTGACTTGTTGAACTTGGCGCATGGATGGCTTCATCCGTCCACAGAGCAAGAGAGCTGCTGTCTGTTCAGGTTTTGCCTTTGAGACAATGCTGGCCCGGCCTGACTCTGTATCATGCAGTCGGAGAGCAGATCTGAGCATGTGCAGGAAACTGAGAAAATACAGTTTTGACTTCAGGAAGGATAATCCTCCCACTGCTCACACTCATAAACACAAACTCCCATGCTGGCGGTTTACATGCTCCTGCCTCACAGTCAAACGAGAAAAAGTGCCAATAAAGTTTGTTGTTTTAAAAGATGACTTTACTGCTGCTGGCTCTGTTCTCTGAATTAAACATGACCTTCAGGTGGAAAATAAAATCATGCTTAATTTATGAGGTTACGCTGTAGTAAGGCCCAGAGGAATAAGAAGCACCAAAACAATAGACTGTATAAAACATGGACGTGTTCTCAGTGTTGTCAGCCATCGCTTTCTGCAGCACAGTTTTAAAGCCCAAGGATGGCGGTCGCCATGTTGGAAATGCTGCCTCAAACTAACCTATCGACAGACAAAGAGGTGGAGCTGAGGCGGACCTTAAGCCTCCTGACAAACAGCTAGGTGGCTGTGGCTCAGTTGGTAGAGTCGGTCGTCTCTCAACTGGAAGGTCGGGGGTTCTATCCCCAGTTCCTGCAGCAACATGTCCAATGTGTCCTTGGGCCTTTGATTAAAGGGTTCTTTCCAAACCACAATCTGTGAAGACTGTGTGGAAACTTTTGAATTGATTTCTGAGGGCCTATACGAGGGTAAAATGAGAAGAAATGTTCACTTCTGAGAGTCAAAGAACCCTCTCCAAACCGAGCGGATGGAGAAAGAACTCTGTGCTCTCCCGTGTGATGTGTGTGTGCTGCTTATTCAAGAGCCGGTTTGTTTCCACCTCGGGGGCAGGTGCTTGCAGCCAGGCAGGTAGGTTGTGACACCTGTTTCCACCTGCTGGGTCGAGGTTGCTCACTGCTGCCAGTTTCCTCCCCTTCTCCCTTTTTAGCACAGTTACACGCTTGTTTGGAAGCGAATGGAGCTGCACACACACATTCGCACACATCCACACACCCACAAGGCTGTAAATTTAGCCAAGCTATTTCATGGAACGCTGAAGCACAAATACTGGGCACAGAAGGTGGAGGATATGCTGCAGAAAGGAGAGTGATAACAGTTGGTTGGGCTTCAGCAGAGAATATTTCCAGGGCCTTTGGGTTACTACTACGGCTTGATAGCCACAAAGCTAACATTTTAGACACTCATTTCAATGCCAAACAGAAATTGATGGTTAACTCAGAATGACAGAAAAGCCTTTAGAAAAGTGTTTCGACATCATTTAAGTCCCCAGATTTCTCCTACAGGACAGCTTTTTACAGCCACATGACTCATCGTCCTTTTTAAACTGTACTGGATGTGAAAAGCCTTTCAGACAGGTTGTAGAACATTAAATAATAAAATAATCATTCATGCATACATCAAATACACTTCTATTAATCATCATTTGTGTCCACGGTTTGAAATCAGTGTTCACCATTTTTCAAAATCAGGTAAAGATTCAATTTGACGCACACAATGAACGAGGTCAGGCGCCATCTGCGAATCCCCCTAACAGTACGAAGTAGATAACTGCAAATTTCCACATGCGCGCTGTGCTTCGTCAGGCCGTGCACTATAGCAGCATTCGCTGCCACTCTAGTCAATGCTCCTGTTTCCACAGCGAGCGCCGCGACCCGAAACACACAGAGCACCAAGTGAACTACAAATCATCCTCAGAAAGACAACATGCACGTTTTTATCTTTATTCATGTGTGACCTTGTAGTTCTCCTGTGATCTTGTAGTTCTCCTGTGGTCTTGTAGTTCTCCTGTGGTCTTGTAGTTCTCCTGTGATCTTGTAGTTCTCCTGTGATCTTGTAGTTCTCCTGTGGTCTTGTAGTTCTCCTGTGGTCTTGTAGTTCTCCTGTGGTCTTGTAGTTCTCCTGTGATCTTGTAGTTCTCCTGTGATCTTGTAGTTCTCCTGTGATCTTGTAGTTCTCCTGTGGTCTTGTAGTTCTCCTGTGGTCTTGTAGTTCTCCTGTGATCTTGTAGTTCTCCTGTGATCTTGTAGTTCTCCTGTGATCTTGTAGTTCTCCTGTGGTCTTGTAGTTCTCCTGTGATCTTGTAGTTCTCCTGTGCGCTGTTCGACGGAGGATAACCGTAGCGCTTACAGAGCGCAGCGTGCACAGACTATGTAGAAATTGGCAGTAACTTGTTGGCCACTTTTTGTTTTTCACGACGTTGCACGTGGCTGGCGTGTGACAAACAGAACCCCGCTCCTTTGATTGGACTCTTGTGGGCCACACATTTATTTCTTCGAATATTCTGCGGTTTTTAAACGTCTTGCTTAGTTTCCGTCATGTTTCTTATTCTACTCCTATTTCTGTTTGTACCTCCATATATTTTACTGCTCTAATGTGTATAAGAGAAACCGTATCGCCCACATGTCCTGGGTTAAAGTATTTTCCCTGATTCTGATTTAAACCAGAGCACAGAGAGACTTTAAAGTGACCACAGAAGAAAAACAGCCTCACACCTTAAGAACTGGTTTGTGACTGAGAGCCTATAGGTGTGGCAAAAAAATACATGTTCAAGCAAGATAAAGTTGAGCAGATGCAAACACACCTTGAGTAGAAACGACTTGTGACACCAGCCGAACAGAAAAGACCTGAGTGCTGCTGCCTCGATGTGAAGAGTTAAACAACGTGCTGTTCTGGAGCCCTGTGGTGTTGACAGGAAGCCCCCCAGCCAAGCATCGGACTCTATCTCAGCTAAAGCGTGCTCCACAGGGCCGTGTGAGTGTAATAGATTTCAAGTTCTCCTCTCGGAGCTGGAGAGTGTCGAATCACCATGGTAACCGAGATGGCTGTTTGGCAGGTTCGAGTGGCTTTTTGGTTTGAAACACTTTTGCAGTCAGAGAGGCTTCAGCTACTTCTCTCTCGCTCTTCTGATAAATCTCAGCTCCTTTACTCTGATCATCCTCTGTTTATTTCTCCTCTTCCTCTCCTTCTTCTTCTTCCTCCCCTAGCTCAGCGTGGCAATCATCACAGCCCCGCGCTGCGAGAGAGCATCTTAGCTACGGCAGATAAAGGCTGGGAGAATGTCAGTAATGACGGGTCCACCAGCGCTGAAACTTCCCAGAGCTGCTTGTTTCAGCAGTAATTACGACGGGGGAACGGTGCTCTGTGACTGCCTCCAAAAAGCTTACCAAGACTTTTGCTTGTGATTCCATGTCATCGCTTCTTTTTGAAGTATGCGAGTCAATCGGAGGAGTAAAAAGAGGGCTTAAAAGCTCAAGGAAATGCATGAAACACAGAGAGAAAGAGAAGGGGCAGCAGAGATGTTTGAGGGAGGAGAAGAGAGGGGAGAAGTGCTCTAAAGTCCATGAATAAGGATGAGATTGGATCATTGTTCCTCAGCATTCTCCAATCACAGCTCTGTGGAGGAAGCTGGAGGGGGAAATGATAAGACAGGTGAAAAGGAATACAAGAGAGAGGATTGAACAAATAACGGGGAAGGATGCTCCGAGGAGAAGGAGTGATTGAAATAACTGCAAAGAGGAAGAAAGGACTGATAAGTGTGTGTGTGTGTGTGTGTGTGTGTGTGAATGTGTGTGTGTGTGTGTGTGTGTGTGTGTGCGTCTGAAGAGGCTCTGCTGTACCGCAGAGAGAGAGAAAAATCATCCTGCTTCCCCTGTGTCACTTCCTGTTAACAATAATGCGCCTCCAAGTTTGCATATCTTACATATTCAGCGGTGCAGTTACCACCAACTCTCAGCAGATGGTAATTCTTTCATTGAAAAAGGTCAAAATGAATGCAGGATTTCAACATGCGCAGCACCAACGCACATGGACGCTGCTTTTCTGCAGAAAGTTTGGAGAGCAAAAACCCTTAGAGTCTGATTTGAGAATTAGACGGTGTATTTTTTTATGAAGGCACAAAAGCTGCGCACTCCTGTCGTGAATCAGACCCAATGATTTATATTTCTTAAACGTGAAACGGCCTCAATCCATGTTTTTATTGGTTTAAATGACCGAGTCTCTTTGTGGAGAGGAGGAGGGGGAGGAAGAGGAGGAGATGGAGGAGGATGAGGATGAGAAGGAGGAGGAGGAAGAGGAGGAGGAGGAGGAGGAGGAGGAGGAGGAGGAGGAGGAGGAGACCTCTGCTGATAATTTGACTCTCATTAAAAACCTTGTGACATCTGAACACTGAAGGACCTTAACACAAGGCGAGACCTGTGGATAAGTTGAGGTCACATCATCGGACCCCTCCTTCTGTCGGCTGTGAGTTTAAAGAAAGAGTGCCGTGAACACAGATTCAAACATTAAACTGATTCATCTGTTTTCATCCCTTTAGTAAAAAGGAGCGGCCTTAAAATATGTGTTAGCTGATGTGTATGAGCTTTGTGCTAAAGTTTACAGCCCACACACATGTAGAGGTAAAAGAAGGTGGGCAGGGAGGTGTGTGTGTGTGTGTGTGTGTGTGTGTGTGTGTGTGTGTGTGTGTGTGTGTGTGTGGGGGGGTCTTTGGATTGAGGGTGATTTAGTGAGCATGTCCACTCGCGTCGGCCACCATACAGAAGTCATCTATCACAGGTCAGTCACACAGAGCGCAGGCTGCACATGATAAAGAGCCGCTTAATTCAAGTCATGCTGCTGGGGGGGGGGGCATCAAGATAATTGCATTCATTGCCGGGGCAGAGACGAAGAACTAGGCGGTTATTTATAGGTTGATATGGACATAAATTTACACTTTTACTGGGATCCCCCCCCACGAGGCTTGGAATGGATTTCAATGCATTTAAAGCCCATAAATGCAGTTTGATGTTTGTTTTACTGTCGCTCTGCAGAAATCTCCCGTTTAAGAGGGAAGACATGAACGTGCCAGGCTGCATCAACAAGAGAGGGAACACTCAGTCAATTACTTCATTCTTATAGAAGTTCAATCCCATGTTTTTGATTTGATTAAGTAACATTTAAAGAAATAAAAGGACTCTGGTTTAAGAGCATGGCGCAGAGCTGAAGGGGAGTTCACACGAGCAAAAAGCAACGACGCACGCTGCTAGGTGACAAAAACAGTAGTTGGGAAAATAGTTAGTATTTGGATGCACAGGATGTTTGTATGTGTCGACTGTTCATTAGAAAGCTCGGACCTTCCTTCTGATGAGGAGGAGACGAGCAGCAAAGAAGAAGAGGGTGTGGCTTCATGAGATCCTCAGGGCGCGACAGGATGTGGGAGAGTTTCGGCTCGTCCAGGAGCTGCAGCTCTATAACGAGCGCTTCACGAACACGACAAACATTTCTGCTGCTGTTTGAAACACACGTGGTACGCCCAAACTGTCGGACATGTCTTTACAAACTAACGCTCTCTCTACGATGTCCCGGTAGGTCTGTAAACTAGAGCTGTTTTAACTTCAGCGCAGCACGCAAGAACGGCAAGCGAGACCTCACGCTGCACTCAGCTCAGCTAGGCGCAGATACGCTCCTGCAGGGAGCAACACCTAGACAATGACCGGGCTCAGCGCACACTGCGTCCTATCTGAAAGGCCTTTTATCCTTCAACTTCAAGAAATATGACAAAGACTTGACCGATCCTAAAAACACACCAGAGAAAAACTCTTATCATTTCCTTTCAGGCAGAATAAAACTCTTTATTGCTCGTTTCACTGGCCTTCCCAAACACTCGATTGATTCACCACAAATAATCCAGAACTCTGCTTCCGGGCTCCAAGACAGAAGAAGAGAAATCAGCGGCTGCTGGTGTCTTCTTAGATTGATCTGATGTTTATTTCACTTGTTTACAAGGCTCATTACGGTTCAGGACCAGCCGGCATTACTAATTCATTGTCCTTTTAAAATCCTGCTCAGCCCCCGAGATCCTCTGCAGCCAGCTTTCATGATACACACTTGTTAACGAGTCAGAAAGTCTGCAGCCCTGCAGGGTCGCTCTGGTGCCAGATTCATAAACTTAGATATGACACTAACTAAAATCACAGAATATTGATTCCTGTTTTGATAGAACAGCAGAAAAAATAAACCAGTGCCAGTGCAGTTTGCTGTGTCTGTCTGAACATGCGTTCTTGTCATGAACCCTGTATCATGATGCTCATTGTGTGGTATGGTGCGTTCAGAGCATCCTAACATCCCTGTTCACTAATCCTTCTTGTTGTGTGAAATATGAACCCTCTGGTGCTGTTCGTCCTTGTAAATGAAATAAACGTCTAAGAGGAAGATCAGCGGCATGAGTGTAACAATCACTGAAAGTCACTCTGACTCCTTAAAAGCAGAGGGCATCAATTCAAGCATCTTAACTTGTCAGCGTCCAGCTCCTCGATAAACAAACTCCATTAAACCCACGCTGAGCGAGTTCACAATCCAGCAAGCAGCCTCCAATCACTCGTTAAGACGGCATACGTCGGCAATTAATGCAGCAATCTTCTTTAATGCCCCACCTCGGGAATTTGTAAACATCAATTAGAAGAAGTAAGAGAGCCTCTCAGATACACGGCCTCCTGCTCTGCAGCACACGCACACACACACACACACACACACACACACACAGGCAGACACACACACACACACACACATGCACACACACACACACACACACACACGGAGAGATATTAGCAATAAAATCTTTTTTAGAAGCTCACTGGAAACCATAATGTTCCATTTCCAAATCAACCACCTCCATCAGATCATTTCAGAGAGGAAAGTGCGGTGGTGGATGTGAAAACTACCTCTCTCTCCCTCTCTCCCTCTCTCTCTCTCTCCCTCTCTCTCTCTCTCTCTCTCTCTCTCTGACGGGTGTATGAGGGGGAAACTGCTCTTAAAAAAGTTAAGAGGAAATAACAGAGCCCCTCAGGCTGCAGCTCGTGGTCAATAAGCACATACTGCATCAGCTGCAGCCGTAAACCCGGAGCTTTAATGGTCAATACAGTCCGTCTGAGACATCGTCCACACCGGCCAAAGAGGCGGGGATTGGGAGGGGGGGCAAGTGGACTGGCAGCCTGGACAGCAGGAACTCAATAATCGGTTGTAGGGCGGAGATGAACATCTATGGGCATTATTGATTGAATCCATCAACTATTTTCTCCATTAATCGCTCTGTCGATAAAATGTCAGGATATTGTGCTTCGTGTTTTCTCAGAGATATTGGTCGCGCGTCTTTCTTTTTACACCTCGAGCGCACTGATATCATCTTCATCCTTAATACGTAAGCGCTGATGACATGGATGAATGGAAACTCAACGTGAGCTGCAGCTAAAGAAGACACAGTTAACGACATAATCCTCCTAAAGCTAACTAACCTTTTCAAAGGGTCACGAAGAGGTGACCCTCTAAACAGCTTAATGACATCTCACACACACATGCTGCAGCGTGCATGTGTGTGTGTGTGTCTGCATGTGTGTGTGTGTGAGCGTGGAGGTCCGAGTCCCCTCATATCGACTGCACACTTCCTGAGCATGAAGCAGCAGAATAATGTATAATCCCAAACCCCAGGAGTCCACTTAAAGTAATTACTGTGCAGCAGACGCAAACGTATCTGCGGAACAAAAGAGGAGACGGCAAGGTCGAAGCTTCGAGAAATGTGCAATCACACTCCTTTGTCATCCCGGCCGGAGATAAGTGAACCCTTTGAGTTGTTAACACAATTACCGCACTTGATTAGCTGCTCTTAAATGGCAAAATATAAATAGAGAGGCTCACTGGGCATACGCTCATCACTGCCTCTTAATATTAAAAACAAGCCCGTGGATGTAAACACTTCATGTCATCATTCACAACATATTTAAGGGACGTCTCCAGATTTTTGACGCTAACTGAAACATTCAGGTTAGTAAAAATCGTCTTTTCCCTCCTTCTAAAAGCTGCGATGTGTCGCTGCTGATGCTGCCTAATGTTCGTGCATTTCAATCATGAAAGCCTCTGACCAAACGTAGATCATGCACTTTAAGAACAGATCAAGTCTTGCAGGTATTTGTCGTGATTGTCGTCTTGTCTGCACCTCCTCTCTGGACTTCGGTCCACACGTGGATGATGAGCTGGACGGGGAGGGCAAACAATTCTTCTAGTTTATTGTGCGGTCAAGTCTTAGCAGATGTGATACTAGTTCCCCTGATCATAACAAAGCTTCCTCCCTGTAATGAGCAACAGGAGCATCCCGTCAGACACAGTGTGTGTGCCGGGTGAGCCTCGGACTGATTTAACCCCTGATTCTACAAACCAAGTGATGTCCAGCTCAAACAAAGGCAGAGTTGTTGTGCTGATAACTGGAATGTTGCGTGTGACATCTTTAGTGCAGCGCAGTTACCACGTTTGAATGCTCCTTTGATTACCGCAACGCTGTTCGCTTTGTCGCATGTTTTGGGGAACTTTTTTAAGATTAAACACATATACATTTTTCCGGGCTTTTTCCATCACAGTTGATAAGAGTAGGAACCCAGAGAGAGAGAGGGGGGGGGGGATGACAGGCAGGAAAGGAGCTCACAGGTTGGATTTGAACCCGAAGCTGTCTGCTTGGTGGACAACAGCCTCCGTACATATGGTGGCGACATAACCGCTAGGCCATCGGCGCCCCAGGGAGCTTCTAACCTTTCACGTGTTTTGTGCTTTAGACAGTTTCTATTTGTGTCATTTGCATAGTTTCAGCGTTCGCAAAAATCAGTGCAGTCCTTTCGTGCATCACGCCCGGAACGTTCTTTAAATGACTCTCCTTTCAACATATTTTGATTGCTTCATGATATAGAAATGCATTCTCTAAACTGTTTGAAGTAAAGCTATCTATAGATAGCAGCACATCCTGAATGTCATGTTGTCTCTTCTGTCATGTTTTTCCATCTTACAAACATTCAAACAGGATCATGTCCGTCTCCTCCTCCTGCAGACGGTTTGTTGTCCTACATTTAATAAACACACAAAAACCTTCCTGTGTCATCTGATTGGTATTTCTCTCTTCAGTAAGAACACGCTAAGTGCTTTTAAACGCAGCACAACGCACAGCCAGCTGTACGCCGTTACGATGCAGTCAGAGAATAACTTTGTGAAGACGTCTCTCTAATCTTCAGGATCATAACAGCTTCCAAAGACCTTTCCATCAAATGATGATAAAAAAAAAAGAATCATTTCTGATTGAAACATCGGCGCCAAATCTCCAACAAAGGCACGTTTAATGACGAGCCCACATCTCTGACTGATCCAGTTATCCGGTGAATCCAGCAGAATAATGTTCCACTGATGAGCAGATACGATTATTCCCTCACAAAGACGAGGAAGAGAAAGAATTCAGATTCTGTGGAACTCTGTCAAACTGAATGAACTTTTGATGACAGAGGAACAACCGTCACACCGAGCTCCGGTCACTGACCTCTCAACGTGCTGCAGAATGTAGCTGCAGAGTGTGAAAAATAAACTGCTTCCTTTGGACCCGTCAGTGTTTGAAGACAGCAAGTAAAGGAAGAATATTCTAAAAAGGTAGATGTAAGCGTGTGAGGTTTTCACCCGGAGTCATGCTTCTGCGTTTTATTCTGCATCTCTTTTGTGTTTCATGTCGTTCAGAGTTTGTTCTGGGTCTTTGCAGAAGCATATTGTCTCGTGTTTATTCCTGTGTAGCTTTTGACGGACTGAGACAAAACAAATTCTCTGCATTTCCCCTAAGCTCTGCAAACATGACCACCAGCTGATCTCCAGAGACACATGGCCCTGGATTTCCAGTCAACACACACCACAGAGTTCACCTCGGGAACAGCACAAAAAGGAGCTGAGGTAAACTCCCCTCGCAGACTGTGCTCGCGGTGCACCTCATTTTCTGCCACCTTCTCAAGTCCCTGTATCCCTGCGACTTTGAAGTGCAGCCAGAGAAAGGCTTTGAAAAAGCCTGCAATCTCCCCCGCCATGACCAGGCAGAGGATTAGCCAAGCCCTGCAGGACAGAGTGGAAAGAAGGATGGAGGAGGAGTGGCGCCATTTTCCACGAGGGGCCGTGTATGTGCAGGCAGCTCTCCCTGCGGCCAGCGCTGTGGGGGGATTAACAAGCTACTGAGGAAGTGGAGAACAGACCTCCAGCCCCTTTTCACGAGTACCACAGAAAGCAATTTGCAGCAGAGAACTGGGGGGGGAATTCTTCCCATAACCCCCGACTATTCAACCCTGTTTGAGTCTTTTGTGACATGGTCGACGTTTTTTGAGATTCTCAAGTCAAGAAGCAGACATCTGCAAACGTCTCAAATACTCATATTTGACCAAAAAGTCACATTAATGTCACAGCGTAAAGAAATAAGCAGTTAAGCCTCTAATCCCAGCGTCAGCCTCGATACGATCGGTCACGGGGGGAAGTCATGCTGGAAACTTTGTTTTTCCCTTCGGAGCCAAAACAAGAGAGATTATTTCTCCTTTATTCAATGTTTGCCCACACTGCTACATCGCTGTAAATATTCCATTAATCCTCAAGCCATGCATTCCCTGGATCTCAACCCAAATATAATAAAAGCAGAGAATAATGTGCAAGTCAAGAGGACGCCGTCTAAATGTGTGTCCGGAATGCTAAACATTTTTAATTCTAGCAAGAGAGAAAAATCCTTTTCAGCTGTCTTTAATGAATGTTTACAGAATGTCTCAATAAAGGCGATTTTTCTATTTATTCAGAGTTCAGAAAGGCTCCATCAGAAGCTGTCTTCACATCTCCACTCCTGAAAATATCGACAGAATCTCAGGAGGACTGCTCCGGATATTCTCCTGACCTGTCCACACATGCACCTCACAGCGGGAGACTATCCCTGTCAGACAGGAGGGGGGGCGGGGGGTCTCCTGAGGTAAGACGTGAAGTAAAAAGAATGACTCGGAAGTAGCGGACGAAGCAACAGTCCTCTATACGACGCTATAATGAGAATATTTGTCTTTCTATCAATGCTACGTGTAGTTCAACAGAATCACAATCTGAACTAAAGAGTGGAGAAGAACATACTGGAGAACAGGAAACAGAATGCAGCAGGTTCATTAGAGCACGGAGATCGTAGCTGGCAGAATTATCCAGATTATATCCTTATGTAGAAAAATACTAAGGGGCTGGAGGAGAAACTGCGGGTTAAGTCCAAGTCAAAAATGTTGCTGTGTACGTTCACACATGCAGCTTTGAAAGCGGGGGATGTAGCAGCTGTGTCTGGTTTTATTTTAGCAACAAAGATGAGTCTCTGTCCGGATCCTTAGCTGCTACTTAAATTGTGCACATTTGCTCGCAGCCTGTTATGAAGCTGCAGGATGAACCAATCAGCTGGAGCCACTCCAAAACTTTGTGTACAACGTATTTAGAGCTCCAAACAGGATCCATGTTAAAACGTACTCCTCCACCCCTCGAACAAAGTGTGAGTGAGTTCAGGAAGCTTATCGAGCAGACCTGACGGGAGCTGTTGAACCATTGGTGGCTTCTGATTGAAATGCGAGTGATTCACATAATCTGAAGCATCTCAGGAAACAATACGACAGCGCCATCGATAAGTGATAGCAACCTTAGCTTAGCTTGGAGAGGAAACAGGAACAATAGGCGTTGATTTTGAAAAGAAAACACGACTTCACCGCCGCCTCCCCTCCTGTGCTTTTCAAATAATGGGGTCTTTTGTCTTATCTGTGAAGAAGAGTAGCTCGAGGACTTTGCCCTTCATCCCTTTGTTGTTATGGAGTCTCTGGTGGAAATGGAAGATTGGCCCATAAGGCGTGGGTGTGCGAGGAAGAGCTAGGCAGCGGCGGCGCGGGCACATCAGACTTGAGCTGTCTTAATAAAGCTCCCCTCTATCCACCCCAGAGATCTCCTCACCCCAATTATACGCCTGACACCTCCACCCTCCTCCATCTCCTCTTATTTCTCACCCCCTCCTCCCTCCCCCCGCCTCAGCACCCTGCTCTGATCATGGCTCTCCCTTTGCTGGACTCAAAGCCTCGGAGGCCGGAACATCATCGGGCTGCTGGTGGCGTTTGCTTCACAGTCGGCTGCCTGAGCTGCATCAGGATTGGATCTCTTCTGGCGTCGACAAATGATCACAACCGTTCAGCCACTGAGCGCCAAAACTTTCACTGTAACTTTTAAAATAATAGTCTCGTTCCTTTTCAAGAATCCAGCGGAGAACCTGACAGGTTACTATTTGTAGGGATTTACATTAAAGCTGTCAATGCCCGTGAAGCCAATGATTAAACAGAACGCAGGGGGGACGTTCAAACCTGCAGAGACCGGCTGAAAGAGAGGAGAGGATCAGGGCTGACAACTCGTCCTGTGATCACCAGATCTGAACGCCTTCTCACATCGTTCACGTCATTTCTAATGTGACGACTTCAGCTGAGAAAGATTGTCAATCAGTCAACCAATCAACAGGCCGACTGACAGAAACATGTACATGTTTTTATTATCATTTGAAAGAAGCTCTCCAGCAGCTCAGCCTTGCAAAGACATAAAAGTGACCCTGCAGCGTTAAACGATCACTCCTTGAAGCCGGTCGTACACATATGTTTATTCACCAACTAGATACTGAACATCAAGAAGTCCTTCAAGCGGGCAGCCCAGGTTGGAATCCGACATATGGCTTCTCTCTCTCTCTCTCTCTCTCCCTCCCTCTCCCTCCCTCCCTCCCTGATATCGGACTCTATCTCTGTCATGTCTCTAAAATAAACCTTTAAAAACTGTTTAACAACAAAGTGAAGCGACATCTTCCAGTGTGTTGATTTAGGGATCCAATAAACGTAAAGAAAAGTACTTAATGATCGTGACGTTAAGATTCAAGCTCGGCTTGAAACTGACTTCGAGTCAGGAGGCGGCTTCAAAGTCAAACACAGAGTTGATTTTTAGTTTTAGAAAAGTTAAACTGTTAAACATTATATAAATATTCAGGAGTGGATGAACAGAATGACTCCCTGACGTCTAAAGATCTGCCGTTATGTCACACCCCACATGTACGGAGGCTATAGTCGTCATGGCAAACCCATCGTGGGTTTGAATCCAACCTCGGCCCTTTGCTGCGTGTCGTCCCCCGCTCTCTCTCCTCTCAACACTTCCTGTCTCTCTGCAGATTTCCTATCCAATAAAGGCAAAAGGCCCAAATAAAAAACTTACAGAGCAACAAGACTTGAACATGTTTACCAAAAGCTTTGGGAGTCTGTGAGTATCTTGTTTACACGCCATGCTTTGTTTTGGATTCAGCAGTATGAGCTGAAACAAACCAAATGAGAGCGTGTCACAAAAGGTTAACTCCTCTGATGAGGTACAAACCGAAGACCATTCATTATACGCGTGATCACAAACACTAATGCAGCACACGAAATAACCAACAAGTCCAAAATCGGAGCAGCTGTGTCTGCTCTTAGCTCTACTTTCTGGTGTGGTCACCTTGAGATGCCTTCAAGGTCACAGCAGGCCTGCATCTGTCCAGCCATCTGTCTCCAGGCGTCCCATGAGGCGTCCTGTCAGCAGCGCTCCCGGCCCTGTCCTCTACTGTCCACATGCAGGCTCACCGAGCGCAGACACAATAACTACTCATCCATTCTACAGGTCACTGACGCCGTTTGCTTCGACTACCTGGAGAGCTCACACAGAGCGGACCTCACTGAAACCAGGTGAGTCCACAACATGAGTGTGCAACATAACCGCTGAGCACACATGTTTCTGCAGCTCTAAATCAAGACACAACAATCCAAAAACACAAAGTTTTATGCATGTAAGGTCACAGTGCATCACTTTGTCCTTAGTTTGAGAAAAACTTTTTCATGCAAGTCGGCCGAATATTCAAAAGCCATTTCCTGGAATTTGATTAAAAGGAGCAGATAAGTAATTGAGAAGACGATATCTCATTTAAAAAGCTGCTTTAGTCGCAGAATTTCCTCAAAGCATCCATTAATGAAGCGGTCTCGGTGGACGTTTCCCCAGAAAGTAGACCTTCCTGCATTTCAAAGATCAGTGAGCAGAGACTGCACGCCTCCCAAAATCAAATCTTCAACTTTTAATTACAGACGCATCACTGTAGAAAGAAGATGTTTCACTGTACCTTATCTGTCAATGACGCTCCAGCACGCGGGGTAAAGACAGCAGCTGTCAGGGAATCTGTGAAGAGAAAACAAGAGATGACTTTAAAGGCGGAGTCAGGAGAAATGATCATTTCACATCATTTTCAAACTGGGCCCCTCCTCCTGGGCTCATCGCCCCCAGAAGCTCACACTCTGCAGGACGTAGTGTGTACGTTTACTGCTTGTACCTACACTGCAAGCTAACGCACGCTAGCACAAGCTAACCGCCGGTGTTTGTCACCTGCCTGTCCAACAGGAAGCAGACCAACTCCACGTCCACGGGTAAAAGCCAACACAAGGTTCACCCTCGTTTAAGAACGAGCTTCACCTCACTGTGATTATATTTTCCACTCTTTGCCGCTACGTCCACGTTCGTCGTTTTTGCCGGTTTAAATCGCGTCCAATCGCTGAATTGTTCACTCCTAAACTTCTTTGTGCCTTTATTTGATAGTACAGTGGATAAAGTCTGAAACCGGTGAGAGAGAGAGAGTCAGGAATGACATGAGAGAAAGGAGCCACAGGTCAGACTTGAACCCGGACCGCCTGCCTAAAGGGTTATAGCCTCTGTTCATGAGGCGCGACCTGTCCGCTAGTGCATCTGCGCCCCTCCACTGCCAAACACACCTGAGCGCTGTCATTGGTTGGAGGAAACACACCAGCTCCGCCCAGAAACGTCCAGAGTCAACCCAAACAAACCCCAGACATGAGTCTCTGCAGACACAGTCACACATGTACGGAGGCCCAGAAGGGATGATGCAGCAGATTTACTTTAGTATCTGTATTTTTCTTTGTAGGAAGAAGCTGCAGACGCCATCTTTAAGATCTTTGTCTGACTGTGACATAACGCAGGACAGCAATCACACTTCATCCTCCTTGAAAAGGACTCTGAAAGTCCAAACCATGAGAAACAATAACAGACTATTGAAACTGGATTTACTTCCATCAGGGGAAAAATGTGCCATTAAAGAAAGTCAACCAAGTGGCTTTGGAGTCTCGGGGAAGATACATCGGAGTGTGATGTTTGCGTGACAGCAGGTTGCTTTGATATAAGCGAACCAAATCTTTTGACAAATCCCAGAGCTCAAACCAAATCTGATGATGGCATCTCCGCTCACAATCTGCTCTGGCAATCTGCTCCCAGGGAAAAAAAAGACATCGTCTTCACCTTGCCAGAGCACTAATCTAAAGTTTTGAATACTGTAACAAATTCATCTGCAAAGTGAAATTCTGGAAGAAACGACCAGCTCACGCGGCTTGATCTGTAATTTTCTCTGCTGCTGAAGAAGCCTTCTCCTGCACGTATACCGGTGTATTTAATTTCCTGCTCCATACAGTCACTGCTGATTAGTTTTCAATTCAACATTAAGCATAAAAAAGCAATCTCATGCATATTCTCACAGGGGTTTATGTGCCAAATTGTAATAGTGAAAGACATCCCAATAAGCATTCTGACTTTTTGTCACTTCAGAAACTCATTAACCCGACCATCGTGCTGGAAAATCTTACAGTTAGCAACTTCCTGTGCAGCTCATCCACACCTGAACTCGGAGAGTCGGCCATAATCATCTCTTCAACTTTCCTGGAGATGCTATGAAATGTAACGACCTTGTTGGATCCCAAACGGCACAAAGATTAATTCTGACAAATGGTGATGACGGTGGTTTGACCTCAAGCCGGGCACATTTCAAGAAGTGCAGAAAGACTTGCAGAGGCAGCATCCTCGGGATTAGCGAGCGATCACAGCAGCTGGCAGCCACATGCTGCTGATGGTTCAGTTAAGGTTAAGGCAGAGGCGGCTCTCAAGCTTATTTTCTCCCCCCCATGCTCTCCAGTATCTTTGTTTTGACTGAAGAACCACGACCCCCCCCGGATGGAAAGTACGGCTGCTGTGTTTGTATCAATAACAGCCTGCCCGGGGAGCGTGATACCTCTGGACGTATGATCATTATCCTCTTGTTTCTGAGCTTTACTGCTTGTAGTTCTGCCTGGGAAAAACAAAACATCAAAAAGGCAGATAAGGCCTGGACCCAAACAAAATTGCAGTACAAGTTCAACAAAGGTTCCAGACTATCTCTGAGGCATTTAAAGTTCCCAGACTGCAAATTACCCTTAAATGCATCTTGATTCATTTATCAGAGTGCACTGTGCTTGATAGTAGAGCGCAGAGGCAGAGTTTAATACAGGGATGTCCATCAGCTGCACCTCTGCTCGCTTCCATCAGAGCAAACTTGTAATTTAACATGAAGAGGAGATTACAAAGTGGACGGCTGAAGCTCCAGGCCATCAGGTCGATGGGGCCCAATAAAGATCAGTGTTGGTGTTTATTTTTCCACTATGCCAACAATGAAAACTCTTTTCTCAGAACATTAGAGATGCTGTTTGGCAAACAATGTGCCTCGCACCAATGAGACGCAGATATGCATCTGTTGTGTCACATCAATTTAATGCTGGCGAGCTCGGCAGGCTGATGGAGAGAAGAGGATTTTTATTGGGCAGAATAAGTCACGTGTCGGACAAACTGATCAGTTTTCATGGTCAAATGTCGGCAGTGAAGGAGTCTGACGACGTCTCTGAGAAAGATCAGCAACGTGCCGTCTGTAAGAGACGTTCAAGAGAAGAAGAAGAAGAAGAAGAAGAAGAAGAAGAAGAAGAAGAAGAAGAAGAAGAAGAAGAAGAAGAAGAAGAAGAAGAAGAAGAAGAAGAAGAAGAAGAAGAAGAAGAAGAAGAAGAAGAAGAAGAAGAAGAAGAAGAAGAAGAAGAAGAAGAAGAAGAAGAAGAAGAAGAAGAGGGGAAATTCAGTTTAACACTCCGGAGTTCAACATGCTACACACACATGCACAAACAGTTGAAGCGAAATGAGAGAAATCTCGTATTGTTTCTGGATTTAGGCAATCGCTTGGAAAACTCACATTTTACAAGTATTTAAACTCGATTACAGTAGTTTGGACTCTAAAATCTAAACAGCTGCCAGAGCTGAAAAAAATCCCAAATTATATTTTAAAGGTCCCATATTCTGCTTCTTCTGGTTGTATATGCTCTTTAGTGTGTTCTCCAGGTGTCTTGTGCATGTTTAGGCACATCTATGTGCAAAAATTCAAAGTCCGCGGAAACGCGTCTTCTCCTACCTCCTCCTGTTAGCAGTAGCAGTAGCAGTATGTAACGCTCGGTTCTAGATGATGTCACTGATCCAAGCCCATTGGCTCGTTGTGGCAAGCACAAGCTCATGCTGCACATTAGCTACATTCCCAATATGGTAAAAGGGGCGTAACATTTCCGAAAATTGTCCGAACGACTGACCAATTACAACAGAGCAGATCGGCCAACCAATCAGGTCAGACTTGGCACACGTGGGGACCCTGATGTGGGCACTTCTGAGCGTAACAAACACAGGCAGATGAGACGGGCTGCATCGATCAGCAGTACATGAAAACAGACACTTTTTTTGAACATTAGCGATTGTGAACGTACTTTAGTAGGCACATACATTAGATATATGAACCCCAAAAAGGGCATAATATGGGATCTTTAAATCACACAAAAAGTCCAGACACAAATAAATGACTATAGAGGGGTTGCATTTTGAAAGTGTTGGGTCACTGATCAAAGGGAATGAACCTGGACTGGAGAAATCGATGTGAACAAACCAAACCTTGGAACCACAACTGAGAGCACAATCAGATCACTGCTTGGCCTCTGAGCCGTTGGACTGGATGTTTGTTCCACATGTTCGCTTGCTTTGGCCGCACCTCAAGCTCTCGGCCTCTTAGGAAACATGCAGAATTGTTTATGGGAGTTTATTGACTTCTCAAAGCTCACACTTGTGGAATGACCCTTTCATTGATCGGGTAAATGGATCCAAGACGGTGGGATAGGAGATGATAGCACAACGTCTGTGATTGTGTCAGCTTCCATTAACAATGCATGAGAACACAACACGTGAGCGGAGGGAAGCAAAACTAACTGTTTCTTACATTTTAGTGAGATCATCAGCTGGCTTTGTGTGAGACACGGATATCTTTTAAAAGTTTCACCCTTTCAAATCCTTCTTATCCACCCTGGCAGCAGCTTGATGCATCCACTTAGACGATTATAACTCCGGGGTGTCTGATCTGGTGATCAGCTAAGACGCTTCGTATGATGATGTAAAGTATAAAAACGTTTAGATAAACCTTATAAGACGTTCTTTCAATACCATTTATTCATCTAAAAAGGTGACTGCGTCCTACAAACCAGTGAGACCAGTATAAATCCTACAACATGTTCAGCGATGACGCAGAGTGCAGCCTTCACCATCATCCACTTCATGCAACTTGACTTGATTGAAGGTTCACCCCCATTGACTGTGAATCGCAGGCGGCCGCTCTGCTCCACACGGGGCGCGGCGCCTCATGAGGTCATGACCCTGCACCATCGCCTTAACTACCGCTGAGTCCATCAGTGTCCGTCAGTGTTAACTTATACCCTTCAGTAGCTGGGGATTGAACCCCTCAAACATCCAGAGGAGAGACGACCGACTCTACCACTGAGCCTCAGCCGCCCCAGGATTTTAAACTCTACTCGGTGAAAAGAGACTAAGAGCTACACAGCTGCACAGATACGGCACGATGGGGACTCTGGGTGACTGCGTCTTATTTACCAGTGTGACTTAGATTACAGATGTGACGGTACATGTCGGATACTTCACAGAAATGTTTGTCTTTCAAACGTTCTTCTCTCTCTCTCCTTCAGCGCACAATAAACTGCATTTTCTGTGATCACTGGAACGCTAAGAAACTGATTGTTAATCAATTTACGAGATGTTCCTGATTAATACCAAACTGCTGCCAAGATGACAGAACCAAACAAGTCTCCGGCTAATTCTTTGGCTCAAAATCAAAATATGAAGCAATCCTGCTGAGGGAGCGGGAGGTCCAGAAATAGACGAGATGGAGAGATCAAAACCTCGGTGAACAAAACATACGACTTGATTACTGTATAGATGTGTTGCCTATCAGTTTGGATTGCAGATCTTTACTGTGAGAATCCTGCACCTTTAAGGGTTAAGTAAAGACACAGCGATTAAAGTTCTTCAAGCAGAAACGACTCGTCTCTCCGAACACCAGCAGCACCCTGATCGGGGAAATTTCCAGTTTGAGGGTGATAATGAGTTCTCTGTTTCTGTCTCATTCCTGACCTTTTTCTATTTTACTTGAGGAGATGTGAGACCTTTAAATGGCATCATGCCATTACAGACACTGGATAGAAATGGACTTTTTATTCCTAATTACAGCCGTCCTCTGGAAATTCGTCAAAAAATTAGACCCCCTTTAGCCGTGGCCTGCAGCTTAAATATCGTAACATGTCAGCCGATCTGAAAAGAAGTGGAGCCCTCGAGTTCGAGACAAACCAGAGAGCTCGTCTGTAAACTGTGATGGATATTCGAAAGGACAGTCAAATCATATTTTTACCACTAGCTTTGGTTTGTCCTCCACATAGAGGTTTGGTTTAAACCATGAAAACAGAGCCTCAGCGGGCGGCCGAGGGGAATCGTTGTTTTCATGACCCTGTTTGAACTTACCCAAGAAGAAGAATTAGATCAGCTGCAGCCTTCAGTCTTTTGTGAGAGCGGAGAGATTCTGTCTTTAGCTTCACTATCAACTTTTGTTAAAGGCTCCAAAAAAACAAACAGTGAAAACATGTGAAAGGCAGCCGAGCATGACGATGACTTTTTGTAAAACCCTGTTTGAATTGACCTTCAAAGAAACACAGAAGAACTCGAGCATTATGTCAAATACTGTGAGTACAGATATTAAAGAGATCATTAAAGGCAGGGTTGTTAGTTTCCTCCAGATCCACTTTTTAAGATGTTGGTTGAAATTGTCTTTAGGTCCTGACAGAAATTAATAACTCATGTTCTCTGAAAAAGGAACAAAGAAAATCCATCATCTGTAGCAGTTGTAAGCCTGGAAAAACTTTGACCAATGTCTGCCACGAGGTACCAATCTGATGAACCAATCACAGCCTCCCTGTCTCCCTGCTCGTTCTCTACCTCTTGCGTGCACGAGCCCACACTCAAAGCACGTCACCGATGACGGAGTTTATACTGTGAGTTTACTTACCGCTGAATGAGACATGAGACGACGTAGTTTCTACACAATGCAAGAGATGAGCTGAGGTCCGCTTCTGGAGCAACAGCGCTCGTGCATGTAAGTGAGGGGCGTGGCTTTAGAGGGAGCACAGAGGGGAGGGGGTGGGTGCAGACGGAGCTCTGAGGGAATGCTACTTTCAAAATCATGCTAGTTTTTGAAAATGACCAACCCTGCCTTTATATTAACATTTGTAGAAACTTCCTAATTGGACCCTCAACTTGTTCCTACATTTAAGCCACTCACGTTGTCAATACAAAGTTGTTATCACAGAAAGGTATAGGGTTGTCATGGTTCCAGATTTTAAATGTTTAAATGACTCTAGAAGTCCTAGACACACACATATTGGCTCATGTCTTGTTCTTGATTACCAAAACCTGCAAGCAAATTCATGCACACCGTCAAAATTGCACAAACACGTTGACCAAGTCTTTTAAGATGGTGCAACGAAGACGGTGCTCTCTCTCTGGCTAGCAGCCGCTTTCGGATAAAAATATGACTTCAAGTGTGAAGTTCATTTTAAAGCTTCAGTACTTCTCAACACTTTCATCAAAACAACCAAAACTGTACCGTTACAAGTGGTAATAAAGAGAATCAAAGTATCGGACACTCAGAGCTCCATTAAAAAGGAATGATGGCAGAGATTTAAGACCTTACAGTTTCCTTTAAGTCTGGGACTCACTTTGAACTGCACTAATTGGATGATTGATAGAATCGTCAAAGGCCACCATGGTTGTGCATTTTTGTGCAACAACCAATAAATCAAGATGCGTAACTGGAGAGTGGCTTCTTCTTCTGTCCTCCTCCAAATGCCAACATCCCACTGATCATCTGGCAGACAGACCGCACTCCTGCTTTTCTCCACTCTCCTGTGTCTATTAAAGGAAAACATGTGGTTGAGTGTCATGTTTCAGGGAAAGTGAAAGCACACACCCGCTGGGGTACAACATGGAGCGGAGGAGTCTGGCGTGTTGTGACTCGAGGGTGTCTCTATCGTCCTCTGTACCACATTCCCTCGCTGCACATTGCCACAGGGGGTAGGGGTAAGTGTCCTGAACCCTTCCCTCCCTTGACACCCACTCGAGAATCAATCAGTGTTCAGGTCACGCCTACCTCACCCCTCTGACCCCAGCAGGGTTCTCCTCAGAGGGCGTGACAGGGATGTCTATGCTGCCTGTGTCTGCTCCGTGTCGGACGCTAACAAAGTCCTCGTGTTGAGGCAGAGGGGAGGGGAGGAGCGCGGCCTGACCCTGTCCACCTCTGACACAATAAATCCAGCTGAGGAGCTCAAGGTGGCCTGACCTGCATCCAACCCCGTCCCTGGAGACACGACTGTGAGCTCAAGCTGAGCTCTTCCGTGGTCACTAAACCCCGGCGCTGAAGGGCAAACTGAGATTGTGCCAGACTTCTTGGGTGACGCCGGTACATAAACCTAAGCTAAGGAAGTATAACAAATAAAATGAAAAGGTTGTTTTATCACTTAAAGGTAGAGTCAGTAGAAATGTTTGTGGCAGCTTGTAAACACAACATCCAAACTGGGCCCCTCCTCCTGGGCTCATCGCCCCCAGAAGCTCACCCTCACTGCTGGTACCTACACTGCAAGCTACTGCATCCCGAGAAACGTCCAGAGTCAACCAAAATAAACCAGAACCTGTGTCAGAACGAAACGTAGTGATTCAAAAAATATGTCATCGTCTTTAGGTTTCACTTGATTCACAACGCTGATGTCATCGTCAGCTGGAAATTCTGTTTTATTCAAAAACTTGAGTAGACAGTTGATGTATGTTTGTGCACCAGCTGTTCGATTGAAATGACGTCCACATGATCCACAAGACTGCAAAGCAGAACCAGGTTTCGATCCCCGTAACTATCCTGGAGGATTGATGGAGAATATTTTATTAACACCAGTGCACAAACCAAGTACTCATGTTTCCCTTCAGCCCACTCTGGGACCTCCACACAGCAGGGAAGCTGTGCTCCTGCCAATGGAAGAGCATGGTGGGGGGGGCAGCAGAATTAGCATAGCGTAATTACACTGGGGAAAGATCCAGACTCCAAGGAGCAAGACATAACCCGTAATTTGCCATTGTGCTCCCTCCCTCCCTGCAATTGAAAGTCGCGCTATGATATTGGAGATAAACGTCGGAATTCAGGCTGTTAGTTGAACTGATGGTGCATTCAGGATGATAATAACCACGCTCTTGCACACAGTGAGTCTGATGAGCAGCCTTGCAATAGCTCTCCTCCACTTTCCCTCCCCTCCACGGGGCATTATCATGCTAATCTAAAAGAAGAAGAGGGGGAAAAAAATACATTTCAGTGTGAATGAGGAAGAATAATAGGAAGCCGGGACCTCTGGAGCTGCGTGGAGACAAAAGAGGGTGTATTCATCCAGCGCCGCCTGAGCAAAGCGGGGGTGACAAATGGACACGGACGTTCTGCTGGCTGGTTAATTAAAAGAACATAGCCTAATTAAAAAGATCTTCCTGCTGAATGGACTGCCTGGACGCAGTAACTGACCTGTGTCTCCCGCTCATGTTGAGCACAGAGCAGTCAGACTCCCTCTTTTTCATGCATTTCATTTTCACATCAGAGGCGCTTTGACTGACGAGCGGAAAACACCCGAATGGAGGACGCCGCAGGAAGCACGCCACATCATGGAGGGGGTGCTGGTTGCCTGTTAAATGACTCATGATTTCCATCAGACAGTCAATGAAACTCGCACAAGAGATTTGATTAAATGTAATTCCACATCTCTGGCACAAAACTTTATTTTCTCATGGAAGTCATTGCATCACATTATTCTGTGACGACGGTCACTTTCGTAGTTTTCAAGGACGGAAATGTTTCATGGGATACTTTCAATGTGCAGGTTTGTCACGCTGCACAACACAAAGACGCTGAAGTGATCAGCAGCACCTCGTCCCGGTGCTCGTTAACGCTGTGGCCACATCCAGCGGTGTAAACGGAGCCGCTGGTCCGTAAAGCGTCTACACCTGCAGCACACGGTGAAGTGTGGTGTGAGCAAGCAGCAACCTCAAGCCGATGCTAAAGTACAAAATCCTGCAGTTCCTCGAGTGTCCACTAGAGTCTGGCTGCAGAAGCACAGGAAGTCCAGAAAATGACTTAAGACCAAAATAATTAACGTACAATTGTTTCATTGACATTTTCATTTATGTACATAAAAAGACACTGAAGTTATCGGGTGTCATTTCCTTTTTTATCGCAATACATAGCGTGGAAATATTTTTCTAATATCGTTCAACACTAGCTGCCATTTCTGCATCACGCAGCATGAAGGGAATCTTCCATACGAAGGGAATCTGTTGTAGTTTGTAGTATTTCTCTTGTTTCACTGTTTGCCTTCCAACCATCCAGATGCAGGAAACAATGAGTGATGTCATGACAACTTTGCAAAGGTTAAAAACCCTTCCTTAAAGCAGAACAAACAGCGGTGTATTAATGCCTAGTAGCCTTTAAGTAGGACTTCCTGACCTTTCATCGTCCTGCTGCCTGTGGCAACAGACCCTCAGTAATGCAGACAGTCTGTGTTCTGCTGGAGGGGAAGAGTCACCCTCTGACACGGCCTGAGAGCGAGAGTGTCAGTGTCTTCATGCCTGTCTCCCAGCACACCTGTCACTGAGCTGTGACATTAAAGCCATACTGTGGTTTGCTGGTGGGTGCTTGTTTACTCTGAGTTAGTTTTGATGCCGTCAGTCGGCAGTAAGTCGTCCCTCAGGGAGGAAATGGAGGAGAGATCAAACGGCCGGCGAGGAATCATTGGCTGGAGCGGGGAAGAGGCTCGTGCGACTGAGTGGGAGGTGTTTTGTTGTGTTTGTGTCTCTCTTATGGTGGAAATAAGTTTGCAGCCTCAGAGTGAAATAATGAACATGTTGTTCAGCCTCCGAGCAGACTTTATCCTCATCCCTGCAGAAAACACACACACACACACACACACACACACACACACACACACACACACACACACACACACACACACACACACACACACACACACACACACAGAGACACACACACACACACACAGAAACACACACACACACACACACACACACACACACAGAGAGACGCGCGCACACACACGCACACACAGGCACACACACACACCCACAGAGAGACGCGCACACACACACACACACACACACACACAGAGACGCACAGAGACACACACACGCACACACACATACCCACAGAGAGACGCGCACACACACACACACAGAGACGCACAGAGACGCACAGAGACACACACACACACACACACACACACACACACACACACACACACACACACACACACACACACACACACACACACACACACACACACACACACACACACACACACACACACACACACACACACACACACACACACACACACACACACACACACACACACACACACACACACACACACACACACACACGAGATCAAAAGGCTGCACATTAATGGCTGAAATGATGGTCAGTGATTACTCTGAGATTGGGCTCATGTTTGGAGGATCACAGTTTGACTCTCTACAACAACTTGAGGCGTTGCTGCATGTTCAGCAGATATCCAGAGAGCAATAATATAAGAGCTAATACTGCTAACGACATGTGGACAACAACACAAGACCACCACGTACATTTTATCTCCAGGCAACTCGTGCTTTCACGCTGCTTCATGAAGTCAGAAATGGGAAATTCCCATCTGTTTTCTCATTGGCCGAATAAATAACTATCAAGGTTCATCTTAGGAAAAGGTCAGATCAATTCATTTCTTAAGTACTGTAAAAATGTGGTGTACTGTTCAGTAAATAAAGGTCCTGGAGTCCTCGACTTTCAACGTGAGCGTAGGCTGAGAGCTCAACTACAGCCCCGTTAGCGAGCAGGATTCTAACTCCACACGGTGAAAACAAATGTTACTAAAAGAGCTGCACAGCTGCACACTAAACTGACCGTTGTGGATGTTGCTGAACACGAGAGAAATCATCACACAGGAAGTCAGTTTCAACCATGTGTCCCTCTGAGAGACCCCCACACACACACACACACACACAGACTGTGTCTTGTGTATCACTGTGACTTATATGACGGATTTTATTGTATTTATTTAAAAACCTGCAGATAAACGATGGCGTTAAAAGTGTTGTAGTACTCGAAATGGTCTCGAGACCACTTTTTGAAGGTGTCGTCTTGGAATCGAAAGCATTTTTACTCGGTCTTGTCTCGGTCTCAGACTGGGCAGTCTCCGGATTTTAAATCAAGACCACCACTGAAAGGCTATTTCTCCACGTCATTACTGATTAGAAGGAAAACCTCTAATCCTTTCTAAAACAACAAATAACTTCAAGTGAGTGACACGCCTCCTGCACACAAGATGATGATTTTTCAGAGATATTTCTGGTCTTGGTCTTGACTACAACACTCCCTTATATGATTCTAAAAAACACGATTGCTGTGCCACATTCAGTATTTATTCACAATCATGCATTCATTCTGTCTTGTGTTAATTGGAATACATCACACACTTGGCTGTTGGTGCACTTTGACCCCTCTATTAAAGTCATGCAGACAGACAACACCTCCTCCTCCTCCTCTCCTTGCATGTGAGTGGGAGTGGAGGTGGTGAGGAGTAAAGTAATCAGACATGAGTGCTGCGCCGCTGTCCGTTTGAACATCTGTCAATAAAATATGACGTGTGGCACATCTGTCCGTTGTTTGGTTTAGTAGCCTACTGCCTGATTTTATGATCTGTGTCTGATGATCATTACACTGTTCATTCGATGTTCTAGCTGTGTGTCAGGCCTCACAGGGACAGACTGTGTGACATCACCAGCTCCTCCTGTGAGCTGCGTCTCTTCGATATGATTTAAAGGAGGTGAGGAGACGATGAGGCACGAAATACGAAGAAATCACTTCTGCACACACAGAAGGAATCAGCTGATCACTCATAGAGTGAAGAAATCCAGCTGTAAATGATTTTACAAGTTGAAATGTCCAGTTAGGAACAAAAACATGTTTGTGACTTTTAAATGTTCATTTTATGTTTTTAAAACTCGTCTTTACATCAAAGCTGTTCAAGGAAGACTCATGATGCATCTATGAGGAATCAATTCCTGACCTCTTTCCCACACACACACGCACAGAGACACACACACACACACACACACACACACACGCACAGAGACACACACACGCACAGAGACACACACACGCACAGAGACACACACACACACACACACGCACAGAGACACACACACACACGCACACAGAGACACACACGCACAGAGACACACACACACACGCAGAGACACACACACACAGACACACACACACACAGAGACACACACACACACAGAGACACACACACATGCACATACACACACACGCACGCACACACAGACACACACACACACGCACAGAGACACACAAACACACACACACACACACACAGCTGCAGGGGTGAGTCAACACATGGTTAATAAACCGACACACACTCTCTCTCTTGGAATGGGAAGAGTTCAGGGCACTGTAGGGGAGCTGGAGGAGGAGGAGGAGGTGTGTTTTACTCACCCTGGACCGCTGCCCGGTTTGGATTCATATGACACTAACTGAACCCCCCCCCCCTGATAAACCCCCCGAACAACAACCCCGCCCCCCAAGAGACCCGTTTAAAAATAGCCTCGATTCGATGGAAACCAGCCCTGGGTTCTGAGAAACAGAGGAAAAATGACCGAGCTACGTGTAGGCGAGCAGACTTATCTTACACCCAGCCAAGAATCCACCGCACATATGGTGACCGTTAAAATGTACACAAATAATAGCGAGAGGGCCCGAGAATAGATCATAAACAGCCAACATCCACACAGGTTAAACACTCCACACACACACTCAGGGAAACAAAGACCAGCTGCATGCTCTAAATTTAACACATTCCAGATTTAAGCACACCGGTATGCAGAGTCGAGGAAAACCAGCCGCCGCTCCAATCTGCAGAGCGCTCGATGCATGCATAAGGAATCAGATAAAAGGCCTGAGGGACGAGGAGAGATGGGAATCCAATCTGAGTTTCAGAAACCATCAATGAACCCTTCACCTGAAAGTACAGCTGGAAGAGTTTCGCTTCATGTTGTCCGTTTTAAAGTGTGCACAGTCAGAGCAGGACACGCTGCGGCTTCTCAGCCAACTTTCTAACTAACAAGGTCAAAGTGCTATTTCAGGACGGTTTGGTAATTAGACGCAGTTGAGCCTCTCATTGAGGAAACACAGGTCACATTAGACTGCTGAGGAGAGAGCGAGTGTATAACGGACGGACAGCGGAATACCTCGAAGATTTAGAGCTCCCCCTGCTGACTGGCTGCAGTGTACGTCATAAACCCCGCCCCCTCTATAGCTGTTTTCACATCTGCACTACTGGAAAGATAAGAGAATCTCCGGCAGGCTCCCCCTGAAATCCTCCTGACCTGGTTGTTCACACATGCACCTCACAGCAGGAGACTATCCATTACAGACGGAGGGGGGGGCAGGGGGGTCTCCTAAAGCTCCTCGGCAGGTGATTCACCGACACAAGAGTCATTGAAACTTTCATATCTATGAGTGTCCGACACACAAATCTGTTCTGCTGTGGACTGCACCCACCTGAGTGACCTTTGACCTTTTAAACGCAGGTTTTCGTTAACCAAAGCAGCTTGACGTAAATGCAGCCGATCCCTCGTCCTTGTAAATCTGCAGCATGTTTTGGCTTCATCTTTGTGCTACGAGAGGCGACTGAGGCCCGCTGTCCATTTTTAGTGACTGCATAAGAGCTGCGAGAACATCAGCAAACTTTCTCTGAACAGCGACTGCCACCTCGTGAGCGTGCAGTGTGCAGGGCATGATGGGATATGATGGGGCATTACTGTGTGGAGACGTCGGCTCTGGATGAAGAAAAAAAAAAGAAGCTTCTCTTTGGTTTTTAATTTCCTGGCTCATTTCACGATTCAGCACCATAAAAATTCTCTCTTCACAAAATCTGTTATAAGCAACAATGAGACCTGATCGTAACTCTGAAGTACTCCTATAGTGACTAAGCAGCAGACCCCCCCACACACACGCACCTCCCCCTCATTCCTCCCCCCCCCTCCCGCAGTCAGCCTAATTGCTTCAGCAGAGATGTGACAAGCCGGACAATTTCTGTGCGACGGATGATCAAAAGAGAAACTGAAAACAAATCAATCAGATATTCAATCAGTCCGTCTCACTCTGCCAAAAGAGCTTTACCCATAATGCATTGCATCTCCCTCTCTTCTATAGATCTGCTCTCAGCTTTAAGAGCAGGGACTACTTTAGTACACTTCGTCGCAGCACTTTGTACAGTTTGTGTTCAGCACAGCTAAGACACAGAACGATGAGTCATCAAACTTTGAATCATAGATAATGTTGTCCTCTCACCTGTACACATCCAAAGTGAAACTACGGCTGCATCGTATTCATTTCTTTACTGATTGATCACCTCGTTAATAAATCTATGTTGTCCGAACATCATGAAACATGACCATGGTGTTTATCTTAGCAGCTCTGAAAAGGTTTAGTTTTAGTCCCTGGACCAGTATCGTCACTTTGAGTCTTTTTTACCCTCCATAGTTTTAGTCTTAACCACTCAACACACTGTAGTCCAGGTTAACGCACGCACACACATCTGTTAGCTCAACATCTCGTCTCCGTCGTTAACAAACGTTAAGAATCATGTTTTTAGTTTCTCATAAACTCACATTATTTTTGACATATTTGTTGAAAAATGGTTTTAACTTCAGGAGATCGACTCGATCAAGTCAAAACCATAAACTGTAAATATGAATGGACGACTAAACTTCAGGACATCAGTCACATGAACACCTTCAGTCTCTCTGCAGACGGCCTTCACAAAGTAACCTGCACTCAGACCACATGAAAAATAAGCGGGGGGGGGGGGGCTTAGGCTCATAGCTGACTCTTTACTCAAACCTCAACTAAAAGCGTCTGTGAGGGAAGTTTGTCCGACTCATTTTTATCAACAGGACAAAAAACAGAAACGTGCCAGAACAGACCAATGGCAGATTCTCCGGTGTCTTTAATGAAGCCAAACGGTTTCTTCTATCGGCCTGATTTTCTCTAGATTTCATCACTGCATCAAGTCACGGTGGTTTTTTATTCACGCCAAACATGCCATCCCATTATCAAATCATCAATGAACCCGTGTTTCTTCTGGGATGAGACGATGTTTTGATTGGCCGCGACGTGTCAGTAACGAGTTCTCGTGCTGAAAACATGACGGATGTCTGCAGCGACCCGCTGAGAGGTGGTGAGAGGCTCTGGGTCTGTGGTGAGGACTTTCCAGGGAAATAACCTCTGGCACAAAGATGGATGGTTACATTTCCTGTAGCAACAACAGCCGTTAGTTTGGAGGAAACAGGAGAGTAACTGGCCTGTTAGTACACGCTCTGAGAGCCGGCGTGGCTGAACGGGCGAAGAACAAGAAAGGAAGTCCACTAACGGAAACCAAAACTTCACAAATGGAAAAAGTCAGAGAGGAAAGACTTTACAGAGCCGCACACACGGCCTGATTGAGAGCCAATCTCTGAGAAACAAGGCACAGAAAACACACATCAACAACGCTGAACAAGGATGAAGGAGACAAGGAGACAAGGAGAGAAGGTGATGTTACATTAGTCCTACCAAAGGTATTAATTACTCCTCTCACACATTCACTGCACGCCAAAAAATGACCTTGACGTGTGTGAAAGCAAACGGCTGAAACTGTTCATCCAGTTTTTTTTGCAGATTAATTTCCTGACAGCCAGCCCTCTACTTAAATGTCTGCAGATGTCAGGGTGTGAACGCAGCAGGAAACAGTCTGAGACAGGGTCGTCACGATACCAGAATTTAAACCTTGACACCATTCTTTTAAAAAATCAAATGATAACGATACCTGAATCGATACCAAGGCAGGAATGGACAAGGCGAGACACTAATGGGTAATTTATGCAGCAAACTTCTGCACACGGTCGAAATCACACAAATATGTTGGCAACGTTTCATATTCCTGTAGAGACAGTGCTCTCTCTCTCTCTCTCTCTCTCTCTCTCCATCTCTCTCACTTTCTCTAGGCAAAGTTTCAGCTCATGAGGTAAACGTACGTTGGAGTTATCCCAGGATGAGTCTGCAGAGGGCGCTAAACGGCTTGTTCTGTGAATCACGCGATAGCTCCTCGATATGAAACCAAGAATCTCCTGAGGCGGCTTTAAACAGCTGAAACCTCTGACATAGACTCTCTTCTCTGAGCACTGGAGAGCAACCCTCTCCTGGCAGCCCGGCAGCGTTCACGGGTTTCAAATGTCTTCACGTTACCTCTTGCTCCAGGAGAATTTCCTTAAAGAAGACGTATTATCCCCCTTCTCCACCTTTTCAAACAGTCCCCTGTGCTCTAAATGAAACATCTGTGCACCAGAGGAGGTTTGTGACCCTGTATAAACCAGCTCTCTCAGAACGCTCTGTTTTGGTGTGTGTGTCTCTTTAAATGCAATGAGCCCCCCTGAGTTTTCCCAGTAGATATCACTCCTTCACTAGCGAGAATAAAAATGGCGGACCTGCTCAATAGTTTTGCTCTAGGCTGGGGGTGGAATCCATGGGTGGAGATACCAGGGGAGGGGAGGGTCTATATTTACCAGAATCCCACTGTGACATCACAAGGAGAGCACATTTGAAACGGAGCATTTTTCTCTGTGTTGTAAGACTTCTGCAGACCACAAACAAAGGACTGGGTGGATTTATTTCACATGTTGTGGGTCAGTAGACTCTCAGGTTACCCAGATAAATGTTCAAAAACACTGAAGAAGTGGCTCACGCCGACTTCAAGCAGACATTTTCACCGGAGGCCGAGATTTATTCTCTCAGTTTCAGAACATTTAAATGCAGTAAAGAGCTCAAAGGATATTTGGATTCACTCGTTTATTTGCCTCTCGTGGTTCTGAATCATCATGAATAAAATAAAACCGTGTTTCCAAAAGTAGACCCTCACAGTAGCGTCCATTTCCTCCGCTCGCAGTGAGGAGGACGGGGGGGGGGTTTGGGGAGTCTGGGGGGCGATTTGCTCCACTTTCAGCCTGGCTGGCTAATCAATGATGTGTGAGGTCTGCCCTCATTATGAAGTGATTAAAGGATCATTTGGAGCAACAAACCAGTACACTTTTAGCACTGAGTCCCCCCGACCCCCCCACCCTCCCCGGCCAACCCAACCGAGGGTCCACCAATCAATACGTAGTATGTATGACCCCGGGTTATTTACAGAGACATTTGTTTCCTTATTTCAGCCGCTTCCTCCCATTAGACACAAGAGCGAGGAGAATCGAAGTGGATTTAGAGGATGAACTTGTGTTTCTGAACGCTCTGCGGCGGCGGCAGCGAGAGGGAAAGCGCTGTGATGTCTGTATTATCTTAATCTGCTGGGAGTTCATATTATGCTACTGAGCGTTAAGGTTTTTCAAACAAACAGGATTCTGGGGGATTGTGGGTGACGAGGCTGAATGGGTATTTTGGGAGATCTTTGCGCTTAGTCATCCGCTAATAATCCCTTAAAACGATGAAAATCCACGCACATATGAAGCCGCATTAACGACTTCTTCACATGAAATATGCATGAAAGATGACGCGGATTTTCGGATGATTCATTTTCTCTCCTTTCATGAAAGATCCTTTTTGCCGTGCACGCTGCTTTCGAGCTGCCCTGTGGGTTCCACGCACATCCTCCCTGTTGTTGGAGTCACAGAGTGTGTTTGTGTTCATGACACTGTGGCGTCCTTTTATCTGAGAGGACAAACAGAAACACGGGGAGGAGAGACAGGAAAAGAATCACGCCAACAGTAACTTTACGGTGACTGCAAAATTAAAAAAACACAAACACAGAATCGCTGTGCATGAGGCTGCACAGAAATGAAACATTCAAAATCTGATGTAAGAGAGGTTCTGGTCTGAACAAAGATCCTTTCATGAGACAGAGGACCCTCTCTGCTTCAGAAAATAAATCTAAAATTCTGCACGCTACATGTTGAACTTCTGTAGAGCTGCTGGACTCCATCCACTCTGCTTCATAAAGCGTAACCAGACAGTCACCCAGAGTCCCCGCTGCGCCGCTTGTGGCCGAGGCGGGTTGGTAAGCGGAGCCAAAGTCCATGTTCGACAAGGGGTTAACGTTTCTGAGGAGCAGCTCCACAAAACCGCAAGAAGACAGCCAGTCTGGACGGAGCGAGGCCTGTCACTCGTCCAGTTTGTGGTCTGCCGCCGTCTCTCTCTTCTTCTCCCTCCTCCTTCCCTCTAGCCTTTCACTGAACTCAAAAGCTTTTCCTCACCAAAATGTACACTCATCAGCTTTGCTGTAATTTTCAGCCCGGCGCTAACCAACACCAGGACTGGGTGGGGGGGGGACACACCGCAAGCCTGTTATTGGAATCAGATATAATTACAAGCCTGCCAACAATTCAGAGCCTAATAGCCGATGATTGGACGAGTGCATGAAAAGTTTGTTAGCACTGAAAACATCCACAGTGCTTCAACAATAATAGGAAAAAGGTTTCGAGCTGTGTGTTGGACAGAAGATATTTTTAACTTCGTATGAGGAGTTGTTTTTTTTACAGCTTATGAAACAGCTTCAGTTGAACACAAACGTAGAACATCAGCTTCAACATGGACGCTTTCTAAACACTTATTTATGACACCTTCAAATCCCAACCAATCACTGCGCAGCACGCAGAGCCTTTGTTTACATTCTGCTCCTCAACGTTTCACAGTAAAAAATAAGACTTCACGTTAGAGAGAACTAAAGGGTTAAATCAAACGTTTGATACCAAGTGTTCAAAAATGACACAATCCCTTTTATCTTGATGATCGGAGGAATCAGAGCACCGACGTTATAAACAAATAAGAGCTCGACCAATTAAAAAAGGCTCGTCTTCATTATAAATCTGCATCTGAGGAATCAACACGATAAATGTGTTTTTATATATCTATCCATTAGGATCGCAGAAAGATATCGGCCGATATATTGATATCGGACATTTTTTCTCCCTGAAATCGGAATCGGCCTCAGAAATAACCCATCGGTCTGTCCCTCATAGAAATAATTAGATTTAGATTCAGACAACTTTTTTAATCCCAGAAAGGAAACTCAGTTTCACGCCTACCGAGTCGTTGAAAGAAGCCGAGACGAACACAGTCACAGCAGCGTTCAGACGATTACATCGACGAGCCAATAACAACGATTCAACAGACGAACAGGTCGGCTAATGAGAAGCCAGAGCTAGCGAATCTAGAAATTCATAAATACAACGCCACAAATGTATTTGATAAATAGAAACATAAAGTGAATGGACCTTAGCTAAGTGTGCAGTAGCACTTCATTCAGTAATCAGATCTATGGTCATATTTTTGCACCAAAAGCCACGACAGAAACAAAGAGAGCACATTGCACAAATATGTTGGCAACAAATTTGTGCAATCTGGACCGTGTGCACGAGTTTGTTTGCAATTTTTCTGTAATTAAAAATAAGTTTTAGAAGAAATGACTCGATAATGGTGCCTAGGAGGACGAATATTTGTGTAGAAGTGAAACTTTATGAGGGGTGACAAACTTGGCCGTCTGCGTCCAAACATGCAGCCCACTCTGAACATTTCGGTGTTTTTTTTTTTGCATGTGTGAAAACAGCTCATTTTAATATCTCATCTCAAAGAGAGACCCAATGAAGATTGAGCAGGAGATGTGTGTGAGGCTCAGAGAGACAGCAGCAGCCCAAAATGACTCCAGAGGTGGTGTGAAAAAAATGTCATTACTTTTTTTTGCACAGCCTGAATGCGGACGTAACTAAATGTGCAGTAGACTTTATGCCTGAGCCACCAGCAATCTGGAAATTATCTTTAAAATTCATACCGGCTAATGTACCTGTGAGATCCTGAGCTGTGAGTCAGCAGAAAGCTTTTCTTCCAGGCACAGTGAAGAAGTGTCTCTGTTCAGTGAGGAAATTAGAACAAACAGAAAAAAGCTACCAGCAGTAAAGACAGTGATGGAGGAGCCACTTGAGCCGAGCAGCAGACGGCACGAGGCAGGTCCGCCTGTTCCTCTGAGCCGTGCGTTTGTAACGCTTGATGCAACATGTTAATGTGATTTCTTAGCAGCTGTGACCAAACGGGGCCATGACCTGGAGGCCAAGGCCCTGGTGGTCTCAGCAGATATCCAGGTCCAGCCTGTGCTGTGTCAGCCCTGGATTATGGATGACCGCGAGGCTGCAGGGCTGACAGGTAATAATTCACTCCCCAGGGGTCCCACACCCTTCAGTGGACACAGCACGGTCAGCCTGAGTGGTTTGGGGGGTGGGAGGTGTTAGACACAGCCTTGGAGCTCTCATCTTCACCTTCTTTTCCCCCTTTTTGTGTTAAACTATCCACTCTAAGAAACAGGGTTCTGATAGGCCGCCCAGTTGCCACGGGTAACCAGCCATTATCAAAATGATATATGAGGTGCCAGGGGCCGGCGCCTCTCTCAGGTGCAGGGCCAAACAAAGTCCCATATGTCGCGGATGTAGGAGCAGAGATTAACTGATGCTTCCTGAAGCACGGAGCCGCTCCAGCACCATTCTTCAGACGTCGACCGTTGTGCAATGTCGCCATGTGCTTGAGGTCGGAGACACTTCAGACAAATCGCCGTTGTCGAGGTGCCACAACACTAGCCGGAAAAATATTATCCAATGCTCTCGAGTTCTACTGAGCTTGAAATGGGAGGGAAATGAGTGCGAGTGCAGCAATTCAGCGACTTGAAGTTCGCCCGGGGGTTTAATGTAACGTGTCTTCACAGTGAAATTCAGTTTTTCCCCCTGACCAAACCAAACTGCAGCCTAACTGTGTGTGTATGAGTGTTATATGTAGCCATGTTCAGATATTGAGCACTTTATCTCGATGATGAAAATGGAAATAGGCCCGCTGAACGTCCCCCAAGGGCCACGGTCCTCAGCCCCTGGTTAGGAGCCTATTTCAACCATCATTACCCTGAGGACCCATTAGGAAGATGCCATCTGCACACATCGGGCCCCCCTCCCTCTTTGCATCGGGCGCCTCTCGTCATTTTGAACTAAAAAGCAAGTGCCAAAATGGAAATCGGAAATAAAATTACAAACTGGGCTAAATGCTCCATTAACCATGCTAACCGAGCGGCGGACCTATCAGGGCCTGGAAATGAGAGCTGGACGGAGAGCGGGCAATTTTGCAGAGTTGACGAGGAAATGAACGCACTCTCCCTCACATTTACAACTGGAACTAAGCCGTCAGCACAAATGTGACTCTCTAATGGTGTTCTGTATGAGAAAAGAGTAAAACAAACTAAGATGAGTTGTTTATGAGCACAGCAGACTGCCAAAACAAGGCTTGAATATAGATGTGTTTGCCCTATACTCTGGTTAAGTAGGAGTGGAAGGCAGACATGCAGCTAATACATGAGACAGACAGGAGCATCTCACTTCTCCTGCAGGGGAAGCATCACCTCTCCTTGTCAGCAGACCAGTAACACGTCAAATAAAATCACCTGAAACCACACGCAGACGTCCTCGGAGCTGCACAAAGAGAGTGCTGGGTCACTGAGGTAGGTAACAACAAGCCGTCAGCTGCCTCCCTGCAGCTGCTGCTGCTGAGACGAGCAGGAGGAAGACAAAACCAGAGGAAATCACAAGATCCAACCACACTGTCTCCACTTAAACATCTGACCGGCTGGAGCTAAGAAGGCATGATGTTTTCCTCCAGAGAGCCAAAACATGAGGCTCAATCTGAGAGAGCTAAAGTTACCTTTGCTCGCTGTCGCTGTAACTAACCATCTCTGCAGGATTTATTCATTCATCTTTATAGTACATAAAATGTCAAGATTTGAGAAAACAGCTCTCTACAATTTTCAAGAGCCTCAACGCCTCTGACGCCAAATCAACAATCAAAAGACCAGAGGTTAAAAAGTGACAAAGAGAAGCTGCAAAGATTGAAGACGCTGTGAGCTGAATCAATAAAATGAATTATTGATTAATATTCTTTTGATTGAATGTTCATTACAGATCTACCCATCTATTACGTATAAAGGGTTAAAGGACCTTATAGGACGTATAAGATGGTTATATACTGATTAGAGTCTCAGACTGGCAGTTCATGTTGTGCCTTGCCTCTGGGCAATGCCTTTCAGCACCTGTGTGTCCAATCGGACTCAAAGCTGATCGTTCGTCCTTACTGACATTGTTCCTTTATTTTTCCTTGATCCTTGCTTGTGTTGTTCTTACTCTCTGATGTACGTCACTTTGGATAAAAGCGTCTGCTAAGTGAATTGTAGAATTGTATTAAATCAATGCAACCTTTAAGCTGCACTTTTTAAATGTCTGCACAACTCTTGCAAGATGATCTCAGGGAAGTAGAAACACCAAGCCTCCTCCTTTGAGCTAAGCAACAGGGGGAAAGAATGCCTAGCATGACGACTGGCCGTGATCGATGCAGAATCAGTGGTGTAGTCTGTCTCTGTTTGTGCACAGGAGAGATTTATTTATTGTTGAAATGCTCTTAGCCTGAGCTGAAACTGAACACCCACTGAGGGCAACGAGAGGGCTAATGCACAACAGGCAGAGACTCGATCCGAGCTGTGCAGGAGGAAGGCTGAAGAGCTGCAGGAGAAGAGCATCTATTCCTGCAGAAATAAGAAATAAGCACAAGCAGCAGCGGCTCCTCGAGGGGGTCTTATGAGAGGGAAACACAGGTTTCTAATCTCTTTGTGTATCCAAGGCAGTACTGACTGGTGCTGAAACCTGTGACAGGAATGAGCTCATCGTTTTCTCTCCTAGTTTGGCATCAACACAGACCTGCAGATGAAGTAAGCATGCTTTAACATGCGTGTGAAATGAGTGGGAAATGTGCAGATTCAGTACAATCGAGCAGCCACGAGAACAGTTTTCCTTCCCATGCTGTCATAAAGAGGACAATGATTTGATGTGATCTGCGAGCACCTTTTTCATTAGCACAGTTTCTCTGCACAAACAGATCTGAAGTCAACAAATGTGGCTTTCCCCCCCCAGTTGGAAAATAAACCAGAGTGTCTAAATTGAATTAGTGTGAGGCACAGACACGGTATCAGCTGTTATTTCGAGAAGTTACTGAAGGCTCCGACTGCAAAACAGAATGCGAGTCCTGCAGGTTGAGTACAATTGTGTTGCATTTGCACAAATGAAAATATTGCATCAGCAAATTCGTGTTAAAATGCGACAACGAAATGTCCAAAGCTTGCAAAAAAAAACAGAGCATCGTCTGGTGATAATCTGGACCCGAAACAGGAGAAGGAAAAGAGAAAACAAGCGGCTTCTCCGGAGCCCAGATCCAGCTCCAGGAGAGCCACAGAAATACTCAGAGCTCTGAAATGTTGTGTTTGGATGATTTAAATCATGCAGGCGTGTTCACGTATTTGACACGCTTAAATAAACCTCTCTGTTGGGCTAAAGTTGGAGCATCGGGCTCCTAGTGCGCAAAGTGAGCAGCAGCATCGCCAAAGTCCTCAAGAAGCCAGCGACACACTTCTCTTACCTTATTGTTTGCTTCGTAGCTCCAGTGTCAATTTTAAAAAAAACGTCGTAGTCTCTCAGGAAAGACGGTGAAGCGGAGAAGAACGCGGTAATGTCTCGGTAAGAAGGCGGATGTTAGTTTGAGCAAAGTTCAGCTTCTTGAAGAAAAGGTTAGTAATCCCAGAGCGCCGCAGCAGAGAGACGGCGCTCCTCACTCCTGTGACATCAAGACTGAGGCTGGAATCACAACACTTCAGCAGCAGCGGCTCAAGCCACGCCCACACGCTGGTCTTTGACAGGCGCTCCATCCAATCACAGAGCGGCGTTAGAGTTCTCTCGCCTGTGATTGGTTATTAGACTGAGATTTTGTCTTACGGCTCACTTTTCTCCCAGATGTTGAATGCCAGAACATCAGGGCCCGACTCAAAGTACAGCCAGCCAATCAGAGAGCAGGAGAGGGGATTTAAAAACACACATTTAGACTTTATAGGAGGAGCTTTTAAAAAGGATGATTATGCATATTAGTGTATTTTACAACTAGCAGAGGAAAAACTGTAACTGAGGATTAATCATGGACTGTTGCTCAAAAATAAGAAATCAACCTGGACTCATATTTCAAAGAATATTTCAAAGATGCAAGAAGAAAAGATAGATGATGAGATATAAATTATTACGCAGCAAGAGATGATGATAATAGTGTTGTTGTACTCAGACCGGTCTCGAGACCACGTTTGAAGGTCTCGGTGTAGTCTTGGAATCAAAAGCATTTTTACTCTGTCTTGTCTCAGACTGGGAGGAGTCCAGATTTTAAATCAATCTAGACCACCACTGAACGCTATTGATGAAGGTTGTAGCTTTAGTTCTCACCTCATCAACAACATTTCTGCCGCTGTTTGTGAACAGAAGTTCTTTTCAGCCGTTCGATTAGACACGAGAGGAAACACTGGAACAAACACGGCAGGAAGAGAAAATGCTGCTCACTGATTGGCAGCAGGAAGTGAAAACCTTATGTTATGTTCTCGTACAATATTTTGGTTAGTTTGGACGTTACACTGTACTCGTTAAGATGAACCTTAAGTCTCCATGGCAACTAAACAATGACACAACCTAAGTTACAATTTATAGTTTCAGCGTAGGGTTTAGTTCACAACAAAACGGGCACCACCGGCCTAGAGCTCGAGCCTGTAGTCCTCGACGTGAGCGACCCGGGTGTGTGGCTCCTTTCCCGCATGTCACCCCCCTCTCTCTGTCCTGTCTCTACAATGAAGACCTTAAAGAAGACAGACGCGTAGCTGGTGTAAGAGGCCTCATCTGATTAGCAGAGCTCAGTGTTTAGTCCACTCTGTATTTATCATCGTTAAACGACAGCAGCAGCACTGTGCTAATAATGATATCGAAAATCTCTTGAAATGATCCCAGCACGCTTTGTAAAAACAAAGCGTCTGAAAATGGACTGCATGTACCGTGAATGTCCTCCGGAGACGAGCGTTTGAGAAGCAGGGACGACGTGTACCAACAACAGCTAATCAGCTGCTGGTGATGATGATGATGTGGAGTACATTCGCAGAAACACTAATACGACACCTGTGCAGAGATTGCAGGGCTGAGGCGTTTGGACCGATTGCATCAGCGCTTGACGATAATCCAATAGATGGATATGGACTCACATTCTAATTCATCTCTTGCCTTCATTTATTCCATTTCCATTTCAGTCAGTCTTCGTTCTCGAAATGCTCCTGAGTTATAGAAAAAGGACAAAAGTTCAAGAGGCTCCTGCAGCTATTGTCTCCACTGGTTATAAGACGTCTAAAGCTGCAGCCGCTTTGCTAGTTAGATAAACAGAGATGGCCTCCTTTCAGGTCGTACTCGTTCATTACAGTCTTCTTTGGCCCCGAGCCGAAGAATAAAAAAATGGCAGTGAGATTTTGGTGGGCTCTGACTCAACACTTGGAGATTTACTCCAGCCATTTCTTTTGGCAGTGCGTGCTGCCTGTTGTGGTGAGGCTCTTTCGAGGGGAGGAAGAGGACACGAGCTCAGAGGGCCGTGATTCGCGTGTACTCTAAATGTTTGGCTTCTCTCAGCTTCACCAAAACGCTCTGCCAGAAAGGCGTTTGGCAGTAAAGAGGCTTGATATATTGACAAGCTGTTCTCCTTTAGAGTTTTTAAATTTTTTATTTTCCTTCAACACAGCAGCATCCTGACTGTAGACACCTTTACAGCCTGGGGGACGGCTGACTACCTCTATGGGGTTGATGGTTTTATTATTAAATGAATAGTTCAACATTTTAAGAAAGACTTCATTTCTTTTTCTTGCCTTGAGTAAGATAGAGAAGGTTTAGACCACTCGCGTGTCTGTGTGGCTAAACTAAAGCTACATGTAGCAGATGTTAGCTTAAGCGAGGTAAACGGGATGATATTTGGGCCTGATTAAAGGTCACATCTTCTCCTCCTCTTCAGTGTAAATAAGTCTCAGAGCTCCTCAAAACATGTGTGTGAAGTTTCTTGTTCTAAATCCACTCTGATCCTGTATTTGATCATGTCTATAAACCCCTCTATTTCAGCCCTGCTCAGAACAGGCTGTTTCTGTGTCTGTAGCTTTAAATGTAAATGAGCTGTGTCTGACCACGCCCCTCTCTGGAAGGGCTTGGGTGGCCCGGGTTTTCTCGCTCCATGCCCTATTGTTTACGGTGAGAAGGCAGACTCAGAGGGCAGAACAAACACCTAGCTGTGGGAGTGTCACCCACCTGGGGGAGGGGTTACTGCCCTTTGTGATGTCATGAAGGGAAAATCTCCAAACGGCCTGTTTGAGCACACATTTTCTGAAAAGTGGAGCAGGCAAAAGACAGAGAGGATGGAGTTTTCTCATCATTGGGGGGTTTGGAGACAGACTAGAGACACATATTAGAGTTAGAAAAACATGGTGAAGAGGATTTTACAGAATATGATACATTTAAAGTACAGATTTATTGATGGTTCCAAAGATGATCTTGCCAGACGTCCCTGTGATGTGAGGTGTGTTAAGAGATATTTTACATCCCCTGATCTGCTCAGAAGAACGCTGGGCAGCACTGATGATCGATTTTCAACTTGTTTGATATCACAGTGGGGACAACAGGTCCCACCAGTGGCTCCTTTGCATGTCCCCCCCCCCCTCTCTCTCTCAAGAATTCTTATGGATATATATTGCCTTATTTTGCTTCTATTTGGTGTTGAAATGTGAAAAAACAGACATTAAGTATTCTTCTTGAGCACCAAGTGGACAAACCACTTATCATATACATTCAGTTTGCTCTCAACAACAGTGCCTGAACTCTAAATACCAAACATGTTAACAGACACAAGACGTCCTTGTGACGATGACAGGAGTCTCAAGAAATGATCCTACAGGCAGCAGGTTGACTGACAATCACGCTGCAGTGCATCACCACATGCCTGAGCATGGAGGAGGAGCGTGTGAGCACGACGGCTGAATTCAAACGGCCTGTTTTAGAGTCCGCTGGAGGGACTCAGAGGCAGGCGTCACCTCCCTGCCAATTATGAGCAACGCACACAAGCTGTATACTTTGTGTTTGGTCCCATGGGGCTCTTTGAGGAAGCAGGAGTCCTGAAATCTGAAGAGCAGAGAGGGAGAGGTGCAGGCTGTGAATCCAGCATAATGATGATGGTGTTCTACACGGCTTTAGTGTCTCGTCCCCTCCTGCCGAGCCACAACATGTGAAATAAATCCATCCAGTCCTTTGTTTGTGGTCTGCATAAGTCTTACAACACAGAGAAAAATGCTCCATTTCAAATGTGCTCTCCTTGTGATGTCACAGTGGGATTCTGGTAAAAAAAATCCCCTCCCCTCCCCTGGTATCTCCACCCATGGACTCCACCCCCAGCCTAGAGCGAAACTTTTGCAGGTCCGCCATTTTTATTCTCGCTTGCGAAGGAGTGATGTCTAGCGGGAAAACTCAGGGGGGGCTCATTGCATTTAAAGAGACACACACACCAAAACGGAGCGTTCTGAGAGAGCTGGTTTCTACAGGGTCACAAACCTCCTCTGGTGCTTGATTCATGTTATATTTGGACCAAAGCACAGCACAGATGTTTCATTTAGACCACAGGGGACTGTTTGAAAAGGTGGAGAAGGGGGATAATATGTCCTCTTTAATGTACCTTACTGTATTAGTGCTGTTCTCCTGGGAGAATACGGCGTGAAGGGGTCTGGATTGGTGGTGCGTGCAGAAATGTGTGGCACAGTGATGTGATATTGTCTCATTTTCCTTAATCATATTAAAGAGGCGCCTGTATTGTTTCCTTCTCTCCTTGATGTCATTATGATGGTTTCACCTGATCCTAAGTCGTGTCAAGTTGTTCAGGTAACGCTGCAGTGCCATCGTCGTGTCAACAAACAGCCAAAAGTCAACAAAATGCTTGATGTCTTGAATCATCATTGCGTTGATGAGGCGTAAAACACAGTCACAGGAGGTCAAACTTGAACATGTTGTGGTGTATTTATTGATATTTATGCTAACTTATAAAGAGGATGTATTAAGTGGACTCTAGGAGCTTTTTTCCATCAATTCTTCCTTGAAAGTTTTTGTAGTTTGACATTTGAGTTCTACCTCATTTTATTTCTGTGGACGTCTTCGTCTACTTGAAGAATGTGTCTGTATTGTGATGTTTCGTTCGCCTAGTTTGCTCTTTAAAGAGAATCGTTAAACAGGAAAGAACTCTTTGGTCGCCTTGTTTGGACGTTTTGGATCCCTCGCTGCACCGTCCTAAAGAAATGTGTTTAAAAAGAGCTTGAAGTCACATCAGCTGGATTTCAAATCAAATCAAATGTGCTGGAGAAGAGAGCTTCAACAATTACAACAATCCATCTAATACTGATGATGGAGGCTTAAAGTAATCACATCATGTAGAGATTAAGCAGCGCTGATATGAAGGCTTGATTTCCTGACAGAGTTACAGTGACACGCTGCTGAGGCTGCTGATCTAAAGGCGCCATATTTCATCTCAAATCAGAGTATGAAGAATCCATAACAGCGCTCACCACGATCAGCCCAGAAACATGTCGAGCCATTTGGCTGTATTAGCGATGCGCTGTGTGTCTCTGCCGTCTGTGTGATCTTAATCCAATACTGGGATTCATAATCCCCAGCAGGTTTCTCAACTAAACAAAGCTTAGCAGGGATTCGGTTGTTTGTGTATCATCAGAGTTAATGTCATAAAGGTCAGCTTTGGGACAAATAGAAACAGAACAAAAGGAGCTGTGATACTCTCACAATCCTTCAATCTCTGCCCAAACACTGACACAGATCTACAGCTGCCACCAAACCACCACTTGATGCACTTCACCAACTCTCCCTGAAGTCAATGCATGCACTTGATGCAGTTCCAGAGTGTGTATCCACTTCTGCATACTATTGACTCGGCGTTAAGCCCTCAAACACGAGCATACGGTTGGAGGAGACAAATAATAAGCTCCCTCCGTTTCAAAAAGAAGACCACTTCTACTACTAGGAATCAAATAATCATCTTGATAAAGGTCTGAAAACGTATTTGATGCTTTATTGACCTCGGACAATCATCATCTGATGATGAGACCAGACGCCAATTTCTCTAAACATATAAACATTTAGTCATATAAAAAACTCACAAAATGTACAAAGTTTGCAATGACCGTAGACTAGTGGTTAGAGCCGGCGCCACGTGTACAGAGGCCGCCGTCCTCCAAGCGGACAGCTGGGCTTTGAATCCAACCCGTGGCTCCTTTCCTGCTTGTCATTGCCCACTCTCTCTCTCTCCCCGATTTCTGACTCTATCCACTCTATCTCTAAATAAAGGCATAAAAAGCCGTAAAAATAAACCTTTAAAAAAAGGTGTACAAAGTTTGCAACGACAGTAGGAACCCTCCCTAATGGGGCCCCGTCTAACAGCATTCACACCTGTTGAGCTGATAGGCATCGCATGAATTATTCCTGTGAAAACCTTAGGCTGGCTACACGAGACGATCAACGAATCTGAATCTACACACGAGACGATTCTGCGGGACCACGAGACCACACGGCTGAAGTAACGATTCCACGGACACGAGATCTCACAGAAACTCAGGTGATCAAACGTGACTTCAGAAGAAAAACAAACATGGAGGACGATGGACGTGGTCAGCTGGCTGTGTGGTTTGTCTTCATGAGACGTAATAAAGACACTCGTGTTGTTGCCATCAGACATGTCTGATATTTACGATTCAAATTGGGGACTCACCGACTCAATCAACAGCAGTAAACTTATTGTATTGACTCCACACACTTGATGACTATTTGTATTAATAATCGGTTGTGACAAGCCACGAATCACGCCACGCCCCTCAGAACGGGCCCAAATGAATGTGGCGTGTAGCCAGTTTTAGTTTGTCAATGAAAGACAATGAAGGAAGAAGACGAATTATCTGACTGGGAGTGAAAAAAGAAAGAGGAATAAAAAAGACAAGAAAGAAGTGGAGCAGAAAATGATGCTTCCACTTCAAACTCCCCCCTACCTGCCTGAGCTCCTCCAACAGGCTCCTCCCAGGTCTGCTGACGCAAACCTCCTGTGTCCCCCCTATAGCAGGACTAACCATCAGTCCTGGGGGGACATTGCCGCTCCCACCCTCTGGACCATCAGAGACTCCTCCTCACTCTCCACCTTTAAGAAATCCCTAAAAGCTCACCTCCTCTACATCGACCCACAGACTCAAACATTCATTATAAATAAAAGGTAGTTTGGTGCATACAGAACTCTGCTCAGCTGACTGTGTGAAGAGTTTTGACAGTTTGACTTTAGTTTCCACTTCGGCGTTCGATAAAAACCGTGACGCAGGTGAAGCTTCACTGTCTGACATAAGGACACTCCAGCAGAGTGGACACTTGCTGACTCTGCAGTTTGAACTCTGGTCCTCTCGCTGAAAGACGCTCTTTAACTCTAACACCCCTGAGCTGCACTGGACCACTCTGCAGCTTACAGCCCGCCATGTGCTTATGTGACTGATCTTAACATGAGGAACCACATGACACTGAGCCACGGACGGGCCGGATACAAGCCGTTTGGATGTTTTTCTTTGAGGCACATTAAATATAGATGGATGGATTTATGCCTTGTGATGTTGTGTCTGTGTTTTTATTAAATTTGTGAGCTAACCGGCTGAAAGAATCAAACCAGGAGGTAAACAATCACGGCTATTTATGTGCTGTTTCCAGCACGTGGAGAGTGAGTAGAGGTTTGCCCACAAGCGTGTAATAAAACGCAGATAAAATGTGTTTCATTTGGTGAGGGTGTGACTCTGCTCTGAGGGACCTCCGGTGCAGTTGGCCTCCTCACCACCACGACACACACACGCACACGCACGCGCGCGCACACACACACACACACACACACACACACACACACACACACACCAACATCACCTGTGTGTATAGGTTTAAAAAGCATTGAGCTACACACATCCTCACATTTCTCCTCCAGGCAGGAAACAGCTCTGCTTTAACTCAGCTGGTCATGTTCCTGCCGGCTCTAACATCCAGACAGGTTATTGGAATCAATAAATTTCAGCACATAAAGCAGACAGTGAGGACAAAGAAGGAAACTGCAGCTCTAAGTTTCCCACTGTGTTTTAAAATGGTCCTTTCTGCAGAACCGTTAGCTTAACTAAGCCGTCTTTTTCCTCTTTTCAGGGAAAATACATTTTATTGTTATTCCCACACATGCAGACAAAAAACCTTGATATTTCTAGATTGAGCTGCACGAGTGGACACAGAAAGACATTTGTCACCACGACTTTACCCGCACATTTTCCTACTAGCTGGAATTGTCCGTGTTAAATCAGATCGGATTAGTATGCCGTGTATACTGTTTTGAGTATGTAGTAGGCAGTATGTTAATATGTGTGGCTTCGGACACAGCTTGGTTAGGTGGATTTTAAGGCTAGCAAGAGATTGACATCAGGCGCTCTGTTTTGGTTCAGACACAGAAACATGTCGTTAAGTTCAGAAACACATCATGGCAGAAGGTTCAAATGATTCCAATTTTAGTATCTCCTGTGTCGAATACACTTACTGTTGATAAGAACCTCATACAATCCCACTTCAAAAAACAACAGCAAGAACAGTGTCATGTCGTCTTATTGGCTGTTTTTTTGTTGTTGAGAAAATCCAGTTGCTTCGGATACAGGAAACTGGATTCAGCCTTCAACATTTACCAGCAGCGCCATTTCGCTCTGCTCAGTTTTAAACATGTTCTGAGTCTTATTTTCGCAGAGCATACTGCAACTACAAGTCCAACTGGATAGATCAAAACAGACAGGAAGTCAGACAAGGAAATGCGCTGAGCGTCTGGTTAATTTCAAAATAAAACACAATACAAACACTCACAATTGTATTTTCCATCACTTTATCAACATTACATCAAAACAGCCACCAAATGAACAACAAAGCAACCACAGTAAAATGTTGTTTACATGTTTACATGTCTCTTTATTCCCGCGTGATCTTGTAGTCCTCCTGTGATCTTGTAGTTCTCCTGTGATCTTGTAGTTCTCCTGTGGTCTTGTAGTTCTCCTGTGATCTTGTAGTTCTCTTGTGATCTTGTAGTTCTCTTGTGATCTTGTAGTTCTCCTGTGGTCTTGTAGTTCTCCTGTGGTCTTGTAGTTCTCCTGTGGTCTTGTAGTTCTCCTGTGATCTTGTAGTTCTCCTGTGGTCTTGTAGTTCTCCTGTGATCTTGTAGTTCTCCTGTGGTCTTGTAGTTCTCCTGTGATCTTGTAGCCTAGTTCTCCTGTGATCTTATAGTTCTCCTGTGATCTTGTAGTTCTCCTGTGATCTTGTAGTTCTCTTGTGATCTTGTAGTTCTCCTGTGATCTTGTAGTTCTCTTGTGATCTTGTAGTTCTCCTGTGATCTTGTAGTTCTCTTGTGATCTTGTAGTTCTCCTGTGATCTTGTAGTTCTCTTGTGATCTTGTAAACCCGTATGTACAGCTGCTCATGGTTGCGCTCCTCTGTGCTCACGCTCCAGAAACAGACCCAGTGGGGCAGGATGCTCGCCGACCAATTGAGTACAACTGTGGCGCTGAAGGAACGCAGTGCTCACAGAGTATGTGGAAACAGGCAGTAAGAACCAGATTTGGAATTCAGTGGATTTCACTGAATAGTTTTAAAAATGAGAGAGCACACTGCAAACACTCGATCTACTTCTAAATTCCACTTACAGGAGTAAAGACTTTCCTTCTTCTCCATCGTGCTCCTGCTGGATCAGTTATTGTGCTGCAGTGTTTAATCTGATAAAATACTGAACACTTTCCCCTCCAGCTTCTTTATTTTCAATCATGCATTTTCATTTACAGTGAGAGCTTACAGCTCAAAAATTCCAGCAAGCCCCGCAGCAGAACGCTTCATTCCTCCAGTAAAGATCACCATCAATCCAAGAAACCAACATGGAGAAGGTCACGTGTTACGACCACAGCGGCCTCAGAGCTGCTGTGACCGACTGATGAATGGCAGAAACAACAAACTCAGAACAGGTAAAGAGAAGATGGGCTGTGATTGGATGTTGGATTGAGGAGTTTGTGTGAGACACTTCTTGAAGAGATAAGTTTTAAGTCGACAATAGAGAGCAGAGATTGACTCTTCTGTAATGAGTAGAATAGGGAGGTCATTTTGTCATTAGGGAGTTGACTGTGTGTGGATCGATAACCAGGTAGGTGCAGGAGAAGAGCTAATAAGTGAGAGGCAGAATACAGAACAGTGTCTGTGTGAGGACTTACCTGAAACTGAAAGGTCACAGTTCATGAGATCGGGCTAGTTCTATCCTACCTATAAGTATTTCAGTCACAATTTGTGCACACAAAAGTGAAGCCCACCACTCATGACGTAGATTTAGTTTAAATGATTCTATCATCTCAATGTATAATAAAGAGCTCCTTTCCAAACTCGTTCCTCACCCCTCTGACCCCTCGTCAGTCCACCCTGAAGGCTTTCTGACTCTTATGAGCAATTATAATCTTCCAAACTCCCGCCTCACGCAGAGCCGAGAACTTTGAGGACAAGTCTTTGCAGAGCTTCCATTTCTTGGAACACCAAAGAGGGGAAACACTCAAAGTAGATTTCAGGGGGAAAAAACTGCTGTGCTTTAAAAAAAGATTATAATCAAAAAAAAGCAATACACAAACCAAAAAATGACAACATGAAAGCGGCTATAATGGGGGCTGAGACGGGAAACGAGTGGGGTAATCTGTGGGAGAGTATTTCACAGAGGCACTTCACAGAACCATCGCCTTGGCAGTCGAAAAAGCCCAATTTACAGTAGAGAAGATTACAACGCCAGATTATCTCAGCAGAGTTATCAAGGCTGTCCTCCCAAATAGCATCATTACCCATCTGAAGGAAAACAAGCGTGCAAGGGGAGATAGAAGAGGAGGAGGAGGAGGAGGGTGCAGCTATCTTCACATTCCCCCTGTTATTGTGCTGCTGCTGGTGGATCCGTCTGATGGTTTTCAGGATTTCAGGGATTATTACACAGAGAAATGCCCGGGGGAATCACAGTTGCTTAGAGCTGATCTCGTGAACAAATACATCACCTGCACACACAGCAGAAAGTTTTCATCTTGCACACAAAGAGACACAAACAGAGAGAGTACTGTATCAGAGTGCAGAGCTGGGCCTGAACTCAAACATTTCAGCCCTGAGTCTGACTCTTCACAATCTTAACGGTAAGGTCTGTGATTCTAAGTTCTTTCTTTGTATTTTAAAGGAGCGGATTCGAGTCTTTGAATGTCACAGCAGGTGAACTTCAGAGAATAAAACGATGACAACCTGTAAAAGAAATAGTTTCTGACCTCGCTCTGAGCTCGCTCTCTCTTACAGGGCAAGGACGTTGAAAATTGCTAGTTCTTGACACATTAAACACAAGTCAGCAAAAAGATCTCACCACAAGATCCTTTCTGGAGTTTTGGTCTTCTGCTTAGTTGAGATTAAAGTTCCTTCTTGACCTTGGACAAAGCAGAGTAATCTCACTACAAGGTTCAGTCAGGAGTGGGATCCAATAAAAAGCTTCAAAACAGCGGCTGAGGGGACATTGTGGCTGTTTTGTTATTTACATGAAAAGCATGCTCCGAGGTCAACAATGAGCTTTTTGTTGGTTATTTTCCATGAAGTGAGATACAATCAGAATCAGAATCAGCTTTATTGGCCAGGTATGTTTAACACAACATCTGACCACAAAACATCTGACCCTCTAAACAATATGGCCGATAGCTGCGGGGAAACTCCAACAACAATCCCGACTCCCGACCGACAGCTGTCAAACCAAAGGAGACCCATTAAGTATATCAATGGAAAAAACCTGAGTGACGTCACCCGTCTGTTCCTGCAGGGGGCGCTGGAGTCACATCGATGGCGGTCTCCATGCTGGAAATGCTGTCTCAGCCTAACTTTCAGTCAACCTAACGACAGGCTGAGAGCTGGAGCTGAGGCGGGTTTTAAGCCCCCTGACAAACCGTTACACCGCGCCCACCTGTCAATCAGGTCAGCTACACGCCTTATTGTGAATAACTCTTATCCTTCATCAAATCAAAACTGATGAGTCATCAAAACTTTCACCCCCCGTACAGTGTGTGCTGATCGAGACATGAGCTAATCAGACCTGTTTGGTTTTTTGAACCAGGCTGTAAACATGTTAATGTCTGCTGTAAAAACAGGCTTTTTAGAATGGGTGTGTATGTGACTTCCTGTGCTTCTGCAGCCAGCCTCTAGTGGACACTTAGAGAACTGCAGGATTTTGCACTTCATCCCTGCATCATCTTCATTTTCAACACCGTCAAGTCAAGACAAAGCTTGTTCTGTTAACCAGGCATGTTTATTTCTACTGTTCAAATTGACATTTTAATATGGGCGCAAATAGGGAGTTTTAAGTTTTTTGCAGCCAGCCTCAAGTGGACACTTGAGGAACTGCAGTTTTTTTTAAATCTGCATTGTCTTTTTTTTCCATTTTGCATTGGACCTCAATGATCACATTCCCTGGACTGTTTTGAGTTCAGCGGTTTGATCTCAGTCTCTTCATCTTCAACAAAAAAAGGGGAAAACTGAACTTGAACTCTCTGGTATCTACACAAAGGTTCTCATTCATAGTGCCTGTCGGTTAAAAAGCACGTCTAGACATTATCCCCTAACAACCTCATCATGTGTTCATCAGCGGGGCTTTGTCTTTCCTGCTTACATCACAGGGGGGCCATGCAAACGAGCCAGGCTCAACGAGAAGCAGCCCCGGGCTGGCTGCAGCAGTCAGTTTGTCGCAAGGATTACGGCGTCATATCCATCAAACTCAAGTAAACAATTGCAGAAACGGCACACGGTGAGGCAGCTGCAGAGATTCATCACAGTGACACATGATGCATCTCACCTCACAAGGTCAGACAGGAGAAAAGCATCGGTTTGATACTGTAAGCACTTTTTTCTTCTGTGTGAAAAAAGTTTTTGAATTCACAATCAGAGGTGAAGTGAGGTCCCTCAAAGAGAGGCACTAACACATGCTCATCCACCCACCAGCTCCAGTCAGATAGGTGCTACAGACACAGAGGAGCTGGCGCCAAAGTCGATAGACAGGCATTGGGCCCTTACAGGCATGTGAATAACAAATGAGAATGATTTTTCAGTGGGAGTGATGAGGTTGGTGGGTGACTCGGCTAGCCCCAGACTCATTTGCCGGACTGCACCCGTTGGGCAACGGGTGGAGGCTGGGTAAGCGGCCTCTTCCACCTCTCCCCGGGGATGTTTACCAGCCAGGCTCGGCAGCTCACATTGGGCTGACCTTCCCCTGCCTGCTGGCTCCCTTACTCACTCTCTCTCTATCACTGGTGGGCAGTTAAACCGCGAGTCACGTTACAAAATGAGCCAGAGAAGCCCTCTTGCCCTGGGCGGATCAAGGGCGGTATTTTAAACAGATCAGATCGCACCATTTGCAGCCTTCTACAGCGCCGGGTGAATAAATCTCTGAGCTTTTAAAGAGGGGTGATTAAATGTTTTACTGCATCCGTCTGCCATGCCTCTGGAGTGGGAACTGGTCCGAGAGCAATTTTTTTAGTTCACCATTTGTTTAATGAGTTGCAATATTGATATTTTTTTGCACTGCAGAGAATGTGTGGATTCAAATATTGGCCTCGTTATTAAAAGCCTTATCTCTCCCGGCCCTCAATATGAGTTTTCCCACAGAAAGGTTAACCAGACGCTCCCATTTGTCGACGGGGAGCGCTGCAGATGAACACAGGACTGTAGTTGTAGTTTGTCAAGAAAATGTCAAGATAATAATGTCAAGAAAATGTCAAGATCATATCTGAGCCAATAAAACATGAATGGTTGGCTTTCTGAATTATTATCCCCGAGTGAAAGATGTCTGTTTAGGAACGTCATTGACCTTGAAATGGAAAGTGGGATAATTGATTCAGATTGAGATCCTGTGGTGAGAGTAAATCTTTCCAGAAGAGGAGAGACATTTTCTGGAGGTCCTCCTCCTGCGTTTGCTCTGCTGAGCTTGAAGCTTAATTGAGAAAACAGAGAGAAAAATTATCGTCTGCAGAACGTGATGTAGGTCAATTTTGAAATACAGACATCCACAGTCAGAGATAAGAGCGAGGAGGAGAATGAAATCTCTGGCTGTCAGCAGAGGACCGAGCAGAGGAGCAACATCTGGAGGCGTGCAGGGACAGCGGTGGAGTGAATTTACACGGTGACTCTGACGTGATTCACAAAAACTAGACAGAAAATCACAGAGGAATTAACACATAGTGGGGCCGTGGGAGTTCTACTTGAACTGGATCTCACTCCTGAGAAAATCTTTATTGACACACATTCATTGACAGACTGTTCAGTTGAACAGTTTTATGGGGAGAGACTCGTGTCTTTAGGCAACATAGATAATATTCCTATTAGTTTGTCGTCTCTGCACAGGCGGCTCTGAACTTTCAGACGCAAACCTCGCTCTGATCTGTCGGGATCAGCTGAGTCGATAAAACGCTTCACTGATATAATGTGATGCATCTGAAATGCATTTAGGCTACGTGGTGACTCAAGAGACACAAGGACATCGGGGAAATACTGGATCCCCACAGGGTACAGTTTACTGAAGCGACTTTAAGAGGTCATGAGAGTATTTAGGGATACAATAAAATGTGGTCATTGTTGCTTAAAATTAGGATGGAGCATGTTTTCACTAACCTCCGTGGGCCCTCCCTCTGTGACTTGACCCCGGAGAGCTTTCACTTTTATCCCCCTTATGGGCACCTCGTTACGTCTTATTCCATTAATTTAGAAAAACTGCAGATTTCTACTTTCTCATGTGAATGTCATACACTTCCATCAAAGCTAGACTAAAACTATAAAGGGTTAAAATGACTCAAATGTGACTCAAATTAAGATGACTGCCAAAGTAAAACTGGTTTAAATGGCCAACAGAACTGAATGAGAGCAGGGGTCTGCAGAGCGGAGGATCCAGCAGTCTGCGGAGGCCTCGTCTGGTAACCAATCGCTCATCAGACAGAGCTGTGGAGGTGCTGTGACGTGGGTGGGGGGTTGAGGGAGGGAGGCGAGGCGAGGGAGGAAACATGGTGCTGATTAGCAGCAGAGAAGGTGTTGATGACCCATGACTCATCAGGGTATTTCCCATCTGCCCCAAAACCCCTCTTGTAAGGACCTCTGTCCTTCATGCCCCCCACATACCTGTTTACAACCCAGCTCCAACACACACACGTCTACATGCATCAACACACACACGTCTACATGCATCAACACACACAGGCATGTTTGCAGCTCAGACTGGCTAATTAGCCTGTCAGGGGGAGAAAGAGAGAGAGAGAGAGAGAGAGAGAGAGAGGACGGGGGCTAATGTAACACCCCCCCCTCCCCCACGGTGAAGTGACACCAATTAATACAGTATTGCATGTGACTGTGACTGCCCCCCCGCCCTCCTCGGGGTGACAGGCGCACTGACACATCGTGGCAGCCTGACTCTTTCTTCGGGCTGTTGTGGTGGGGAAAGAAAAACAGCAAAACAATAACACAAGCAGAAAAGAGAAGTCGCCACAGGAGGAGACGAGGCGGCGGTGGGAGGCTGGAGCTCAAACATATTATGCTTTTTTTTTACCCACCTTTATTTGTTTGGACATAGTGACAGTCTGGCATCAGCAGCCGTCACACTGATGAGACCAGGTGTGTTGGAAATGAGAATCCTTTATGAAGAGGTAATCAATGACATCCTGTTTTATTTCTTCTTCTTCTTTTTTTCATTTTGGCTCCATCTTTGTTGCTAAGCGCTGGCTGCTGCGCTGCTTCCTGCACGGTGTTTATTCCCAGAGATCAGCTGTCAATCAAACAGTGTGGGCAGCATGTGGCGGCTCCGTCTATTTGATTTTCTGTCAATGAGGTTTGAGATTGTGCAGGTGGGATGAGCAGACAGTTTTTCTTCTGTTTCTTCCAAACAGTATGAAATAAAACGATTCCCTTCTTGGGCGGACATATAATCCCCTCCTACAGACAGACACTGTGCATTCAAAACATTCAGGAGCTGATGTTTCAGCGGGCAACAAGATGTGCAAAATGTTCAGTAATTTGATATTAAACTGTGGCTGCATTACATTTTGACAGACATTCCCACACACAGGTGTCAGCTTTGGATTTGTTTAAAAGGTCAATGTTCTCGTCACAGGAAGGAAGGCTTCATGAAAATCAGACAAAATGTTGCAGCAGCTCGCTCGGTTGACAAACTCTTTAAAGTCACAGTGTGTAGATTCCACCACCAGGGGGCTCTCCATCAAAACAATAACAAAAGAATCATTGTTAGGCTTTATAATGTCAGAAACAGAAAAAGCCGATGCCTACTGTGCAGCTCGGACTATATCAGCGCCCAGCACAGGGTGACTTTGGCTTCACACAACGGGAGAAGGTTGTCCATCTTTTTATACAGTCTATGATTTCCTCAGACAGTCAGACGCAGGACTACTCTGTTATCTCATAGAGTGGTATGGAGTACGTCATCTGCACACTTAACGAGCATGGGAAAAACAAGAAGATAGGCACAACATCAATCAATCCATATTTTAACATATTTCCCACCCTCAGAGTTACTGTTTTTTGTAAAGACCACACTAACCGAGACCAAGACAAACCCGAGACCAGAGGGCTCCGAGACCGAGACAAGACCAAGACGTTTAGGGATCAAGACAAAAACAAGACCAAGACCAAGACAGGGCGAAACCGAGTCAAGACCAAGAGCATAAATATCACTGAAAAAATCTTCATCTTGTGTGCAGGAGGCGTGTCTCTGACTTAGACCGTTACACCGGGAAGGTTGGGGCCGTAACCGGGGGATAAAAATCAAACTACACATGAATTAAAGTTAATCGTTCTTCTAATCACAGTAATGACGTGGAAAAATAGCTGATCAGTGGTGATCTTGACCGGTCTTAATTTAAAATCCGGAGTCCCGCCCAGTCTGAGACCGAGTTAAGACCGAGTCAGAATGCTTCAGATTCCAAGACAAGTCCGAACCTTCAAAAAGTGCACTCGAGACAAAGACTGATTTTGAGTACTACAACACTACTCCTTGTATACACACCTCCAGTTTTATCCGAGTATAAATAGAGTAAATAGTTGATTCTGTTTCGACTGCTGAACTTAATATCTCGTTAGAAAACACAAAGCTGAGCAGTAATCTGTAACATTTAGCGTGGCTGATGTAATCGAGTTTACTAAACCTTTAACCGTAAAATCAGTGGGAGCAGAAGTCATAAACCTTTACATTTAAGCTTCCCTTTTTTATCCCCAGTCTTTGAACTCTTCCTCCATTTTTACTGGAGAAACAGTGATTTTATTTCTGACCTTTATGTGAACAAAGTCTAATAACTCTCGCTCTGCACTCGAGCCGGGTCCAACGAAGCTCCATTAAAACGACACTCACACAAAAACAAACTCGATATGTTGACGTATCAGATGAAAAAGGAAATAAAGGCCACATCCAAAATAAATACCAGCCAACACATGAGAGATAGCGATCGGTCAGGGGTCAGATTTTGACCAACTGGGTCACACATAAATACGCCGGCAATCACAGCACGAGCATTTAAAGTCGCCACGTTCTGATAGAGCACGCAGGAGGCAGCGATTGTGTGCGTCTGACTGAACAGAGTTTCTGCAAAGGAACTCGTCTCTGCTGCAGGAAAGAGCCATAAAACAGCACAGACCATGAGTCACTGTGGAGTGCCAGCTCATTTTCAGCACATCTGTGGATTTACTTTGGAAGCATACATATTTATTGGACTTATTAACCACATGAGGTGTTTCATTTCAAAGTGCTTTATATTCAGAAAACACTGAAGCCACAGACGACTTAGTCTCTCATTATCAGCTGGACCAATGATTGAACTACCGACTTGGCTGCAGGGTGTGAGGCTTCAGACCAGAGGAAACCAAACATGATTTAATCCATCAGGATCTCAACCAAACATGCAGTCACTGCTTTAAAGGAATAGGAAGGACATTTCTTTTCATTCCCAAAGTTAGAGGAGAAGATAAATATGAACAGTAGCAGTGGAGAGTCTAGAGTCTACAGGGCCCGAGGGAAAAATTCACAAGGGGCCCGTCCAATCAGAGTTAAAGGTCCAATCAGTGAGAGGTGTAGAGACTGAAATGATAAAGTGATCTTACTCTCTGATCAGACATTAAGGAAACATGCTATGTTGAAGTGCTGGCTTCTCTGACAACAATGCAGCAGCCAGTATGTCCTCCTTCTAACTTTAGATTCTGGTCCTGAATGGTCTGGATTTGTTTGGACCAGAGAAGGTAGGCGGTTTTAAGGCACCCCCACACGGCCGTTTTGGACGCCCCTCGGTTTGCCAGATATGAGAGCAGTTATCAGGTCAAACCAACAGGTGTTGCAGCGATGGAAGCGGGCAAGAGAACTGGTTCAGATAGAAGTGATTGTACCCGACCTAAAAAGCCTCTGCATGTTTCTAATAAGCTCCACGAGCAGAAACGTGCTCAAACTAGGATCAATATTGGAGATGCTTTTGAACACTGAAGCTTCAGTCGACATCGACCTTCCAGTTGAGAGACGACCGGCTCTACCGACTGATCCACAGCCGCCCCATGTCAATGACATTGACGGGTAACCTGTAACGTCTGTGGATCCTTCCAGAGCAAATAAAGACAAATAAGAATGAAAAACAAACAAAGACAGAAGAACGGGGTTAGATCTCTAGCAACAACACTTTAAAGGACTCACGAGTATTTAACATGCCGAGAGGAGACGATGGCCTCGTGTTAACCCCGACAGAGACGGGAGAGTCAGAGGTCGGGGAGCAATCAAAAATCTGTTCCGTTTATTCCTGCGAATAATAAATGAGAGACAAAGAGGAAAAACATGATTGGATTTTAACACAAATGTACAAAGTAAATATGTAATTTAAAATGTGCTGTTAACAGGTCGATTATTATACGATGGAAAATTAGCAACAAGGCTTGAAAATGTTTTTTTGTTTCATTACGACGCGTCAGCTGCAGATAAGCCGAGTCACCGCCTACTGCTAAATGACCGAGGTCATAAATAAATACATTTATGGATCCTCACATCCTTACCTCAGGGAGAAGTATGACTTGATTCCTGGCGTGTCTGACCGCCACAAATCACAATAATATGATTGTCAGTTGTAATCGCAGCACTGAAATAGCTCGGTAATCACGGGGGTTCTGACCTCCGTGTACGACTAAACGACTCTGATTTGGCAAATCAACAGAAAGACGAGTGTTGTCTAAAAATGAGCTTCTCATGTAAGATTCAAAGGAGAGTGAGACTGATTTAAGCTCACTTTTAATTTTTGTCTGACTTTCAAAAGCTCATTTCATCGTGAGGACACAAATGATTAACGATTTTTGGGGTCAGGAGTCGGGAGATGCTGTTTGGATGTCAGACTTCTCAGTGAGATATTAATAGTTAAGGGGATTGGATCGTTTTTATAAGAAGGTGTTTGTTCTTGTTTTAACTACAGATCTCTCTGACGTTTAAAAATCTTTACAGGCTCATTAGTTTTTGTTGCATCGTTACCTTTTGTTGGGAACAAATTGAGATGTCCGGTGACTGAATCCTACAGACGTGAAGCGTTCGATGTTAAAGACTATCTATCCAAAGAGTTCCACCTGAAGTGCTTCCACCCTGGAATTTGAAAACTATAGAAAAGTGAAAGTATCAACATGGAGAGGGGAGGGGGATAAGACACGCCCACCTTTGCAGGTAACCGTCAGCTGCAACATCAAACAGTCTATGCAACATGCACGCATGCGTTCACTGATTATCAATGTTTCGAGGTTATTTGGCCGTTAACAGTGAACTTGTCCGTTAGTGAGGGTAAGATGGACCGAACCGTTTTTGGGAAGAGAGGAAGCTCTTCATTTACTGGTCATTCCAAACCTCACCTGTGGTCATGAGCTTTGGGTAGTGACTGAAAGACTGAAATCGCAGATACGAGCGGCTGAAATGAGTTTCCTCTGGAAGGGGTCTGTGTTCAGCCTTAGAGAGAGGGGGAGGAGCTCGCTATGCCGCAGCTCCTTCGCATCAACAGGAGCCAGTTGAGGTTTGGGCATCTGATTAGGATCCTTTGGACGCCTCCCTTTGGAGGTTTTTCTGGGCACGAGCAAAACTGGTAGGAGAGCCGGGGTTAGACCCAGAGTCTTTAAACGAATTCTCAAACAGACAAGAAGCCAATCAAGAGAGGCCATAATCGACGTGTGAAGTCGTGTTCTATCAGTAAAAGTCCGGCCCACAGAAATACTCCACTGAAAGACCATCTGATTAAAACTCACACCAAGAGACTTCTTTTAATGACAAAGGACACATTCAGTGGAAGCTCTGAGGATAAAACATGCTGCAGGTCTGTCTGTGATCATTAAATCATTTATGGTCTGTTTCAGCAACAGCTTTAAAACTTGAGGGCGAAATGTTAATTTATTCCTTTCACACAGTGAGCCATAATCTGTGTTTCATAACATTCATTTTACCACACTTTTTATAATTGGTGTTTTGGAGCCTACAATAATGAAGCTGCAGGTAATATTATTGTGTTTGGAAATGAAACAGTTTGTGGTGTCAGGGAGCAACTTAGAAAAAAAAGAATCAACCCAAAGCAGACTTCAGCGAGCGCTTTACAGAGCGCTATTAAAGATCACGATGAACATTGTAACCCCCACAGTTTGTTTAACGTGACATGAAAACTGCTAAAGATCCTCTGTTCATCACAAACGTCATCTTTTCAAATCCCAAAGCACAGAAAAAGATCTTAAACTTTACATACAGACAGGCTTCATTTCAGCTGCTTCTCCGCCCCGTCGCTTCATATCAAATCCACGCCTGTGATATCTGGCAACAGCGCCGCACGGCTCATAACGTGCCACTTCCAGCCGAGTCATAATTCAATAAGTCTGACACGGACGACACGCCGGCCGGTCACTCAACCCCATCCCCGACCCGCTCTCCTCATTGGCAGATAAGAGACAGCGATTGCACTGTGTCACTTTTATTCCCTCGCTGTAGGGAAGAGAGATGGGGCGGCGAGGAGCAAACTGAGGCCGCCTGCTGCTTGATCAGATCAGCCCCCCCCCCCCCCGCCTGTTGGTGGACTTAGGGCAAAGACTCACTCCCCACCCGGAGGGAACAATCCACTGTTTTTATTTTTCATTTTGTGATTTGTTTTTGTGTCATGAAATATTTTTGGCCTTTTGCGAAATGTGTTTTGCGTTCCGTGAAATGTTTTTGCAGTTGACCTTCAGGGCCACCGTAGCTCATCTCCCCTTCAGAGCAGAAGATCATGGGATGGGTGGGTACTCACTTCTGATTGGCTGCAGGTTTCCTACTCATCCCCTGCCATGAACACCTTCTCAGTAGCTCAGCTGAAACAATGTTCTGAATTGATGCACTGTCGACCTTTATCTGAAATGAGTAACCATAGCAACGCAGTCTAAAGCCTCCGTGTACAATGATGGATCTCATTAAGAAGCTGACGTGTAATTACAACAATGACAGACTTCTGTGTGAACCGTCTAATACATCAGAAATACGCTCACATCAAATTCACTGTTCAGCGTGCGTCTCCAGGACGGCGAGGATGGTTAACGGGATCTATATGTGATTTAGGCACAATCATAGAGTGTTAGTTAACTCCTCCACGTCCTCCAAAATATCCAAACTTTCCGAGGTCTACATAATCCTGATTATAGCCACTCCATTGGGAACATCTGAAATGATTGTGAAATTATTTTTTGTTAGAGTTTCTGCAGATTCTTTTTGTGTTAGGAGTTGATGGAGACCTTAGCTTTTGCAGAAAGTTAAACTTTGACCTCTCCAGTAACTGAACAATACGATCAGGGTCAGTCTCAGCATCCCCTCCCACACACTCTGACAGAGCCGGGAGCTTTACCTTTTAACCTTTGCTCCTCAGAGACTCACGGCGGGAGAGGGAGGCGAGCTGTGGGTCAGCTAATGAGCCGGTGGGCTGTGTGTTTGTGTGTGCACAGCTGGGAGTTTGTGGATGTGGTAAACAGGTACTGGAGGGGGATGACAGAGGGTTTATGATGTGGTGGGCGAGGAGGCAGACGGAAAATATCCTGACTTATGAATTCTGTGTGTCTGTCTGCAGTACGTGCTCTTGTGTTTCTGCATTTGTGAGGACCAGGCGAAGTGCTAGAAAGAGAGAATATGTTTGCAAACTGAAAACATTTCGCCCGGTCCTCAGTTTGCTTTATGGTTAAAGCATAATTACTGTTTATCATATAAAGAGCTGCATGCTCGCTTAAACAAGGAGCTTCATTTTTCCGTCTCTTATGAACTTCAATATGTTTTGTGATTGACTTTTTTCTTTTTTTGCCTTAAAAAGGACTCCTGTGAAGACAGATAAGAGAATCATGTTTGATGCGAATGACCTTTCCTTTCGATTTACTTATTTCTTATGAACATGTCTCTCTCTTTTTTGACGTTTTGAACGTTTGCACTTGATGTTGTTGCATCAGTACTTTTCATTTTCCTGTTCCGCTGTCGGCTCCGATGCAGTCGACCGACCAACATTTCTGACATCCACGAAATCCCTCTGACCAATCAGGAGCAGCTGATTGGACCGTGCTGAGCCCTGGTGAAGCTGCACACTGCACTCTAGCACGCAAGTTCAGAAGAGAGTAGTGCAGCAGTCAACGCTTTCAAAGCAACTGTGTGCCAATCACTCAATGAGCGCTTCCACCCACAAGACCCCGACAATTCCTCACACCCTGCTTTCATTGCTGCTGCCTTGGACCAAAGAAAACAGAAATTAAGATCTGAGTGAGGACATGCGTCGGGCCGTGAAGCATCAAGTGAAAGAAAAATACAATGACGCAAAGACGCGAAGAAGAATCCGAATTGGAACTTTTTCTTTTGTCAATACCAGCAACTTCGGTGCCATCTGAGAGAACGTTTTCCACAGCAGACTTGGTGGTAAGCAAACAACGATCAGACAACGTGGATAAGCAGATTTTTCTCAATAAAATTAAGAATAGAATTAAGATTCATAATCCTATTTAATCCACCTGTTTATTTAGCTTATGTCTTAATGTAGTTTATGTAAGCCCATCAATCACGTTTAATTGCTATCAAATGTAGCGGTGCAATTTCACAAATTAAATAAAATCACAAATTTACAGCGTTGCCTTTTTTTTGCAAGTCATCATGTCAAGGTGTGTCAAGGTGCAGAAAAGTACTGGAGCAGGACTGAAGAAAAGTCAAATGTGTGTGTGTGTGTGTGTGTGTGTGTGTGTGTGTGTGTGTGTGTGTGTGTGTGTGTGTGTGTGTGTGTGTGTGTGTGGACAGAGAAAACACACGACCGCTTTCCTGAAATTCTCCAAAGAAAACCTGAGAGCAAGATAACGACGTGCCGGCCTTAGCCAAAACATAACGGCTGCCTGACTCTCACTGAAGGGCTTTTCCTTGGCAGACAGATAAAATGAATGCTGACGAGACAGCAGCACTGTACCAGGTCAGTAACCTCCACGTGTATAATTCAAAGATAGAGGAGCATGTCATGGAGAGGGATTCAAATCTTATAGGTGTTTTTAAAGATAGAATGATTTCCCAACATATCCAGATAGCGTAGCATCCTCATCTCCTCAGAGAACAGACATGATGACGATGACCAGCTCATTGTTGTCAAAGCACAGAGCTGCAGATTCTCTCTCCGCTCACGTAGAATATGTGAAACATGGAAGTGGCACACATTGCATTTGATTAGGGGCTTCTGACTGACCTTCACTGCTCCTGTGTGCAGAAAATGAGAATCTGTCTCTTTCTGACTCTGCTGCTCTTTTTTCCTCTCCTCTGTGGAGCGAATAACTGCAGCCAGAGTGCCCGTGTTCAACACATTACTCATATCCATATTCATAAAGCCGGCTACCTCGGCCACCTGTTCTCCATTGATCAGCGTTCATTGTGGCGAGGCTTACAGATGCACAGAGATTTGGTACTTAAGCAGCCCTGCTGTGGCCTCAGAGGCGCCCAGAGAGGAAGACGTCTGGTCTCAGTTTCACAAAGGTCACATTCAAGCAGGTAAAATAGTTTCTGATTTTTCAGACTTTTAAAAGCTCCTGAGGTCCTACATTTCCCGGAGTGACAGCAAACAATGGAACGAGAAACAATGGAAACATATTGCGTTGTTTTTTTTTAAAAACAGAAGCCTGAGACTTAAAACTGTGACTCAAAACACTTGCTGTCATGGAGCTGCACATCTCACTTGCTTGGGTTTCAGACTAGCTGCAATTTCATTTTGGCGTACACGTTAACAGGTCCGAGCTTTCAGACTGCCGTGTCTCACGCGAGATTAGGAGGATCAAGAGTAGGCTGATACTGTGCAAAATACAGAGATTGATGGAGCAGTCAAACCAGTAGAACTGTTCAGTCAGTAATGGCCAACCAGTGCAGAATAAAGTAAAGACGTTCAGATAATGATGTGATTCAATGGGCCTTTAAAGAAGCAATATGTAACTCTGACTCCTAGTGGTTAAAATGGGTACTACACTTCAAATTTAAAACATTGCAGAGAGCTGTCTCCCCCCCCCCCTCCTCTCTAGAGTGGATGCTCACGCAGGTCACCATGTGGTGGACACTGAAGCTTCAGTGTTTAGCCAGCTCTGCATCGGTCTGTAAACCTTTCTGCGTTCTAACCTCTCTCCATTTTTCAAAAGCATCTCCAATATTGATCCTAGTTTGAGCACGTTTCTGCTCGTGGAGCTTATTAGAAACATGCAGAGGCTTTTTAGGTCGGGTACAATCACTTCTATCTGAACCAGTTCTCTTGCCCGCTTCCATCGCTGCAACACCTGTTGGTTTGACCTGATAACTGCTCTCATATCTTCATATAACCTGTTGGTTTTCAGGTGCAGCTGATCCTGCTGATGAGCTTTCAGCCAGGACACACCTCCTGCAGCAATCACTCAGACCGACAAACAGCAGCAAGTCAAAGACTCCCAGTGGCCTGGTGACAGGGCCGTCACATATGGATTACAACGAGCATAATCACTCTTCAGAGTGTCAAGTGGTGATGCACGTAGATGCACAATTACTTTCCACTTGATTCACCATCTTGTCTTTGCTATATATCTTTTCCACAAACGTTTGATAACTGCGTTTTGAGGGATAGAAGGAATAAATGTGTGAATCTATGTCTATCTATGTCCAAAGATCGAAGACGGATCCATGAAAGATATCGGCCGATTTATCCCTATCATATTTTTTTCTCTCCCTTATATATATATCAACCCCATTCATCCCATATCGGTCAGGCCCTAAAAATAACATGTGAAAAGTAGAAGATATTGAATATAATGAGGACACCCCAAATCAGATTGATGTGAAACAGGAAGCCAGGATCTTTACATATGAGGTCATTTCTCTGTGAACTAAACCAGACAGCTCTGCTATGAAAGTCTGAACCAGTTAAACTCCTCTGTGATAAAAGTCTAACGCGCATTCAGAGTAAACGAGGAGACTGCTGAGAGAGAAAGAAGTGAAAATATCCACCAGAGGGAACAAGCAGCCCCCGAAGCAGCAAACCCATCCTCCTAACTCAGCGTGTTTGATTCATTTCCAACGTTAATGCTGAAAACTGTAAATCACTTTTGCTGAACAGTCGTCTGGAAGTTACGTAACGTTTGATCAACATCAGCTGACTTCCTGCTGATAATGAAGCCGTGCCGGGCCTTCGGCAGAGTCTCGGAGTTTAACCTCCTGTCAGAAAGTGACAAGTTTCAGCTCCCAGATGTGGAAGTGATCACAGAGAATCTAACACACAACCTCCTTCATCAGACACATAGCCCTCCTCAAACATCAGCGGCTTCAAAGAGGATGAGAGTGGAAGAGAAAAGTCCAATAAGGCTCCTGCAGGAGAGGAAAAGGGACTTATATTTAATTCAGCATTGCAGACGCTCACACACGGGTGCATGCTGAACAAGAGTTTCAACTTTGTTTTTGTGAAAAAAGAGGATTTTACGCATCCATATCTTCTGGAACATACGCTGAGAGATACCAAAGAGTGTCACATAAAAATGTATTCCTGACTTTTTAAAACGGTGAGTTGAATATTTAACAAAGAAAAACCGAAGCTCACGATTCATGTGCTTACCCTGTACGAGTTAAATCAGGACGGAGAATTGAAATTTGTTGATATGCACAGCTCAGACACACACACACACACATACACACACCTCACCAACAACATACAAGCTAACTAGCAGCTAAACCAGAACAAGTATTCTCTGTCAGCTGGAGGTCTGCAGATATTTCCTTCCGATATTTCTCTCAAAACCTTTGGGATGGAAGACACGGTAAGACACATCCAACAAGGTGGAAGGGCGGAGTTGGGCTTTGAAGACAGATAGAGCTGGGTGTCATCCGCATGGCAGTGAAAGTGAATACCAAATTTCCTAAAACTGTGACCGAGAGGTAGGAGGTAGATGATGAAAAGGAGAGGACCCAAGACAGAGCCCTGAGGAACACCGGTAGTAACTGGGGAGAGCTGTGATCTGAGTTTTTGTGCGACCGGAGAGATATGAACCAGGTGAGGGAGGTGCTAGTGAATCCGATTGAAGCTAGCCTGTCTAGGAGGGTAATAATGATATGAATAATGATTATTAATGATTATTAAGAATAAACTTGAGATACTTTGTCATCTCAGATCTGCCCCCTGAAATAAGATCTATACGGTTTTCAAACACTTCTGCAAGATGCATGCAAGTCTCATCAGGGATGCATTTCTCGGCATAACACCGGCATGCGAAACCACTGCAAATCTGGATGCTGAGGGGTCGTGGCGTTAAACAGAGGTTACTGTTTTTGATGTGTCTGCACTTGAATCTCCCTCGGAATAAACAAAGTGCAATCTTATCTTATACTTAACATTTCATTGGGACAAAAAGCCAGGAAGTACACACTCTTACCATCAACAATGCTTGAACCCAACTCAGGAGTTTCTAAAGCTCTCCCATTATTTACAACTTTCTCCTCAAAGTAACGTTTCCATGCTCGTCGACAGTGTCAGACATGAGAGCTTCAGACTGCAGTTATCCCGTGTAGTATCTCTTTATTACAAACACAGCTGAATCATCGGGTGTTGTCTGACATATTGAAAAAGAGATGTAATCTAAAAGGGGTTTGTTTTGTTGTAAGCCCTGTGACTCAGTGTTTAGTGCTGTTTCACAACAGACAGAAAGCTCCGGGTTTTTAAACAATGACGACTCTTCACTGTCCCCTCGTCTTCCCACAGTGTTGAAACTGGCTAAAGTAAACTGAGGACAGCGAAGTCGTGCATCACTTCCCAACAACTGCAAAAGTTTGATTTTTCTTCTACTGATGAAAACAAAAGGCTAGACCCTAATCTAAGGGGCCTCCGCTGACATCAACGTTCAAACAAGCTACACTGACAGATTTATGCACATGAATGCTAAATGAGCAGGAAAGGGACGAGAGTTTTATTTTCAAAAGCTTTCTGGTTTCAGTCTTCATCATTCTCCTCAGAGTGAGAGGTGGTTGTATGTTGGGTAACAGTCCATGTGGAGAGCGAAAGATGCAGAACAAGTTGGCCCAGAAGCGATCCCAGAGACGTTCTGCCATCACTGCGTGTCAGTTTAGTTTGTTACTAATCTCTAGAAACAGACGTCAATAAATAAATACATTTATACGATGGCTCTTGATTGGCCAGTGGACACAGGTGAGCTTAACCTCCTGCTGTCACTGAGGGAGGGAGCAGCATCTGGATCGAAACCGGGCAAGACAGAGAAAACAACAGCACAACAAACACACAGCACTGCAGCATGTAACATCATCAGACTGTAAATAACTGTATCAGAGACTTTTTTACTTTTCGTGTTAGTGTGATCTCAGTTGTCAGGGTTATTGAAGACAGGTAAGTGAAAGGTATCATGGGTATTCTCCGTAGTACAGGCCTCTGCATGCGCCTAAAACAATCCAAAAGTAGTATCAAAATATATCAAGAGACAGGTGTATTTTCAGTGACTGGGAATGACTTGATGGACATGGATATTGGAATAGGATGTCTTTTTTTTGCAAAAGTGGCATCTGATCAGTTACCACTTGCTTCAACTGTGAATTTGTCTCTCAATATGGCTCCTAGGGACGCTCCCAGACGACTATTTTACCATTTGCTTCATTGGAAATTGAACTCCAGACCACACAAAGCTCAAAGGTTTGAGAACACTCACAAAACACTCAAAAGTTAGAAGAATTTATTGAAAATTGTCTGCAGGTAGACTATGTTACTTGTTTTCCTGATTGTCGCTAACGTTAACATTGCTAGCACCGCCAGTTTACGGTCCTCCTCGCATATATGCCAGTTTAACCTGACACAGCCGACATGCATTCTTCTCTGCTCCTAGATGTTATCTGTTCACTGTGCTTGTTTACCTCCGGGTAGTAGAGCGAGGAGAGCAGGCCAATTAACCGTACTAAAAGCCAGCCTGTGGCTACAGCTCCGACTAGTGGCTGGTGGCTGCGTCGCAGTTTGAGCACAACATTTGAGCGACATCGAAAGCTAAAATATCAATAATATGTTTAACCGACGAGTAAATCTGGTGCCGGCTAACGAGTTTAGTCGACTAAAGGCACATCCCTACCGGCTTCTTTCTTACAATCAACATAAACGATGCAAATGTGATTTTATAAAACTTCATGAGGCTGTTAAAACTTACTTTTATCTTTCTTTATTTGTCAGTATCTGTTTCATGGAGCTGACGGCAAACCAACACATTCCTGTTTGGTGAACAGGGACGCACAAAATGCTGCATCTGTCAAACCACTGACTGACGATGTTTTTACTCAGGAATAAGTGGTCCCCTTTGTCTGACAAAACACATTAAACGCTTCAAATCAAGGTCATATTTAGCCCATTTGTGTTATGAATACTGTGATACTCTGACATTATGAATTTCACCGTCTCCATCACAGAAAAACATCCATTTGGTACCAATCGTCTGATTTACCCGAGCACTGAGATCCATCAGGGGTCCTGTGTGTTTATGCTGTACGGATGCGGTAACCTTTCCCGCCCACACACATGCACGCTGCATTTGCCCAAATAATATCCTCATTTTGCAAACGCTGTTTATCCAGCTAACCTGCAGCTCGTGGCAGACAGCAGGGTCTGTGTTTGTGGAGGAAAACAACGTGCGGAAGCTGCTTTTAAAAGCATCGAGCCTCTCATGATCATCCGACGGTGGGTTTGATGACACAGTGGGAATGATGAGAGCACAGAGCTGCACAAACTCAGGACAGAGAGAGGGGATGTGTGGGGGAGTGGGGGGACTGAATTTCATGAGCTGGAAAGCAGGAAGAGTCACTCAGAGAACAGAGGGAGGACGAAAGAGAAGAATCACAGCAGAGGAGAGAAAATAACTTTGGAATCAGGAGTTTTTCTCGGAGCTTAAAGTGTTGTTTCTGTGTTATGAATGAATTTCTTTATTTCCTGTGACTGGAACTTTTCTTTCCCTTTTTAATGGTCTGGAGTTGTTTTAGAAACAGTTTGTATCACTTTGCAAAGGGCTGCATTAACAGTATTAACTCAAGAGCTTCAAAATGCCACAGCCTTCATTATGCAAACTTCTGAATTACTCTTTACTCGGCCTCATAAAATCAAACCAGAAAAAAGAATACTTTTAACCAATAGAGAAATGAGTTGTTGATACCCAATGCATTTTTTGGAAGCAGGCTGTAAACATGTTTATTTTACTTTAAAGAATATCTAAATATCCAACCTCATGCTACCTTGTTTTAGCAGACAGCCTCAAGTGGACACTCAAGGAGTGGGGCGGCTGTGGCTCAGTTGGTAGAGTCGTTGACTCTCAACCAGAAGGTCGAGGGTTCGATCCCCAGCTGAGCAACATCCGATGTGTCCTTGGGCAAGACACTCACCCCTGCATTGCTCCCGCTGCTTCGGTGGCGGTGTATGAATGAATTAGTGTTGTACTTACTCTCTGATGTACGTCGCTTTGGATAAAAGCGTCTGCTAAGTGAATTGAATTGAAAGGAACTGCAGCAGGGTTGGAAATTAGCACCCGTCACTAGTCAAATACGGGTGTTGTTTTTTTTTGCAGTGACTGCTGAATTTGCTCAACCTTCCGGTCACGGTGCAGGCTAATAATACGTAACAGAGCGATTTGTGACAACTAGGAACGTAGATATTAAATCCCGGTCTCCTGATTGTTCCGCTCTGACTCTGTGAGCAGAGACAGGCAGTCCTACATGAGGCCCACAGGGCTCCGCCTGCTTCTCGAACCTGCTAGTTCTGCTTTTATAGGCAGGGTGGACTATAATTAATGAAACACACCGACATTTGTGTGACGATGCTACAGGTTCCCGACAAAGGTGGGATTGATTCTGTACAGATAAGAGACGTGATGCTCTCTCCCCTCATTATGAAGCAACAATGTGAAACTGTGTGATAATATTGTTTTTCTGCAGGGACATGAGGTAAATAACAGACGTCCCGCTAACACAGAAGGAGTTTCAGTGCTCTGGCATCTTCCTGTATCATGCAGACTTCTGCTGCTGTGTCCTACTTGGAAACCACACAGACCCACATATACAATCTTTCATAGGCTGCCACTGGTACCTGATGGGAATTTTTCTTTCAACTGCAAAAATTCAGGCCAGAAGTCTCCGCAGCTTGGCCCACTGATCATCGAGTCACTGTAGTGAATCAAAAATCCATTGAGCCTCGGCACATGTACGGTTGTTCTGCACGATGAGGGCGTTAAATAAAAAACCAACCGCTCATTTAAATAAGAAAATGAAAAACAAGAAGGCAAACAATGAGAAGTACAAAAGCAGCATGGAAGAAAAGCAGGAAATAAGATACGTGGGAGGGAAAATACGAAGCAACATGAGAGTCCAAGGCCGGTGTGCAGAGGTAGCCTCAGGTTTTTGTAATGATTTAAACTAACCGAGAGACTCCGGGGAAAGAACAAAGCCAAAGGCCAGAATAGAATATTTTGACATTTCCACACAAATCGCCAGCTTGAATGCAAAGTGGTTATGTTGGCTGGAATATTTGAATAAATCTTATGGGTTTAAAGCTAGAGATTACTGTAGGAGTGGTGTAATTCTGCCAACCACGACCCTGAACTAAGCCGGTCTGATCCGGTGTCAGAGACATGAGGACAATTAGCACACGGCAGCACAGACGGGGAAGACGGCCTTTACGCTGTATGTACACTTCATTAAACAACACTTAAGACGGGCTTATTAGTGGGTTGCTGTTTGCACACAAGAGAGGAGCACAGTAATGGAGCTGTAGCTTTAAATTTAAATAAAAAGGAGGACTCGAGATCCTGAACAAAAACCCTCCTGCAGCTTCTATCGCTCAGCAGGAGCATCAACAAGTTCCTCTTTGTGTAAACTCCAGCTTTGTTTTCTAAACCAGCGTTTCCCAATTTTAAGGGTCAGGACCCTTCGGAGGGTCACGTGATGATTAATGGGAGAGAAGAGAAGGACAAACATTGAACTGCTACACAGATTTATCTTCATTATTCAGATTTGTCTTCTTTCTCTGCTAGAAAGTTCAGCCTCTTAAAGTCTTCATCAAACGGATGAAAAATCTCCATGAGGTGAAAAGAGTCCTGTGGTGAGTAAGTGAACATTGCTGCATTGTTAGATTCATGATGTAAATGCTCTCTGTAAGCTTCTCAAGTAGTCAAGCAGCTGACGTAGTGTGTAGGACTCCAAATCTGTCTATGTCTCGACACCACTTTTTGAAGGTCTCCGTCTCGGAATCGAAAGCATTTTTACTCGGTCTTGTCTCGGTCTCATTTATGGTCTTGGTCTTGTTCGACCTCGTCCTGCCTTGGTCTTGGTCTTGATCCCTAAATGTCTTGGTCTCTGAGCACTCTGGTCTCAGGTATGTCTTGGTCTCAGTTAGTGCGGTCTTTACTACAACACTAATGTGAGTTATAAAGAAATGTTTTTACATTTACACACAGCAAGCATCTGCTGTGCTTCAATAGATCACTGTTGTTTAGAAGAACATACCGTTACTAAGGAAAGCAGACGGTTGCTAGGGACGCAGCTCTAATAACAGACTCTGCAGGATGAACTGTGATCGTATCAATCTGCAGAAAGAGTCCGCTTAATTAAACGTTGGATAAAAGATGTCAAAACTACGAGCTATGACGGAGAGACCCTCTAAACTGAAGACTGCACATGAACCAAGCACGTGGAAACAGAACGTGGTATGAGATACGGCAGAGTTTAAAGATGGTGATTAGAAAATAAAATGACATCAGACTCCGGCATGACGAGGCAGAAACACTCACTGCTGAGTCATGAGGATGTGTTCACCTCGTCTCACTTCAGCATCAGTGGAAATGTTTTGTTTAATGAGAGTAGTATAAGCTTGTCAACAGTTGCCAACTTCAGATTTCAACAGCCAATAGTTTCAGACGGCTGTGGCTCAGTTGGTAGAGTCACGTGTCTCGCAACCAGAAGGTCAGGGGTTCGATTCCCTACATGTCCGATGTGTCCTTGGGCAAGACACTTTACCCCACGACGGCGTATGAATGGATGCTACTGATGGACTGTGTGAATGTGTAGGTGTGACCTGCGGTGTAAAATAACTTTAACATCAATATTTTGTTTCAAATGATTGACTTCCTTAGTAAGTAGCTTTGTAATAAGTGAGATGATGTATAAAGTGTTTTTCAGTAAAAAAGGAGTCCATTAGGACGGGGATTAGGATTCAGTCTACATCAGACGGATCCTTCCCCAGGAACTCGGGACTTTCAGAGGGACTGTTTGTTTTCCATCGTTGGCTGCATGGTCTAAATAAAGGCCCTGGGACTATTTACCCTCCAAAAAGGTCCCATATTAGGGGGTGATACTGTCCAAGAAGAACACGGTGCTGCAGCACTGAACCTTTCTAATTGGTTATGAACATGCGTTGCTTTTTGACCAATCAGAAGACAGATTTTTCTGATGTTAGAGCTTTGTGAAAATGCAGAAAACAAAGCTCTGTAAGACGTTTTTCGTCGTGTGTCTGAAAGTATTTCTGGCTTTAGTGGACTTTCTATTTTAAGGCCAGCAGAAATCTTTCTCTGTTTCACCACTTCGCCACAGTTTCTGCCCGTTGGCTCTCTGTGCAGTGCAGTCAGAGTGATCAGTTCGGCTAAAACTTTCTGAGCTCATCGCACAGAAGGAGCTTAACCCCCCCCCCCGCTGGGATGCAGCCACAGAATCAGCTCTCTAATAACAGCAGCGGTGACGCAGCACAGGCCCGATTCCTGAGCGGCAAATCAGCGTGACAGCTACTTTAAGCCGCACATCGCTGCTCCGGGCCTCCCTCCGTCATCGCCCATGCCGTCCCATGTCACTGAGAGGGAACGTGGCGTGAATTAAGGTTCCTCAAAGCGGCGTATAACACGACATGCCTGAACCACCCGGTCTGACTGAGAGCCGGGGGAGATGTCTGCGGGACTCTTGGCGAGAATTCATGAATTTGCAATGGTAGCTGGAAAAACAGTGTCGGATTAGATGAAACTTTCGAGGCTACAGTAGCAGGAAGTGGGTCATGACAGAAGTACAAAGACGAAGACCTGAAGAGGAAACCGAGTTTATCTGCTGTTTTTTAATACTGAATTATAACCACATATCAGACACTGCTGAGTGACAATCAACATTACATTCAAATATTTCACTTATTGTGTTGAAGGTCATTTTTTATACAAATATGACTTTTTTATGTCAAACCAGCTGATAAAAGTTCATGTTTTGTTATGAAAGAAAGCGGACAGTAGATAAAACTTAAAGGTGGAGTCAGGAGAAATGTTGGTTTCATCTTGTAAACACAACATTTTCAAACTGCTGATCTTGTAGTTCTCCTGTGATCTTGTAGTTCTCCTGTGATCTTGTAGTTCTCCTGAGATCTTGTAGTTCTCCTGTGATCTTGTAGTTCTCCTGTGATCTTGTAGTTCTCCTGTGATCTTGTAGTTCTCCTGTGATCTTGTAGTTCTCCTGTGATCTTGTAGTTCTCCTGTGATCTTGTAGTTCTCCTGAGATCTTGTAGTTCTTCTGTGATCTTGTAGTTCTCCTGAGATCTTGTAGTTCTCCTGTGATCTTGTAGTTCTCCTGTGATCTTGTAGTTCTCCTGAGATCTTGTAGTTCTTCTGTGATCTTGTAGTTCTCCTTTGAGCTTGTAGTTCTCCTGTGATCTTGTAGTTCTCCTGTGATCTTGTAGTTCTCCTGTGATCTTGTAGTTCTCCTGTGTTCTTGTAGTTCTCCTGTGATGTTCTCCTGCTCATGGGTGGTTCCGCTGCGCTCACGTATCTGATGAAATAGGGGTAAGTGTTTAAGCCAGTCTGTCCTCGACCCTTTGCTGCAAAACAACTTGCTGGCCTTCAAGTCTGTGTTGTCTCCATCGTTGTGTTTGACTGAATGATGCCGTTTACGTCTCTGGCTGAATTCCTCTGGGCTTCGATAACAGCGCAGCTCCAGACTGCACACTGTGCAGCTGATCTGCTTATTTCAAATCATGAAGACGAGATGTTACATCCAACAGAGGAATAATCAAGTCCTTTGAGGCTGGATCATATTTCACAGGCTAATGTTTCAATCAGATACAGACCAATCGCTGATCTATTAGGAGAGTTAGATAACGGCCGACTCACTTCCCTCGAGACGTAGAGACTCAAAAATGACGCAGATAGACGACGACGCATGACTCTGAAACTAAATGGGCCGTTTCTCACCAAAGATTCATTCATTTATTTAACCAAAGATAGAACTGCTATTTTGTTTATCAGCGGCTGCTGCCATGCATGGGCGTCATAGTGCGGGGAAAGTGGGACTGACTACCCAGGGCCCCGTTGGAGGAAGGGGACCTCATTGGGCCTGTTATTATTTCTTTTGTTTCATATTCCTTTCTCTCTAAAGGCTTTTGCACACTGAGTCTGGTTTTTTTTTTATGCATATTTTGGATCCTTAATCCGAAACAAAACGTAACGCACAGACCGAGTCCGCTGCGTTTATTTCTTTATTAATTGGGAAAATTTGCAATGTGACATTCTGTCATTGAGAGAGGGACAGGGAGAGAGAAAGTGGGGAATGACATGTGGGAAAAAGAGCAACAGGTCGGTTTTGAACCTGGGCCGTCTGCTAAGAGGATTATAGCCTCCCTACATGGGGCGCGACCTCCAACCGCTGGGTCATCTGCATCCAATTTTACCCTATTAATCCCTGAGGGGAAATCCTGGTTTAACACTCTGTCACTTATTTATGTATTTATTTACATTGGATCCCCATTAGTTGTAACCGCAGTAACAGCTATTCTTCCTGCGGTCCACACAAACAAAACAACAACAACACAAAAAACTGTTTCTGCCTTAGTCAATCAAATATCATACCCATTCATATGTTACATGCAGACCAAACTGAGAGACATGCTTCTCACACACACACGACCTGTGGACATGCTTTAAAGGAGAGATGTCCGAGTGGCGCTGCTACACAGGGAGAGCACCACAGCTGTTGGGAGGCTGTTTTCGTTGCCTTGCTCAAGAGCACCTCAGTACCGGGAAGTGACCTGGCACCTCTACAGCCACCAGACCAACTTCCATATTTTTGGGACTTGAACTAGCAACCCTCCGGTTCCCAACCCAAGTCCCTACAGAGTTACATACTGCCCCCCACAGCTACAGATGACGGATTTTCTACGTTCCTTTTTCAGAGAACATGAGTTATTAATGTCTGTCAGGACCTAAAGACAATTTCAACCCAAATGTTAAAAAGTTTATCTGGAGAAAATTACCAACCCTGCCTTTAAGTCTTCACTGGGGGGAGGGAGACACTGGTACAACTGTCTTTTGTTTGTATGTTTGTTTTTTAATGGTCTCCTGAGTCTGTCATTAAGACGATGATGATGATGATGGTTACTAAAAGCCTTATCACTAGGCTAAGATAATACGTGTCTTTAAATGGACTCATGCTGAGCAGATAATAATCAGCTGTACTCCTTTATTCTGCCTACATTTTCATCTTAAATGAATATTTCTCTGCATGTATTCGAGCCAAACTCAGCCCTGCTTGTTGCTCCCATGTCTCTGCATTAGTGAGGCATTGAGCTGAGATAAGGGGCGGTTCAAGTCGACCATGTAAGTGCAGTTTAAAGTTATCTTTATCCTAATCACCCTCCACATTCGCACAAATGATCAGAACAGTGTGCTAACATAATTAATGCTAATCCCATGTCTTCGGCTCTAATGATGATGGTGATCGTTATCAACGGGAGGCGACACGTTGGAGATGACACGTCTTTAATCACGAGGCAGAGACGGCCCAAAAAGCTTCTGGGGGTTTTGGGTACAGCAGAGGGGTAATAAAACTAAAAGCTGACAGAGTAAAAACACTTTAGTCTGACCTCTTGCCTGCCAGCCGAGTGGAAGTAACAACCCCCCGGCTCCCAGCGGACACTTCCTGGTTAAAAAGAGAGAGAATCGCTAAAGTAAATAAATACAAGGCAGCAGGTTTGTGTTCAACAGGAACCTCCAGCCTGCAGGCTCTTAAATACACAGACAGAGCCCTACAGCACTATACCTGATACTTTCTACACACACACACACACAAACATAGGTGTGTGCACTGACAGACATGCACAATGCACGCAAACACTTTAACATGAAAACACACGCAGAGTCTCCACGTGTGCTTAAAGCATGCAGCGACGTGTGTGAGCCCACAGACACAAACATGTGCTTCAGGTTACTATACTGTACCAGTGAGGGCCTCATCGTCACACAGCCTTCAGAGCACCTCATCATTACTGTACAGAGTCATTCTGCTTTATCACAACTTGGAGGCTTTTCTTTTGTACGTCATCACTTCTATCTGACATGATGACATTGCTGCAAAGAATTCTTTGACAAAATTCTTCTTCTCACCTACAAAGATCTCCCCAATGTGGGTGACACTCCAACAGCTAGGTGTTTGTTCTGCCCTCTAAGTCTGCCTTGCAGCCATCATCTTTTATTCCCTAACAGATACTGGCTCCGGTAACAAAGATGTCGAAGGTGCAAAGCACGCTAGTTGCTACGTTATTTGCTGCACAAACCAACACAGAGTTCACAGATGATGCTCCCTGAGTACAGGCCTGCTCGTGGTACCTACAGTCTCTAAATGTACTATGGGAGGTAGAGCCTTCAGTTATCAGGCCTGCTCGTGGTACCTACAGTCTCTAAATGTACTATGGGAGGTAGAGCCTTCAGTTATCAGGCCTGCTCGTGGTACCTACAGTCTCTAAATGTACTATGGGAGGTAGAGCCTTCAGTTATCAGGCCTGCTCATGGTACCTACAGTCTCTAAATGTACTATGGGAGGTAGAGCCTTCAGTTATCAGGCCTGCTCGTGGTACCTACAGTCTCTAAATGTACTATGGGAGGTAGAGCCTTTAGTTATCAGGCCTGCTCGTGGTACCTACAGTCTCTAAATGCACTATGGGAGGTAGAGCCTTCAGTTATCAGGCCTGCTCGTGGTACCTACGGTCTCTAAATGTACTATGGGAGGTAGAGCCTTCAGTTATCAGGCCTGCTCGTGGTACCTACAGTCTCTAAATGTACTATGGGAGGTAGAGCCTTCAGTTATCAGACCTGCTCGTGGTACCTACAGTCTCTAAATGCACTATGGGAGGTAGAGCCTTCAGTCATCAAGTCCTATCCTTTGGAATCATCTACCAGTCAGAATCAAGGAGACACTCTCTGTACTTTTAAGAGTAGGCCTAAAACGTACCTTTTTGATAACGCTTATAGTTAGGGCTGGCTGAGGCTTGGACCAGCTCCTAGTTATGCTGCTATAGGCTTAGTCTGTCAGGGTATCTGGCACCTTGAGCTCCTGTCTCTCCCTCTCACTCTTACTATCTATATATCTTCCTGGGATCTCCTGAGCTCTCGTTTTGTAGGTTCTGAATTGTTGTTTTGTTACTGAAATATTAAAATTCAGAAAAATGTTCTTGACTAATCCACTGACCACTGTGAACAAGTTTTAATTAAAACTTCCCTCAATAGATGTTGAGGCTGCTTGGTGCACTTTTTGTGTGTGAAAACTGTCTCAATTTGTAGATATGGGCTGCTTCTCATCACATCCTCAGTAAGCCCCCCTAATGCAAGTTTAAACTCTCATCTACCCCCACGTCCCGCACCTCACCACACCCCTACACTCTCACACACACATGCGTACACACACATACACGCACATCTGCACAAAAGAAGGGGAGGATGGGTGCAGCAGGAGGTAAGTGAACAGCCCCAGGCTCTCCAGAGAGTGGCTCGACTTAATGAAGAACATGTGGTTGAGCCAGAGGTGTGTGTGTGTGTGTGTGTGTGTGTGTGTGTGTGTGTGTGTGTGTGTGTGTGTGTGTGTGTGTGTGTGTGTGTGTGTGTGTGAACCTAGGGGCGGTGCTTGCTCAGTACTTGATGTGGAGAAAGTCTGAGAGTTCGTTTTTTGGGGGAGTCAGACCCCTCCCGGGCTGGATGAATGTTTAAATACAACGAGCAGCGTGGGAGTGAAACTGGTGAGAAGTTTTCTCCAACAAAAGATGGCCCCTTATGTGCTGACACACCGAGAGGGAAGTTAAATTAGCCTCCCATTCAGAAATAATGACCCCGACTCTTAATTGGAAAGGGAGGAGAGAGTCCTCGCAGGCACCGTTTTTACTTCACATGGATGTTCATGCACCAGAGGGGACAAATCCTGTGCAAATACATCACCTGTGAGTTCATTACTGCTAAAACATAATTACTAAAATGTTTTATAACAGTTTTATTTTTCACTCTCATGTTGTCGAGCTGTGCTGGTCTCACCTTTGGTTTGCAGGTCGCAGTCTCTGAAATGCTTTCTACTTTAAACTTCTCTTGTTAAATGCCGGCAGCTGAAGAAGAGAGGCGTACAGACATGGCGGAAACGAGTGAAGACTTTGTGGTGGTGAAAGCACCATCTTGTTTCATAGCGAGTGTAGAAGCGAGGCGAGCAGGTAACAGATCAGACAAACACAGTGTGCAAATATTTCAAGAGACTGAGGAATTACACAAAAAGTTCAACCAACGTAAAGCATCAGGTGACACGGTGCTACGCTGCAAAGCTTGAGACACCAAAGATATGTTAATTTAGCATCGGCTTGGAGTGGAATTGAAGTCACGCTCTCCTAACTGTGTGCAAGGATTACTACATGTATTAAAGATCCTATTTCCTCCTCATGTTCACATTTCATGTCGTCAGTGTGTGAAACCTTCAGAGCAGCTTTACATGAAATTATGTATCTGATACTGGCGTCAGTAATAACCTTCATTTCAGCCTCTGCCTGAAACGGTTCCATTCAGCAGCTGTCTTTTTAAGCCCGCCCCCCTCCCCATGCCCACTCTCTTCTGATTGGCCAGCTCTCTGGAAGCCTTCCAGGGGGGGCAGAACGCTGCAGGGCTGCCAGGGGAGGGCTGCTCTCCAGTGCTGGGAGAAGAGAGCCTATGTGAGAGGTTTCACCAGCTAACGTAGAGGCTTGAAGCCGTCTCGTGGATTTCTTGGTTTCATATTCAGAACAAGCCGTTTAGCGCCCTCTGCAGACTAATCCTGGAATGACTCCAACCTCATGATCGGAAACTTTTCCCACGTTTATTTTGGGTATCCCTTTGACTCTTTAACTTAACTTTAAAGTTAACAGATAAGACGACAGTAAAGGTAAATAGAGTCTGAGTCTCTCTCTCGCTGTGCCGAGCTGATCACGTAGAGCAAGCTAAAGGAAAGTCAGAGTCTTGAAACAATTATCAGATCCCAACAAATAGCCGACATCATCATAATTTCTGGGTGCAGAGCAGTCAGGATTTAAATATATGGAGGAAAACAGAGCTCTGGATTCATTGGATGATGATTGTTAACAAACATGCTGTAGATTCCAGCGTAATAGAAAAGCCAAAAGTATTTCCAGACACTGTACGTCTGTCACACAGATGTGGGCTGGAAGCTGAACGTGTGAAAGAGAGGAGACGGCAGTGACTTCACACACACGGAGACACACACGTCCACAAAGCAGCAGCACTTTCTTTAGAACAATGAGGAGGTCTTTACATACTGTATATATCTATAGATGTGATCATTTTAAGAGCCGAGAAGGCGGGGGGTCCAGAAAGACATTTGACTCGTCTTCATTAAACTTTCATCATGAATATTTTTAATCGTGTCCTCTTTCTGTCCGTCCATGAAACACATCAGACTGAAAGAACGACTAAGTCCCGCACTTATTAACTTGATTCTGTCTTTGTTTTTAGAAAATGTTTTTTTAAAGTTGTCGTGTCGTAATGGGAAAAGTTTCTCGTTAAATAAACCAGTATACTCCACTTCAACAACTACCATGTCTCGTTTTAACGACGTAAATGGACTTTGTGAAGAACACAGCGTGATACAACAAGAAATGTTTCTTCTTCTTTAAACGAAAAAATTGGTGCATAGAAGCGACAAGAAGAAGACCACGCCAATGAAAGGTGAAGAAGATGTTGTTATGAAGTCAGAAGGATGAAAACTTTTCTTCTTGGTGTAAGATGGAGATTTATTTTTGTGTAGTTTTATTTTGAAGATCTTTATTTTTTGCATGTTGAGATAAAATTCATTATTTTTTTAAGGTCACATATATAAAACACTTCACCATGTTTCTCTAACTCTAACATGTGTCTCTAGTCTGTCTACAAACCCCCCAATGATGAGAAAAGTCCATCCTCTCCGTCTTCTGTCTGCTCCACTTTTCAGAAAATGTGTGCTCAAACAGGCCGTTTGGAGATTTTCCCTTCATGACATCACAAAGGGCAGTAACCCCTCCCCCAGGTGGGTGACACTCAAGTGTACAAGACGCACAGCAGGAGTTGTCCCCGTGCTCTTGCTTCTCCACACCTAAAGGTGTATTTCATTTAGTAAATGGTAAATGGACTTGAGCTTGTTTATTTCCTTTCTAGTCTTCTGACTTTGTAAAGCGCTTTTACGCTGCAGGTCACACCGACACATTCACAAACTGAAGGTAGAGGCTTCTATGTGAAGTGACCATCAGGAGTAACTCATCCATTCACACGCCGCAGACGAAGCAGCGGGAGCAACTTTGGGTTAAGTGTCTTGCCCAAGGACACATCGGACATGTTGCTGCAGGAGCTGGGGATCGAACCCTCGACCTTCTGGTTGAGAGACGACGACTCAACTGTGCATGTAGCTAACGGCAAGACAACTAAGGGTTAAACTTATAATCACATCACCTCGGGAACGTCGCTACATTAGTAAAAAAAAAACTGAGCTGAGCTGTCAAACTTGCAAACATCATGATTTTCATTGTGATTTAAATATCGTTACTTAAAAAAAATGCTTTTAGTTGTACTTTGTGAAAATGAGAAAACTAAAGAAATAAAATGTACAATAGAAGATCTTTGTGCATGTGGCTCACTCTGCTCCATATCTTGGTTTTCATGCTGTGGCCTCTGGATGTTTGTCTTCTTTTAGTCAATGTGACTTTGGTTTCATGCTTTGTGTTTCTCATTTATTGAATCAATACAAAAAAATGTATCTTGAAAGTCAACACAGCAGCCTTTCAGAACGTGTCGTGTAACGTAGAGTAAATTTAAAGGAATCTTTTTCACGTGTTATCGCTCCTCGCTGTCGGCCCAAGGTCAACGGGAGTGCACAGATTGTCTCTCTGTTTTCTGACAGCTTAATAAAACTCCTCATAGACTTCTAACCTTATTCTGTGGCCTTTTTTATTGCCCCCCATCACACCTGAGGCTTTTTTTCAATGCATACATGATAAGGCAGTTTTGTGCGAGCTGCACAGATAAAGTGACGCTCACTCTCTATTTTTCCCCCCAAAGCTGCAGGAGAGGAACAGTGACACATGGGAGCAGAAGATAGAACACATCAAAGGCTGTGGGATATGAACAATGTGTGTGTGTTTGTGTGTGTGTGTGTGTGTGTGTGTGTGTGTTTGTGTGTGTGTGTGTGTTTGTGTGTGTGTTTGTGTGTGTGTGTGCGTGTGTTTGTGTGTCCTTGTCTTTGTTATTGGTAAGACATGCATGTGTATGATATGGGCCCTGACCTCTCACTTGGTCTGCAGCTATACTTAAATAAATATGTGTAAAATGAAAACATCCAAATGTGTCACTACAGAACATATCAGCAGGTTTGTCTGCAGACTGCACTACTCAAAGGAGTCATTAGGAGCCCGTGTCCACTCACAGCGCTTTTTTGCGCTGACACAGCCCACAACCTCTGTTTCAGAGCGCTTCTCACCAGCGCTCATTGTTGCTAGGTTACAAAGGTGTAACTTCTGCTTCCCTCGGTAATGTCCGTTAGTGTGTTTTAGCTTCGTGTGTTTCATATTTACTTTGAGTCAAAGAAATATGACCAAGAAAACATCCAAAATGCGAGGCAGACCAACGTCTCCTCCGCCATTGTTGTTGACAAAGCTGAAGCAGAAGTCCCACCCCTTCTTGATTTTGATTGGGCATGAGGAAGTAGTGACATTGATGAGCGCAGCGCTGCTCTAAAAGTTGAACTGTTTTCAACTGAGAGTGCTGTGAGCGCAGCCACAAAAAAACAGCTGAGGTCGAGGGCGTTGAAGCGCTCAGGACAGTGAGCGCCACTAAACATCCTAAAAGGACCATTTCTGACCGAGCAGCAACCTCCAGTGTTGAAAAATGAAGCCAATGCGAAAGTGCAAAATCCTGCAGTTTATCAAGAGTCCGCTTGAGGCTGGCTGCAGGAACACCGGAAGTCACATAAACACCACATAAAAAAAGCCAGTTTTTAAAGCATAAATGAACATGTTTAACTCCTGGTTCACTGAGCAGACAGTGACGACTGGTCACGAAACCTCAGCTCATTGCTAACAGTTAGCTTTTTTCTGCAGCCAAACAATGAAAATAATTGGAGGAGGATTCTCTTATCCTGGAAGGATCCAGATCGTCCAGAACTTTCTTATGTCAACTGACGGCAAGCTAACGCTGCTTTAGTGTCTGCCACTAGTTAAGCTCCTCCCCAAAAATATGTCTCCACCGTGTACAAACAAAAGTGATCTGTTACAGTTTGTTTTGCAGAGATGTCATTTAAACCCCAAAACCGGTTTTGGAACCTTAAGCATCCAGATCACATGTTGTGGGGCGAGGGATTCTCTCTGCAGTAACCTCTAGTCCTGGCTCAGATCTCCATCCTGACTTCACGAGTCTCTGTGACTCCCTGTGGTCTTCTGTCCTCTCAGGCTGTTAGCTGCACTTTAACTGTTTCACCTGGCCCCCCCAGGTGTTAAACTCCTCTGTAATTTAATGGCTAATATGATAAAAGCAGCAGGACTCTGAATAAGAAGGAGTACTGTGAGGAGCTGCTGCTCTGACACCTGCTCTAAATGAAAATGTATGAAACGTTCAGAACTGGTCGATACGCCACAGCGGTCCACTCTAATGCAGCGCTATAAGAGCGCCACACGTCAGAGTCTAAGGAGTACGTCTAAATGTTTGTGTCAACTGAGTCTGTGTGTGTGTATGCGTGTGTGTGTAGGTGTGTGTGTGTGTGTGTGTGTGTGTGTGTGTGTATGTGAATGAATGACTAAACAAAAGAAGATGAATGCCACACTGTCACACCATCTGTAAACACAGTCGGTCTCCGTTTGTCGAGTTGTCTGACGGCAGAGAAACTGAAGGCTTTGTCATGACCACGGGACAGATTAGTTACCCTTTCTGTATTTCAAAATAAAAGCACACAGCAAGTAAACTATTCTACACTTAAGACAGGACAAACATTCAAAATAGATGCAATTTAATGGAATTCCAAACATCCATCCATCCATCCATTTTCTGCCCAATTTGTAAAGACTCCAGGAGGACACATGGCACAGTTCTGTTCCTTTAATCAGGCAAGGTTGGTCCACAGAAAACCCAAACAGACAGGCAGAGGGATCCAAAAGGAGAGGCAAAAGGCAAACAGCTACACGAAGGACAAACGCTGGAACACTTGTATGGAGGAAAAGACGAACCGGCACGGAAGGAAGGGAACAAGGAGACTATGCTAAAGGGGAGTGGAGATAACTAGACACAGGGGGAACACATCAGATAATCACAGACGCTGGAGACACTGTGGAAAGGACAGGAAGACACAGACCTGAAACGAGACACAGGCTGTGTCTGAAAACCACATACTAATTACATTCTGCCTACTACATACTCAAAATATATACACTGCATACTAACCCAACCGTTAGCATGCCACTAGCAACATACTAAAATACGGTCTGAGCGCCGTAAGATGAGCTAGCATCAAGCTAGCACAACCGTCGGTCCGTCACTACAATTCAACAACAATCAGAACGTTTCTTTACTAATACAGCTACGTAGTCATTTTAATATTATTAGCTGACATGTTAAATATATTTCAGTGCTGAACTTTTATTTTGAGCCGCTAGTTTGGTGGCTGGCGAGCTCCGTGATTGGATAGTCTGAGAGCTGCAGTGCATTGTGGGCCGGTTTAGTATGACCAGTGTGCTCCCGTTTCATAGTTAAAAATTCTGTCCGATCTAGTGAACATCCGGGTATTTCTCATACTGTATACTCAAAGTTGCATAGTATGGTTTGGATCCTTCTACATACTCGATGTGACGTCTCATTGAGTATGAATAGTATGGAAGTCTGCGGTTTCAGACACAGCCACAGGGTTAGTAACCAAAATAAACAGGAAACAAAACAACATGAGGATAACAGTAAGGCCCTTCTGGTAGATGGAAGGTTAGGACAGTTAAGCACAGAAACAGGAAGTGGTTAGGGATCCCAAACTGACGTCAAACTGCTCAAAGGAACAGTAACACAGGTCAATGTTTGATGTCATGAGGTGGAGTTTTTTAAAGGAAGAATATGCGAATGTTGGTCCAGTCGAAGTCGCCTTTGAGCACCAGCATGAAATCAAAACAAACTGCTGTTTGGCCACGCCTCCTCCATACTGAAGCCTCCGCTCTCGTCCAGCGACACACCTCCCACGCCTCTCCCTTCTCGTTTAAACAAAGGAGTTATAAATTGGAACGCACATTAATTAAGCACTAAGTGCAAGCGGCGGACAGAATTGTCCTTGTCACGAGCTGCATTGTTGTGTTAGCATGCTAATGTTAGCGCTCTCTAGTTAGCTCGTAGCTTCACATATCATTTAAACTGACACAGAATGAGCGTGATCTAAAAACTCTTACGTGACAAACGTCCAAATAATCAGTGAGTATGTTCTTCTTCTTCTCTCTAGTTCTTGACTAAAACAGCTTTTATACACAAGGAGAGGAGCCGGCCGTCCCGTCCATGTAAACACGGCTCTGACAACAACACAGCCAGCGGGACTCGAGCTTCTCCCTCATTGTAGAGAGAAACTTGTTAGTTTCTGAGCCTCGATTTGATCATGTCGAAACCTTAACCTAAGCATTCCCGTAGAGGTGACATTGGTAGATCTGACTAAACTGAAACCTGCTGCTCACTAATTGTGCTCATTTAGATTTGAAATGTAATGATTGAGACTAAAAACTTGTCTTGTTGTTCTACGACGCGTTCTGCCAAATCAGTTTCCTAAAAGCTTTTCAAAATTGCTTTATTCAGCCCAATAATCGGACAACAGGAAATGTTGAATCACGCAGCTCACTCTCCCTCTGCAGTCATTAAATCATGTCATTATTGGAGCACCTTTTAGACCTGCTCTCTTTTATCCTTTGCCTTTCATTCTATCATTTCAATTTATGTATGAAATGCAACGCTACAGACACATCATAATTTGCCTTTCACTCAGGTTTACAATCGTCATTATTGCAGGTCTCTGTGATCACTGAAAGAGGCTTTTAGGGAGCCACTTTTCATCTCCTGCAATTACCCGGCGTGCATTCTGAAACCCAGTAAAGATTGTTAATGTCTCATAAAGGGAGCGAGACATTTAACACACATACAGGCGCTATTTTGCACATTTACAACTCTGCTTTTGTAGACATAAAGAGAAGTGTTCGGTGTCCATCCTTGAGAAACCTCTCCATCCGAAGAGTTCTGGGATTTCTTTTCTATCAGTCTACACACACACAGAGCTTTTATTATGTCACGTTAAAGGAGCGATATGTAACTCTGACACGAGCGTTCAAATCAGTGAGATGTGTAGAGAGTGAAATGATAATGTGACCTTACTATCTGATCAGACTTTAAGGAAACATGCTATGTGAAGTGCTGGCTTCTCTGACAACAATGCAGCAGCCAGTATGTCCTCCTTCTAACTTTAGATTCTGGTCCTGAATGGTCTGGATTTTGTTTGGACCAGAGAAGGTAGACGGTTTTTAAGGCACCCCCACACGGCCGTTTTGGACGCCCCTCGGTTTGCCAGATATGAGAGCAGTTATCAGGTCAAACCAACAGGTGTTGCAGCGATGGAAGCGGGCAAGAGAACTGGTTCAGATAGAAGTGATTGTACCCGACCTAAAAGCCTCTGCATGTTTCTAATAAGCTCCACGAGCAGAAAGTGCTCAAACTAGGATCATATTGGAGATGCTTTTGAAAAATGGAGAGAGGTTAGATGAGTGATGTCATAAGGTGTAGATGACTTTGGACTCGTCAGCTGAGCTGTCAGAGATTTTTTTAAACTGAAATGAGACATTATATGTGTGTGTGTGTGTGTGTGTGTGTGTGTGTGTGTGTGTGTGTGTGTGTGTATTAGGAAACATCTCCACTTTGAGGCTGAATCAACATGTAATAAATGTTTTTAATTTGAAAGTGAAGCACCTGAAAACCTCTGCAGGCTTTCGATGATTGTTGACGCCCGTGGTAACCTCCGTCTCTCTCATTATTCCATAGAAGGCTCTCGGTACTCTCTCACTTCAGCAGTTATGTTAAAAACAACGGGTTCTGATATTCAGCTGCAGGAGTTCTGACTCGTTTCTGTTGGGCAGAAGGGATGAAGAAGGTTGACGATAGAGCGACAAAGTCTGCTGAGCACGTTTAATACCGTTACTGACTGTCGGTGCTGTGTTGAAAGGCGTTCTGGTCTGAGCTCATTCATTACACCTGAGAGGCACAGAGGGCCAATGAAATGACAGAAAACCATGGTCACAGGGTCATGGTCACCTTGTTGCAAGGTTTCCTAAGGTTTACGAATCATTCCTTTTTTTGGGGGGTGTTGCCTTTATTTGATAGGACAGTGGATAGAGTAGGAAACAGGAGAGAGTGGGGAATGACATGCAGGGAAGGATCCACAGGCCCCTCTTCTATATCCACATATAATATCCTACATCCATCCATGTTCACCTCCAGCTATCGTTCTGCATATCAACAAATACAACGTGTGTTAATGAGACACACAGGAGAGAAACAGAGCCTCAGTATGTCGGTAAGGAGACTGTAGCGTTGAGCGTGTTGGTGCCCCGGGGAACGATCAGCTCCATCCTGCAACTTTCTGCAGAATTTAAACAACAGAGACGAGACAGAAACCGGAGGCTCCTCTTCACAGCAGAGGTCACACAGAGGTACGATGCGACAATCTGTCAAGTCTTAAGTGACACTGTCGAGGTTAGCATCCCTTTCTTGCAACATTTAGTGACTCAACGAGGACATAAAGGCATCAAAGGTATTTTCAGCTTCAATGGGGACCTCTGGGAGTCTGCATCATGACAAAAAGCCTGACTCGGCTTTGTCATAGAGATGATCCTGAACAACAAACAGAGGCAATAAACAGCTTCAAAATCCACGTTAACTCTTTCAGTAAATGTGTTATCATGCACTTTGTTGTTGATATTTAACCACTGACAAGCCAGCAAAGTTCTAAATGTAAAGACCATCATTAAAAACAAAAGATCAGCACACTATAGAAGTAGTATAACATCCCATCTGGTGTCAAGAAAGGAGGATTTTATAGGCTATATGCCGCAGGGAGCGTCGCCTCCCTGCCCCTGTCCCTCATCACATCCTCCTTGATGACAGGCGCCATTACAAAACCCAGAGAGGGCGACCGAGACAAAGAGCAGCGAGGAGGGCGAGGAGGAGATTAAGGAGACAGGAAAGTGAAGAAGACAGGGGAGAGGAGAGGAACACAGGGAGGAACAGGAGCTGACAGGAGAGGGGAGGGAGGGGGGGGGGGGGGGGGGGGGGGGCTCAGGGGCGACAAAGTGATGACAGGAAAAAAACGACAAACAGCTTTGTGTGTTAAAGCCTCTTTCAGGATCCCTTCAGTCTGCTCTTTGGTTGTGTTTACATTCATGCATATATAGTCTTACATTTAGAGCAACACTTTTCAGGTGATGTTTCTACTAAAGCACGAGAATTTACATATAGAGTGTGACTCACAACAGGATTGTGAAGCCATTGTGCATGCTTAACCTGTGCAAATGAGGCAAGGGGTTAAACGCTACGCTAACTGCACTGCAGAGCAAGTGACGTCTCTGTGCAGCGATTCTGTTTGCGTTTATTTAAATGAGCCATTATGCAATCATTTGTCTAGTTCACAAATACCAGCACTAACAGCCACACAGTTATAGGGCTTTCACACTGGCAAAAAACTCCTGATATTTGCAGGAGGAGCTGCATGTGTGAACACAAACAGACAAATTGATCATCCCTGACTTTACCCGGAGTTTCTCCTCCAGCCTCCTCGTATTTATTCTGCATAAAGTCAGAGTGAGCTGATGTGAGAACACAGCAGGATTTAATCAGGAGAATTCACCTCGAGCGAGTGGGAGGGGGTGGTGACGTTTATTCCCTGTGACTGATGTGCACGAGACCACTATGATCTCTGTGCACGTAATTAAACTGCTGCATTATTTTTTTTTTATGCTTTCTTTGCTCCATTCAGAGAGGAAGCTTTGTTTCAAACAGTGAAACTCGTATCACATTATTCAAGTTTCAATAAACATAAAAAGTCTCCCTCATGTTCTGCCTTGGACTGTACCCACCTGAGGCAGCTTTAATGGATAGAGTCAGAAATCAGGGAGAAAGAGAGTGGGGAATGACATGAGGGAAAGGAGCCACAGGTCAGACTCGAACCCGGGCCTCCATACTAACCACTGCGCCCCCAGCTTTGACGATTTATCTGTGAGATGAATGTGTGTATTTGTTTGCAGAACCAGCCTGATGTCAACACAGCGGGTCCTCCAGCCGATCTCTAGTCTAGATCTCTAGACATATTCACAATATGTCAGCTCCCGTCTCGAGGATATTTAGGCTTCAGCCTGTTCAACAGGAGGAGGCTGAGGCACGCTGTCCATTGGTATATACAGTCTATAGGTGGAACAAAGGACGAGATGTTTGTGTGATACTGTGCTCAGAGCCCGAGCAGCTGCAGCCGCCTGTGTCCTTCGATCACTCTAACTGAATTATTTGTCCGTCCTAATACAATTTTTCTGCTCTTTCATTTGATTAGCAGCACAGAGCGCGTAATCCCTCTTCATCCCAAGAAGCCGCTCATCATTCACTTCGTTTTTTTCCCCGTCTGCGTGGAATGCATCTGAAAGGTCACTGTGCCATTGTGAAGGATAGAGCCGAGCTGCAGAGGCTTCTCCTTGTTTGTACACCGATTTTTATCTCCTGCATGAATCTGATTGTGGTGTGTGTGTTTAATTGCCTTTGTTTGCACCTGTGCGTGTGCTGCGTCAGTGTTTGTGCCGCTGTAATCTCATCGTCCAGGGTCACAGACGGTTTGTGTGTCTCAGAGTTTGTGCGGGGAGCTCAAAATAGCCCAACATGCTTTGGATTGCACCGACATCAGCAAGTGGACAAGCCTCCCTCCATGTGGCTTTACTCGCCTTTTTTCTTTCCCCTAATCACGGCTTATTGATCACGCGTCCGCTGGATCAATATTTGTTATGCCTGGCATTTTCCATCCTGCGTCAACATCTCAAGCCGCCATCAGAGATGATCCCACCAGGGACTCATCCACAAGGAAAAAGATTATTTGTCCAAACAGCAGGTGACATTGGGAGAGTAAATTTGTATTATGAATCGCCCCCTCCTTCCCTCTCTCCCTCCCTCTCTCCCTCTGCAGCTCAGGCAATATGTCCGCCTCGAGGCTCACTTCTTAATATCTGCAGCAACAGTCAAATGTGGTTATAAAAACATGAGCAGTGATTGTATGACATTATTCAGCAGTAATGGGGAGCTGTATTAACATTCTGGTGGCGGTAAGTGTGTGTGTGTGTGTGTGTGTGTGTGTGTGTGTGTGTGTGTGTGTGTGTGTGTGTGTGTGTGTGTGTGTGCGCACTCCGTCACAGCCGAGGCCACAGTCTGCAGCTCAGACAGCCAATGGGAGAGGCAGAGCGAGGAAGAAAGTCAGCGAGAACCCATGAGAAGGGACAAATTATGAGTGAGGATTGTTGAAACAGGGTCCTGAGGGAAAGTCATTTAAGTTTGTTCTCTGCCACAATTTCATTTCCAGCGTTTTGCTCGACGTGCGTACGAGAGGAAATAATTGGTTCATAAAGCTTCACTTGTGCAGATTCATTTCTAATGATTGAATATAAACGGCTTCATGGAGTGACTAATGCAATTAATGTATACTATAAACAGTTTGGACAACGCAGTGGCCTCCTTTTACAACATGAACACTTGTCTCTAAAGTAAATAAACCACTGAAACAGTCCAGAATCAACCAGCACAGAGAGAGAGGTGACCGTATCAGCGAGAACACACTCAGTGATTCAGACGTGAAGGTCTGAAGGTTTGAAGGATCTGAAACTCCCTGAGATGGATCAGATTTAGAAAGCTAAAAAAAAAAGTGTGCAGAAGATAAATCATAGTGATATCATAGCTCCGTTTCAAATATGCTGCAACGGAGCTCGCTGCAGGCACGAGTCGAGCTGAACAGAAGAGATCGACGCGGACAGGAAGTCAGACAAGGAAACGTGTCCGGTCAATTTTAAAACTATACGCAATATACAGACTCCTGCTCGTATTTTTATCACTTTATCAACATTACGTCAAAACAGGCACCGAGTGAACAACAAATCATCCTCAGAGAGACAAAACAGCATGTTGTTTACATGTTTTTCTCTTTATTCCCCATTGGTCTTGTAGTTCTCCTGTGGTCTTGTAGTTCTCCTGTGGTCTTGTAGTTCTCCTGTGATCTTGTAGTTCTCCTGTGGTCTTGTAGTTCTCCTGTGATCTTGTAGTTCTCCTGTGGTCTTGTAGTCCTCCTGTGATCTTGTAGTTCTCCTGTGATCTTGTAGTTCTCCTGTGGTCTTGTAGTCCTCCTGTGATCTTGTAGTTCTCCTGTGATCTTGTAGTTCTCCTGTGATCTTGTAGTCCTCTTGTGATCTTGTAGGCCTAGTTCTCCTGTGATCTTGTAGTTCTCCTGTGATCTTGTAGTTCTCCTGTGATCTTGTAGTTCTCCTGAGACCTTGCAGTTCTCCTGTGATCTTGTAGTCCTCCTGTGATCTTGTAGTTCTCCTGTGATCTTGTAGTTCTCCTGTGATCTTGTAGTTCTCCTGTTTTTGTAGTTCTCCTGTTCTTGTAGTTCTCCTGTGATCTTGTAGTTCTCCTGTAATCTTGTAGTTCTCCTGTTCTTGTAGTTCTCCTGTGATCTTGTAGTTCTCCTGTAATCTTGTAGTTCTCCTGTAATCTTGTAGTTCTCCTCTTCTTGTAGTTCTCCTGTGATCTTGTAGTCCTCCTGTGATGCGAGTTAATCTGCTCGTGGCTATGGAGAAAAAGCGCCGTGCCCAGTGCCATTTTTTTCTTTTGTGCGGCCGCTCCGAGCGCTTCTTTTCCAAATGTATGATATTCCCCGTAGTTTTGCCTCCTACGGATCGTGTGTTGTACCCACATCCTCCTCATTCCGTGTCTGATCGGAAAATAAACGATCTGAAATCTAAAACATGCAGTAAAAAGTAACGAAGCAGTGTCGGTCATACAGCGGCCGTTGTCAACAGACTGTTGTCATAGAGACAGGACGGACGTGCAGGCCTTTTATTCTCAGCGCACAAACACTTCATGTAAGAGCGCCCGAGCGCAAAGCAAGCGCTTTTCTGCCCGGAAATGACGCTAGATGGACACGGGGCTTGAGTATATTTTTTCATGAAGGTCCTGAAGCTGTAGTCCTCGAAGCGCGGTTCAGATCCCACCTGTGGCTCCTTTTTCAGCACGTCATTACCCACCCTCTCTCGCCCTAATTTCAAACTCTATCCACTGTCCTGTCTCTCAAATAGGAGCCCAAAAAGCCCAAAAATAAATCTAAAAATTAGAATCTTCGTTAAGGAGCTTTTTTTCCCCTCATACATGAACAAGTCTTTTTGGGGTCTCTTTCAAAGAACACTTTAGAATCTTTTTTGTTCTGAATTTCCAACATCTGGTTGATAAGTAATGATCAGTTTGATTCAGTAAAAGCACAAAAACAATGTGATGTAACATCCTGTCCTTTCGACCTCTCGCACACTGAAGTGCTGGTGGTCCGTCTTACATGATGTTTATTCAACGTGGGGCCTTAAAGGGTTAACACGTTCTGCAGCCAGTTCAGTTTGTCTCCACTTTGTTGTGTATTCTAGTTCTTGATGCTCAAAGACTAAACACTCACTAACCCCTGTAACCTGTCAAACAACACCAAAGACTATTAAAAACACTCCTGCGCTTGTTTCACCATCACACACGTATTACCGCCTCGTCCTGAAACAATCTCCCGCCCTCCTCTCTCTCCCGGGGAAACCTCCAGAAGAGTCAACAACAGCAACAACCAAATCCTTAATGATGAGTAATTGTATCAAAAACTCATATGGCTCTGCTCCCCAATGAGTCAACAAAGCAAATCTCCCGTATAACAAATGGCGACATGCCAGTAATCGTTAAGCTATTACTGGCGGATGAGCTAATTACGGTACATCTGCAGAGAGCGGGGGAGGTTGGCGTTATTGCAGCAGATTTCCCTCCGCTGTCACTCATGCTAATGGGAACCTGCGCCACAGGCTCCAAACTTTGGTGCTCATTGAATCTCCTGATTAAGTGCAGTTTGACCTGCACGCTGAAAACCGTGACAGGAAGCAGAACTTTTAGTTGCTTCATTGTCTCAGTTTGAACCCCGGCAGCGTGAACTAACTCGAGTGTCACGCAGCGCCGTATGAGAGGAGCTCATCAGTCACCCATACAGCCTTCAGATGTCATACATTTACACTGTAAACATTCAGCTAATGATTTTACTCAGTGTAAGCAGAATAATTGAGTTGGCAGGAGGGTCCCCCCACAGCGGCGGCCCCACTGAGGCGTCACATGACTCAAACTCATTTACGAGAATGTTCCCGAGTCGCGAGACGATAAATCTACAGATTATTTAAACCTTTATTTACTGGATCATCTGAACTCTTTACAGTTTTATGAAACATAAAGTTTCACTCTTGATAAGATTATAAAAGTTTGAATTTAAAACTTATTCCAGTTACTTTTGCAAACTTTGACATAAAAAACATTTAAACAATAACAACATACCCGGCTGTTTTCACACATGCACTCCTGAAAATATCTAGATAACTTGCTCCGGATATTCTCCTGACCTGGCTGTTCACACATGCTCCTCACAGAGGGAGACTATCCCTGTCAGACAGGAGGGGGGGCGGGGGTCTCCTCAGGTAAGACGTGACGTAAAAAAACAACACAGAAGTGTTGAACGTAGCAACACAGCCCTCTATACGACGCTATAATGAGAATATTTGTCTTTCTATCAATGCTACGTGTAGTTGAACAGAATCACAATCTGAACTAAAGAGTGGAGAAGAACATACTGGAGAACAGGAAACAGAATGCAGCAGGTTCATTAGAGCACGGAGATCGTAGCGGTGGCGTGCAGACAGTCTATGGTCGTGCAGCGATCACAGGGAATAAACGTCACCACCCCCTCCCACTCGCTCCAGGTGAATTCTCCTGATTATATCCTGCTGCGTTCTCACATCAGCTCACTCTGACTTTCTGCAGAATAAATACGAGGAGGCTGGAGGAGAAACTCCGGGTGAAGTCAGAGTGAAAAATCTGTCTGTTTGTGTTCACACATGCAGCTCCTCCGGCAAATATCAGGAGGTTTCTGCAAGTGTGAAAGCTCTAAGAGAGAGCGAGTTGCACTTACATTAAAAAATAAATATCCGCTCTGTTTTTCTGAATTAACGAGATATAACAGGTTGAAGGATAACGTGGAAGGATACTGTATGGTCCGGTGTGGACCTGAATATGACAGGAAGCCCATACTGTTGTTAAAGAGCCACGTTGTATTAATATGCAGATGGTTTCCAGCATCGGTTACTGGTTATTGGTAACTGGTTTGTGTATCTGTGTACTTTGCACAATGCCACACTTTTAGGAACATGGAGCAGAGAAACACAAAACATCACTGCAGCTTTTTGTCTGCTGATCCATCACATGTACCGACCATGGAGCTTGAGTCGCAGTTCAGCCGTGACCTCAGGGGAAAGGAAGCGGAGCGGAGACGACACTGGAGAGAGGACAAAGGAGGAAAGACTCCATTAGGCTTTCCACTGTGTAACTACACGGAGAGTCATTTAACAAGGAAGAAACAGGGATCTGTACTATACAATATAAAGTACAGAAAATTGATCTTTGCCATGGATTTCTTTGTGTTGATAAAAGTCAGAGGACCAAAGCTGTGATATCGTCCAATCAGAAATGGTGTTCTGTTCATGTAATCATTATGTCGTTCTGTTAAAGCAGTAAAGTGCATGTCGGCCTTTATAAAGAACGAAAAGGTGCAGGAAGAAGAAAGACGTATAAAGCAGCACTTTGCACGAGTTCAATAAAATAATAAACAGCTGATGAGCTCAGAGATTGGAGCTGTTAGAGATATGAGATGACTCGTAATGTCGAGGACGATTTAGGATTCACGATGTGATGTCTGAGTTGTGAAAGAGCTTTATGAGACAAAATGGTTCCAACACAGGCAGCGAGGTAGGACCCAAGCGCAGACTATTTAAGGAAGACTTCGGGCAGCTATCAGTAGATTGGCAGCACGTCATGTTTGAGGATGAATGAAGGCAGAGGACCAAGGTGCAGACAGCAACATTAGGAAAAACATTAGGAGTAACCACGAGGTAAAATCACAGGAAGCAGGATGCGGAAGGTAAGGCCTGGCACTCTAAATGATTTTGAGAGAGAGCGGACACATGAAAACAAATGATGACAGATTTGAACAGTTATCTTCTTATAGTGTGGAGAGCAACGAGACGACGGACTGAGCACGCCACACACTAACCGATTCATTCACCAGCAACCAGAGTCTCCACTCTCAAAACGTGTAATCTCGCGTGGTCAAACGCGGCTAGCAGCTAACGTGGCTAGCTGTTCCAGTACAGTAAACATTTCGGTCTGACTGCTTTCCTTATCCTCGTGGTTTGTTTTACAGGACACGTTGTAGAAACACTCGTGTTGTTGCCACAAATCAACAAGTTGCTCCTCCATTTATGACGTCCACCTTCGTGTTTCCTGTAGTCACAATGGTCATGTTTGTTGTGCTTCCTGCTTCAGTCAGCTTGCTTCCTTATTGGCTATTGTTCCAACATAAAGAAGAGAGGAGAGGAGAGGAGAGGAGAGGAGAGGAGGAGGGCGATGCTGCAGAGTTTTATGTTCAACACAATCTTGTTTTCAGCCCCTGCTGCTGATGCTGCTGAACTAAAGACCTCCAATATGGCTGCCAGAGGCGGCGTTACATAACCCAAAGCCCTTTGTAATATCTCACATTATTATCATATTATTCAAACAAGGGGATCATTATTTCCACTAAATGTCAGCAGTTATTATCATGTGAATACGCTGGTGGGAGCGAGCGTCTCCAAGAGCTCAGCACAACGTTGCATAATACGACCAGTGTACTTTTAACATGACTGTACAAGAAAAGCCCGCTGCAGCCCAGAACCTTTTGACATTATAGAAAGGAGCTACCTCATCGCTTCATTAATTCAGTGTGTGTGTGTGAGTGCGTGTGTGCGTGTCCTTAAGATGTTCTGCAGAGCGGCGCAGTGTGGAAAAAGCTCTGACTTAACAAAAGAAAAGAGCAGGTTCAATCAGTTCACTTTGTCTTCTTTGTGTTTGTGACAACACGCTCTCTGATCGGCTCCTCAACACGACATCGATTTAGTCCTTCGCTTCATTCAACAAAGATCTGATCGGACGGTTTAACAGTCGGCTCTTTGAAGGACGTTTTACACAACCAACATACACACCAAGTCCCCAAACATGCACGATAACAGAGGTCGGCTATATCTTCCCTTTAATACCAATCACTGGTTCTGGGCTGGTGCCAGTGCTGGTTTAACTTGCAAACCGTCTAAGAACCAGTTTGCTTTGGTAAGAGCAATGTCATTACGTCACTGAATACGTCTGAAGTAATGCTCCTGGTTATGCAGACCAACATCGGCATTCATGGGATTTGTTCTGCTGGTCATGATTGCTAAGGATGGTGATTATTTTCGAGAAAAAAAATATCAAATACGTTTGGATTCTTCCTAAGATTGAACTTAAGTGTTCAATAATCTTGGCTTTTCGTTAGCATTTACGATGCTGTTAATACTGCGCCCTCTAGTGGACACATTTTCTAACATCCATCCAAACGTTAAGAACAGGAGGAGCGAGGTGGGAGTTACAGTTAGTGACGATTCATTTCCTACGTGCAGGAAACATAAACAAACCTTTGCCACTGATGTTAGAAGTCATTCTATAAATACAAACTCAGCTAACCAGACAAACCATGCTTCACTACGCTGTCGTCAAGACCCTGTTAAGAAATGTCTATTTGTGTTGAGTTTGGCGCCCCTTGTGGACAAAGTGGTCCAAAATAAGTATGATTTCAGGTAAGAGTCATCACATACTGCAAATGTTTGCAGAGAAAATGTAAACAAAGACTGCTTCTGCAACGAACAGTTCGTCACTATGTCCGACACGTACTGCACCCTGCTGCAGCTGTTTCATAAATGTACAGGTTTCCCATCAAAACTCTAATTCAAAACTAAAGTAGATAACAGAGCTGTAATGGTTCTATTGAAGAAAATGTCGACTTTGCACCTTGCTGTAACTGTTTCATTGTGAGAGGTGCCACTGTGACCCGCGTTGAACATCAGGACTTTTAAAACGAACTAATTTAAGATCCCTGAAGGATTATAACTTGTTGAAACTGAGTGCATAAAGAGGAACACATGCTCTATCTTTCTCTTAGGGAACACTGTGCTCAAATATTAGCCACCTTTTACAGATAACAGCGAGCAGACGGCTTGAATACGCTGACACAGTGGGAGATGTGATTTGACGCACTGATCAGCCGGCTCTGCTCGCTCGCCTTCAATCACTGTCTGGCTCTTCTGCCTCATTGTCTACGCATCACCAAGCATGACTTTGCATCCATATGCATGACCAAGCACATTTACAAATACAGACTCGATTCTGACATCCATCCCATCACAGAGGCCTCCCGGGATCACATCCAACCCGAGAAAGGACTTCATAATCAACCAAACAAACCTGTTATTTTCGTATTGTCACTAGATTATGTCAGGGGTTAGAGTTCACAGTTTTGTCTAGACATTACTGTTTAATAAAAGAAGTCCAGCTTTCAGTATACAGCTGATGGCTTACTAGCTTAATGAAGCAGCGTTGCACCAACAGACCGACCGACTGATGACTGGAATCAGACGATTAACAGCTAGTTGGGTTGTGACCAGTGACCAAGCGGTGCTACTGGAGGATAAACGCAGACCGTTTACCAACGGCAGGTCAACACGTCCAGGATGTCTATGACGACAAAATCTGTATCTGCAGGTCATACTCTGAAAAAAGTCGAAGTCAACCAAAAGAAATGTGATTGGTGCAGTTTTGTTTTCAAGAGCTAAACTCCAAGCTGCTCACGTCTCATCCACAGGCTGAAAAAAATCCATCTGTTTAAGTTTAGAGTCAGGGTGAAGTTAACACTGTAATACACTCCCACACTCTCATTGTGTTCTGAGCTTGGTTGTTAGCATAGACTGTATACAACACGTAGGTTTCTCAAGAGGAGTTATGAAGCGATGGCAGTGGCCATATTGGAATGCAGACTCAAACTAACTTTCAATCTGTCTAGAAACAGGTAAAGAGGTCGAGCTGAGACAAGCCTCATGGCAAACAGCTTCACTGTGCTCACCTGTCCGTTAACTCAGCGACAGCCACATTGCATCACTCTAACCCCCCTGTAGAATATGTACCAATAAAGAAAAGGATGTTCAGACCTAAACCTCTGAGGCTGGAAACATGTTTATTTCTGATGTCAAAATGGGCATCTTAATATGAGTGTTAATTGGACTCCTAGTGCTTTTGCAGACAGCCTCAAGTGGACATTCGAGGAACTGCAGCATTTTGCACTTTTAAATTAGCTTAAACGTTCAACACCACAGGTTGCTGATTGGTTGTTAGGCAGCGTAGTCATCATCGGCAGTCACTGAAGCATGACTGGTCCCTGTGCTTCTTCACGTGGGAGTAGAGGTCGATCTGGACCTGCATGTTTTGGTGAACTGTTGGTAGGGGTGAGCCGTGGTGGTGGAGTTATTGTGGTTGGCGTATGCTCTCTCCTTTCTTAGTCTGCATTTGTCTCGTGCAGGTAGGTGTAGAGGTCATGGTTATATAGAGCCGCACCTTCACAGACAAACTTTCTCCAAGATGTCCGATCTGTTGCTTTGGTCTACCAGGAGTCGGGGGCGATGTTGCACTTTGTATGTTTGTTGTTCTTATACCTTTTCTTCTGTCATTTTGTCTTCATTAGGCAGGGAGGCTTGAAAAGCAATATTTCCAATAAAAATCGAAACACTAGCCTTTTGTGCAGAGAAGGAACTTACATATAACTTTGAACTGGATGACTTTTTTTTCAACTGTTTCGTCCTTTCAAAGACAAATGTAATCAAAAAGTTCATGGTCAAGGGCGAGCGTAGATCCAGACACAAATAGAACCTGGACATGAAACTCTGCAGGGCTCTACATCTATTGGAAGAGTTTGAAAAATAACAAGGGAGCCATATGCTCTGTATATGCACGTGTGTCTACATGCATATATAGCAGGCATGTCTCTGTGTTCAATATGAGTGTGTTTGTGTATGCATGTGTGTACTTGGCTCATCTGCTGCCTGCGTGTGAAGCCAGTGACAGGGGCCATAACCCTGAGCCACCACCAGCCGCAGAGTTAGTGCCAGGGGGGCGGGAGGCGCCAGCTGGAGGGAGAGGATGGGGAGAAATACCCTTCAAAGTTGGAGCGATGATACAGCCATGCAGAGCCTCTCAACACTTTGTCTCCGCTCTCCCTCTCATTATGCTCCACTATCAGCCGTGCAGATGGGCCGATACGCCACGAGCATCATTCACTCCAGAAGAGAGCCAGGGTGAATCTCCACACCGCCTATCAGATGGTTGGTCTCTAAATGTTCTTTGAAAGTCTTTGATATCTGGAGTCACTTCTCACTGAGCTATCAACAGGGCAGCACACGGATCAGCTCTGTTTCTGGCTCACGTTTATCACAAGGCTGCAGGCTGTGCTGGTCTGACGCAAACAATGAAACAAGATGGAGCATCTCCTTTCTCTGAAAAAGTTCAGTTCCAGGAAAAACACGCCTCCATAAACAAATGATGTTGCATCGATTGTATACAAGGTGTGTTTACAGTCCTTATGGGATATGTTTGGCTCGTATCAAAGAGACTAAAGAGACTGAATCTCCTCTGTAACTTTGTACGTGTCTGTAGGAGCCATGTTTAGGTGTAAGACACAAATTGCTCCAGCAGGTGTCACCTTTGGGTTCAGGTCACCCTCTTTATAGGTAGGAACTTTCACAAGGGTGTCAGGTGTTGCTAGACGGAGAGCACAAACACTTTTTTGACCGCTACGCCACGCTAACGAAGTAACGCAGACTTAATGTGAATCATTGAAAGGAAACTAATGGAAAACTTTTGTAATCTTGCATTAAAGTTATGAATGACAAATAAATCTTCCATAAATGAAGAAGATATTGGACTGTCTTATTTCACAAGACGCTAAAACGTCAGCAAATACAGTGAACCCAAAAACAAAAATTGGCTTCATTTTATAAACCGGAGGTGCTGCTTGCTGAACAGCTGTTGAATCTGTCCCACAAAACCAATCGATTAGCCGACAGACTCAGAGAGATGAGGCTGCCAAAGGTCTGTGTACCTGTTCACCTGTTGGATTTGCATTTTTAGGAGACTGGAGTTTCCTGTGTGTGTTTGAGGTGTGTGTAATGTCTTGGATTAGACTGCCAGCTCCGTTGCCTGAGTAACCGCCCTGTCGCACGGCAGCGTCTCAGTCTGTTGTTATAGGATGACACTGTATGCTTCTTCTCTTTGCATCTACTCTTCAGCCGAGTGTAAAAGCACCTTAATGTCATCCCATTAAAGTGAACTAAACCAACAGACTGTCACACAGACTCACATTATCTGTATGATAATTTAAAAGCGCTGGAGCGATGCATGTGGCAGTTTGAAACCTCAGACCTCTCCAGAATACAGAACGGAGGATTAATGATTTTTTTTTAAAGTCATTTCCGCTGCGCCCTCCTCCCTCCGGGAAAAAGTAGATGAAGTGATGCAAAAAAAGCTCCACACTCATCAAGAAATCGTATCAAACCGAGGAACCAGATTACGCCTGAGATAAGAAGATCTATGCAATCATACACGAGGACGAGCTGTTGACCAAATCCTGTATGTGTGACTTAGTGGTTGCTTAGTGAACATAAGCCAGGATTACCTCGTACCTGGGAGATGGTGTTTGATCTATTTTCTCCAGATTGAAAAAGGAAGATTGAAGCAATATAAGATAAAGTGCTGAGAAGCATTTTCCTGAGCAAACATGGTGTTTACAGTTGTGAGCAGTGAATGAGAATGAGGAGTGACGTTCAGGCTCAGAGACTCTGCTGCAAAGGTTTTGGAGGATTACTGAATGTGTAAAATGCTGTGAACTAAGCTACTAGTATACTCGATAACAAATTAAGCTCCACTACACCAAAGCTACGCTACAGAGAAATGTACCAAGCACTGGAGGAAGCTGCTTAAATGTAACACTAGGGGGCACATGTATCTGTTCAAAGTGTGTTCTCTCTTAGGCCCGTGTCCATCGAGCGTTTTTCCCGAGCATGCATGAAGCGTTTGTGCGCTCAGGTGTTACCCGACATGTCTACCTTGTATGACATCAGACTGCTTGTCCAGCTCTGCCTCTATCAGTTTGTATAGTTGTGTTTTTCTGTGTTAAATAATCAATGATTTAAGATCGTAGCGGTCGCGTTGCATACAGTGTATGCACTGTGCAGCGATCACAGTACATCAGCACCCCCTCACACCGTGGGACAACATGCTGCTGCGTTCTCACATCAGCTACCTCAGACTTTTTGCAGAAATACCAGAGGGGGTGGGGGGGCTGGCATATGTTGATCCATATTTAAATACATACATATGATGTTGGATATCAGACATGATTCCTGCTGCTCTGAACGAGACGTTACGAGAACTTGGTGAGACTTGGTCAGAACCTGACGTCAGGTTCCTGAAGAGGTTCCTCTTTTCTTTTGTCTTTAAGATTGTGTGTTTCTTGTTGTACACTTGATTACGACCCGTTAACGATCTGTGCCCACTTTGAGGTGACGGACTCTGATTGGGCTAATTGCCCTGCACGGATTACGTTACAGTCATTACAAACGTATTCATTCACTGTTTAGAATCTGCTGCAGCAATTCCAAAAATGTACTTTAAGAAATGTAGACCAAAAAATGGTAATAATAGGTCCAGATTTTTGGATGATTTTATATTTCTAAAACCTGGAAAATTCATCAACACAGTTAATTAACCGAGCAGCCGTCTCAGCTGAAACCACAGTTCGTCTTCAAGCCCCCAAAACCCCCGAACCAATGAGAAACCTGCTTTGACCACTAATATAAAACAGGATTCTTTACTTCCCCAGACGCTGGGCTTCAGACGGATGCACTTTGGGTTCTTATAGAAATTATATCAAGATGATGTCAAGTATTAAAAAAGAAAACCCTCTCACGTTCTGCGGCCCCGTCGTGGTCGGCTTGATTTGCATTTAAAATTCCTCAAGCTGCCGCGGAAGCTCAATAACAACATGTTCGAGCTCGGCGCTGCATTCTGTCGAGCAAAGGAAGAATATCATAGCAACAGCGGTAACTAATGAAAATCAAAGCTAATTAAAAAGTTGGATTTCATGATTACAATCATACAGTGTGAGGCATATTCTGCACACGGCGGTTAACTTTGAGAACCCGAGTCTCTTTAAGTTCGGGAACGAGGCGAGCGTTGTGTGATGAACGCCCATAAAGTTCATTTCTGCTCATGACGTACCAACCTATAATCACGGCATTACAGCAGAGTTAACACCTGCCATGTGGTCCATGGAAGAACTTTAATTATCTTGATGAGAGTTCAATGTGCTCTTAATTGCTTCCTCCATGTGCACACACAGATGTAATAAAAAGATCCATTAAATAACACATACACTCAGCAGTTATATAATCTCATCTACAAACACTGCTCTACAGAGTGCTGGTTCATATTAAGACGATTTGTTGCCAATCAGAAAGCTTTTAATGGAGTTTTTAAAGCAACTAAAAGCGTCAGTCTGAGGTGACCTCTGCAGCTCTACGGGTCAAAAACGTCTTCAGATGTTTTCTTAAATCTAACTGAATCCTGAGTAACAATCACAGACTGTAAATGGTGATGTTTATAATTATTAAGCTGATGAAATAAACACCCACAGTGGTTGTTCTGCTAATGAGTTAGCTGTAGTCTCAACTGCCCTGATGGGAACTGTAGGGGGGCAGAGTGGGGTGGGGGTGTATTGGGTGAGGGGCTGTCAAAGAGGCATGCAGTGCACTCCTTCCACTGTGCCCCCGTACAGCCGTGATGAAGTGGCTCCATCCATCTTGTTGCCTCCCAGTAAAGATTGGGCTTATTTGGCCGCTGAGCCGATGACAGATGGGAGCCGCCGCGAGCTTTTCTCTGCGAAAGGCCGGGACCCCTGGCTCTGGAATCTGTGGGTGACGAAGGGGGCAGCCACACGAGTCATGAGAGTGTGCAGAGGAGATGATGTAATCCAGAACGGTCTGCTTCTCTCTGATTGTTTGGATCGTAACATTTGTTCTTCTGCTTTTTGTTCTGCTAATGCTACCGCTCAGAGACACAATGACAGCATCAGTCTCTAGTGTGATGAGCATCAGTTAAATGTTTGTAATGTTTTATGTTAACGTCAATCATCGATGGTTTTAATGGAGAATCTAGTCGCCCGAAACAAGAAATGCTGCTGGAGAATCTAATTGTACAATGAGGCGTCGCTCCTCAGATGCATGTAGTTTTGTGCCTTTTTTCTTTTTGCAGTTGATGGCTTGTTTACCAATGTCGTTTTTTCAAACAGACAAAGGCAGATTCAATATCCAAGCTGAATTACTCTCAGGCTGCAAGAGCCGAGGATCCCCATTAGGTCCTCGTTTAAAATGCCCATTTAGCTAATGATAATCCAATTATCCATTACTGCAAAAATAAACATGTTCATGTCTCTATTCGCACACATCGTACGGAGAATACATTTGTTTTATAACTCAGAATTTTTATTTTATGAAGGCTAAGAGTCATGCATATCAGAGTGACTGTTACTAGGCTGACCGAGAGAACATTTTTGGTGAGCGACATTGCTGGGCTTCAAAAGCCAGTTTCAGAAACCAATGAGTGACGTCCTGGAGGCTACGTGGGGCGGCTGTGGCTCAGTGGTAGAGCTGGTCGTCTCTCAAACGGAAGGTAAGGCGTTCGATGTGTCCTTGGGCCAGACACTAAACCCCAAGTTGCAGCTGCTTAGTCGGCAGTGTGTGAATGTGTATGAATGGATGAGTTAATACTGATGGACTCTTTACTCAGCAGTCTCTACCATTAGTGTGTGAATGTGTATGAATGGATGAGTTAATACTGATGGTCTCTTTACTCAGCAGCCTCTACCATCAGTGAGTGAATGTGTATGAATGGATGAGTTAATACTGATGGTCTCTTTACTCAGCAGCCTCTACCATCAGTGAGTGAATGTGTATGAATGGATGAGTTAATACTGATGGTCTCTTTACTCAGCAGCCTCTACCATCAGTGTGTGAATGTGTATGAATGGATGAGTTAATACTGATGGACTCTTTACTCAGCAGTCTCTACCATCAGTGTGTGAATGTGTATGAATGGATGAGTTAATACTGATGGACTCTTTACTCAGCAGTCTCTACCATCAGTGAGTGAATGTGTATGAATGGATGAGTTAATACTGATGGTCTCTTTACTCAGCAGTCTCTACCATCAGTGTGTGAATGTGTATGAATGGATGAGTTAATACTGATGGACTCTTTACTCAGCAGCCTCTACCATCAGTGTGTGAATGTGTATGAATGGATGAGTTAATACTGATGGTCTCTTTACTCAGCAGCCTCTACCATCAGTGAGTGAATGTGTATGAATGGATGAGTTAATACTGATGGACTCTTTACTCAGCAGTCTCTACCATCAGTGAGTGAATGTGTATGAATGGATGAGTTAATACTGATGGACTCTTTACTCAGCAGCCTCTACCATCAGTGAGTGAATGTGTATGAATGGATGAGTTAATACTGATGGTCTCTTTACTCAGCAGCCTCTACCATCAGTGAGTGAATGTGTATGAATGGATGAGTTAATACTGATGGGCTCTTTACTCAGCAGCCTCTACCATCAGTGAGTGAATGTGTATGAATGGATGAGTTAATACTGATGGTCTCTTTACTCAGCAGCCTCTACCATCAGTGTGTGAAATTGACCTGCGGTGTGAAAGAGCTTTGAGTCGTCAGAAGACTAGAAAAGAAACTTACAAACTCAAGTCCATTTACGTCTGTGTTTTAAACGGTCTATTGTTAAAAAAGCATCTTGCTCTAACACAGAGGTCTACATCTGTAGAGATCTTTACAGAGTCTCCATTCCAACATGAACGCTGCTGACGTCTTGAATGGACTGTTGGGATATTTTGATGACTTTGAAGTGACAACTCAGCAGATACACAAAAGTATTCAACCATGAAACCATCAAGCTGCAGCGTGTTTTAGGGAGAAGCAGCCGCAGAGCGTTAAAGAGGCCTCTCAGTTGATGTATTGTTGTTTGGATGCAACCTTTAGCTGTTTCATGCTACATTAAGAAACACTGGAACATCGGAGTGAGTTATGAAATGTGTGAGTGTGTCTCTAACGCCGCACTCCTCTCCGCAACATCAACCTTAATGTCGCAGCAGAAAGTGAGCGGAGCACTAATTAAAAAACAAAGACGGATAATGGCGTGGTCTCATATCCGAGATGTTCACAGCCGTCACAAACTTTGCGTAATTACACCCCTCAGTTCCACAACACTGAGAGCACGGCACTAATTGCTTTCTGTGTAATTGCGTTACCTTTTCTCTGGGTGTCTTTTTTTTCCACCAGAAGAGGAAAGGAAAGTTCACGCTGACCGTTCTCATCAAGGAGACGAACAACAACCTGAACCTGCCCTCCTCTGCACGTGCAGATACAAATATGTCGCTTTGTTAACCAGCTGAGGAATCGCTGAAACCAGCTGATGACAAGTTGTTGGTGAATAATTGATTTTAAATGCAGTGCGCCGAGGGTGCATTACAGCTTGCATCATTTTTTACTCCTGAAATTACATTAGAGCTCTGGAGTCGATATGAAGGACTTGATGAATGCCCCCACAGACTGCTGTGAGCCCCCCTTCTGTTTGAACACACACACACACACACACACACACACACACACACACACACACACACACACACATACACACACACACACACTCGCTTTCACATGTAAATCCAATAATGAAGTGTAATTTATCAAATGATTCATATCGATCATTCATCTGCGGTTCATCTCATCCAGAGAATATGTAAATGTATCAACAGGACGCTGAAGAAGCAGCCGTTATAAACTTCAGTTAAAGAAACAAGACGTAGAATTTTGTATTCATTCAACATTTAAAAATTGGAGAAAAAAGAAATTGTATCGCACATTATTAAAATGTTAAAGCTCCTCTGAGGACCTTTTGAGTTTGTGTTGATTTTGGCGCCCCCCAGTGGACAAAGCGGTTTATCTGTACGCCGGTTTTGTCCAAGTGGCAACCTCCAGTGTTGAAAAATTAAGCTAATGCTAAAGTGTAAAATCCTGCAGTTCTTTGAATGTCCACTAGAGGCTGGCTGCAGAAGCACAGGAAGTCACATACACACCCATTCTAAAAAGCCTGTTTTTACAGCAGACATTAACATGTTTACAGCCTGGTTCAAAAAACCAAATGGTCTGATTAGCTCATGTCTCGATCAGCACACACTGTACGGGGGGTGAATGTTTTGATGACTCATCAGTTTTGATTTGATGAAGGATAAGAGTTATTCACAATAAGCAGCAACTTTAAGAAACGCTATTGGAGCTGGAATGACTGCGGCTGGGAGCCCTCCTCGGGCGGATGGGAGTGAAGGAAAGAGTCCCCTTAGCTCCAGAGAGGATGAGGGTGTGTGTATGTGTGGACAGTTTACCCGTCATAGAGCCTCACACGCTGGGAAACAAGTAAGGAAACGGGGACCCCATGGCAGGGGTTGAGAGTGGATAGTATACCCACCTGAGAGGCCTCCTATGGTGGAAAATGACCCCCCATATACCTCCAAGTCGACTTAGAAATATTATGGAGGTTGCTTGCAGAACCCCCCTAAACCATGTCACACGGGGTCCCAGCTTCCGCTTCTCCCGTTGGCACTTAGAAAAAAACCAGCAAAGTGTTTGTATTTTCTCTAAGTGCCAACGTAGTTATTTTAAGTTTGCATAGTTACAGAGTGTTGCATTAAAGTTCAACTGGTCTAAGAAGTAAAGATCACATTCTCATAGAGTTTTGGAGTTAATGAGAGTGAACTACTTTAAGTTATTTGTGGTTTAAACAGAACATTAAACATATAGGAAATAAGCCGACAGATCATTAAAGCAGCCGCCTCAGGATTAAAACTTATAAATAAAGTTAGAGTCACTTTTTTTCAGTCTCTGTCAGGGTGAGCTAAATTTATAATCCACTGCTGAAAGCTGCTCTCACTGCTGTCTCAACAAAAAGTTCACGCTGAGCCAGAGAGCATCATGGTCCGAAGAAGCGGTCGAGACTTTGTGTGTCATGCTGCTCGTGAAAGTAAACTGGTCCACCTGTCACAACAGCAGATGTCGACTTCGTCTGCGTGTTTGAACGTCTGCAGATCAGATGATTTCTAATCCACAGGGAATCGTTTCTGTGTCACAACCGTCTGATTCAGGGAACATTTCTCATAATCTGCTGCGGACACTTCTCTCTGTCCTGTAACCTTTAATGGCGTTTTGTGTCGAGGGGGGGTGAGGGATATAGTTAGTAAATAAGCGTTCTTTTTTTTAAACATATCAGCATTTATCTGAGACTTCAAATTCAGTCCAGTACTGATTAGTGGATGGATCTAGATCTAGATTTACATCGCTCCAGACGATGACAGTCCATGCTACAAAAAAAATCAATGTATTCTTAATACTCCATTAATTTAAAGATGACCCTGTATGAACTTCTGGAACTAAATTCTGAAGAATCTTTATCAGAATTTAAAACAAAAGCTGCAGATTTCATTTCCTTTGACGGATTTTCTTCTAACGGTCAAAATAGGTGCATTTAGCTTTCAGTGTAAGACGAGGTCACTACACACACACGCACAGACTCTTGACAGATTTGAGCTCTGCACTTGAAAAGGTGGCACCGGTCCAACCCCGGCCGCCATTAATAATCCTGCGGCTTCACACAGAGACTCACTGAAGTCACACTTTAGGAGCTCGATCGCATTTATGACAACGCCTCGTGTACCTCGTTACCGGTTTAATGTACCTCAGCGTTCTATCGCACACGCCACTAAGCTCCCAATGGCCGGCCTGAGCCGCGTTCGCCTGAAGGTCGGACAAAGTGAATATAAATAGTTACTCAGTCGAGACATTATGGGAGCATTTTTAGAGTCCACCTACAGCCAACATTTGTTTCAGGATGTGAAGAGAGATGCTGTTAATGTGCTGCACACTTTAGCTCTGTTGTCTTTTTATGGACGTCTTGTCTTGATCTGCAGCTTTATGGTACAAAAAGAAAGTAAAAGTAAAGATAGAAGTCTGCAACCTTTCCTAATAGTAATGTGCACACAGCAGAGGGAAGCAATCAGGTTGCAAACACTAAATACTGAAGCCTGTGTAAAAAAAAGCTGGGAGTGATGAATGCAAAAACACAATCTATCACAACAATATGCACATCCTGCAAGTTTGCAAAGGAACAGCGTTAAGAGGAGTTTCGATTTTTAGACAAATATACCCCAAAACAATGCAGCGTATCGATTGTTGGGCATGCTGGTTACTGACGGGCTCCACCAGACTAATAAACCAGTCCCAACATGGAAACCATCCTCTCTGCAGACGAGACTGCGTCCAACATCATCACCACGGTGCATCTGGCAGTTGTCGCTGCGCCAAACCAAAAATGAATTCATCATGACAAAAGTGAACATGATAAAACAGCGAGAAGTCATTTGTGGCTGTATTGTTTGTGCTCTCGTCTGTGGGAGGGAAGCTGTCAATACACCATCTCACTGAGGATTAGCCATTTTAATTACTTCCACCTCTCCAGTCTGGATGGGCCTCCTCCAGCAACACCCGATTCAAATCAATTGCAGCAATCTGCACAATGTTAGCATGATAAGCCATGCTGAGGCATTTTCTGGCCTTTGTAATCCAGTTTGCGTCAAACAGATAAGGTTTATTACATCCTGAGGTAATCTGTGCATGTTTGGCAACCTTCCCGCTGACTTATTCAGAGGCCCGTTGTTCCACACAGACCCAGTGAAAGAAGAACAAAAGGTGCTGGAAGATTGCTGCTAATGCTTCACAGAGCTAATGAGACAACTCTAAATACCAGCTTATGTCATTGTGCCTTCATCGTCTGCAGTGCTGCTGCTAATGTGATTCTATGAACAGATAACGCTTTTTAAAGCACAGCTGAAAATCTCTACAATCAGACGGCGGCCATTTTCCTCTGACGTCATGCTCAGACATTCTGACAAAGCTGAAGATGTAACTGCTGCTGTCACACAGAACATCATATGAAGCACATTTAAACACACGTCAGTCAGACGACACACGTTTGCTCGTTGGAAATATTTAGGCTCCGACCTCGTCGCTCTGCGTAGATTTATTTTAAATGCAGAAATTGAGGAGTGATGACACAATATCTTTAACCTTTGCTTTGTCCATTTACCAATTGAGACAAACTCTAATATCTGTCATGATTTGTTCTGTTTTAATATTTCAGAGTTTAGATTTCTGTTCTGTGGTTTTGGTTCTTATTTTCCCTCGTGTTGCTTGTTTCCCTGTGTGTCCATGTTTCCTAGTTTGGTCTCAGTGTTACCTGTCTTATTTTGTAGTTTCTGATCTTGGTGTTTCCCTTGTGTGTGTTCTAGTTTAGTCTTTAGTGTTTTGAATGTTATATTGTAACTTTGTATCCTCGTGTTTCTTTATGTTCTCGTGTGTTTTTGTTACATTCTTGAGTTCTGTGTCTTCAGTGTTCGTTGTCTCCTCACTGTTTCTTGTATTTTACTCCTGCCTCTGTGTTTCCCTCAGTCCTGATTGTCCTCACCTGTGTCATTAGTCTCACCTGTGTCTGATTACCCCTGTGTCTATTCAGTCTCTGTGTTTCTTCCCTTCTGTGTCAGATCATTGTTTGTCAAATGTCGTAAGTCGGATGTGTGTCTCTCAGTGTCAGTCTCCCTGTGATTCCTCGGGGCTACCTTTTTTCAGTTGGACATTTTGATAGTAAGGCTGTTTTGTCTTTTTGTTTTTCGTTCTGCACTTGGGTCCTCTACATTGTTTTTGCTCGAATCATGACAAATATCACATGTTAATGATGACAGCGTGTTAGCTTGATGCTACAGAATCTGCCGCTGTTTGGATGGTGAATGAGCTTCCTGTTCTGCTCGCATGTTTGAGTTATATTATGCCATCGATTTTGAGAGTGTTGCAACTTGATCAATACGACTCTTGCTTAACGCAGCAAATATTGCCCGGCGGAGAACTGGTTCTAAAACATTCCTGTTGATGAAATGATGCTGGATACAAGTTGTTGATGTGTTCTGAACGCCACAAACAATCAATGACGTGTCGATGATTTGCAGTGTGTGTTCTCGACGATAATTACCAAAGGATTTACAGTGTACTTCAAGCTGTAGTTGGTCTTCTGGCGAGGTTTAACACAATCTACTGTAGCTCCACTCTGAAACCAATCAATAGCTCTGAAACTCAGTAATTGCTGCTAGGATAGCGGCCTAAAATCCATCATCCAAAATGTTTACCTAATTAGATTCATTTAGCTTGAATCGGCGAGAGGGTGAGTCATGGTGAAAGTGAGACGGTCCCTGTAGTGCCGAGACAAATGGCCTTTGAACCATGAAACAGTCCACGCCTGCTGGGTAGAAAGGAAGTCTGGTCAGTGTGTGAGCAAAATAAGGATGGAGGGCTCATTATTGGCTTTTCACTGTCAGTCTCAGAGGCTTCAATGACACCAAGGACTCTAATTCTCTTTCAGGCTCTCCCGCAGCCTTCCTTACTCAGTCCAAGAGAGACGGAAATAGAAAGGAAGGATAAGAGAGAGTTTGGTGTGGGGGAAAAAACAGCTAAGGGGGGGAAGATAAGAGGCCTGCGAGACAAAAAGAGCGAGCAGGCTGTGTCCAAAGATGGAGACCAATTCTGGAACCAGAAAAACTTTCCACAATGCTGATGTAAGAAGAATAGGTCTGTAAACGCAAGGGAAGTGTTAATGAGAATCTCAGGGTCGCTGAGGCCTTTAGTGAGACAAAAAAAGGAGATTAAAATCGGGGTACGTCACTGGCATGGGTGAATTAGTCCAATGATGGCCTTATTTAACTGTAGACGGGATCAACGAGACGGCCTCCTCTGGAAGGAAAGGGTCAAGCACTCAGCTCAGGCGTGTAGCACACAGCTTAATTCGACCTCATAATGCAGTTCTGACTTCAGAGAAACGCTGCCGCACATACAGCAATGGATAAAAGCCAATTTGTCTTTGAGTGCTGATGGCTATTTCTCTCACTCTCTCTCCGTTTTCCCCTTTTCTCTCCCACGAATAAGTGCCGTGACTTTGTTGTTATGGAGGCGAGTACCAGGCAACAGCAGAGGCGTATTATAGCCATTGTTGCTTTGCTCTCATGCATTTCAGAGACGAGAGACAGACTCAGGCCTGACATGATCGAAGCATGTTTTTAATCAGGAAGAACCTCCTCTGCCGTTGAAGCACGACTAATCAATATCCCGTAAATAAGAACTTCACCAAGAGACGACGTGTGATGTCACAGAGGCCGCTCATAGTGCACATCTAGACAAACATGTTCCTCCGTGTTGTTGTTTAGTGCTAATATTTTAGGACTTTAATCTTTTAGAGGAATCCAACGAACGATTTGTGGGCGCTGTCATCTCGATGATTTCTGAGCTTGTAATGGCAGACACATTTCTGTGCATGGACAATAAAGTGTTATATCATCTTATGTGCAGGCTGTGTTTGACTGACAGGCGATCTCTGAGAACACTCCTGAAACAAACACTTTCCGTGTTATGATGAAGCAAACACAACATTTCTTTGCAGATGTACACTAACATATGCATTGTGGGAAAGCAGCGCAGTGTTTTTCCACAATCCTCTCAACTCCAAATGTTCATTTTCTTTATGCATGAACAACAGATGGTCCCTCGTTTGCTTCCTGTAAGACTGCACTGCTGCTTCTTTGCGAAAGTGATGCCATTAATGAGCCCAAACTGCACACGGATCCCGAGTTCCATACGTGATGAACTTTGCTGTAATGGAAAGATATTTTAGTCATGGTGGTGCTGTAGGTTTCTGAGTTCTGACTATACAAGTGCAGGAATTTTGCTCTGAAGTTATGCAATGCAAAAGGCATTCTTACATCATTCTCTGGCTCTGTGTCCATAATGAACACACCGAGTCCCCGGCCAGGATTTTAACTGAAGACGGTAGCTGCCAAGGACTACTTTGAGTGTTCGGAATAATTAATATAAACTTGTTATGGAAAGATGACCCTCTGTTCATTTAGTCATTTCACGCGTTTCATCTTTTTAAGTCGTGTGAAATAGAGGAGAGCAGATTTAGGATTCTTCCTCTTACCTTGCAGATTTTTGATAGAGGTGGAGAATTCACAGACGTTAGCCCTTCTGACCCCTAACATCGTCATGACACCAGACATGTTGAGGATCAAACCAGCTTAATAAGATCCGGTCACCTGCAGCCCTTCATCAAACCGCTCGCTGAGACTTTCTGGAGTATTCTTCTTTGCAATGTTTGCTAACGCCTCTGAATACATCTATACCTTCTTCTGCTGACTGAAAAACAGCAACGCAAATACACTTCAAATCTCAGTGATTAATTAAATAAAAGTCAGGCTTAAGCGTGTAAAAGTTCCCACTGGGCCTATAGAGCACGCTCACTTTGAGTCTCAGTCTCGTGGCTCTGATCTGCGTTCGTTATGTCGACAAAAATAATCGGCTTTAATTGTATTTTACAACTTTTAGGCCCTAATTATTTTAAAAAGCATTATTTAAGTGTTCGTACTGGGAAATTGATGTACCTAAAAAAAACTGTGACTGTTTACAAACCCCTCTATTTCAGCCCTGCTCAGAACAGGCTGTTTCTGTGTCTGTAGCTTTAAATGTAAATGAGCTGTGTCTGACCACGCCCCTCTCTGGAAGGGCTTGGGTGGCTCGGGCTTTCTCGCTCCATGTCCTATTGTTTACGGTGAGAAGGCAGACTCAGAGGGCAGAACAAACACCTAGCTGTGGGAGTGTCACCCACCTGGGGGAGGGGTTACTGCCCTTTGTGATGTCATGAAGGGAAATCTCCAAACGGCCTGTTTGAGCACACATTTTCTGAAAAGTGGAGCAGGCAAAAAACGGAGAGGATGGACTTTTCTCATCATTGGGGGGTTTGTAGAAAGACTAGAGACACATATTAGAGTTAGAGGAACATGGTGGAGTGTGTTTTGAATAATATGTGACCCTTAAGGCCAACGCTTGCCTTACACAGTTTGTGAAAGGGGGTCCCCGTTCTGAGCATTGCTGTGCATCTTGCTGAGTGCAAACCAGACTAAAGTGTTGATTACAGTTAGATAAAACTTTGTAGATGGGGTATAATACTGTGTCATGATGGAGCATCTCTTCCTGATGTTTATTTATTCACAACATATTCTGCTGTAATGAGAAGTTAGTAATGGATGGGTTCCCTCCTTATGAATTAATAAATGACTCCACTTGTGACATAAAGATCTCGACGAGCCACCCTGTGATCAATCACAGTGTTTAATGATGACTAATAAATGCCATTGAAATGTCAAGAGATTTAATTGTTGCTGCTAATGTGAATAAATCAGAAATAATTCACACAGTAACCGAAGCTTTTCATCTCCATGTTTCGCTGGTTTTCATGTAATTTCATCTTCCCATTCAGAAGCTTGAAATGACGCCTTTAAAAAGAAGCTCTGCAGAAATTACAGCTTCTGGATGTGTGCCTAATGTCTTCAAAACATGACGGATGCCTCGCAGAAAGTGGGTCCTCCATTAGGAACAAGTCGTTGCACGAGTCCTTTGCTTTCCGCTGAAGCTTTGAAGGAAGAGATTCAACGTTCAGTGTTGTTGTTTTTTGCAGTGCGACAAATTAAAGATGCTTTGTTGTCTGCAAAACCGAGACATCACTGAGAAACCAAATTGGTTGTTACTTTAATTAACAACCTATTTTACATGAACACACAGTGCATAAACAAATAAGGGTTTCTGGTGTATTATGCAATAATGTAAGCAAACATGAAGGTCTGTCAGCCACTAGCTTCACTCCTTTTAGCAGATCAAATATCAAATTGAAACCCGTCCCAACTTAAGGCCCAGTCTCTTTTACTAGCCGGGTGTTGCTGCACGTTTTGACTCATAAAGGCGAATCTCAATTAGAGGCTCCTGTGCATGAAGTGTTCATTAGTGTGGGGTGTCTCGCTCTCTCCCCATAGGGCAGCAGGTTGGCATGGATACGCTGTCTTACACAGGAAGAGAAAACCAGTGTTACGTAATTTAATTTGTTCATTGATATCTTAATGTTGTAGATTTATAATTGTATAGTCTCGCCCATCTTTGCTGTGCACGAAAAGGCACGAATAGACGCCTGCCACTAATGAAGGGTCATTTCATACACTGAAGGAAATAAAAGCCTGGGCTGTTAAAAGAAGTTTTACAGTAAAATATTGATCTGTTCACCATCACATTTGGTCGTTCAAGGTGCTCAGAGGATCCTTCAAAACTTTTGACATCCGTTGATTTTTCTTACAGCAGCAGGCCCGAGGCGTCTTATGCTGCGTTCCATTTACCTCGGAACTGGGAAGTCGGAGCTGGGAATGACGTCACACCCGAGTTGAGCGTGTTCCAGTTGTATAAGTACAGTCTATTGTTGTAAGTCGGAAAAGCAACATGAACACCTCCAGGAGTACCTTTGTTTTGTTAGCTAATACCAGACGATAACAACACACAGCGTGATAATTTGTGCACAAAAATAACATGACAACATGTCCACAGATAGAACTTGCACGATACTATCAGTGTGATTGATTTAATCACAGAAAAAGAGGTGCAAGCGGCTAATAATCACTATAGTCTGAGCTTTAACGTACGGTTGATGCACGTAGCAGCCATGTTGGATTTTAACTCGGGCTCCTCCGACTTCTCAGAGTTTCCGACTAGTAATTACGACTTCAGGGGGCGTTCCAGTTGACATTTCCGACTGGGAACTCGGAATTTCCCACTTCCCAGTTCAACTGGAACGCAGCATTACATGTCAGTGTACAGAATCCTTACTGAAGGCGTACGTACGCAAAACAACGTGAAAATGCCCTTTAGTGCACTTCAAATAATTCAGATTAATAAAAGCGTTCATACGCTCACCTGCACTCAGTGCTTCTTTTATTTAATCACTTTCCACACCACAGGGTCCATGGCTTTGTTCCCTGACTTTTCATAAATATATATTCATTAAACGTCATTTCAAAAAGCACATCATCACTCTGAATCATAGACTGTAAAGAAACATGGACGACGTCACCCATTGGTTTGTAAAGGGCTGTTTTGGAAGCATTGCGGTCGCCATATTGGAAATAAGACCCAGGGCCAAGATACAAACGTTCGTATATTGAAAGTCATAACAACACTTTCAAGAAGCACAATACCACCTTTTTCATATTGCTACTGTACCATTGCTCTGTCCTATGTTTTTTTATCTGTTGTGTTTTTGTCCTCCGCTGTAAATCTCATTTCAATAAACTGAGCTGAAGATGAATGATAAATCTATCAACCTACCGACAGGCGAAGAGGTGGAGCTAAGGCGGGCCTTCAGCCTCATGATAAACCGCTACAAGATGGCTGCTTGCAGTCAGATCAGTCACGACAGGCTGTGGTGTGTGTGTGACTTCCTGTGCTTCTGCAGCCAGCCTCAAGTGGACACTCGAGGAACTGAAGGATTTCACACTTCAGCATCGGCTTCATTTTTCACCTCTGGAGCTTGCTGCTCGGTCAATACCAATGATGGCAGATCAAAAGTAGAAAACAGAGAAACTAGCTGCAGTTAAATAGCAGGACGACCTGCAGTAACATTTAAAGTAACAGCTCAGATCACCAAACTCAGCCACCATGCTTCAGTATTCCTCTCCTGCTCTATCTTATTATGTCTAAAATAAAAGATTGTACCTTCCATCTCCTTCAGGCTGACAGGTGAATACGCTTTAAATCAAAGTTCCTCAGTGTTACAAGCAGAATAAAGATGATCTCCAAAGGGTCTAACCGATGGTATTCATACAGACGAACTCATACAAATCTGTTGGAGTGGTTTTGTCTCAGTGAAAGAGAAGGATTAAAAGCAGACGTGAAGAAGTCAGAGTTAAAAATCAGAGAAGAGCCGAGCAAGAAGGAGAAAGCATTCATTCATCTTTACAAACCAGGAAATTATGTTAAGTATCCAATAATCATGCTCGGCTCTCAAATGAGTGAGGGTAATGTTTCTGAAATAAAGATTATGTATAAGTACGCCTCCATCAAAACACACAAACACTGAGTACACAACGATGAGAACGTCTGCACACAACAAACAAACAGACTCACACAAGAACCAGGAACAGAGAGAAAAACACACAAACACAGAATCCCTCAGCCGTCCCTCCCGCCCTGCAGTCGAGCACATTAAAAAACAATTAGGCCGCTCTGATTTGTCTGTTTTTTCTCTCTTCAGCAGCAACCCGCAGAGTCCAGCTGCTTCCCTGAGGCCTCAGCGGAGCGGGAGGAGTGAGAGAGAGAGAGAGAGACGCTTCTTCAAAGAGAGAAAGAAGACGACACAGAGACAGAGAGGGAACTTCTCCGCAGCTCAAGTGGTGGACTTGGCATCTTGAATGTGTAATGTTTCGTGCTAAGTCCTGTTGGGCGGATACTGCTGTTGTAAGCTCTCTAATTAAGTTGCCATGCAGGCTGATGGACAAACACGGAGCCTCTGGAGCAGCAGGATTTAAAGAAGTGAACATAAAGAGTTAGAGCTTTCTGCTAAACAACCTTTGAGGGACTCTTTTCTTTGTGTTTGGAAGTTTAACGTTATAGAACATTCTTCAAAGAGAAGGAGGAGATTATTCCTGCAGTTTTTATTTTATCTTCCATCTTTGCTGAAAAGCAAAAATTACTTTCGATCTCTACGGACAGACTGAAAAGAACCGACAACAGCTCGCCTAAAGTGCAGCCGAAACATTTGGAGCGCCCCCTACTGACCGTCTATGGTAAAGCTCATCAACCCGCCTCCTCCGTGTTCACAGAGGGTCAAACTATAAAATCAAAGCACGTCATGTCAAAGGAAACGAGAAAGCGTGATGTCTCATAACAAGGACGCTGATTTAACAGGAAACACTTCAAAGAAAACACAACAGAGAAATCTCGTCAAAAACACGTTCCCCATACAACCACACTTCAAGAATACCAAACTATCCCTTTAAGTTAAAGTCTGTCTCCTGTTGTTGGGATGATCCACAGGTCCGCTCATATCCACTGGGATATTATTAATAATGAAAAACTAACAAAGGACGACGAGTATTGTTGACGTTAAAGAAACGTGGAGCCGGATCTTAAACACATGTTTTTATTAACTTAGAGCAGTATTTGAACGCAGCACGTTACAGTATCTACAAATGATTGACTGTTTGTCATTTGCATTCTCTTCCTGTTTTCAGGCCCCCAGAACGGGGAAAGCGGTATAGATAATGGATGGATGAATATCTCCAGTCCGAGGTTTCTGCTTAGATCTTTGAAGACCTCGACTTTGAATGAATGAAGCTTGCTGTCCTCTAACGCCAAATCTAGTGTTGAAACTGAGACAAAGTATTGAGCCGCTCTAAAATCACCTGACTCCATCATTCTGAGTGTCAAGGTTGTGTAAGACGCTCCATCAGCAGGTTACACAGCTCTGTGGACTCTGTGTGCTTTACTTAAATACGTCCCTTCATTGTCCCCCTTTGATTCGACCACAGCTGAAATCAGCCCAGCTGGCGCCGCCTGATGACTTTGGCTGTGAAGGGTAATTGATTGGCGGGGATTATCCCCTTCCGTGTCACCTGCACATGAAGCCAAGAATGACAGAGGTGAAGCAACACAGCGTTCATTTCTCATACAGTGATGTAGATGTCTCGACGTCTGCTGTAAGGATATGAAGGAGGTATCAGAAAATATTTGTATGATTTTCTCTGATGTCTCCTAGATGTCCATCCATCCGTTTGTCTGTCCCAGTTGTTTGACCCAAGCAGCGCCAGATGTTCCTGTGGTGTGTTAAGAGTGCTCAGATCTGCTCAGATGAACGTCCGACTTTAAATCCTAAATATTAAACATGTTTAATAATTACGATCTGATCTCCTGTTGTGTGGGGGAAACCCAGAGGACAGCCGAGTACGCACTCCGTGGATTGTCACGTAATATTAAACACTGAAAAAGGACGCACAAACAACCGCAGCAAATCTATTTTTGCAGCCCTCCTCTGGCAGCCCTGCAGCGTTCTGCTCCCCCGTAAGGCTTCCTGAGAGCCGGCCAATCAGAAGAAAGTGTGTATGTGGAGAGGTGGGGCTTTAAGAGACAGCAGCTGAATTGAGGGTTTTTACAGTATCAGATAAATAAGGAGGGCTAGCCTTATAGATTAAGGTCAGACATATTTTACCTCAGAAGATGTCTAATCCATAGATTGAAGATAATTTGAAAATAGGAAACAAGAAGTGGGGTTACTGTGTGGTCACGGTGTGTAAATCCCGTCACTTGAATCCTCACCAGAGTTCAGTTACTCACCACTGTAGAGGTCACCCAGCGCTGACGGCTCGCATGATGTGTTTGCTTTAAGCTCAGCTGAGTCAAAGAGTGGGTCACATCTGACTGCTGCTGCTGGTGGAGGTGGTGGTGGTGCTGCTTCTGCTGGTGGAGGTGGTGGTGGTGCTGCTGCTACTGGTGGAGGTGGTGGTGGTGCTGCTTCTGCTGGTGGAGGTGGTGGTGGTGCTGCTGCTACTGGTGGAGGTGGTGGTGGTGCTGCTTCTGCTGGTGGAGGTGCTGTACCTCTGGCGTCTCCCATGTTTGTCACCTAATCAGTGATGAACACCACTCTGAAGAGACGGAGGACATTTGTATTGGAGCTCGGCTGACGGCTTTCATTTCAATCGCTGCTAATTTATTCTCCTAAATAATACAAGCACTAATCTAATAATGACAAGGAGGGGAAATTGCTTCTCACCAATGCTCTGTCACACACACACACGCACACACACACACACACACACACACACACACACACACACACACACACACACAGCTGCTTATGTGAACATGTGCATATGCGTGGATGTATGCATGGATTTTGTCTTAAATTTTAGTTACAGTTTGCGTTTAAGGTTTGTGTGTGCGCGTGTTTGTGTGTGTGTGTATGTGTGTGTGCGTGTGTGTGTGTGTGCGTGTGTGAGGGAGGCAGGCTCAAACTAATTCCTCCCACCATTATCATTATGAGACGGGGTGAGCGGAGCTGAGACGGGATTACTGTCTTTGTCATCCTCTACATCACTTACTTTAATAAAACTTCCTGCCTGTGATTACATTTCATATGCTAATACTGTGTGCGGTGTGAATAGAAAACGATTCGTCAGACGAGGTTAACTGTGTGTCACTCCACAGTCTGGGCTCTGTTCATGTGCAAATAAGTGTGTGATAAAAAACAGATTCACATTGTGAAGAAGAAGCATTACAATTCTTCTTTTGAAAGTTAAGTGGAAACTAGCTGCAGAGTTACATTACCCTAACTCTAAATCTAACCCTGCTGTGAACAGTATACAGAAACATTAAACTAGTTCAAGTGTTTCCCACACACAGATCTTACTCAGGCAAGCTGCCCAGGAACGTTCCCCACCTCCGTTTTGAGTTATCATAAAAATCACCGCCTGTGTACGCAAGAGAACATCTAACAGATCCGTTGTCTGTGTAGGTTCTGGTCATGGTGAATTTGAAGCTTCATCCAAAGGCAACTGGACTAATTGAAGGATTGAGCTTCGAATTCTAACAGATATGAACGCGTTGCGTATCAGCCCCGCTCTGATTCAGCTCCATGATCCTCATCTGTCAACGCCCACAGGCTGCGTCTACAGAGCGCAGTACGTAGCAGCACCGGCGACACAGCTGGAGGCACCTGACCAAATAGTTCCCACAGAAATGACAGAATCAGCGCGAGATAATACGATGCATGTGGTATAAAACCAGTTTAAACACAACAACAAACACACATATGGTCATTGTTCCCAACTCGAGGAGTTAAAGAAAAGTGTTTTGTTCTTCAAATAAACCGGATGTTTTGATGTTGTTTAGGTTCCCGTCCCGCTCGATCTGCTCTGTGGTAAAAAGTACCACTTTCTTAAAATGTTGATTATATGAATCATTGAACTACGACACTTTGCAGCTTTGCTCTCAGACACAATCACAAGCTGCCATGGATCTTCTTCCAGTCTTCCATCTCGGTGCTCTCTCTTGCTTCTCCCTTGATAATGTGCATTTCTCAAAAATAGAACAATCATGTCAAACGGACACGCCTGCATCGCTCTTTCTGACAAACCTCCTCTGTGGTCTGCCCTCACATGTCATTCTGTGCTTGTGTTTCATGCATGCCAGGCTGCTTCAGGTTGGTGTAGTATGTGTGAGGATGTGTGTGAGGATGTGTGTGTGTGTGTGTTATTACCCTGACACACCTCACAGGGAGAGGATGAGGACTACAGCAGAGCTGACAGTGCATGACTAAATGCCCCCCGTGAACCTGCCTGAATGGAGCTGACTGCTCCAATGAGGCGGGGCGGACCAGACAAAGCACATGTGGGCGAGCGACAAGAGAGTGAGAGAGGAGGCCGGGCTGGATGTGTCAATCATCCTCGCTTGGGGACAAGGACACTTTGTGTCGGGGCTGAAGGATGGGAAGCTCGGCACTGACCGGGCCTTCGTGGGACACTGAAAACCGGAACTATTGTTCTTTGATTTGGTTTGGAGGGCGTTTTGTTTCTTTGCAGGGATGGGAAACTGGATGACAATGAGCTTGATGGATGTCCGTGCCTCTGCCCTCTAACATCTGGGGATGATTACTCTTTGTGCCGGGGTGCTTCAGAGGAAAACGGGTGAAAAGGAGAGGTTTGATTCCTCATCTGATGCAACTATTGTTCACAGGAAATCCAGAGAGATTTTCTCACACGCTCAGGTTTACTTCTTCATTGTCATCTCCTGAGATCTCTTCATCCCCTGCACAGCAACCGAGGCCGAGCATTTAGTACATTTCACCTTCTCTGCTCACTCAAAGTCAAGTGGCGGTGCTTGAAGTCGGAGTCTGGGCCAACCAATATTGAACTAATCAATCACCTAATTCAGTTTCTCGTAGAAATTGGCTAATTATCCCGGAGCCCGGTGAAAAAATCAATCGTGCTGATGACTCTGATTGGACCGACCTCACTCCGGTTGATTATAAAAAAGGCTTGATTGGGGAAAGAGAAGGTTTAGGCTGCCTGCTGCCACTAGACAAAAACACGAGAACATTGGCCTGTAATGTAAGGTTCAAAATATAAAATGGTACTTGAACAAACCCAAAATGTAGGTTTGTTTTTTATGCAACAGTCTGGAGATTGCAGACCTTTGCAGGTTTTTATCTTCTTCACATGTAAGTCGGTTCATTGGAGGCAGGGTGCGATTTGTGAAAAAGTTGAACCACTACGTTGGCACCAATGTTTTTGTAATTGGTTTATGAAGATTTATTCTGAATATCACAATTCATAATTTATTATAGAAAAATATTTGAAGGTCATATTATTAATGTGGATTGCCTTGCTTGAGGTCACAATATTCACCATTAGCTAGCTGCTTATTAGCATGCTAATTAGTAGCATACAGCGTTTATTCGTACCTTACTCTACATGACCGTAGTCTAGCTAACAGCTCATTAACCTCAGAGTTGACCCTCCTCATTACTGCTGCTTGATAACAAGTTAGGAAGTTGTTGAACATGAATTATGATCTTTGCTTTGCTCGGCCCCGATACGCCAGAAGAAATGTAAAACATGTTAAGAACTTAATTCATGCTCAGCTTCATAACTTATGTTGATACTCATTTTAAGTATTTTAAAAGGTCTGTTGATGAAGTTGCATTGCGAGGTATGTTTTGTTGCAGCAGAAGAAAAACAGATTCAGAGGAGGGAGGCAGATAAAGTCCTGAAGGGGTTAACCCCCCCTCCCCCTGTTGGTAAGTTTATGCATAACGGTCTCAGAGTTCAGACTTGTAGATTGAGAACAGTTTCATCTGAACTGATGAGCCGGTGTTTAATAAACAGAGGTAACGGGGCGGCAAGACGGCGAACGCTGAATTGGACGTGGTCAGCACTTCCTGTAGTTTGTATTATGAGAAAGTGAAAATGTGGATTAACTTCATGTATTATTTATTCAGCCGTGATGGATGTTAATTACGTTTTGTTGCGAGGCTGTGTTATGATCTTGGTTTTGTTTATTACATTTTTCAGCTTCTATTTTATTGCATTTCTTTTGCTGTCACCAAAGAATACAATCTATTTTTACTTTTGTCATTTGGATCATACTTCAAACTGACAACGTGCAATCTCAATCTCATTAGCAGAGGAGCAGATGCATGCATATTATGCTGCATGCTTGAGCAGCAGCGGACACCGCTTCTCCATTTTACTTCGCTGCTTTTCGTGTACGTATTTCAGTTTATTCATCATTTCGAAGCAAACAACCAATTATGCAAATCGCACTCAAAGCGACCCATTCAGCAGATTTCAAATGGCTTTCTGCCCGTCTACTTTCAGCGTCTGTTTTGCTCTTTGTGTAGTTTTGATCAATCAAGTCAAGCTACAGGCCATGCATCACTCTCTGTCGTCTGTCAGCAGGATATGAATGGTTACGTGGAGCTTTACCCCGGGCTTTTGTATCCCTTTCCCTCTGAGGACAGCTACCACGGGAAGGGCCGGCGAGCAGAGGTGAACAACAAAGAGAAATCAGATTTAGAGTCTCCTCTGAGAAATCCATCTGTAATATTAACATCTGATATCTGAAACATTGCTGCGTGTGTGTACATCAGGACAAAGTACCCTTTAAATCTCCCCAGGACGTGCCACTGAGTCTGCATGGGTAAGTAAAGCAAGGGGAGAGGAATCAATAGAAGCGCTGGGGTCTGTCGCAAATGAGGGGAAGGAGATTCATCCAGCGGTCCACTAAAAATAGATAAAAACCAACAAAGTAAGTAGGAGCCAGGCAGCTCAGGGCCAGATTCTCCTGAGCAAGCCAGTTTTCTTACGCCCTCCTTTAAATCCCTGACCATGCAAAGAGGGCCAACGCCAGCCGCCTGCAGTGTCCCATCCCAGCCCCCCCTCCACCTTATCGTTTATTTCCACCCCCGTCCTTGGAAGGTCATGCAATCTTCACGTCCAACTCCTCTTCCTTCCCTCCGTCCTCCTCTGTGTCTCTAATCCAAGTGTCAACACTGGCCTCGGAGCACTTGTCAAACACATAGACGAAGCATGCACATATGGCGAACAACACGCACGCCTGGATGGGTTCCACACGCTGCTGCACACATACACACATGCACACAGATGGATCCCCTGACAGTGCTTTCAACATAAAGTGACCAGAACATATGCCTGTCAGTGCACACTGACAGTTAAGAGCCAGACTGTGATGGGAGACAGTTGGGTCCCTTTTCTAGCAAGCACTGAATAACATCTCCATCCTAACGAGACAGTTATTCTTTAATTGAGTCTTAAAGTGGCACCATAATGGGAATTCTGCCATTCCTACCCATAAGTCATCAAACATATTTCACAGAGGCATCGTTAAACCTGTTTTTGTACTAGAGATTCAATTTTAAGTGAGTGTTATCTTAATTTTAATACCAACCCTTTGGTCGAAGGAATGTGCGACTTTATGATCCAGTAGATGTCGCCCTTCAGCTCTAGCATTAAACCAAAACAAAATGCTGTTTGGCCACGCCTCCTTCATTCTGAAACCTTCGCTCTCCTCCAGAGACACACCTCCAACCCCCCTTCACTCGCGTTCCCACTAAGGAGTTGTCATGCAAAGCACCATAATTAAGCACCATTAAGCGCAAGCCGCGTATAAAATCATCCTTTGCTCCAGCTGCTGCCTGTGTCCTGCATTGTTGGGTTAGCGAGCTAATGTTAGCGCTTTTTAGTCTTGGTGTTACGATAAAGTCAAATATGTTAATTATTATTGCAGGACAAGGTTTTAAGTTGTGTCTCATGCAAATTGTGTTGCAAATCGTTTTGCATTGGACTATTAATAATGTGATTCGTGTGGATTTAAATTTCACATTTGTAAGCTTGAAACCTGGAGGTGAAGCAGGCGTGTACAAGGTAGAAGGTGAGCGTTCACTCGTATTCTGACATCATCAGGTTGTCCTCGTTCAGAGAGCAAAAGAGCTCTCTGTGTGTGCGGAACAAGCTCAGAGGAAGTGAACTTTCTGATGCAGCTCCAAAATCCCTCCAGGAACATGAACTTTAGATTTCAGAGCAGGTTTCAGGTGGTTTATGGTGCAGTCATTTTCTACGTCCTCAAGATAGAAACGTACCTCCTTTGCTCCTGACCACTCCTCATTTTAAGATCAACACACCCAAGGGTGCTTACATTGTGGCGAGTTCATTTGCTGTTCACACAACGCTGGGCGCTAGGTGTGAAAATGTCACCTGCAAGAGGTGAAAATAGAAATGACACATCTGCTGCAAATCTGAATGACAGCACAGGGATCTTAATTTTAATTCCTGGACACATATCCAAGCTGGACTCGGACTTGATTGACTTCCCTGGTACTCAAGTGTTCTAACCGAGGTGGTTTTGAGACAAAAAGCCTCTTTTGAGCCAGACTCCCTCAACAGATGTGGACCCCTGAGAAAAGACCTCCCAGTGCGGCAACAACCAAACAAACAGCAGCAGCAGGCGAGCCAACCTCACTAACAAGCTGCATTATGGAAAACACTGACAAAAAATCTGATTATGCATGAGTTAGAGAATTGGCCAGGTGTAGCTGTATTACTCAATAACTTTGGGACTTTAACAAATACAGAGGTAATATTTCTCTGTTTCTGTCCTGTTGGAAAACAGCCATGCTAGGAGCTTAGTGAGGCAGCACTGAAGAACAGTCGTACCTCATAATGTCAACGCGCTTGCATGCTTTCAATATTCAGGTCCACGGCAAGCCAAATATTCTGATGCAAAGAGGTTTAAAAGCCCGAAAAGATTTAAGATGTTCCATCTGTATATCTCAATCAGAACAAACAGGCCAAAGCCAATCAGAAAGGAGTTTTAAAAACCATCAGAAGAAGAATTAAACCATTTAAACTCGACCATTCTCTCTTTACTGGCCCTGCATCTCGACGTGATGTTGTCAGGCCGAGTGTGAAGCTTCAGTGGAGGCGCAGCGTGAGAAAACCAAACCAGAAAACTAACTGTAAACAGATGGTTAGCTAACTTCTGTGATGTGTGGGGCGAAATGGATTTTTAGCAACTTCAGAGAGAGAGAGAGAGAGAGAGAGAGAGAGAGAGACACAGACAGACAGACAGACAGACAGACAGACAGACAGACAGACAGACAGACAGACAGACAGACAGACAGACAGACAGAGATTCAGGAGCCGTTAGAAAACAGAGTCAGTATGACTTTAGGCAGTCTGTGCAGAGAGAGCTCTCATATACTGTATCTCTCCTAAAAGCTATAAAAGTGCTTGTTCTTGTCCTTCACCTCTGATTACCTGTGTGAGTTACATGTGTCACATTGACCAAGATCAAAAGAAAGTGCTGGTCCAGGCTGCATGTGGAGGATGATCAGCGTTCTCTCCTTTCTAAAGTGCATCCACAGATCAACAGCTTGTGGACATTAAACTCAGTGCTCTTACTAAATTAGAGGCAATGTTGTCTTTAAGGTTATTGCAAATATGAAATGATTTCTGCACGATGTTGAAACAGCGGTGGACATACTGTGCAGTGACGATTTTAGTGTCCAAGTGACTTTCATGTGTTCAACAATGTATTTGGATTAAAATTGCAGGTCACGACCTTCAGTGTCAGATTCTATCTGGGCAAGTTTTGAGTCTGCTCTCAGTTTATTTAATGAATCGTGGAGGATGCATATAGTGTTGTAGTCAAGACCACAGTAACCGAGACCAAGGCATACCCGAGACCAGAGTGCTCCGAGACCGAGACAAGAACGAGACCAAGGCAGGGCGAGACCGAGAAAAGACCAAGACGATAAATATCACTAAAAAATCATCATCTTGTGTGCAGCGGGCGTGTCACTCACTTAGACAGTAGGCTAACACTGGGAAGGATTTTGCCGTAAAGGGGATTTTTTTAAACTACAAATGAATTTAAGTCACTTCTTGTTTTAGACTGGGGCGTTATACTTCTAATCACAGTGATGACGTGAATCAGTGGTGGTCTTGATTTAAAATCCGGAGTCCGCCCAGTCTGAGACCGAGACAAGACCGAGTAAAAATGTTTTCAATTCCGAGACGAGACAGAGACCTTCAAAAAGCGATCTTGAGACCCGTCTTGGTCGATGAATAGTTAAATAATTGGAGGTTAGAGTAGCCAACAATGTAGGTGTGAATGTGAGAGAATGTTTGAGAGTCACAGGACTTTAAAAAAGACACAAACTGAATATAAAGATATCTGATGTCTTAAAAGAAGAGGTTTAAAGAGAGAGTTGTTAGAAGAGGATGTTATACAGTTGTGATGAACTCCGTTTTTTGGGACTGTTTCAGGTCCCCTCAGGGGAGGCTCCCTGTCCCACACTTTGAAAAGCACCTGATATAAATTGCTGAATTATCCTCACACAGACAGACACACAAACAAACACAGTGAACCGGCAATATGAAGAAACCAACACACACTCACATGTGCAGCCACCAGATGAGCTTCTGTCTCTGACTGTGGTTAACATTGCTCCAAGGTCTTGAGAACAAGGTTCCATGCATACATAAAAAATGAGCACTAATGACCAGTTTCACCATTACCGCAACTCGCAATTACCATCATAATGATTTGCCATTTATTTGCTTTCACAGCAACGTGAAGAATCGGGTTTAATTAATAATTTGCTGGTGAGGAATTAATTGGAGGATGCATTTGTCGCAGCTGTGCGAGTGTCCCCTGTCTGCTCGGAGGGCACAATTAAGGGATGATTGTCAGGGGCTGCCATGTTGAAATGTGACCTGCTTTGAAGACCCATACCGAGAGGGGAGTGAGGCAGACGGGGGAGATTGGAAGGCAGAAGTGAAACTGACAGACAAATAGAGGGTGTTTGGTTTTAGCTGATGTCACTGAGTCATCTCTCCCAGATGCTGCTGTCGGCTGGGACAGGATGCTGGATAATGATATTTTTTAAATATGCATAAACATGGTGTTAGCCCTGTTTGCATCAGAGGAAAGCTGTTAGCATTGTGGTCGTAATTGAATTCATGAATGACCCTTCACCTCTGCATATCCAGAAACACATTAACACCAGAGAGAAAATGTCTCAGGGCTCGGGACACGGACGAAACAATGAGCACGATGTTCATGTTTGGAGAACCCAATCATAGTGTGCCCCTCTCTCTCTATCTTTCTCATGAAGACATGGACGTGGTCTCAGTGACGTCAACCTTTGGATTTCTGAAGACATGACACCCCTGGTGTTGAAAAACATAGCCAATGTGGAAGTGCACATCGGCTACGAATAGTTCCTCGAGTGTCCACTAGAGGCTGGCTGCAGAAGCACAGGAAGTCACATACACACCCATTCTAAAAAGCCTGTTTTTACAGCAGACATTAACATGTTTACAGCCTGGTTCAAAAAAACAAATAGGTCTGATTAGCTCATGTCTCGATCAGCACACACTGTACGGGGGGTGAATGTTTTGATGACTCATCAGTTTTGATTTGATGAAGGATAAGAGTTATTCACAGTAAGGCGTGTAGCTGACCTGATTGACAGGTGGGCGCGGTGTAACGGTTTGTCAGGAGGCTTAAAACCCGCCTCAGCTCCAGCTCTCAGCCTGTCGTTAGGTTGACTGAAAGTTAGGCTGAGACAGCATTTCCAGCATGGAGACCGCCATTGATGGGACTCCAGCGCCCCCTGCAGGAACAGACGGGTGACGTCACTCAGGCTTCAAACATTCATATTTACAGTCTATGGTCTTGATCCAGCTCTCTTTCCCCCCTCTTCTTTATCACATGTTCTCAGACCAGCCAGTCAAGGCAGATGGCTTGTCACCAATGTGTCTGGTTCTACTCGATGTTTCTGCCCCAGAAAAGAAAGTGCTCTCTGATGGTGAATTAATGTTTGGTCTCTCAGTGATGCACATTTAGTTTACCTCTGTGGGACTTTTCTGCTGCACAAATAAAGCTGCACTGACTTTAGAAATGTGTCCATCAGTGGTGCAGGAAAGGCAAATTTGAACAAATAAAAAAAACCTGCCTCCAGTGTTCATGACGGGAAGAAGATTGGAAACACGGTTCCAGGGGAACAAAGGAAAAGAAATAGCAGACTGAAAACAAACAGTGTCTGAAATTGTCTGATTTGTACAGGATTAGTATCGTCGGGGGGGGCGTCTGTCAACACTCGAATAGAAAACATCATTGTCTGTTTGATTTTTTTATACTAATTCAAACAGGATTCAAATCATTGTCTATGATTAGCATAAATTAGCGGCTGTCCCTTGATAACATATGTGCTGTGCAGACTCACACATGTACACGTACACACACACACTGTGTCCGCCTGATGGTTTATCAGAGCTTTTTCTCTGAAACTGTAGCCTGTCGTTGGAAAAACAACCAGCTTGTTGGATCCCGAGTGGACAGATAACCATTCCTCATCATACAGACGTCTCATACAGACACTGAAGATACTCTTAGGCTGCGTTCACACTGCCTTCAATCTCTGTACGGATTCATAGCTCAGATTGATTTCTGTTTGTCCGTCGCATTGCTTCTTTAAACGTCGCTATGCAACAGGTGCAGCTACCCCCGCAACGGAGACATGAAACACATGCTGATTACGCTTCAGTCGATAGTCATGTGAGTCAGTGGACTACAACAACAATGGCGGACTCCCAAGTTCTGTGGGAACTTGGGAGTCCGCCAACCCCACCTCATCGTCCGTCCACACATTTGTATGTTAGTTATTTTTGTGTGTTTACACCTCATCGCTCTGAAGAAGGAACAGGATGTGTGCATGCACGTGTTGTTTCATTACAAAGTCAGGCTGCCAACTACTGGCCTGGCATGTGTACTACAGTGTTTACAGTTGTTTTACAGATCAGTGTGCACAGCGTTTATTATCAAGATGTCGTCTGAACATGGAACTTTTTGAAAAAGAAAAACGGTACCATTTCATGTAAACGTGGCGTGTATGGAGGGCGTTAACCAGGACAAGTTGAGTTTTGACCCATTAAATTAAAACAAGGAGCTGAGAGGTGCTAAAAAATAAAACAAAGGTTTGAGGGTTTATGCAACTACAGACAGGAATACTTTGTCATTTTTCTGCTTCATAAACATCTTTAAATCACACTTATTGATCTAATAGTTACGGAATATAAAGAAGTTATTTATTAGTACACAAAAGAGTCACTTTTTAGGGACTAGTCTGGCTCACATACAGACCGGATCTGGATGCTTCTCCCCCACCAGCTCTCGTTGAACTTGACATCAATATTTCATTACATGACCCTCTTGACCTCCTGTTGCAGATCACTGATTGCGTACGCCAAAGGCTGCTGAATCGAATGGTATTGTGTATCATCTGAAGGAATCACAAGGAAAATAAGCAGCAATCAGTTCTGTATTAAAAGCAAACAAAAAGCAGGCAGATTGTGTCCACCTGCTGCTGTGTGGCGGTCACTGACCTGAGCCGGGCCGAGCACAGAGGTAATAACCAGGCCCGCTCCCCGGAGCTCTCCCCTCTGCCCTTCAATCCATGTGTGAGCAGCTGGAGCGCTGCACAGGAGATGAATAACCACAACACTCAGATTCAACACTCTCATAGGGGTCGAGATCACACACCAGCAGCATTCCTGTTTATTACATGAGCGACCCTGGACGCAGAGAGAACTTTTACAAAAAGGACAGGGAGGGAGAAATGTCAAGAAGTGTGATCAGAGGTTCAGAGGTGTTTATGTCCCCCTGGACGGAGACCATGTTGGATTAGTCTTTGTGGTCAGAATGAGGGACAGGAGACGCCGGCAGCTTTACTTCCGTGATTGTTTCTTTCCTCCGCTGGTCCGAGGTAGATAGAAACTTGAAGGGATTATGCACCTATCCAAACTGTCCTCTGTAATCCTTAAAGAGGACAACAAACACCTGAGGCACTCCGCCTCCACACAGTCCATATAGATGTGTGTACAACGCTGACGGAGCGATTGTGACTGAAGAAGCTGCTGTCCTCATTTACATCCCTCACAAGTTTTTTTTTTTAACTCAAGGTCGGACATTTTCCTTTGGGGAGACTCACAGTATCAGTGAACATGAAAACAAGTCCACGATCTGCTCTCTGAACAAGCCGTCAGATATGAAGGCCAGGAGCAGAGGAACAACATGTTGTGTTTGTATCTTTAGCAGAGGAGGAAGATGTTTTGTTCCCATAAAGAGTGGAGAGAAACGTGACTTTAGAGTAAACAAACATGGAGAAATAAAAACAGGAAGGAAAAAACTGCAATAGGTCCTGGACTAGAACTAAAAATTCACAAAAACAATTCAAGAAAACAGTCCGTTAGGTACGGCAAACAGCCATGGTTCAATACGCGCTTGTAATTCACAATTTTTGCGTACGAGCTTCCATGCAAAGTATTTCTCTTTGAATTGGCTTTGTTCACCTACACGTGACGAGCGGTAAGGAGAGGCTGCAGTACGAGGAAACATCGCTGTCCTTCAAATCAGTGGTGTGGGGATGTGTAAGTTTCAGCGTCGAGTATAATGATGAGGAAGAGAAAAGGGTAAACAAAAACAACTGTCTGAAAACGTTGTTTTTCATGTGTTATCTACTCAAATAGAAACACTTACGGAGTTTGGCTAACAGAGTTAGCAGGCCTAAAACTCTTAAGGAATGTAATACGAAAACACTCCAACGCTCGGGCACTCAGAACCAAACCGAGCAGAGAACCGTGACCAAAAAATTGAGGGATATATTGAACCGTGGGCTGACTGTATTGTTGCATCCCTATCAAGAGTCAGCGTGAACGTGGGCTGTACATGTTGCAGCCCCTCCCCCGAAAACCCTTGCTAAGGTACAAACAGCAGGTTAGCATTCGTTACTCATTTCTTTCCACCACTGATCTCTACAGCTCTTTTATCTGCTTGACGGTGTTGAAATAAGTGGATGTTGGAAGGTAAATATTCCTCTCCTCCATCCAGACTCTGTAAATGTCCATTTTTATAAGGAGGGTTTTGTTGGCTTCAGACACAATCGCACTGCAGGATGACACTTGTGTGGCCATTTGTTAGACACCGACTTATAAAAAACACCTCTGCACCTCCACATCCTCTGGTGTGGATACACCTGTCGTCCTTGTAATTCGCAGATGTTTCCTTTCAAGCAGCTCGATGTTTGGATCACAAAGAGGCTGCTGATCCAAACAGCATCAGAAACAATCAGGAGAGTGCACTCAGCTGTTTGTATTTTTTCCTGTGGAGTCGTTGGAGGTGAAGTAGCCGTCTCTGCACTCCACTCAGCATCAAATTAAGGTAAAAGTAAGCAGCCAGGCTCTGATTCAATTTTGACAGAAGGAGTGCAGCCACATTCATCACATTTCTTCTGTAACCTCTGCGTGTCCCTGCTGGCATGCATTCTTCGATGTAGTCTCGCATTAGCGACCTGTCTGCACGGTGTGTAGCAACGCCGTGCCAGCCGAGGACAACGGCCTTCCAGACAGCTTTGTAATTCTGCCTTACATGGCCGTTTTCATTCTCAAGTATTCTTCAAGTATCAATCATCAAGGGCACGACACTGTGCAGAGCATCAACCAAGACATGGTACTCTTCAAAAGCCTGGATTTTATTCAAGGACAATATTTATGAATGTCTTCTAATGCTACTGCCCCCTAGAGGCCAAGCTGCTTCTTACAGAATGAATGTAATACTTGAGTTTTGTGCATGACATATTTGCACACCAGGAACTGTACTAAGCTCCTTAAAGTTCTGTAGGATTGAGCAAACATAAGTACAACAGATTTCCTTGCAGACGTATTATTTTCTGACGCCCTTTAACCCCGCTTTCAGGCAGCCAAACGACTCTTAACTTCTCTTATTACGGTGTCACTCTCCAGGTCATAGCAGTTTCTCGTCTTTGCCGTTTTACGTACCTCCATGTTGCTGGGGCGAGGACAGCTGAACTGAATTTATTATTCAAATGACCATCAATGCCACACTTATCCACGCCTGGTCATTTGTGCAGCGTGATCAGCCAGAGATTCACGTTTCATAGATCCCACGAGGATCCTGTAGTAGGACGAGAAGTGAGGCCCAGTGAGTTTAATGTCCCACATGTGAATCAGGATGGTTTAAGAGGCTTAAATGAACCTTCGCCAGCTCTCGATGTAAACATACTTGTATTTTATTGTCTAGCTGCTCTCGGAGACAGTGCCAAGCAAATGCAGCAAATGTAATTGGATGCTAGACCAATCTTGTTAGCTACATCCTGAGAAAAGAAGCTTGTAGTACACTATTTATTTGCAACGGCAGTCACGTCAGATTATTTCAGCGTGCAGCATCTTCTGGAAGGGGTACTTACACGTAACAACTTAACACTGTTCATCCCGCACTCGTAACTGACAGCAAGATAAATGATTTTTAAAGAGAAGCTGCGGCTCAGAGGCAGCATTAAAAGAGAGAGAAGTCAAGCATGCAAAGTCGGAAAAGAAAAGGTAAAGGGAATGTCTCCAACTGACGGCCTGGAGATGTGAATTGGACTGTACACTGTGTCTGTGCTGCCGCGCTCCTCCCGCCGGTGATGGATGGAAGTCAGCAGATTGCTTCAGCCCAAACCGATTCATCCACGAGTGTTGTGACATCTACTTCTAATGGCATCTGCTCTCCACCAGAGTCGAACCTAACTCCGTCTGACAGAAACAGATGTCTCCGTTGTGCCTGTATGACTCCGGCTCCCCGGGCTCCACTGTAAGGTTGGAATGAAAAAGAGGGAAGCTTTGTTTCACAGGTACTCACTGAAACGTTCACGGTGCTGACTCTGATCTGCCGGCTGCTCACACGAAGAACAGCTGACTGCTTGTTTGTATGAGGAGTAAAATCCAGATCAAATCCATGTTCTGATTCTAATATTGAGCAGTAAACAGAGCCACGACTGTTACCGACTTGTGTTAGACAGATGGTGTGAAAAAAGCATGAACTGAAGAGGAAATATCAACAACAACCAGGTTTCAGTGAGATGATCCGTCTGAATCAAAGTTAAATAGACTTTATGAAAGGAAACTTTGTTTTAGGGTCTTTTTTAAATGTGTTTCTGAATAATTCATTTTGAATCCTGCCTCAAATGAACAAGAAATCAACTTGGGGAAGCTAAGTAACACTTTGTGGGCACGTTCTCTCTATTCCCGCGTGATCTTGTAGATCTCCGGTGATCGTGTGAACCTGCGAGTATGATGCTCACGCTGTGCACACGGATCCTTCGGAAACCACCAACACAATATGTCAGCGCTCGTCACGGGGGGAACTCTGGCTTCAACTCTGTTCATCTCTGCCCTTTTTTTATATGAAGTCAAAGAATTTAACAAACATCTTATTTTAACCAAAACAACACTATTCATTTTTTACCAGCTGCTTTACTCTTAATAATAACCACCGTTTCACAAGGTTATCATCAGATTAGAGCCCGACTGATAAATCAGCCAGCTGATAATATCGGCCGATATTATCTTATCCAGTCACTATATGCGCCGATATTACTCGTTTTATTCACCAGTCAAATAGCATTTCATTTGAGTTTCATTGTATTACACTTGCAGTTCTCTTTCACCAGCAGAGGGCGCTATATGGATCACAACGAGCATCATCACTCTGCACAGTGTCGAGCAGTGATGCACGTAAATGTGCGGTTACTTTCCAGTCGAGTGACCATCTTGTCTTCACTATAAATCTTTTCCACAAGTGTTTGATAACTGAGGGATCAACACAATAAATGTGTATATCTACATCCATCTATCTCTACAGATCAAAGATAGATCTAAGAATCTGCCGATATATCGCTATCTGATTTTTTCTCGTCTTTCTTGTATCGATATCAGCCCCAAAGATCGACTGTCATCAAACTCCAGGTGTTGTCTAGTGCAGCTGTGTTGGTATCAGGACGCGTTTCATGCCACCAGCTGAAACGCTTATTTAGAAATCCTTCCTGATGATTTTCTTAGCTGAAAGGATCAGAATATGCATGTGTTAGTTTGGACTGGAGGACTTGTTGATAAAAAGGTAAGTAGAGCTGAGACATGTGGAGCGACGGGAAAGACGGCAGACTCGCAGCAGACAAAAGTCGTGGTTTATGCCAATGGTCGGAATGAGTTTTTCTCTAAATGAGTTTGCAGGATGCAAAGGACATTTCCTCCTCAATCTTATTTTCATTTTCTATTATCACCTCCTCCCCAGAGTGTTGTGTTTGCTTCAAACAGGTCTGCAGAATGAATCCGTCTGGATGTGGGAGTCTATAAAATCAAGGTGCAAATTGGTTTAAACTCATTTTCTCCTGAATTTCTCCGATGAAAAATGTGTTTACTTTGAACAAAGATCTGCAACAACAAGAAATGATGAGCCCAGGAAGTACCAACAGTTTAGTCATATGTCAGTAACACAAGCAGAGCTGTACGCAGGGCGTGTCCAGACTGTTTTCTTTATGGAAAGAGATTCATTTACAACTGAAAGTTTGACCATTAGCCTGTTGAAAACACCCAGAACAGTTGATTTGTTCTTAAGTCCTGCCTCTGTTTAGGCAAACAGCCAATCATAGATTGTTTGGTTGGCACCTGGAGTGGCCAATCAGATTTCGAGGGCCACTCCCGGCCACCCACCTGGACACGCCCCAGGCTGTAGGTCCTACAAATATTGCAAACATGTAAAAAAAAAAAGCAGATATGAACGGTGATGACCTTTGAGTTGGTCTGGATGAATGTCGGTTTGGCAATATTTTGAGGGATTAGAGTTTTATCAACTTGTTCACAGTTTCTGGAGGGTGATCTGGTGTATAGTCAGAGGTTGTTGGATATTCTGAGAATTTGATCCAGCATTGCTTTTGGCTCCGTCTGATGGTCAGAACGTTAGTGTTACGCTGCTACACTAACCCCAGCTTCAAGTAGCCTAAAGCCTGACTCCTAGTCCCTAACCTAGTGCCTCTCCTTACGTGGTAAAGTGTCGACACAGACAAAAACAAAAAATAACTCTCTAGTTCATCTGTCTCCAGCATCTTCCTCGTGGCATCCATTCAACTCAAAATGTGCCCCGCACACAGTCCGCCGCAAGTGTGGCTAATGATGGTTGAAGGGTCGGAGCCACCACATCCTCCCCCCCACCTCAGGTGTGACATCAGTACTGACCCTACTAACAACACCTACCGCCTAAGACACTGAAGTGAATCCTGTCAGGAATTATCAGGTCCCCACCATGGAGTTAAAGACAGACATGTGGGTGATTCATAACGGGTTTGTATTTGTTTTATATAAACGCTGATGAAGAATCTCAGGTTTTATTTTTTATATATTTAGAATGAAAACACAAGAAAAGTATTTTTGTTTGCATGAAGCGTTAACATTTAAAAACATCAGATTGGGGATTAGAGATCATATTTGTTGTTTCTGCTGTGGCAGGAAGTGACATTTAGAAAGCAGCAGAGAGGGGATGTGAGGGTAAAATGTACAGATCGAAGTGTGTCTGCTGGGAAACACTGAGGAGGAAGAGTGGTACAGCGACTGTCAATGATCAATGCTTCACTCCGAGCAACCTGCTCAGAGAATGTGTTTGAACGAGGAATCAGACTCATTCTTTAATCCCTCAAATAAATGACCAGCGATTTGTCTTTGAACAACACTCAAGACCCCATTCTGTCCAGAGGAATTACTCTGCAGGCTGACAGCTGAACGCCGAGTCTGCTGCCTGCACATCCCAGGTGTAAGTATCCAACAACAGTGTGTTTGTGCATGGGTTGTACGTTTATAAGTGGGGTCATTTAAGTTCTGAGGACAGTCTACACAAAGTTAAGCTTTTATCCCTGGTGTCACGTTCAGTGTTTGTATGTTAAGTGTAATCCAGTGTTTACAGTATGGAGGGGATTTAGATAGAAGGAGTCTGACTTTAAAGAGACTGATGACACACGGAGGATTCAGTCAGGGACAAGAGGGGCGAGAGACGGACCTGACATCAGCGTTGATAACTTAAGGTCAGCCCTGAAGCATCAGGGACAAAAAAAAGGGAAAGGAAACCACGATCACAATAAACACTTATTTACAAGTGTCCACATCAGGGGTATCCAACCTTTATTCATCTGAGAGCTACTTTGATAAAAAATGAAATACATGACCTGCGGCTCAGTTGGTAGAGCCGTCGTCCCTCAACCGGAAGGTCGGGGGTTCGATCCCCAGCTCCTGCAGCCACATGTCCGACGTGTCCTTGGGCAAGACACTTAACCCCGAATTGCTCCCGCTGCTTCATCGTCGGCGTGTGAATGTGTATGAATGGTTAAGTCACTTTACTCAGCAGCCTCTACCATCAGGGTGTGAAGGTGTCGGTGTGACCTGCGGGGTGAAAGCGCTTTGAGAAGTCAGAAGACTAGAAAAGAACTAAACAAGCTCAAGTCCATTTATCGGGTAGTTATGACTTAAAAATGTGACAAAAGATGTCGTTTTGTTTTTTTTCCAATAGTTTTGATTATTTAAAAAATCTGAGATTGGGGCGCAGGTTGTCCTAGCAGTTCCACGCTCCTCATGTACTCAGAGGCTGTAGACCCTGAAGACGGCGGTCCAGGTTCAAGTCTGATCTGTGGCTCCTTTCCTTTCTGACATGAAGGCCCAAAAAGAAATATAACGTGGCGTCCCCCGTCTGTTCTGAGCGCGGAGATGTCACAACCTGAAAATTGTTCACTGATTATCATATAGATACACACGGGCAGAAATCCATCTCAGATTTTCCATCAATGTGGTGAAAACCGATCGGAATCTAAAGCAGTCGCATTGAATGGAAAGACAAGGTGGAAAAAATAATTCAGTTTATGACTCGTATATTTTAACCCTGAATTACTTGATGTTGTTTTCAACTCTAAAATAAATGTCTGCCTTCCCTCACAGAATGCAGAATAACCATTTGGTGATGCAGACGTCCACCCTGACCACCAGCGGGAGGACTCTTACTGTACCTCCTTTTGATTAAACACAAAAAACTCACATTTAAATCATCGGCACAAAAAGCCCGATGTGCAGAGAGCACAACTAGATCTCTTCGACAGCCACGTCTGCATTCACAGAGATAAACACACTCCTCAGTACTGTCAGCATCATTTGTTATCGGGGCTGAATTTCCTCTAAACACTCCGAGCCACGATCAGTTCTTAATACAGGATGTCACATTAAAGAGAAAGCTTACTGTAATCACTTTTACAGGCTGCTGCGTTCACTGAAGGTCACTGAATATTAAGATCCATCAATGTGCTTCGTCTTAAGGTATTGTTGGGCTGCAGATTCAGAATGAATACTTTTAATATGATTGCACTGCGCTCTGAAATCGTCTTTTCATCGAGGCTCTTATTTAATTTAAGAGGGAGCAGAGAGAACCTTTTTATCGGTGTTTTTCCTGCAGGTCCGCTCACAAGGAGAAATGTATTTCCCGGTTTTTCCGGTCACATTTTCTCTCAGAGATTAAAGGAAGCAGAGCTGCTGTTCAAAACATTTTTAATCTAATTTCCCCCCTCTTCCCTTTACAATTCTCATTATTGTTCTATAATGTATTTGAGACGTGGCTCGACACCTTCCCCTCTGAAAAGCTCTTTATTCATTCAGAGAAGTGCCGCCCCCTGCCCGCACTTTCCCACTGACTCAGCAAGGCAGCATGATATAACAGTGCTTCAATTTAGACTGCTCCTCCAATAACCAGATAGAGTTCAAAGGGGGCTTAATCTCACCTGTCACTCAAGCGGCTGGGAAGGAGGGCCGACGTGAACGAGGAACAAAACGGCGTCTGGATGTGTGTGAGGGAGCGCGGCACGTCGAGGTGAGCTGGAGGTCTTTGATTACTTTTCTCTGACGCCGACGTTCACCGTGGATTCATCGTCCTCTTTATAGTGACAGCTGAGTTTCCTGGTGAATGTATCCCTCGAGTTACGCCTCTGTCCATCACTTCCTGTTGAGTTTCATGAAAAACAAAACAAAAACATGTTTAATATTTATTAAAAAGCACGCACAGCAAAACACAACAATCAAGGCGTGGATTACTACACAGGAAGATGCTGAGGTAACGGGCTGAGTGAAACACATTTCAAACTTCCCCTCTCATTCCTCTTATATCAGAGAGAGGGTTTTTACGTCTTCTCTGGGTCGACTAACGTCACTTAAAGGTCGAGTCTGTAGAAATGTTTATAATCACAACATTCAAACTGGGCCCCTCCTCCTGGGCTCATCACCCCCAAAAGCACACACTCACTGCAGGACGTAGTGTGTACATTTATTGCTCGTACCTAAACAGCAAGCTACCGTACGCTAGCACAAGCTAACAGACAGTGTTTGTCACCTGCTTGTCCAACAGGAAGCAGACCAACTCTTCAGTTGGTTTATCAGCGTCCGCATTGTTGGTCTGCTTTCCAGGCAAGAAGGCAGAGAGGTTTTTTATCTCCTCTGGATCAACTAAGGTCCCTTTAAGGTCGTACAGGAAGCAGTACACTCTCCATCTTCTGCCTGCTCCACTTTTCAGAAAATGTGTGCTCAAACAGGCCGTTTGGAGATTTTCCCTTCATGACATCACAAAGGGCAGTAACCCCTCCCCCAGGTGGGTGACACTCCCACAGCTAGGTGTTTGTTCTGCCCTCTGAGTCTGCCTTCTCACCGTAAACAATAGGGCATGGAGCGAGAAAGCCCGAGCCACCCAAGCCCTTCCAGAGAGGGGCGTGGTCAGACACAGCTCATTTACATTTAAAGCTACAGACACAGAAACAGCCTGTTCTGAGCAGGGCTGAAATAGAGGGGTTTATAGACATGATCAAATACGGGATCAGAGTGGATTTAGAACAAGACACTTCACACACATGTTTTGAGGAGCTCTGAGACTTATTTAAACTGGTTGAAGGACTGCAGGAAAGATCATCGGTGTAGACCTTCCCCCCATCCAGGACTTATACCGGTCCAGGGCCAGGAAACGGGCAGGTAACATCACTGCAGACCCCTCACACCCTGGACACAAACTTTTCAAACTCCTCCCCTCCGGCAGGCGTTACAGATCACTGTACGCCAAAATAACCCGTCATAAGAACAGTTTCTTCCCCCAGGCTGTCACTCTGATGAACGCTAAACAGTCAGAGAGTGTCAGACCTGCTGCTGTGAAATAACCCTGGAACATAACTGTCACTGAATGTACATAAACGTAAATATATATTATTTTTACTTTATTTAAATTACCATCTGCACACTCTTTAATGTAAATACTGTAAAATAACTACCTCATGTTCACTTTAGCATCTTTTGCACTACTCACCACTGCACTACATATTAGTCTTTAATTCTGTTTATTTTTGAGTTTATTGTTGATATTTAATGTTTGACCTTTGTACAAAGAGAGCACAGTCTAACGAAGTTAAATTCCTCGTGTGTTCAACATAAATGGCCAATAAATCTGATTCTGATTCTGAAGAGGAGAACATGTGACCTTTAAGCATTTGATCGACATTTCATGGCGCCAATTTTTTTCAGGTATGAACATTTTCCATTCAAAAATGAATTTCAAGTCTTATGGCTTTTAAATTCCTCTGCTCACTCTTTCTCTCACTCAAACTATTTGTACGACTACAAATATCCTGAAGTGTTGCCGGGGGGGAACTTTTTGAACTCTGACTTTACACAAACAGACAGACAACGTTTCCAGGAATGTTTAAACAGCTCGAGAAATAAAGCTGAAAAGAATATTTTACCAGGGAGGAAAGAGACGGTATATTGTGGAAATATAAAACCCACAGTCAAAGGCCAATGCTTTTAGGGTCAGGGACGCATCGTAAATAAAGAAGAAGCTTTCAGAGAGCAGACGAAAGAAAACCATCAAAGTTCATTTTCTTCTTTTTATAACAGCAGATTATTAATGATGGAAACAGGCAGCGTGTTTAAAGAGGAGCTTTCTACAGGAAGACGTTACATATGTCTTTACCCTTCAGTAAAATGGAGCAGAGAGCGCCATTAGCAACGAGGAAACGAGTGTAAATAATTCTCCTATTGGGCTGTTTAAGCATAATTCAAGGCAACGAGTCAACCGCTGTCTTCTAAAGCACTTCAGATAAAGGATGAACGCAGCTCAGAGTTACCTTGAGTAACGGGATGATCACTATGAGAGGTTCTTCACATGGTCTTACAAGTGTTTACCAACCAAAATAATAATATAACATATGGACATATGGACATGGACACTAGTAGTAGGGGTGCTGAGGGTTCTGCTGAACCCCCCAAAATAAAGCACATGAAACCATCAGCTGGTAAAGGCGTTTAAACGTACGTTTACAGCTTGTTATGTGCTAAGTGTTGTTCACCAATACTTGATAGTTTTGGTTCCTTTACTGTAGAAGTCGGTAACTTGTTCCAAATATTTCCTGCAGTGTGATACAAGTCGCAGCAGGTCGGAGCTTTTCCATCGTTGTGGACGCATTAAGGCTGACGGCGTTGGCATGCACAGAGTAATATTGGTGGGGATTGGGGGTGAGTGTGTTCGTATGCGGAGCTCCCACTGTTACTCCACAGACACGTCCAACTTCTGCAAAGTGGCTACGCATTGTTAATTCACAAACCAATATTACACCGTTGTGAAATATATATGAATGTACAAAGACGTCATAACGACGGCTCTTCGTCACAGCGTTGTCCCTGAACTGCGGCCCAGGTTCAAATCTGACCTGTGGCTCCTTAACCGCACGTCATTCCCCACTCTCTCTCTCTCTCTCTCTCTCTCCACGGTTTCTGAATGTTTGGTCTCTAAAAATGGGGAATAAAAAGCCTAAAAGTCTGAAAAAAAGCAATAAGATAGGAAGTACCACATTGTCCACAGGGGGCGCCAAATCTGACACAAACTGAAAGTTCCTCACAGGAGCTTGACGTCCGACTCAGACTGAGACAGCAGAACAACATTTATAAAAACAATCTCATGAGTCACAGGAAAAATATCACTCGAGCATTATCCAAATGAAGTTACAAACTTTTTGTGTACTTTATCTTGTGAACACAGTTTGAACATGAATAATGTTATCTCTAACACCAGCTGTAAGACATGCTGTTTATTTATTGCCTTCATTATTACACTTCACTTCAACAAATACGATCACACAGCTGCATCATGTTCCAATAAACTCAAAACCTCTGAATCAAAGTGAGACGCTCTGCACGCAGACACGAGTCCTCTCTAATGGAAAGCTTATTATGTTGAGTGTCGGCTCGGCGTTAACAGAGCCATACCTTTGTCTCTGTGCGTGCCTCCACTCCTTAAGAGCCATCATTCCTTTCTGTCGCAGTCTGATAAATCAGGGCAGCTAATCAGAGTATAAATATTCATGAGCCCTGCTCTGAGTGCTTCTGGAGGTGTAACTCTTCACAAAAGCTGGAGCGCACAGCCTCCAGTGTGCCACAAATCGTGGAGCACGGAGGTAAAGTTGAGGGGTGAGGGAGAGAGAGAGAGAGAGAGAGAGGGAGCGTTTGGCTGAATTCACCCTTTTAGCATTTAGAGTAACTTTTGCACCCTAAACTCTCTTTCTTTTTTTTACTCCCTCGAACGTACTTTTAGGCTCCTTCATTTTAAGATTGAAATATGAGGTGTCAAAACATGAACAATTATGGAAAAATCATAAGTTTGTGACCAATTTGGGAAAGGGAATGAGGTTGTCAGCAACCTGAGATGTATGCGTTTTCAATTTGGCGTTTCTTTAATGCCTGCCAGCTTCTCTCTCCGTGCCGTTAAACTGCCATTTCTCCTTGTACTAATTGAACGCCCCCCCCCCCCCGCCGTTCTCGGCCCACACCATCATGTAATGCTCATCTATCATTGTTTGTTGGGAGCCAGTGAGCTTGTCCTTTCCACTGACTTTGAGAGAGCACTTCATCTTATTTGTTTGTTCCCTGACATGGGAATGATGCACTCGACCAGGCCGGCCATTTAGAAGCTGGGTAGCGTTCAAGAACAGCCTCCTTTATCATCCTTGTGTTACCCGGCGCGGTGGCTTTGTAGAGCAGCCGCACACTGAGGTCATTCGTCATTTGTAAAGTAAAACTCTTTACCATTGGCATTTAATTTACTTAATAGATAAGCTACAGAAAGTGAGCTCAGAGCAGCACAGGCTCGTGATACGTTAAGGACGGGAAATGGTCGCCTTTCTCTTTAGCTATTTGTTTTTGAGGCATTTTAAGGAAAACAGACTAATTCATCCACAGCAGACGTCGGAGAGGAGGTCGTTAGTCTGACGTGAAACACTGATGGAGGTTTGGCAGATAACAGACGCTTCATCAGAACAGAAAAGGACTGCTGGGTTTTGTGTCCCTCATAATCAAGAAATGTAAGAGAGAATTCCAATAGAAGTTTGCATCTTTACAATCTTTACAGGAAAGTTTATAACAAGAAAAGAGCGGGCGCAGGATAGCAAAGCGGGTATAATGCGTATCCCAAGTACAGAGACTATGGTCCTCTTCGCAGCGGCCGTGGGTTCAAATCCGACCTCGGCCCTTTGCTGCATGTTATTCCCCGCTCTCTCTCCTCCCAATGTTTCCTGTCTCTCTTCAGCTGTCCTATCCAATAAAGACAGAAATGGCTCAAACATTACAGGACATAAGAAGACAGGTTAAGACAAGATGAGCAACACAATCAGTGGACGCAGACGGCAGACTGGGATATTTCTTTCAGATCTCTACACTGGCTTCCTGTGAGTCAAAGGATTGTTTTTTTAATTCTTTAGAGAAGTTAGAGTTGGGTCAAATTATCTATCAGCTCTGATCACAGACTCTGGAGGTCTAACAGTTGTATCAGCATGCGTGAAGAAGAGTCAATGTGACGTCGGTCTGTTTACTGTGAGAGAAAAGAGAAATGAGGCGAAGAAAGCGATGTAACGCGGTTCAAAGACAGAAACACTTCAGGCTTTGACAGAGAAATCTACAAACCTGAAGACGCCGCATGCAGGAAAAACTTCACACAACGTGGTTTGGGATACGTCTGTATTTAAAGATGGTGAACGGAAAAGAAAATGTCGACGGACTCCGAGAGTGACGAGGCAGAAAAACGTAATCAGGTGCTGCTCTCATTCATTCGTATTTCCTCACTTTGTCTCGCGTCATCGTCAGTGGAAATGTTCAGATAAATTCTCCAAATAATCAAACGTCAGCGTTACATTCTTGGTTTCTTCGGGGTGATGATGGGCCTCCACTCTTTGATACAACAAGCCGCTCACTAAACAGTATCTATTACTGAACACCTGCTGCCCCTCGCAGTGTCAACACCGGTAATCGAAGCTGGATAATTATATGAGAGCACCGTCTGTTCCCTGCAGACTTAAAATAGTAAAGCTTTTAAAACCCAAAGTTTAACACGTAATGACTGATTCTTTTCTGAGCCGACTTCCTCTTATTTCAACTCCCAAGACCCAGAAAAATGCAGCACAGCACCAGATGATGACAGCTTATTATCCTGCACAGAAAGCAATGCTGCTGATTCTTAAAGCTGTAAGTATGACTGGCACCTTAGCATTGCATTTAGAAATAGTCCTGCAGCTCAGAATCCGCCCACTGGCTTTCTCAGCATCTACAGTGTATTAAGGTCACTGTTTGAATCAGGGTTGTGGCTCCAGGCTCATCGCAGGGAGAAGAAATGTGCTTTTCTGGCTTTCTAAGTCTGTCTGTGTTTCTCTGATGATATTAAGTCTCTGTTGCAAGCGTTGGCCGATGCTGCTTTTATACCAACGGTTTGTTATCTCCCCTGCAGGAGACACTGTGGAGGCGGAGCCAGCTCTAATCAAAACTGCAGGGCAGCTCTTTGCAGGATCCAAAGGTTTCTCAGAGGAACAGAAGCCCGGGATGGAAGCGAGGTGACCTCGGATGAAACTAACTCAACCCCTGACCACGTTGACTCGCTCAGGGCGATCGAGCTGCAGCCGCGCAGAGACAGTATGTCGGAAGCGGCAGCAAAACTCCAGGGACAGCACGGAGAGAAGAGCTCGAAAGTCAGAATAAATGTTACTTCAGGATAAAGGTTTGAGGAGGGGAAGTCATGCGGCCGCGCTGCAGGATGTTTTATCATTAGTATCTGTGTCCCGGGTTAGAGAAGGCTGTGAGAGCCCGAGGCAATCCAATCAACTTCAGCGAAACATCTTCCAACAAGACAAACACTGACAATATACACGCATCTGGTGAAATCTAGCAGATAGGATCCCAAACCACAGTCAGACTCTGCATATGTTTGTTTCTGAAGCCAACACTGAGACATATAACTCTCCAGAAAGGGAAAGAATGAGTTTGGCACCTACGTTCAGTAGGGATGTAAAGATTAATCGTAAAATCGTGATAAATCGATTCAAAGGTGTCAAGGTTGAATCTCAATAATATGGTGAGCGTCAGCAGCTGCAGAGCAAGATTTAGAAATTGAGGACGCTCCACCTTCTTTTAAATCGGAGGTGTGGAAACATTTTGGCTTCAAGACAGAAAATGAAAGAGGTGAGAAGATAACAGACGAGACAAAAACTGTGAGACAATATTACAAGAAGACAGAGAACTACACAAATAGCACAACCAACATGATGCAGCATTTAATCGACACCACAATGAGAAGCTCCAATCACCTCCCCTTGTTGAGAGAAAACAAACATTAAAAGGTCAAACCACACTGACAAGCAGGTTAGCAGCTCCTAAAGGAATCTGTTTCACTCATCATCAGGTAAACTGGTATCAATAGCAGCACCAGTATTACGTTCTGCCCAACGTGCAATCCCTTTAATACCGTAACACCGCAAATATAATATAGTTACCACAAAAAGCAACAAAAGAGGGATATAAATCACAGTTCATATTGCCTCTCTGCAGCTTCAGCTGACATCTTTTTTTGGTTTAAAGTTGTTTATATGACACTGTGATATCCTGCAGTCGGTTACTATGAGTACTGAAAGGACAAATATCCCAGTGCAGTGCACACACCTGTAGCTCTCCATCCACAGATGGAGGGATCTGCCAGTAAAACAGCAGGATACAAACATCCACCAGCGAGCCCTTTCATCTTCACCTGAGCACCCAGCTGAAGCTTTTACACAGCATGATGAAGCAAACAGTGAGAGTGCAGGACTGGACCTCCACGTAGGAAGTTCAAGGTTTTAAAAGCCTGCTATTATTATTCACAGCGTGCAAATAAAACCCTCATCCTTAAGCTGCCTGTAAACACTCATTAATCCTTGTTTTCTTACTTCTCCAACTTGGCAGGTGTGAAGCTGTAATTTCCTTCTTCAGGGGCTTTATCCTCTTTAGTCTTAAAGCTTTTTCTGGACTGAACCCAACCTCACGAGTGGACCAAATCTGTCAGATGTAGAACGCTTCTTATACTGGAATTATACTATTTAAAAACCAGGTCCGATTTTAGCATACGTATAAATGGTCTTCTTACTTTTAAAGATGGAGTCAGCAGCTTCCTCCTTCAAAATAAAATACAGACTTCTCCTAAAGTAAAGCTGCTCCATCGTCCCTTCTGGGCCTCCGTACATGTGTGCTGGTGACTGTGTCTGCAGAGACCCTGTCCTCTCACTGGATTTTGCTGTTCTGCTTTGTTTTGGTTGACTCGGGACGTTTCTGGGCGGAGCTGGTGTGTTTCCTCCAGCCAATGACAGCGCAGCAGGTGAGTTTAGGAGAGGATACACTTCAGTGATTGGACAAAAATCAAACTGGTGGATATGATGGACGTTGACGTCAAGATGTTAAAGAATAAAAAATATAATCACAGTGAAGCAAAACGGTTGAGCTCGTTCTAAAACGAGGGTGAACCTTGAGGAGGGGCCACGTCTGAATGCTGTGTGTACAAACATTTCTGGAAATAAGGTACAGATTTGTAAAACAAGAAGGGTAAATATGGATTTCTGCTCAAGGATGAAAAACGTCAAGAAAAATGCCCCAAACTAAACAGTCTTAAATCAGAACAAAGCTTCATATCCACGAATTGCATTCTCTGCCTTTTCTTAACTATTCACACGTTTTGGACATTTCTGCTGTGCCATGTCCCTCTGATCTTCACCTTTAATCAGCCATTTGTGAACAACTTTCTGCTAAACGTAAAAAACGGACTTTACAACTTGACCCTGAGCCTCTGGAAGCATCATTAGTCTTTAGCTTTTCCCGCAGGTCCTCGCTTTACAACAATTCTACACAGGTTTGTCTGAGTCTGTGTCGGCGTTTTCACCTGAGAGAGACTCTAGTTTTTAAAACTGCCACTAAACACACCAAATAAAAAGAGTCATTTTTGAGTCTGCCGTTTATGAATGCCTGAACACACAAAGGAAACAGAAAGCTGCTTTTTGCAAAGAATACATTGTGAACTAAGAAGAGAGAGCTTCAGAGGAATCTCACAAAACAAGATGAGAAGAATAAAATCTATGGGATAAAAAACATCTTCTGTTTTCATTTGTCAAATGCAAAATTGTGATGTTTCATAGAAGCAGTCTAAAGCTTACATAATGTAAAGTTTGTGTGTCAGTTTGAATCAAGTATGTTTGCAGCTCGAACGATTAATGCAAAAAAAATTGCAATTTAAAAGGACCAATCAGTGAGATGTGTAGAGAGTGAAATGATAAAGTGACCTTACTCTATTATCAGACATTAAGGAAACATGCTATGTTGAAGTGCTGGCTTCTCTGACAACAATGCAGCAGCCAGTATGTCCTCCTTCTAACTTTAGATTCTGGTCCTGAATGCTCTGGATTTGTTTGGACCAGAGAAGGTAGGCGGTTTTAAGGCACCCCCACACGGCCGTTTTGGACGCCCCTCGGTTTGCCAGATATGAGAGCAGTTATCAGGTCAAACCAACAGGTGTTGCAGCGATGGAAGCGGGCAAGAGAACTGGTTCAGATAGAAGTGATGAATCTTTGTTTGATCATGAAGCCTGATGGTCCTCGACAGTTTTGGGATTATCAGTGAAATATGAGAACGCAGATTCATGTCTAAGCTAAATAAAGAAAAACAAATGCAGGCAATCTGCTGCACAACTTCAAATTTGTAAATACGTTTGAAATGTTGCTGTTATGAAACCTGCAATGTGCAATTTAGACAATGTTCTGGAGTTTTTCCTGCAATTTATGATAAATGAAAACAAGAAATGACCCAATATTGGCTGCGTAGGACTTCTATTCTTGTTGCTGAGATACCACGACAGGTACTGATATGGTTTGATGTTTTCTAGGATCCTATTAAAGTTTAAAATTCTGGTATTGAGAAAACCCTCGCTGCAACAGGCTGCTCGTAGTTTTCTGTGCGTTTCAATGTGACACATTTTGAGTGAATCACAGCCTTTACTGTGATGTATCACAACTCAACGTTTTAATCGAATGGTGGCATTAACATTGGACATGAAAGGATAAGGATAAGGATAAGGATAAACTTTATTGATCCCCCAATGGGGGAAATTTAGATGTTACAGCAGCTCAAAAACAGGAATATAAACAGCATCAATAGCAAAAAGTTTAAGAAAAAACAGCTATGAGCATGTTTACACGAATTAAATAAAGGAAGTAAAAATACAATAGAATTAAATAATACTAGGCATAAACACTATGTACACTTTCACTTGTGGAAAGACAGATCAGATATTATAACAAACACACACAGTGTGTAGCATTAATGATAATGATGATTATTATACAAAGTCATGAGGCGGTGATGCTGTTAAACAGTCTGACTGCAGATGAAACTACAATGGAGAGTATCCTGTAGTGTTGTAGTCATGACCACACTTACAGAGATCAAGACATTCCTGAGACCAGAGTGCTCCGAGACCGAGACAAGACCGAGACCACAGAAAAATCATCACCTTTGTCTGCAGGGGGCGTGTCACTCACTTAGACCATAACACCGGGAAGGTAACCGGATGATAAGAATCAAACTACAAATGAACTGAAGCTATTCGTTCTTTTAGAAAGAGGCGTTTTCCTTCTAATCACAGTGATGACGTGGAAACATAGCCGATCAGTGGAGGTCTTGAGCGGTCTTGATTTAAAATTCAGAGTCGGCCTAGTTTGGGACCGAGACAAGAGCAAGTAAAAATGCTTCGATTCCAAGACGAGACCGAGACCTGCAGGTGTATATTTTATGGATGTGTATATTTTAGTGGAGTTTTGAATCAGTGCTGTCAAAGCCTTTGTGTCTGCATCACTGTGACACTCATATAATGATTTAAAGTCATGCTGCTGTCACAAAGCTGCACAGTACTATCAGTGGAAGCTGCTGCTGCAGTCCGGCTGTGATCTGCAGTATATAACATCAATGTGATACGCTCCAGAGCACGCTGTTTGAGAAAAGCTGCAGCTGTACGATGCTCCTGTCACACCATAATATGATGTGAAATGCTGCTTAATGGCTAATGTCAACACGCCAGTCCCTCCGGCTCGGGGACGCAGCACTCTGAGACTCCATGGAATCTGGTGACATTTCAATGGATTGTTTATCCTGGAAACACCCTCCCCACCGCAGGAAAATAATAAAAAGATAGGTCAACAGACTGTGGCGAGTAGGAGCAGTGATACAGTTCAGTTTAATGGGGCTGTAAAAAAAGAGGCAGGTAGGAAAATCTGGAGCGCTCTCTGCGAGCCACGGGGGGTCGTCTCAGGAACATATTAACATATTTATCAGTGCGAGAAGACCCTGGAAGGAGAATGTGATGAACCGTGTGAGGTCTGCTAACGAGGCAAGAACACTCAAGACGGATCAAAATAAGAAATTCAGTTTGGAGGGAAGGAAACTTGACTGTCACTTATTGAAGAGTCGGAAAGATTTAAAAGTCACGAGTCCTATTCAGACTCCCGTTTCAATCCACGATATAAACGCCCCTTCAATCTGAATATCGCAGAGGGGTAATGGGGGGGGCGAAGTGATCCCCCCGCTGTACTATCTTCAGAGGTAGAAGCAGAGGCGTTACAGAGGTGAGCCAGCGAGGGAGCGCAGTGTGTGTGTGTGTGTGTGTCTGACTGTGTGAGGGAAAAATAAAGAATATAAAAATTACAAAAATATATTGTTATGAAGAGGCAAGAGGAATCGATATCTGCTGAATCAAGTTGATTTCATTCTACAAAAAGACAGTAATGGACGCTGCATTGACCGGTTCTTTTGCTAATATAGATTCCAGAGTTTTGAACAGGAACTTAAGACTCTTTCTTGTTCTTAATGAATTTCTTTTTGTCAGCAGGAGGATGATGTAAAGAAACACCTGTATCACACCAGAATAATCCACAGATTGTTCTTGTATCAGAGGAGGACGTCCTCTATCCCCCTGCCAATTAGCCTAAATCCTCATTATTATCGCTATTTATTTTGCTATCAGTGAATGTTTACTGGCAGCTTGTTCTCAGAGCTGCTCGGGGAGGATGTGGAGCCGATGGTCATTAGTGTGATTATCAGCAGGTGTGCAGATTCCAATTAGCATGTATGACTTGAGGACACGAGGAGGCTGCACAGACTGCTTTGTATCAGCAAGAAATGACTGAGAAAAAGGACACGTTCAAGGATCCTCATCAATGTGTTCAAAAAGAAAGCACGCTAAATCAAACGTTACACCACAAGAGGAGTGTGAAGGATTGTTACTACCTCTTTAAAATCTAAAACTGTGAACAGACTGTTTTCTCTCTGAATATTTTCACACGTCATCAAACTCACAGTCATTGACTACGTTTACATGCACACCATATTCCGATTAAGGTCCATATTCTGGTTAAGGCAATATTCCGAAAAAGGTGTTTACATGCTCCGTAGAGTGCTGACCTACTGGAATATTCCTGTTTACATGTTAATCAGCATATTCCGAATAAACCGTAGTAGTAGTAGTAGCGTCATGACAAGACGTCATCTAGGGGCGTAAACAAATTGTTAACCTGTCCTGCTTCGGCGTTCCGACCGTGGTCAGAGCGCACAGGGGAGACTTATTTGTCTGCTCCAGGGCTGAAGTATCGTTCAACTTCGGGGCTAACCCCCGTCACTTTGACTGGGGTAAAACAGACACGGAGAGTCCGGCTGGTTGAGGTGTCGGGTCGTTTATTTCGCACACACATAACTTGTATAACAGTACCATTGAGTTTAACGTTTCTCTGCCTAATTCTGCTCCGGTCCCCGGCATCATAACGCGCCTCTCGCACACATCTGCAGAACACACACACACTCGCCTCGTTTTCTCTCTCTCCTCACTCGCTCCACCACCCACACACATGCGCACTGAGCTCCTTCACAGACAGACATCCGCTACTTGTATAACAAAATCCTTGAAGTAGCGTATTCAGGAGCATATTCCGACTAAGGCGTTTACATGGCCCAATATTCGGGTTGATACAGGCATATGCCAGGGGTCTTATTCGGGTTTTTAATAATCGGAATATGAGCTTAATCGGGTTATGACAATTGGAATAAGGTGTTTACATGACTCCTACGCAATCGGAATATTGTCATTATTCCGATTAATACAGGAATATGGTGTGCATGTAAACGTAGCCACTGTCTCAGTGCAAAAAAGACTCAACAAAAACAGCTGAAGCTCATTAGCGCCCTTATTTTGAAGAGAACTAAAAACAGACGATCACTTCCTGTTTTAGCACATTTACAAACCAGAAAAAAACTTTCACCTGTTTTCCTACAGGACATGAGGCACGTCTTCAAAACATGTCTGTGTGTGTGTTTACAGGTCGACTGTGTGAGTGTGTGTGTGTGTGTGTGTGTTTACAGATCAATGTGTGTGTGTGTGTTTGTGTGTGTGTGTGTGTTTACAGGTCGACTGTGTGAGTGTGTGTGTGTGTGTGTGTGTGTGTGTGTGGGTGTGTGTGTGTTTTTACAGGTCGACTGTGTGTGTGTGTGTGTGTGTTTACAGGTCGACTGTGTGAGGGTGTGTGTCTGTGTGTGTGTGTGTGTGTGTGTGTGTGTGTGTGTTTACAGGTCGACTGTGTGTGTGTGTGTGTGTGTGTGTGTGTGTGTGTGTGTGTGTGTGTGTGTGTGTGTTTTTACAGGTCGACTGTGTGTGTGCGTGTGTGTGCGTGTGTGTGCGTGTGTGTGCGTGTGTGTTTACAGGTCGACTGTGTGTGTGTGTGTGTGTGTGTGTGTGTGTTTACAGGTCGACTGTGTGTGTGCGTGTGTGTGCGTGTGTGTGCGTGTGTGTGCGTGTGTGTGTGTGTGTGTGCGTGTGTGTGCGTGTGTGTGCGTGTGTGTTTACAGGTCGACTGTGCGTGTGTGTGTGTACGTGTGCGTGTTTACAGGTTGACTGTGTGTGTGCGTGTGTGTGTGTGTGTGCGTGTGTGTGTGTGTGTTTTTACAGGTCGACTGTGTGTGTGTGTGTGTGTGTGTGTGTGTGTGTGTGTGTGTGGGTGTGTGTGTGTTTTTACAGGTCGACTGTGTGTGTGTGTGTGTGTGTGTGTGTGTGTGTGTGTGTGTGTGGGTGTGTGTGTGTTTTTACAGGTCGACTGTGTGTGTGTGTGTGTGTGTGTGTGTGTGTGTGTGTGTGTGTGTGGGTGTGTGTGTGTTTTTACAGGTCGACTGTGTGTGTGCGTGTGTGTGCGTGTGTGTGCGTGTGTGTGCGTGTGTGTTTACAGGTCGACTGTGTGTGTGTGTGTGTGTGTGTGTGTGTGTTTACAGGTCGACTGTGTGTGTGCGTGTGTGTGCGTGTGTGTTTACAGGTCGACTGTGCGTGTGTGTGTGTACGTGTGCGTGTTTACAGGTTGACTGTGTGTGTGCGTGTGTGTGTGTGTGTGCGTGTGTGTGTGCGTGATTACAGGTCGACTGTGTGTGTGTGCGTTTGTTGTGATTCGTCACTGAGGTACACTGTGTGCCGCTTTGTGTCTGAGAGACAGAATTTGCACATTGCCTTAAGTGTTACTTTGCCTTTGCCAGTTCCAACCAAAGGTGCGAGACACTTTGGTTTGAAGTCAGGTGCTAAATATAAGACAGCAGAGCCGAGGCTCCACAGAGGACTCACAATCCTCGGCTTCTACACACAGAGACACAACTCACACAAAGGTTCCCTGGGACTTAAATCTTTTCCTCACACACGTTTAAATTCAGGTCATGTTTGGGTTATGATGGTAAACACATCTCCCAGTTATCATAGTGTACGAGAAGAAAGAAGATATTTTTATACACTGCTATAAAGAATTACAGGTAATGCAGTGAGTTGTGCAGTGTGTGGTGTTCAAATACACACACACACACACACACACACACACACACACACACACACACACACACACACCTGAGTTTTACAGAGGAACTGTCCCTGCAGGTATCAAACACACGTTACCTTCACAACTGGTGCATGGATTGGCATGAAATGTTCGTAAAGAGATCCATGCCTCCCTTTAAAGCGACCCTTCTGTATTTTTAGAATTTGGTTGTTCATCCGTTAAAACAAAGCTTCCTCCCTGAATGGAGCAGATAAACAACAACTTCTCTATCAGGGACCATCCTGGACCTGCAGGGATTTTTTTGACCGCCCACAGCTACGGTAAAACATCTCGCTCCTGCTACGTTTGTGTTGCAGGATCCCACAACTAATGCATCCCTCTACTCTGGAAGACTCCATATCAAATTACCATGAGGGTCCTGAAGTTCAGTGCTACAACAGTTTCTTTTGCTCTGGACGGATGATTACCAAGACTAAAGAGTTAAATAAACACTCTGATCTGCATGACGTGCAGCTCATTACGTTGTCTGGCCGGCTGTTTCGACGAGATGCAAACATGTAGAAAGAATAAAGTGCAGACAGAACTTCGACCTTTTGTTGAACAGATGTGCGTGCTCCTGTATCCAGAGGAAGTCCACACCCGTGACAGTTAGTGAGAAATCAGCAAAAGGATTGGTGATTGAATTTCTTTAAATTAAACTTTCAAACTCATTAGACCGCTTCATTTCTATAATTGCAAATTATATGCCAACATACTTAATAAGAGGCTGCCTTAATAACGTGGCAGTGGCCTGGATCTCCTCTGAGCCATTAAAAGTTAGCGGGAACCAGAGAGCCAAAGTCTTTTGAATAATTACTGTTCTTTAGTTTTGTGCTGTCGTGCAGAGATCCAGGAAAGTAACTTTGTAAAGCAACTTTTTAATTCGTGTTCCCTCGTTTACTGTGTGGACCAACAACGCTCTCTCGTCGTCCGCGTGTGTCTGATTAATCACGAGCGCAGGTTTCAGCCCTGCTGTTCCTAGGTGGTGGATTTCAGACTCCGTTTTGTCTGGTGCACTGGTCGGTCTGCGGTGATACATCAGGCTCTCGGGGAGTTTACATGAATTTACATTTTCACCTCCGATGTGTTGCACCTCTGAACAGGTGTAGCTTCAAATACATATCACACGAGATGTAACCCAGATTCATAGGCGCTGCTTTTATTCTATTGTACCAGAGTAAAGCTTCAGTGCAGCCCTTCAACTGCATAATAATAAAGAAAGACACAACAGCTGCTTTGTTCAGCTGGTTTAGTGCTTAAAACACTTACTAAGTATACATAAACACTTTCTGTGATATTGAAGAAGAAGAAGATATACTTTGTTTATCCAGCGAGGGGAAATTCAATTTTACTCTCTGATATTGAACATGCTACACACACACACACATGCACAAACAGGATCCTGTGAACATGCACTAACGGAGAGATGTCAGAGTGAGGGGGCTGGACACAGCGAGCGCTCCTGGGCTGTTGGGGTTTCGGAGCCTTGTAGTCTGGAGCGAACTGGCACCTCTCCAGCCACCAGACCAATTTCCAGACTTGGTCCGCACCGGGACTTGAACTGGTGACCCCCCAGTTCCGAACCCAAATCCCTACATTGCCGGATTGAGAGAAAGAGTGTCATGAGCGTAATCTGATGTGTGCAAGTTCTGCATCTGTGTGATATAACTGTTTGTGAAAAGGAGCTATAAAAACCTTTATTAGCACACCTGGTAACGTGCATGTAGATTAGATGTCACTGTTCTTAAAGCACATATATTTCCTATCCAACTTTTCTGTTACTGTTGTGTCTATTGGAATTAAACGTGTTTGTTGATTTCCAGTTTAACTCAACAAGTTTTGACATTGCGTTCCACAAGTGAGACTCCGTCTTTTTCATTTTTGGTATCACATCAGTTATTTCTCACGACAGCCTGGCCACAAGGTGCTAAATCAAACCAATGCCATCATCTAGGTAGATAAAAGAAGGCCCTGTAAGAGAATTACAAGTGGCAGGTGAAAGCGTCCATTCACAGCCTGACATTCTCCCTCCCTGGCAGCAGGGTGACCTTGACAAGAAAAGGCGAGGTGTTGAGTTAGGGGAAGAGGAGACGAGCGGGAGGAGCTGACGCCAGCCCTCCACTGCGGTCTGTCAGACTCATCAATGCTGCTGAGCTGCATTTGTGGGCAAGATGGGGAGGGCGGCCGAGGCAGTGATAGAATAACCCCAGAGAAGAAGAAAGAAAGGAAATCAAAAAGAAGGGAGGGAGTCAAGGATGGATGGCGGCAGGAAAGGTGGCTCCAGAAGACGGTGACCATGCAGGGTCGAAGGATGCTATTTGTCCTCGCTGTGTGGCTGTCAGCCCAGCGGTAATGAAGTTAAATGAGGGCACAAACTCCGCAGAGAGCGTCCTGGAAAACGGTGATCAGCAGTGGCCAAAAGAAAAGAGAGCAAAGAAGAAAAAGGTCTGCAGGTGATTGACAGAGTGCAGGAGACGCAGTGCTGGCTCAGTCAATCAATAACTCCTTTCCTCTCAGGTTCAAACCCCCTCACCGGCCTCATCAGCGGCCCCCATCTCTGACCTGACAGGGGCCTCTTTCCATGTGTCATCGCAGTGAAAGGAAAAGTCACCTTCTTCTGTCGTTTAATGGGATTCTTTAATAATGGGGAGATGTGGGAGCAACAAAAGAGGCCTGCCTTTTCATTCTTTAATGGAGCCGCTCCTGGTCGCTGACGGAGAGCCAGCACGACTCGGAGATCAGGGCTTTCATTATTCATACTGTACGGCTCCGGCTTCAGACAAGGTGACATGGGCGGAGAGGCAAAATGTAGGTTTTGTCAGTCCAAATATTTGAACAGAATGTGAATGAACGAAAGGAGGTGGTTTGACGCAGCCAGTTCATAAAACAAATCAGCGGGGAATGTGTTCAACTTTCAGGCCATGAATAAGTTATATAAGGAAGTAATTTAGGTGAATTTACTTCACTTTGCACACGTCTCTGCATTATTCTCTGTATATTATATCCAGAAAGTGGCCTTGGTTTGTGACATACCTGGTTATGTCTGTTTTTTCCGTGTATCCTTTTATCCTAACTGCTCTGCAGTTTGCTACCCGTCACCTTCCTACTGCTTTAAGGTCATTGGCAGCTTTTAGTTTAAGCTTTATTTTTGGGCTTTTTATGCCGTTATTACAGAGATAGGCCAGTGGATAGAGTCGGAAATCAGGGAGAGAGAAGGGAGAGAAGGGGGGCAGCCACAGGTTGTGGTTGCTGCTGTGGCTCAGTGGTAGAGTCTCTCAACTGGAAGGTTGGGGGTTCGATCCCCAGCGAATGCACATTTGTATTAACTGTTTTTATTTGTTTTTCATGTATCATCTGTGCAGCAGTTTCCCAGTATACGAGACACATTTCTCCCCTGGGAGACGAATAAAGAAATCTTGACTTTGAGTGTGTGAATGTGTATGAAAGTGTGACATGTGGTGTTAAAAGCACTTTGAGTGTTAACTAGAAAACTAAAAATTAAACCCAGAATATTCCAAATGGACATAAACGTTTTCCCATTAAATGTGTTATCAGTCTGTACACCCACTCCTCCCACACACAACAGAAGAAGCAAACTACCACACCACAGTTCAAATCATTTCACATACAACTAAATATAATGGTGTGTATTTTTCATCAAATCTCCATACAGCTGCTCACATTCATGCATGCTGCATATGATCTCGTCTCTGAAGCCATTGTTTCTTTACCTTAATAGTCTGCAGACATGTGAGTCACTGTACTATGAACACTCTGTACAGTTCTGCACATGTTAATCATGTTTATAAAGCTCCTTTCAGACACCAGGCCATTCAAAGGGCTTCAAGCAGGCACGAAAAGCATTTCAAACATTTCACAAAACAATACAAAGTTCTAAGAAGGCAGTAAAAGGTGAGTTAAGAACAGGAGGTAAATAAAGATGCAGAGAAGTTAAATAAATAGTCATTGATTAAAAGAAAACTTTAAAACGTTATTGCTGAGAAATAAAAAGAGAGAGGCGTGTTTCTACTAAAACATCTGTAAGTTAAGTAAAGCCGGTAAATTGTCTCTAAAGAGACACGGTGGTTTACTTACAAGCCACATTGAACAGAAACGTTTTGAGCCCTGATTTTTAAGGATTCAGCTGTTTCAGCACACCTGAGATACTCTGCTAGTTTGTTCCTAGAGGTGGGGGGGTGCAGAGAAACCAAAAGCTGCCTCAGCCTCTTGGTTATTCTGGGCACAGCGAGGAGGCCTGCCCCAGACGACCTGAGGGGTCTAGGTGCCTCATACGGTGCGAGTAGGTCTGAGAGGTGTTGAGGGCTGAGACCTTTAAGTGATTTTAAAGTCTACCCTTTGGGACACAGGGAGCCAGTGCGAAATTTTAAGAAGGGGTGTGATGGGGCGCCGGTGGCCTGGTAGTTATTGCACGCGCTCCATGTTCGGGGGCTGCGGTCCTCAAAGCGGACGGCACAGGTTCGAATCTGACCTGGGGCTCCTTTCCTGCATGTCGTTCCCCACTCTCTCTCTATCCACTGTCCTGCTTCTGAATAAAGGCATACAAATAAGCCTTTAAATAAAGAAGGGGTGCGATGTGCTCCATCTTCGTGGTGTTAGTGAGCACTCTGGCGGCGGCGTTTTTCAGTGTCTTGTTTAGATAGAAATCTTTTGCATCTTGCTATATCTTTGAGGTGCTAGTAGGTCGGTATTCTGTTTTTATGTGACTGTTTAAATGTAATGCCTTATGTCCTCCAGTGTTGCAGCTCTCTTTAAAGCGTTGTTTCCCGTCTCTTTGTCTTCAGATGTCCGCTGTGGACTTAAAGCAGTGCAACATTTATTTTTCTCTCAGTGGTCGATGTCTCTGCTACACATACATGATGGGAAACCTGCCCAAAGACTTTGACTGAACTGCAGTCAGTTTCAGACCTCGTCATCTTCACATCAAAGACAATCCCCCCTTACTGTAAGTCCAGCTTGGTCCCAGAGGTCAACAGATCCACTGCTGCTTGGTCTCTTCCTGTCCAATTAGACTGCCGCTGTGTGAACTTTGAGGGTATAAAATACAGTTTCAAGCTTCCCCAACTTAAAATAATGAAAGAAAGGAAACCTGATTTAATTTGATAAATCCAGTACACTTTATTTGCACTCCCAGGGAGTCGCTGGTTTGCCACTGCCTCGATTTTTGTAGTTATGGTGTGTGTGCGTGTGTTTTGGTGTTTTCAAAGGACAGCTTGGATCAGACACAACTACACACGAGAACAAACTGGTTGATGCAGAAGAAGACCAACAACTGCTGTGTTAACCCATCTTAAAGTTGTTGATTTGCCGGTAAATCTTCGTTCCAACCCTCACCTATAACCATGAGCTTTAGGTAGTGTCCGCAAGAATGAGATTGCAGACACAAGTGGCCTAAATTAGTTTCCTCAGGAGGGGGTCTGGGCTCAGCCATAGAGATAGGGTGAGGACCTCAGACATTCAGGGGGGCTCAGAGTAGTGCTGCTGCATCTACTCTGAGCCCCCAGTATTTAGAAAGCCTCCTGGACACCTTCCTTAGAGGTTTTCCAGACACTCCCAACTGGGAGAAGACACCGGGTAGCGCTCGCTGGAGGGACTAAATATTCAATCTGGCCAGGGAACACCATGGAATCCCCCAGAAGGAGCTGGGAAATGTTGCTGTGGAGAGGGATGTCTGGGTTGACTTGCTTAGCCTGCTGACACCACACGCCTCCGGTTAAGCAGAATAAAAAAGATGGATTTTTTTCACTTGCTTAAAACTTCAAATTTATGTCACACTATTATCACAACAAATCCTACTTTTTATGGACTTTGCTCAATCCACTAAAAAGTAGCACATGACAAAAACAATTAATCTTCAAGTGAGAACTTAGAGCCGAGTGCCAGAAGCTGCACGGTCCAGCTAAATATCTTTAATTACATTCAAGCTTCTTGAGTTCAGTCGAGCCTGTCACCACACCCACCCTCTCTTTTAACTCTAATTACATTTTCATTGAGGACAAGGTCCAATTTGCAATAACAACAAGAGGGGAAAAGGTTCTCTTCAGGCCGACCAGTGACAGCTGGACAATGTAAGTGCTATTATGCATCACGATGACACCGAAGCAGCGTGCATCAAAGCACACGTCCCGTTTTATGGAAATCTTAAACAATACCTCACAGGAGCTATTTTCCTGAGCCTGTTTTCTTTGTTGGTTGCCTTCATTATCCTTAATTTGCCATCCATCCTGCAGCGATGAGGAGTCTCACTTCACTTGCTCCATTACGTTTATTGCTAATAATATATTTCATTATGGCCTGTTATTGGAAAGTATATTGCAATCTGCTTGTGATAGCTCACGTCCAAAATTGTTAATTAAGTAAATGAATGGTGTAGCCAAAATAAATAAATAAAGAACACAAATTAGCATACCGTAATTGAATGTCACTCTTGGTTATTCTGCTCTTTGAACTGATGGATGGGAACCGTCCACACCACAGGCTGTAATGAAAACGAGAACACTCAGACACACACTGTTTATCTCCACGGATTCTTCTACAGAACAACATGAGAACTCTGCAGACCAACACACTGTGTCCAATGTGTTGTACACGCCTAATCGCATCTCAACAGGCTGCATCGCTATCAATCAATGAAACGTCCAAGAATATTGATTTCACAGGTTTAAGGGTCACGTGACAACACATCTTAAGGAAAATACAACATGATTTAAGTGTTGTGTGACAACAACACCTTGACATTTCAGCTTTGATATGCAGCCAATCTTCCAAGTATCAGGGTCACTGAGCATATAAAAGCTGTGTAGACAAAGATGACTTGATAACACAACACTATGGTAAAGGTACCATCATAGACTGTAAATATTAATGGACGAAGCCTGAGTGACGTCAGCCGTCTGTAGGGACAATAACTAATCCGACCTATTTGTTTTTTGTACCAGGCTGTAAACATGTTCATTAATGCTGTAAAAACGGCTTTTTCGCCAGTCATGTGTATGTGACTTCCTGTGTTCCTGGAGCCAGCCTCTAGTGGACACTCGACTAACTGCAGGATTTTGCACTTCCGCATCGGCTTCATTTTTCAAGACCGGAGGTTGGCGCTTGGGTACCATGTAATAATTATAATTTATAAGTCCACACAACACTGCTTAAGCTTTTCTCACATATGCACTCCTGAAAAAAACTTCCTGAGTAGCTTGTTCACACATGCACCTTCTTTCCCTTTCAGACGGGTGGTGGGGGGTCTCAAGAGGCAGGATGTGAAACATAGGACGATTACGAAACAGCGGACGAAGTCTGGCGCTTTAATGAGTGTCTGACTTTTTGCCAACGTGTAGTTGGACTTATTTACATTTTTGGCAAATAAGTGGGGATGAACATTTGTAAGCAGATAAAGAGTATGTCATTGCCTCACCTGATCTCTCTTGGTAAATTTTCCAGAATATTTCCTGCTGTGTTCTCATATTAGCTCAGCCAGACTCACACAGGAATTTTACTAGGGGGCTGGCTGAAAAATTCCATTCCAACGCCAACCTGAGTGAAAAAATTCATCCGTTTGCGTTCACACAGACGGCTCACCCTGGCACTTTTTGGGAGATTTTTTTGGGGAAACGGAGTGAAAACACCGTCAGAGAACACGCTGCCTAACATCAGTCATGATGCTAGCTTAGATTGACCCCCTAGATGGGGCATAACAATTGGATTCAGTTTACATCGTGTATAAGATTAGTTGATGTAGGTGTAGGTACAGCAGTCCAACAGGGGAACGCTTCTCCATTTAAAACACAGAACAATGTACGAACTTGCAGTGAAATGAGAGTTTAAAGGTCAACAAATGTTCTCATTGTGTCCAATGTTCTTTTCACAGCGCGGGCCCATTATGGCTGCACGCTGCTTTACAGAGCTCTTTAAACTGTCTCTACTTCTCACACCTGCACCTTGAATGTTTTGTGTGGAAAAACCTGTAAGTGGATTTTTATGCTCTAGCAGGTAAAACTCCTCCGTGTACAACTGGCTATTTTAACTCCAACAATGAATATGATTTTATTATCGTGAGCGTAAAGCCATCATGTGGTACTAAATGAGAAATTAAAGCTTGCAGAGACGATGGAATGAAAGGAAGAATATTTCCCTCTGCAATGTGGAGGCATAAAAGTGTTGCAGCTTGAAAAGAAGTAGATTGATTACTTTTTATAAATCCATTTGATTCTGAAAGTTTTCATTTTGCAAAACCACAAAACAGTTTTTTATGTTGCCAAGCACGGCTGCATGCAGATGTCTCAGCAGCCAAACTAAACTCTGGTGATTCAAAATGAGAAAATAAATCAAACTACCTTTGCAGACTTTATAAGCCTGTTAGATTCTGAAATGGGCTTTTACAGTAAATGTGGAATGACGCTTTCACTGCCTGCTTGGTTGCCATTCAAGCTGAAATAAAGTTGGTTGTGAATATAAATAGTAAGCCGCAGGATGTGTGAGCTCAAGAAGTACATTCTTTCCCTCTGCTCCTGCTGAAATACCTTTTCAGAGCATCAGTATCGCCAGAGTAGATCACACCCAGTATGACACCAGCTCCATCACGAGTCCCGTCGCCTGGCCTGGAGGCAGATTTAAGAGACAAAGGCGGCGGGATGGCCGGAGGAAGAAGAAAAAAGAGGGCTCTTTGCTATAGCTCCTAATGAGGATAAGGAAAAAATATGGAGTCTTTTCTTTCCCGTCTCAGCTCCTTGAGATGCCTGGGCCGGGCTGATAAAGACAGCGAGGAAAGATGGAGTTGGTTTTATGGAGCTGGCTGCAGCAGAGATGGAGGATTCCAGAAATAGAAAAGTTTAAAGGTGCTATCGCTTGCTTTGATGGACAAATGTGTTGGAACAACCTTCAGCTGCCTCTCTGCTGTTATTGATCAAGGAAAGCTGTCCACCTTCTTTTAATAAAGAGCTCCCTGCTTCATTTACTCACTCTGATGTGACTTTCACTCCTCCGCTCGTCTTCTCATTTATTCGCTCAACAGTTCCTTTTTTTTTGTTTCTTATTTTTTGGGGGAAATGAATGCTAATGACGAAGGATGCTGTGAATCTTCCAAATGTTAAAACTAAATCAGATCTGTGCAGAAGTTCATTTTAGTGACATGCTGACGGACTGTACGAGTTTGAGTTCACTTAGACAGCACACAGACATTACTGACAAGTTAACAAATTAAAGTTTCATTATGCAGGATGATCTCGTTTACCGTTGAACCTAATTTTGTATGTAACCTAGATAGTTGTGAGCCGGTTGGGCTCCAAATGCTCCAGCCTTTAAGCATGTGGTCTTGAAAGGGTCGGTCAAAAAATGAGGCCAGGACACGGGGGCTCAATTCCATACGATGCGATACGAATCTAACACTTTATTGTCCCCTTGCGGAAATTTTGTCTTGGACTCAAAATGCTGCCAAACCTTCAGCTGCTTCCACTCAAATCAATAAATGACAACAATAGAAAAACACAGAAAGGCTCATACCAACGCAAAACAAAGTCCAGCATGGCGAGTTTAGGGTGCTTTCCAACCTGGACCGTTTCAAACTTAAGTCAAATCAAACACATCATGGGAATGAAATGAGAAGATGTTCACATTAAAAAGAAATGCCACCAGAAGCTTCTAAATTATTAGCTCATGGAGGTTGGCAGAGAGACTCGCCGGCTGTGGGTTTGTACTTCACAACCATCAACGTTACCGTAGGCTGAGAGCTCGACTAGCGTACAGGTAGCTAACAGGATTACAAACTCCATCTGGTGGAAACAGATGGTACTGGGAGAGCTACACAGCTGCACACTAACTAAACGTTGGGGACTCTGATGAACACAATGGAAACATTCACACAGGAAGACAGTGGGGGACTTTGCTCTGGGAGACATCAGAAAAAACAGACCAATGCGACTGATATTCCTGATTTGATGGTATTTTGTCATCGGTCGATTTAGACCCTCTGCCTGCATTAACTCGCTGCAGAGACTCGACTTTCTCCACTTCAGTCTGCCTGAGTTTTCAGAGCCATTGATTGAAGAATGCCAGCTCGTCTATCTGACCTTGTAGTAGCTGCAGTGGAAGTCAGAGTGTCTAGAACTGCAAGTGGTTCAGCTGCACCATCAAAGCTTTGACTTTCACATAAATACCACCTAACCTCAGACATCTCAGTCACAGTCCATCATGGCCGACAGTTAACCTTAGCTGCCAGATGCATCAGCTTTCAAAAGGTGATGAATGTGACTTTTTTGCTACTGGACTCTGAGTTCAAAGTTAGCATGGTAACAGTGAAAAATGCTAACTCTCCCTTTATTAACTCCACTGAAGCTAGTCTGTGGTAGACGGCCATGACCTGTGGCTGCACTCGACTCAGGTGTGAATGAATGGGTTTAACTGAGTGCAAGATGAATGAGTGACTGGAAAATATAGCCAGATTTCTATAAAATAGCGTTCCAGTCCCGTCGCCTCTGAACATTTCTTTAGTAATCACTACACGGAGAGAGCCACAGGTGCTGTCCTGTCACTTCCAATTAGAAGCCAGCTATCCAATGACACAGCTCTGCTAAGCAAGTGTCAGGACATCATTAGCAACGGGTCAAACTGCATTATGCTCACACAGCCCCATGGCTATGGCCAAACAGGCTGGCTTGTCCTCAGCACACAGAAAAGACGTGTCAGAGGAAGGTAAATAAGACTTCACTCAAACATGCAGAACATTGCAGGAGGATTTGCCCGCTCTGAATTGTACAATAAGCTGCATTTTCTCCTCAGACAACAGCACAACTGTCCGGCTTCAAGTCCAGCAGCCAGTGTTCGAGGAGACACGGTGTCTGGTGGAACTAAAGAACATGTCTGATGTCCTGCCAAGCCTCGGGGGCCTGAGTTGTGCTTCAGCAGCCGTTTTGCTCTCACGTCAACCTTCTCAGCAGCTGCAGACTCACGGAAACTCAGAGAAGGTGTTTGGATTTACAAGTTAAAGCAAGATTTATATACGCAGAGTAAAATCATTAAGGTTTATTTGTTGTTCATTTGGTGCCTGCATTTGATGCATTGTTGAAATTGACCAAATGCTCTGAGCGTTTCCTGGCTTTCTATCCGGGTCGATCTATTCTCTTCAGCCTGATGCCTGCTTGCAGCGGGCTCCGTCAAAAATAGACTTGGTGCATCTATGAAATGGAGCAGAGCGGAGTGCAGGTGCTGATGTGGAATCAGGAGTATTGACTTAAGTGGCAGCGAATGGCGCTGTAGTGCTCAGCGCTGACGGACCACGGCATGCATGGACTACGTGGAAAATTGTGGGGTTACTGAGCAGCCAACCGGATCACAGGAGCCCTAAGAGAAGGGGGTGGGTTTAGACGGAGCCCTGAGGAGATGTTACTTTGCAAATCCAGCAAACTTTACAGAATCAGCAACCGCAACTTTCACTCAAATGTAGCAGATCCACACTTTCACACTCACTGGGTAATTCTCCCTTTCACTCATTCATCTGTTGAATCTTTCAGTCAGACTTCAAATCCCACAGTTCTCAGATGATCTGCCCTGCTGTTGACTTTCCATTGACTTTAATTGGAAAGAGTTACATCAGATTGGGTGTCACAGCCCTATAATGATATACAATAAACCTAAAGCAGCTATCAGTCACTGAATTCATTAGTTACCGTCCCACAGTGGGGAGTGATGCGGTGTTTTGCCTTGAGGCACTTTCCATTAACCTTCAGCTTTTTTAAAAACACGCCTGTTAATGATAAAACCCTCTCAGTGCAACCTCTTATAATAAATCTATTAGAGCCCAATTCTGTATATTTCTTCAGGCACGCCCAGAGCTTCACACTTTCTCATTACAGTAGAAAACATTTGAAAGCGGCTGACCTGTTAACTCAAAGAGCAAGTAAACGGCTGCAGGGCTAAATAATTCACTCTATTAAACCTTCAGTCGGATGAAAACATCAGAGCCGCGACGTTTCCAGATTGTAGAGAAACAGTCCTTCCCTTGTTTTACTGATAACAATGTTTGAAAGTTTGTCAGAAGTTTTGATTGCGTTTTATAAAACCTACACTTTGTCCAATTCGAGGAAACATAAAGGGGAGTTAAAGGCTGACAGGAGCAGTTTGCTGCTGTCCTTCCTCCGTGTGCCTGCCCGGGAGAAATCGAGCCGAGCAAAGCGAAAAGCAGTGGGACGTTTTGAAATGGATTAATGCTCCCACAGTTTGAGGTTAACAGCCTGTCGCTGGGCTACCTTATCAGATGGCCAAGATCAATGGCACAAACACATCCGCTCCACGCACAATCTGCAGCGTCGCCGGACACTGCACCGAGAATGATATAAAATCATTACCCAGCAGCTCTTGAAGCTATTTTACACCCATCTGTCTCCTGAATCTCACACAGCGTGAAGAGAGACTTTCATTGACCTGTTTAGGTGAGACTGATATTCTTGTTGGGAGACGGTTTCAGAACCTGAAAACAAGGAGACACCTGAGACGTACGAGGGCTGTGATGTATGTTTGTGACCATATTGCATTTCTTGGTAGCTTGTGCTGCAGAGAATCTTTAGAATCAGACTCGAGCAGTGTTTGAATTGTTCCAGCTCTAGGTCAAACTTTCAAACACGAGAAGACTGACGAAAGTTGACAAAGACTTTTTGATCACCGTCTCAGATTTAAGTGTCAGAAACTCACAGATGTTTTAGTCACAGAACAAGATTTTACAAAGACTGGGGATCTTACAGGGTCACTAACTGCAGGTCTACAACCTAGGATTATTTCCCATCATGCACCCGGTGGAAATGTATAACTACAACTTTTGAGAAGAACTCCAGAAAGGAGGAGAAACTGGTGGAGTCGTGGAGAGAGAAAGAATTCCTCTCTGGGGATTGACTGATTTTCTTTCTATCCACTGTTCTCTCAAATAAAGGTAAAGAAAATGAAGTACCCTAGTCACCTTAGGTAAGTAATGTCTAACATTATCTTTCTCAAATATCGTTGAATAGACTCGTAATGTTTAGGTTTTGTTTAAGTTAACTTATAGAAGCATAAAAGATCATTTTTGCAATTTAACCGTAATTTATTTAAGTCTGAAACAAAACAAAAGAAGATGTTTTCAGCAAGCTTCATTTTGAACTTCTTACCCATCCGTCCATTATCTGTACTGCTTCTCCCGTTTTGGGTCGTAGGGGCTGGAGCCGATCTCAGCTGTCATTGGGCGAGAGGCGGGGTTACACACTGGACTGGTCGCCAGCCAATCACAGGGCTGACATGACGAGACAGACAACCAGCCACACTCACATTCACACCTACGGGCAATTTAGAGTCACCAGTTAACCTAACCAGCATGTCTTTGGACTGTGGGAGGAAGCCGGAGTACCCGGAGAGAACCCACGCATGCACGGGGAGAACATGCAAACTCCACACAGAGAGGCTCCTGTCAGACGGGGATTCTAACCAGGAACCTCCTCGCTGTGAGGGGACAGAGCTAACCACTGCACCATGATGCAGTCCAAATATGTGAGTTTTGGTTTTCATCTTGTCCACCTAGTGTTGCTGTGCCAGTCTGAGCCTGGAGCGTAACCTGAATCATCATATTAAAGCGCAGATCCACTGAACAAGCTGCTTCATTAAAAGAGACAGAAGTAAGAACATGTCGCATCAGTCCTTTTCGGCTTTTCAGGCAGAAGTGTGATAACATCTGAGCCAAGCGCTGAAATCACGTCTTTGCTTTCTTGACATTAATCTTGAAGTAATTGTGTTCACATCAAAGCGTCTCTCGGGAAATCAAACAGCTGAAGCACAGAGTGATATGTTGTTGAAGAGAGACTGAAAAAAAGATCACTTTGGAAAACTGCTTGGAAGAACAACAATGCTCCAACAAACATCTCATACAAACCCTCACAGCCTCAAGATAGATGTACAATCAAACACATTCTGCAAATACAGAAAAAAGTCCAAAGGATAGAAGAGTGAGCAGAGTCAGAGCTCGACTTGTCAAGTTGTGTGTTTATACATTTATCCATCTTGAAGACTGTCCTCTCAGTAAGAATGAGCCTCAGTGGAAGTGAGAGAGCCTTTCAATGTTGACGTTTCAGTGACTTACACTTTACATGACCAAACTGTTGATATTATGGCAGACAAAGAAAGCCCACATCGTGAGTAAAGAGGGGTTCACACTACAAGACAATCAGGCCGGTTTTAGCCCCCCCCCCCCCCCCCCCCCCCCCTTCCAACAATCCAAGGCAAAGTCCAGATTCTGTGATGGTTCTGAAGATTTACTTCTCAGATGTTCCTGTGATGTGAGGAACAGCAGGAGTGATGTGATCTGCTCAGAAGAACGTTGAGGCCGCCCTGATCTGAAGGACAGTCGAGCACGCACTCTGTGGATTGTAGGGCTGTCACTTTTTATTCAAAATTAAGACATTCATTCGAAACTTGGGGAAATGTTCACATTCGAACTGTAATGAGCCGTTTAAAGTCAAAATATAAAGTCTATCAGCGCATCAGGCTTTCTGAAGTACTTTGCAGAGGGCGCTTCAGCGTAACGTGACCATAGCATGCACTCCTGACAGCAGTAAATTAAAATAGTTATGTTGTAGCAAAAGAAACAACCAGCGAGCGATTTAGGAGATGCAAACTTAAGAAGACTCTTCTCTCTGCTCTGGTAGATAGACACAGAAGTTTGTGTGTACCAGGAACGTCTGAACACTGTGAACAGGTGATCTTGTCAGCAGGTAATATTAAGAAAGAGCTGCACTCCATCCCGATCAAGCTGACAAACTTTCCTGGCTAATAAAACAAAATAAGTCGGTCCTTTGGGATGGTCAACAGGCTGTTTGTTTTAGGCTCATTTTTACTACAGTAAAATGTTTTGTGTCAGTGACGCGGCGTCGTCGTGGGGGGTGGCGGGGTTCGGATGTGTTCAAACATTACCGTGTCATATTCCAAATTTGTTCGAAGTAGATGTTTTGAAAAAAATGACAGCACTAGTGGATTGTCACGTGGAAGAAATGATTGGGAAGCGAGCTGACTGAAGAAGGAAGAACTGCAGCAACCTTTACTCACCTTCAACTGGAAGACAGGTAATCAGGTTGCTCTGCTCTCACCGAGTGTGAGGTGTTGTCTGACCAAAAATTCAAACATGAAATTCATTCAATTCATCCGGCCCAGTCAGAAACAGCTGCTCAAGCTGTGATTGTCCTTCTTTCCCCCACAAACGGCAAATGAGATGCGAAGGAGCTGAAATTCAGCCTGACTTCTAAATGAGTCATGACACTACAAAAATCGAGGCACAGTGTATACCCGACCTGAACAAATAATATCTACTCTGACCAAACCCCAGCGTTCCTCGTGGCCCATCATAAAATTGAATTATCTGCACAGTCATTGTTGAAAGGAATACAAATCGTATTGTGTTGTGGACCGTTGTATAAGCCAGGAGAGAAGTTGTTTTTGTTCTTCTGATGGGCAGGAACAAATGAATATGTTTTCAAGAGAACGACGAAAGGGCTGGAGGTGATGCTGCGTCCATGTCACAGAGTAAGACAGGGAGAAAATAAATCCAATATGTCCAGGGAAAGGTCAGCAAATGGTGCTGCTGATTTTTCATTTTTAGAGCCCAGCAGCTTGAATTTAAACACCTTGTGTGACCGCTTCTCTCAAAGTTCAGATAGATTTTTGAGATAGATTTTCAGATGGATTTTTAGGTTTTGATTAGTTTCATTACAGCAGAAAAATTGACTTGCAGACGTTTCAAACCTGAGTCTGGTGCTGTAATCCATCACGGTGAACCATTTCTCACCTCTCACCTTTTTATTAATCATCACAGTGTGGCGGTCTGAACGAGGAGAGCACGCCTACAAACACTGATGCAGTGGCCAAAGTGTCATGTCACTGCAGCAACAACAAGAAGAAGTAGAAAGAAGGTCTTTACTATGATGAAACAGTACCTCAGGTCTGTGCACGTTGTTTTTATGAAACAAATGGAACCCAGTGGCCGCCTGCAAGGTTTGACAAATACACACCTCCGGTTTTATTTAGTACATTTAAGGCAGTTAAATGAAATATGGTGAGAAAAACGTCCATCTGTGCTTCTCGTTTAAGGTTATTAAGATCAACTGTTACTAAAACACAGCACAGCAGATGTTTCTTTCCTTTAGCTTGATTAAATGACTGCTTTAATCATGAATATGTGCACGCCCGGTTATAGAAAATGAAGCAAAAGTGCAAGTTTGTAAAAGAGTCAAAGTTAAAACTAACAGATTTTCTGAGTCAGGAGCTCGTTCTGGTTATCTCTGCTAACACGGAGAACTTAATGAAGGAAATCTGTGCGGGCCAAATCGCTGATATGCAAACTGAACTACTGTCTATTACCGTCAAAGTTTAGCAAGCCCTGCTTTTGACAATGAAGACCGGTCTCAAGAACACTTTTTGGAGGTCTCGTCTCGGAATCGAAATGATTTTTACTCGGTTTTGTCTCGTTCTCAAACTGGGCGGACTCTGGATTTTAAATCAAGACCGGTCAAGACCACGTCATTACTGTGATAAGAAGGAGCACGCCTCTTTATAAAACAACAAATAACTTCAGGTCATTTGGTTTTTTTCCCCCAGTTACGGCTGCAACCTTCCCGGTGTTACGGTGTAAGTGAGTGACACGCCCCCTGCACACAAGATGAAGATTTTTCAGAGATATTTATGGTCTTGGTCTTGGTCTTGTCCCGGTCTCTGAGCCCTCTGCTCTTGGATATGTCTCGGTCTCGGTTAGTGAGGTCTTGATACAGCACTAAAGCGCAGAACGTAACAGTGAGAGGCGAAAAGTTCTGAGCTTCCCACCCTGAGCGTCACGTCACAGCAACATGGCATTAATCCACCATCTCCTCCTCTCTGGGTTTTCTTTCTCAGGTTGGATTCTGTAGAAGCTCAACCCTGGCTTGTCTCCGCGTCGGTTAGTGCTTCTAACTGGACAACAACTGTCTTTCGTTAAAAATGAAACTGGTTGAAACACGTAAGTGGCCCCTGAGTCTGGCCACTTCTCTGTGTCACACAGCGGTACAAAGCTCCTCTTTCCCGTCGTATGACGTCACATCACAAGACTGAAATATGCACACCTGGTCCAGCAGCTTCAGGACGAGCGAGCTCCTGAAGGAGTCCAGCCAAAGAGAAAAGGTCAGCTGGGAGAGAACAGCAGTGGGATACTTTAAAGGTTACCTCCATCAAGCTCCATCAAATATTAATGACATCAGATTACCTGACAGCCCCCCCCCCCCCCCTCGCCCTGCACACAAACAAATCCATCCAACACAGAGGGGGGGGGCTTTAAGAAGCAACAAGAGCTGTGATGCAACACTTTCTTGTTCTTCTGTTTTACTCTGATCCTTCCTGTTTGAAACTCACTTGTGAGCGTATCTCACACTCAGCACAAAAGCTGCATGTGTGAAAGCAAACATTTTCACTCAGACTTGGTCTTTCACCTGGGCAGGTGGAAATTAGGTGCCAGAAGGGAAATACCGCAAGCGAGCAGGAGGGAGTGTTACCTTTACAATCATATGCTGCCTTCACGGAAATATCGTACTTTGCAATGACGACATACACGCATTCATGTGCCCTGGTCGGAAAAAAACAACAAACATGGACGCTAGGAGTAAAGCTGTGTTTTCGTGGCTGATGTTTAATCACAGAGCTCCTTTGTGCTTCAGCAGCAGAATGAAGAACATAGAATACACATCAGGTACGCAGATGATGTTTTAATTTGTTTATAAGTTTCCATAATATAACAATTAGCTAATGTTACCTTCGCTAGCCTGCGTTATTGCTTAAACTGAGCTTGTTAGCACACAGTGTGTGTGTTGTCCCAGTTCTCTGTAAATTGTTTACGGCCAGTTTTGCTGCCCTGAAACATTACAATTTGGCAACTCAGGTATCACCGAAATTTGCCAATTTCCCACTCGTGATTAGGACTTTGGAGGTCTGTTCATGTGCTCATAACTCATAAACACGATACTTCCGAGGAGGCAGCAATAGACTAACAACCCCAGCTAAGAGCTAGCCTTGAGCCTGACTCTATGGCCAGTGAGCCCGTGACCTAGTGCCTCTCCTCACGTTACATTCAACGTGGAGGTGTATCCTGCCTTACCTGAAGGTATGTGACTGTCCTGTCTGTTCAAAACCTGTGAAGTGTCAACACACATACAAAAACAAATGTTATACCGTCTCTCAGTTGTCTCCAGCGTGTGGCTTCTTGGCGTCTCCCTCGTGGCATCCGTTCACTCGAAACCACTGCGCGCCCGCTCCTCCGCAGGTGCTGCTAATGACGGTTGAAGAGACAAAGCCACCGCACCCCCCTCAGGTGTGACATCAGTACTGGTTCGTGAGTGAACAAGCTATTCAGGAAGACTTCAGGATCAGTCTGCCTGAAATCTTCAGGAGTGCACGTGTGAAAAAGCCTCAGCTCTCCTCTGCTGCAGCTGTGTGAGGTGTTTTCACCTGCTGCAGATGTATTTCATAAAGGTCACAGTCAGGTGGACGGTGACTCCTTGCCCTTATATTTCCACTGTTATGTTAACTTATCGATCAGGTTGTGTCAACGCAGGCGGAGCAGAAAGGTTACATCAGAGCGTGGTGCTATCTCTGCAGCTCCTGCCCTATTACCTATGCAGCTGGTCCTCAGGTATTATTAGACCTGGCAGTAAAAGGAGCCAAAGCCAACATTTCACTGAGAAAATATGCCCATAAATAAACCCTATGTTGTCCTTACTATAATGGAATATTGGCAGTTCGTCTGGCAGAAATCATCTGAAATGGAGCAACTATTTCTCTTATTCACTCCAAAAATGGATATTTGAGTTCGGAGAGGGCAGGAAAGTAAACAAGCCAATAAAGGAAGAAAATACAGATCAATCTTTTTCCTGACAAGGCAAAAAAAAATAAAAATAAAAAACTTTCTCTCCAAAGTTTCTTGGGACTTAGTGTAACCTGAGAATAAGACTTTGGTCTGTGTTGTATCAGGATAAAGAGATGCAGCGAGGCAGGTACAGATGCTGGCCAGATGTTTGTGCAGACTGCACGGAGACGAATGCAGAGTTTTAAGCTGAGGATTTGTCACTGATGTCACCGTTTGTGGCAGAAGAAATCTGTTTCTTTTTTGGAATCGAATGATGTTTTCAGTGTTGGGGATTAGATTTCACATGACAGAAATGATCTCTTCATGCATTAGTGTTTCTGAACACAAGTCATTGTTTACAGAACATTTATTCGTCTAAATATCTGTTTGTCATTCAACGACTGTCTAAAAAGGGAAGTGAAAGCCCTGACACACCAAGCAGACGGCAAAGAACTAGTGGTGACGACGAAGGCCGCCTGTGTCACGTCACCTTGTATCTTGGCCAAAATATGCACTAGAACTAGAATCGCAAAGACTACAGCCGACAGCCAACCACCACGTACGTTCTGCGCATGCCTGAGAGGCAATAACTCTCCGTGCCAGAAGGCGGCAGTAGTCTGTTATCGTCATTCCAAAAAAGGGAAACCGGAAGAGGACGAGGAAGAATGCGGATAAATAAACCGTTGTTATGATACGAGAAGACCATTTTCTCACCGCTGTCGATCACCGCTCGTTTTATAGGTACTTCTAATCGAGAATAATGTCTGATAACAAGTTGAAAATGGCGCTGGCGTTGTCAGCCCTTGGTCTTTTATTAGTGGAACAAGAACAGAAGAGGCGCTTCCGTTTTTCTTCTCGTGCACTGGCTGTCCTGTTTCACTTAGCTGAACAGAGAAATTCCAGAGAGATTCCTCCCACCAACCACACCGGCGACGGCCGACGCTGATTCAACATGTCGAATCGGCCCCAAAAAGGCCGATTGGTAGCGACGGAGCTGGACACACCACAAAAACTAGGGCGACGATCACTCGCCGACGGTTCAACTAGGACCGACAGCCGACGATCTCCTGGTGTGTCGGGGATGTAAGGCTCTACGTTAAGGTGGAAAAGTTACACATTGTTGCTTTAAGGCTCAATCATGCTCTACGTCCATTTCAATCAGGAGAGACAAGAGAATTTAACAAAATTATTTATTACAATGAATAACATGAAAATGTGACTTGACAGAAAGTCTTTGGCGCTCGGACTCTTTGGGGGGGTTGATGTGTTTGGAGAATGAAATTCTAAGCATCATTAGAATAAATCCCCCCATGGAGTCTAGACCCTGGTGGTGGTGAAGCTGATGACTTGATGAGACCAGATGGGTGAAGATTTGATGGATGATGAATCTGCTGATGAAGATGGCGGTGATGGGGAGGTGGAGGGGCGCACAAAACATCAGCATGAAGGAACTAGGGCAGAGAAAGAATCATATTTAAAAGAGGAGCAGAACGATGATAGGCTGAAAATGAGGGAGGAACGCCGTGCCATTGGTTAGATGAGACAGCTGATTACCCAATGACAGTCCAAAACTGACAGCTCGAGAATGACAGCAGAAACGTGAGTGTGTGTTCACAAGGGTGAATGAGAAAGACCTGATCGTGAATCACTTAAAGTCTTCCTGACTGAACTTGCGCTAGAGCTTCATTAGGCAAACAGATACGGATGGAGCCTCAAGGGGGCAGCGTCGAGCAGTGAAGCCAACAGTTCAAGCCAGACCAGCAAAACACAACGAAGAAGAATACTTTGGAAAATGTTGGAACTTTAAGAGGAAAGATGATCGGAGTGGGTTAATAACTACAAACTAAAATATCATGTTAGCTCGCCCGGGCAAAGGGACAGACGATCTGGAGGTCCGTACGAGTCCAGGCCTTATTGTGAATGCTTTTCAACATCCATTCCACTGCATTGACACGTAGGAGTTTATCGGTTGTGACAGTTTTATTGTTTCAGACGTACTTATCTATTTTCATACATACAGGAAGCAGAAACAAGCCTTCAGACTGGACTGAGCCAATATGTTCTCACTAAGGCTCCTCTCATCAGCGTACGTTAGAGATGCTTTAAAAACATGACAAGCATTTTAAAAGGTGTCACTCAATATTCTGTTATCACATCAGAGGATCCGTAACAATCACAGCAGCAAATGATTCAAACGATGACATGAGAAACTATGGATTTAAAATGAGAAGCAGCAACTCATTCTGTGCATTTACAGGAGGGGCGAACGGTCAGCAGACTTCTCTCTCTCTCTACTGCTCTCATTTTATGGATAAACACAAAACAAGGTTGGAAATAAACTTGGGCGGCCCTATCATCTATGTGTAGGAAAGAATATCATAAAACAACCATTTTTAATGATTGACATATCTACAGCCTACGTGATTTATGAATACTTTATTATTACCAAAGAAAGTTCAGCAGGGACCCCAACAAAGAAGTAAACAGCTTTGTATGAAACTTCATTCACTGACTGTCCCCGACTAAAATCCAGACTGAGAGCATTGTATGAAAGTGTGACTAGTCCCATCACACAAAGAATGGATCATGCTTTACTTCAAAAAGCACACCGGAAGAGTCGCCTTGTTTTACATTTCAGGCCTGAAATTCAACATCCATCCATCCATCCATTTTCCTCCTCTTATCTGAGGTCGGGTCGCGGTGGCAGCAGGCGCAGTAAGTCCACCCAGTCTTCCCTCTCCCCAGCAACTCTTTCCAGCTCCTCCTGGGGGATTCTGAGGCTTCCGAAATTCAACAGCTGCTGGACATCGCAGCGCTCGCCAACTCTCGGTGCCTCGTTAACTGAGCCGTCGCTCACGTTCATGATTTGCTTTTTGACTTGCTCGGTTAACTGTTCCCTTAAAATGTGAGCACATTCATGAGCGGACTCAACATGTCTTCAGATTGTTAACTAAATGTATAAATTCCAAACTACCTGCTTTCTATATCCTGAACACTTTCAACCCTCTGAGATGAACCCTGAGGATCCAGAGCGACCTGCAGAAGCCCTCGTCTTTGATCTGGTGCTTAATAATAGATCATGGTCAGCCAGTCAAGTCTTCCTCTAGCTTTGAGGCGCCTCAGAGGCCGCTGGTTAAAAGGTATTACCACGCTGAGCCTCTATATACAGACCGAACAGACCGGGAAAAGCAGCTTCCCTGCCCACGGCTCCTCACAGCGCTTTCCTGTTTGTAAGAGCGAGTCGGAGGTTCACACAGTCGCACGGAGGGGAAAGAAAAGGAGAATTCAGCAGTTAATTTCCATGTGAGGAAAATGAAGCGAGAAAAAATAACCACAAGGAATTGCTTTATGTAATCTTTTATGTCTGAGTCTGCATCCTCAATTTATGAGGCTGTGAACAGTATGCGCATATTTCATCACTGAGGCGAGGGCGTGTGGCTGGATGAGGATGTGTATGCATGAGATGGTGTGTGTGTGTGTGTGTGTGTGTGTGTGTGGGGGGGGGGGGGGGGGGGCAGTAACAGCACCACAATATTAAAGTGTGAATAATGCATATGATCTAACGTTTCAGTGTGAAATAAGACTGGTCCATTAAAAAGCTCCAGCACAGCGGAGCAGCAGCAGTGTGAGGCCTCTCTGAGTCATCAGACGAAGCTTTTCGGCCGCCTGTTGAACACGCTGTGATTGGTTTATTGTTCAACAGCACAAACTCCTCTGGAACAACTAGAGCCTGATTGCAATGTGGTCGAAAGAGAGAGACTCCTGAAACTTTATGAAGCAGTAAAATGTGCAGAATGCCTTTTACACATAGTGGTCATTACAGTGGACAAAGGTTCAAATGTTGTTTCACATCTTCCACATTTTAATGGACGTTAGGTAGTCAGCCCAAACACTGCCACCCACTGGCCAGCTGTAGAGAGGAACATGGCTTTGGTAGCTGGTCAATGCTTCCTGCAGTCGGATCGAGGTCGGTTCATGGATTACTACAAACGAACCGCACCAGCCACTGAAAGAAAGCGGACCGAGACCCGCCTTTTCAAGCGGTCTCTGTACGTTTGTTTGGTCCGCTCCAGGGTTCGACTGACAGTTTCCACACCATCGCAAACCAACCGTAACAGCTTGACAAATGAACTCGAGTTCGTTGTAACCGAACCAAACAGGTTAGGTGTGAAAACGCTCTAAGATGCGTGAGAGTGTTCTTCGTAAAAGACAGAATGATCGTAGACAAACATTTATCGTCATATTTCTTACACAGGGGAGAGAGAGCGTGCGCGAGGACCTCACGGCTCCGTGCAACAAAACTCCCGTTTAAAACAAAAAATCCTTCTCGACTTCTGCGGAGAGATAAGACACAGCAAGACCAAGAGCAGTATCACATCAGCTTTAGATAGAGAGAGAGAGAGAGAGAAGGTCGACTGTCCGTACACCTCTCTTGTAAATGCACCTTGATCCAATCAAAACTGAAGCTTCTAACGGCTTTGTTTTAAAATGTTCATGTACAGCTGCTTGCTGCTGGTTCTGTGCTGGACTCCTATAGATAACAGAATATCGAGTGGAACTTTTCAGAACGCGAGGCGTAGTGGTGTTTGTGTCTGTGTGCGTGCGTGGATAAATTGAGCAGATTAAAGTTGTTTGTTGCAAAAACTAAATGAATTTAGAGGGTAAGACCCTGCTGCCACCGCCACCTTCGGATAAGCGGAGGAAAATGGATGGACGGATGGGAAGACACATTTGATATACAGTAAGTACAAACCTAATATTAAAATCTACCCTAAGATACTCCACCACCCAGGTATCTCGTCATTCTGTGGGAAACACTGAATCACTAAACCAAACCTTTTACAACGTTCAGAGGAACCTGACTGGTGGTTTAGGACAAACCTGGAAAATAGTGAAACTGTCATTTTGGGGACTTCTGCGTTTTCAATAGTCATTTTATTCTGTTCAGTGATTTTAGCTTTTAAGAAAGCTCTTTTATGCAGCTCTGCAGGCTAATTCTTTGATTTCCTCACAGTGCTTTGGCTTCAGCGTGATGATGTTTCACAAACTGCACTTAATGGATCTGAGAAGTGGAAATCTATTCAGCTGCAAAGCGTTGCTGCCATGGAAATGAACAAAGCAGATATATGGACCTGTTATTCTGAGTTTGTGCACATGTGCGTTTCATGTGCGTGTGTGTGAGTGTTTAAGCCCACGCTGGATATCAATTTGTCTGGGAAGAGAGCATTGACGTATTGATGCACGAGTTAAGGTGAGGTCGCAGCCTCGGGAGAATGGAAGCCACATCCTGTTTACATCTGAATCAATACCGTTACAAGTCTAAACGGTGAGAAACGTCCAGGTCGCACTGGGGAGGAGGAAGCCTGCATGAGGCTGGGTACAGTCGGAGAGGAGGAGTGAATGTGTGCGAGTACATGGCGCTGTATATCCAGAAATAGATATGTATGAAAAGCAGAGAACAGTGTGCTCTTTGCCATCCTGAGCACTCAGTGATGTGAGATACCTTTAAAGACATGAAACAATGCAGTGTGTGATGCTCTGCATGACAGACCACAGACGGAGGAGAGGTAATTTATTACAGTATACACAGGCCTGTTATAGAAAGCTTAGTGTAAAGTTTTTAGCTCTTTAATTTAGAGACATCCGCTTCTCTAATTAAGTGCCAAACACATCAACAACAACCTCTGCAGGTCCCTGAAAGTGATTCTATAACTGTAAGAACCGTGGCGTCAGAGTGTGCTGTCATCCAGGTAGAAGTGCTCACTTTAATATTCTGTCACTGACTGCTTTGCTGAGCATGCACGCTGTCTTTATCCTCTCTACATTCACATTATGCACACCCCCGAGCCCACACATCCACTGACTTCTGCTCCTGCACGATGAGAGACTGGATCTAGACTTCCCCAGGGTGTTTCATTAACATGCTTTGTTTGCATTCAGTCTTTCTCATCAAAATCCACTCTGTGTGTCATTACGCCCCGACAAATATCATTAATGTTTCATCCCCCAACTGGCCTTCTCTTGCAAGGTTTTCATACGCTGTACCGGTGAAATCATTCAGATGCATTCGGCATCAAAGACACTCGACTCTTGTTTCTGTCTTCTATCTATAGGAGCAAATGTAAAACCCTGATGTGACTCACAATGCTACAAACAGCAGGGGGGGTCTGCAAAGGCAACACGTCTTTATGCCCAATCAACAAAGTAATCAGGGTTGTTTAAAGGTAAATTAAGGTTCTCTCAATCGCTATTTTAAGAGCTTAAATCTTACAGTGGATTAAAAAGCTGCTGACATGCAACTGATTCCACCACATTGCCACAACAATACAATAAACACAAGGTTCAAATCAGAAGTTGTGGTGATCGTCTGACGCCGGGGATGGATGAGAGAGTGAGAGGTTGTCATCCCGGTCTTAAATGGCCTGCACCTGGGAGACTGGCCATGTCTGCCCAAGTGTGGCGGAGCACCGCCCACCAGCAACCTGCAGGGACACAAACACACAGGGAAAGCACAATAGCAGGCCCTGCTGGTGGGAGGGCCGTCACACCACGGACTTTTTTTTAAACATAGACTTTAAATATGAATGTTTGAAGCCTGAGTGACGTCACCCGTCTGTTCCTGCAGGGGGCGCTGGAGTCCCATTGATGGCGGTCTCCATGCTGGAAATGCGGTCTCACCCTAAATTTAAGATTCATGATCGGGGAGGGTCTGACTCGATCAGGAGCAGTAAAAAAATCGTAGTGACACCAAACACTTGAGGATTGCTTAGACAAAAAGTAGGTTGCAACGAGCCTCGAATCGCCTCCCTCCCCAAAAGATCAAGGGGGCGTGGCCCAAAATAGTCTTGTGTATAGCCAGCCTTAGGTGGAGCGGATACCCTAGACACGTAGACAACTATTTTTCCTAACCACGTGTTTCTCACCTGCAGCTCTCACACTCAAAGCTGTCTTCCTAAAGGTTAGAGTTCAAGTTAAGACGTTTCTGAAGGTGGCATCCTCCAAAAGTGAGGCCTTTAATCTGCAACTGTACAGGCTGTAAAGAAGTTCAACTGTTTGAGTCTGGATAAAATAAATCTGCTTCTCAGTTGATTTATTACCTCAGTTAACATTTTCCTCATGAGTTTACAGCGACATTAAAACGTCACGATATTTCTCTTTGAGGGGATGTCAGTACATAGATGCATAACAGAAACTTCAAATGATCTTAAAGATAATTAGACTATGTTACGTGACTTAAGCTATGTTAGCTCGTTCCCGTGCAGCACCCCTGCAGTTGAGGTTGCTAGGCGACAGGGTTGGGCTCTACGACATGAAATGGTAAAGGCAGGGAGGGCAAAGCATATCCACTCTGTCCTTTAAGATGGAAACACACACCAACTTATTTCTTAATTAAAACATGATCCTTGTTGATGAGTCACTGATCTCCTCTCTGAATGTTTTGTTACATCTCTCTCAAACACCTCTGTTCTAAATCTGAATGTAGTTTTAATCCCACATCAGCATGGATAAGCGCTCTCCGTCACTTGTGTGTTTTGGTAATAACGAGCCGGGATGGTACCACAGCATCAATTAGTCATGTAAATGTCATCCTCGTTATTTAGACGGGGATATGATACCTCTATTCGGAGCTGCGGGGGTTTAAATGAAGGCTTATAAATGAAATGAGAGGAAAGAGAAATCTCTTCTGATGGTATCCACACAGCTGTGGATAAAATATTAAACGGGGACCTCCGGCGATCTGATTGGCAATAAAACCCACTTGAACAATTTGAAACGCGGCTAATTAAGACAATGAGGCGTGGCGGGAGGGGAGACACGATGAGGAAGCTGAAAGAAGGCGGAGAGTATGAGATCAGGTTGCATCATATTTCCTTTATTACCTCTGATTTCATCTTACACAAAAAAACAATATGCCTCGTCTCCCCTCCTGCTCCACACGCCTCGCCATCTGTTGTTTTTCCCACTGAATTGTTCTCTCGTGTTGCCATTGCGCTCTCGCAGCGGCGAAGATTGTCTAACTGTACCTCAATTTCTGCAGAGATGGAAAAAAAAAATGAAATGAACAAAATGCCTACTTCTACCCAGATACAGTTTCTCTCAGCTCAGATTGGAACGAGCCTGTCTCCTGCTCTCGCTGAAAATGTAATAACACTTCAAGAAAAAAAAGAAAAGCGGCCGACTTTGGCCCCGGGTGATGTCGAAGTCAGGATGAAAGAAGAAAGATAGAGCTGCATACCTCTTAAAAATCTCAGCACTGTCAGTGCAGGTATCAAAAAAGTACTTCCCTCAGTTGCTTCCTCTCAGGCCTTTGATATGCTTTAATAAATGTTAATAGAATACAAAGTGCTCAGGGTAGAGTTTAGGAATTACAAATTGCTGAGCTCATTTCGTAGGCTTCCTCATGGGACTTCTTGGACTCCAGCACCTTGACACATTCCCTCGAGGGCTCCGGCGGGGAGGAGGAATGAGAGTCGTGCAAGAATGTAAATTGACTGGAGGGAGAGGCTGCCAAGAGGACGCACAGATGGTTGTGTCGAGCTGGTGAAGGATGGTGGGGAAAAGGAGGAGGAGGAGGGGGATGCACGTGGATGTCTTTGGCACACTGCAAGCATCTGGCACTGGTGGCACAGGAAAAACATGCAGCCTCACATCACGGCAAGCACGCTCATCAACAACTCCTCCTTCCCCAAAACAGATATTTGGATTTATCTCAACGCCCAGCATCCAGAAAGACAATAATTGCTGCTGAAACCAAGCCTGTGTGTCCTCCTGCTGTTATGAACACAGACGGCTCGAGGTTTCCTCATCCCATGGCCGACTGCAGGATACAGTCAGGTGAAGCAAAGAGGAGATGTGGCTGCGGTAAATGAGATGTTTTACTGACAGAAACTTCTCTTGAATGATCTGATGAAGATGTATTCTGTGAGCTCCCCGGTGTCGGCTTCTTACACACTTTATTGCTCAGCTGCTGTTGAAAGCCCCGCTGCATAGAATATCAAAACTGTCTTTACTCGTCGACAGTTTATACCTTTAAAAAGCTTTACAGTCTCAAGTACACAAAGTCAGGACACAAATGAGTCAGGTTCAGGACCGTAAACAAACTCAATAAAGGATCTTTGAAAACTACTCTCAAGAGGACTGATACATCAAAAACAGAATATGGAATAAGCAACACTGCAATGTTACAGTTTGTAATGTAGGTTGAGCCAACAAGCCGCGTGTTGACATGTGTCCGGGTGAAATGATAAGAGCATGGCCCTGATCATAAAGTTATTTTCTGCTCGTTATGACGCGAATGATCAACCGACGCCTCCTCAGCCTGCGGAGGACGGTTCATACGACTCTGCAGTCTCTGACCTGCATCCTTATTTAGTGTCCAAATTCAAAACAAACTGGATAGACTGATTATAAGGTACGCTTTCCAACAACAAGTGGTGTATTTGATGTATATTGTTAGATTTACTTATACAACCACAGTGTTTAAGACACAATCACAGCAGGACACAAGCGGAGAGAGACTAAAGAGAAACAAAGAAGAAGAAAACAGATACGCAGACCAAACACTCCAAGCAACCAGGACGAAGCACGAGTCATATCCTTCTCATGTTTAATACAAAAACACAGAGAAATCACTGATCAGCGTTTTCATGCCCCCTGTGTCTTCACTCTTCTTTTCCCTTTGCAACAAAACTCATTAGGATACAACCGACTGAAAGAAAACATCCCCGCACCTGAAAATGTTTCATAACTGAAAACTGCCTGACGTTGCATGTTACTTAAGTTATATTCAAAAAGCAACACTTTATTCCCCGGTTAGGAAGCAGCTGAATGAGGGGTTACTTTTCTGTCTGAGGCAGCAAACTACACGTCAGTCTGCACCCACATGAGGGAAATAACTTTCCATATCAGCAGGTGGTGATAGTCTCCCTCTCTCTGTCCTTTAAAAGAAACTGCAAGGCTTCATTTACACAAACAATTCTTCTCATAAAACAATGGAGTCTCTTTGCACACAAACTCCTGTCCTCATAGTGAAGTTGTGATCTTTGCAAACTATCCAAAAACTGCCAACCTTAAAGGTCCAATCAGTGAGATGTGTAGTGAGTGAAATGATAAAGTGAGCTCACTCTATGATCAGACATTAAGGAAACATGCTATGTTGAAGTGCTGGCTTCTCTGACAACAATGCAGCAGCCAGTATGTCCTCCTTCTAACTTTAGATTCTGGTCCTGAATGGTCTGGATTTGTTTGGACCAGAGAAGGTAGGCGGTTTTAAGGCACCCCCACACGGCCGTTTTGGACGCCCCTCGGTTTGCCAGATATGAGAGCAGTTATCAGGTCAAACCAACAGGTGTTGCAGCGATGGAAGCGGGCAAGAGAACTGGTTCAGATAGAAGTGATTGTACCCGACCTAAAAAGCCTCTGCATGTTTCTAATAAGCTCCACGAGCAGAAACTTGCTCAAACTAGGATCAATATTGGAGATGCTTTTGAAAAATGGAGAGAGGTTAGAACGCAGAAAGGTTTACAGACCGATGCAGAGCTGGATAAACACTGAAGCTTCAGTGTCCACCACATGGTGACCTGCGTGAGCATCCACTCTAGAGAGGAGTGTGTCACCTATGAAAGAAAGAGACATAAATACTGACTTCTCTTCTCGTGTCACTCCCAGCTCTGTACATCTGACATCATTTGTTCCCAAGATGTTGTGAGTAACCTCGTGTGTTCTGTGGGATTGAGTCCAAACGATGAGGCTCGGTATGAAACAGCCTCAGTGCAGTGAACGAGTTATTTTCTTTGCATGCTGAATGAAAGCTCTTTTCCATGTGTTTATCATTATTTATATACAGCCTGCACACAGATGAGCATGTTGGCACTTTGGCAGGCTTCTCTTTAATGAGGACACTGTTCTGTGTGAGAGCAACAATCTGCTATCATTTACCCCCTATGTGGAGGTTCCTGCTTAGACTCCGTCACTTGGCAGAGACCGAGCTCCGCAGCATCCAAAACTGGCCTCACAGCGATAAACTGAACACACAGCAGCATCTTATCTACACTGGCAAGCAAACAAATCCAACACATGACGAGGGCAAAACATGCTGGCTGACACACTCGTTTATTTAATCCAATGTGTATCTAAAGACGTTATCTCTCATTGTGCATGAAAACACTGAGCACTGTGTCTGTTTGTACATCATCTAAACCATGCTTACTGTGGATTTAACACCTGGGTTCCAATGATCGGTCCCTGGACTCTGATTTGAACCACTCTAAAGTTAAAATCTACATAAGCTAAATCAAAGGTTTACAGAAATTGGTTTTAAAATCCAAAAGAGAAGCATGATGAGCCATGTTAAGCATAAGCTTCATGCAGTTTTCTTTTTTTTTCCCACACAAAGGCATCGATGTTGCTAGCGTGGCGTTCTCTTGTGCATCTCTGCAGCAGCACGCTGTTAGGACGTGCTCGCCTGTTGGAAACAGCAGAAACTGTTATTTCACCCGTCACGATAAATGAGTTTATCACATGATATAACAATAACCTACAGCTGTGACATCACAAAGAGGTTATTAGGGCATGCCTTCTTTGTGGTAGGTAGGACAACACAGTACGGGTGTAGCGGTACACAAACATTTGGGTTCGGTACGGTTCTCAGTTTTGAAGCTTCGGTTCGGTACATTTTGGGTAAAGGGACCTGATGCAACACTTTGTCCTTTATTAGGAACATTTAGAACTTCCCTTCTACACATCGTCTTAAAAGCAGCATCGACAGTTCAGACGCCTGCTCACGTTTCTTTTTAATTACATTTTAAATTAAAGTCTCAGATAAATAAAAGAAATGACTGACGTGAAGTAATCAATATATTATATGAATATATTCTTTTAGACAAACACTGACACCTTTTGGTTTCTTCAGCCAACACTTTAACACCTTAGAGCACAAAATAAAATCACATCTGGGACAGAAGAGTTTCATCGCAGAACTATTCATGTTTCCTCTGTCAATAGAAGAACTTGTAAAATAAATAACACAAAACTCACATTCTGCGTGAAATCCGCTGCAATAAATACGGCGATGGCGTTAGTTAAGTCTTTAGCCCGTTCAGAATTACTAACAGAAGGCTGTTTAGATGTAAAGGAGAGTTGTGTTTGCTCCACGGTCTGTTATTTTCTAGTTGCAGTGATGTTTACGTTTGCCTTATTAAGTGCTTTAATAAGTCGGACGTGTTGTCAGCGACGTACCCGATGTCCGCTGAACAACGTCGGCACACTACTCTCGTCTAGTCAACGTCTCTTTGTCAATTATTGAATTTAACTGGGAAACCAAAATGTTCCCACACAGGAGACCTCAACGATAGATCAACTTTATCTCACAACATACAGAATGTATATTTTAGATGCACATTATTTTAGTGGCAACACATAATTCAGATGAGTTTCTCCCTCCTTCTTCGACTGCTCTGCCCTCACACATCAGGCTTCTTCAATAAGAGTGTTTTCCAGCAGAGAGCTGCAGCAGATGTTGATACCAATGTCATGAATGATAAAACGACCTCGCACAGCAGAGGGACCGAGCGAGTCAAGTTCACATTTTTGTATCATCTGCTCTCCAGAAGAGTCCTCGGAGAGAAACGGAGGGTTATGGATCTGGTGCCGCTGACACAGGTGAGGCGGTGAGGAGAGTCTTATCAGAGCATTTTAAGAGCTGTTATACAGAAGCACTGTGCCGGCTCATCCAGCAGGGGGTGTTAAACCAGCTCATCAGGCTCAATGGTGCTACTGGGAGCCATTAGCTGCCAGATGACCTGATCTGTGCTGCAGGCTGACAGGATGTAAGGACTATTTCCACTTTCCTCTGTGATGCCAAGAGACCTCTGATTCTTCACATATCTCCTCTCTAACCTCTGCTCCTAAACTTGCACCGAAATGTTTCATAATTCGCTTCAGTCTGTCTACAGAGAAAATGCCTCAAGCTATTCACATATACACTCCTGAAATTCTCCTGAAAATGTCTGGAAATCTTCAGGCACTGCCTCTGACATCATCCTGATCTGGTTGTTCAAACATGCAGGAGGGAACTGGGGGGGTGGGGGGGGCCTCAAGAGGCGAGACATGATATAAAAAGACGTGGAAGTGGCGGACGAAGCAACAGAGTCTGACACTGATGACAATTTTTGCTTTTTTGTCATGCTACTTATTTTATCATGCTGGCTATATATATATTCTCAATATCGACAGAGAAATCAGAGAAGGACACAAAACTGGTGAACAGAAAACACAATGAAGCATTTTCGTTACGTGCACGGAGATCGCAGCGGTCGCGTGCATGGTGTCTCAATCACACCATAAACAAAGGTTTCAATATAAAGAGACAAATAAGAGCTGAGCTGAGATGCATCCATAAATGTTTCTGTTTTTCTTATTGATCCAAAAGTGAATCTCTAAATCTTATGTTCTATTACTTTACTGATGAATGAATGATTTGAAATAATAACAGAGCAGCAAAGGGCCACGCAGAGCCCATTATTACCCACAAAGCATTTCATTACCGTCACCATCGACCCGGTAGTTGAATCCTCTGGTTTCAGGCTGCGCTGGAAGATAGTTTGTGACGAATGTGGTTCAAAGTGAGAGTTCATTGTTTCAGTGTAAACAATACCGCGGTCGTGATCTCAAAGCGTGCTGTCGGGTTGCGTGAATGATTAACCACAGACAGCGCTGACTGGTCTGCTTCACCTTTGGAGTGTGGTTGTTGTTTTTGTAACGATATACTACACAACCACACAAACACACTCATAATCTGGCCTACCGCAGCCTGGCCGCGACCCTGCTTTAAGTTACCACTTTCTGATGAAATTACCTCCCTCGCTGCGGCGGGCGATGTTGGTTTTTTGTTTCACCATCATTTGTTTTCGGAGAGAGCGCTCTCTCCGGGGCATCCTCACAAAGACTCCATGACCTTGCCTCCCTTTTAGACGTAGCCACCCGACCGCACAAAAAACACTCTGAGGGTTGGAGGTTGGGGGGGGGGGGGGGGGTCACAATTGAAGAACAATTCCCAGCTGACACTGGGGAATCAGACAGAGAAATGGGATGTTCACTGATGTGCTGAAGGCTGCGTGTTCATGCATGAGAATTGGATGTATGAGTGTGTGCATGTGAGAGTGCGTCTCTCTGCTGCTTCATGTATTGCACGGACTCCACAGACTGAATATGAAGTGAAGAATATGAAATGAATGTTGTCATTTTTGAAATACGTATCATGTGACTTTACAAACTGACTCGAGCATGACACAGCAGACTTTTTGCCAGCGCTGGCGCCATGATGTGCTGTTTGGTTTCTTTCCGTCCAGTGTGGGCTGTTTGGCCCGTAACAATCAGTGTGGGCAGATGGCGGATCAGTCAATTACATTTAAAATGCCAGTTAATGCCGAGTCCCTCTGACAGGAAGCTGATAAAAGGAGCCGATGAGTAAAGTACTGATAGTCCTTATTACAATTCATTTATCACTTATGTAAGTGCCCTCGCTGTCCTCACTTCACCCCTGCAGGAGTCGTCTCCTGCCTGCTAATAACACGATGACGGTGTGAAAACAACAACGAGCCGCAGCATCTGTTCGCAGCCTCCAGTTAAAAATGTTCATCCAAGGCAGGAAATGCTTTAGCAACTTTTAGATTTGTGCAAGGCCAGGAGAATTTCCTCTTCACTTAGCCGTCAATGCAACGTTTCAAATACTTACTAAACTTTGTTTATTTCAAATTATTATTCATTTATTGCAGGTTTTTATACATTTTATCATCTATTGTGTTCATCCTCCAGAGATCTTGATCTCAATGGGTTAATTACCTGCTTAAATAAAGGTTATATAAAAAAAAAGAAAGAAAAAAAAGCAGCCCCAGCCATCCATGTTTACTTCAGGGAATATTTCCTGCAAGAAATTCCGACCAATCAGAGAGCATTTTCCTCACACATCACACCTCTTGCTCCTCTTGTAAATGTCCCCGTGTGAACACAGACCACACTTCAGGTAATTATGCAACAAAGGAACAAACTGGTCCATGATTCAGACCAGAGCAAACGATCTACAGGTGTGAAAACGCCTTTAGACACCGATTTCAACCAACACAGACAACAGGAACACGTCTACATTCAAAAATAGGAGCATGGAAGTTCCACCTTGACCTTTTAATTTCACAACAAGGTCTTTCCTCAGCTTGTCACGGCTTTTGTGGGCTGATATTTCTCCGTGGTCTTTGGGAAATGGCCGACAGAAAGATTGCTCACCCATTGAGATGTTTGTTTTTTTGTATGTTCATGGAAAATGTATGACCATACGTGTGTGCAGTGTGGATATGTTCGGATACTGTAAGTGACCTTTTAAAGTATGCATGCATCCCTCGTGTGTGTGAGTGCACACAGGGGAGTTTGAATCGGTACACAAAAACCACGTTAGAGGCGTCACAAGCAGAGCTGAAATTGGATTAGTGTCAGCCGTGATAAGGCGAAGGGGCGAAAGAGGGAAGAGGAGAAAATTGGAAGAAAGGAAAACGGCTATTTCACCACCACTACTCGCTCTCCACCTCCGCCATAATTTCATTTTAAATTCCAGGCACTGAATGCATAACCGCACTGCCATGCCGTTATGGAGCCGGCTGAAGTTAATGGAATATTTATATGCAGACTGTGGAACCCTGCATATCCTTTCTTTTTCGAACAGCGTGCAAACCCCTCCCTCCTCTACCTCTCTCCTATCTCTCACTGTAGAGCTGCCTTTGTTAGGGTTTGACACTATTTTTACACCTCAGAGTGCGCTGTATTTCCATCTGCTGCAGCTCAGAGGGCCTTTTAGAGAGACGGAGCGAATGTGAGCAGCTCTTTGGTCAGTTACTTTCAGCTTCATAACACTTAACCACAAAGAAATTAATGCAGAGGGAGTAAAGAGGGACCACCCACATTCATGAACGTTTTAAATGTTAGAGGGAGATTAAATTAAAGCAGGACGGACGGGAAGATCATGCATCTCCCTTCACTTCTGGGCAGTAGTGTACGTAACAGTTTGCAGAAGTTTTCTTGGAGCTAGAAATCTTTTTGAATTGTTATTCAAGAACATTTAGGGGCGCCAGAAGCCTGGTGTCTATCTTACCCAGCCACCGTACAGAGTGTAGTGTCAGCTTCGTCGTCCCTAACTGTAGTACAGGACAGCTGCTCGGCTCGTTCAGGTAACAAGCAGTCCGTCTTTCTTCGGCGTACAAATTAGGAGGAGAGACGGAGTAACTCTTACGCACCGGGTCACTTTATTTTGCAGACACTTTAGACCTGTACACACACTTGTACCGTAGCCAGAGACTCAATCACCACTTCTCAATGCCTACATTACCCATAAGCCACCTACTTAAAGGGACAGGCTCAGGCCGGTAACACTAGGCTATAGTCGTAGCAGCTGTGGGTTCAAACCTGACTGCAGTTTGCTGCATGTCATCCCCTCTCTCCTCCCAGCGCCTCCTGTCTCTCTTCAGCTGTCCAATAAAGGAAAAAATGTCCCCAAAAATATCTTTAAAAAAAGAACATTTAGCCAGTTTGTGTGAAGTTAAAAACTTAAACTTAAGTAAACGGGATAGTCATAAATAAACCTAAATAGATCAAACTAAAACATGCTTTCCTTCTTGTTGTTGAATATGAATCTCTAACCAGGTTGTTTCATTAAAGTAACGCCTGTATGATAAAATGCAACAGCACATTTAGGTGGTCGTGATCTTTAGCATTTAAAGTTATTTTTTGGTCTTTTTAGAATTTATTAGAGAGGACAGCTGAAGAGAGACAGGAAGTGTGGGGAGGAGAGAGAGAGGGTGATGACATGCAACATTGGGCCGTGGTCGGATATATGAAGTTAAGGTAGAACTATTTCCTGCCAGGGCGTTTGAGATGGTTAATATATTTGCCATTCCAATCTTTACCCTCATTTGGCGAGTGTTGGGGATCAGATTTTGGACCCTGACTGTAAAAAACAGTGAGCCAGCACAACCATTGTTTTCCTTTGGTAAAGTGTGCTTGCCGGGCGCTCTTCTCTCCTCCGCAACACGTTTACTAGCGTGTTTTGGGCGCGCAAAAAAAGATAAAGAATGTTTAACTTTTCAACTCAAGACAAGCGAGCGTTGCAGCGCTCGCCAATGTCCCTTTTGGCTGAAGCTGCCAATCAAACAAGAAGGAGGCTTTATCATAATTTTCCCAAATCCATTTTTCCCACTTTTTGAATTGGTCGCTCGTATGCACACGCTGCCCCGTTCCACAGGCTCCCAGCTGTTGTACCCCCCCGACGCGCTCAGGGGTTTTTGGAGCAGACGATCTTGTGCCCTTCCTCACTTTAAAACTTGAGACTAAGGAAAACATGTCTTTGATTCTGTTGACATCAGTCGTTGTTGACTTTGGCAGGTTGCAGAGAAACTTGCAGAAAATCATCTTCGTCTTATACGACTGACTGTCTCTACCTCCTTCCGCAAGCAGCGTGAAGAGGGGCCATAGAAGACCCACATAACATACTTTTTAAACATGCTCTGGAGATTACATTCACACTAATGCCGAAAGAAAGACAGGGAGGACAGACACTGCTGCACAACATGACAAACTGTAGCAATAATCTGGACAGTTATCCCTACAATGCTGCATTAAATAACAGTGTAGCTGGCATTACAGGAGATAGAGAGCGGTGCTGAAAAGAGAGCAGTTGCAGGTGAAGTAAAGGATATCTGGGGAATGATATGGATGCTGACAGGTGAAAGTGAAAAGAAACAGAGAGCGAGGAAGCAGGGAGGCAGGGGAGGAGGAAGAACTCACAGAGGAGCTATAAATACAGGGAGTGGGAGGCCCTCGGTTCCTGCATAAACCCACAATAAGATGCCCCCACATTATTAGCATTCAGCCTGTGTAGCATTATAGCCCGGCTCCCTCTGTGTCTACAGTAAAACCAATAAGAGGGAGGTATCATGGGATTGTGCTCGAGAAATATGGCACATTCTTCTTGCAGCAGAGGGGGGAGGGTGGGCGCTGAGAGAGGGGGATTCAGAGATAGCACGGCGCGGATACAGATAGACTCCCATTAAGTATTCAACCACGAGGTCACAGCAGTTACAGCTCCTCCACAGAGGCTGCGATTTCCATTTTGCCATGTTAGAATTCATCCCTGTAGCTTTAGTGCAGTCACAGTCCTGCCTCAGCGAGGGGATTTACAGTTTGTATCTGGAGGGGCTGCAGCTTGTAAACAATAAGAAGCAGTTTATGGTGCGAGTTTGTCACCCTATAACTTTACAGCGGTCTGACTCAGCCAAAACGCTCCCGTAAACTGTTTGTGTTTTGCTGCTGATGCTTGTATCACAGCCCAGAGTGTTTGCTCTTTATCCTGCTTTGATGATGTAAGTGATTTCATTACTCCATTATCTATAACTCTGCCTTATCGTTATAGAGAGGCGTTTAGGAAGTACAAGCTGCTTTTTACTTTGTCCAGAGAAAATGTAATCATTCTTACTTTTAAAGATGTATTTATCGGCTCTTTGCCTTTATTTGATAGGACAGTGGACAGAGTAGGAAACAAAGGGAGAGAGAGAGTGTAAAGACCACAGACTGTAAATATGAATGTTTGAAGCCTGAGTGACGTCACCCGTCTGTTCCTGCAGGGGGCGCTGGAGTCCCCTCGATGGCGGTCTCCATGCTGGAAATGCTGTCTCAGCCTAACTTTCAGTCAACCTAACGACAGGCTGAGAGCTGGAGCTGAGGCGGGTTTTAAGCCTCCTGACAAACCGTTACACCGCGCCCACCTGTCAATCAGGTCAGCTACACGCCTTATTGTGAATAACTCTTATCCTTCATCAAATCAAAACTGATGAGTCATCAAAACATTCACCCCCCGTACAGTGTGTGCTGATCGAGACATGAGCTAATCAGACCTATTTGGTTTTTTGAACCAGGCTGTAAACATGTTAATGTCTGCTGTAAAAACAGGCTTTTTAGAATGGGTGTGTATGTGACTTCCTGTGCTTCTGCAGCCAGCCTCTAGTGGACACTCGATGAACTGCAGAATTTTAAACTTCAGCATTGGCTTCGTTTTTTAACACAGCAGGTTGCCGCTTGGTAGTGACATGTGGGAAAGGAGCCACAGGCCAGACTTGAACCAGGCCGTCCCCCTGGAGGACTACAGCCTCAGTACATCGTGTGTGACCAAAGCGCCAGGTCACCCTTGCCCAAAACTTTGTTGTATAAGATTTGGGTTATGTTAGAGGTATAAATCTCATCCCCAAAGAGTCGAACACAGACGTAATGTCACAGCTCTCTACATGTCTTACAGATGCATAAATTAATCTCATTCTACAAAGTGGTCTGGATTTCTTTAGAATGAGAAGTGTTCCGGTTTCTGTTTGTAGTCCAAGCTGTATCGACCAATCAGGTATAAACAAGCTTTGGTGTTCAGGAGAAACAGTGCGTGTGGACAGCAGGAAGTTATCCGTGCTAATGACCAGCTTAGATCAACGATGGTTTGATAATGATACGATATTTGTGTCTCAAACAGATATTTGCATACAAACAAAGCTTACAATCTGTTCTAGATCAAACATTTTACACCGGCTTGACGCTGTGTGTCTGAAACGCATCAAACGATCGAACAGATCTGACCTCCATTCAACTAACGAACATTTTAAAAGTTGTTTTTGAGAAACACGTGACAAACACACCTTGTGTACTTCATCAAAATGGATAAACACGAGTCTTAACTTTTTCATAAGCTGTTTAATCGTCTCTGATATTAGGGGGTGCAGCTGAAGCGCCCTCAGCACGCCTATACCTCCCACGGCTATGCAGATCTGAAATGCATCCACGCTGGATCAAGATCTCGTTATGATGAGATCAGGATCTCTCAAATGAGAGATCAGGGTTCTGTGATTATGAGAAAAGATCCTGATCTAGTAATTAAGAGATAAGGCATTCAGTTTGTATTTTCTGTGTTGAATGAAATGTGCTTCTGTTGTTTCCACAAACCTAAACTATGTAGGGTTTGTATTTGTCTAAACGTGATCAAACAAACACTGAGAGAAAAGAGAAGCTCACATGCTCTTCTTCATGACTAACAACAGATACTGACGCTGGTGTCCACGTGAGACACAAGAGGAGACACTGAGAGGTCAAAGGGCAGCGACTAAAGCTGTTTTCACACATGCACTCCTGAAAATATCTAGAGAACTTCAGGAGGACTGCTTCTGACAGGGGGGGTCTCCTGAGGTAAGACGTGGCTCCTCCCCATTTGAAACAATTGAAAATACCCCACGTTTGACAGACGTTCGTTTATATTTAATTGATTTGATTCTCAGTGAAAGATTAAGGACAGAGATACAGTAAATCTCTAAAAACTTAATTTAAAATATGATCCACGTCTGATGCTAGTGATGTCGGCTAACGTTAGCTGTCCTCCCATGGCTGCTCGCCGTCTCACCTCTACTCACTCCATCAGTATCCATTTCTGGAGCCAGGGGTCTGAAACATCCGCTAAATGTCGCCAACAGAGCCTTCAATACGCAGCTGAGAGATATGAGTACAATCTGACCATCACAGCGACATCACGTAGAGCTAAATGCTACAGATCCATGTGATGGAAAAACCTCCTGGATTACGATGTGGACATTTAGAGTCACTCCTGCAGACACTCTGAGCTTCTTTTAACCATGTTGTAGTAACAAAATGAAGGTCATAACTTCACCTTGAAATGAAAGACTCGGCCCAGGCATCTAAAGTTAGAAGGAGGACATACTGGCTGCTGCATTGTTGTCAGAGAAGCCAGCACTTCAACATAGCATGTTTCCTTAATGTCTGATCATAGAGTAAGCTCACTTTATCAATTCACTCTCTACACATCTCACTGATTGGTCCTTTAAACAAAAAATACTATATACAGTATATAAACTATATCAACCTGTCACGTTTTGCTTGAGCTGCATGTGTCTGTCTCTGCTTGGTTTCCTCCACTGACCCCGACACTCCCCGGAGATTGGATCATCGTCCTGCTAGGCTGGCTGAGCCTGATAACTCCTTTAGCAGATAACAAGCGGACACAGACAGGAGACGTGCGGCTGGGAGAGAAGGAGACACCACCTTTATGTGTGGAGGAGGAGGAGGAGGAATAGGAAAATGTGTGTTTAATTTGTGAAAGAGTGTCTGTGTGTGTGTTTGTGTTGTTCACATCAAACAATGGGAGGGAGGTGTTCCTTGGCTCCCTGTTAGCGTTTGAAAAATGACATGAATGGACGCCTTTTGAAGCAGCGGCACCTCTCTCTTTGTGGGAAGAAAAGAGAAGCAGGGTGCAATATTGGCGGAGTGAAAAGAAGATGAGTCATGTCGTCTTTAATGAAAGCACCCGCCGCATCTGTGTGGAGTTGTGGTTGGCACCATCAGCACATTGTTATCTCCCTCTGTTCCCCGGCTAAGAGGCAGCGGCCGACCTCCCCGTGGGCCGACGTGTGGCACAGTCCCACTAGAGGCCATTAAAGAGCGACAGCAGCACCTGGCAAATAGGAGGAACGCTGGAGAGACAGAGGAAATGGAGAGGAACACTAGAAAGTGGCTCATTATCGCACAGAGAGGTTGGATCACAGGCTGCCTGTCGGCACAGAAATACTTCCTGGTGGAGCGAAAGTGTGAGGAGGCTGAAAGTGTTTTCTTAATTAGACCTGGACATAAAAGGTGTGACCCCCCCCCCCCCCCCAGCCTTAGAAGGTCAAAATTAACCTGCTTCCTTTTGGATTTGGAATAATTGGAAAGTTTAGGTGTGAACTCCCTCAAGCAGAGCAAGGGTTTAGGAAAGTCTGGGAAAAAGTTTAAAACCAAAAGTTCAAACGCACACAGTGATTTAAGGCAGAGCGAGGGCGTGGCCTGATTCGAGGCTTAGCTTATCCGATTTTCTGTCCAAAGAATCCTCAAGTGTCTGTTACTACGATTATAGTACAGAGGGGATTCCTGCTCCCGATCGAGTCAGAGCCTCCCCAATCTGGAAACTGTAAATGTCCAAGATGTTTGCTATTGTATTGTCACAAATAATGTTGTAAATTGATTCATATTTCCCCCCTCTTCTCTCGAAGTTTCTATAATCCCCTCTTTGCCATAAGTGGATCAGGACTGATCTACTGTAGTTCCAGCTCTCAGACACACCAAAGTGTGCACATCTTCCTGATTTGGAACCTCAGAGCATCCGAACGGCATGTGCATGTAAATATGCAAAAAAAAAAAGAGAGACTTGCTTAGTCATTATGTCATTGTTCCGGCTCTCTGTAATGGAGGGGTAGGGTCTTAAAGCAGGTGTGCATATTTTGCAGAGGACGGATATAAAAGGTCACAAATGTGATATAATATAATAACAGAACACCTGACCTTCCTTTATGGACTTATCAAAAGGCCAGAGTCGCACATTTCTTCTCCTTTTCCCCTCAGATGAAGTGTTGAATAAAGCAGTAATAAATCAAAGATGCTCTCACAGTGCCCCCTTGTGGACACACTGAGGAAAAGTGGTGCATCTGCAGCTTGAATTTGCAGGAGCTATTTGTGTAAATGTGACTTCACTTTTTGACCCCTGAAGCAGCCAAACCGGTTCAAGTGTGATCTCTGCTGTATCTGTTTTGATGTGTTCATGACGAGGAAGCAGAAAGAAGTTCCTGCAGGTGAAAACAGAGATCATACTATGAGTCCAAACACGATGCTTCTGCCACATTTATGGTCATAAAGTGGCTCAACAGGAAGATCAAATGTTGTTAAAGACTTCGTTTCACACGGCTACTTACAGTACAAAACCGTTCCAAACGCCAATCTCAACACAAAGCCCGCCAGTTTAATGTGCACCTGACCATAATTATGCTAATGTGAAGTAATTAACCGAGAAACCTGCTCGTGCTAATGAGTTGTTGCAAGGAGAAGAAAAAAGTCTAGAGGCTAATTTGGGGATAACGAGCATCACAATGTGAGCACCAAAACAGAAAGTGAATGTTGTATTCCAATATACAGTAAGAAAAAAAAAACACCACCCATAGACTTCATCTTCATCCAAACACATTAAACCCGGTTTGTTTGCCCGGCGTCGCAGCTAAAGGAGTCTGAAAAACACTGGTTTTAGCCTTTTCTTTGCTACCTGCCACAAACATGCCTCCCTGCTGCTATTTTGGCTCCGTAACCCTGTTGACCTGACAGACAAGTGTCAGGGGAGAGCCACATGTCAGCTGCAGGTGGAAACTCTCAGCAGGGAGCGAGGCTGTGAGGCTGGCCGGCTCAGTTGGAAGACAGGATAACACGGCACTGACGAGCTGCAGGTAGGGGGGCTTCTCTTTTCATCCCTTTTACACTTTTAAGGCTTTATTTTTACGCCCTTTCCTGTAGCTCACTGACAGAATAGGAGCATCAGACACTGGTTTGATGTCTCTGTGATGTGTTTGTGTAGCCTTTCTTTTAACCACAGAGGTGACATTTTAGAAAGAAAGTTGCAAAAGATGTGCAGAGTCATAGCTTAAATACTTCCACTGTGGAGAATGTGGTGTCTGAGGAGGTTAAGTTTCACGAGGTTGTGTGGGAAAAAGGTGGATGCACATTTCCTGCTTTGCATTTGAGCATGCAGTCTGATGGAAAAGGAGAAAGGAGACCTTAACGTTTAGTTTCTGAGACGACTAAATCTTAAACACAAACAAAACGTCTTGGTTAGATATCACGAGGAGACAGCCCATCCTCTCATTTTCTGAGCTGCATACTAACTTGTATTGTGGTTTGTGTGATGTGTTCCCCTCATCTCTCCTCAGCTCATCAGTTAACCTGATCTTCAAGCTGGAGGTCTCTAACCCCCTTAAGATGTACGGCCTGTACCTGGAAGCAGTAAACGACTACATCAATGAATCCTACGGCGAGGATGTGTGGAGACTGATCGAGAACAGAGCAGAGATCCCTCACCTCAAGTTTGTCAGACATCAGATGTACAAGTAGGTGGTTGTTTCTGTGAATCACGTTCCTGTGACTTCAAATCAAACATGTAGTAAACTCTCCTTTTTACCTCTCAGAAAAACTATACCTCGGGATATAGAAGCAACCTGACGATGCACAGATTCAAACGCAGCACTTTAGAATTTAAAAAAGGGAAAAAGCAATCACAGTTACATGCTCTCAGGTGATTCTCATCCTTCAGTTTGCAGCTGAGCTACGACCAGTGAGTGTTGACGTGGTGAACTATGACGGTGCACTTCGACGAAGAGTGTAGCACAGTGCAAAGTTAGGACCCTCTCTCGCTTGATTCATGTTTCGGTTATTTAAAAAAGACAAGGGACCTTAATGTGGAACTGCTGCTTTCCAAACAAAGGGTAAGAGTTGGAGAGAGAACAAATTGCAGATTCATTTTCATCAATTTATATGTTTTCTCACGTTCTTATTCTGACATCCGGCGGCACAACAAGACATTTTTCTCTCATTCAAGGCATCTGGCCTGCTTCTCCGTGTTTCTCTCCACTGTCTTCTGCTGTTTTTCGGTCACCTCAATGCATGCATTACTGCTGTGACGTAATCGTGACGTGAATTGGTCTTTTGGTCATGTTGGTCTTTAGCTCACCCATCATGTTGAGGGTCCAATTGGATGCTGGTCTCCTGCGTGAAAGTCTTGCGTTGTTGACCCTTCTTTCGCTCCTGAAGGCCGATCTCAGCGGACTAAACCGATCTTTGTAATGGTGGTTGAGGCTGTTGCTCTTAGCGTCTAATGTTGCTGCTGATGGTCACAAACGGACGGACTGTTTGAGGGTTTAATGCAAAGAATCGTGCGTTCATTTTTGTAGGATAAAGTACTTTTATTTTGATTTTTTTATTTGATTACAAGTCTGGGATAAAGGAAACGAGATGTCATTCTTCTTCTTTTGTTGTCTAGAATTTCATTTAATTTAAAGTCCTTACCGCAGACTGTATAAACATGGACGTAATGTCAGTGATGCCACCCACTGGTTTCTGAAGGGCAGTTTTGAAGCCAAATTATGGCGGTTGCCACTTTGAAAATGCTGTCTCAACCAAACTTTGGGTCAGCCTAAGAGGGGGAGCTGAGGCGGGCCTTTAACCTCCTGACACTCAGCTACAACGTCCCCGCTCGCTTCATTAAATCAAGATGGACGGCGGACGCTTTAAAAGTGGTCACAAGAAGAGGGCTGCATTGATCTATTATTTTATAAATCGAGTATTTGATTGATGATTCTGTCGATTAATCGAATAGGAAATATTGCAGGGTCTGCATCCATTAAATCCCTTACTTATTGTTTAGAACGTATGATATTAATTTATTGCTTATCTCAACCTTTGCTGCTTCTTTTGCTTTACTGCTGTAACAAAGTAAACACCCCCGTTGAGGGACTCATAAAGGAATATCTTATTTCGTCTTGTTACGAGTTTGCATGTCAGAGTTAGCTGCGTGGTTCAGACTTGTTTTTTTGTGTGTCAAACCTCAATGGAGCTGTTACTGTATTTAAAGTCTTATCTGGAGACAAAAAGCTCCCCAACTACACAACTAAAAAGGTTTCTCCTGCTTTACAGTGACAACCTGATCCTGCGGCTGGCAAAAGCTGCAGGAGAGGTTCTGGGAAAGACTCACGATGAGCTGATGTACGCCTTCGGTGTCTACATGGTGAAGAGGATCGGAAACTACGGATATGAACGCATCCTTAAGGTGATACAGTGACTTCTTTAAGTTCCCTGGCGGGGCTGTGGATCAGTGGTAGAGTCGGTCGTCTCTCGACCACCGTGTGGGGGTGCCTTAAAACCGCCTACCTTCTCTGGTCCAAACAAATCCAGACCATTCAGGACCAGAATCTAAAGTTAGAAGGAGGACATACTGGCTGCTGCATTGTTGTCAGAGAAGCCAGCACTTCAACACAGCATGTTTCCTTAATGTCTGATCATAGAGTAAGGTCACTTTATTATCTCACTCTCTACACAGCTCACTGATTGGACCTTTGAAGTGAATAAATATTTTTAAATTCTAAAACATTTCTGAATGATTCATGATATAAAAACCCCGAGCTGGAAGCTTCCTCCTGTAATCACGTTATAAAATCTTCTGATATTTATGTGCAACAATACAAGGAACTCACAAGCTGCAATAACATGCTCGGCTTCTTCTGTGTGCTCTCTGTGCTCGGAAGTTTTTTTATTTCCGTGAATGTACAAAACACACGTGCAACAACTGCAGCTCTTTATTCGTACAGTGTGTGCAGCGAGTGCTCTTTTTGCTTTTTGCTGCTGTAAACACGGAACATTTCCCCGTTGTGGGATGAATACAGGTTGATCTTATCTTACTAACTGTTGTTCCTCTCCAGGTGTTGGGACGAAATGTGCGTGACTTCATCAACGAGCTGGACAACCTGCACGAGTATTTCCGCTTCTCCTTCCCCAAAGTGCAGCCGCCAAGCTTCTGCGTGGAGGAGGAGTGCGAGACAAGTCTCACGCTGCACTACCGCAGCACCCGCAAAGGATTCACCCAGTTTGTCAAAGGTAACGAGATTTGCAAAGTGGCCTCTGCACAAATCATGTGATCTTCCAACGACATGTTCGAACACTGTGACATCATGACAGTCGCATCAACACCGTGGACGACCAGGATAACAGTGACAGCTCAGACGGCGTTATTCTGCTCCGTCACATGACTATTAGCCGACTCCACATTTGCAAACATCCAAAACTTAATAAGACCAAATATGTTTTCAACAGCTGGGGCTGGAAGAGTTCACACTGACCTATCAGAAAATCAACTTGAACAAGAATTATGCGACTAGTGACTGTGGCAGGAGAAATGCTCAAGCCTCGCTAAAACCCAGAACCCATACATGGCGACTAATCATTTCAGATTGAATAGTGTGTGGAGAGCAATAAGATGACAAACTCAGCACACCACACACTTACAGATTCCTTCACCAACAGCTCCACTCTCAAAACCCGTCATCTGGCGCTGACAAACGTGACTCGGAAGACGAGCGGGAAGAGTTGACGATATGTTGTTGATGGTAAAGCTAACTGTGGCTAGCTGTTAGCTACCCGGTACATCCATTGCAATAACTACTTCGGTCCAACGCTCACTGTACGAGTAAAATCAGGACGGAGCATTCACCCATTTTAATAGATTTCACTTGTCTCATATGCACGGCTAACCGGGGCTCAAACCAACGGCAAATACACTCTCTCTCTCTCTCTCTCTCTCTCTCTCACACACACTCACACAATCTGCATCAGCAATTCACACAAGCTAACAAGCAGTCAAATCAAATATTCCCTGTCAACTGAAGGTCTTTAGATATTTCTGCCATAGTTTATTTAATGATAGCAGGGGGGAGAGATATAAAAAGGGCATGCCTGTTGTTGCCATGGTGATTTCAAACGCTGTCTGTCAGTTTGTGCAGGTAAAATCAGGGGGGAAAGTCCCGGAGTCGGGGAATCTGCTCTCACTGTGCGATTGTGCAGTCGTACGAGCAAAATATCAAACATGTCAGAAAGTCGCTGGGAGCAGCTGTTCGAACGGTGATCGCCGGTCGTGCCTTAGTGTACACTTCATGACTGCGAATAAGGCCCGACTTCAAAATCAGTCGTAGGCTACGACTCAAGAATGGGGTCTAAATCGGCCTGAAATCGTACTGTGTTTACGTCGGGCTTTATGAGACTGAAAAGCGTTAAGCTTGATGTTCAGCCTGTTGTGTTGTAAAGTGAAACAAAGGACACATGTCACAGGGAGGCATGCCACCTATAAGTCCACTCATCCAGACAAAGCCATGTATTCAATATAAACTCTATTTAACTTTCCACTCTAACTTTCTGCTCTGAATTGAAGCTCACAAAATCCAATTTTCCCCAAGTCCCTCATAAACCAAAGTTGACCTCCACACATCCATGACCAGCGTTTGTGTAATTGACTCCTGCAGGGCAGCTCTCTCAAGTGGGACGGCAATTCTACAACACGGATATCGAGGTGGAAATCCTGTCGAAAGAAGAAACGGAGAAGATGACTTATGTGGTACGTACCGGGGCTTAAGTCAAGTATCAGTGAAGCCGACATGGAGCGTCTGACCTTGACCTCGTGTCTGCTCCATCAGCACAGAAATGATTCCATCATCGTCTTATGAGATACCGAGAAGAGTTTTGTTTACACTAAGAGGGGGAGAGATTATTGGATGGAGATAAGTATAATGGGATGGGACTTAAGGTGTGCAACCTTGTATGACTGTGACCATTCAGTCTAGAATCAAAGTATGAAAGTGTCTCGCCTTCACAAGAGAAAATACTCCGTCAGTCCGGAGTCCTCTCCAGCAGATACGCTGCTGGATGCCGGAGCACAGCGCATCAATTTACCACAGAGCAGGCCGAGCGCGACAGGAAGTCAGACACCGAAACAACATTATAACATCCGGTTTATTTTCAGAATAAAACACTCCGTTTTGACGGTCCAGAACAATGACCTTTAGTGTGGTTGTTTATGTGTTTATAAGGGTTTTATACGGTTTGATACCACATACATTGTATTATCTCACACTGTTGCAAGAGTAATCTATAATTACCGCGGGTAATCCTTTGTCTCGGCAACTCCAGCTGTCCGGCGTTGCTGCTCCGTCCTTCACATTGAGAATGCAGCCTGTGGGTGTTGACGAATGAGGGAGCCGTGACGGGTCGGACACGCAATGCACACGTATCTGGTGGAAGTTCTGGGTTAGTGCAGACAGAAGGGGTTAATAAATGCTCTTCATTCATGTGTGCCACCCCTGCACAAGTCAGACCCCAGTCCAAAAAGTCTGGACACGCCCCTGATAAGAAGTTTTTTGTGACACAAAATCTCATCCTGCTATCTTTTAACAGTCATCATCTCTCAGTGATGATTTTTGCCATTGCAGGTCGTATCAAAGCATCGGGCTGAACATAACTGTTACAGAAATCTAAAAAGACATGCTACACATGGGCACAACAGATTTATGAACGCCAGTTACCAGAAACATATCAACTGAATATTTAGTTACAGACTTGTATTCCAAAGATTGAATTTAAGTTTTCCCTTCTCATCCAGGTTTATAAGATGAACTTCGATAACGCTGCTTTCAAACACCGCATGCCTCAGCAGAAGACGGCGCCGGGCTACGAGAAGCTGCCGATGAAGCGAGGGATCTTTTTTGACATGTTCCCCTTCAGCGTCATCTTCCGCCGCGACATGACCATGTACCGCATCGGCGACGGCCTCAAAGAGGTTTTCTCCGACCTCCAGGGCAAGAAGGTCGACGAGGAGTTCACCCTGATCCGACCCATGCTGGAGTTCAGCTGGGACAACGTGAGTTTTGAATATTCAGTTTCTGACGCTTCTTAAAATTCCTGCCCTGCAGACTTTCAAAGCTGGAGAAATCTTTCTCGTTAGATCTACACCCATCTGAACAACGTGTTTGAGCTGCTGTCTAAAGCGGTGGTGGACAGCAAGCAGAAGGTCAACATCCCCAAACTGAGCAAGGAGGAGCCGGACGAGAAGGAAGAGAGTGAGAAGTTGAAGAGAGAAGAAGAAAGAGGTACGAGTATTTCCATTCCGATCATTATTTTATCACCAAATGCATTATGGATAAAAGAAAGGGTTCATTGCAAACGGAGGGGATCACCAAAGTGTCCATCAAGTCACTCCCTCATCTCAGGCCAAGGTTATCTGGACAGAGCAGCGTAAAATATTCATATGATATCCAGGTGACACGAATATTAAACAGGTCGAAATGTCAAGCTACTATTCCTCACTTAAAAACAAAGCTACATTTACTGCACCCCTAAGGCGGGCTACACACGAGATGCCAACTGATTTTGAAAGCGTGGGTGAACACGTACATGAGGACAGTTTCAATCCTCTGAACGCACACGAGACGTCACAGCTAGACATCTCAAGACAACACACACCTGCTGTTTGTAGTAAAGATTCCACTGACACGAGATCTCAACTCAGGTGATCAAATGTGACGTCAGAAGAGAAACAAACATGGATATCATCAGCTGGCTGTGTGGTTTGTCTTCATGAGACGTTATACTGCTGCCAGTGAAGCTGCAGTTTGCCTGTATTGACAGGACCGCACCCGCCATCAGCCTCACCCGGTCCTGACTTCGATATCCCATCATATCGCCAGGAACATCATTTTCCTGCCGAAAAATTAGCACCAACAACCGTGTTTTCCTTGACAGTCCCAAAGAGAAAGTCCCGTCTATTCGCCTGCGCAAAACTCAACCAGGCACGAGTTAGCTCAGTTTCTTTTTCCTGTTCGGGAAACAGTGCACTCGATGTCTTGTTAGGATAGAGTTAGTGCATCTAGCAGAAACGTTTTGTGAGCTATAAAAGTGACGCAACGTCCGGTTGGTGACGCTTCAAGGTCTGCTCGATCTCATTGGCTATTTTTTCGGAGGCAGACGATCTGGAATTTGGGCCTAAAATCGTCTAGTGTGCAGCTAAACCAGCCTCACCCTGGAGGAATTTAAATAAGTGGATGAATGTGGTGCATGCATATTGCCAGTGAATATCGAAAGTGGTGATACATTTGTCAAATATTCTCTGCCTTCCAGTTTTTCTCTCGCTGTGTGAGTGGATTTTTCTGCGTGTGCTCCTCATTAACCGACTTTCCTGACTCACAGCCTGATCGATCACTCCGTCTTTTCTGTGTCTCTGTCCCTCCGTCAGAACAAAAGGCAGTGGAGGAGATGAAGAGCACAGACCAGGAGTACAGCAGCGCTCTCACTCAATACAACAGCTCCGCCAACTCTGGAGGGGAAGACATCGAACTGCTGGCGTTCCAAACTGTCACCGGTCAGAGCATTTCACACTTTGTCTTTTGGTTTTTATGTCTTGTTGCTGCTTTGAGTATTACAATGATCATCTGTAGAGGGTCAGGTAATGTTGATTCAAACCTGAAGCCTGAAAACTTAGCGAATCTTTCAGGGTGAGCTGCAAGTGAGAACACAAACAGACAAGTTTTCACTTTTTCTGCATGAAGTCGTGAGGAGCTGATGTGAGAGCGCAGCAGGAAATATTCAGGAAGCGGGCGGGAGGAAAGGGTGACGTTTCTATATCCTGCGACCAAATGGAAGTGATCGGTGTGATCTTCGTGCACGTCATGAAAATGCTTCATTATTGTTTTTGATCACCAGTTTGTTCTCCCTCTGTTTTCTTTAAACATTGCATTGATATGAAAGTGAAAATTTGATCTAAAGCATCTGACTTTGTAGCGTCATTCGCCACCCCTGCATCGTTCTTTTACGCCACGTCTGACCTTCTCCCTCACGTCCAACATGGATAGTCTCCCACTGTGAGGGCCCTGACACACCAAGCAGACGGCAAATATAACAGACGCAGATTCAAATGTCGAATCTGCTGAAAAAAGGCAGATGGGGGGCGACAGGTAGTGATGGAGCTGGACACAGCGTAAAAACTAGGGACGACGATTGCTCACCGACAGTCCAACTAGACCGATGGCCGACGATCGTGTCTTTAACAACCAACTCAGGAAGATTTCAGCGGCAGTCTGCCTGACATTTTCTTGAAATGTTCAGGATTGCACGTGTGATAACGTTTTTAAATACAGACTTAATTTTATGTGTGCAAAAGGTGAAGACTTTCAAGGTAACCATGGCCGCTCCTTTAGTAACATTTCATATCCTGACTCTAAATATCACGTGGCTCTTCTTTGTAACTTTGTTTTTAAAATGTGGTTGACCTGTACTTTGTGGTTCCTCTCAGGAAAGTGTAGTGAAACCATCTTCGAGGACATGCGGGAGCCTCCAAAGAAACCTCTCCACCTGAAGGGCCAGATGAAGTACGTCCCACAGTGGGACTCGCTCATCTTCCTCGGGACGCCCATGTAAGACCACGGCCGAAACACATTACGACTACATTTGGTGGGGTTGACTTAGAACAAGAGTTTTTTAAATATCCACTTCTGAGCACTTCTATTGTTGGTTGCCGTCCCCTCGAGTGATATCTAATTTTGGAGATTGGATTAGTTTATGCTAATTTAGTGAATTCATTAGCGTTCTTTCCTGTTACAGTCCATTAATCTTCTTTTTCTCCATTTATAATTGCAGTATAGAGACAGTGGAGGACATGATAAAGATGGGTGTGTACGTGAACGATCTGAATCTGCATGACTCCAGCAGAGAGCTGATTCTGGCCGGGACACAACAATCGGCTGAGCTGCAGCTGGCCCTGGATCAGGTCAGAAAAACCTCCGAGTCCTCGGGCTCTACAGAGACAGAGACATTTTATGGACAAAGCAGATCTGTGTTCAGCTTTGTACAAATCCACAGAGCAGGGGGACAGTTAAAGGTGTCTTTATATCGTCTCATAAACTGTTCTGTTATAAGACCTGAGCCAAAGCTGAAGTCGTATAATGTGTTATGCTGAGCGCACAAAATGTAAGAACTGCCAGTTCTCTCCTGATGAAAAAGCCAAACCAGGTGAGCGCAGGTGAGAGCTCGGCTCCCGTATTGATTTCACCCATTAAATCCACTCCAGTCATGCAGGAGAGATGTGGATTAAGAGGATTAGCGACGGCAAAGAGGGATTTTTGGAGCTTTAAAAGAGGTGAGACTGTAACTGTACACTCTCTTGTCCCATTTCTGATCCGCTAGGAGCAACAAAAATACGCTCAGCTGCAGGAAATCATCAAGAAGCTGGACGAGGAGAAGAAGAGAGGAGATTCTCTGCTGTACGCCATGATCCCTAAAGCTGTGGCCGACCGCCTCAGGAAAGGGATCACTGCCCTGGAGACGTGCCAGGTACAAAACCACAAAATATCAAAGCAGCCGGTTGTGAAATATGTCCATCTGCCAAAATGAAGACATGGATTTTTTTCTTGTTTCGAGTCCTGGAATCTGAGAAATATGTTGCTGCTTCTACTTTTATTAAGGGGTGCAAATCTTGTTCTTACCTCCATAACCCCGGTACATATGGAAAGACGGGGTCAGCCATGAAACACTGGGCCTCATTCGCCGACTGTTCCCACAAAGACATCATTTATGTACTAATGTGTGATGTATTCACTGAAGTTTTCTTATCAGCGTCCTGAGAGCTGTAAACGCTCTCAGGCTCTCGCTGCGCTCACAGCACTCGCAATTAAAAACAGCTCCACTTTTTCAATGTCCTTTCTACGTTACCGACCAATCAAAACCATGAAGGGGCGGGACTTCTGGTATCAGCTTTGTCAACAGAAATGGTGGAGGAGAAACTAAAATGACTCGTGTTGTAGTCAAGACCACGCTAACAGAGACCAAGACATACCCGAGACCAGAGTGCTCCGAGACTGAGACAAGACCAAGACATTTAGGGATCAGGACCGAGACAAGACCAAGACCATAAATAGCACACAAAAAATCTTCATCTTGTGTGCAGCGGGCGTGTCACTCACCTAGACCATAACACCGGGAAGGATGTGGCCGTAACTGGGGGTCAAACTAATCACAGTTACGACTTGGAAAAATAGCCGTTCAGTGGAGGTCTTGATTTAAAATTAGACCGAGTAAAAATGCTTTCAATTCCGGGACGAGACCGAGACCGGTGGACCAACGGAGGAAACTCGTTTCCGTCGCTTGTATCCGAAATCTTGTTGCTGGATTTAAATTTTAAAACAGTCTTAACTTTATGATTCTTCATATTTCAGGTGTTCCCAGATGTGACCATCCTGTTCAGCGATGTGGTCAAATTTAACGAGATCTGCATCCACATCACGCCCATGCAGGTGGTGGACATGCTCAATGAGATCTACATCGTCTTCGACACACTCAGTGAGAAGCACAACGTCTACAAGGTCGGTCCAACAAGCCTGATGTAGCTGCTTATCATTCATTTTCTGATGAGGTGAATCTACGACTCTGCTGAAGGGAGGTCTTAAAAGTCTCTGTGTTGTGGAAATCCACGGCAGACGCTTGACGGGGCGAGAAACTTGTGGTTATGAATCGTCACTCTTATCAAAATGTACGAATAACAACCCATCCCTCTGTTACAGGTGGAGACGATCCGTGATGCCTACATGGTGGTGGCCGGCGTCCCCAACAAAACCACGTTTCATGCCCACCATATCTGTGACATGGCGCTGGACATGCTGAGCTCCATCGACCACCTCAAAGACCCGTCCACGGGAGATAACATCCAGATCAGAGTCGGTGAGCGGCTCAGACATGACAAGACACGACAGATTGTTTTGAGGTTCTGGGGTTTGGCTTCTTGCTCGCTTATCTGGAGGTCCCGACTCAAGCTCATCCGCGGATCACTGACTCCTAACTTGTCGGGATTCAGCATCTTGATCCTTTAAACACTTGAGCTTCTTTATCCTTCTCTACCACCTTTTAAAGATGGCCCACAAATACAGGCGTAAGGTTTTAGGAGCACAACAGAAACGTTTTCTTTCTCAACCTGAGCGATCAGATTTACAACACAGATCAAAACAAGTACTTCTTTTTGCCACCAGGGGTCACTGTCCCTGAGCTCAGATGAGTAAAGATGTTGTGGAAATGTTCCCAATAGGGATTCTGATTTGATCTGAAAGATTTTTCTAAGATTTGCTGTGGAATGACACAGGCAGACATCTTTCTCGTGCTTGTATAGATTTAAACTGGGCGGCTGTGGCTCAGTGGTAGAGTCGGTCGTCTCTCAACCAGAAGGTCGGATTCGATCCCCAGCTCCTACAGCCACATATCCGATGTGTCCTTGGGCAGGACACTTAACCCCAAATTGCTCCTGTTGCTTCATCTGCGGCGTGTTAATGTGTATGAATGGATGAGTTAATACTACACATTGTGTAGAAACTACGTCGTCTCATGTCTCATTCAGCGGTAAGTAAACTCACAGTATAAACTCCGTCATCGGTGAAGTGCTTTGAGTGTGGGCTCGTGCACGCAAGGGGAAGAGAACGAGCAGGGAGACAGGGAGGCTGTGATTGGTTCATCAGATTGGTACCTCGTTGCAGACATTGGTCGAAGTTTTTACAGGCTAACAACTGCTACAGATGACGGATTTTCCAACCCTGCCTTTAAAGGAGCGGTGTGTTGGATTTAGCGACATCTAGCCGCGAGCTTTCAGGTTCTATGATGTGTTCTTCCTCTCTCAGGTATTCACTCAGGTATGGTGGTGGCTGGCGTGGTGGGTCTGAAGATGCCTCGCTACTGTATGTTTGGCGACACTGTGAACACCGCTTCGAGGATGGAGAGCAACGGAGTGGTGACTACACTAACCTATTTAACATCCCCATTATTTCAAGAATTCACCTGAGCTACAGAACCTGTGAAGGAGTTTTATACCTGCAAAAACAGCTAACGATTTCCCTCGGTGAAGCTTTCTCTGTAAGACGACGGCAGTGTGCACGCTGCTCCTCACTTCATTTGCGTCCCATTACTCACAGCATTAAATATAATGTTGTTTTATTTTGAAAATCTGTGAATGAAGTCTCATTGGAGAGTCCAAGGAGGGAAATGTTTGTTTTCCTCTTATGATTCTAAAGGACCAAAGCTTGTAATTTCATACTCAGCTTTAGCAGAGTTTTGTGTGTGTGTGTCTGTCTGAGCAGGGCATGCAGATACACATCAGTCAGACCACCAAAGACCACCTGGAACATGAGCCCTACATCATCGAGGAGAGGGGCAAGATCTTTGTAAAGGTGTGTGAACCTAACCTCCATGGACACGTCGATACTTTCTGCAGAGATGTGCATAGTCATAAATTATTCTGAAGTCATGACAAGAATAAAATACGAGTACATAATCCAGGGTGACATGTTGTTAATCTGCTCTGCATGAAAGGATGATCTGAGGACTCTTTGATGACGTCTAGACCAGTGGTGTAGTGAAGGCTATACGCAGTATACCCACCTGTTTTTCTGTCTCAATAGGGTATACCCGCTTCTTGAATAACAATATTCAGTAGAATGCTGCAATTTTTTTCCTGGGATGGTGAAGGGATGACCCTCCCTACTCTGCCTCTAATCAGCTAGTACACACTAAATAAGCAACAGTAGTCTTACATGTCACAGTTTATAACAGAGGCTGTTTACACTCTGCTGAACGGGCCGCTTAAAAAAAACATTGGCGAAAAAAATTAAGAGTTTACCCACTTATTTAGGCGCCACTACACCGATGGGCTAGACCTCTCGGAAACCCTTCGTTTTGTGCACAAAAATGAAAACCTGCGGTGCGTCGTGTCACTCTGCAGGAAGTATGATGAACAAGTTGCAGACTTATATGGTAAAGGGACAAAAAAGGGATCACATATTCTGGTGCTACATATCCCATGACACGGAGTAAACATGAGGGGAAACTTTTTAACAAGCTGATGGTTCAGATTGTGCCTGATTCAAGCGTCCCTGCCTGTCAGCCTATTTTAATGCTTGGATTAAATGTTCTTATTACACAACATTTTGACCACATGACAACATCTCTCAGGGTAAAGGCTACATGAAGACATACTGGCTCAAAGGAAAGAAAGATCTGTCGTTCAAAACCCCGGCAGAGCTGCGCTACAGCAGCGAGCAGAACCACTCCGAGGACAAGAGCTCTAATGGGTGAGTAGACAAAAGGAGAGCAGTCGGCAACCAAAGAATCACTTTTTTTCTGCACACAGCGAGGACTCGGGATGCCCCCTGTTGATTCAGCCTGAGCGCTGCTTATTGCCCCCTGCAGCAGCAGACAGCAAAGGCTGTTTGAGGGTCTTGTGTTTGTCTGCAAGAGTCACGCTGACCACCACAAACAAAACTTTTACTCAGACGGGGAGTGAAGCCCTTAGATAACTGAAGCATCACAAAAGTTAGACAAACAAGGCAACAAAGCACTAAATAAGATCTCTGAGGAACGTTAAAGGACACATCAAGCCTTTGAGACTTATATTTCAGTAAACAAGATATGATTGGGACGATTAACACACTGCAAAAACGGGGCACCGGATAACCACGCGGTTATGACGGGTGCACCATGAACAGAGGCGTTAGTTTGGTAGTATAGGGGGAGTAGAGTCATTTTTCTCTCAACTGAGGGATCATTCCCCAGCTCCTGCAGCCACATGTCCGATGTGACCTTGGGCAAGACACTTAACCCCAAGTTGCTCCCGCTGCTTCGTTAGTGGTGTGTGAGTGTGTATGAATGGATTAGTTACTTCTGATGGTCCCTTTCCTCAGCAGCCTCTACCATCAGGGTGTGAATGTGAAGGTGTGACCTGCGGTGTCAAAGCACTTTGAGGAGTCAGAACACTAGAAAAGAACAATACAAGCTCAAGTCCATAGTCCTCGATGCAGCGGCTGTTGGTTCGAATCTGGCCCCGGCCCTGTGCTGCACATCATCGCTCACTCTCAAAACGTTTCCTGTCTCTCTCCAGCTGTCCTATCCGATAAAGGCAAATATCACCCAAAAATACAACTTTAACATACAGCAAGAAACTCAAATCTCAGCGAGTGTATTTATCTAACTATAAAAAACTTCTCAATCTTCATCATCCATCAAAAAGTAGTCTTGAAACCGGTCCGGTCTCGAGTTCTACAAAACGAGTACTTTGGGCCTATGTGTGTAAACATGAATTCTCCTCAGGGATTTATAAACTATGTAAAATTAAAATAAGAATTACATTTTAAGAAACTTAACAAGTCAAGTTGCTTGATCCATTGGTTTGTTTTAAAAAGCAATCCAAGCATTATTTCCCCCCCCCTGGTAATGTTTTGAATTTAGATGTTTATCTGGACTCGTCAGGTAAATGTATAAAAAGTGAAATGAGATATTTCTAAATAGATATTATATAAATACACAGTTACAGTTTGTGCAGTGTTTTCTTTCTTCTCAGTGTGTTTGATTTGATTTAATGACTCATCAGTGGGATAATGTTCCTGCAGATTTATTTGCTAGTTTGATGAAAATATGACTCAAATGTCTTTGTTGTGTCTGTTGTGAATCACTGAGAAACTCTACTAATGTCTAACTGCAATAGTTCCACAAGCACCAATGCCAAACGCATGGCATCCAACCTCAACATCTCCGGCAACGAGGAGCAAGCCGAAGGGAAGCAGAGCCCCAGCGACCTCCCCCTGGACGCCCTGCCCCCACCAGAGGTCGCCAACGAGCCGCCCTCCATTTCAGTCGAGCCTCCGGAGAAGGAGAAGGTCAAAAAGACTAAGAACAACAAGGGGGCCAAGTTGGAAGTCCCCCAGGGAAACTTATTGTCAGAGACCACCAACCCCGACGACGGGCTGGAGAACCCGGGTCCTTTTCTCAGCAGCAAGAGAAACAGCTTCAGGCAGCAGTACGTCAAGCTGCCCGCCAACCTGCCCATGCGCAGCGCCGCCTGCGCTATTCTGTGAGCAGGTGGTTGTAGCGTGAGATTACAGGGCGATTTAACGACGACATAATGCTGAAAATATCACTCAGGGTTATTCAGGGAGAAGACAACGTTTTTAACATGTATGGTGACTGACAGTTTCCATTTGAACACATTTTGAATATCAAGTCACGCCCGGAAGTTTTAACAATTTTAATAAATTCATCTTGAAGTAATCTTGTTTTAAGGTCAAGTTTGTGCAACATGTAGGCCACGTTAACACGAAAACGAAACACTGCAAACAGAATCGTTTTTCATCTTTGTATTAAAAAACGTCTGCGTTCAGACGACAACGTTCTGATAATAACTGCCGAGCACGGATCCCCAAAAACGACTTAAGATGCTGTAATTCACATGCCAGACCAGTAGATGGCGGTGTGTCTACAACACGCCGGGCTCACATACTCTTCCTTCTACAGTGAGGTGAGGTGTAAATGTACAAAAATGGCTAACTCACAAACATTTGTGTATTTAGACGATGAGGTCGAGTTGTTATCCAGAACTTTCACCAGATGCGTGTTGAGTGTCAGCTCCGCTCCGGCGCCGTGCTCGCTCATCCCTCAACACCCACATGCTGCGTTTACGGAGCGCAGCACGGAGCAGCACCGCCGGAGTCATGAGACCAAGGAGTTCCCGCGGTAATTACAGATTCACGTGCGACAGCGTGAGATAATACGATGTATGTGTGAATGTAAACAACTAACACACGCTCAGTCTTTGTTCCCAACCGAAGGAGTTAAAGAATAGTGGACTTGCTTTGTTTTTGTTTTTTTTGTTCTTCCACCACGGGTCAGAAATGATATAATGACGTTTTCTTGATGTTGTAAAGTGAAATACGATCTGGTGAGTGTTTTATTCTGAAAATAAACCAGATGTTTTAATGTTGTTTCTGTGTCTGACTTCCTGTCCCGCTCGATCTGCTCTGTGGTGAGTCGATGCACCGTGCTGCGGACTGACGGAGCTGAGACGCAGCGCAGCGGAGCCAGTGGAAGCACACACATTGAATAAAGTAAAAACTGTTCAGCTGGACCAGAACACGCGTCTGGGGGAATTTAGAAATTACTCCAAGTGACCCTCAACTACACAGAGTACATTTCAAGAAAATGTTGACTGTCAGTGAGCAGCACACACAGAAATCGGGAGTCCGCCATTGTTGTTGTAGTCCACCTACTCGCTCATGGCTTTTGACTGGAACTGTGATGCTCATGTGGGTAAAGTCTCAATTTTTGGAGGAACATCTTATTTCTAATTTACACAGCGACAAACGATGCCATGATCTAAAACGTTTCATTTTCAGGCAACAAAAACGTCGTCATCTAAATCGGCTGAAATCGTTGTCGTGTAAACGTGGCCTTCATGCTTCAAACACCAGACTCTTGGTTGCTGTTAACCCTTTGCACTCCTTCAGTTGACTTCAAATAATATCAGCTGGAGAGCCTCAGCATGTTGCCCCTTTGTTTCATTCATTTCTGTCATTAACAGAGCGGCCTCAGCGGGGACATTTGTATTTCAAAAGCATCTTCCTGTTCAATTGACAGGTTTCACAACATGGCCTCCCTCATGTCAACTGTTTGTAAAAAAGGAAGTACCACATCCTCTGCACGCAGATAGCACAATCACACACACACACACACACACTCACACACACACACACACACACACACACACACAGAAACAGAGAACTTAAAAACTAGGACTGCAGGTAAAACAAGCCATGAAATCATGACGTCACTGCTACCAGAATCTCATTTAAATAAAAAATTAAAAACAAACAATGTTTTAAGGGGATGGAGTTTCCACGGTAACATGAAAGTGACTGTATGGATGCGTTATTTCATTCACATCATGAGTTGGTATTTTAAAGTATGTTTAAGAAGTAGGATGTAGGGTAGACATCTTCAGCATTGTGTCACAGAGTTCTGTATGTGACTGACTGCATTTGTTCACTGTATGATAGTGTTTATTTATATAAAAGTGTATGTACAGCCACTCAAACTGTCATGTTCTCAGTTTCTTTGCTCACACTCTCAAACATGTCTGACGCCCTAGTTTCTTAAGTATCCAGGATTGACCGATCCGTCTTTGTAGCCTGTGTCTGGAGCCAACTATCATCACGAAGCCTGAGCGACGTCTGTTATCGACAAAGCCCCCAGGAAGTGCACCAACCGTTAAAGCCAATTTTACCCGGTGGCCGAGCCTGGTACTGCAGCCTTTCTTGGCGCTTACATTGGGAAAGAGACGTCTATAAATCATCAGATAAATTATTCTTTGAGGTACATAAACTTCCCAATACAAACACTTAAATAACCCTTTTTAAAATCATGAGGTCCTTAAAGTTGTAAAATGCAATTAAAGCCGAGTTCAGAGATATTTTTGCCAACATGATGAACGCAGATCAGATCCATGGGACTGAGACTCCAAGTGAGCATGCTCTATGGGTCCAGTAACACGGAAGAGCTGGGTACTTTTTAGACCTTTTTTGCTTCATGTGCCACTAAGTGGATTTCAAAGGCATGAACGGGGCTCCGCCTTCAATGCTGCATTCATTCTATAGTGCATCCATGTTTACAGTAGGGGGCGCTGGAGTCCCATCGATGGCGGTCTCCATGCTGGAAATGCTGTCTCAGCCTAACTTTCAGTCAACCTAACGACAGGCTGAGAGCTGGAGCTGAGGCGGGTTTTAAACTTCCTGACAAACCGTTACACCGCGCCCACCTGTCAATCAGGTCAGCTACACGCCTTATTGTGAATAACTCTTATCCTTCATCAAATCAAAACTGATGAGTCATCAAAACATTCACCCCCGTACAGTGTGTGCCGATCGAGACATGAGCTAATCAGACCTATTTGGTTTTTGAACCAGGCTGTAAACATGTTAATGTCTGCTGTAAAAACAGGCTTTTTAGAATGGGTGTGTATGTGACTTCCTGTGTTTCTGCAGCCAGCCTCTAGTGGACACTTAGAGAACTGCAGGATTTTGCACTTCCACACTAGAGCTTCACTTTAACTTCACTATATAATAATAACTTCACTTTCATACATTCACACATGAACAAAACTCCTAAAACTTCCTGAAGTTTTCGGGCTAAGCTGCATGTGTGAACGCAAACAGCCACACTTAAATTTTTCCTGCCAGCCCTCGAGTAAATCTTTCCACGTGAAGTCAGGGTGAGCCGGTGCGAGAATGCAGCAGGAAATATTCAGAATAAATTCCCCACAAGCGAGCAGGAGGGTGAGATGTTTATAACCTTTAACAAATCAGTGATGGGAACAAGAGCGAGTTACTTTCAGGTTCCCTTTAGGTCCTCTACGTCTAAAAAACAAACAACGTGACATGGGTTTTATGTTTGACCATACCATGAGGAGAAAGCGAATCTCTGCAAAGCTGCAGACTGATTAAATTAAATCTCCGGCCTCTCCTGAACTGGCATCTGTTCACCTCGATTTGTTCTCACCGTCCATCGAATGTCGCTAATAAGAGAAAAGAGAGTGCACCAAATCCTCCATCCAATCCAGGCTCCAAATCTTCAGGCGCAATTCTCTGACCTCAGCGGTTATGAGGTCAGTTATTCCTGTCTTAGTCATCTGTTGATAACACACTGCTATTATGTGAGTGACTGTAAGGGTGTGTGTGTGTGTGTGTGTGTGTGTGTGTGTGTGTGAGTGTGTCCGTGTGATCTTATAATGAAACATAATTGAAGTGATCTTATTATCTCATAACCAAAAAGAGGCAAGTGTGTAAGCTGTGTACGGTACGGAGGTGAGACAGGTTGGATCATTTCAGGACGAGTGCATGCCTTCGCACAAACTACACTCTCTAAAAGCACACACACACACACACACACACACACACACACACACACACACACACACACACACACACACAGATAGTGAGCCGAGCGCTCCCTGCTGATGTTTCCTTGTGAGATGTCATTACACGATAAAGAGGAAGCCATCAGGAAACCGCTTAAGCACTACTTCCTGTCTGTTGCCACGGTGACAGACCTCACTCTGCAGTTGCAGAAGTTTACCGTGACTTTACTTCGAGTTAATTTCTTGCAGAAGGGCCCGGGTGGGTGGCACAACAAAGGGACAGGTGTGTTTTGGCGTAAACCGCACGCTGGTGGGCCCGTATCCTGTCCAGGCACTCCTCTCAGTCCAGCTGGGTCTCTGCGCCACCTTTAACCTCCAACATCTGGCAGCAATTAATGTTTGTGAGAGTCGTTTGGACGGGTTCTTACATGAATGGCGTTAGCGCAGGCCAGCAGCCCTTCAGCACAGCTGGTTGCCATTCAGATAAACCTACAGATAAACAAACAGCTTCAGAAGCAGGGGACACTTCCTGATTCTAAATGAATCGCTGAATTCATGAGTCCTGCAGACGTGGTCGCTGTGGCTGCGAGGACTGACGGCGCCGTTTCAGAGACTGCATTATATCCCGTTTTTATCTCCTCTGTATTTACATCTCACTGATTTGAATGAGGCTCTAAAAGGAAGATAATTTTACGACATCCAACTCAAACAAAGCTTCATTCATGAGCGTGATTCTGACCCTCAGATTTCATTAGCCCTCGCTGTGATTACGATGGAGCGTGTTAACCTCTCTCGGGGGAAACGTCTGAAAGTTTACCAAAGTTCATTATTTATGAGGGGCAAAGTGCACCTCTTTACATTTTTACGATGTGGATGAACCGTGTGTGTAGTTCTAACTCAAGTTCAATGTGAGTTTACTTTTCATTTCAGAAAAACTCTAAGCATTAAGTTGACTTAAAATTGATAACTCTTCTGTGACCTTTGAGGCAAACAAACGAAGAATAATTCAAAAGGACGACAGAATATTTGGTCAGAAACTGATATAAGTGCCTGATTATACACTGACGAAGAGTCCGAGACTCAAGCTGCAACCGCCGGTGTTAAAAATGAAGCTGATGCAGAAGTGTAAAATCCTGCAGTTCCTCGAGTGTCCACTAGAGGCTGGCTGCAGAAGCACAGGAAGTCACATACACACCCATTCTAAAAAGCCTGTTTTTACAGCAGACATTCGTCCACTAGTGTCCACTAGAGACCGCCATCGATTGGACTCCAGCGCCCCCTGCAGGAACAGACGGGTGACATCACTCAGGCTTCAAACATTCATATGTACAGTCTATGTGAAAAACACAAACAGCTTCCAGAGAGAGTGGAGAATGTTATGCAGGAAAGGAGTCACATGTCGGACTTGAACCTGGGACGCCCGCTTCGAGGACTTCAGACTCAGCACATGGGGCGCACAGACACTTAGTCACCGGCGCCCCTTAAATCAGATATTCTCAACTGATCCAGCCAAACGACCCACCACCAACTCCTTCATCACGACCAAAATATCTAATATTTTTCAACCAATCAGATTTAAGGAAAGACGGAGCAGTTTGGACCTGAAGCGGTACAAAACGTGACAGAACAAAGACACAGATCGAAACAAACGTGTTTAAAAAGCACTTCACAAACTTTTTGACACATTTTTTTTCAAGGTCAAGGAAAACTTTATCCCCGAGGGGCGATTTGCTTTACAGCCAGCAGTTAATAGAAATACACACATCAAGCGGGGAGGATTTACATGATGCTGTTGAGGAGACTAAACCAGGGGAAAATGAATCGTACAAATCTGTTTGTCCTGCACCTCACCTTTCCAGGCATTTGCGTCCCACTGAAAACGGCTCCGCGACCCACTTTAGAGTCCCAACCCACCAGTTGAGAACCACTGATTTAAATAATTGAAGCTAATTACTTCCTGGATGCATCATTTCACACGCCCTCACTCTGACATCATCGTGTGAAGCTGAAGATCTTCTTCTTTGAATTTAAATAGCAGATGGAAAACGCGGTAGACAGACATTTCTCCCACTTTTCTTCCCAGGGCGTTTACGTTGCTGGAAACTTACGTTGCTGGAAACTGTTGCTTGATAGAGAGCAACACAACAACAGCAGTCTAACACATGCTGGACATCCTCCCTCTCAGGAAGCTGATCAAACATGTGCCAAAGAGATACTTCAGCCAAGAAGGTAGCTGTTGTGTTCATGGCTTTTGCACATTTCATGCAGCTGTTCCAGAGGAATTCTTTGGCTCATGTAAGCAGCACAACTTATCAGATCACATCCCAAATAAAAGAACTAAAATCTTGAATCGGAGAGAAACGAATTTGCTGCAGCTGCAATTTGTCCATGAACCTTTAAATCAGGAGTTCAACATGTCGGTGTTTAGTTTCAGTGCACGTGCACATGTGTCAGAGTGCGACACACTCCTGACTAACCCATTGTTGTGATTGTACCTTGAACAAGAGACACACGGAGAGGGACACGGTGCTCGGCAGCACTGACAGGAGCCACATTCCAGTGAAGGTGAACACAAAAAGAGGGTTTAAGCCACTCCCTTTTCAAGCGGCTGCATCACTGGATTATTGCTAAATTCTTTGTGGGGTTTTCACTTGTCAGAACAAGCAGAGGCACAACGTCAGCAGCAACACAGACAAGAGCAGGAAGAGAGGGACGGACAGATTCAGAGAGAGTGCCAAGGTGTGATCAGCCAAGGCTAGAGAGCGAGTTTGAAGAGTTTGAATTTCAGAGGGAAACACAAGTGAGTGAGAGAGAGAGAGAGAGAGAGAGAGAGAGAGAGAGAGAGAGACACACACACATACACTCACAGCTGAGGGGTGTGTCATAACAATTTAGTTCCTCAAGGAAGTGCAACTCAACATTATCTTAAGACAGGGTGGTAGCAGTGACAGAGGCGCAGCAGGAGGGCTGTTTTCTTTTTTGAGGTTTTTGTTTCTGCTCTTGCTGAAGATGAAGGGATCTCATTAAATCGACCGGCCCGAGCTGTCAACCTGAGACAGAGCAGAGGGAGAGAGACACATCTGACACAGACCAGGAGGGAGGGGGACTCCGCACACACACTCACACAGGTAAGACACTTCTGTGGTGATAATGTGTCAGAAAAAAAAAAAAAAACCCTCTGGGCCTCGATAACGGTTGTTCCTCCTTTTCTGTTCCTGGAAAAAATTAAGAATGTTTAAAGTTGGCGTAAAGGAGAGACAGACTGGGAAGGGAAGGGGGGCTGATTGGAACAAATTATGCGACTTCTCTGCACTTCCCCATCTCGAGCGCGGGTCGGGGAGATATGCATGTATGCTCACAGTCGTGCTGGAACAAGTACAGTGACATGCACAGATGTAGAGCTCACACTTGCACAGTTTGCACACGCTGGGAGTTGCTCAACTCAAATCTCAAGGCAGTGGACTTTCCCTCCCCACACTGGCCTACTTTGATTTGAAGCCTGTTGAAGTCAGAGAGAAACAGACAGCGAGAGGGAGTAATGTCACTTACAGGAGGGACAGACACGAGCTGTGGGCCTCTGCTGCCGACTCCCCGCAGCTCAGCCAACTGCTGCGTGTTTCGCTTCCCCTTTGAGGTATCGTAGCGGGGTGGTGGAGTTGAGCAACGACAATTCAGAAGGGTTGAGTAATGCTGAAAGAGAAAATGCAATACGGGCTTTTTGAGGATTGCAAAATACTTTGTCTGTTACAAATAAAAATATTAGAAAAGAATTCATGCTAAAACTAAAGATCAAAAAGGAGGCTAAATATGAAGCCAATTCAATCTTTAGAAACTTGCATAAAAGATTAAATATGATGAAAGATCAGAACAGCATCAGTTAAAGAAGGAGACAAAAGCAAGATCTGCACATCTCAAACCCTCAGCCATGCCCTCGGTTGAAAACACGCAGCGGAAGTGACACTTCATCGTGGCACACGGAGGCACACACAGCTGTTATCTGAGGACACAGAAACCTCAGAGCTTTTACGTTTAATGTTTAATCCTCTTCGGTCCATCACCAGGAGAAAATAAGAATTCCTCCCAGGTCAATAAAAGCTGCCCCTGTAGCTCCCTGATGACCTCTACAACAATGGCCTCCTTGTTTTCTTTGCATTGAGTGGTATGTATGGCTGTTCTGTGTTTTCTTCGCGTATATTCTCGTTGTTCAGGCTGATCAAAGGCTGCAGGCGGCTAAAAAAAAGAGTCCTGACCTCTGCTTTCAAGCATAATCTCAATCCCACTCCTCTACCTCTAGTTTGGAAATCCTCCTGAATGGATAATTAGCTGTGAGGGTTGATATCTTAACTCAGGAGATGGGACACAAATGATTCCTTCAGATATTTTTCAGATTCAGATTAACATCATGAATAGAGATTTCTCTGCTGTAATGCCCGCTACTCCCTTTTCATATTTCTTATTTTAGAAACGATACTACTGAGAACAGAAAATAACTTCTTGACTGATCTAGCTTGTTTTGCATTCTTCTACCTTTATGTTCAGTCTAAAATGCGGGGGGGGAATCATGATCTGGTCTCAGTCTCACCAGCTGCAAACTTATGCCTCCTTCATGTTTCCTAAACATTTGAAAGGAGATACGTACAGGATCCACTAGAGGGCGTGGTCTCGCACATACTTCTATTTCTCTTTCTCTGCCGCCTAGCACCGAGGTCAGACTACATGTTGTAAGCGTGATTACAGCCCGATCCAGCAGACGTTTCAGTACACGTCGGCCCTGCAAAACAAATGATTTATCTCGTGTAGCTTGTCACAGTGAACGACAATCAAGGCGAAATCTGGGACGCCTGGCGACCTCCAGACAGAGAGTACAGCAGGTCTAATTGATGTGTTCTGTCTTGTCAGTGACGTTGACCAATAGGAGCAAAGAGAACTCTGCACATGCAGAAATCACAAGCGTAAACAAACAAAATGGTGACGTAAAAGCAGAAGGAAGAAGTTGGTGCTGCGAGATGAAACTATGAGACAGAGGAGAAGTTTGTTGAGCTCTGACAACAACAATTTCTTGTTGTTTTTTACAGGCTTCTGTTTACAGGGGTTATATAGCCCCGCCCCTCTGCCTTCCAAACGTCTTAACATCTGTCGTGATTATTGATCGGGTACCACCGTGTACCGTAGTCTGTCAAGTCTGGCGGTCAAGTCACGGCATGATTTTATAGCTCTGTGATTGCCTAACCTGACACAGTGACCTTCGAAACAGACAAAAAGATTGTGTAGTCTGACGTCGGCATAACTGGCATTCAGCTCCCGTCCGATCCCCGCCCAGCTGTTCTGCTGTAGTCGTCCGTCCCTGTGCCCGCGTGAGCTAACATCGTATATACATTTGTAGTTCCTAACAAACTCGCACAATCTTTACACAAAAAGTTTTCCTAAGTATTCTAGTGTTGTGTTTTGCTGGTCCGACTTGAACTGTTCTACACTGCCCCTAAGATTTCTGGTGGTATTCATTTGGTCGGTATATGTAAGCTCTCAAAAAACTGCGGATGAAATGAAGTGAGAGTACGGGCAGAAATCAGTATGTGAATCGGACGTAGCCCCTACCCCATCCCACGCCTGGTGATGAAAGCCAATGAGGCCCTTCTGAACTGAAGGCACATTTTGATCATCTGAGTCATTTTATCTTCTCTGTGTATGTCTGTGTTTGTCGGGAAAAAAGCACAGCCACAAAAAAATCCAATCATTTCTCTGCAAACCGACCTGCAAGGGAAAACAACAGGAAACTACTTTTACTTCAAAAATGCACATCCACGTCTGCAGGTTCACACATGTACACAAAAACTGCTGGAGTCATCTGAGGAATGCTAAATATTTACCTCTGCAGCCTGCCTGCCTGGCTCCACCAATCAGCACTCTGTCTTTGACTGTGCATTATTGTTAAAGATTCCTCACTACCTGGCAGTTAGGTACTCTGACAGAACATATACACAACCATCTTCAATACATTAGTCACACCTCTGCTCTGTTATTTTCACGTCTTTCTCTACATGGTGTTCGGTCCCACACAGTTGCTTGTCAATTCCAGCAGAAATTTGGGACGGAAACAAACACTTGAACATGTAATGCAGTCACTCCCTGCTGGATGTAAACAACAAGCTAACGCTTTAAAGGCCTCTTCAGTCCGTGTGCAGCAGAAAATTGATGCTCAACATTTAGAGCGTCCTCGAGGTGACCGACTGAGCAACATCCATTACATGAAAGACTTTTCATGGCAATGTGCTGCTTTATCTCGGATATGTTTCAACGCTCTCCAAACGTCCTCGACACCCCCCCGATACATGCACATAAAATAAACAATTTAGATGCAAAGAAAAGCCAAGCAGGGAGCAGTCTCCTGCTGCGGAGTTACATTTCCCTCTGTGGATTCCTGGCTGATGACTACACACTGTGCGTGTCGCTCAAATCCCTGTAGTCTTTTTAGCGAATAAATGAGATTGAAGCATGAATCTGAAAAAGCTATCACGCTGCTTCCCTTCCATTATCACCGTTAAGGGGAATTAATCTAATGAATGTTCTTTAATTCCCAACAGGGAACTCACAGCGTTTGTAACAAAGCAAGCTATTAGAAAAGTGACACTTGTTCAAAATGAATGGCTGTGCATGTTCACATGGATCCCAGTGAGAGATCCTATAAAAGTGACTGCTTGCTCGTTATGGATGTTGCAGCAGGGATAGCAGTGCACACCAGAGACAGTGAGAGCCACAGTGAGCGCCGCCTATTTGCATGATATGACCGTTAATGCAAAAGGATCACTTTTACATTTATTTGTGAGCTGTGAAGTCATTTGCTGACTCTGCATCACTGGAGTCAAACAACAGGGATATCATCATTTATGTAAGCTGTGGATGAAGCACAAATAGCTATGACAGGCTTATTCAATCAGCCATCAGGCCGCCGACAGCTTACAGGCGATGTGTTGTTACTAATGTGTTTCATCTGTTGTTTCACCCAAAGGCAGACCCCAGGACGGTAATTAAGGTAGCCACTGGGTTCAGGGTGCTCACTACTGTTCTCTCCTCAACACTGATACAATCTGGAAACAGCAGGCATGGACCTGCCTCAGCTATGCAGCCTACCTGCTTCTCACAAATGCTTGTCCACACAGGCCAGGAGAGAGTTTTTATTGCAGACAGAGTGCAAGATAAGTCTGTTTGTACACTCTGATGTAACACAAGAAACACTGTCTCTTTTGGTGCTTTCACACATGCACAAAAGTCTTGAAAGAATCCTTAGTTTTTGGGGTAAGCTGCAACAGTTGACCTCATCACTTTGACTACCCAGAAATGATCCCCGTAGTATCCAGTCTGTGTGAGCTGATGTGATATTCACCGTAAGGGAGGTGGAGGAGGTTGATGACGATCACTGCTCTGCCACAGACTGTACAGGGCCCCAATTGGTGGGAACATCTTCATTATTGTTTGTCTCTGCCGGTATGTTCTTCTACGCTCAGTTGTTGATATAACAAAGATGTCAAACTACACAGAGCAACAACAACACAAGTCAGCAGGCAGAGCTTCAATTGGATGTGTGTTACTTGGATCCTTTAAATGTTTTGATATTTTGATGATTTGGGAATTTAAACTGATCTTGTTTGCCCTGTTTTGATTTTTGAAGAACATCAGATGAATGTAAAAGAAAGAAAGGTCCGTAACCAGAGGGGCGGTATGGGCCCCCTGTCCTAGGACCTGCCCCAAAATCTATTATTGTAGTCAGGACCACACTAACCGGGACCAAGATATACAAGAGACCGGAGTGCTCCAAGACCGAGACAAGACCAAGACATTTAGGGATCGAGACGGAGTCAAGAACAAGACCATAAATATCTCTGAAAAATCATCATCTTGTGTGCAGGGGGCGTGTCACTCACTTAGACTGTAACACCAGGAAGGTTACGGATGTAACGGGGATAAAAATCAAGTTATGAATGAAGTGAAGTTATTCGTTCTTTTAGAAAGAGGCCTTTTCCTTCTAATCTCAGTGATGACGTGGACAAATAGCCGGAGTCCGCCTAGTCTAAGACCGAGACAAGACCGAGTAAAAAATGCTCTCGATATCAAGAAGAGTAGAGTACTACAACACTACCATAATCCTCGCTTAACATGTCAATGCAGCATTTTTTTGTTAGTACTTTAAAATGTAAATAAATACTTTTCATGAGACTGTTGCACAGGAAAGGAATTCATCCATCAAAATTGCAAGCAAACTCCGTCACACTTTGTAACTTGCAGCGACGTTACGAGCGCGTTTCAGGCATTGACAATAAATGTATTTTGCAAGTTAGACCGTGCGCAGGAGTTTCTTCATGTGTTTACTTTGGACATACATCTTCTTTATGAGTCCTATAATTGATCCAAAAAGATTTATATGTTGCCATCCTTTTGTGCTACTTATAAGCAGACATGATCCGTGCAGCTAGACATGGTAAATAAATGAATGGATGTTGCAGCAGGGATAGCAGTGCAACAATGCATTCGTGTGCACACAGACGTCACGCCGCCCCTGCATAAGCCAGTTCCTCAGTTAAGGTCAAGGTCAGTTTAGTCAAAAAAGTCTGGACACGCCCCTGATGATGTCATCCTATGTAAATACATTCAAATCTGTGGGCTGACATTTTACAGATAAGGTTAAAGTTATTAAAAAGAAGTACTCGGTGTGTTGACCATCAAAGAAAACCAGTGGATGAGGTGGTTGTGTTATAGCTTTCTGTAGCAGGCTGATAACCTCCCTCCCTCAGGGGGTCTCTGTGATGGATGCTAGGTGTGGTGAAATCTCAGTGGAGAAATTAGAAGCGTCCGCAGGGTCTCCTCCATGGTACTTTTCCCTTTTGTCATTATATGTGTATGTCAGACACGAAAACAAACACTGGACCTGACATTACATAAAGACAGAATATCAAATTGGGTGTGTTATTTCAGTGTGCAGCCTCGTAAGGATATCAGTCATCTTTAATAGACGGATTAATATTGAAGCTTAAATGTTCACAAAGAGTCGTGCAGTGCATTAAATGATGACTAGAAGAAAGTGTCTGGATTTGTGAAGGTTAGAGAGTCAAAGTCATGAGCGGAGCGAGGAGGAAATCCCCTGATGACTCGGGGAACTTGGATGGGAGAAGTGAACATGTGTTGCCCTCATAACAACAACAGCAGTTGGCCCTTGAAACCCCCAACGTCACCCCCTGGAGCTGCTTCAAATCTGCCACTGAAGAGACTGAAGATGTGCTGAGCGCCAAACATGGTGTGAAAATAATGTTCTTCTTACATTTTTTAGTCTTTGTGTATCAATATATATCTTCACTATTTTCCGTATAATAGACAAACTGTCTTCGTGGACACCTTCAAGTTTCAGTTAACCCTCGATGGTACTGTGTTGCCTCGAAGGCTGAGTTGTTTGCATGGCGTTGAACTACAGTTGATGCGTTTTTGGAGGCATAATTAACCTTTTTGCAACCACTTATTTGAGTTATCTTTGCACAGTTAACAGTGGTTTTAAAAGGCTCCATGTTGGCGGCAGTATCTCAGTCTGTAGGGACTTGGGTTGGGAACCAGAGGGTCGCCGGTTCAAGTCCCGGTGCGGACCAAGAATGGAAGTTGGTCTGGTAGCTGGAGAGGTGCCAGGTCACTACCCCAGTGCTGCAGAGGTGCCCTTGAGCAATGCACTGAACCCTCAACAGCCCTGGTGCGCTCCCTGCGTAGCAGCCCCGTCACTCTGACATCTCTCCATTAATGCATGTCCACAGGTGCTGTTTGTGCATGTGTGAATCTGGCCTATGTGTGTGAGAAGCATGTCTCTCAGGGCATGTAAACCAGAATTTCCTTCAGGGATTAATAAAGTCTGTAGGTTGGGGTTGGGGTCCGACCTCGGCCCTTTGCTGCATGTCTTCCCCTACTCTCTCCGTCGTAATTTGCACATCAATGAACGTCGATCGACTCTGAAGAGATTTAACTTTGGTTTTTATGTGGGCATCTATTCGTCAAATACTAGCCCTATTCAGAATGCCGTTTCAAGCCGCGATAAATATACGCCCCTGTGACGTTTCACCTTCAATCTTTTAGGACCCCCTTGAAAATTAGATGATACATCTCAAGGGGTTATCCTATTAAATAAATTTGATTCAGTCTGAATGTTGCAGAGGCGTAATGTGGGGATGAACTGATCCCCTCTGTACTGTCTTCGGAGGTAGGAACAGAGGCGAGACGGTTCCAGCAGGGGGAGCACAGTAATGTGTTTGGGTGTGAACGCAATGGGACACCAATATGGCGCCGTCGCAGAATCACTATCAACGTACAAAGACTTGATGGCGGCTGTGCTTAGTTATGGGACTGCAAAAAACGGGTCTGAAAAGGGCAACTCAGAAAAACAACATTGCGAGTGCCTATAGCCTAGTGGTTATGTTACGTGCCCCATGTACAGAGGCTATAGTCCTCATCGCAGCGGGTGTTGGTTCAAATCCGACCTCGGCCTTTGCTACATGTCTTCCCCCCACTCTCTCCTCCCAACATGTCCCGTCTCTCTTCAGCTGTCCTATCTAATGAAGGCAAAAAGGCCCAAAAAATAACTTCAAAAAAGAAAAACAACATTGCCATCATCAACATCGTTATTAAAATGCAATTTTCCTTCTCTCTTAAATTCAGGCAACCATGGAGTCCTTCAGCTCAAGGGACATGGCCATGAGGGTGCAGAAGAAGTTCCTCAGCTCCATGGCCACCAAAGGCTCCGTCCAAATGTTCATCGACGACACCACCAGCGAGATCCTGGATGAACTGTACCGGGTCTCCAAAGAGTACTCGGGTAACAAATCTGAGGCCCAGAAGGTGATCAAAGACCTGATCAAGATCGCTGTGAAGATCGGCGTGCTGTTCAAGAACAACCGTTTCAGCCAAGACGAGCTGGTGGTGGCCACGGACTTTAAGAAGAAGCTGCACATGGGGGCCATGACGGCTATCAGCTTCTACGAGGTACCAGTTCATGTTTACTCGTTCAGAACACGTGCAGGAGTTCAAACCCAGAAGTTCTGCTTCTGATCTCAAATCAAAGTACTTCAAACCGCCAAGAAAACACGTCCAATTCAGCACAGAAGTAATGACACCAGTAAGGTTTGAAATCTACACTTAACGTCATTAAAACAGAAGTGATGATCCTGGATGGTAAACGTACCACATGACTGTGTGTATCGACCTAGCGTTTTTTTCTGAGCATCAGCGTCTTTTTTCAATTGTTTTCAATGAGTATAGAGCGTTTGCAGCAGCAGACGGCCGTCCGGAGAAAAAGCTCAGAGCCCAGCGTCTTTTTCCCCGAGCGCTCTGCCTTTTTTTGTGCGGTAGCTCCAAGTGCTCAAGTTGAAAATCTTTCAACTTTTGAGAAAGGCGCTGTTGACTTCACCGGCGCTCTTTTCAAAATATAAGATATTCTCCGTAGTTTTGCCGCCTGCAGATCGTGTCTTGTACCCACATCCTCTTTGCACTTTGTCTTAAAAAGTAACGAAGCAGTGTCAGTCATACAGAGGTGTTGTCAACAGACTGTTGTCATAGAGACAGGATGCACGTGCAGCGCTTTTCTTCTCAGCGCACAAACGCTTCATGCAAACGCTCCCGAGCGCACAGCCTGCGAAAAAAACGCGAGGTGGACACAAAGCCTTACTGTTTTTATGTGATTTGTTTACCATGAACACACATCCAAGATTTATACTTTCAATTACATTTGAGCGTCTCAGACTGACCTTGACGTGAATGTTCATGTCCGTTATGAAAAGAATAAACAAAGACTCAGACAACAGACTGATCTCATGACACTCCCTTTAAATGCAGCTGTGATGAAGTGCAGATTCAATAGACGATAACAACTTGACGTGCTGACGTTGTTTTTCCTCTGACCGTTACAGGTGGACTTCACCTTCGACAAGGCCGTGATGGCGGACCTCCTGACCAATTGCAGAGACCTGCTCCTGAAGCTCGTCAACACCCACCTCACCCCAAAATCCCACGGTCGCATCAACCACGTCTTCAACCATTACTCCGACCCCGAGCTCCTGACCAAACTGTACGAGCCCGAAGGCGCCTTCCGACCCCACCTCACCAAGATCTGCAAAGGACTCAACAAACTGGTGGAGGATGGGACAATATGATATAAACGATTAAAAAAATGTCAAGTCAGACACTGGGAGATCTACAGGAGGACTCACTCAAGACTCATTGGAGGATTCTTGTCCTGCGTCTGCCGAGGACTGGCGACGTGAGGCGAGAGATTTGAGAACAAAAGCGAAGCCCCTCGTTGTTCTCAGAGAACAAGTGGGACAAAAATAAAGGTTTTTTTATCTAAAAGTTGTTAGTGACGTACATTTCACAGAAACTTGAATATAAACTGGTTTATACTTCTATATCAGCTGTTTTATTAGATCACGTCATCATGTGTTTAATATTTGAGACCTTGAAACGTTCCATTCAAAACTACTGATGTTGTGTATTTTAGGGAGGAAGAGTTTAAGTGTTTGTGCAGATTGCATAAAAGGAAAGACGGGCAACACTGTAATACAGCACTGCCATCTAGTGGTCAAGGTGATGCATCAGCAGCTCATTGTAAGGTATTCACTGAGACGTCTAGAGTACAAGGCATGCAGCCGACAATAAAGCGAATAACCCCACAGTGACGATGACCCACGCTTTGTGTTTTCAGCTTCACAACATGTTTAGAGGAATCAGAGGAGAGTGAACGTGCAGGATTAACCCGACGATTCGTGTTTGTCTGAAGATTCAATCACAGCTCGAAGTCTTTTGTTTTGCATTAAAAAATAAGGAGGCAACACAATCAGACATATGGACACGTTTTTAATACACAGCGGTCACATTTTGTGATGTCACAACTTCCTGCAGCAATATGTTCTTCACTGTGTGATCAATAATGTGGATTAGACTCAGGGGCGTCATGCAAGACACAATTCTGGGGGGGGCTAAAAGTTAGAGTGGGGTCAAGGGGTCCTTCTCGGAAACCTATGGGAAGAATGATGCAATGTTCTGCATGTTGAAACATTTACAATCAACGGCAGAATGGGTGTTGTTTCTCGATCAGTCTGAAAGTAATCCTTAACAAAATTACTAATTGCAAATTTTTTCGTATGTTTTCTTTTCAGTACTCTTCAATAAATCAGATTTTACAAACTGTGAGGGAGCCCCCTGGTTATAAAGGGCATGACGCCTCTGATTAGACTAAGACATAAAGATACAACAGTTCAACTTAAGTTAGAGGAAGTTTTTTTTTAAAGAGCAGTGTGCGAGTAGTTTCTTGCGTTCCCTTCATGAGGGCTAAAAACATTCGTGTCCACCTGAAACATGGCATCCCACGACTTCACGTGTCATCAAAACATTGTTTTAAAATCTGAAAATACACTCTATAAAAGCTTTAAAGAAATATCAAAATATGTCTTTACCTAAAAAATAAAACGATTTCTGTCATAATATATCCAACAAGACTCTCAAAGTTTCTTCTTCTTTTATTAAGGTCACATATCCTCCTCCTCTTCAGTGTAAATAAGTCTCAGAGCTCCTCATCATGTGTGTGAAGTGTCTTGTTCTAAATCCACTCTGATCCTGTATTTGATCATGCCTATAAACCCCTCTGTTTCAGCCCTGCTCAGAACAGGCTGTTTCTGTGTCTGTAGCTTTAAATGTAAATGAGCTGTGTCTGACCACGCCCCTCTCTGGAAGGGCTCGGGATTTCTTGCACCATGCTCTTTTGTTTACGGCGAGAAGGCAGACTCAGGTTGTTCTCTAACCCGCCTACTGTACTAATAGTTCGTACCGATTTGGCCGAAGTGCAGTATGCCTAAAATACTCAGATGACTTCTGATTCGGGATAAAAATCAACAGTAAGAATCAGAGCAGTCTCCATCGCGTACTGTTCCCCACAATGCAAAGCGCCAGGTCAGAGATCCAACTGACGGACTCCATGGTTACAATCAGACCAAACCACACAAAGAAACCACCAGTTATCTTTGTTGATTCTCTCAATCATTCAAATCTAAATTAATCTCTCGTCAGCTGTTTTCAGACTGTAAGTGGACGCTACACTGAAGCGCCGTTTGGCATCAGCTGGGCTGTTGTTTACTTCCTCATGCTAAGGCGGGAAGCCAGCTTATACTGCAGAATAACCATCGACTGGCGGTCATACTACTGTTGAACACAGTATGCAGTTTGCAGTAGGTGGTGTGAAGGCAGACTCAGAGGGCAGAACAAACACCTAGCTGTGGGAGTGTCACCCACCTGGGGGAGGGGTTACTGCCCTTTGTGATGTCATGAAGGGAAAATCTCCAAACGGCCTGTTTGAGCACACATTTTCTGAAAAGTGGAGCAGGCAAAAGATGGAGAGGATGGACTTTTCTCATCATTGGGGGGTTTGTAGACAGACTAGAGACACATGTTAGTGTGAGGGGTATTTTGTATAATATGTGACCTTTAAATCTTTGGCTACATTATAGATCAAACTCATGAGCAGTAACAGACACAGGTCAACTTCACAGCAGCTCTTAAATCCAACAATGAATGGGATTTATTTTATACTCGGCCAACGTTGCATTCTGACGCTGTGAGGTAGCAGAACACTCGGACCACCACGTGTTAAGTTGACCGTATTATAAGTCATATGATCAAACCAACATGTGAGGGAACATTTCTAACATTTCACGCATATTTCCCGGAAGTTAAAAGAAGCCAAACACACGTATCTGTTTCATAATCTACAGTGAGTCTCAAAAAAATAAATAAGCTGGCTGTACAAGTGCAATATTCCTTATGAAAGCCTCAGAGGAACTTCTCCTTCTAAGGTCTATGATGGCGTCCACACAGGAGTTATATTTCTCGGTCCATAATGCTCTACTAATCCTTTTAAAGTGTCTCTAATGATCCGATGCAGATGGCAGGAACGAAGTCTCACAGCTGGAAGATCTCGTCCTCTCTGTCTCTCAGTTTCTTCGTGAGTTTGGTGATGGTTGCCGGGAGCGTCCCGTGTGCCCCGTGCTGCTGCTGTGTTCTGAAAGACGAGGTGACACTCTGCGATCTCGTAAGCTGCCGCCTGTCTGATGGCCTGCTGTTGCAAGCTGCTTCTAAGGCGGAAACCCTGAGACGAACATAGAGATGAGAGACGATAACAGTCAGTCCAAAGACTCACGTGACAAGAGACTTTCAGTCTGCATTCATCTTTAGCAGAGATGCTTTGATAGGCTGCATTCAGGAGTCCGGATCAAATATTAAACATACACATGAATCACATTCATTATATAGAATATGTATCATCCAGTGATCATTTAGGAGACATGTTATATAAACAAGCCTGTGCTGCAGCCTCAGTGGTGGCTGCTACTTTCCTAAGCTCTTTTTGACCTCCAGGCCTCTGCGCTGGTCACGTGACTGAAAGCTAAGAATTTTCTACATGACTTCTCACTGGAGCTGCACACACCCACAGCACAGACATGTCTAAAATGGCAAAACTGAAGGACAATTTCACACCACAAACATGGAGCATGACTGTGTCTGCACAAGCAGCGAGCACCAAGAGCCACACAGAACAGACATACCTTTGCTCTGCTTCCTGGCATCCTTTGACGGCAGCCTCTTTAGATTGATTAATCAAGTCATCCAACCTTTTCAAAAAATCCACTGGCGTAAGGTCTGGCCCTGTTTTTTTGCCATCGTCTTGCTTTTCCTGAGAGGACCCCTGCATGTGTCCGTTTTGAGCAGAAGCACCGCCAGAACTGTCGTCTTCATTGTCCCCTAAATCCAAATCCAGCCCGTTACTGCAGTGATTTAAGTCTGACAGCACAGGGATGGACAAGGACTTCTTCAGAAAGATGGAGTCGTTGGTGTACAGTCTGTTCGCTCTTTTGATTTGCTCCATCTGTAAGAGAAGAAAACCTCGTCAGTCTTTAAGCACACAAGTTCATATTTTGAGTAGTTACTAGGCCTGCAAGATATGAGACAAACACGCCATGTGCGATAACATTGTTAAATAAATACATATTTAAGAGTGTTTATTAGTGCTTACAGTTTTAATGTGTATTCTCTGTTATTTTATGTTTTCACAATACCAGACTGGACTATAGACTGATCTACGGTTCCTCATCCAAAACACTCAAGAAACTACAATATATCCAGAATTCTGCTGCTCGCCTTCTCCCACACTCCCGCACCCGTGACCATATCACCCCCCGTCCTTCATAACTTTAACTGGCTCCTCATCCTCCAGCGTATCCACTTCCATCTCCTTATCATCACCTACAAAGCCCTCCACAACCTGGCTCCCTGCTACCTCTCTGAGCTCCTCCACCAGCACACTCCCTCCCGCACTCTCAGGTTTGCGTTCCGGTGGAGGAGTTCCTCACCCGCCCCCCTGCAGGATTAACCACCAGTCTTGGGGGGCACGGCATTCTCCATTGAGGCTCCCACCCTCTGGAACTCACTGAGACTCCCCCTCACTCGCTACCTTCCAGAGAAACTCACCTCTTCTACATCGCCTACAACCCCGAACAAACTCTGTTCTCATCCTCCTTCTCTTAAATGATTTCTTCTTTGTATTGTTTCGTGCTCACTTACAAAACATCGGCAAATACAGATCCTCCTTAGCTAAACTCTCTCCTCCAGGTCTACACTCCCTCCCGCCCACTACGCTCTGCCAATGAAAGGCGTCTGATCCAACCTTCACATCAGGGCCCTAAGTCTCTAACTAGACTCTTCTCCTCTGTCGCCCCCCGGTGGTGGAACGAACTACCAAACTCCATTCGATCTGCAGAGTCCCTCTGTACCTTTAAGAAAAAGCTAAAGACCCAGCTCTTTATGAACACCTACGACCTTAATGATGATGATGATAACAAAGTTAGGATGGTTTTGATGCTGGTTAGAACTCTAAAGAACAACTGTCGATATTTTTGTTGATTACTATTATTTTTTTTTTATTACTGATCTGCCTCTGTCTACTTCCTGTCAGCACCTGTGCTCTGCCTCTTGTCACTTCCTGTCAGCACCTGTGCTCTGCCTCTGGTCACTTCCTGTCAGCACCTTTGCTCTGCCTCTGGTCACTTCCTGTCAGCACCTGTGCTCTGCCTCTTGTCACTTCCTGTCAGCACCTGTGCTCTGCCTCTGGTCACTTCCTGTCAGCACCTGTGCTCTGCCTCTGGTCACTTCCTGTCAGCACCTGTGCTCTGCCTCTTGTCACTTCCTGTCAGCACCTGTGCTCTGCCTCTGGTCACTTCCTGTCAGCACCTGTGCTCTGCCCCTGGTCACTTCCTGTCAGCACCTGTGCTCTGCCTCTGGTCACTTCCTGTCAGCACCTGTGCTCTGCCCCTGGTCACTCCCTGTCAGCACCTGTGCTCTGCCTCTTGTCACTTCCTGTCAGCACCTGTGCTCTGCCTCTTGTCACTTCCTGTCAGCACCTGTGTATCCGATCAGACTTAAAGCTGTTTGTTTGTACTCCCTGACATTGTTTCCTCCTAGTGTCTTTGAGTATTCAGAGAAGCACTATATAAGTCCGATCTGATTGGCTGTTGTGATTGGGCCCGGCTGAGTGCCAACGCTTTAGGTGTCTGTCACAGTCTAACCATGTTACAGCACAGAGATCTGACATCCCCCGCTCCCGGACCGCAGCAAATACAAAAATCCACCAACAACAACAAAGATAAAAGGACGTTCTGAATCCTATGTAGAAGTTATTCTTGATACTATTGATTACATCGCGATAACGATGAAACTGTGAGTCACTGAGCATCCCTAGTAGCTACAAATACTTCATTAACAACAGGCAGTTTAATATTTTAGGTTTGTTTAGTAATATTCACTTGGGATGGACATTTATTTCTATGCATTCAGAATAAAAAAGTATCAATGTGCTGCCCTCAAGATTTTTAAATGGACCATAACGTTATAATAATGTCACAAATTACACATGTACATTGCAATGGGGACGTTTGGGTCCACAACATTTTGTAATCTTATTTCAAATGTCAGATTTAGGATTAGTAAAAGATTAGAAGTGACTCCCACAATTAAGAAATACTTACAGACACGCCATATTTCAGGGCCAAGCCTTGAAGGGTTTCTCCCGGCTGCAGTTTGTGTTCAATGCGTCTCTGTCGGACCGGAGAGAGCGGAGACCGGACCAGACTTCCGTAAGATCTCGTTCGGCTCCCCCGGAGAAGGCCGCTCCCTCCGGCTGGGACAGGGGCTCGCTCCCCGGACATGGTCGCTCGTCTCCCCCTAAACTGTCGTTGAATTCCAGTTCAACCCGAATAACCAGTTTAATTGCGATAATGAGTTACATTGAATGTTGTTGACAGCTCGCATAGCCTACATCAAAACACCAAACTAGCTAGATTAGTTAGCCTGTTAGCTAAATCATCAACTTAATTCATGTTGACGTTCACTCCTTTCTCGGAGTGTTTAACTCTCTGACTATCTTATAAACATACAACTCCTCATAAAACCTGCAGGTTTAACCTACCTCACACCTCAAACTAACACCTGGAAAGTTGTGAGCGTTCATGTTTTCACGTCCCACGGTGAATGCCGTCTGCTGCCTTGTGTTGCCATGGCTGCCGGGTAGAGCAACGCTGCATTCACGTGAGTTTGAAATAGTCGGGAAAGATTTGTTTCAGTCTGGGAAATTCTCATGTTGGCTTTCTAAATCGGAAAGTTGGAACATTTTTGCTCCGGGCTTGTTGTTATATTATACAGAACCATGCCACAACTATTCAGAACAAAGAAAAACGTGACTTACTGGTAAAACATCCTGATTAGTTCACAAATGTATATTAAATTCGATATTTTTTGGGGTGTGGTAATTTCTATCATAATGTTGGGTTGCACTAAAAAATGTAGTCTATATTATTTATTAACATATAAAGAAAACACATGTTATTTCCAGGCTCACATGTTGTATCTACATAACGACTTAAGAGAAGAAACGTAAATCTCAAAGTTCGAACAGTCCGAGAAGCACGTGAATGCAGCAGAGTCGTGACTCGTCACTAGCGCTGCGTTCAAGACCATCGGAATTACTGTAACGTGATCCAGTTTTCGGTTTCAAAAAAGGAAATCAGAAAATTTCACACAACGATAGAATATTTCTGCCCATGTCGCTGTCGGTAATGTGTCAGACAAACTACATGTGGTGTATTTAGAATTTACGTTGGAGCCAAGTTTTATATTGAACATTGAAAAAAACAAAACACACACATAATGCAGCTAATTGCGCTGCTTATTCGGATTGCACAATGGTTGTATGGGCTCAAATCAAGTGTAACTAAAACAAACATGTAGAATTTTAGGCATGATCAACCACCTTAAAAGTGACCTGAATGTGGTTATTTAAATAGAAAACTATTATCTCCAATTTCTCCTCTTTGACCGTGAACGCAACTTTGCTAACTGGCCCGGTGTTGTTAAACATAAGCTAACCTAGTCGTCTAATCAGTCATCTGTTTCGAGATTGTCAGCCACAATAATTATGTCATTTAAACGGGAAGGGGACGACAAGAGTCAGCTAAACATCCTGAAGGTAGAAATATCTTTTTAAAACTTCTCAAACTCAGACTTCCGCTGAGGTTTTACGTGTTGTTATGGTTAGCATCCTGCGAGCTAATGTTTAGGTGTTATGTCTTGAAATGCATCCCTTCCAATCGTTGCATGCGAGTCGCGGAAGTGTTTGAAAACGGTATAAATGTGATTACTTGGGGCAGATCTGTGTTGACAAAGTATGAGAAGTTTATACTGAATAAACTTTAAGTGTCCCTAATGTGCTGTAGACTCGATATAAGACGCATTTATGATTAGCCTGTGTAAATATGACCTGCAAACAATGTTTAAGAATGGATGCTAAATACGGCAGAATAGTATTTTAAAGGTGGATGCAAAATAGGGCAGCGTAGAAATAGTGTCTGTCACATTTTACATTGTCCTGCGGTGGATGCTATTCTCTGCATGGATGCATATCTTGTCATAACACCTGAAAACTGTGGAAAACTTTCGTGTTTCAGAAACGTCGTGTGGCCGATCTGCTGTCACATTTCATACCAGAAGATGAAGCAACTCTTCTGAAGAATGGAAGGTGAAATAAACTGCAGCTTCATGCTGTTAAAGGCCGTTAACTCGTACTTAGATAACTTGTGACAGACAGCTGAAGTGACTCATGTGCTGTGTTTGTAGATACACTTGCCTTGTGTGCTCCTACCGTCCAGTGTTTGATACCGTTGATATGCTGACCGTCCACCGGAAAGGGAAACGGCATCTAGAAGGTGAGACTTTAATTGTGAAGGGCATCTCTCTTGAATATGATGTTTAGTTGGTATCATATCCTGACACCATTTTTGAGAATAAGAAAAGAAGAAGTTAGTAATCACTGTGAACATTTCTACATCTGTGAGCGTATAAATGGTTAAATTCTGCTGGTCATTTTATTTTAGGGGTGGGAATTCAGTAAAACTACAGTGGTCAAATACAATGACATTGTAGGGGGGGCCAAAACTTTATTTACTAGCCATCCATCCATCCATCTTCTTTCCGCTTATCCGGGGTCGGGTCGCGGGGGCAGCAGCCTAAGCAGGGAAACCCAGACTTCCCTCTCCCCAGCCACTTCGTCCAGCTCTTCCCGGGGGATCCCGAGGCGTTCCCAGGCCAGCCAAGAGACATAGTCTCTCCAGCGTGTCCTGGGTCTTCCCCGGGGTCTCCTACCGGTGGGACGTGCCCTGAACACCTCACCCGGGAGGCGTCCGGGAGGCATCCTAACTAGATGCCCGAGCCACCTCATCTGGCTCTTCTCAACGCGGAGGAGCAGCGGGTCTACTCCGAGCTCCTCCCGGATGACTTACTATTTACTAGCGTAGGGTATATTTTAATATTAGATTCTTCTGATTGGACACACAGCTGCTGACTTATTATAAACATTGTTCTTTTTGCTGTTTCTTTAGGACTAAAATCATTTTATGGCAAGAAAGCACGTTTGAAGAATGAAATGACAAAAAGGCAACATGAGAACTACGTCCAGGCCGAAGACGAGAGACAGGTTGGTAACGTTTATTTGGAAATGTTTGTCTGACGTGCTGCAGGAAAGAAGCCACAGGTTGGATTCAAACCTGGGCTGCCCGCTTGGAGGACTACAGCCTCCGTACATGGGGCGCACAGAGGGACCACTAGGCTACTGGCGCCCCTTTTTGGTTTTGACTTTTCATTTTCAGTTTAGTCTAAATTCATTTTTAAAGCTGGTTTGTTAGTTTAGTTTTTATCAGGTTAAGTTTTTTGTTGTCTCTGTATCGACGTCCTGACTCGTGCTGTCAGAGAGAAAAGCCTCGGAACAAGAGAGACGAGTGTGAGGCTGATTGGTCCCCATGCAGAAAGTCATTGACGGGTCATTATAGTCAACAACATGAGCAGAACAAGCTTCTTCATTGTCGATCCATGTTGCTGTCTCGTGTTGAACGCATTGTGCTGTGCCCTTGTGACTAACATATGACCCTGACTAATTTAAATGTGCTGTCCATGGTGGAAAAGAAACATAAGCAGCACTCGACGGAGCGTTTGAGAGCTCTGAGTCACATTAAGGACACTTGTGTATTCCCAAACGTCTCGTTTCGATGTGCTTTCAGGAGCCCTCCTCTTCAGCCCCTTTACTGGCACAAACACGAAGGCTGACACATCATGCATTACTGAAGACCGTGCCGTACAACAGCTGCCATAGGACGACCAGGTGAGGGAGGGGCTGCTTTGAATCCTAAATAAGGAATACAATGACATTAAAGTTTTAAACCTAAATCTTTTGTTTCTTTGTTTTTTTTAGCACAAAATCTGAAAAAGGACATCAGAGCATCAAAACAGCATCTGAACCAGAAGAAGAGCGCTGGGAACCTGAAAGTTTAGACCCTTTATCACAGAGAGGTTCTAGTGAGTGCTCCGCAGGTAGAATCTGTCATTAGATATCTTTATAATGAGATGGTTTCTGTTCGGGGAAAGTCTGGTTTGATCTTGGTTAACTGTCTGCATGTTTTGTGTCCTGCAGCCAATGAAGAGTCACATCAATCAGAAGAGACGAATGCTTCTGTGGCTGCAGTGAAACAGGAGGAGCAGCCTTTAACAGCCGAGAGGAGGAAAGAGTTGGAGCATTACCTCAAACTGAAAAGGTACTAAACTGTTAGAAGTGAGGATGAACGTATTGATCTCACTGCTACATTAGGGCGTTCAAACTGGCACAAAGCTCCTGAGGAACTCCTGATATTTGCCGTTCTGAGCTGCATGTGTGAACACAAACAGCTGAATGTTTCTCTCTTCACCCAGAGTTTCTCCTCCAGCCTCCTCATATTTATTCTGCAGAAAGTCAGAGTGAGCTGATGTGAGAACGCAGCAGGATATAATCAGGAGAATTCACCACGAGCGAGTGGGAGGGGGTGGTGACGTTTATTCCCTGTGATCGCTGCTCCCTAACCCAATGGCAGGCCTTCACACATCACTCAGACAGTAATGTGGTTAGGCACAGGTAAAGGTGAGCGTGACAAAGTGATGCATCAAGGACAGGGTTTGCCTCAACATGTCTGAGATGTCCTTCTCATGCAGATGAGTGTGATCTTCCATGATAACCAACTTATCTCCTCTGGGAACACTCCTTTACCCGAGGGAAGACTCATGTGTTTACAGTTTGAGTAATACGACAATTCTTCCCCATTAACGAATGTCTGGGAGCTGCTGGTTTACCGTCATTGTTTTTCAAAAACAACCCTGAAAAAAAGACTGAGTCAGCAGTTCTGGTGTCTAATATCATTGAGTGCTGATATTTGAAAGGCTTACTGCACCAGAGTTAAAGGGTTAGCCCCGTCAACCTTCATTAACAGCCTCTATCTTTCTCTTGAATTCTTGACATTCCTTTGTGTTTCCTGAAGAGAATTCACAAACCAGCTGAGCAGCATCATTCAGCTGTAAACTTCAGTATCTGTTCGATTCTTTTCGTGTTTTTGTTTCTGGCAGTAAAACCCTTCAGTAGATGTTCACCTTGGCACTAGAGTGTTTTTACCAAGCGACAACTTAACAAAATGTAGCCGAGTCTAGAAAAGTGCAGATCAGGAGGATTTCAGGAGCAGTCCTCCTGAGATTATCTAGATATTTTCAGTAGTGCATGTGTGAAAACAGTTCATGTAAGCCCACCTGTCTCCTGTTCTCAGTTCAACCTGCTGTGTCTCTTTCTCAGTGATGGATGGTTACGAGACCGGAGCGGCCAGTGGGTTAAAGACGAGAATGTGGAGTTTGATTCAGACGACGAGGAGCCTCCTTCGCTGCCCCCCCTTCCTTTAAATCACTGAGAGGACAAAGAACTGTGGGAGGACACAGATGGACTCGTGCCACACTGGTACATTGAAGCTGTTTGAATCAGCCAGACCTGCAGGCTCAAAGACTTGCTTTACCAGAACATCCATCAGCCTTTGAGTGACTGTGTTTTCTTGTGCTTTTTCTCTGCTCTTATTTAATTCTGGGAACCACATGAACTCAGCTGTTAATGCGTCTATTGTGTCTGGAGCTGCCTTAAACCAGCACTCTGTCTAAGAGAAAACACCAAAGGGTGCAAAAATAAGCCAGAAGGCTCCAAGAGAATGATCCTGTGATCCTGATGTATTGCTTCAGTAAACATTTTTCTAATCAGTTCATGTTCTCAGCCTCTTGTTCTCTTTGTAAATCTTTGTCCCTTTAACTGTAAAAGAGACAATAAATTAGGGTAGGTTTAAAAAAACGTCTTCCTGTGATTGGGAAGTCACTGCCACAGTGAATTAACCTTCTCAGTTTTCGGTTTACTTCAGGAGTTTTCTGTGATTATAAGATGTTATATCTCATATGTCCCATGCCTTTACCGGAGGTGGGCGAGGTTGGGCTCGTAACTATTGGACCTTCTGCCTGTTGACCTTGCTAACAGCAAACTGTTTGTATGTTGTACTCTACAGCTCTGTGCATGTAGTACGTACTCTAAGCTTCACTTTGGTACACATGAGATGCACTCTGTCTCTCTATGGTGATATCTGAAGTCAGACGACAACACGACTTCCGCTATGGAAGGTATTTATGCTGTTGGGTCAAAACCCGGCGCAGGAACCATGGAGCATACTTCTCCAGTTTGGGTCTGTTCAGATCCAACAAGGCAACGTTTCGAACCAAAGGATCGTATTCAGCCCTTTGGATCGAAACGTTGCCCTGTTTAAAATCAAGTTGTTCATTGGGGGCTGAACAGCGTGCAGACCTTTCTCTTTTTTTCTGCAGTGTATACATTTTTGGTCCTGCTCTGTATGCAGCTCGCTTGGATGTGCGTTTTCTGATTGAGGCGTAAACATGTCAGAGTAAATTGAGTCCTAACCACCTTATTTAGGTCAGACTTTCGAGAAATTTGATTTGGTAAGATTAACATGTTTATAAGTTTTATTTGGACAATAACAATAAATCATCTTTTTTGAAACTGCATGTAAACATACTGACTGTGTCTACGTCAAGAGTTAACTTCTGATGTTAAAAAATGTAAATCCTCGAGTGTCCACTAGAGGCTGGCTGCAGAAGCACAGGAAGTCACATACACACCCATTCTAAAAAGCCTGTTTTTACAGCAGACATTAACATGTTTACAGCCTGGTTCAAAAAACCAAACAGGTCTGATTAGCTCATGTCTCGATCAGCACACACTGTACGGGGGGGTGAATGTTTTGATGACTCATCAGTTTTGATTTGATGAAGGATAAGAGTTATTCACAATAAGGCGTGTAGCTGACCTGATTGACAGGTGGGCGCAGCACTGAAAGCTGAACATGTCTGTTGACCTACAGGACAAGAGCGACTATTTCCATCGCCCTTTGTTGTCTATTTTAACACTTTAAATGAGTTCCTCTTTGGTAGGACTGACCCTCAGTCTGCTCTGCGGTGATTCAAGCTGTACTGGTGCTAATGGTGGAAGTGAAGCCACTGGTTAGCATTCTTCACCCAGAGCTGCTTTCAGCACGGTCTGTATGAATTGGATAACACCATCAGGGTCAGCGGGTGGAGGCTGAAGGAATTAACGGGTTAATTTCTGATGACACCGCTAATATGTGTCCAAAGAACGCTCACTTCATTACTTCAGAGCTTGGAGCAGCACAACACAGGAAGGCTTTTAGCATGTTGGAGATCTATGTCACGCTTGGTAGAGACTACATACTGCTGACCTTTGATAGAAGAAGAAGAAATACTTTTTAATCCCATGAGGATTAATTTTGCACTCTGTTGTTGAACATGCTAAACACAGGCTGAAATACACACATGCACAAACAGGATCCTGTGGACATGCACTAATGTAGAGATGTCAGAGTGAGGGGCCACAGCGAGCGCTCCTGAACTGTGCCTTGCTCCAGGGCACCTCGGCAGTGCTCAGAACGTGAACTGGCACCTCTCCAGCTACCAGATCAATTTCCAAACTTGGTCTGCACTGGGACTTGTACAGGTGATCATCCGGTTCCCAACCCAGGTCCCTACAGACTGAGCTACTGCCGCCCCCATAAAGTCAATAATTTCAAAATAAAACTTATTCAACATGAGAAAACTGATCAAATTGCACATTAAGTATCTCCTATCAGATCTTTGGAGTCATAGAGGGCCATAAAACATACATGTGTCCCGTCTTAAGTGAAGAGTAAGCATAGCATGAGATTTATCACAATTAAAATAATTTTCATGATTAACTTTATTCGTCCTACAAGGTGAGAAATTTGTATTTGGCTCTCCACGCACGCTGCAGCGATGAAAAGACAACAACCAACATAATTCATATTAAACATTAAATACAATTAAATGGACGTTGACGGGCTCCTCCCCTTGTGTATAAAAGTTGTTTTAGTCAAGGACTAGAGAGAAGAAGAACATACCCGCTGATTATTTGAATGTCACGTAAGAGTTTTTAGATCACGCTCATTCTGTGTCAATTTACATGCAATGTTTGTATTTCCCTCGGGATCAATAAAGTATCTATCTATCTATCTATCTATCTATCTATCTATCTATCTATCTATCTATCTATCTATCTATCTATCTATCTATCTATCTATCTATCTATCTATCTATGTGAAGCTACGCGCTAACTAAAGAGCGCTAACATTAGCATGATAACACAACAATGCAGGACACAGGTGACTGCAGCTCGAGCTAAGGACAATTTTGTCCACGGCTTGTGCTAAAAGTCTTCGTGTGAATGCGAGTGGAGAGGGGTTGGAGGTGTGTCGCTGGAGGAGAGCGGAGGCTTCAGGATGGAGGAGGTGTGGCCAAACAGCAGTTTGTTTTGGTTTCATGCTGGAGCTCAAGGGCGACATCAAAAAGTCGCACATTCTTCCTTTAAGTTATTTCATGTTTATATTCCATATTTATCAATTTCCTTCCTTCTAAAATATGTATATTCTTTACATGTCACTGTAATGACCCCATATTAATGAAACCAAGCACTACATTCAAAATATACAGTACACCTGTGTTTCACTTTTATAAGAGCGATGAAAGGGAGGAGAAACACTCGGAGAGGCCTTTAAGATGCCAAATGTCAATTCATATAAATCCTCTGCGAAGCCTAAGTATTCTGTTTTCTGCTTGTTGGCGTGTAAAACTCGACATTAAATATGAGGTTTTTTTAAGAAATAAGAAAGCAGGTTAAAGACGGGGGGGGAGGCGGTGCAGGAACTCCGGCAATGTTGTGAAAATCCTCCGAGGTTAGCAGCTGTTTCTGTCCGTAAATCTCTGCGGGTGCACGCAGGGTGCCAACCCTCTTAAAGTTGCTTCTTATATTTGGAACAAGGTAACTGAAGCCCAGCGGACCAGGTCGTGTTTCCAGTCAGAGTTTTAAAAATAAGTCAGGTGTTTGAGGGAAGTCAGAGGATCCGGAGAGACTTAGAAGGATTAAAGAGACGATTCTTTACATGAAGGTTCATTAGTGGAAGTATATGTCAGTGTACTGACGGGCTACTATCACTTAATGTTCACTAAAGACCGGAGCAACTGGTGATAAGAATCCCAACGAAAAAGCATTGATAGAAGTTATTTTTAATTTTCAGAATATGGGTGCATTTTCATCTCCAAGTATGCACATTGAATGGCATAATTAAAGGGAGAATGTGCAACTTTTTGTCCCAACAGATGTCGCCCTTGCGCACCTGCATGAAACCAAAACAAACTGCTGTTTGGCCACGCCTCCTCCATTCTGAAGCCTCCGCTCTCCCCTCACGTTCACACGAAGGTGTTTAGCACAAGGGGCGTACAAAATTGTCCTTTGGTCGAGCTGCAATCACCTGTGTCCTGCATTGTTGTGTTAGCATGCTAATGTTAGCGCTCTTTAGTTAGCTCGTAGCTTCACATTGCATGTAAACTGACACAGAATGAGCGTGATCTAAAAACTCTTACGTGACATTTAAATAAGCAGTGAGTATGTTCTTCTTCTTCTCTCTAGTTCGATCTAGTAACATGCAAAGAGGTGGAGCTGAGGCGGGCCTTAAGCCCCCTGACAAACAGCTACAACTCCCTCAGTGAAATCAGCCCCGCCCTTATTTATGAATAACTCTTATCCTTTATTAAATCAAGATGGATGAGTTATAAAACACAAACCATTCAGACCAAAATCATTTTTTTGTACCAGGCTGTAAACATGTTAATGTCTGCTGTAAAAAAAAAGCTTTCATGAATGGGTGTGTACTGTATGTGACCTCCAAGGCTTTTGCAGCCAGCCTCTAGTGGGCAATCAAGGAACTGCAATATTTTGTTTGTACTTCACATTAGAGGTTAGATTCTCTGCCTGACCCAGCCCACGGCTGTAGCCGAGTTGGGCCAGGATCTGCCCCCTCCAATAGATAAATAGAAACATGAATACAGTTAACAGGATAGGCCCGGCTCGGAGAGAACGCGCACAGGCTCCGTTGGACTGGATTTTGTGGGCCAAATCTTTCCTCTTTTCCACATTGGCCTCATTTTGCAACAACGCAGGTTGCCGCTTGATTGAAATATTAAAGACAAAAAGGTGCAGATTCAATCAAATTAAACTTGCCAAACATTAAGAAGAAATACTTGAATATATATTTTATTTAAAGTATTTACAGTTTCGATTCCTCCCACAGATAGCACCACATTAGAAATGTTTCTCCATGAATGAAGAGTTAACTTTTTGGGGTTTGGGATGACGTTGGCGATGCACAAACTAAAAGCATTAAAAAAAAGACACTTCACATATTTGCTTGTGACCTATACATGCCTTTATGATAATTCAGCAGTCTACAAAAAGCTGGATGTGGTAAATGAAATGAAATGATGTTAATTGGGTTGAACCATGCACAATGATCCAGCTTCGTTTGGGACGATTCATTTCGACTCTGGGAAAGACGGCACGATGGCAGTTTGCAGGTTGTTCTTTTTTTTGCTCCTTGTCGTTCTCATCTTAATCTCTGCTGGCGAACTGCAGAACAATAGAAATATAAGAAAGAAAGATCAGGAATTAGATGGTGGTTTAGGATTCATTTAAATCTTAGAATAACGCCGGGCAACCTCAGAAATCAACAACCCAATGTGTCCTCTAAAATGTTGATTTCAGCTGGATTTTTCCTGATTATTTTGTCACATATTTCCTCTGTGTTTCTATTTTTAAATGAGTGCGTTTCTTACTCATGTCGTTGTTTCGTGTGATGGCCATGGCAGCTCTGGCGCGGGGACCCTGCTGCGTGAAATGGTAGCCGAATTTGAGGATGCTGGAGTTGTTCTCCAACATGGAGGCGATCTCCATTTCAACTGAGTCTCCCAACTTCTGCCTCTGAAGCAGAGAGAAGAGACAAGCAGCTCATTAAAGCACTCATACTCCAGGAATACGGATACAAACACATTAAACAAACTGTTTACTGACTGGAGTAGATACACGTTAGATTCATTGCTTCTGATGAATGTTTCAGACCTGGTTGTCAATCTTGAGCTCCACCAGTGAGACGTTTTTGGCCACAGCTTTGATGATCGCCATCATGCCGTCAGCGGTGATGAAGTTTGACTCGATATTAAGACTCTGCAGGCTGGTGTTCTCCTGCAGCATCTCAGCACACGCCTGCAACACACACGTAAACACAAAGTGGGAAATATTGAGAACTACATCCACAAAATATGACCAATCTCTTACTTGCCAAACTCCCGCTTTGTGACCTTTGGAGAAGAAATCTCACAAATGTTGCCAAATAAATTAAGAAACTGAGAAGTTTCAGTTACTTGGAAAGCCTCTTAGTCTTTTGTGTTACCCCATAAAACCCTGAAATCCACTGACTTAGATAGAATCAGGATTTATTGTCACCAAATCACCAATTTGGTAGATTAGGAGAATAGTTCTACAGTGTGCACGTTGAAAGTTATATTGTATTTTGTGTGTTACAGTTTTCACTCTGTCTTGAAGATGTTAGGAGCCGCAGTAAACGGCGAGTAAAGCTAACTACGACTCGAGTCATCTTCTGCAAGGAAGAGTTTAGCTGGTTGGATAGCCGCAGCTCCTTCACTTTACTGAAGACAAGATAGAGGGCAATCATTTCCCCACAATGATCTACACTCGTGTTTCCATTATGTTTCTGTTTCTTTGTGTGGTGTATTGCATGGAAGCAAGAACACATAGTGTGACACATAGTGACACATAGTGTTTAAAATTGGTACTGCAGTCCAAATTCAAAACATTAGAGAGCTGTCTCCCCCCGCCCCCCTCCTCTCTAGAGTGGATGCTCACGCAGGTCGCCATGTGGTGGACACTAAAGCTTCAGTGTTTATCCAGCTCTGCATCGGTCTGTAAACCTTTCTGTGTTCTAACCTCTCTCCATTTTTCAAAAGCATCTCCAATATTGATCCTAGTTTGAGCACGTTTCTGCTCGTGGAGCTTATTAGAAACATGCAGAGGCTTTTTAGGTCGGGTACAATCACTTCTATCTGAACCAGTTCTCTTGCCCGCTTCCATCGCTGCAACACCTGTTGGTTTGACCTGATAACTGCTCTCATATCTGGCAAACCGAGGGGCGTCCAAAACAATAAGAAATTGTATTTTTGTTTTACCCCAAACACAAACAATGTGTGAAAAACATGTCAGCCTCCCTGTTGCAATGAAAAATGTTTTTTATGTTGTACTCACAAAGGCCACAGGGTCGTTGCTTCGGGTCGCAGCGATGCTCAGAGACTCGACGTTAGAGTTTCCCTTCATCGCCTCAAAGATCTCTTTCAGTGTGGGGATGGGAATGTCCTGCAGCACAGACGGAAGGGCGTCAACTTTACGATTAGAGGCTCACATATGTTGAGGATTTACAGAGATGTACGTTAAAAAAAGCAAAGTATGTGAGTTTGGAAAGATATTATTATGTATATATTAATTTTGTTCATCCGATCCTTTACAGAAACCTGTTAACCTCTAAGGCCTCAAGAATAGACTGCTGTCGTTGTGCTTCTTGCAGTTTGCTCTTGTTTTTATTGAGTGAATGTCAAGAGAAGCTATCTGCACCTTTACTCTGCACAGAGCTGCACTCTCACACTGACGGAGCTGCACTGTCACGCTGACAAAGCTGCACTCTCACGCTGACAAAGCTGCACTCTCATGCTGACGGAGTTGCACTCTCATGCTGATGGAGCTGCACTCTCATGCTGACGGAGTTGCACTCTCAGGCTGATGGAGCTGCACTCTCATGCTGACGGAGTTGCACTCTCATGCTGATGGAGCTGCACTCTCATGCTGACGGAGTTGCACTCTCACGCTGACAAAGCTGCACTCTCATGCTGACGGAGCTGCACTCTCATGCTGACGGAGTTGCACTCTCATGCTGATGGAGCTGGACTCTCACACTGACGGAGCTGCACTCTCACACTGACGGAGCTGCACTCTCACACTGACGGAGCTGCACTCTCACACTGACGAAGCTGCACTCTCACACTGACGGAGCTGCACTCTCACACTGACGAAGCTGCACTCTCATGCTGACGGAGTTGCACTCTCATGCTGATGGAGCTGGACTCTCACACTGACGGAGCTGCACTCTCACACTGACGGAGCTGCACTCTCACACTGACGGAGTTGCACTCTCATGCTGATGGAGCTGCACTCTCACACTGACGGAGCTGCACTCTCACACTGACGGAGTTGCACTCTCATGCTGACGGAGTTGCACTCTCATGCTGATGGAGCTGGACTCTCACACTGATGGAGCTGCACTCTCACACTGACGGAGCTGCACTCTCACACTGACGGAGCTGCACTCTCACACTGACGGAGCTGCACTCTCACGCTGACGGAGCTGCACTCTCATGCTGACGGAGCTGCACTCTCACACTGACGGAGCTGCACTCTCACACTGACGGAGCTGCACTCTCATGCTGACGGAGCTCAGTTCTGTCCACACTAGATGATTAGAAACCTTTTTACACTTTATCAAGAGGACACACTATAAACATGTGAGATGGGTTTCACCGTCTAAAACAAAGCTTCCTCCCTGAATGGAGCGAGAAAGGATGACTCAAAGACAACAACACTCACATGGTGGTCATGTTAACGTCTCCAGAGAATCTCCACACATGTGGATGAAATGTGGAGCCTTACGCCAAAGTCATAGTTACAGACTTTATTTATAGAGCTTTTATTTTGAAGTCATGCAGAGGTGGAATTGTTTTCCTGATCACTGGATGGTTTGAGCGACACATCTCCTAAAAATACTGCGGCGCAGTTACCGCCAACTCTCAGCAGACGCTCATTTTTTCACTGCGTGGCTGTTAGCGCCACTGTTTACGAAGTAGAGGCTTTTTGTAACGAAGCTTATTTGCTTTGACAGGCATAATGGTTCCTTTATATACAGTACATGCAAACTGCAGCGACGCAATGAGGCGCAGAGAACGATGCATTTAACCCTCTGTGTGTTTTACATGAATTGGTGAAGTTTAGCAGGTTTAAAAGCCGTGCAATCCTTTCGTGAATCAGGCCCTCTGTTCCTTCATGTTCTGCTGACCTTGATGTTGTTGAGGTTGACTTCAGTCAGGCTGCTGTCGTTGTTGTGGATTCTCTCCAGGGTTTCCTCCACGTTGGTGGTGTTGGGCGGCTCTTCGGGAAAGATCTTGAAAGGATCTGGTTTCACTACACCTGCAGGACAAGCAACACACAGTAAGCATTTAAAGGTGTATTATAAAATGATGTAAAACTATGGAAGCCCTAGGGGGACATGTATCAGTATCAGAACATTGCATTTATCTCAGTTTTCCTGTGAAAACGAGGAAATTTTGGTTGTTTTCTTGAGTTCACGACTGATTTATCTTGTAATCCTGGGATAAAATCGCTGTTTTTCTGTGAATACGACTTCATTTGCAGCCGTTTTCTCGAGATCTTGAGAAATTAACCAGTTATCACGGGAAAACCAGCGTTGTTATGCGGAGATAATGAGATAAATGAGTTGAGATCTCAAGAAAATAACAGAAATGTACTCATTATCACGGGAAACAGCGTAAAAAATTTTTACGTATGCATGTCCGCTGAGGGCTTCCGTACAAAGCAATGAGATAAAAACCTGACACTTAGTCGTTTCAGTGTTTATTTTTTAGTTCTTCTTGGAATGTGAGTTACTGAATTATCTTGACCAATGAAAAACGAGCTGTATGTGATGATGTCATACGTACTGTTGATGCCCTCTGTGTTGGCGATGGTGCCCGTGCAGCCCAGAGCGTCGTAGTACTGCTTGTTGCTCATCAGAGTGTACATTCCAAGGATGGCTGCCAGGACAGAAACACAATGAGGATAAACAACATCTGTGATGTCTGAGTGAGGTCACATCATGTGTCCTGCATGGATCTCCCAAAGTGTTAGTCGGGTTTGGACCCAGCAGAGTCCAAAACAAGAAGCGGCCCAACTCTGTGTTTCCTCGCTCCTTGTTCGGCTCTGCTGCGTGTCTCTGTTTGATGAGATAAGAATAATGGTGTCTGAGTTCAGCAGGAAACTCGACCACTGGCTGTTATCGCACAGTCTAAGAGTCCCAGAGGAAACATGACATTTATTCAAGTTAAAACCTGAGAGGGACCGAGGGAGGGTCTCGAACGTCCCCCAAGCAAATCCAGCTGATGTTGAAACAGAGTTTAAAAAAACAACAAACGTTATTAAGAAAGGGACGTGACTGTGACTGTCTATATCTCCATTGATGAGTCAAAGTCAAACTTCACGGACATTGATGCTAAAACACTTTTTGATTATGATAGTGTCCATCAGAAACCACAACTTTAACGTGGAGTGATGATCAGCAAAGAAATAAAAGGGACAACTTTGTCCACAGTTTGTGCCAAAACTGATGCAAATCTAAAGTTCCTCACTGGAGCGTTATGTTATGTGACAGTTAACAGTCGTTTTCTCATAATATACACTCCTGAAATCTCTCCTGATATTCTCCTGACCTGACTGTTATGCACCTGACAGCGTGAGACTATCCCTGTTGGACGGGGGTGGGGGGGGGGATGTAAAAAAGAAGCAACAGAGTCCTCTATACGACGCTATAATGAGAATATGTGTCTTTCTATCAATGCTACGTGTAGTTGAACAGAATCTCAATCTGAACTAAAGAGTGGAGAAGAACATACTGGAGAACAGGAAACAGAATGCAGCAGGTTCATTAGAGCACGGAGATCGTAGAGGTGGCGTGCAGACAGTCTATGGTCGTGCAGCGATCACAGGGAATAAACGTCACCACCCCCTCCCACTCGCTCGAGGTGAATTCTCCTGATTATATCCTGCTGCGTTCTCACATCAGCTCACTCTGACTTTCTGCAGAATAAATACGAGGAGGCTGGAGGAGAAACTCCAGGTGAAGTCTGAGTGATAAATGTGTCCGTTTGCGTTCACACATGCTCGACCAAAAACGTCAAACGTTTTTCAGGAGTTTTTTGCAGGTGTGCACAGGGCTTATCAAACAAAAACAGAATAATTAATACCTTGGAACATTTTTGTTTCAAAATCCCTGAAACAAGGGTCAGGGTTAAATATATAACAACATTTTCACAGTAAATATCCTCAACAGCAGCTGCTCAGATAACCATCACAGCTTTAATCCTGCAGTTACAGTGTATGACCAGCAGGGGGCAGACCTGCTGGTTCTTGCTGCTCTTGTTGTAACCTGCCAACCTGTGTCACATGCCCACTGCTGTGACAGCACCCCGCGCCCCCCTCCCCTCTCCACCCTCAGTCCACCTTCCAGCCTCCTGACCCGGTGTGGGGGGTATCATGGGAAGGGCCTTGTGAGGAGAGGGAGGCCAGGGAGACAGCTGCCTGCTCAAGGGGGCGTTACCGACCATAAACACCCCCTCGTCTTCCAGTTTAGCTCTTAGAATAACCCACGGTAGCTTTACAGCACAAACGAGACCACAGTTAAATAAAAAGCTTGATATATAGCAACATGTTAGAATATAAAAAAGGTGAAAATGAAGTCACCAGGGAGACTTGTTGGACCATTACTGCTCTGAGCTCCTGAAGCGGGACGGCCAAGCTATTCATCCCCCTTTAGCCTGTTTGCCAAAAAGCCCACACAAAAGACTGACAGAGGCTAACTGAGGTTTAATCCTCAGCTGGACTCTATCCAGGGTTAAAACGGCGGTGGTCTCCCTGACAGGCTGATGGAGCCGCACAAATAGGCTCCCATGCTCCGGCTTTCCGGATGCCTGCCCGTTTGTTTGGCCTGTTAGAGTGTCACCGCGTTTCACGGGTGTTCAATCAGGATCACAATCAGTGAAAAAAAACATTTTGTTCTATCAATAGAGCCTAATTTTTTAACATCTATGCCTCATAATAGGCATGAAATCATCGAGGGTTGTGTAGAATTTGGATTGTTCAGGTGAATGATGTGTAAATAAACGTCAGGTGTTGATCCAAAGTAAAGGTTGGATACCCGATCGGAGCCTCTCTGCTTCAAGAGAATACGATTTGATCATAAACTGTAAATATTACTGGATGAAGCCTGAGTGTCATCACCCGTCTGTTCCTGCAGGGGGCGCTGGAGTCCCATCGATGGCGGTCTCCATGCTGGAAATGCTGTCTCAGCCTAACTTTCAGTCAACCTAACGACAGGCTGAGAGCTGGAGCTGAGGCGGGTTTTAAACCTCCTGACAAACCGTTACACCGCGCCCACCTGTCAATCAGGTCAGCTACACGCCTTATTGTGAATAACTCTTATCCTTCATCAAATCAAAACTGATGAGTCATCAAAACATTCACCCCCCGTACAGTGTGTGCTGATCGAGATATGAGCTAATCACACCTATTTGTTTTTTGAACCAGGCTGTAAACATGTTAATGTCTGCTGTAAAAACAGGCTTTTTAGAATGGGTGTGTATGTGACTTCCTGTGCTTCTGCAGCCAGCCTCTAGTGGACACTCGAGGAACTGCAGGATTTTACACTTTAGCATCGGCTTCAGTTTTCAACACTTGAGGTTGCTGCTTGGATTTAAATGAAACCAACATTTCATAATGACGAAACGTCACCAATTTGTCATCGAACACCCGTGTGTGTGAAGAAGTGTTTTATTAGTTTAGTTTAAGATATTTTTGGTCATCTTCCAATTAATATTGAAGAAAATCAGACACCCTGGACAATAAATAAATAAATATTAAGTCGACTCCTACAACACGTCTCTCATGAAACAGTCTTTGCTTCTCAGGAAACAAACTGTCGCTCGTCTATCTGCAAACACAGAAGCTTCCCCCTGCATTTGTTGTAAACAGATACAGTATCTTTGCCCCCACCGCCTCCATGTCCACTCCACCCTTCCCTTGGTGGCCCACAGCCAGGCTTATTTATTTTTGTGTTGCTGAGCGTGGGGAATTAGAACCCATCGCATGTCTGCCCATGTCTGTGAGCCTGGGACCACTGAGCACAGAAACAATATGGAGCTAACAGACCAGAGATAACATGGTCTGCATGATGGAGCTATGTGGGTCAGAGACATTGAGGACACACTGAGGACACACCGACACTGGCTTCTCTGCGCTGGCTCCCTATAAAATCTAGAATAGAATTTAAAATCTTTCTCCTCACTTAGAAAGCTCCTAATGGCCAGGCACCATCTAATCTTAAAGAGCTAATAGTGCCTTATTACCCTTCGAGAACATTACACTCCCAGAATGCATGCCTGCTCGTGGTACCTACAGTCTCTAAATGTACTATGGGAGGTAGAGCTTCAGTTATCAGGCCTGCTCGTGGTACCTACAGTCTCTAAATGTACTATGGGAGGTAGAGCCTTCAGTTATCAGGCCTGCTCATGGTACCTACAGTCTCTAAATGTACTATGGGAGGTAGAGCCTTCAGTTATCAGGCCTGCTCGTGGTACCTACAGTCTCTAAATGTACTATGGGAGGTAGAGCCTTCAGTTATCAGGCCTGCTCGTGGTACCTACAGTCTCTAAATGTACTATGGGAGGTAGAGCCTTCAGTTATCAGGCCTGCTCGTGGTACCTACAGTCTCTAAATGTACTATGGGAGGTAGAGCCTTCAGTTATCGGACCTGCTCGTGGTACCTACAGTCTCTAAATGTACTATGGGAGGTAGAGCCTTCAGTTATCAGGCCTGCTCATGGTACCTACAGTCTCTAAATGTACTATGGGAGGTAGAGCCTTCAGTTATCAGGCCTGCTCGTGGTACCTACAGTCTCTAAATGTACTATGGGAGGTAGAGCCTTCAGTTATCAGGCCTGCTCGTGGTACCTACAGTCTCTAAATGTACTATGGGAGGTAGAGCCTTCAGTTATCGGGCCTGCTCGTGGTACCTACAGTCTCTAAATGTACTATGGGAGGTAGAGCTTCAGTTATCAGGCCTGCTCGTGGTACCTACAGTCTCTAAATGTACTATGGGAGGTAGAGCCTTCAGTTATCAGGCCTGCTCGTGGTACCTACAGTCTCTAAATGTACTATGGGAGGTAGAGCCTTCAGTTATCAGGCCTGCTCGTGGTACCTACAGTCTCTAAATGTACAATGGGAGGTAGAGCCTTCAGTTATCAGACCTGCTCGTGGTACCTACAGTCTCTAAATGTACTATGGGAGGTAGAGCTTCAGTTATCAGGCCTGCTCGTGGTACCTACAGTCTCTAAATGTACTATGGGAGGTAGAGCCTTCAGTTATCAGGCCTGCTCGTGGTACCTACAGTCTCTAAATGTACTATGGGAGGTAGAGCCTTCAGTTATCAGACCTGCTCGTGGTACCTACAGTCTCTAAATGTACTATGGGAGGTAGAGCCTTCAGTTATCAGACCTGCTCGTGGTACCTACAGTCTCTAAATGTACTATGGGAGGTAGAGCCTTCAGTTATCGGACCTGCTCGTGGTACCTACAGTCTCTAAATGTACTATGGGAGGTAGAGCCTTCAGTTATCGGGCCTGCTCGTGGTACCTACAGTCTCTAAATGTACTATGGGAGGTAGAGCCTTCAGTTATCTGGCCTGCTCGTGGTACCTACAGTCTCTAAATGTACTATGGGAGGTAGAGCCTTCAGTTATCAGGCCTGCTCGTGGTACCTACAGTCTCTAAATGTACTATGGGAGGTAGAGCCTTCAGTTATCAGGCCTGCTCGTGGTACCTACAGTCTCTAAATGTACTATGGGAGGTAGAGCCTTCAGTTATCAGGCCTGCTCGTGGTACCTACAGTCTCTAAATGTACTATGGGAGGTAGAGCCTTCAGTTATCGGACCTGTTTTTTCGGGGTAAAGCCGACTTCTGTTCACACTTGCAGCTCACAGAGATAATATTAGGATGTTTTTGGGAGTCTTTTTAGGAGCATGAAAGCATCATTATTGTGTTTTTCTAACCTGCAATATCACACATCTCTGCGTCGGTGGCATTTTTCAGAGCCTCCTCCAGCTCTGGCTCCAGGACAATCTGCTCGTGTGCAGGGATCTCTTTCTTCGTCTTTGACACGAAGGTCTTTCCTGGAGACAGAGAGAGAAAGAAAGGATGAGTTAAGATGTTGGATTAAAGGAAAAAGGGCAAGGGGACAATCAGAGATGCAGAGAGAAGTTTGAAAATCGATGGCAGACAGAAAGACTGGAAGGAATGATGACAAGAAGGTGCTGAGAAATGAGAATCAACGAGAGTCAGTGAGTAAAAGGTTCTGTTGTTTGGTTTGCATCAGTGTGCAAGTAAATTGTTGTTATCTTAAGTGGATTCTTCAGTCTGAGTGTTTTAAAGCGTAAATTTGTCTCTGTTTTGGTCAAAGCTCTGTCTAGATCATGTTTCCCAAAACATGAGTGAGCGGGGCTTATCAGTGGATTTATGGACCAGCTTTAAAAGACTTTGTTTTCCACTGGAGCCTAAATCTTTCTGTCTTATCTGGTTCTTTGTGCTTTTCTCACAATTTCAGCTGTGAATCACAACAAAGACTCATTTTCGACAGGACCCGAAGATGCCTGTTGCTTAATTTGTTCCCATTAATCCGATGAGCTCCGTGGGAATCCATTTGCAAACAGCCTGCTGCAGTATCTCAGAGTAATCATCTCCCTGGTGGAGGTCTGGACGTGTCAGTGTGATGGAAACGGCCCCAAAAGTCAGTGAGCTGCAGAAACCTCAACACAGACGGAACGTAAAAGAGCCTGAGCTGCTGTGCAGTGATGCATCACAGAGAACAACATTAAAGAGCTAAGTGGAGGAGAAGGACAACAGTCCATGGAGATTCAAACTATTTGTAAGCTGTTAAATCTTTATGAAGTTCTGTGCATTGTGTCCCTTACCTTTCTTCTCCCCGGTGAAGGGCACCAGATCGTCCCTGTCCGGGTGCTCCATGGCCTGCTTCTCCAGGTGCTGCTGCAGGGCGTCACGGTCATACGCACCTGTCGGGCTCTTCTTCGTCTGGTCACGCTGCCGGAAGCCAGCAGGCAGCATGGCATTCTGGGAGAGCAAAGGGTCAAATGTTATGTTGATGTGCCGATGTAAGACTGGGAAACAGGAAGTTGATTCAGAGTCTGGATAGGTGGGATTGAGGAAAAACTGTTTGATTCCTTGAAGTCTTAAACTAATCAAATGATCCTGCTTCAGAGAGGGATCGTTGTGCATGTTTTGTGCAGAGAAGCAGCAGCTTGAAGATCACAATGTTTAGGGGTAAATTTTCAGGTTGTGTGCGTGGTATATTGGTTGCATCCTGACAAAAGAACGCAGCAAAAGCTTTTAGGATACAAAAAAAGGTTTTAGAAGTGTGTCCTATACACGGGATTTTATGCTAGTTTGTTGATATGTAAAGAAGTCTTTTAAATGCTGCAAGAAATCGACCAAAAACTGCCAGTCCCATCCTAAGACTTCAAGCACTTCCAGAAAACTACAACCATGTGAGCAGGGACCTTTTGGGGGGGTAAAATAACCTTCCCTCTAGTTTTACTTGAACTCTGGTCCCGAACGTCGACACGCAGGTCCAGCCCTCAGTTCCTTAGGACATTTTGTACAGTGAATTAAAGGCCTAAATCAAGTTTCATTTCATTCTGGGAAACCTTGTTATGGCAACACGTGGGTTAACCGCTTGAGAAGGCTGCTGGATTTCATACTTCAGTTGATCTTATGGACTTTTTTCTCTTGTTTATGACTTCTTGTACGTTACGGTTTTAACTCAAGACGTGATAAAGGGAGGACATGGCAACCAGGAGGAACAGACTGCACGTCTCATCTTATCCTGCAGGTTATTGTTCCAAAACAGTTTTGAGCCGATGTCAGGAGTACTCGGACGAGGCTAACAAACCACCGCTCGCCTCTGGAGCATACATCTAGCAGTGAAAGACGTATGAAGCGCTCCCCCCTCGTACCTCTGGGTCCATTTCCTGCAGCTCGTACTCCAGCTGATCCAGCTCCTCGGCACTGAGGCCCTTGAGGATGGCATCCTCGTCAATGTCCCTGGGGTCCGACATGGCTCCTTAAGCTCCGGCTCACATACACACACACTCCCTCATACACACCCGCTGCACAACCCTAGGTGAGTGGGCACTGTGGGAGACAGAGAGAGAGGAGGAGAGAGGGTTAAAACATGTCAAAATAAAGTGTAGGTTTGAACTGCATCCCAAGCTCAACTCAGACTGAACTAAAATACTGTTAATGTTGTTCATAAACACTTCTCAACAATGCAATTGCTGACCACGCCCCTCTCTGGAAGGGCTTGGGTGGCTCGGGCTTTCTCGCTCCATGTCCTATTGCTTACGGTGAGAAGGCAGACTCAGAGGGCAGAACAAACACCTAGCTGTGGGAGTGTCAACCACCTGGGGGAGGGATTACTGCCCTTTGTGATGTCATGAAGGGGAAATCTCCAAACGGCCTGTTTGAGCCGGGGAGGGGGGCCTTAAAGAGACAGCAGCTCAAACGATCGCTTCAAGCAGAGGCTGAAATGAAGGTTTTTACTGACGCCAGTATCAGATAAATAAGGATCATGTAAAGCTGCTCTGTAGGTTTACAGAACCACAATGAGGATAATGAGATCTTTAAATGATTAAACTCAGTCTTAAAGAAAGTTTGTAGTGCACAGTTAAAAAACCTGATTTGGTTCTTTTAATTTTGCTGCAAACATCACAGAACATCCAGCCAAAGGTGAACCGAGGTTCAAATGACTTCAACAGTAAATCACTTTGTCCTTATCTTACCAGGGGACCCCCTGCCACGGTCATGATTGTCACAGAGCCTATCAGCTCCCCCCGTCCAGAGCGCTTCAATAATGTGATGCTGATAATAATAGACGCATTTCTAATAATGCATCTCCAATACTCAGGAGGGACGAGTCTGTCTAAATATGCTGCAGTATCCCTCAGGTCACACGCTTACGTAAGCTTCATTTTCACCTTTAATCATACGAGAGGTGAAGTACCACCCACTGATGGCCCGCAGTTTGACAGGGAAAGAAGTAGAGCGAGGCAGAGAAGTTAAAGAGAGAGAGAGAGAGAGAGAGAGAGAGAGAGTGAGAGAGAGAGAGAGAGAGAGAGAGAGAGAGAGAGAGAGAGTGAGAGAGAGAGAGAGAGAGAGAGAGTGAGAGAGAGAGAGAGAGAGTCTTTGTAACTCTAAACCCTTAGCTCACCACACAGCTGCTAAGAATAGCATAACGCAGAGCGGAGAGGTGGGGGGGCAGCACAAACCCTAATTTATCATTGACGGACACTCGTTCACACAGAAGTGGACACACCCGAAACATAGCAGCACACATGAAAAGCCACAAACACATTCATTAACAACTCACAGTGTTTGATACACCAAAGTGCAGAACGTTCAAACAACACGACAGAGCCCTCAAACTGAGAAATACCACAACAATAACTCAGCGTCAGTATGAGTAATGCAGCTATCGGGTTTGTCAAGTCCAATGTTTACATTTTCAGTCCAATTTTCATCCCAACTTGGCCAGAAAAGAAAACCCACCACAGTCCAGGTCACAGACTGTGGTCTCAATAAGCCAGTCTGCTTGTCAGCATCCATTAACATCTGTGATGGCAACACAAGACGTTTCACAGCAGGTATGTAATCATGCTCAGGCTCTAATTAAAAGGGATATTTATTTATATTTAGAAAGCCTTAAGCCTTAACCTGAACTTTTACCATATTTTCCTACATCTACGAAAGCAAATCATGAAATATCCAAACGGCTTCTTCAAAACGAGTGTAAGCATCTTTGTAAACACAGTGAGACATTGCCTCTTGCACTGTACGACTGTAAGTGAAAACAAGGTGACCGTCGGGCAAGACCGGAGAGCTCACACTGTACGAGTGAAATCAGGACGGAGCATTCACCGTTGTCAATATAAAACTCCCCCAGATGGAGGTTGAAGTAAGATCTGTGTGAATTTCAGTTTCCTCGGTCCAAACAAATACGCAGGCACAAACCAGTCTCTCTCTCTCACACACACAACCTGCATCACCAACAAACACAAGCTAACTAGCAGCTCAATCAGACCAAATATTCTCGGTCAGCTGGAGGTCTGCAGATATTTCCTGCCAACGTTTCTTTCATGATCGGAGGGGGACGACAGATTAAACAGGCATGTCTGCTGTTGTCATGGGGATTTTTTTGCAGACACAATGAAGACAAAAAAAACCCTCCTCAAACCGAGGAATCAGCTTGTGGCTCTGCTCTCACTCTGTGTGTGTGTGTGCAGTGAGTGCACAAAAACAAGACATCTTAAAACCATGAAGATCCCAGACGAAGGACCTGAGGGTAAGTGGCGGAGTGAAGGGAATTAAAAAGGTCTGACACATAAGAGAGAGCGACTTAAACACAAATACTACAAGGTACCAGGTACCTGCTAAAAATCTAGCAGCACCATTTGAAGCATACTGCAGACGTCAGATCAGTGCATCTGTCAAGGACTTCAACATTTTAAATTGCACCGAGTAGCAACAAAAGTCTGTTTTAACTTGAAGATGTTTAACGACCTTCAGAACCTGAAGATAAATCAGCCTCTTCTGTTTCTGACACACAAACAATGTGACCGCAACCTTGTTCCTCACAAGGTTTGGTTTGACTCAGTGATCATATTACACTTCATTAGGAAGGACACTCACACACACACACACACACACACACACACACACACGTCTTGTGACTGTCTGTAGCCACATGAATGGATACACACGTTAAGGCTAATTAAACCTGCCCTGCATCAAAGACAGACAACATGATATAACAGAGCTGCTGTCGTTTTCTCGGTGCTTTAAATGTAGGAAATATTTATTCCTATTAGACCTTTAATAACTCACTATAAGGACCGAATTGTGTTTGAGAAAATCTTATCTGACGTGCATTTTGATTTTATAGTTACAGACCTAGATCCATGAAGGAGGCGGGGGTTCTGACCTATACTGCAGCCAGTCAGCAGGGGGAGCTCTAAATCTGTTGGCTTCACTTGAAGCGAAGTATTCCGCCATCCACTCTTTGCTTTTCTAACCTCTCTCCATTTTTCAAAAGCATCTCCAATATTGATCCTAGTTTGAGCACGTTTCTGCTCGTGGAGCTTATTAGAAAAGTTGGCGTCTCAGAGCCTTCCCAAAATGCAAAGTGCGACCAGTACACGATTTGTGCGGGACTGCTCAGCATTTCCATCACTTGTCCCCCAAATTGAGACGATGTCCTGCTTTTGATTGGCTCTTGTTTTCCAAACTTTAGGACAGCTGTCTTTCGAAAACCAGTTTTTTTGATCCAATGGCCGTGTAGAAAGCAAGAGAATGCGATCACCAGAGCATGCTTCAGATGTCAATCAATTAGCACACACGTGGGTTCAATTGCTCGCCATTCTGTCACCATCCCCGTTGACTACATTACGCCCTACTGCCACAAAAGAAAGACACAAGTTAACCAGGTTGCTCTTCTCGGCGGATAATGACTGACACCACGACAAAAAGAAGAGATGCAGCTACAACAAAGTCTGGGAGAGTATTGACTCTTGGGTGAAGCTGGTGGAGGGCGATTCTTTTCAATTGCACATTGAGTAAAAGGATTTGAAACGACACACTGCATGCAAGACTCACACCTGGCTCATTTAAAGAAAAATGTTGATCTATCGATAAGCCTACATTCCTCCTGAAGCCTGAAGAGGATTGTCCAACAGATAAGATGATAAGATAAAATAACCAACGTTTACCACACTGTGCATCACTCACACTCATACAGGTCAGCAGACTCTGGCTCCGCCCATTTTTACAGAGTCAGATATTGCCCCACATGTGGCCTGTTGGCACCAGGTCACCCTAGTGATGGTGTAAGGACAGTCCTGCGTGCGTTGGCCCGCTATACAATATTTCAGTGTGCACACAATACAAAATGACCCAAAGAGGAAAATACAACAGTGCATCATTTTATCACCTGAACCAGAACAAAGCTAAAGAGCTACAGGTGTGAACGCAGCCTTAAAAAAATGTGAGCAATCCCATGGTTATGACTTGGACCCTGATTTTTTAGCCTGACTGTCATAAAGTGAAACTTCTTATCAAAGATAAAAACTGAGCCTGGGTAGATTTGTCCTCCACCTGGTCGTCTGAGCTGCTATCTCCTTCCTGTCATCCTTTAAACCTCCTCCATCTTCCTCCTCTCAGCTGGGTGATCCGGTGTTTGTGTCATTGGCTTTACGCGTTAGAGCCACACGGCGTCGACGACAAGCTGCCTGACAGGCGTTACAGGAGACGGTTTTACACAGTTAGGAAAGCATCAGGTTTAAGCCGTGACCTAGTACCTCTTATTCCTCTCCTTATGTGGCCTAATCAAACTCCTAGATTTAATCAAACATATTCAAACATGCTCCTGTTGATGAGCTGGATCAAGAATCTGAATTTGTGTTGCAGGATAAGTTAAGCTTCTCATGAAGGCAACCCAACAAAGACAGAAGTTCACATCCCAGTCAAGTATCTGCCATGTTAGGAAAAAGGGGGAGTGAGTGCAGAGGAGTCAACAGATATGAAGTCTGACAGATGTAGATGTATAGTAGAGGCTTCAAGAAGTGAACGCGGCCCCGGGCTGCATCCAAACGAGGCTCATGTGATTTGCCGGCATGAATCCTTTGAGCCTCGCTTATTGTTGAGTTTAATTCTCGGCTGTTTTCTGACACTTGAGCGCTGAGACAGATGTGTGCCAACTGCCTGCTGCTTAGAGAAATATAAAGGATAGAGACCACGCTGACGATGTTTGGACGTTTTAAAACCTTTCCTGAAGTTATAAAAATCAAGGATTAAATATCCAGATAGCATCAGTATTTTAGAATTTGGACAGAATATTTGTTCCCTAACCCTTAAACCTTGCCAGCAGTAAAATATAATTACACTAAGTGTGGAAATGAACGGATCCTGGCAGACAATAGACAATAAAACTCGGCCAACATCGTGTTTTCATTTGTTGTGACATTTAAATTGACACGTTGGACATTCCAGGAATCCCTGCGACCGCTCTGGAAACAGGCTGGACGTTAGTGAATGTGCATCTGTCCCCTGCAGTCCCAGCAGACCCTCCTCTAACGCACCAAAACAAAGTGGGAGGGGCGGCTGTCACCTGTCACCGCCAGCTGGCTGCACACGTTTCTTTTTCCACTTTAAATCTCAGCCCTCTCCTGCACCTGCAGTTTGTGTCTTTATGAGAGACGTGTGATGAGCTCAGCTCTGAGTGTGTGTCTGCCTTTTATTGGGGCCTGATTAATGACAGCTACTGTATGTTATATTTAAATATTCAAAACCACATCGGAAACTGTACCGGGTCAGATTTTGGATCTAATGTTCTCCAAACGGTCGTGGTCCTGGAACAAATTGTTCATGACCTGATTTAGAGACATGTGACCTCTTCACAAGTCAGAGCGGAATTTGTCATCATGATTAAATCATTTTAGCGTTCTCCTGAGAATTACATCGTTAGAACTGTGCAGGACAACCAGGCACAAGGACAGACGACCAAACAGACCCAGAGTTTAAAAAGAAACCTTCATTTATAGAAAACGTCAGGAGTAAGTCAGTGACTGAGTTTGTCAGAGGGGACAGGGAAGGCCCAGTCCCCACAAGGACGACGACAGACCTTTGCTGAATAAGATTATATGATGCCAGTCATCAGACCTTTTTTTTTCTGCTTCATGCGCCACTGAGCAGCTTACATAGGAATGAACGGGGCTCCGCCTCTAACGCTGTATCCTCTTCTATAATACATCCATCCAAAGTCAAGGTTTAAGGTGTTCTGTTATGGCCAAGTTGCATATCCAGACTGCCATGATGGCACTTTGTCATGATGGCTGCAGTTTAAACTACGGAGAAACCGTTTGCGATTTAAAACCTGCACGATTCCCTGATAGTCCGAGCGCTGCTGCAAACCAGACTGCACGTTCAGTCACATTAGTTTTATTTAAAGGAAGTTAAGATGTCACAGTTTGGAAGTGGGTCATATGTTTATGTTGATACCATACGAAGCGATATGATGCCCAGTAGGCCTTGTCCCGGCAGCAGAAGCCGGACTCTCGAGTAGACGGAGCTCCCCCAACCTTCAGTGAGGTGATCTTGCTCTACTACCACCCGACGTCCCTGACGCCCAGCCACCATCATCGAACTGTGTCGTCCCCACAACCACCGCCGTCCTCATTCATGCACGGCCTGCTCCGACCTCCACCTCAGCAGCAAGGAAGTGTGGACAACAGGAACGAGAGGAATACAAAGGAGAAATCCTTCCTGCATATTATCCCATATGTTCTTTTGTAAAGCGTCTCCAGATAACACTTTTTATGAATTGACGCTATGCAAATAACGTTTGGGATCAGAACGAAAATATACAATTCTGTAAGTGACAAAACATTTAGGGACACCAAACCTTGAATATGAGCTCCTTCCTTTATCACAGAGCCTCACTGATCACAGCCATTTGTTCAAAGGTGACCTATGACCTTCCAGCATCTGAAAGCCAGCGTGAAATCACATCAAATCAGGAAATACAAGCTTGAATTTCTTCGTCAAAAATACAGCAAATGCATCCTGAATAAAACAACGTAATGTGGATGCATCTTAGCTGGGCAAGATGTGAACGGGCTCAAACATCTAAACAGCTAACACATCGGAAATGTCACAGAGAAAATGTTAAAAGCAGCTGCTCCAACTGGCCCCATTAATGCCACCCGTTCTGTCCTTCAGTCTCCAACCATCTGTTGAGTCTCTACAAGCATGTGCACCAGACATTTAGTCCCAGCTTTTTAACAATTCAGAGATTTCAAGGCTTGCACTGAAGTCTGATACAGACATGTGGAGCTTCTTGGTTTTGTAGCAGAGATCGACGGATGTTCGGGGAAAAGAGGCTCCAGTTTGAGTCGTTTCATCCAATAAAACTGTGATTCATTGCATGTGAACTTACAAGTTCTTGTCGTCTTAATCCAATGAGGAGTTCTATTTCAGAAGTAAGTGGTAGTGATGAGTAACTGGGTGTTTCAGAAGTCAAACACCATTACATGGGTTTAGATTTCACAGTGACAAAGGTTACACACTCATAAATGCTCAGGGATGATCTACACTCTGCCCTTGTTCCAGGGCGCTTGTTTTTATCAGAGCAGAAAATAAACCAGGAAGTGACTTCTCTCTGCTTTATTGCTCTCTGACCTCTGGTTGGCCAGAGCTCTTCAGTATCAGCGGAGGAAAGTTTTTTTTTTTTTTCAAAGCTTCAAGTTGCCACCGACAGCTCAGAAGATTTGTCACCCTCCGCAGGTCGTCTTCTCCGCGTCTCACCGCCCGAGTGTAACATTCCCAGATCTGCCCTCAGATTAATTTTAGCTTCACAAGTCAGCTTCTTGCAGCCGTGTGAATCCATCCAGGGTCGGGTTGCCTCTTCAGACTGACTCGGGGCAGTATTTTGAGGCCCAGAGAACAACTTAGCAGCATGGGGGGGGGGGGGGGGGGTTTGCTCGAAAGAAACATTTGAAGATAAGAAGATAAACCTTTAGTGGGGACATTTTCAGAGTTAACAGCAGCAAAAGAAGCAACAAAGCAAAGCAGAGCAGGACTACAAGCTGCACAGTTTCACAGAGTGCACATTTGAAGGTTGGACATGTTGCACATTGCACACAAACACTCAAACAAAGTTTTTATATATTGAAGATAAATTTAGAATTTTACTCAGCAGCCAAATTTTGATCTGTTGCAGAGCACGAATGCAGGCATACTTAAAGTAGCAACAAGTGCACTGCAAACAAGTCATATGCATTTGTCTGAGGCCATACTGGTGCATTTTAAGTGACCTAAAACAAAAGTCAAAATGCAGAGAAAAACCTCAGTTTTCAAAAATACCCTCCTACATGTGGATGAGGCCTTAATCTGCTTTCATCGTATCATCGTTTTCAAGATGTTACAAGCAGAAAACACGGTTTGTTATGAATAAAAACTGCAGCAAGCAAACTTAACTCGCTAAGCTTGATGAAATAGGACACTGTATCTTAGGTGGATTTTGTTTCCTGCACCGGCAGCTGCTTTAACGTGTTTCAAGCAATGCAGGCCTCTTTTTAAATATCTTCATTCAAGATGTTTATGCAGTCTTGTCACGTGAATGTGTCTAATTAGTGCAATTAGATATTTCTCATAAACTTGGTGCGATGTGATTGCTTGCAGTGTGGAGTTGTTTTTAAAAGACATGCAGATTGTTTTCAGGTTGTGCGTGACTATAAGAAAAAGAATCTGTGGTCACAGGAACAACTTCACACAGAAATCTGCACATTGAATCAGCATCAGTCACCAAAACACATTGAAGTCCAGCGACAGAACGAATGTCAGACACTAGTGGATCTTAACTGGAGGGGGTGTGCAGGCAGAGAGCACACTAAACCTTCCTTCCCAATTTCCAGGCTCTGCAGCCCCCCGAGACAACATCTCCAAATCCCCCTGTGACGAACTCACTGCACAGCGATGGACAGTTATTGGACGGCTTATCCCCTCCACATGCCATTCAGATAGCTTCATCTGAGTGACAGTGTTTCATTTTGCACCAGCTTCCCACAAAGGGACAGAAGAGTAGCCATGGAGACATGACAATGAAATACAATCAAGTTTACAGTGACCAAACTTCTGCACAGAAACAGCTGATTTTTTTAGGGGGGGGGGGCAGCAGCTCCACACATGCCCACCTTTCATCCTGAACACAAATCCACAGTCTCAAACAGAAAGCTCTGGCTTAGAGAAACAGTTGAACCCCAAAACAGGAAGCAAAGAGAGGACGGTTACAGTGTGGATCACCCCAACATGCCCACAGGACTCCCCCTGAAACCCCCCACACCACACACACACACACAAACACACACACACGCACACACACACACAGAGCGACGAAGACAGAAGGGAGCAGCCTCACACCTACCTTCACAGAAGCGCAGTGCTGAAGCCCCTCGGCTAGGCAGAGCCTGCAGTTAGAAACCAGAGAAAGTTTTTTCTTACACCCCCTCCCCCCTTTCTCTCTCTCTCTCTCTCTCTCTCTCTCTCTCCTGTATGTCAGGCCTCGGGGCTGCTATGCTGAGACAGGCATACTGACAAACGGCACTTTGAGAAGTCAGCATTTTATTATTTTGGCTGTGGGGGAGAGGAAGGGGGGGGCAGGGAGTCATTTAGAGAGGAGGGGGGTTAGAGAGAAGTGGAGCATGAACTCATTTACACATCAGTCATTCAATTAAAAGTGAGAGCAGTCAGACAGGAAGTGAAGGGCGACATCTGCTGGTTCAAACTGAGCAGTACCTCTGAAACGAGAGACAGAACTCTCAAACCTTATGCACCTGTTTCTTCTCACTTTAAGCAATTTGATCAGTTTTGTTGATTAATGTCAATGAACTAAATAAATCATTAATTGATTTTTTCGGGCTATGGGGACATTTTGAGAAAAAGTGAGAGAGTTAGTTACAGCTTGCTGTGTGCCAAAACACTACTTGACTTGTGAGGACATGGCCTTTGTCCTCACAGTTACAAGATGTCCTCATAATGTAAGTAAACTGATATAAAGTCCTCATAATCAGGTCTAACCAACACACACACACACACACACACACACACACACACACACACACACACACACACACACACACACACACACACACACACACACAAGCCCCACATTGACGGCAGCGCTCTAACCAGTAAAGAAACCATCTTAAAAGTCGTTATGAAACAAAACCATCATCATTACCATCATCATCCTCACCTGTCGAGACCATCATCATCATCCTCATTAAGGTCGTAGGTATTCTTGAAAGAGCTGGGTCTTTAGCTTTTTCTTAAAAGTGCAAAGGGACTCTGCAGATCGAATGGAGTAGAAGCAGAACCAATCAGTGAAGCAGCTTTTAGATTCAACACTCCTCACCAGTGGATCAAACTGCTGGAGGACTGGAGAGGCTTTCTAAATCTGTACGCTCTTTGAAAACATTAAAACGATCTCTTAACGTGGACAAAAACATTATTGAGAACATAAAACCCTCTGAAAGGTCTCCATAAAAAGGTAAGACTGAGTGAGCCTGCAGCACCAAACACACACAGAGACAACAGTCAGCTGATCACACACCTGAACTTCAGAGAGAGAATCATTCACTCGCAGTCTTCAGGCGAATGAAAACATGCCTCCAAACAATGCTGCTCAATACCTGCTGCATATTTCTTTTAGTAACTGGTGCTAATGTGTTGTGTCAGGATGTGTGTGTCAGCTTGTTGTGTAGTCATAGCACCTCCTAGTGGCCGGGCAGAAAAGAATCTACAGTTTACAAGTGGGTGCATGTGGTCACTTTGGAAAAGAGACGCGTTACTCTTTGCAGACTCTCGACAGTTTTTACTCCGTTATTCATGTTCCTGTGGTCGTTGTGTCCATCAGAGCTGCAGACGGGGAAAACCTCCTGGGCCCGTACTCGCACACATTCTGAGATCTCCTGACGTAGCTTTAAAGAATCAGAGCAAGGATTTTTAGCCTCCTCCTGAATTTATGACATCCATCTAACTTTATGCTTCTCGTTTGCTGTTGTCGCCATAGTAATGTTTGTTGTGCTTCCTGGTTCAGTGCCCCTATTGGCCATTGTTCTGGCGTTACAGTCCGTGCTCGTCTGTCCTCGCTGTTCTCCCCACACAACAGGATTTCTATTCCTAAATGTTGAAAAATCACTCTTAACACGCCTCACACCACGGGAGAATCTGGAGAGATAATCTTTGGATCCATCAGAGAGTCGGGCCTTTGCTGACTTTGGTCGGAAGGGGGGAATTTGGCCTAAGATTGGGCCGATTATCCTGTAGTGTGTACCCGCTTTAGCCACTCTCTTAATGGCTACGATGCTTTGTGAATAACTTTCATCTTAACCAGGATCTATTTACAACTTTAAGGGGAAATTCTTGGAAAATATTATGATTCTAAGAATTTTCTAGGAGCAACTCTTAATATTTATGAAGTTTTGTGAATACGGCCGCTGTAGTATTATTGACACATTTACAGCTCTTGTTTGTGAAGAATGTGAAGTCATTGTATGGAAACTGGAACAATATTTTCTCTCCTCACAAAAAGTCATCCAATGTCCTCGAGCCGGTCGCACCAGTCTGTGACTTGGCCTACTTTTAACTTGTTGTTGGTTCAAAGAAATCAGGTTAATTATATTTAAAGGTTGTGTCATGTCCCGAAATATTTTCACAGTGAATGCAGAGCTGTTTTTATTATGTCTTTATTAGTCGACATATTTGACCTGACACTGGGTGGAACTGCTGTTTAACTATGTCAACTGAAAAGACTTTAAATAACTAAATGGGTACTGCAGTCCAAATTCTAAACATTACAGAGAGCTGTCTCCCCCCCCCCCCCCCCCCCCCCTCTCTAGAGTGGATGCTCACGCAGGTCACCATGTGGTGGACACTGAAGCTTCAGTGTTTATCCAGCTCTGCATCGGTCTGTAAACCTTTCTGCGTTCTAACCTCTCTCCATTTTTCAAAAGCATCTCCAATATTGATCCTAGTTTGAGCACGTTTCTGCTCGTGGAGCTTATTAGAAACATGCAGAGGCTTTTTAGGTCGGGTACAATCACTTCTATCTGAACCAGTTCTCTTGCCCGCTTCCATCGCTGCAACACCTGTTGGTTTGACCTGATAACTGCTCTCATATCTGGCAAACCGAGGGGCGTCCAAAACGGCCGTGTGGGGGTGCCTTAGTGTGCCATGTATGGAAGGAGTCCTTCAAGTGGGTGGCCCGGGTTTGAATTCGACCTGTGGCTCCTTTACTGCATGTCATTCCCCACTCTCTCTCTCTCTCGCCCTGATTTCTGACTCTATGCTCTGTCCTGTCTCTCAATAAGGTGCATCAACATCCACCTGCTCTTTGATCCAGACTGTAGTCAGCTCCCCACAGCCCTCCTGTTTGACCACTAGATGGCAGCAGACAGACACCAACAGTGTAAACAGCAGCTCTGCAGTTCTTATGAAATCATTGCCTTCGAACAGGCAATTCTGTGTTTTGACTGTACAATGCCCTCCAGTGTTTGGCACACGAGCTATAAACGAGCCGAAGGGCTGCATGAGCAAAACAAGAAGTGCTCTGAGCAATATGGAGCTCATTGTTGGGGAAATAAATGGATCATTTCTATAAAAAGTGGAGCAGTATGAATACATTCTGAGGGGTACGGTCACACTTCTTCAGATTCTCTTCACAAGAGACGTTTTAAACTTTATTATTTTTAAAGTGACAGATATTTATTCTTAGAAAACAAAACATCATTTGTCTCTTTCATCTCTGCGAATGCCTCACATACTTCCTAGTGTGTCTACAATCTGCGTCTTTATTTACAGTAAAGCACCATAGAGATAAGAAGGACAACAACAAACAAAGGTGTGTTCAGTGCTCTTTTGTTTTCTTTTTGTAGCACTGCATGCTAATCTGCATGCTACTCTTCATGTAAATCCGAGATGTGTGTGAACAGGTACCTCCTGAGTTCTCACACTTCTTCCACCTTCAGTTTTTTTTTGTCCAATAAGCGTTCAGTCTCCGTGTTTCTGCAAGTCTGCACATTCCTGTTCAACAGTCGGACCTGCTGCACCTGCTGCATTTGCATGTGAATGATGAGTTTCTGAAAGACACGAAGAAGAGACGGGTGTCAGGTTACTGTAGTGGAGAATCACAACAGATACACATGTATGCAGGTCACAAAAACACCATGCTGGAATAAAACGTATGTACCAAGAAATAATGTGCCTTTTCAATCAGTCTGGATAATCCCCAGACATCCCTCTGTCTGGACTTTCCTTTTTTCGTCTGAACTTTTTAGTAGAAAGGAAACAGCAACAATAAAAAAATAAAATTATACGGCCTTGGGAATTTCCACAGACATTTTCGGGATTACAGAAGATCAAACATCCAACTCACGAGACAGGTGTGTAAAAGTTGGAGTGGATCCTAAGTTGTAAAGAAAAGAAAGTCCAGCACACCGTCTACCTAAAATGTATTATTCAATTTGCAAAGTTGCAGCGCTAATCCTTCGTTCATAAATGAGAAGCTATCTTCTACAGGAGTCTTCAATCTGTTTATTTTAGTTCATAATCAGGATTCAGTGATGTGCGTAAATGTCTCATTGCATCCAATTGAAAATAAATCCAATTACCTGGAGCCTTGACTTTATGCACAGTTTAAGCCAAGACTCCACCCAGTGTCCCGTGTTGGTATTACACTCAAATACATATTCACAGTGTTGTGTTGGGTTTCTTGCAAAGATCAATAAAAACAAGCATTTTGGATCCAACACGCCATTTTCATACATGCACTTCGTCAGGCTGCTTCCTGATTAGCATGTTCACACATGCACCTCACAGCGGGAGACTCTGGAGGCCTCATGGAGGCAGGACATGACGTAGGAAGAACGAGGCACAAGTATTGGCCCAAGAAACAGTCTTTTAAAGGGTTATTTTGGGGCTTTTTACGTCTTATTTTAGAGATAGGATAGTGTCGGAAATCCGAAGGAGAGAGAGAGAGTGGGGAAAAACATACGGGAAAGGATTCAAACCCGGTCCACCCGCACGGACCACCTGGTTCAGAAGCAACAGAGTCTGACGCTATGATGATCATTTTTGCATTCATGTTAATGCTATGTGTTGTTCGACACATTCCAAGCATCAGTCGCGTGATTTCAATCTATAGTTGTGCGCCTGCTGCGGAATACAAACCTTATCACCCTCCTGCTCGCTGGCGTTGATTCTCCTGACCATTTTCCTGCTGCATTCTTACATGCATGCTGCCAGCTCACCTGGACTTCAAATGGAATTTGTACAAGGAAGCTGGCACGAAAATATTCCAGGTACAACCGGAGGGATAAATTGAGCTGTTTTCACACGTGCAGAACATTCAGAAAGTTTTTTTGCAAGTGTAAAAGCAGCTTTATAGTATAACAAGTGTCAGCCATTCGCATTCTCCACCTGCAAGACGAAAGCATCATTAATATAATTTGATTTACTGCAGCACGCTAGAGGCTCCAAGTTAGAGAAGTCAAACATTTAGAAGGAATAAAATGTATCCAAGAATAACTTCAATAAACTGGAAGATTTGTATAAAAAGAAAAACTAATCCATGCACAGAAACAATGCATGCTCAGGTAGAGCAGGTAACACTGATACATAAATATACCTGTGCTCACCTGAGCTGCAGAATATAAGGAACAATATCTCAAAATGTCAGAATTTAAAACAAATCTATCCGGGTTGTTTTTGTTGCATTGAGCAAAAAATGATGTTTTTATGTTCAGCTTGAACTTTTAAACTCTTTCATTTCTTCTTAAAGTTTGACGCAACTGAATGACAACATCATCTTCTGTATCTGATTGCTGCATCACTTCACTGGAGCTCAATCGTGTTTACACCGAGCAGCAACACATACACACACGCTTTCAAGGCTGCACGTCACATCACCTGCCTCCAAGAGCATCTTTTATTAAAATCTGCATGAATAACAATCTCTGAAACCACCGGGGAGGAATAATTTAAATGTCTCCGAGGTTAAGTTGAGTCAATCATGCCACACTTTGTACTTGAATGTCGATAAAGTCAATAAAACATGCATTGTTTTATAGCAGTGCTGCAATCAAATGGGTTCAGTGTCGACATATGTTGTTCCCTCTCAAGGTCAGCTTCCTCTTACTCTCACTTTCAGTTTGACGCAAACTTTAAAAAGTCCTTCAAATGTTTTCCACTGGTTTAGAATCTAAAAAAAGCGTCAACAAAAAACCAGAAGACCCTCAAGTGCAACCGGAAATGACACCAGAGTGTACGTATGTGTGTGTGTGTGTGCGTGTGTGTGTGTGTGTGTGTGTGTGTGTGTGTGTGTGTGTGTGTGTGTGTGTGTGTGTGTGTGTGTGTGTGTGTGTGTGTGGTTGGTGCGGAGGTGTTTCTTGTTAATGATTCACCACACAAAGAGGGGAAACGGAAAAACAACATTGTGAGGTCGAGAGAGAGAAATTAAGATTTAGGGAGAGATGTGTTGACAGATCTACGAGCATGATCTTTGAGTGTTTCATACAAAAACTGAAAGTGAACGCTTCTGAGCGCTGTGCAGACGAGACGGACAGACACAAAAAACACGAGCTGAATACACTCTGAAGTCTGGCAACCCAGAGAAAAAAAACCACAGTGTCATTTCAGGTGATGCAGAGACACTTCCTGTTACTCTGCAGCTTCGTATAAAGACATGCTAAACAGAAGGATAACACCGACAGAATGAAACAGTATCAGAACAAAACTAAGTGTTCATGTTGCAGTATGAGGGAGAAACCAGAGACCCAACACAACTCTGGACTATCTAAATCTTGAGTCATCTTTCTCACACATGTGAATCTGGTATCTGTCTTCTTATCTCAGGCTTAGCTAATGACTGGTACGCACATAAAGATTTTCAAAACATTAAACAGTTCTGAAACATGAGAGCCCACACGTGACGAGAAACCGTGACAGATTGAACAGTTTTGTTATTAGTGTGGAGAAAAACGAGATGACCAACTCAACACACAACACACCAGAAGGTCGTTCACACTTGCAGAAAACTCCTGATGAGGAGCTGCATTAAACACAAACAGCCACGTTTTTGGAGTTTCTCCTCCAGCCTCCTCGTATTTATTCTGCAGAAAGTCAGCAGCAGGATATAATCAGGAGAAATCACATCGAGCGAGTGGGAGGGGGTGGTGACGTTTATATCCTGTGATCGCTGCACGACCATAGACTGTCTGCACGCCACCACTACGATCTCCGTGCTCTAATGAACCTGCTGCTTTCTGTTTCCTGTTGTCCAGTATGTTCTTCTCTACTCTTTAGTTCATAGTAATCACATATTGTCCTGGGAGCTCTCAGGTCTTGTAGGTTCCTCGGGATTGTTGATGAGGACGGCCTGCTGCTATGGACGTGCCAGAAGCCCAGGAGGCCTTGACCTGGCAGCAGAAGCCAGGCTCTCGAGCAGACGTAGCTCAGTGAGGTGATCTGGCACTACTACCACCCGACGTCCCTGACGCCCAGCCACCACCATCAGACTGTGTCGTCCCCTAAACCACCGCCGTCCTCATTCATGCACGGCCTGCTCCGACCTCCACCTCAGCAGCGAGGAAGTGTGGACAACAGGAACGCGAGGAATACAAAGGAGAAATCCTTCCTGCATATTATCCCATAAGCTCTTTTGTAAAGCGTCTCCAGATAACACTTGTTTTGAATTGGTGCTGTACAAATAATGATTGATTGATATTGTGATTCTGTTGAACTACACATAGAATAATATAAAGACAAATATTCTCATTATAGTTGCAAACTTCCCGGTGTTACGGTCGAATTGAGTGACACGCCTGCTGCACACAAGATGATCATTTTTCTCTGATATTTATGGTCTTGGTCTTGACTCGGTCCCGACCCCTAAACGTCTTGGTCTTGACTCAGTCTCGACCCCTAAACGTCTTGGTCTTGACTCAGTCTCGACCCCTAAACGTCTTGGTCTTGACTCGGAGCACTCTGGTCTGGGTTAGTGTGGTCTGTGTGTAATGTCGTAAAGTGTGTTGTGCACTGTCTTTGAGTTCCTTGAAAAGCGCTTTATAAATACAACGTATTATTATTTTTATTATTAAAACCAGGAGAATGTATTTTTCATTTCGCTGGGACTTTTAATGTCTGGTTGCTACGGGCGACGGGTTTTCTCTCAGTTTCAAAGGAAGTCGAGGGGACTCTCCCCTTGTATTCATATACCACAGTCCCTGGGGTCGAAAGCAAACCAACAACAGACTTTCTCTTCTGGTTTTATATAAACAAAAAGGTCACAAATATCCAATATCTTTCCAAGAGCCTCTGCTCTTCTCCCCGCAGCATCGTTTCCTCTTACGGACGCCTCAGACTGGAAGTGGATGTTAAACTGAGACGCTTCCTCTTTCACAGAAATGAGGACAAACGTCATTGGAATTCTCTAAAGTGCAATTTTTTTTGGGTTTGTGGCTTTCTTCACCACTAGGGGGAGCACATGAGGTGTTTCCAGTGACATTTATCCAAGTGGACAAAAGGGCTTTGTCTCGCAAAGAATGCAGCCCACTCTCCCGCCCCTCCTGTGTGTGTGTGTGTGTGCGTGCGTGTGTGTGTTACGTGCTGAGCGTGATCACACTGAGGGTACATTCGGCCGTGTTGACAGGAAACACAAGCCCTGTCCTTCACTGCCTTCACGTTGTGTTTATGATGTTCCCTCTTGAGAAGTTTTCATTTTGCTCGGCACCAAACACAGCGAGAGAATATCAAACAGACCACATGAGAAACATTCCACTCTGTCAGACTTTTCGCCTACTGTACTGATGTAACCTCAAAGCCGGCCTGAACCCGTCTGTGGAGCGCTGTGCTAAGTCTCTCTCATTATGTCTGCAAGTAAACACACAGAACAAAATAAGGTCCAATCAGGCGGCGTTGTTGCACAGTCATCTGTGTGAGGAAGTGCTCTCCTAAACTCAGCCATGATTTTAAACGGAATTATTCAGATTTAAACGATTACAGAGAGGAGATGTGCTATGTCATCCACCCTTGAGATGATATCAGGCTGTAAACCAATGAGGTGTAACCTACTGTAAATGTGGCAAAGGTTAAACTTGATTATAGTTTAGGTTAGCTGAGGATTAGATTGGACGAGGAGTGTCTGCAGCAAAGGTCAAAGGTGATGGTTGGAGAGAGACACTTGGACTTCTACAGTGAGGTATGAATGAGTTTAAAAAGCGGTTGTAAATATTCTTGATAACAAAGAGCCCACTTTGCAGCCCGCACGGACACCAAGCTTGACCTTGCACAGCGCTCAGCTCATCGTGACAATGACACATAGACAATTGATGGGTTTGAGAGCGGCGTGCAGCGCCAACCGCCCACTGCATCCTATCTGAAAGGCCCTTCACAATCTTAAGATGTTTATTTTTAACAGCGTCTTCCTATCACTCTGAGATTGAACTCGTGTAGCTGCTGGTGCACATTTATCTACAAAGACCTCCCGAGCGCTTTACCTAAGTCATTATGATCTCAATCATGGCTGATAAGTTCAGTTCACAGCATCCAGAACTTCTTTTTACAGCCCTGTTCACGACTCCAAGGCCAGAGCCAACTCCCTCCGACTGGAACACAATTTAATGCAACGACATGAGCCTTTAAAGCCTCTGAGAACGTTATGACCTGTAGATGAGGCAATCTGAGCGTTGGATTATCCAGCCATAAAGGTGAAGGATGTATTTTATGATCAGTTTTTATCTTTGATATGAAGTCATATTTTGCATTTTTGTCCATTTGTCACAAACTGTCTCAGAGTAAGTGACAAAAGAAGGCTATCACACATGAAACAAGGTTTAAAGGAAATACATTTAAACAAAACTTAAAACAATCATAATGATGTAAATCAGTCTGCTGGATGAGTGAAGTGCGCTGACGACACATAGTGGACGGCTTTAGCAGTTCACATGAAAAGGTTCACTCGTTTGATTGACTGCTTCTCTTCACATATTTAATCTAAGTCCACAGCCATCATCTCCGTGTGCTGTATTAAAAGTACGGTACGAGTCAGTCAGTGGATTTGAACTATAACGAGGCACAGAACAGAAAACCTCCAGTCTGACACAAACATATCTCAGTAACTATAAAGCTGCACACGAGAACAGTAGGTTCACGTTTCTCGACTGATTACTTCCTCGAAACATTTCTTGCGTTGTTGCGGTGGCCTGAACTGGCTTTAGAAGATTGCGATCCGTTCTTATCTGGCTCACTTCCGGTGTAAGGTGTGCCATGATTTGCAAGTGAACATTGTGAACAGATATGTCACTTTGAGGTGTGGCAGTGTTTGCCAATATGTTCCAGCTGATTCACACAGGAAGTCCTTTCATACCATCGGGATGAAAATTAACTGTAAAAATGTTACAGCACAGTGGTCCACGATCGGCCTCCTGAACAGCATCAAGGCTGATTCACACAGACTCGGGTGAAGCGGTTAAAGACCACTCCTTCAAAAGTATTTTTAAAATGCTGTCTGACGAGTTCTTTTTATGTCTTCTTCAGGTTCAGGGTGCCGCCTGCCTCTCCCACGAGACTGACCGTCAATTAATACATTTTTTAGAATTAGTTTATGTAAGTGTACAATAAAATGTCTCCACAGAGTTTAGGAAATGTTTACATGTCAGTCAGGTTCACATGTTGTTGTTTTCTTAAGTGTGTTTAGCAAAAAGAGTTAAAATGACCACAATCACGATGCTAATTCTGTTACCCAGTTAAAGGCATTTTACATTGAAGCCGTTTTCACACATCTGCACTCCTGAAAATATCGAGATACTTTTAATTAATTTCAGGAGGACAAGGTAAACATCTACTGAAGGGTTTTACTGCCAGAAACAAAAACACGAAAAGAATCGAACAGATACTGAAGTTTACAGCTGAATGATGCTGCTCAGCTGGTTTGTGAATTCTCTTCAGGAAACACAAAGGAATGTCAAGAATTCAAGAGAAAGATAGAGGCTGTTAATGAAGGTTGACGGGGCTAACCCTTTAACTCTGGTGCAGTAAGCCTTTTAAATATCAGCACTCAATGATATTAGACACCAGAACTGCTGACTCAGTCTTTTTTTCAGGGTTGTTTTTGAAAAACAATGACGGTAAACCAGCAGCTCCCAGACATTCGTTAATGGGGAAGAATTGTCGTATTACTCAAACTGTAAACACATGAGTCTTCCCTCGGGTAAAGGAGTGTTCCCAGAGGAGATAAGTTGGTTATCATGGAAGATCACACTCATCTGCATGAGAAGGACATCTCAGACATGTCGAGGCAAACCCTGTCCTTGATGCATCACTTTGTCACGCTCACCTTTACCTGTGCCTAACCACATTACTGTCTGAGTGATGTGTGAAGGCCTGTCATTATCTGTGACATCACTGTCACCACGGTAACACAACAAGCAAGAAAGTTTGTAATATGATGAAACAAAAGTGTAACGATGCTCCGAGCTTCAGATGAGTTTTACGTGACAGCATGATGAGTGCATTAGAAGTTAAAGATTACCTTTATATTCAAATGCATGGCCAATGAAGCTAATTCTGGAATTTATTAATGCATCCATTTTTGTTTGGATGTAAATCTTGACCAAGCGGCAAATTCAGTACAGAAAAAACATCGATGATTGCACTCAGATTAAGTCATTCACGACACACATGGAGCCGTCTCTTGGTTTAAAATGTAATAAGTGTCATTGTCTTGTTTCCCTCTAATGGCCAGCAGGGGGCGACTCCAGTGGTTGCAAACAAAAGTCTGACTGTGTTGGTATTTTCACACATGCACAAAACTCCTGAAAATGTCCCAAAAATGTTTGGGTTGAGCTGGATGTGTGAACGCAAACTTGTCACCCAAACTTTAATTGTTGACCCATTCTGCTGATCCCCATTTTAAAACTCACATAGTGTTACCATGCTGGATGCCCAAACTAAACGTGAGGTAAACGTATGTTGGAGTAAATCCAGGATAAGTCTGCAGAGGGCGCTTACCGGCGTGTTCTGTGAATCACGCCATAGTTCCTCGATATGAAACCAAGAATTTCACCAGTCAGCTTCAAGTCTCTACGTAAGCCGCTGAAACCTCTCACATAGACTCTCTTCTCCCAGCACTGGAGAGCAGCCCTCCCCTGGCAGCCCTGCAGCGTTCTGCCCCCCCTGAAGGCCTCCAGAGAGCTGGCCAATCAGAGGAAAGTGGGCACGTGGGAGGGGGGCCTTAAAGAGACAGCAGCTGAAATGAACTGTTTCAGGCAGAGGCTGATATGAGGGATTTTACTGACGCCAGTGTCAGATAAATAAGATCATGTAAAGCTGCTCCAAAGGTTTCATAGACTGACGACATGAAAGGTGAACATGAGGAGGAAATAGGACCCTAAGGTGCTTCTTATTGTCTGGTAGAGTTGATCTTTCTTTAGGTGATTTTATAATTTCATTCTTTTAGCATTAATAAGTCGTCTCTCCGGGCGAGCAGACGTGTTACCTGTCCTGCACTTGGCCGTCTACAGGGAGAGAAGTTCACATAGTTTGTGTGAAAGAAAATCCACTTCTGCTTTCTGTTTACAATCCTTCAACTTCAACTTCAAATAACTTTATTTATCTGTTCGGAACTTCAGTTGTGTAAGAATCATCAGTGCACACACACACACACACACACAAGTAGCTGTATTAAAAGCACGATAAAATAACTCATAAATAATTGTTATGAGAGGTTTAAAGATTGGTGTCCATATTTGAGCAGTTCATTTTCTGATTATTTCAGTTCAGCTGAGGCAGTTTGTTGTTGGTCACCAGAGCGTGTTTGGATGTCAAAGGTCACCAAAGATGAACTCATGACTGAAGAGTCAGGAGGATGTCCCAGTTACCCTTTGAACAAAACACGGATCCATTGAACTGAATTGATTTCACTGTGCAATTTCAAGTTTTCAAACGCTGATGTGAACACGTCTCACAGCTGTCCGGTCGATTTCATAGATTGGCGGAAGCAGCCGATGCAAGCAGTAAGTGTTTCAAATTGAAGGAGTGAGATGCTCAGAAGTCACCTGACTTTGCTATAATAGATAACAAGCATGAAGCACAAACATGTTTTCCAATCCAGCTGGTTTTTGATGTTTTGTGCCAAACAAAGACTTTCGTAATCGACCTTTCATCTCACGGGAGAACTGCTTGATCCACCGCAGCTGGAGCCCAGCAGGTACTACGCAATCAGTACGTTTACATGATATTTAGGAAACGTGGATTTATTGTGATGCGACTAAAAATGGACTGCTCTCCATATGGGGTTTAGAAAACGATCAAAACTGCAGCTTCTGTAAATCTGAAATTGAAGACACGTAGAAAACCAAACATACGGACAAAATTAAGCCACAGCAGTCTCTGAGTTGAAGAGGAGTGTGGTCCCGGCCCTCGCCGTGGCGTTGAGGCCTGATAAAGTTGAATGAGTGAAAAGCTGAATGGAGCCAGACAGGGGAGGCATGCGTGGCGTTCACGGTCACGTGGTGGATCGCGTTTCCTTTGTCTCCGAGCCCCACAGCCTGCTTTGTCTGAACGAGGGGATCCGATTTCCCCTCGTCTTTGATGTCTCCTCCTCCCACGCTTCCACGCCTCCGCTCTTCAGCCCTTAAACCCTCTCCTCCCCCCAAATACCAACCGCTCGCCCTCCCACACAGCCTCACACACACACACACTGAAGCACTTGGCTCTGGCTTACTACTTACGGGAAACCCGACTCAAGGCTGCATCTGGAGGTCCCTGAATGCCTCGTCCAATGACTGCATACATAAAATATTCAGGAGAAGAGAAACGGGAGGCCAGAGGACGCCATCAGCTTTACCTTTAAGTAGCAGAAAAGTACCAAAACTATTCTACTGAAGTAAAAGAACTTTAAAGGCACTCTTGTTAAGCCCCTTGTTGCTTTTTGACCACGACTTGCGTTCTCTCTGTTGCTCGAAACAATAATAGATTTTATTTTTTATGCAACAACAATAGGGAGTCTTATGCTCTCAGTCCGCCTGCATCCAATTCTTAAAAAGCAGGACTGAAAGTCTCCGGAAACTCAGACAAAGATCGTCTTCTGAGGAGAAAGACTTCAGAACAAATGATGAGTCTAAGGAGGAGAAAGTGACAAACAATGTTGGGTAAAGTTACTTTTAGGATTACTGACATTAAAAAGTATTTGTTTACCTTACTGCATCACATACTGAGAAAAGTAATGTGTACGGGCCCGATCACACAGAGCGGGGCTGCGTATGCATACGGGCGAACAAATAAAATAAGTTCAAAAAGAGATTCAAGATAACGTAGAGCCCTCGTTGTTGCTTTGCTCTGAGACGAGGAAATGTCAAAAAAGCAGAAGTGAAGCCTTCTTGATTTGATTGGCTGCTTCAGCCAATAAACTGCTAGCAAAACGCGTCGCACAGCAGCAGAGAAGAGCACCAAGGCAGCGCGCTGTACCACAGGCTCTTTAACTTTCATCATGATGTGTGTGATGTTCTTCTTCTTCTTGTCCAGAATGTCAACATGAAAGGGACATTTCCACACATGTATTCTGTTGTCTGCCAACTCCTTAATTAAATCAGCTACACATGCACACTGACACACCTGGCCTGACCAACCAGACCAACTTCCATACTTTGGTCTGCACCGAGACTTGAACCGGCGACCCTCCAGTTTCCAACCCAAGTCCCTACAGACTGAACTTCTGCCGCCCTTAAAAGTACTGACTCTTTGACACTTGCACAAAACTGCTGACAACTTCCTGGAGTTTTCCGGGTGAGCTGCATGTGTGAACAGAAAATTCTTCATCCCAACTTTACCTGGAATCCTTCCTGCAAGCCTCCGAGTGAGTTTTCCTCGCGAGGTCGGGGTGAGCTGATGTGAGAACGCAGCAGGAAATATTCAGGAAATTTACTGCGAGCGAGCGAGCGGGCAGGAGGTTTACATTTTAATCTTCTGCTTATTCTTCACCCTGTATTTAATCACTACTATAAACGCTCCAGGATAAAAATGACAGACCCAAACTAAACAAGCCGTCAGCTGTCAGTCGACGTAGAATTTTGCAAAGCAAAATATTTACATTCAGAGAGTGACCTAAATTTCCATATGGCCCGTCTATGGGGGGATAATCCATCTTAACGATCGCCGGGCATCTCCATCTAATTTATGCCTCAAAACAACATGTGGTATGTAAAGCATCCCTTTGATTGCATTGTTGTGGGGGCTTGTGCTGTCAGAGATAGCGGAGGCCCACGCCGTGCCGGGGTCCGCCAGCCAGACTGCCCTGGGTCAGGGGGGCCTCTTCCCGCACACAGCCCCTTCGCTATTGAGGCAGCGTCCTTCCTGCAGCCGGGCTGATGTCAGGGCCGAGGAATGTGGAAAACAGAGCACACTGGGGGGCCTTGTTCTCCCACAGTGAATAGTGCTCGGGCAGGAGTCCAACCACATGCCACACACAGCCTGAGACGGAGCGAGGGGGCAGGGAGGGAGGGACATCGGAGAACCGAGGAGACCAGACGGAGAAAACGAAATCTAGCAACCTGCAAGTACTTTGAGGTACAGACAGTTTCATGTCAGTGTTGTTTGTTTTGAATATATGGTAAGAAAAAAATTTAAAAGATAAAATGTCTTGTTAGATTTTAAAGTTTCTCCAGATACACTTTTTTAAAGTTTAATTGCACCCGTAAAATAAATTCCAAACCCTTCCTGGAAAGATTGTTTTCAGTGTTTAATCTCAGGAAGCTGTGAAGTCCGGACCCCCACTCATCCCACTCCCAAAAGAGCCAGCCGCACAAGTTAAATCAGGAAGTGACCTGGCACCTCTCCAGCTGCCAGACCACACATTTCCAGACTTGGTCCCAACAGACAGAGCTACCGCATTGTGTTTTACAGATACATGGGATTTGCTCAATAACTGATACATTTCAATCCCTTCAAATACTCAGGTGCACTCAGTTCATATTTATTAAGCACAGAGAGCAGGTTTTTTTTAAAGTTTGACTTGTGCTTTTTGCAGGCGATGCTTGAGAATAATCCGAGTATGAACACACATTGATCTATGCCAACTTTCTAAGACAATGTTTGATGTGTTTTAATTGTTTGCACATGACCGTAGCTGCACAGCGACAATCATTGACCTTTGCCCATCATGTGAGGCAAGTGAGAACTGAGATGTGTGGAGATGTGTTTCTTCTTTGATTTGAAGGTACGACACAAAATGTTTCCTTCATTTCAAACCTAAAAGCAGAGAGTCACAGCTCGTCTGTCTGAAAGCAACACTTCAGCTCACTGTCATCATAATTCACAAATGTCCCGACAGTATCAAAGACCGTATAAAACATGGACGGAGTCTCAGTGACGTCACCCATTGTTTTCTGAAGCTGAGTTTTGAAGCACAAAGATGGCGTTCCCTGTATATGTAGACTGTACTTTTGGTCAACCTGGTAACATGCAAAGACGAGGAGCCGAGGCGGACCTTAAGACTCCTGACAAACAACAGGAGGGCCCCTGCTGGCAGTCAGATCTGCAACGGCCCTTATTATGCAAGACTCTGACTGACAATTTCCTTATAGTCCGTGTTCACTGCGTTCCGTCAGCCCCATGGTTTTGCTCAATTGGACGGCCGCAGCCTGCTCCAATGGATCTGTTTCTGGAGTGTGAGTGCAGCCATGAGCAGCTGTACACAAATCAGAGAACTACAAGATCACAGGAGGACTACAAGATCACAGGAGGACTACAAGATCACAGGAGAACTACAAGATCACAGGAGAACTACAAGATCACAGGAGGACTACAAGATCACGCTGGAATAAAAAGAACAATGTGCAAACTACATTTCTGATGATGATTTGTAGTTCATTCGGTGCCTGTTTTGACGTAATGTTGATAAAGTCATGAAATAAACGATCAGGAGTCTGTATATTTTGTTTTTCTGAAATTGACCGGATGCTCTGTGCGTTTCCTTGCCTGACTTCCTGTCCCAGTCGATCTTTATAGTCCAGCTTGACGCGTGCTTGCAGCTCGCTGTATTGAAAATAGACTCGTAGTGTAGTTTCGCTGCTGGCGTGCTCTGGAGATGGACCACATCGCGTGCTGTGGAAACTACAGCGAACGACGCCGTGGTGCCCTGCGCTGACGGACTGTGGCTCACACTGAGTATGTGGAAATTGGCAGTTCGTCTTTAAAAAATCAAAACAGATGGGTTATAAAAAACATTCTTCCCCCGTACAGTGTGTGCTGATAAAGAAATGAGCTATTCAAAACAAAACCTCAATCCAACAATCAGGAAGCCTTAAAATGAAAACAGCAACATGGCCGCTGTGGGAATATCGTCTGTTTCATGTAAACAGAAACAGAAAGTGCGTCTGAGAGTTGTGAGAAACTATCCAACTTTAAAACTTAAAAAAATCCCCATAATGACGATCTTTTGATAAGGACACAGCAGATTAATTAGAAGGGGACTTTTCCCAGAGGACTCAGCGTGAGACAAATAGTACCGGATCGAAAACTGCAGGATGATTCAAAACGGGAACAGAAAGAGATGATGAAAGCGAAAGGAGGGGACTGTTGACAGAACAACAAAGAGGCGGCTCGCTTCAAAGCCTCTGGCAAATGTTCTTGATCCAAGTTCAAATCATGCAAATATCAGAAAAAGCTTCAAAAAGCCCTGAAGGCGCCCGAAGCAGAAGTAGAACACGTCTTGTTATGATCCCAGGGAGAGTTTTCTGAAAGAGTAAAAAAGAGATGAGAGTGAGACGGGATAAAGAAAACATGCAGATAAAGCGTGCGGACAGATTAAAGTCAAAACAGACATCACAGAACTTGTTGAGCCGAAGTCGATGATATCAGCAGGAAAAAAACATGGAGGGGAGAATAAAGACATGTGTGAATGTTTTAGTGACACCTAAAACAAGACTAATCAAACACACATGACGTCTTGCCCCTTCAATAGAACAGAAATGTCTTCACAGGCGTTATTTTTACATCATTACATCAACAGTCATCCAGTCTGGGACAAAGTGTTCACATGAACAACCCACCAATGAGACACGATGTTCTCATCCAGGCTGCTGCACTATCGACCATTCCTGCAGAACACTGTCATCCACCATCAGTGTGACCTCAGAGGATCCCCGTGCCTGATACGGTGATGTTTTATACGCCTTTAAAACGCAGTTAAAAGTCATAACTGTCTTAAAGGGATAGGTCGGTATTTTTGAAGTGGGATTGAAGTGTCTCAAACTTCATTTATACTGCAGTCTTCAGACAAATTCAACTGCAGCTTAAACTTCTTTACAAAAAGAGAAACTCAGAGACTAATGCACGCACAGATACACAGACAATCAGGCTGCCCCCCCCTCTAATAAAACTCTTTTCTCTGATTGTTTTTATCATCATATCGCCAGATGTTCCTGCCTTGTGTATAAAAGCTGTTTTAGTCCAGGACTAGAGAGAAGAAGAAGAACATACTACATACTTGCGCTTAGTGCTTAATGATGGTGCGTTCCAATCATAGAGTGTTTCCAATTCAATAACTCCTTCGTTTGAACGCGAGGGGAGGGGGAGTATGGAGGAGGTGTGGCCAAACAGCAGTTTGTTTTGTTTTCATGCTGGAGCTCAAGGGCGACATCAAAAAGTCGCACATAACATGTACGACCCATGTGGACGCTGTCTCCACGTCTTTATCCAAAGTTTAACTTCTTTCTCTGTGACTTTTCGGTTATAAGAAGTCCAAAGTTGGATTTCCATGAACTGCTCTCATATCTGGCAAACCGAGGGGCGTCCAAAACGGCCGTGTGGGGGTGCCTTAAAACCACCTACCTTCTCTGGTCCAAACAAATCCAGACCATTCAGGACCAGAATCTAAAGTTAGAATGAGGACATACTGGCTGCTGCATTGTTGTCAGAGAAGCCAGCACTTCAACATAGCATGTTTCCTTAATGTCTGATCATAGAGTAAGCTCACTTTATCATTTCACTCTCTACACATCTCACTGATTGGTCCTTTACATTTCTTTGTTTCAACATTTTAAACGTTGTCTGCTACTGTCAGGTAAATATGGAGTTTAAATGATTTGGAATAACCACAGTCTGTTTTTATTTACATGTTACACATCGCCCACACTGAATGAAGACGACCATGTGAGCATGTGTTGGTGTTGAATCCCTGGACGTTAAGGACATCCCATCCTGACTGTTCCTGCTGAGATGTGTTAAAACCTTATATCTGTGTAATGATGCCGTGTTTCTGAAGCAGAGGACGTGATCTGAAAATGCCCAGCGGCACTCCTTCAGATCTTCCTGCTGCTCCGTTCTTGCTGTAGTGTGTCATCAGGATGGCTGGGAGTGGAGCCAGCTCCTGACCTCCTTCCATCTCATGAACCTCCCCTGTTATTGTAAGGCCCAGTCACGTCTGATGGGATTACATCCACTCTTATGTAAGCCTCGGCAAGTCAAGACATGCACTTCTCCCCAGTCACCTCAGCCCTGTGCAGGAATCTGCCTCACGACAGCGCTGCAGAACGAGATGTTCCCAACGAGTGATGCAGCATTAATGAGGAATGTCAGACAGCAACAAAACAACCTGCAGCTCTGCACGTCTCGTGTCCTGCACACTGAAGATAAAGTTCACATATTAAAGGACACGTCAGGTCAGGAGGAGAGCTTTGATTTTACCTTCAGCTTGTTTGTGCATTCTTCAGATTTTTCAGGAACTTTAATACCTGAAAAATAAAGAGAAAACAGATGATTCATGCCTGAAATATCCTTAAAAAAAGCTCCAAATCAGGTGGATTACCAAAACAAAACGTAAACATATTCAGGGCCAGGAAGTACGACTCCAGAATAAAAGTAGTGTTCATCTGAATTTTCTTCTAGATCCTTTATGAGGTTCAGATGTGCCTTTAAGCAGTAAAGACGCCAGAAGAAAACACTGAATATTTTAAATAAAGAAATGCTTATTTACTCTTTACAGTTTGATTTAATTATGACAACATTTTGAAGCACAGACGACCCCGCAGGGTGCAGCCTGTTCAAAAACAGAAAACATTTAATAAACAAATGTTTTAAGACTCGTGTTCACAAAAGAAATTTGTTAGAACAGTTTTTGTGTGTTGATCTGTTTTTGGTCATATCGTTGTTCTTCATACGCGTCAGGAAGCAAACTGCTCATCATCATCATGAAGGCTCTCTCACGTCTTCTAGATCTCTGATGGTAAAAAGAACATAAAACACAAAACAGTTTTTGAGTAAAGTCAAGAAGTTATTTATTGTAAGTCTGTTGGATATTGGCTGGGAGGGCCGAGGTATTAGAACTGGTTTCTGGCGTCTTGTTCTTCTGTATCTCCAGTCTCAGAGTCGGTGTAGAGTCAGAGGTGAGGCGGCGGAGCTGGGCGTGGAATGCTGAAGATTTGAGGCTATCTGGACACAGGAAAAATACGATATTAACAAAGTAAACAAGCCTGACTGAAAAATACCACGGTGGGTAAACGGACGATCTGGCGTCGAGTGGAAAGGCACATTCACACATACTCCGTGCGCGCCGCGGTCCGTCAGCGCCGCGCACTACGCCGTAGTTAGCCGCCACTCTAGTCAATCACTGTGTTCACACAGCGGGCGCTGCGGTCCGTCTCCGGAGCGTGCCACCAGCGCCACGTCGCTCTGCTCCGTTTCAAATACGCTGCAGGTCTATTTTCGACGGAGTACGCTGCAGACATGCGTCAAGCTAGACAGAATATCACAACCCGGACAGGAAGTCAGACAAGGAAACGCACAGAGCATCCGGTCAATTTCAAAATAAAACACAATATACGGACTCGTGATCGTATTTTTTATCACTTTATCAACGTAACGTCAAAACAGGCGCCAAACGAACAACACATCATCCTCAGAAAGACAAAGAGACATGTTGTCTGCACGTTTTTCTCTTTATTCCCGCGTGATCTTGTAGTTCTCCCGTGATGTGTGTACAGCTGATCATGAGTGCGCTTCGCTGCGCTGACGTTCCAGAAACGGATCCAGTGTGAATGGGCGCACGCCGTCCGACGGAACAAAACCGTGGCGCAGACGGACCACGGCGCGCACGGAGTATGTGTGAATGCGCCTGAAGACTGAGCCGGCTTACATTCTGAGGAGTGTGGAGGTAGCTTGATTGCAGATGAGCAGCAGGTTTGAAGACTTGACTGGTGGTAAGGTGTTTGGATCCACAACCAGCTCCAGGTGAACACACACACACACACACACACAACATGGAGCATCTTGTGAAGTAAAGGTTTCACAAGTAAGGAAATACTTCCTTGTGTTGACTGTAAAACAACTTTGAGAAAAATATCCCATTATTTGTGTTGGGGCTTTAGGTACACAGATATGACACTACACATGCTTTTGGCACATCAGCATCACATCGTCATGAATATCAGCCCCCTGAAAAGATGCTGCGGTGAACTGAAGCTTTTCCGAAGAAAGAACCACACTGACTCGGAGGAAGTTGTCTCTTTAGTGGCAGAGGAAAAGGCTTTCAGGGTTCTCCTTTCATCAACCTTTCCGAATAAGCGGTTTACGAATCATATATCGTAAAATAACGAGTTTCATCTTGAACATTTAGAACAAAAAATGATTTAACGTGGCCCTGAGACTCCGCTGAAGAAAATAGATCCCGATCCTCCCATCTTAAGACTTTTAAAAACTTTTTGCGTGGGCCAGGCTGAAGTTATCTCTCTAGTCGAGTGTTTTTTAAATTCACTGCCGCCTTCCTTTCCCATCATGCATTTAACCGATGTCCTTGTGTCACTTTGTTCTTTTTTTACAGCTGCAGAAAGAATCTCAAAGTCCATCTTGTCATGTCTTCATCAGCTGGTGGAAACATTTAACGACTACATGAGACCTCATCACGGACAAAAGGGCCCTATAGGTTGTGTAACGCTGTTCATTTAGATAAAAACAAAAATAGGCCAACCCTGTTTTAAAGGCTTATACCCTCACAAACACTCTCATGATGCAACGCTCTATTATACTCAGCTTACAGTCTGAGATGTCTGCTGTTAAAAATGCATATAAACAGCACTTAAGGCGACGTCAGCTCTGTGGGCTTTGTGATTGGTTGACGCAACAGGAGAGCTCTTCAGTGGTTAAAAAAAAAACACTCTTCTTTATTTCACTGAAATCCTGCAGAAATCCCCTCCATAATCCAGCAGACTCCCCCGAGACGTCCAACAACTGCAGAGAGGGTAAAAACACACAAACACACACACACACACACACACACACGTCCGCCCACAGGCCTGTATGTGCGTCTATTGAAAACATTCAGAGCAATTGAAAAGCTTTTGGGCAACGTGTCTGATTCCAAAATCATCATTGCTGGAGGTTGACGGGAGGATTTAAGAGAAGTGAACGACACGGTGGATGGCGTTAGAGTCGGGATATAAAAGCTGATTTGCATGCGTAAAGAAACACGCATGAGAACAAAGAGCTGCAGAGTTTGATTCTAAAAATGAGATGTCCACCTACACACGTGTGAAATTAAAGGCACAGTCCGAACATTTAAACACAAGACGGCACATGCAACACTCCTCCACAAACCGTAAACATGTTTATTTACGTTCATATTCACATTTTTTCATCAGCAACACAAATGTTTGAACATATTCAATTCGGTGTTTTTGGTGTTGAAGCAGGAAAAATAAAGTCAAAACGTATCGTTGATAAAAAGGAAAAACATTAAGACACAAAAAAGTCCAAGTTAGGAGATTAAATAACAAATTCTGAGAAAGCACTTAAAGTAGAATTTAAAATAATGGGATGAACTTTTTATCTCATAAATTAGATTTTTTTTTTATTGCATGATTTTATCCTTTTATCAGAATCAGAATCACTTTCTGATGTTTTTTGGTCATTTTTCACTCTCTAGATTTGAGTTTCATGAGCGGAACTCCTTTCAAAGATAAATCAGCGTTCTGAACTCTAAAACCTGAAAGCCCAGCCGCCAGAATAACAACGTCACACTTTTTATACATTTCCTCACCAGCTTAAAGGGTCACATATAATTTGCAACATCCTCTTCTCCATGTTTCTCTAACTCTAACATGTGTCTCTAGTCTGTCTACAAACCCCCCAATGATGAGAAAAGTCCATCCTCTCCGTCTTCTGCCTGCTCCACTTTTCAGAAAATGTGTGCTCAAACAGGCCGTTTGGAGATTTTCCCTTCATGACATCACAAAGGGCAGTAACCCCTCCCCCAGGTGGGTGACACTCCCACAGCTAGGTGTTTGTTCTGCCCTCTGAGTCTGCCTTCTCACCGTAAACAATAGGGCATGGAGCGAGAAAGCCCGAGCCACCCAAGCCCTTCCAGAGAGGGGCGTGGTCAGACACAGCTCATTTACATTTAAAGCTACAGACACAGAAACAGCCTGTTCTGAGCAGGGCTGAAATAGAGGGGTTTATAGTCATGATCAAATACAGGATCAGAGTGGATTTACAACAAGACACTTCACACACATGTTTTGAGGAGCTCTGAGATTTATTTAAAGGTACAGTATGTAAGATTGCATGCTAATGTTTACATTAAAATATCTAACTTCAATTAAAAATGGACTAAACCCATGTTATATACTGTATATTTTTTAACGGGACGTGTCTTGTAGGCGGCTGCCATGATGAGCCGCCATGACAGACAGGAAATGATGATCGTTGTCAAGGAAACAAAGGATGTTACGTCAAAGACCGCTGTATTAGCTAGCGCTAGCTGCTACTGAAAGCTGCCGTTCTGTCGCTGTATGTGCTGCTGTGATAAAAAACTTTATGTAAATTATATTTGGATACATCGTCAGTACACATATTGTCTTTCTCAGGTCGGTTTTGCCCGTTCGTATTGATTCAACACGGAGATCGTTCGTTTTCACGGGGGGGGGGTTTCCCATGAGACCCTGCAAGTAGCGACGTTATCTCTTTTGTTATTGTTTTGATTGAGAGCCCCCTTGCGACAGATTTTACATACTGTACGTTTAAACTGGTTGAAGAGGAGGAGAATATGTGACCTTTAATCAGACTGAACTAACACTCAGCTGGTGCAACAGGCTGCAGCTCATGAAAACAAACTGAGAAACTACGCTCAGAATCACAGATTTAATCAGACGGGTGGCGGTGTATCTAATAACAGCTCCTATAAAACAGGATGCAGACTAAGACTAAGTCTCAGAAGGCAGATCATCTTCGTTTTCATGCAGAGAGTGGAGTCAGGTTTTATATGACATCGCAGCAGCTGCAAAAAAGAAGATAAAAGAATGACATCAGTCTTCAGCAAACACTTTAAACTGAACACTCATCATCCATCACCTGCAGACACCTGACCTCACAGCTCACTGTAAATTAAAGTCCAGTCTACTGACTGCTGGTTAAATCCTGTCCTATACTCAAATCCCTTCAATGAGCTGCATGAGTCCTCTGCAAAATCTCAAATCTGAGCAAATATATTTCTCTCATTTCATATCCATAACATCTCATTACACTTCTGGAAATGAAAGGTACTTTAGATGATGCATCTTATTTCAAGACACTCGACCACTGAATGTTCTCCAAGCGTTTCTGTCGGGGGGAAAAGATGTTTAAGGTTTGTTTTGGAAGTAATCGCCCAGAGACGATGTAACAGTGAGAGAGTAGAGGACGAAACAAAGTGAGAGAGAGAGAAACAAGAATGTGAGACAATAATACCAAGCTTTAAAAATACAGTGAAAGCCATCAATGTTTAACAGTAACAGGTAGAAATAAATCAACTATTAACACAACTGTGACTCCATTGATAAGATCTCAGGTGTGTTTTATTGCAAATATTGAAACTCCCACAGTCCTGCTGCCAATCAGATACTCAGATACCCATTAGGTCTGTAAACATCCGGGTCCAAAGCACAACTCTGTCTGCAGTCTGCAGAGGATGAAAGTGAAGTATGGTTTGTGTTTTGTCAGCTTCTCCGAGGGGGGGGGGGGGGGTGGGGGGGCGTGCTGCACACACATGACTGAGAATCAATACAGCGATCAGTGCTTCGCTGTGTAATCTGTTTCTTGTCTTTACAGCTGGGAGGATACGATGCACTGTGTACTTTGTATTGTTTGAAATATTATCCTCATGATTGCACTGAGGGTGTGTGTGTGCAGGAAGGTGTGTGTGTGCAGGAAGGTGTGTGCAGGAAGGTGTGTGTGTGCAGCAGTCTGGTTAGTGTGAAGAATTGATCCAAACAATAAGCTTAGAAAAAACAACAATGAGCATTCAAAACAAGCACTAACATTATAAACACAGGGTGTGTACACATACATACTCTCTGTACACACTCAGACAGGTGTGCTTCATTCCTCATGACTGTGATGCAGAGTGTGGCCCATGCATGTAAAGGTGACACTTCCATTAAAAGACCTGCATGCAGTGTGGACACTAAACCCTGCAAAGTCAGAACACAGGGCTCATTCTGGACAGCGTGCACACCGGCACTTTAGTTCTTGCAGGAGCTGCTGGTTTCAGAACCAGAGACTATCACCATCAAGTAAACGTGCACAAAAACAACATGGCTGCAACCTTTAGACTGTAATAAGAATTGGGTGTAGCCCATGTGTTTTATTTTATCTTGTTTATTTAACCAGGACCAACCTCATTGAGATTAAGAATCTCATTCACAAGAGTGTCCTAGCCAGGACAGGCAGCAGCACAATTATTAAGTTACAGACATAAAATACAATTACAAACACAGGTCAGCACATCCTGAGTCACAGAGCAGAAAGGTCTCTTGATGCATCTACAACTTGATGCATATTCCTCCAACAACTTTAATCTACTTTTAAAATGATGTACAGAGAACAGCTCGTCACACACGGATCATCCTGCAGGAGCAGCGTGGCACTTTGGGGACAGATAGCCAGAACAATATGAAGCTACGAGCTAACTAAAGAGCGCTAACATTAGCATGCTAACACAACAATGCAGACCACAGGTGATTGCAGCCCGAGCAAAGGTCAATTTTGTCCGCCACTTCTTCGTGTGTCTCTGTAGGAGAGCGGAGGCTTCAGGATGGAGGAGGTGTGGCCAAACAAAAGTTTGTTTTGGTTTCATGCTGGATCTGAAGGGCGACATCTACTGGATCAAAAAGTCGCACATTCTTCCTTTAAGTAAAGCTTTATAACTAAGGACATTAGACAGTATAAAAATAGACCTAGTGTCAGTGAAGCCACCCATTGTTTTGAAGTTTTGAGCCAAGTTATGGCGGTTGCCATATTGGAAATACTGTCTCACACAAACCTTCTGTCAACCTTAAAGCTACAAAGAGGTGGAGCTTAAGCTTTCTAATAAACAGCTACAACATGTCTGCCTGTCAGTCAAATCAGCTACGCCCTTAATTATGTAGCACTGTCATCCTTAATAAAATCAAAACAGATGAGTAATATAGAAAGTCATCCCTCATACAGACATGAGCTGTTCAGACCAAATGCTTTTTGAACCAGTCTGTAAAGATGTTCATTTCTGTCGTCAGAATGGATATTTTAAGAAGGGTGTTGCCAGGACTTCTGGGGGTTTTTCCAGTGGACACTCGAGGGACTGCTTCATTTTTTAACACCAGATGTTAGAGGCTGCTTTGAATTGTGAAACCATTGCAACAGTGCCTTGAACCTGCATTCTTTTACGGCCCTATAGGGGGCGACTCGACTGGCTGCAAAAAGTTCAACAACAGCCATCTTTTCAGGCCTTAAGTACATCTAGTCAAGCTTTCTTTTCCGCGTCGCCTAAATTACCGTCCATCCAGCAACGTGAGAGGCAAGAATAAAGTTTGAGATAAGACACATAAGAGCGGAGAGAGAGGAGTCTACTTATATAGGCGGCAGATGACCAGTGATGGGAGCTGCTTGCAAAGATGGACATCGAGTTCCGCCCCTTCTCCACACAGACTGATTTCCCTTATACGACCTTCTCACTCCCTGCAGTTGCTTTGTGATTAATACCAGTCTATATTTGCTGTGTTGGCTTAATGTGCATCAAAAAAGATCAGACAGGCTGAAGCAAACGGAGTCAGCAATCCTCCTTCCGTCTAAATATAGGCTAAAGGGGATACGAGATGACAGCCAATAGTTCACACAAGTGGTCTTTAACTTGTTGTGCAATGCCGATTACTCACGATGTGAGGCTTTTATTTAGACTGCATGTTGTCATCCTGCTGATCCTCGCTCAGCTGTCGGGCTCTCTCTGCTGCAGAAACAGCTGCAGTGACACAACCGGGGAGTCAGAAAGAAACTTATAACAGACCTGAAGTGAGTGAATAATGAGTAAGGACGGCTGTAATCAGGATTCTCTTCTATGGAAAGACTTGTGTCTGCATGACCTTATGAGGACTGAAATGATTAAAGACAACAATCAGCTGTTTCGGTATGACTGAGAATAAATGCTGAAACATTTTATCTGAATTATCTTGAAGATTTAAATAGAGCTGCGTGTCATTACATTAACAGGCCTCTCTTATGGTGCTGCAGTTTATTCCCTTTGCACAAACGAGGCCGATGCACATTTGTTTATTTTGCATTTGCATCTTTTTTTATGTTTATTTAAATGGGGGCGAGCATGTAGCATGTCATGTGATGCAACACAGCACAGCATTTACAGCCGAGGCTGAAGATGAGCTTCTGAAATATACACAAAAATACACACGAGAGACGATACGTAGCATCCCAGATTGTAATTTGACATAAAAGTGGGGTTGAAGTGTGGCTGTTGTGCACTGGTGGTGAGTTACAAGATGTGCGGAGAATTGCTCAGGAGGCAAAGATCTTTGCATAAATAAGGCAGAAGATTTATTAACCGAAGTTGCAAAAAAAGAGTACGGAAAAAAAGCAGGCGTCTCAGAGAAACTGATACAAATCAACGGAGAGAAACACAGCATCACAGGAAGCTGCTACAAGCAACAATTCAGCCGTCAGTCTGTGGCTGACCCTGCATCCATTTAAATGCTAAGTGGAGCTTGAGCTTGTAAAGCGCTTTTCTAGTCTTCTGACCACTCAAAGCGCTTTTAGACCGCACGTTATGGCAGTGGTTTCTATGTAGTGAGACCATCAGAAGTAGCTAATGCCACTTATACGTCGCCGATGAAGCAGCCGGAGTAATTCGCGGTTAAGTGTCTTGGGCAAGGACACATCGGACATGTTGCTGCAGGAGTTGGGAATCGAACCCTCGAGCTTCCAGTTAAGAGACAACGACTCTACCAACTGTCAGACACATCGGAAAAACAAGTGTATGAGTTGGAAAATGAACATGAACGCCTGCTCAAGTCGGAACAACTACTCAGAAACTCAGGGAGAATTAGGTGCCCGACTTGACGTCATATTCGTCATCAACATGGGGGGCAAAATATGTGTTTACCATCAGGTCGGAGATCCAGGACTCTGACCTGGAAGAGGGCACGCTTTAAAAAGAGCTTTGTTCCCTCAGCTATTGAAGCTCTTACCAAGACTTACTGACTGGCCTCTTTCATTGTTTATATGTTTCGTCCCGTGCTACGTTATCGTATACGTATACCTGTGTGCCAACTGTGCAAAGCTGTGACAAGAAATTTCCCCCACAATAAAGTACTGTTTAAAATGACTCAAATATTAGTCGTAACAATGACAATCCACACGTCTTCTTGGAGCATCCACGCTGTTTGTTGTTGTCACATTCAGACTTTATGAACTGAAGCGCATGAACACACTGAAGTCGGAAGAACGGCTTCCCAACTCAAAAACTGGGACCATCCGAGGAGCACCTGAATGCAGCATGAGTCCCGGCTAATACCTCTCTTGGCTCTGCAGTCATTGGAGCAAACCATTGTGTGGGGGGTGGGGGGGGGGGACTGAGACAGCCGTTAAACACAAAACAGCAACATGGCATGAGAACATTTCAAAAAGGGAAGTTAAAGCAGGTCGGCCCAAACTGACAATAATAAACGTGGTCATGAAAAACCTGTTTTTATTTCATCTGTTGTGTTGAAAGGAGAACTGCTCCATCGAGGCCGGGAGTAACTCTACGGTTGTAAAAATGTTGAGGTGTCGTAACGTCATCTCACAGTGTACCGTTGAATCTTTTATGAAGCACGACCAGAGCTCATGATTTATGTGCTCGCTCTGTACGAGTTCAATCAGGACGGAGCATTGAATACTGTCAATAAGGTTTGAAAACTCTCACAGACAGAAGTTAAAGTCAGATCTCTCTCTCTTGGAAACACACACACAGCATCACATCGTCGGGTTTTAAGACTCTTGACAAACCGTTACACCGCGCCCACGTGTCAATCAGGTCAGCTAAGAGCTTAACTGAATAACTCTTATCCTTCATCAAATCAAAACGGGGCCGATTCTAAAAAATGTCCCCCCGGACAGTTTCTGCCCATGATGACAATAACTGATCAGATCTATTTTTGAACCAGGCTGTAAACATGTTAATGTCTGCTGTAAAAACAGGCTTTTTAGAATGGGTGTGTATGTGACTTCCTGTGCTTCTGCAGCCAGCCTCTAGTGGACACTCGAGGAACTGCAGGAGTTTGTATTTCTGCATCGTCTTCGTTTTTCAACATTGGAGGTTTCTACTTGGTTTGGACCATCTCCTGGGAGTGAAGCCAGAAATATTTAGAGCTCCCCCTGCTGGCTGGCTGCAGTATCTGTCAGTTACCCGGCCTCCTCCATTTATCATTTAAGATGTTTTATTTTGTGGGCTTTTTAATAAGATAGGACAGTGGATAGAGTCGGGTACTGGGGAGCGAGAGAGACGTGCACTTGCCGCTTGATGAGAGCCCTTAGTTGTTTGTTTGCCTCTTTTCTTTGACATCCAGGTGTTGCTTTGCGTTCGGCTCGGGATGGGTGGAGCCTAAACATCAGTATGATGTTGTTAAACATGTTTGAACAACGTGTGTTATTATTATTACCATTATTTTGTCTACAATGGAACTATTGTTTTGGGTCAAATAACTTCAAATACAATCATTAAAAAACATGTCTGCAGGCTCCTTAGTTTACTTTCATTTCAGCGTTGATCCTTGTACATAAAAAAACTTGTGCTGGGGATTTATGGACTGTGGGATGAATTTGACACAAAATGGTGATCGTGGTTATCTTTGGGAAATCTTGTGACTAACGGGGAAGTAATGGTAAGTCGTGTTTTTCCCTCCACAAGCTCCAAAGTGACCAGAAAACTGGAGGAAGTGGACGTCATGGTGACACACAAACTGTTTGATTGACACGTGTTCTTTTGGGAAACCCTCACAGTGACAGCAACGAGCGCTTAGCAACAAGGGCTGAGACGAGATCAAAACTAAACCAAACACAAAGATGCTTTATAAAGCCGTTCATAATTACAGACACTACTCCTCTCCACCTCCCGACCTTTCTTCTTTCTTTTATTTAATTGACTTTGAGTTACAGGAAGAGGCACACCTCTCTCTCTCTCTCTCTCTGTCTCTCTCTCTCTCTCTCTCTGTCTGTCAGCCAACTCTGCAGCTGCAGCGTTCTCACATTTATCAGTCACATCTATCAATAAACTCAGGTCAGAAAAGGTCAACAACTCCATCTAGGTTGCACTTTTCTTTGCACAGGTTTTTTTTTTTTAACTTGCTGGCAACGTTTGGGTACTTTCCACTCCACCAGAAAAACGACCAACCGATATGGGCCAGTAACCAGCCAGGCACTCCACCCCAACGCTGTCAAACATCCTGAACAGTCAAATAGACTCCAGCACGCTGAAGTTCACCTCTACATTACATTTACACATATTGTATTTTGATTTACGCCATACTGCATGCTTTTCTGTGATGCTTTTTCTTTGTAATTTTGCTAACTTTATTTTAGCACCATTATTAAATCATCCTCTCCGGGGATGAGTTGGTTCTTTTTTGCAAAGATTCTGGAGAGGTTACACCAATCACGACTCTTGAAAAGGCTTAGCAGCATGTTTCAGGTTTTTGAAGGGATTTAGAGGAAGCTTTTTAGCTCCCGCTTCAGAGTAGGTAGCATGGCGGTGAGAATGCAGACAGAGAAAAAGTCCCCGTGGTCTGTAGTTTTCAGGGAACTCCTTAGTTGATAGTTTCTCTTCAAAAAGCCCCCAGAACTGTTTGGTCAGAAAACACCTTATTTCCAGGAGGTCAGGCACTCTCAGTGACAGGGCTTTCCTTAGACTTCTCTTGAAGCATCCCTGTGTGGTTACCCAAGGACTGCCGCTCTACTTTTTGCTGACGATGTAGCTCTCTTCGCTTCAATGAACTGTGACCATCAGTAAGCAGTGAGTGGTTTTCAGCCGAGTTTGAAAGATCTGAAGCCAGCTCGTTAAAGTCTGAGGGTTTGACGCTGGGGTGCAAATACCTCGGGGGCTTGCAAAAGAGACCAGAAGCTTCCTAGGACGCCGCAAAATGATTGCCAATTTAAAATCTCCATTATCCATTATCTATAGGCCTACCGCTTTTCCCGTTCAGGGTCGTGGGGGGCTGGAGCCGATCCCAACTGTCATTGGGTGAGAGGCGGGGTTACACCCTGCACTGTGCACCAGTCAATCACAGGGCTGACATATAGAGACCGACAACCAGCCACACTCACATTCACACCTACGGACAATTTAGAGTCACCAGTTAACCTAACAAGCATGTCTTTGGACTGTAGGAGGGAGCCGGAGTACCCGGAGAGAACCCACGCATGCACGGGGAGAACATGCAAACTCCACACATAGAGGCTCCTGTCAGACGGGGATTCAAACCAGGAACCTCCTCGCTTTGAGAAAACGGCACTAATCCCCTGCAGCACGGTGCAGTCCATTTTAAACTCTGCAGAATCCTAATGGACTCAAGAAGGAAAGGTTGTGATTGAGTATTTTTGGTCATGTTTACACGAGAATGATCCACTGAAAAAGTTCACATATTTCCTTTTTTGTTGAACAACTTTGGTGCACACAGCTCCTCAAAAACTGTGATAGAATTTCTGTATCTCTGTAGATGTACATTAGCTGACTCCTTTGCTCTGATTGGGTTGGCCGTCACTACTCACTATGTTGCTTCTCCCGTCATATCTGGCTTGTTTGGCAGACTTAGTGTCTGCTCTCCATTATCCATTATGCCCTGACCTTGGCATTATCTTGAGGATACATACCAAGCCCTTTGGGACGCTCTGACAGAGTTGGCTGAGAGAGCTAAAAACGCTCTCTCACCCTGCTGTGTGTCTGAGGCTTTTTTAGCACGTACATACTCGGTTAAAAATATGCACTTTTGCTTCCCGTATAAGATTTATTTCCAGTTGAAACAGGATGTCGGGGTGAGACACACAATATTACATTTAACACAAATAGGATATATATATAAATGAGACAGATGCTGTTTTCTCTGTGCAACAACGACAGGACTGTTTGCCGATGGCTTTCTCGGTTAGACTGTTAAGTACACCCACAAGTGTTGCTGAAGTTTCCCCTGAAGACGTTGCAGACGGAGCAGCAAGAAGCCACATCAGCAGAAATGTTAAGTGTTGTACCGAACAGTGACACTGTGGTGGGAAGGAGAAGAAGCGCTCAAACGAAACTTGCAAGCCCGTCAAAAAGATGAAAACCAAGGCGGTAAAAGTTAAAAACGGCAAAGATGGTGAAGCCTGGCGCCACACAAAGATTTCTAAATAAATTGAGGTCATCGTTCTTCCTTCTTTAGTCAGCTCACTGCACTATCAGAGTAACTGGCCCACTGTACTGCTGAATTCTGACAGAAACAGGCTTTAAAAAAGTGTAATAATTTAGGAAATGAACATCTACAAAGAAACACTGATAGAGACATTTTTCAGTTCAAAGTGGGAGGAACTTCTTAATCACAAGCTAGCCAAAAGCACGGCTTGTCTTTTTTATTAAGTGGAACATTATTTCAATAAAATCATGGCACTTTTTTGAATAAGACTTGTACGAGCGATTGAAATCATGAACTCACAACAATGATTTTTGCTGAACATCTCGTCTTCTTCCAGTGGAGTCGCCCCCTGGTGGCTATGAGGTGTAATGCAGGCGGAAGGCGTCTACACATTAAATTCACTTTTCTTTTTTAAGGGTTTATTTTTGGGGCTTTTTATTCCTTTATTTAAGTGATAGGACAGATGATAGAGCTGGAGACCGTGGAAAGAGGGAGTGGGAAACGACACGCGGGAAAGCGATCCACAAGTCGGACTCGAATCACGGCCACCTGCATGGAGGACTATGGAGAGAGGTTAGAACGCAGAGCTGGCTAAACACTGAAGCTTCAGTGTCCACCACATGGCGACCTGCGTGAGCATCCACTCTAGAGAGGGGGGGGGGGGGGGGGGGGGGGGGGGGGGGGGGGGGGGGGGGGGACGACAGCTCTCTGCAATGTTTGAATTTAGACTGCAGTACCCATTTTAAACACTAGGTGTCAGAGTTACATACTGCTCCTTTAAAAGTGTTATTACATATTTGAGAATAATCAAGACGTCAACACTAATTTACAATATTACATTATAAAATTGAGTTCATATTATCGACATGTGATCTCTGTGGCCACTTCTTCAAACTCTTTCTTTTATCCGAGCAGTTTTCTGAAGGTTGACTGAATTTACTAAACTGTTGGATCAGATCATCTCTGTTGATATTTTAGTGACTTCCTTAAACATGATGGATATGACACCATCATGATACGGACTGTGGGAACCATGAGGGCTCTGCCATGTCAACGTTTCTCTCAGCCAAGTTCCCACCACGGTTGGAAGCAATCACACACACACACACGCACACACACACACACACACACACAATCACACACACACACACAGACACACACACACACACACACGCGCAGAAATCTACGCCAGTTTGCCAAAACATTGTCAAAATGGAAGTCGATGAGCTCTGTGACTGATATTTAAAATAGATGACATTTGTTGCTTTTCTTCAGATAGCTGTAACTTCTGTCTACATGTAGTTCAGAGGTCAAAGGTTAAGAGATCATTTTAGCTAAAAGGCGTCCTAAGCGTCAGAAAACAAGTCAAAACCAAATTCTGAATACAGATTATTCTCATTTTGGACTTCACTGCGATCTTTGCCTCTTGTGGGCTCAAAGAGTTACGACACCAACATGAACTGACAAAAGAGCCCAAGATGCTCAGCATGTTGGAAATTAGCGCACGCCACCCGCCAAATGTTGGTGTTTTTGTGCAGTATCGGGTGAATTTGGTCAACCAAGCGGCCACCAATAAAAGTAACGTGACAGAGTGATTTTGAGAAAGAAAACACGAAAAGTTTAATCCCCGTGTTCGGCTTGTTTCGCTCTGACTTGATGAATCAGAAACCAAATTTTTCATTGGCAAAAACAATTGGCAAAGAAATAAAGAAAATATGGTCATAGAGCTCCGCCCCCTCATCGTGTCAGAGCGAGTTTCAGTGACACTGTTTACAAGGCTACATGTTGTAATAGCTTGACTCTGAGTCACTTTAGCTCAGCGAAACACAGATAAACATCTCTCATTACATCAGTTCTACTTGGTGAAGGCTGTTTCAACTGATGTCTCGGTGTCTTAAGTCCGAGATGATTAAAAGAAGCGACCTTTGGCGATGGCTCATGGTCAAAGAATCAGAAGTAACTCCCTACAGGGTTATCAAAAATCACTGCTTATTGTAGCTCTGCTAAAGCTCAATTAATTCGATGATCAAGACATTTTATATTCTGTAAATTGTATTTTCAGCAGCAGCAACTTTAAAGGTCACATATTCTCCTCCTCTTCAGTGTAAATAAGTCTCAGAGCTCCTCATCATGTGTGTGAAGTGTCTTGTTCTAAATCCACTCTGATCCTGTATTTGATCATGTCTATAAACCCCTCTATTTCAGCCCTGCTCAGAACAGGCTGTTTCTGTGTCTGTAGCTTTAAATGTAAATGAGCTGTGTCTGACCACGCCCCTCTCTGGAAGGGCTTGGGTGGCTCGGGCTTTCTCGCTCCATGTCCTATAGACTGGAAAAGTGATGACGTATTTTTGTAGGCCAACCCGGAAGTAGCATCGCCATGGGTTCCAACGATAATTCGCCTATGGGATTTTTGCATTGGATTCGGATGATTGCAGAAAATAAGCTCTGTGGCTAACACACGTTTCTGATGCGTAGGCGTTTTGTTCAGCAGGATAATCTTCACAAATGAACACCACTTTTATGAAGTTTGAAGCGTTAATCCAGCCGAGAGAAGTAAAAAGCTAACGTTATGCTACAAGCGAACTACACCACGGTCGGTTGACTATGACGTCACTTCCGTTATTCTTCATCGATCTAATCAGCGGTTTTGACAAGCTAGTGAAACCGTAGCTTAATAAGTTGTTTATTAACCTAATATTTGCAAGAGCACTGAAAAACAAGACTAGAGGCTTTAAGGCGGACTAGTGAGAGAGTTCCCGGCGTGATGACGTTTAATGTCCCCGACAACCACTGTAGTTTCATTTAGCCACTTGTTAGCAACCGCCGTTTTTAGTACGCGTAAAAACTTTAAAATTCACAAGTTGGGGTCTTATCTAACGTAGTTTATCTCGTCTAACAAAACTCCCAACATCTCTTAAGTTAGTGTTAACCACAGACCTTATTTCAGGCGTCTAACCACAAACCCATTCAAAATCCCCATTGACTTTTAGAGTTAGGAACCCATGGCGCTAAAATGCTAACTCACTTCCGGGTTTTAGGACTCATTCCTGTGCCAGTCTATTGATTACGGTGAGAAGGCAGACTCAGAGGGCAGAACAAACACCTAGCTGTGGGAGTGTCACCCACCTGGGGGAGGGGTTACTGCCCTTTGTGATGTCATGAAGGGAAAATCTCCAAACGGCCTGTTTGAGCACACATTTTCTGAAAAGTGGAGCAGGCAAAAGACGGAGAGGATGGACTTTTCTCTTCATTGGGGGGTTTGTAGACAGACTAGAGGCACATATTAGAGTTAGAGGAACATGGTGATGTAGATTTTACATAATACGTGACCTTTAAGAAAACTGACACAGGAGAGAAACGAAACCCAATCCAACCGGATTCAGTTAGAAGCTACTGCTCACTGAGAACTGAACACACAGTGACTTATAAAAACATCTCATATAAGCTCTTATCATTCTAAAACAATATTTGGATTATCCGGCCCATCAGTCGAGGTTTAGCTGCAGCTATATCAGCCTGTCATGGCTGCAGTGGAGACTCTAAACAGCCTCAAAGTAATCCGACCCTGCTACATCATAATAAATCTTATGACTAGATTTATGTGCAATATCTAAAAAGTAAGAAGCACTAACAGCAGTTCCATATTCACCTCATGGTAGAAACATGTTTACTTTTGGAGTGTAAAAATAAAAGGCATGACAACAGTTTGTTATTTCTGCTCACAGTCGTCCATCAATCAACGCGATCACGATTATATAATGTGATGAGTTCAGGATGTGGCATGCATCATGGGTGTCGTCTTCTGCATAGTTTAACAACCAGCGTTGTGTGACCCAGGCTCCAGTTTACAGGTTTTATGAGCTGATGTCTTATCTAATTATTGATGCTTCATGTACATTATGTCATTATGTAACGTTAGCTAGCTAGCTAGTACGGTGGCTGGGGGTGCAAAGCAAAATTACAAGATGTGAAACACTTCTACAGAATTTGAGACAATTTTACATTTTGAAAAACATTTATACTTTTTATAAAGAAAAATTACAAGATGTGAAACACTTTTACGGGTCCCCAAATAAACGACAGAATCGTGACAGAAAGGGAATGTACCAAATGCGGGAAGTGACCCGGAAGTGATTGAACGAGGGGTCATTTTGTTTGTTTTGGTGGAAAGACTTGGCGAACAGGGATATGGAGCGATACGAAGTTTGTGGTGACAGAAAGATGTTTTGCCCGTTTTGTGGAACTCATTTGAGTCGGATTAGTCAGTTTGGTTTTTCGTGTGGACGTCGTCCATCCAGAACTGAGACCTATAGAAATGAATACAATCTGATGTGTATACATATATGATTAACATCAAAATTAATTAATTAATTAAAATTAAATGATCTGCTAAGTCTTTCCGCCAAAACAAACAAAATGACCCCTCACTCAATCTCTTCCGGGTCACTTCCTGCATTTGGTACGTTCCCTTTCCGTCACGATTCTGTTGTTTGTAAATTTGTCTCAGCGCTTGTAAATGTGTTTCACATCTTGTACATTTGTTTTATAAAATGTAAAAATGTAAATTTGTCAAATTTTGTAAAAGTGTTTCACACTGTAATTTTGCCTTTGCACTTCCCAGCCACCGTAAGCTAGCCTCATTGGCCGAGTCTACCATTAGGCAAAGGCTGGCCCGCCTGCAAAAATGGCTGCGCCCCAAAGAGGCCCAGTGAAAGGTCCCCCTCAGGATATTTAAATCACCGTACGCACATTCGATCAGTACTGTTAGGGCTGCACTCGTGGCTAGCATTAGCTCCCTCTGGCCATTTTGAAACAGGTTATACATTTCACTGAAGCATTAATACATTAAATTTGTGTTTCTGCTGCTTTATGAGGTGGTGGTGAGTATTTAGACTCTAAATACTTTCCATACTCTAAATTTTAGAGTATTTAAAGCTACAGACACAGAAACAGCCTGTTCTGAGCAGGGCTGAAATAGAGGGGTTTATAGGCATGATCAAATACAGGATCAGAGTGGATTTAGAACAAGACACTTCACACACATGTTTAGAGGAGCTCTGAGACTTATTTACACTGAAGAGGAGGATATGTGACCTTTAATATTTAATTTGTCATATTTGTGTGACCCTTTGCAGCTGTAGTACTGAGGAAAGTACTTGGGTGAATATTGATCAGTTTTGACATAGAAGAACAAAATGTGCATTATTGAAGAAGTCAAATCAACAAGTTGCATAACGCTGGTGTAGTTGTTTTTAGATATTTTGGAAGTAAACCTCTGAGGACAGTCCTCCATATAGGACTGAGGATGTTTTTGCATGGGAGCACTCAACGCTGTCTTCTTCAGTTTATATTTCAAGCTGGAGTTAATCCTGGAGGTAAACACGGCCTAACCACCGTCTGAGGTGTGGTACGATCACTTGGGGAGCTGCAGCAGTGTGTCTGCACAGTCAGCTGACTTTGTTTATCTGCATGCTGCTGATTTGCTTATGAGGTTTTCCACAGAAATGCGTGGGAATACTTATGACTGGAGCCTTTGCAGTAAACCGGCTGTTGCCTAACGCTGCACAAAAGTTGCAAAACACACAAAAAAGTCACACACCAACCCTCCAATGGAACTCAAAACAAATGGAAAACCGGAAAAACCAAACTCAGGGTTATTCTAATGAAACGAGCAGGTTGGATCTTGACTTGAGAGACGCTTACGGCGGTTGTGTTGCCAGCTGTTGGTTTGTTTAATTGTCTTTCTCTTTTTCAGGGCAGCGCTCCTACCTTTGCTATTCAAAGCAGGGACAAAGGCCAAGGCTGAAAGGCTTTGAATTGCAGCTGAACTAAAAGCTCCTGCTATTCCTGTTTAATCATGCAGGCCTCATATAGCCTGCACACTAACACACAACCCCTGGAAATCGTAACCTGGAAATCCAGCTGCAGTTTCATGTTAATGAGTTTTAGTAGTACTCAATGTTCCCAAAGCTTCTATTTTTTCTCTCTTTGCCCTCTGGAGCGACGCCTGCCTGTATCCTGTTCCTCATTCCTACCATTCCTCCCAAACACAAACACTAAAAGTTTCCCTCGCTGTGCTCTTTCCAGTAAACAGTTTAAGAGCAAAAATACAACATGAGAAGGTCAAAAAAAGCCATGTGATGTTTTCAGAGTGCAAAGACAAAACCGAGGTAATGAAAGAGGGAGCTGTGGGCTGACGTGCGTTTACAGATATACGACTCTGCTGAAAACAAGCCTGCTCTTGTGAGTCGCCTTTCAAATGCATTACTGAGTAAATTTGCTTTAGGAGGAAGCAAACACAGTCAGCTGAGAGAGGAGAGCAAACACTGGATCCCTGCCTGGTGAAGGCCTGACACACTGTAGCTGTAAATGACATCAGGGTCGACCAGTGTCATTGAGAGAGGGACACGCGGGCTGCATCATGCTGTCGGCGTGTCTGTGGCCGGTGGCCGTGACAATGGGGGGGGAAAGGTCGCAAAACAGGAAGCAGACATTGATTTTTTCGGACAGTCATGGGAAGTTAATTCATTGATTTTTGTTGTGATGAGAGCACAGGCACAACAGGAACAAGGAAGAGAAATGAAATGAAGAGAGATGAGTTTCAGTTTTAGCGTCTTTGTTGCTCAGAGTGACCGGTTCTTAATGAAAGAGATAGCAGATAAAGTCAGACTGCACACTGACATTGCACAAAGTACTTCCTGCTGGAACCGGGTTAGTGACTGAGTGACTCAGCCGGATTGTCCAAACATGGACACACTTTGAGGAGGAAGGACAAGGTTCACTGACTTCAGCACGAATATGAGGAAGACGGATGAATTTCAGTAATACTCACGTTGAAACCACCTGACTCATTTTGAATCAGAAAGAGAGTCAAAGGTGAATTAATCATGAGCTGGACTGTGAAGTTTGACTCATTATAAAAACACGGAACAGTCCCTGCATGGGTTTTAAAGATGGCTGTAAAAACGTGGTTTGCTTTTGTGAAGCCATCACTGACTCAACAAACTGAAGTGACTAAACAATATGTTCAAGTTCATTATTAAAGATTTCAAAGTGGAAAAACTGAAGTGTGACTATAAATAAAAGTTAAACTACAGCCTAACCCCTAAGTTCCACCAGATGCGTGTTCGGTCCGTCTCGCTCCGTTACGTTAGCAGAGCTGAACGGTTTTTACTTTATCAATGTGTGTGCTTCCACTGGCTCCGCTGCGCTGCGTCTCAGCTCCGTCAGTCCGAAGCCCTCAGCAGTAGAGGCACAAGGCTTCTATTTCTGCAGGAGCATCATTTACCACAGAGAAGATCCAGCGGGACAGGAAGTCAGACAGCGAAACAACATTAAAACATCCGGTTTATTTTCAGAATAAAACACTCTGTTCTGACCGTTGAGAACAATGACCTTATGTGTGGGGTTGTTTTGATGCGTATACAGTTTTATACCACATACATCATATTATCTTGCACTGTTGCTATCTGGTGGTGCTGCTCTGTGCTTCACTCTGAGAACGCAGCCTGTGAATGTTGACGGACAAGAAAGCACGGAGCCGAACCGGAGCGGAGCGGATACGGAGTGCACACGTATCTGGTGGAAGTTCTGGGTAACTGGATAGTTCCGTCTCGTTAGAGAACCGCGGCCCGCTGCAAAAGTTACACAGAGCTTTAATGCAGCGACAGGAGCGACCTGCGGGCATGGGAGAGACGCTGTTGAAAGTTGTTGTTCTATTAGATCGACTTAGAAACAACTATTATAAGATGGAAACGTTACAGATTGTTGCTTTAAATCCCTTGCTTCTGGTTATGTCTCACGCCACGTGTACGGATGCTATAAGCCTCATTGCAGTGTCCATGGGTTCATATCCGACCTTGGCTCTTTTCTGCATGTCATCCCCCACTCTCTCTCCTCCCAACATTTCCTGTCTCTCTTCACCTGTCCTGTCAATACAGACTAAAAGGCCCCAAAAATATCTTGCTTCTTTCCAGCTGCACTCTCTCATTTTATGAAAGCTCACTTCTGGCTCCAAAAAACAAACAAACAAGTTGGCGATGGCCAAAATGCCAAACTTGATGCTCCAGAATATCAGTCACCAAACCAACTGGTCGCTGTGTTGACTCCTTATGCATCGTGCTTCCTATCTGGTATGGATTGTGAAGAGAACTCGGTGGTTTGAGGTTGATTCAGCTGATTTCTGTGGACCTGAAGCTTTTCCTCTTAAGGATTCTGGTCAAACGTTTTCTTATTGACGGCAGTGTTGTTGCAGAAAGTGTTTATGATCTCACCCTGCACAAGAAAATGTACACTTTAACATCCATTTAAAGTCTGGGTTCAGTAAAACAGATTGAAATGTTTCGGTTGGTGTTTAACTTTCACAGCCGCTCTTATCGGCAGAGGCAGGGACTGAAACTTGTGTAGGAGTACGCTGCAATGTGAAACTCTTTGACTGTGTTTCTTTAAGAGCGTGGGCGAGCATGAGGAAGGAATGTAGGGAAGAGAGAGAGACAAACACTGCCTCACATTTTCGAGACAGAGACACGTATTTCCCCTGTCCACAGACTCCAGTGGCGGGGCCTTTAATTAAGTCAGATGTGTGTGGGAGGCAGAAGTTGGCCAGTTTTCACTCAAAACATTGAAGATGTGAGATGCTCTGCAGGTAACGCAGGGGAATGTTTCTGTGTGGGCTGATAAAGCTCACAGCGTGACAGGAAAGCTGTCAGAAAAACATGCTCTTTTTGGATATGACTCCAGGCCACGACGAGGAAACGACTGAAACTTAAGAAAACGTGACAGCGTAGAGAACGCAGAATATGTTCAGTAAACAAATCGCCTAAAAATGCTCGCGTTTACATGCTCGCAGCCCGAGGCGCATGCCTGATGTTTGAGACATGATATGATGGAGCCTCTGATATTTGGTGGGTGTAATCCAACCAGCCGCAGAAATGATCTTTTCTGAAAACATAAAATACCAGCGACAGAAAATGATCTCTGAGACAACAAAGAGGACACATTTGAGGCGCTACATTGGTTGCATGTGCAAGAAAATGGTTGCATTTCCATATTTTTGTGGCTACATGCCGGAGTTTCTTTGCAGATTCCAGAAATATTTGTAGATCTTTAGGTTTCTATCTGATACATACAATCTGTGCAGAGGTAGTTTCCCTTCATCTTCCTCACTTCCCTTTAAGATGATCATGAAACTTAAACTAAAAAGATGAAGCAGAAAAGAAGAGAGCCTTCTAAAGAAAGAAGAGATTCTGTTCTAGGGGAGGAGACTCTCTCTGCTCTCTTCATGTAAGGGGCCGAGCCCCTTCAGGGTCCAGTGAAGGGCTCTCTGCATTCCTTCACGCTAACATCTTGTTTTTCTGGACTCACCGGGGCCTGGCTCCATGTCAGTGAAGCCTGAAAAACACCTCGGATCACTGAGCTAATGCAACAAAGGTCATGTGCAATTCAGGCCCCGTGCATGTGACCACCTGAGCTGCCAGGTAAAGTCCAGAACCACCTGGTGATTGTCATCACACCTGCAGCGCCTGCAAGCGTCTCGGATGACTTTTCTCTGATTGGATTTCAGGCTTTAAGCAAAAGAAGACGATGTCTGTAGAGACAAACTTCAGTTCCAAGATTCCCAACACGACATGAGCTCAGAATAAAGAGAGAACGAGTTTAAAGAGAAGGATTTCAATTATGAATAGTGTACAGAATGTATAAATCATCTGCTAACATCCTCATGATGACTATTTTGACCGTTTTCCTATCGTTAGCGCTCCAGCTACTAAGATTAGCTAATAAGCACTTTAAAGTGTTACGAGCAGCACGTTTAAGTTGGTCGTCAAAAGCGTTTATTTCACTGAAGTAGATGCAGCAGTTCTTCTTCCAGCCTTACAGCCCCGTTTGTGTTTGCTCGTTTTAATACGGCTTTTTTTGTCAACATTTCCACCGTGGGCGACTGAAAACAGACACTTGCAGTTTGTGCAAAACGCTGCATATTTATTGGCTTTAGTGTTTACTTTAACACGGCTTGAGTTTGAGATGGACCATATTCGATGGGATAAAGTCTCCACGGTAACGCCCTAGCCTCAGCTAGCGTTAGCAGCTTTAGTAACGCCCCGTCACGCTGCGGTACCAAACACAGTGAGGCTCACATTCACATTTTTAGTTAAACGAATAATTTCTACAAATATTTCAAATATATGTTGTTCTTATATACGAGTTCACGGAGCGCCACTCCACCCCAATACAAACTGGATTATATTTGTGCAACCAGAACCAGAATCATAAGATACCCTCCTGATGTGTCCGGTCACCTGAGAGTGACGGAGGTAAAGTCCGCTGCAGCACATCGTCTGTTCACTCGACAACTTCCTGGATGTTTTTTCTTAAAGTCACATTTGTGTTTAAATCTTTCAAGCTTCCAGTTTTTGTTTTATGGCTTTGCTCAAATATTAGCTTTACGCAGTTTGACAAATAAAAACATCCGCCTACACAAACCTGTTTAAGCTGTTTAAACAATAAATACACAAGAGAAGGAAACAGGTCAGAGAGTTTTCTTTTCAGTCTGTGCTTAAAGACATCGAGGTCAGGGGACATGAAGGCCTCAGCTCTGAGGAGGGCTCCTCCTTGACCCTGAGCGGACGTCCTTGATCACATTCCTGGCCTGAGAATTGACGTCTATCTCTATTATTAATCAGTGCACGTTACACCACAGCGTCACGTGAAACTGTTCTCTGAGGAACGCTGCTTCCCGTCTGTCTCACGGCGATCATGTTTCATCTCCAGAACCTGACACGGTTTCAGTCGACAAGATGTCCTGGAGTCAAAGGGTCCCACCAAGGATGTTTTTGTTGGAGGATCAGTGTCCTTGTTGACATGCTGGATCTCACAAACAGTCGCAGAACCCTGGAAGCATCCTGGTAGATTACAACCATGTCACATTCTTACATTTTAAATTAATTCATAACTGATAAAAAAAAAAACATGCAACTTTCAAAGAGTCAAATCAGGCCCTAAATCGGTCCTAAAATCAGGGAGGTTGCTGCTTGATCAACACCGATGTTTCCCCAAATAACCCTCAAGTGTGTTGTGTCAATACGATTCATTAATTGCCCCCTCTACCATCTGATATCTTAAAAAACAAACATGTTTGATTTCTTTTTTTGTTTGGTTTTGGTCACTGCAAAACAGAACGCACTCCAGGAAAGCTAGCTGATGATGTCGGCCATCTTCCTGCGGGGGTCCATAGCGGGTCAGAATCCTTTAGTTGGTTTGAAGTTTAACACTCGTCTCTGGCCACAGTTTAAAAAGAGATGAATGGAGGTGACGACATCACTGCAGAGGGAGGTGTGATACTGTCTTCCTGTGTCCTTGAACCTAAGTGACACCCTGAGAGTGTGTGTGTGTGTGTGCGTGTGTGTACATGTGTGTGTGTAGGTGTGTGTGTGTGTGCGTGTGTGTGTACATGTGTGTGTGTAGGTGTGTGTGTGTGTGTGTGTGTGTGTGTGTGTGTGTAGGTGTGTGTGTGTGTGTGTGTGTGTGTGTAGGTGTGTAGGTGTGTGTGTGTGTAGGTGTGTGTAGGTGTGTGTGTGTGTGTGTGTGTGTAGGTGTGTGTGTGTCTGTGTACATGTGTGTGTGTAGGTGTGTGTGTGTGTGTGTGAGAGATTAGTGGTATATGGTGAGGACTGTTTTCTCACATGCAGTCAGGAGTGGGAGGCTGTTGTTTATAGCCTTTATTTTCGACATGCACTTTAACCAGCGAGTCCCCTCACAGTTTCCTTCGTTTGTGTCGTGTCGGAGTTTATTGTCTCATCGAGTCACTCCAGAAATTCATCAGACTTTTGTGTGATTTCCCAAAAAAAACTTGTGATAGAGTCGACTTAAACCTCCAGGCCTGAGATGAAAATGCAAACACAATCAGCTCAAGGACTTAACAGGAAGTTTGGACGAGCTCCAGTAGATCACTTTAACACCACACCTTAAAGGTTTCTTTGGGACAAAGATATCTGATCAAAGAACGCCCACTCAAAGCGCTTGTTGTTGTCCCTGACAGGCTCCTGTCGTTTCTTCAAGTGTCTGACAACATTAAAGGATCCCGACAGAGATAGAGCTCTTTGTCACAGTTCAGCAGCAAAACAAACTCAAGAGCACAACCCTTGACCTCATCGGACAAAGTCTCTACTCATAGTGAGCCAAATCCAAAATACAGGCTGGCTCATGAACTACATCGAGACCGAGAAAGGCTGGAAAGCGAAGGCACGGCGTACAGATGTGGATCTGTCAGCCCACTGTGTACGAGTTTAATCAGGACGAAGCATTAACGATGTTAATAAAGTTGTGGTTTGAAAACTCCCACAGACAGAGGATGAAGTCAGATGTATGTGATTCATATGTACGGTTCAGATACAAACGCCGTCAACACAGAAACTGCCTCTTACTTGGGGTGCAGATGGCCTAGCAGTTAGGTCGTGCTCCGTATGGAGGCCTTAAACCTGAATCATGCTTCTTGCGGTCGGAGCCAGAAATTCATCTGATTGGTCATGTGCAGCAGATCGGGCTGTGACTGACGCCCTTTGACCTCTGTAGAATGAATCACAGCTTGAGGTTTTCCAAAAGTTGAACTATTTTCAACTGAGAGTGCAGCGTCAAAAAACAGCTGACGACGAGTTCATTTCTGCACTTAGGATGCTGAACTAAATTGGTTTTGTATTAAAAAATAGGCTCCACCTCTGGGCGCTGATGGCCTCACGGTGAGGTCACGCCCCATGTACAGCTGCTATAGTCCTCCAAGCCGGCGGCCGGGTCCAATTCCGACCTGCGTCTACTTTCCCACGTCATTCCCCTCTTTCTCTTCTGATTACCTTTCTCGGTCCACTGTCTAAATAAAGGATAACAAGCCCAAAATAAAGCTTAAAAAAAGGTCCCCAGCGTGAAAAAGGGCGTCTATAGACACGGGTCTTAATGGCTCTACTTCTCAGAACAAAAAGAAGATCGTCAAACAGACGCAGCCCTTGTGTGCACGGCCATCTTTGTTTGTGTTACACAGGATGATGCAAACTGAGAAACAACTGAAGGTGAAACAAACACTGAGGAGAAAAGCTTCTTTGTGTTCCAGGAGGATCGACGTGTTGAGGATTAAATGCATTTTCAGATTAGATACGTCATCATCTTTACAACATTTCTATACTTTGAGTGGGTTTTCTCCTCATGGCTGCATTTGATCTGTTTCTCTCTGTGCTGTCATGAGGAAACTAATTCCTCTCATTCCTCAGTTTTCTGCCAAGAGTACAGAAAACAGAGAAATGACCCCAGGAAGAATAGCTGAGCTCTCGGGTACAGCTAATGGGGATCCTAACAAATCCTAAATAAACAAATAAACCAGAAGTCTGCATTTTCACCCAAGTGACTGCCTCGTTCATTTTCTTTTTGACTTCCTATTTCCTCAGAAACGTCCACGTGAACTCTGGGAACATTGGGTAAGTGCATTAGCGATGATGATGATGAATCAACCCGAGCTGTAATCACAACTGAACGAGTAAATAACACGCCTATGATCAGCTGTTAAAGAAGCATATGATTTCCAGGACTGGCGCTGTGCTTAAACAAAGTGTGGTGACGGGTCATTCGTGCGGGAACACATGTGATGTTTTCCCAGAGACATCGGTACTGAGAGGATTTACTTTATACCGACTAAATTAGTGTGGAAGCACCTCAGCTCATGATGAAGCGAGCAAACACAGGAGAGCAAACAGACTGCGATCAGATGACACAAGAGTGAGGCCGACGGCAAATATCCTGCATAAATATGTGCACGCTTCATGTGACCGTGCACCGGATAGCAGCTGGCAGGGACTCCTGTATTATTCATGGTGTAATATTAACTGGCCAGATGCCTAAAAACACAAGAGAGAGAACCTGGGAGCCAGTTGTTTGTGAACTTTTATGACATTTAAAATCCTCTGCACAATCTGCATGACGCTTTTCTTTCCTTCTGCATACGAGACACACAGCAGGGTGGAAAATAAACATTTTGTCAAATATGCATTTGCAGTTTTGCAAAGAGACGACAAGGAGATAAACGCTAATCTACGAGGCCTGTCAATGATCTCATGAGTTAACAGATACTGATCTGTCGTTAGCTCTGACAGAGCTTCAACATGATGATCAGATCTCCCACACTCTCGTTTCTCAGCGAGTTCGATCCCACACTTAGCCCCGATAAGCTTCTACTTTGTTTACAGAACGTTTCCACATCAGACCAGATCCTTCAGTTTCCTGTTATCAAACATCAAACCCCTTAATGCATGAATGCTGATGGAAATGCACCTTAAAGCTGAGTGCATGTTTTTCAGAGTTGAGGGAAACGTGTGTTGATCTGTTAGTAACATCTCTCACAGGCCTGGAAACGAGCAGCATCATAAATCATGAACTCTCGTCCTCTCTGAACACACACACAGGTGTTTTTAATCATTCTGGTCGATTAGACACGCAAAGGTTTGTAAATAGGCGGAGCTACGGTGAGAATTAATAATGTTTATGTGCTCTTAGGTGGCACAGGCGGCTCTCCACTCGTTGAAAACAATTGAAAAGAGTAGAAAAAAACCCCAGGTGGACACAGGAACTAACGCAGCTGGTTTCCTTTTTCCTCTCATTGAACCTGTGTCCGCTAACGCTCACTTTCTAAACAAAACGGCTGCAGATCAGCGCTCAGCGTACAAAGCGTAAAAACACCTTCTGTGCCAGCTCTTTTTTTGCCACAGACTTTGTTGGAAAGCGCCCGCAACTGCAGAAGGCTGCAGTTCCTCGAGTGTCCACTTGAGGCTGCCTCCAAAACCCCTGGGAGTCCCATAAACTCCCCATGTTGGATTTGACAGCAGAAATCAACATGTTTACAGCCTGGATCAAAAACTACTCTAGGTCTGATAGTTCATGTCGTTATCGGCACACACAGGGGGTGAATTATTTTATTACACATCTGTTTTGATTTCATTGAGGCTAAAAGTTATTCATAATCAGATGTGTGACTGATACGACCTGAGCGGGGGTGTAGCTGTTTGTCAGGAGGCTGAAGGCCCGCCTCAGCTCTGAAATCAGGTCACCGTTGGAAGAGACTCCTCCCACAGCAGCACTCGATGAAAGGTTAGTAATATTGACTGGAATAAAGTTTCTTCTTATGAATAAAGTAAAAGATGTTAAAGATCTTCTAAACACGTCAAAGAAGGACGATGACGTGAATCCTGAAACTGTCTCTCGTTTATTTTGGTCTTGTTCACACATGCACCTCACAGCGGGAGACTTTCCCCTGTTGGACCGGAGAGGGGGGACGGGGGTCTCAGGAGGCAAATGGGTGAAAATGGCGGATGAAGCAACAGCGTCAGACACATTTCTGTTATTGGATATGTTCACAAGGTGAGCAGAAAAGAGTAGGGAGCAGCTTCATTATGTGTCCACAGATCACACCTGTAGAGTGATATAAACGTCATCATCCCGCCCACTCAAGGGGAATTTTATGAATATTTCCTGCTACGTTCTCACACCGACTTCACGCTGAAGATGTACTTTGGGGGCTGTCAGGAAAACATCCAGGTAAAGTCAGGGTGAAAAGTTCGACCACGCATTCACACATGCAGCTCAGGAGGTTTGTGAAGGTGCGAGAACACCACGAGTTCAAAGTGTTCTACCTTTAGGACTCTGAGATGTAGAGGAATCTTTGATCACACACTTTAAACTTGTCCGCAGATTGATTTATGGTTGTTGTAATATTGACGAGACCCCCGGACATTCCCCCCGGCTGTTTGTGGACACATTCGACCTCTTGCTGAACAGCTTAATCTCTTTGCTGGTTTGAAGACTTGATTGAATTCTGGTGCAGCCGGATTCAGAGGCTGAGACTCTGGATTAAACCGTTTAGCGACAGCACAACATGTCTCAAATATTTATTCTATTTCCCTCTGAAAATCCACTGGAAAGGCATTCATGGCAGAATTTGAGAGGATTATGTTTTGTGAGCAGCCTTTTCTTTGTCTCTGTGAAAAGACGGAGCAAAAACACGGGGATCAACACTTCACCAAAGCGCTCTCTCTCTCTCTCTCTCTCTCTGGAAACATGAGGGCGACGGGCTGGAGCTGGCAGCCCTCTTTGTTTCTTTGGTTATCAGTTGAACATTTATTTTGTCTCTGCTGTAATCTCCCCCCCCCCCCCCCCCCCCATCGTCATCCATGGCGGAGGATGAAAGAACTACAGCCATGACCCAAATTCACAGAAAGGCCTTGAGAGACATAACAATAGCACAGCTTATAGAAAAGCCCCTAATTACCGTTGTTACAGGTGTGTAGGTACGCTCTGTGGCGTGCAGCAGGGGAACCTCGCTCTGAAAACAGTCATTTTGTGTGCTTGGTAAGACATTTATCAGAGACGTCACACTCCTTGGCACCAGGCCGCTCACAAAGCGTGCAGGTTTACACAGCAGAACAGTGTGTGCTGAACTCATATCAGTACAGTGAAATGTGCCGGGACGGGGGTCTGGAGGCGCCTGATAAAATCTGAGCAGGGAAGTGAACGAGACGTGCTTTCATACTGACAGATCCCCTCACTGAGACTGATTCATCAGCACACTGTGGTTAACGTGGAGTCTCGCTGTGAGAGACCAGATGAATGTGAAACAGAAGTTGGCCGTTAATGCTCAGAGAAGCAACCCGGGGTCTGTTTTTAGAAAGAACCTAGAAGCTGTTTTTAGGAGTGAGCATGTTTTCAGCAGTTAATCTGACGTAATGTTTACTCCCCGTCTCCAGCTTCAGGATTTAATCTCCTCATCTCACTGATCAAAACATTTTAACAGCAGTGGGAGTCCCAGGGCTGACCCCTGAACATCCGTTTTTGTCACTTAGATATGTGGACTTTTTGTTTTCAGTCGCTTCACTGTTCAGAGAGCAACGCAGGAGAAACAGACTATAGACTTAAAGCTCCTGTGAGCAGATTCCAGCTGGTTACGAAACAGACTCCATTAAAGCTGAAGCCTCATTATGAGACGAGAAAAAAAACACCATCAGTATCAGTCAGTGTTTATCCAGCTCTGCATCGGTCTGTAAACCTTTCTGCGTTCTAACCTCTCTCCATTTTTCAAAAGCATCTCCAATATTGATCCTAGTTTGAGCACGTTTCTGCTCGTGGAGCTTATTAGAAACATGCAGAGGCTTTTTAGGTCGGGTACAATCACTTCTATCTGAACCAGTTCTCTTGCCCGCTTCCATCGCTGCAACACCTGTTGGTTTGACCTGATAACTGCTCTCATATCTGGCAAACCGAGGGGCGTCCAAAACGGCCGTGTGGGGGTGCCTTAAAACCGCCTACCTTCTCTGGTCCAAACAAATCCAGACCATTCAGGACCAGAATCTAAAGTTAGAAGGAGGACATACTGGCTGCTGCATTGTTGTCAGAGAAGCCAGCACTTCAACATAGCATGTTTCCTTAATGTCTGATCATACAGTAAGCTCACTTTATCATTTCACTCTCTACACATCTCACTGATTGGTCCTTTAAAGAATGTTACTTCCCTTGTTGGCTGATGCTTTTCACGTCTCCTGTGGAATACAGCTCTGACAACATCAACGTTTTCAATGGTCACGCACAAAGCCCTAACAAGAACATCCTTTAACATCTGCATGTGACAGTGATTGGATCAGGATAACGAGATCAGGTAATGAAAGCAGAGACAGAGCTGAAGGGTTAACGTGTTAAATGAGAAATAAAATCAGGCTTTGAAACCTGACCTAAATATTCTTCCTGTGCTGTGTTTATGTGGGCAGCTCAGCTCAGATGCAAATTAAGATGTGTTGGGTTTCCCCCCTTTTCTGGTTACAACCTTTACAGACCTTTCTGTTTGGCGTGCACTTTGAATATGAAACCATCGCACTCTCTGCTGACAACACAGGCCTGACATCTCTTACATTAGCCTCAACGTAAACTTAAATATGCAACAAGACGATCAAACTTCATCTTAGACGTGTATTCCACGCTGTTGTTGTTGTTTGCTTTTGGTTTCTCTTCGGTGTTTCTTAGAAAACTCCCCTAAATCCCTTCAGACGAACATATTCTCCTTCACGACTCCACCCTCGATAGATCACTGCAGTTAAGAAGAGCAAACGGTTGCTAAGGGAAGCAGACGGTTGCTAGGGACGCAGCTCCAATCACAGCCTCTGGAGGACTAACTGATCATATCAATGAGCGGAAAGAAGTCTGCTTACTGCGGCCTTACTCCCAATTTCCACGATGGCGCCGCACACTACGGTCAATCATTGTGTTTCCACAGCGACTGCCGCGGTTCGTCTCTGGAGTGTTCTAGCAGCACCGCTACGCTCAGCTCCGTTTCAAATACGCTGCAAGTCTATTTTTGACGGAACACGCTGCAAGCAAATAGCAAGCTCGACAGAATAGATCGACCCGGACAGGAAGTCAGACAAGGAAACGCACAGAGCGTCCGGTCAATTTCAAAATAAAACACAACATACAGACTCCTGATCGTATTTTTCATCACTTTATCAACATGACGTCAAATCAGGCACCGAATGAACAACAAATCATCCTCAGAGAGACAAAGCTACATGTTGTTTGCACGTTGTTCTCTTTATTCCTGCGTGATCTTGTAGTTCTCCTGTGATGTGTCTGATGAACAGCGGGGTATGTGGAAATTGGGCGTTAGGTTTCATAAGACATAACAACATCGCCCACTTAATCTATCAAAATGAGAGACAAACAAAAAGTTGAGTCAAAACGAAAGAGAAGTGGGAGTCAGTGAGCAGAGGGGGAATGGAAGGAGTCACAGGTGGCTGAAAGAAAGATGTGTTTTCTAAACACACACACAACTGACGGTGTCGACTGTCTGGAGACACGCAACCACCTCGGAAACTTCCACCTCCCTATAAAGCCTGATCGTCATCGGCCACCAGCTGAGGGAGAGCGTCACAGGAGCAGTCAATAGCTCCTGATGAGGGCGGAAACCTGAGACCTATAGTTCATGGGAATCCATCCATAACACTATACATAACCCCTTACTTGACAGGCGCTTTCTTTTGTGCAGATATCTTTGTTAAAATTGAATTAAATAATGCAAACCGTGCCGTCACACCACAAACTTCACTTCACTTACATTCCAAAGTCCTCTTTCTGTTTCCCTCGGCTCACACGGATTCTGAAAGCAGCCTTTGAGAATGACTTGATCAGGAGTAGAGAGATAAGAATCATTAATCATCAAACAAATATAACGTCTTATCAAGCAGACGATGCCAGGCCTCCAGGAGTCCGGGGAAGTACACGCAGGAAGTAAAGGAACATTGCTGCTCATGTTGCTGTCCATTCAAAGAACCATTTTGACAACGACCCTCCCAACTTACTCGCCGTATATTTTCCTGAATATTTCCTGCTGCGTTTGCACATCAGCTCGCAACAACTTCATGAATAAAACATCGTAAGGGGTTGGCAGGAAAAAATCTGGGTAAAGTCGAGTGAAACATTTCTACTGTTTGCGTTCACACATGCAGCTCACCCTGAACATTTCAGGAAGTTTTCCGGAGTTTAATGGAAGTGTGAAAGCACCGTGAGTCTTGAAACACAGAGCTAGAGTCAGTCTGAACGCAGCTTTAAGAGTTTAATCCTTTCTGTCCAGAACGAGACCAGACTCCGTCCAACATGGCTGCTTAAAAAATCTATACAGCGCTAGATCATCTTGGACATCTCTCAAATACATGCATCGATGCAGGTCTTACAGAATCTATGCTGTTTGCATATTTCAAATCGAGACAAACAAGCGGAAGAGAAACTCTACCCACTGCCAGCAAAACTAAAAGCAAAGATTTTGGGAGCTATAGTGTAGCTGATATGGAAGTCTTCTGGCGGCTTCTTAAAGAGTGTGAGTCACACTTGGAGGACAAGTGGTGAAAATGCTGTGACAAAGCGGGTCACCTGGTCACGCGGTGTGATACCCACTCGTGGTTCAAGTTAAAGTTGTTGCAGATGTAAAGCAAACAGACATTTCTGCAAACACAAGTGGACTCAGTCAAGTGAAAACAGAATATTATTGTTGAATCAAAAAACAGACAACTGAATTTGAAGAGTTTGAAGTTGTAGGATCCTTAAAGCTCTGCCTTCGCTGTTATTCTCTAAAACAAAGAACAGCTGTGTCGGTGAATTCTGCGTAGGACATGGTCATAGTCTAAAACTTACTCGTGGTGTCCAAATCACGGACATTATTCAGGTACGAGTCATCATGTTTGTCCTCCCAGCAGCACTTTTGCTTGACCACCTAAAGATGTGTGGTTTTGTTGAATAGTAACTTTAGATTCCAAGCCCTGGGAGATGCACGCCGTGACTCATTTCCACGGAGGGTCTGTGTTCATTTTTGCTGACTTAGTGCTGATCCAGGCTTCTTATGAAGAAGAGTGGGGGGGTGTAATTATCCTGCTGGGGATGAAGTCATCTCTTGAACTTCACCTCAAGTCATCTTCCGGCTAACACTTGGATTTCAACACAGTCATCTATTCAGAGTGCCATCGCTTCAAAACATGTGATTTACAGATGCATGACTTCATGTTTGCCGTCGACTGATTATTGGTCATATGAACTTTGGGCAGCCACACAATGAGCTTCTCCAAATGACCACATGAGCAGATGATTATCAGCAGCACTGTTGATGGTTTTCCAAACACACTGCCCACCATTGAGCTGCGTTGAATGGCTGTTGAACCCCAGGGCTCCACAGATTGTTGTCAGGAATGTTGGAGGCTGCAGACGTCAACAAACGGTCATCGATGCTCTGCAAACATGGGCTTTCAAAACAAAAGGTTACAAGACAGGAGGGGTGAGGGGGGGTGACAAACTGTAACTGACACTGACCACCTGACCCTCCACCCACCTGATGGTTTAACCAGACACAACAACATCGCACCTCGGAGCACCGGGGTCAAACAAGCCTGGGCCTGTCGCAGTTTGACCCTGAAATACCGAGAGTCGCCGCACAGCCGAGTCCCAAAGCTTCTGCAAACACCACGCAGGGGGATCCAGAGCTAACACACACATCTTCTGCCGCAGTTCAGACGAGTTCAGTGACTTGACAAGGAAGTGCATGACCTACTTCTCACATGTTTGTCACCCAGTTTCATGGTTTCATATCGCCCTGACGACGAACAACAACAGGACAGAAGGTGCTGAAAAGGTCTGGAAGTTGCTTCTACCTTGCTTTGTCTCGTCCAAAGACTCAGTTTGTAATCAACAAGTGCAGAAGGATTCAGGTTACTGCAGCAGGGCACACTAACTGTGTAGTAGCACTGCAATAAACTGGTGAAGACAAACATGTGGTTACCTGCAGGTTTAACTCAAACCACAGTCTTAAACCAGAGAAAGCGTGCTGCGGGTAAAAGAAGACTCAAGCTTGAAGACTTTCTTTAAGTTGAAGTTAGTTTTCTTGGCCTAATGTGATACCAGGAGAGGTTTGACGTCTTTAGGCCCTACGTCCACCTTGCATTTTTTTTCTGACTGCCCGCTTCGTTTTTCAATTGTTCCCAATGAGGAGAGAGCGTTTGCAGAGAACAGGCGCAGTGCCCAGTGTCCTATTTCTGAGCGCTTCTAGTTGAAAACCTTGAAAACGTTTCAGTAGGGCGCGGGTGATGTCACTGGCGCTTGTTTGAAAATCCTTGATATTTCCAGTTTTTTTGTCTCCTACAGATCGTGTCGCGTACCCACACCCTCCTCGCTCCGTGTTTGATCGAAGCCGTCATTATTATAAAGCTCATCATCTAGACCAGTGGTTCTCAACTGGTGGGTCGGGACCCAAAAAGTTGGTCATGGTGCCGTTTTCAGTGGGTCACGAAAATGTGCCCGAAAGAAAAATGCTGTCAAACTGTCTCTGAAGTGCTTTTTTAAAAAACATTTGTTTCATTCAGTTTCTTTGGTCTAACACGCTTTGTACCGTCTTAAATAAAACTGATTGATTGAAAGATATAAGAAATTTGGGCCGCTATTTTTCATGAAGGAGAAGTTGATGGGTCCTGAGACCCGACCAGTTGGGAACCACCGATCTAGACAAAGGAGGGCAAACATCCTCCGTCTGATGCTCATAGTTAAGGACAAAAAAACAAATACAGTATGAAACATACATTCAAAAGCAACGGAGCAGCGTCGGTCATACAGCGGCGTTTGTCGTGAGAAAAGACGCACGTGAAGTGCTTTTATTCTCAGTGCACAATCACTTCATCAAAGTGCACGTCCGAGTTCACAGCCAGCGCTGGTCTGCCCGAAAGAAACACCTGATGGTCACAGGTCATCCAGGCAGGAATCTGTCTGAATGAAACACAGTCAAGTGATTTCTTTATTCTTGTTTTCCTCGTGCACTTTTGAATTCAGAGTAAAAGAAAATACTTAGTTCTTCTTTTCTTTGGACACTTTCACTTTCATTCTGATATGCAAACAGGAATCAAAAGAAAGGAGGATACAAATAATTATACAGGCATGTTGAGGCCTGATGGGTTGAAGAATAACTGACTGTGTGCCAGATTAGGAGTGCCATGTAAACACAGCCTGGGTGCAGTATTTATTCCTGGACTAAATGTCCTCTTACTTCCTTCCCGTCTTATAACAGGCTAGGAATCTTGGTGGGAACATTCACTCCCCTCCCAGGCTGAATGCTTGCATTGTTACTGAACTGTTCTTCCCTCTGAAAAACAAAACATGGAAAGACTCCGATGACCTAATGAAGGGTCAACAGCCTGCTCCAGAGTACACTGTGTGCTGAGAGAGAGAGAGAGAGAGAGAGAGAGAGCAGACGATTACAGCAACTCGAGCAGAGCGACACTGAAACATCAAACTGTAGTTAGATTTTGACAGTGGAAGGGAAACAAACACAAATACATCCATACAATTAAAGCTGCCCGAAGTGAAGTGATTCTAAAAATGGAACAACACTAAGAAGATTGTAATCTTCTGTACCCTCACAGATAATGCAAGAATACGTACCCTCTTGTTTCAGTGAAAATATCTTTTAGCTTTTTAACCTGGTGAGGAGAGAAGTGATGTGCATAAACTGGAAACACATGCTGTTTAGATGGACTTCTCTAGCTTCAACTTCAGAGAAAGAACACAACTGCAGGAGAAGAGGAATCCAAAACGATCAAAGTGAACAAAAATCGGTGAAAATGTGAGACAAAGCAGCACCGATTGGCGCTGTAAATGTTCTGAGTGAAATGAACCAAAACAGAGAGAAATTAATTCATTCTAAATCTAGCTCTCACCTGACATCTAAATAATCTAGTTGTTGTTCATTTTGATGCTGGCCTTGTTGTCAACCGCGCAGCAACCTCAGATGCTGAAAAATGAAGCCAATGCTGAAGTGCAAAAAGGGCGACTGTGGCTGTGTGGTAACCAGAAGGTCGGGGGTTCGATCCCCAGCTTCTGCAGCCACATGTCTGACGTGCCCTTGGGCAAGACACAGGTTGCTGCCTCTGCTCTTCAAATTCAGTTGTCTGTTTTTTGATTCATCAATAATATTCTGTTTTCACTTGACTGAGTCCACTTGTGTTTGCAGAAATGTCTGTTTGCTTTACATCTGCAACAACTTTAACTTGAACCACGAGTGGGTATCACACCGCGTGACCAGGTGACCCGCTTTGTGCGGTAATGCACAGCATTTTCACCACTTGTCCTCAAAACATGTGTGTGAAGTGTCTTGTTCTAAATCCACTCTGATCCTGTATTTGATCATGCCTATAAACCCCTCTATTTCAGCCCTGCTCAGAACAGGCTGTTTCTGTGTCTGTAGCTTTAAATGTAAATGAGCTGTGTCTGACCATGCCCCTCTCTGGAAGGGCTTGGGTGGCTCGGGCTTTCTCGCTCCATGCCCTATTGTTTACTGTGAGAAGGCAGACTCAGAGGACAGAACAAACACCTAGCTGTGGGAGTGTCACCCACCTGGGGGAGGGGCTACTGCCCTTTGTGATGTCATCAAGGGAAAATCTCCTGCTCCACTGAAAAGTGGAGCAGGCAAAAGACGGAGAGGATGGACTTTTCTCATCATTGGGGGGTTTGTAGACAGACGAGAGACACATATTAGAGTTAGAGAAACATGGAGAAGTTGATTTTGCAAATTATATGTGACCTTTAACATTTGCAGCTCTTCTGCACCACGCCAGTTAGATGGTCCAGACGGCACGTAGCTGAATGTACGTCTGCCTTTGAATGTATCTACAACACCAGGCTTTAAAACACCAATGGGTGATATCAGAGAAGTTTCATTTTGCTCTGTTCGTACAGTCTCTGCCTTTAAAGTATGTCATTCTCTGTTAGCATCCACAAGAATACAGACGAGAGAATGTTTCTCAGAGTTTTTGTTTACATTTTAAAGACACATAAAAAGCAACCTAACCTGTGGTCACCAGTCAAACACGCCTGGATGACTCAGCTCCAAAAGGAACATGACACACCAGCCGATGGATTAAATTTGATCTGTGATAACTGCCCAACACCACGAAGAGCTCAAAGATCAGAGTTCAGATTGAGGCGTCGATGAATGAGAAGCCTGTGACCTATGATCTCAGACTATTTTTAAACTTTAATGCAAAGCTATTTTTGACTCTGCAGTCAACAATGTCACAAAAAGTTTTAAAGATGCATGCTATGAACTGGTAGCTAACAGTACCAAAAGAAAGAGAGAAGGAAGCACTTCACAAACCGGGACAATAATCAAAGTCAGAAATATTATTAAAGTACAGAGGACCAGCATGCGATGTGAGCGAGCGTCAGAGAGAACCAGCTTGATTCCATTGTTTCTTATTTGAGTTCAAATAGTTCGACCTGTGGCTCCTTTCCTGCATGTTTTTCTCCATCTCTCTCCCATTTCCAACTCTATCCTCTTTCTTAATAAAGGAAAAAAAAAATGTAGCGTGCTGTTAGAACACGGTATAACGCTAGCGTGCTGTTAGGACACGATGTAATGCTAGCGTGCTGTTAGGACACGGTGTAACGCAAGCGTGCTGTTAGGACACGGTGTAACGCTAGCGTGCTGTTAGGACACGGTGTAACGCAAGCGTGCTGTTAGGACACGGTGTAACGCAAGCGTGCTGTTAGGACACGGTGCAATGGTAGCATGCTGTTAGGACACGGTGTAACGCAAGCGTGCTGTTAGGACACGGTGTAACGCAAGCGTGCTGTTAGGACACGGTGCAATGGTAGCATGCTGTTCGGACACGGTGTAACGCTAGCATGCTGTTAGGACACGGTGTAACGCTAGCGTGCTGTTAGGACACGGTGTAACGCAAGCGTGCTGTTAGGACACGGTGCAATGGTAGCATGCTGTTCGGACACGGTGTAACGCTAGCATGCTGTTAGGACACGGTGTAACGCAAGCGTGCTGTTAGGACACGGTGTAACGCAAGCATGCTGTTAGGACACGGTGTAACGCAAGCGTGCTGTTAGGACACGGTGTAACGCAAGCGTGCTGTTAGGACACGGTGCAATGGTAGCATGCTGTTCGGACACGGTGTAACGCTAGCATGCTGTTAGGACACGGTGTAACGCTAGCGTGCTGTTAGGGAACTCTGTGAGAGTTTGATTTTGCAAAGAGCAGGCCACTCCCACTCTCCAAGGATGGAGGAAGAGAATTTAAAAAAATAATAATCTTGGGTTTGTTTATGATTCAAAGCTAGTAATTAGTTTATTAATTATTCCTCATTTTAGAGCAACAGTCTAGCAAACAGATTTCATAATTATGAAGACTCTCTTACAGATTAAAGTTATTATGTAAGTGACGTAGACGTGTTTCATGTCTGTTTTATGTGCGACCTGGAGCCTTGATACCACAAACAACACCGCAGATCTCTAAACAGTCTCATCCTTGATTATGGTTATATTTACAGATGCATGCAAATACTGTATCAGCTGTATTCAATTCCAGGGAACGCAAACAGGGACGCATCGAATGTGCTGACATCCTTTTATAGATAATTGTAGGAATGAGTGGAGGCCTTGTGTGTTATTAAAAACAGCAGATGTAACTAAGTGTTTGCAGAGTTTTGTAGACAGAGAGACTTGCAAATGTACTTTTCTTTTTGCATAGTTTTATGAATGTGGCCCCTGTCACTGACAGATGTCTCCTGAGAATAGTGTTGGTGTTGTTGGTTTTAAATGTTTAAATGTTTTTATTTCAGACTAGAAATATGAATTGAAGATGAAGTGAGCTGAAGATTAAAATGCAACACCTACACCTACCTAAGTTGTTCATCCTGCTGTCCGAGTTAAAACAGTTTAAAACAACATGTAGGATTTTGGTTTGGTGCACTTTGGCACAAACCAATGGTCTCTGCATGCCACTGCACTGTCGTAAGTCACACAGTGCTGTTGCCTCCCCCTCATAGACAACGTGTATTTGTTGACAGACGGCAAAGACGTTGTGAGAAGCCAAAGAACCACGTCGACTGATGAGGTTCATTTATATTACCTTATTGTTTAAGTTTTACAGTCAGACATCGGTGAGAGAGAGAGAGAGCGGCAAACGTCATGCAGGAAAGGAGCCACAGGTCGGATTCGAACCAGGGCCGCTCACTCTGAGGTCTATGCATCCATACATGGGCACGCGCACTAACCGCTAGGCTACCTTCACCCCAAATATTGCAGGATTTTTATCAAATCTGACTCTGCTAGCGTCTACAGCCCGTTATTAGCAAACTGTTAGCATGTGGAGTATGTGTATACTTATTCAACTGTTACCATGACGACTATAGGTCGTGGCTACATGGCTACACTGGAGAGGTTACATGCTAGTTAAGGCTTATGTTTACATCTCATTTACTACTCTTTTTTTAACATCCAGTAAACATACTGACCATAAAAACTCTGCTCAGCTTTGATCGAACTTGAGTGAAAATTGATCCATGACAAGTTTAGTGCACAACGGTTACAGGAAGTGGAATCTAACAGAGAGACATAGCTGCTCTAAAAACAGAATTCATATTCCTATTTAGAGGTTTGTTCTGAGACACATGCAGACATAATTTGCTTAAAGGGGAATGTAGACACCTGCAGGGCTCTCTGCTTATGTATATAAAGATCTGTGTAGGCCAGGATTTAGAGAAATACTCTATGTGAAGCTCCTGCAGTGGTTTCAGAGAGTTCTTGTTTTGTGTGGTAGTTTCTAGTTTCTTCCTGTAAGACATGAAAGCATTTACTCAAACAAATTTGGTCGCCATGTAACACAGTGTTACTTAAACTGCAGAGACGTGGCCTATCTTTGCAGCTCAGGGTCAGAATTCTAAGTATTCGCAGCTTCTAAACAGTAACAGTGCAGATGAGCACTCCTGTTAAAGATAAACTTGTGCGTCAGCTGACTTCCCAGAAACTGTTGCTTTTTTTAAAAATAAGGGGGCGGGCTGTTGCCATGAGGAAGTGGAGAGGGTTACAACCAATGCTGTTGACTGTTTGAAAAAGGCCGTTCCTCAAAGCTCAAGTTACCAAACTGCAAAATAAAGGACTGGCTGGTTCTGAGGGAAGCTTCAGTATGAAGAAAGCTTTGAGCAACAAAACATGGTGAAATGGGGTTAACCCAGCTCTGCAATGAGTCTGAAAAGTTTTCTCAAATTCTGTAACTAAACAGACTTCCTTGTTGGAGCCAACAGAAAGTCTGCAGAGAGCCCCTTCTTTAAAAGTGGGAGCTGCATGCACAGAAACTCAACATGGGTTAGCATAAGCTAAGCTAACATTGGGTCCTGAATCATACTTGTTTTCGTCTGGGTTTGGCAGTGATTAAGCTCGATATAATCAATACTGCCCACACAGTAATGTGAAGTATGTGTGCAGACAATAGTTTTAAACCGCTCCTTAAAACAATCCCACGATAGGAATGTGATCACCTGCCTGAGGGTTTCTGCCCATTCTCCAGTTTACTGCTCTGCTCCGGCTCTGCAGAGCTTACACTTCTACATTTGACACATTTATTTAACACTGAAGGGTTTTCAGGTTTAAATCTGTTGTGCTGCATGTTTTTTAAAAGCAGTCTTAAAACTTCGTCTTCTCAGTTCCTGTGGCTTTGTGCATGGGCCTGTGTGAGTGTGCCTGCTGTAGTCCTGTGTGTGTGTTTGAGTGTGCCTGCTGTAGTCCTGTGTGTGTGTGTGTGTCTCCTGCTGTGAAGGACATGTGTGAACATACAACTCAGGAAGATTTCAGAAGCAGTTTGCCTGAAATGTTCAGGAGTGCATGTGTGAAAGCAGCTTAAGGGCCCAATCACACAGACCACTGTTTACCTCTGGTACGTGGTTGCTTGGCGCTCTTCTCTGCTGCTGGGGAGGTGCGTTTTTTTTGCGTTTTCTAATGCAAAGCGGCCACTCTCTGTGTGATCGGGCCTTAAGTCTGTGCTGAAAAGATCGAGTTTACCTCTACATGAAATGACCAAAGAAATGATTTCAAAATAAAGTTCTCTTTTCTTTCCCACAGTTTCTTCATTGAACCGTTTCTGTTGCTGTGAAAGATAAGTGAGTGAACACCACAGAGGGGAACATATCCATGATGAAATTATCTACAGTTTATCTGTTTACAGCTCCTTGTGCAGGTTTCAGTTTGAGGCACATTAATGAGGCCAAACAGGGATGATGCTACTTCAAACCTACTTTCTGTTGGCTACATTTAGTCGTTAGCAGGGAAAGAAACCTTTTAAGAATCACCGCATTAAACAAGAAGTTTAAGTTTAAGAAGTACAAACAAACGGATGAGAGCAAAATTCCCAATCCAAGCTTGATCCAAAGGCAACTTGACCTGTGAAGACGTTTCACCTCTCCTCTGAAAGGCTGCCAACTTGTTCTAAACTAGCTGAAGAAGCTGGTTTAGAACTAGTTAGAGGGGCAGGAGCCTTTCTGAAGGGAGAGGTGAAACTTCCATGTCCAGCTGCCTTTGGATCAAGCTTGGATTTACCATGACCTGGATGCTAAACCTACACAGATAAAATCCCTATATGCATATTTGAGAGATTTGTGTGGATACGAGGATCAGTGATGTCTCAATTATTGTTCTGTTCTTTGCATATCTCAGGATACTGACCCTTCCTTTGTTTGATAAACTCACATCTCCACATAATCTTTAAGTTGCATCATGTAGGCTTTAATACACGAGGTGAAGGAGAAAATAATGTATGCACAAACACTTAAATAATGTATGGCTCCAATAAGCCAACTCCCAACATCAAGGTTGTTCAGAGCCTGATGCACTTTGCATATTCAGCCCCAAGACACCTCTGTGCTTTCTGCACCCCCCAATCCACCAGTGGATGGTGCAAACAGCTGAGGAGGATTGCCTCAGCCTCAATTCCCCCTTGTGCAGCAGCATGTTCTTCACAATGAACTGTGCCGGGGTAACCTGGGTGGTGGCTAACATCATTAGCCGCAGGAGAGACACAGGGAGGTCTGCTGTGAATCGTCACCATGGAGAGGAGCTCTACTCCATTTCCTCCTAAGGCCTGGATGAGTGTTGTGTTTGCCCTGTAACCTGAGACGACGGGAGGATCTGAACAAACAAGGGTGCAGCTTCACCAGGGATCCCGCTGACTGAGGCCTGACACGGTTTAGGCTTTGATTTTAAGATTTAGGACAATAAGTGTAGAAATATTCTTGTTTTTCTACACCATGTTACACGCCACAGATAGAACAATCTAAAAACCCTTCCTGGTACAGCTGTAACTGCACATTAAAACCTCAAGATGGAAACCATATGAACCTTTAAGTTCCCAGAATCATATTTGATTATCTCACCAGACGGTAGCTAAAAACCTACCGAGGAAGAAGACAGTCTTTTGACATTTTTGAGGATGTTGTGAACTGTTTTTTACCCCCGTTTCACAATCTCCCTTCTGCTGGTGCATTCTGCTTTGCACCAGCTCTTTGCAGATAACTGCATCTTGCAAGAAACTGCGGATGCAGCTGAGCCGCTCAGTGGGGTGGAGGCGCGGCCAGAGCTTCGGCTTATTTCTAGGAAACTGCAGCTGTGGCTTTTTTGGGGGGTGTTTGGTGTGAAAAGACATCAAAGGCTAAAATGTGCAAAGGTGTTAAAGTTAGTTTAGAATAAGGTCATTCATTTTATAACAGAACCCGGATGAGTGTATATGTCACCTTGAACTCCTAACAGAAAGACCATATCAGAAAGGTCAAATCAAATGATTTATATTGCTTTTTTATTGTTTCATACAGATTTGTGCTAGCTTACAACTGGATCTGAACTATTTACCATTGTGCATTTCCCCTTCTCTCTGGGGGAAAATCATCTTCCACAAACTGCTGTCAGCCTTGGCGCAGGCGACCAACACAATCTGCATCCACTCGACTCGCAGTCCTTGTTCATTTCTTCCACCAGACTCAAACTTTCCAGTCTTCCGACGAGCATGTAGTTTGCCTTCGTCTCCTAGCGCAGATCCAAACATTTTCATAACAAGGAAGTAGCGCTACACTCATGCAAATCCACCCCCCTCCTCTCACATGGTGGAGGTGACCACACAAAAAGGATCCAGGGGTTATGAATGGGCTCAAAAGAAATGGGCTTCATGACTGCATGACATGGCAGCTTCACCTTCCTGCCCTGCCCTTACCAACACCATCAGCACAAAGGATTGGTGAAAACAAAAAGCAATCAAGCTGAAATGCTGTTATCTGACTGCCAGTAACCACTTTAATTTTTCTTTAGACACAATTTACATTTATTATAAAAATAAATTTCTTTGTAAATTAAATAAACCTAATTGTTGTTGCTGAGAGTCGGCTGTTGTTGAAAAGTCTTATTTTTAGGCTGGGTGTGAGAGGGAGTCCAAGAAGAAAAGGTGAAAGGCTGCTGAAGAGCCACCGCTTCAGTGTCCTTTGTCTCAAGTCCAGGGTGTATTAAAAATAAGTCTCTGAGTGTCCATAAGTTCACCTGATCAACAGGGCCAGCGTTGCCCCAATTCCTGCAAACCCAGCAAAAGCCATAAGTGTCGTCCTCACTGTGGACTCGGGGTCTGCTACCCGAAAGAACTCAACAAAGCCGTCCTGAAAACAAAGGATTGAGAACACATTAGACTGTGAGGTCAAAGGCTTGTGCTCGCTTGACACGTAGGCTTTGTTGCACAATGAGAGCAGTTATGCAACCATTTTCCCCTCCTTCCACATCCTGTCATTCAGCTCTTAGTCATAGCTTACCCAGGAGTTGTTTTTGACCAGCCAGTCCCGCTGGTCAGACAGCAGGTACGTGGAGATCTCCTGTCCCACCAGCTCCACACAGTCCCCCCTGCCTTTCTCCTTCAGGTATTGAGACACAGCTGCTCCAAAGGCGACCAGGCTGGCGATCCTGCCCCAGTTTGTTGTTCCGTCTGAAAAAAGGCTCTTTGCTACAGCGCTGACAAAACTGGCATCTGCCCCTCTGTCTTCCAGAGACAGTTTGTTGATCATACCTACAAAAAGACAAAACAAGGTTGGATCAGGAATCTCTCATTTGTACATGAAGCAATACAAAACGTAAATGAGGAACAACAATGCACTCTTCTGATTCAGCTGCAGAGAAACCAAAGACTCTAAATCAACCCTTATATTTACTAAAACAATTAAAGCCAGTTTGTTGAGGAAATATCAACACAGGTAAATCACTTTGAGATCTTCTTTGAATGGGATATGAGCGCCTGTGTCGGCCTGCAGCTATTTCCTTTTAATTTGATTGAATCATGTGCTTTGTTGATTAATGTCTTGTGAATGGAGGAGCAGAAAAATACATTAACATGAGATGTTGTGAAATAGGACAAAATAAGTATTTAAAATAATGAAGCTGGTTTTAACATTAGGTGCTGCATTTCTGTATAAAATGGTTTGTTTTCCTCCTTTAACACAAACACCTAACATCCACAGAAATAACTGTGAGGATCATTGTGCATGCTTCCTGCTTGTCCAGACACGGTGTCTGCTGTGAGCATTACTTGAGTTAAATATAGCCTGTAGCTGAAAATGCTGCAGCTAACTTAGCTACAGCCACACACACAAACATAAATACATACCATTGTATGCATATCTGTGTTTTGCCAGGACGTCCGCCACGACTCTCTTCATCGTTGCTAGTGCACTACTTTCATTCCAGCCAGGTTTGGAGAGCCCGGTGTGCTCTCTGAGTAAGCGGCTGATGAGTTGCCTGGTGTCGCTCTCCAGGACTTCGCACCCAGCCGGACAGCCGGAGACTTCGGTGTCAATGTCCGGGGTGCACGGTAGCGACGAGCTGTCGATGTCTTCGCTGTCTTCCCGCAGCCCTTTTGTCGCTGCAAATCCTTTCCCTGAGTTAACACCAAGGATCTTGGGCCTCTTGGGGGTCTCACTCGACCCGACATTCCCATTTTGAGAGTCTACTATAGAGGATCCCATCTCTATTTGTGGAGAGGACGCTTCCGGGCCGCCGTAGTGCAGCTGTCCCTCCCCGACTCCATTTTGTTGCAGCATAAAGCTCATGACTCCGGTCGTTACGCCGAACGCAGCCCGCTTCGTCGTCGGAATGATATTCATTTTGAGTATTGTTTTGAATTAACGCTTACAGTTACTTAATTCCCGAATTAAACTAAGCTTGAAAACGAATTGATGCTAGCTGTGTTGGTCCAAAAATGCTAGCTTAGTCCCTAACGGTTACTTGTTCTACATTTCAGGTTGGTTGCTGAACGGAAGTGAAGCTTCGATCGAGGAGTGCTCCTTTATATAAGCTGCCACGCGTCATACGTGATACGTCACCATTTACGTACTTCCCCAGCAAACTGTTCTCTTCACAGTAGTTCCTGTATTTTGTGTTTTACGTGTTAATTTTCCTGAAGTCGATGTAATTTCCGTACCCTGCCTGGAAACACAAACAGTTTAAATATTTTATTAAATCAAACGCTGACCCTCGAGCTGGTTTGTTCGTTGTTTATTACGCTAACATTATTATTAATATATATATTTTTTTACATGTTTACATATTTAATCTTCTCTGTGATTGTTAACGGCTCGTTATTATTTTCATGTCTCTTTGTCATGATGCTTTTGATGTGGTGTGTGAAGCACTTTATAAATTGTTGCTGACATGAGCGACATAAATAAACGTGCCTAACTTGTAAGACTATAAAAAGGGAATCCTGATAATTGTAGTGACGATTGAAAACATAAATAAGTTGGAGACATCATTACATAGTCTTTGGGTTATTTGTGTAAATTTCCATGACATCAAACGCGATGGTATGTGCAGAGCAATTACCGGAAACACGCCCTCAAACCAATTAATCATAAAACCACATCGACAGGTCTTTGAAAGAATGTAATGACAAAGGTTTTACACAACAATAGAACTTCATTAATTATACATATAATCAATACTTCCCTCAAGTTGTTTCATCATTATAAGTTCATAAAAAAAAGGACAGATGTCCCTTTACATCATAAACTGACTGTAGTGTGTTATAAGTGTGAGTGTGTGTTATATGTGTGAGTGTGTGTTATATGTGTGAGTGTGTGTTATATGTGTGAGTGTGTGTTATATGTGTGAGTGTGTGTTATATGTGTGAGTGTGTGTTATATGTGTGAGTGTGTGCGATGGTGTCTCCCTGCCTGTACAGCTGTGAAAATGAATTTCCCCGTGGGGACAATAAAGTAACTAACTAACTAAAACAGTTTTAAATCGAAGTAGAAGCGAACTTGTGCTCAGCAGCATTTATGTTGTCATTTGTAAAAGGTTCCTTTATCTCCTTTTATTTTGATAAATGGACCAGCAGTTCCGTCTTTGACACATAAAATAAAAGCAAGCCTGGCTGTAAACGTCATGTGTGATTTATTTAAAGCATTAAATTGTAAAAAATATAATCTATCACTGACGTTTACCATCTCCCTGTCCTGAAAGTTCACACCAATAACTACTTAAAGTTTAAGGAGAGCACTTTTTAAAATGGAAGATCTAGTCTGCCATAAAAAAACTCTGATGATATGTTTCACATTCTGATTGATTGCTGATTTACTTCTCCTACGTTGAATATGCACCACTTTGTTCATTTGGCCGACCAGCGCTGCCAAAACTTACATTTTAGGAGATGTATTAATTTGATTTCTGGTCAAAAAATATTCCATCACACGTGTTATAAACCACATTTACATGAAAAACATCTCATTCTGAGATATTACAGGTAATACATAAGGCCTGAGGTGCTTGAAAACAGAAAATAATCTGCCAATGGGACAAGCTAATTTAAATTAGACATCACATTTAAGAAACGCAGCGAGTAAAATGTGCTCGCCCTATTTTCAGATGTTTCTAAAACTCAGAACAAGCAATCCCCCGCCTTATTGTTCCCTCGTTATATCTTAAAATAAGATGTTTGACTTGTTAGGTAAATGTGGTGTATAATAAATGCAATGAGATGTTTTGACTAGACAAATACACCTGCTTAGATTTGACTTTTTGTCTGTCGTTTTCTCTGATGCTTTTTATCGTGTATTATCACATCAGGGTATCTTGTCAGAGTTCCTTATGTTTTACAACAGCAGAGTTTCTGTCACTAAACTCCTGTTTTCTCTCTACATGAAATAAAAGTTTCCATTTTTGTGTGGAAAAAGCCAGAACTTTCCGTTCCCTTCAGAGGGAAATGTTCAGAGTTAAGTGTTGTGCTTCCCCCTAGTGGTCACTGAGAGGTAGTGCTCCCTTTCAAATGGTAAATAACAGACTAACAGACAATGAAAACGAAGAGGAAATGCTATTAATGTAAAAGTTTATTTCAAATACTGACAAAAATCCTCTCATCTACTCCCACACGACAGAAACATTCCAAGTACTCGAGTACTTTCTGAAGTCTTAAAATCATTCCTGTGTTTCCACTCATCCTCTTTTATCATGTAAACCCTTTTTTTTTTTTTTTTTTACTTTCTAGGAAGCAAGGGTGCCTCTGATTTCCCTGCAGTTATCTCGGGCCAGGATGACATATATATATTCATTATGCAATAACAGAACACAAGAAACAAAAACAAAAAAAGAAACATTAATTTGCAAAAACCAACAAGAAAACCGATCAGGTAAAAGCAGCACAAAAGTACTTCAGAGCACACAGCCTGTCATTTCTTTATACATTCTGGCACGTGTTTATCCCAGCTGAACAAGAGACGGCCCGTGTGTGTCGGCTTGGAAACATACGCTACGTATTCCTCTCGTTGAACCGCTCTCTGTGCAAAAGCCCCACATCGAGTAGAACTCCTGTCCGCTGTCGTTGTACAGAACATGTCGCAGCTTTATTCACTCATCTCTTTTAGCATTATTTATTTCTTAACAAGCAGGACACTGTCGGGTTTACAACAGAGTGTGGCGCTCAATGGCCGTTTCGTGTCATTTAAAGCGACAGAGCGTTCCAGACTGTTCTTTTAAGCTACGCCAGACTAAAAGCTGAATCAAGTTCAACAACGTGGCAGCGTTTACGTCCAAATTAAGAGATGTGTAGAGAGAAGAGAGGTGAAGAGGACAGGTGTTCTTTACAGGGATTCATCTCTTAGATTTGTCTTTGAATCAGCAGCATTTACACATATTTTCATATGATACAGATTCACATAGCCTCTGCACTTCCCTTAGATAGAGCAGAAGTAGTGTTAAACTGAAAGGAGAGAGGAACCATAGAATCATAAAATAGCTCGGGCTATGAAGGAGTGAAAAGCAGCCGGGAGAAAAAACTGAAAAGCGTCTTCCTGTCGAACTCTATTTACATCGGCTAGAACGGAGAGAAAAAGCAATGCATTCATTCATACAACACCAGAACAAGCACACGCACGTCAGGTCAGTTCTCTTTCACCCGCTTCAAATTTGACACGTTTTAAAGTCTCGATGACAAAGTGAGTCGGAGAATGTGATGGTGCATGCACCCTATCACCTAGCCTACACGGTGGAGTGTGCGCCTGTGAAGGTTCCCTGAAGCGTTATCATACAAGGAGGCTGATTCTCAAGGTGGGTCGGCATCCAGTTCAGATTCTTGAACGCATTGGTTCAAAGTGTTGTAAGCAAAGACCACCTCTTTCAGAGGAACGGTAAGATAAGGTGGGACTCCAGAGCCTAATTTCACTAACCATGTGTTATAAAATCTCTCACCGTTATGCGAAGGGTGGCAGTGAGCGTATTCTGCAGGCACGCAGTTCTAACTTTAGGCCTCTGATGACGAGCTTGGGATCTGGGCTGACACTTGTTGTTATCAAGTTGCCTGCTGTTGACCCTCTGACAGCCCTGAGATCAAAGATCAGCCTGTGTACTGTCAGTTTGGGAAGAAACTTTTTTTTCCTACGATGGTGCTGCATTCAGAAGTACGTCCATACTCCAGCTAAGGTTTTAGGGAACTAAAATATTCTTGTCTTAAAGCTAACGTTTTGCAAAGTGTATTAATAAAGACACCGAGATGTTACGAGAAACTTTCCAGAGTGAGTAAAGAAGGTTCTCGTGTATCTTTGATAAGCAGCTAAAATAAGTTCTTTTGGAAAGCCCAAAATGTGCAAAAACATTCACTGCATTGCCGGACCGTCCTTAAAGGCAACGTCTGTAGTTACTTTAATCTTTTCAATGAGACTTAAGTGAATGTAGCGATCAACACGTGATACTTAAAGGCCAACCTTTAGCGGTGCCTGGATCGGTATCTGAAGTATCTGAACGGAGGGTCACAAACACACGTGAGATGAAGCAGCTTGGGTTCCAGTTTTCGTCATCACATTATGACAGTCTAATCATGGTCTCTTGAGTCCAGTATCTGCAGCGAATTTTCACACCAAAGATCCCAAGTGAGTGTATTTAGCACTACAATCTCTTAGGCGTGGTCAGCTGTTCTGTGCCTTTAAGCGCCAAGCTTACCACGAGTCACGTGCTTTACGAGTTGTATTTACAGAAGCATATATACTCTATGCAGGGAGATCAACCTCCCCACTAATCTTTTAAGCTCATAGTAAACACACGTCTTGATGCAACTCAACAGAAGTAAGACTGAACTCAGATATTGGCAGGATTCCCTGCCATTAAAAGGACCATGAGGATATACTCGGCTGGCTCTCGCCTTGCGCCCCACAACTGGAGTGTGTGTGTGTTTACACGTGGATTGTCAGGACAGCAAACAGGAAAGGAGGGAAGGAAGTGTGACGGGGACAGTCTTAGGGGTTGTGTATTTAGTTTTGATACTTTGGAGCACAAAGCAGATGCCCCGCCCTGCTCCTGTTAACAAATTTAAATTTGTTTTTTGTTACAATCGTGCAGCTTATTTGGAAAGAACAGGTTGACAATTAAAGCAACGTGAGTGAAGAGAGTTGGAGATGAAAAAGTGGGGTTTTAAATCCCTGTTTGGCTGAGCTGCAGCAGATGACCCTGGATTTTGTTCGACGTAAAGTGACCGAAGGTTGACACAAAAGAAGCATCCATTCGCTTCCCCCATTTCCCAATACAGGGTCAGTGAATAATAAAGAACTTAAGCTGGGCAGCTGCCCACTCACAGATTTGGTATGCAAGCAATTATTCATGTACAACTTCCAACCAAAGCCAGCCGCCACCAGCATGAACAACAAAAACCAAAGAGCGTGCTGCGATTATGGTTCCTAACTCCCTTACACACATCATTTTGGTGTCATTTAGGATGCAAAAAAAGAACAAAGGCATACTATACAGACTACAAAGTGCATTAACTCACCCCATCCAACCCCTGCCTGATGACACACATCTACTGTGATGCATCTTGGAACACAGAAAACCAAGATATAAGGGAGGCAGCAGAGCAGAGTGCGCAGAGGGGGCAGAGCTGTGCGTGGTGGGAAGGCAGAGAAGGCAGCGACCTCGTGGGAACGCCTGAACCTTCATCCCTCCCTCCCACCCGGCCCCGCCCACATACAAGCAAAATGGAGTTTTTAAACTTATACAACTCTGCCCGACGTGTTAAAGCCAGTGGTGCCTGGGGATATAAAAGGAAGAGAGGGTGGACAGAGGGGTGGACAATATTGGGGACATGGGTGAGGCGGGGGAAGAGGGACGGTTGCTGGGAGCCCCAGGGGGGATGAGGGTGCGTCTCAAACGGTGGAGGCTAGCCGGCTAGCTTGCTGGTCACCAAGGACGACTTCCTCTGGGGTAGGTCCTGCGGCGTGGGAATGTGGTCGCCGGTCACCAGGTTCTTGTCGGGCCCCGCCACAGGAAGCTGCTTGTTCTTCATCTTGGCTTTGGCCATGTTGTAGTCGCCCGAGTCAAAGTACTTTTGCTGCGTAAGAACAGAGACAAAAAGGTGCTGTCAAACATCAACTTTTCAGGCTTTTAGGACCAACAGCGTTCCTTTGGTTGAATGTTTAAGTAATTTTATTGTGAAATTCCCTGATGTCCGAGTCCCTGAGGTCAATAAACGTCTTAATGGAATAATGAGGTTGAACGTTGCATCGTGCAGAATCAAATCACCACACAAAGAGAACAAAGATAAAAGACTCCAGTCTCAGATTCTCAGATATCACTGCTCTCTGATGATGTTCATTCTGGAAGTTATGTGATGATTAAGTGCTGCAATTTACTTTTTGCCGTTCCCCTCTGCCTGCCTCAGCTACTCCTACTCCTCGTCAGTGATTTCCCAGAACGACTTTCCACAATCTCCAGAGGTAGAAGTTCTCGATAACAAATACAGCATGTGTAGGCGCAGAGAGAAACAGTTTTTACAGAAGAACTGTTTGAGAGTCGTTGTGTGCTCTGACCTGCTGTTTAAATTACAGGTAAAAAAACCATCAGTTAAACGTGCTATATGACAAGCTACCCAAGAGGCTGCATTGCATTAACATACCGGACTAACCGAGCCTGAGCACGTTACCTGTTGTACATAACGTTGTAATACAAAACATGCATGGTACTTAGTTTTCAAGACGGGCAGAAAAAGGGACGCGCGGTCGAGGCTGTGAACAACACCGAGAACATGAGAGCTACTTTACTGACTTTGTCTCTTATTTTGAGTCATGTTAGTCAGATACAGCCAGAACACTCCGGGATTTCTCCTTGTGCTCCTGCATGAACTGTAGCGTGCCGAAGCACACCTCTTCCAAGTGTGCCAGGGCCGAGGAAGTGTAGCCTGCTTGAGCACGGAAAGGAGCACTCACCCTTGTCAAACGAACTGGACTCTGGGGGTCAAACATGCTTGGGCTCAGTACGAATGGCCTACTGTGAATGCACCCTTAAACACTTGGTACAACCGGTCTGACTTTTTATTGAGTATTGAACTTAAATGCTTTGAGCTTTATGGACTAACACTAGAAAGAGTAAAAATGACTTAAATGCGACTAAAACTAATTAGACTAAATCTAAATTAGCACTGCAGGAGAGGGATTGTTGGGTTTACTAAACGAAAACCTTCCTGCTGTTTTCATCCCCAACCATGTCGTACTCATGGTCACCTACCCCTTTCTGTAGTCTCTTCATCAGGAAGTCTGATCCGCCTGGCTTAGAATTAAGACCGGGGTACTTGGCCTTCAGCTTGGCCTCCTCTGCCTTCGCCGGGTTTGCATTCTTCTCCTGTGAGTCCTGTTGAGACAAAAACAAACGGACATAAACACATCTCCTCTACAGAAAAACAGGATTTTTGAGTGTGAGCATATACATTTTCAGAAAGCACAACAGCTGCTTCTGTGACAGGCAATCATTTACGGTCAGCCTACGATTCCAAAAATGCTGCTGCTGGTGCAAAAACACCCAAATTCCAGCGAAAACATCCACCGGGGTAAACAGGGCCGCTTTAAAAGTACTAAAACTGCACTTGGAAACGTCTGCTGTGAATAGGGCTTTCAGAACTATGACAATGACTAGTGGGAATTGGAGATACTTTATGATAGCATGAGTCAGAGCCTGGTTGTTCTTCTATTACAGCGTCTCTTATCCCCATCATGCCTGAGAGGAAATAACTCAAAGAGGAGGACAAAGCTTGGAACAAACAGACCTTAAAAAACGAGTTTTAAAAAGCTTACATGGCACTGAAGCTTATGTGACGGCAAACTTAACGAGGACTCCGAGGTTTATAGCAGATTTAAAAACACGAAGGAGGTCAACAGGTTGCATGAACTTTGGAAATGAGGACAAATGAGTCATCTTTTCTTTTGTGTTGTCCTGATTATGATGAGTTAAGAACACGACGATGACCTATGACACACTGGAATGGTTATATAATGAGTATACTTGAAGGTACTTTTATTCTAAGGCTTATAAAAACATCAAACTGGTTCTTTAATATTTGATATATATATATCTGTGGTTTTTAATCATGTCCAGGGCTTTGCATACGACTGCAAGACAACAGTTTCTGCTTACAATGAAACTTCCTAAACATCCCGATCAGTCTGATAATTAATGTTAAATTACTAAAGCACAAGTTTTCCTTTAACTTGACATAAGAAATGTTGTTTTCTGTGTCCTGTGGAGGTCATACTTAAGCAGTCTTTAACAGTTAAGTTCTTGGCTTTCTATTCATACACATCCTTAGGTCGCTTATCTGCATGTTGTGACAAAGTCTAAACAATCGAGGTCAAGAAACAATAAGATGACAAAGCTTTCTGGCTCTTATGACACCAGTGCGGACTAACAAGAGCCTGAGGTGGCGACTTGTGTAGACAATAGAGGTATTTGTTGTTAATGCCTTCGAATACCACAAGCCAAACTGGTCAGGTAGTAGTCATTCAGGTCCCTGTCAGGTGGAGAATGAGGCCAGTAATTCAGGTCATGAGGGTACACCTTGTTTGTGTGCAGAGTTTGAGTTTGGTGTTTTGACTGCATATAGCAGGTGTAAAGTAGGAGCTTAAGCACACCGCCTGCACATTCACCACACGGTGCAAACATCATGGAGCACTCGGCCCTGAGAGTTTGCCAGGACGGGGCTAAAATGTGACTCAGGACACTGAAGCCAATGAACTGATTCCCTCAGGAGAAGGGAGGGCAGGAAGCACCGAGTGTGCTGATTCACTTGGGTCCATGACGAGAAATTTATGAGCTACTATATTTGACCCCGATGCAGAGCTACTGCAGAATCCCAAACCAGTACACGAAAGCAGTTTTGCGGTCCTAAAAAATTCTGGAAAATTGAGAATATTTGTCTTTCTATCAATGCTACGTGTAGTTGAACAGAATCACAATCTGAACTAAAGAGTGGAGAAGAACATACTGGAGAACAGGAAACAGAATGCAGCAGGTTCATTAGAGCACGGAGATCGTAGAGGTGGCGTGCAGACAGTCTATGGTCGTGCAGCGATCACAGGGAATAAACGTCACCACCCCCTCCCACTCGCTCGAGGTGAATTCTCCTGATTATATCCTGCTGCGTTCTCACATCAGCTCACTCTGACTTTCTGCAGAATAAATACGAGGAGGCTGGAGGAGAAACTCCGGGTAGAGTCCGAGTGAAAAATTCAGCTGTTTGCGTTCACACAAGCAGCTCCTCGGGCAAATATCAGGAGCTGATGTATCCGAATATAATTAACATGACGTTTTTATCACAGCAGCACATACAGCAACAGTACGGCAGCTTTCAGGAGCAGCTCACGCTTCCTTATGCAGCGGCCTTTGACATAACATCCAGTGTTTCCACGGCAACCATAAACATGTCGTGTATCATGGCGACACGTCCAGTAATAACTATAACTGTTGGAAATATCTGAGGTAACGTAAGTACTCAGGTAGGTTTAGTCCATTTTTTAATGATTGAGATATTTTAGTGTAAACATTATCCAAACCGGATCAGAACTGAAAATAGTGGATCGATGTACTCAGATACAATCTTGAGATATAGATTGATTATTCAATATTTTATTTCTTAAAAAACTAAAAGACAGTAACGTTTTAACCTCACCTTACTCAAATAGATAGGAAATTAAATTAAGATATTTACAATACATTGCGATAAATTAGGTTTTCTGCAACATGTTTTTTTGCAAATGCGTATATTGTGATAACTTCTTTTTGTAAATGTGATGTATTGTGCAGCCCTACACTGGATGTTAGATAAAGCATTGATCCTGGTGTTTACCTGTGCAGAGGCCCAGGCCAGTAAGGGCCCTCCAAAGGCTGACAAACTTAAAACTGCAGCAATAGAATCAATTGACAGTAGGAAATGTCCCTAATGGGGCCCCATCTGACAGAGGATTTATCTGTCTGAGAGTGAAAAAGAAAGAGTGTCAGGAGTCAGGACACTGGGTTGTTAGAGGGGCCCCCAATTACATTTCGCCCCAACAGACTCTAGACTCGCCACTGTACCTGTGCACAGCTCTGTCGTAGTTATTATGGCACTGTGTGGAAACTGCGGAACTACCACCGTCACACTGCAGCTTTCTCAGAGAGTCATGAAAAGTCCTAAACAAACACATCAGAGTGTTTCTCACAGTAATGCCTGTATGTGTTGACTTTCGGCCTGTCATGGCTCGTTTTTTTAGACCTTCCTAGTCACACCAATGAGGCCCGAGCTCCTGTGGACCTGCCAGCCAATGACACAAGACAAAGGGACAAAACAAAGTGACAACCTGGCACGGTGCTCTCTAAACAGGGACAGCTCCAGATAGCTTCGTCGCAGCTCTGCGTGTCTTCCAGGAGTCCTGAGCTCTCACAGTTTACCTGAGCTAGCTGATGTTAGCCTCTCCCAGCTAGCATGCACGGTGGCTAGCCAACAACACCGACACAGCAGCAGTCACACACAAACCCACCTGTTTCTCGTCCTCGTAGTCCGCCTGAGTGTCCGAGTCCAGGTTTTCCGTCGACATTATGTGTGTGTGAAAGTGACGCAAGTGTCCCTTTCTGTGGACAGCTCACAGAGATGAGGTACCTGTTCTGAATCTAATCCTCCTTTTCTGGACACGACTGCTGCTCCCCAACAAAAATGGCGTAACGAGTTGTGACATCATTCCCGGTTAGCTTTCCCCCCCTGTGTGGTTGACATATACAGTAGCCAATGGGCGAGCGGCAACGGCCCGCTTGGAGCCAATGGAATTTAAGCGCAGCGTTCGCTCTGTGATTGACAGCTCCCTGCTCCAATCACATTCCTCTATGGAATCTGGGGGCGATGCGGGGGCCGCACTGCATCAACACAACGAACATGTATAACAGAGAAGATATATCTTTGATGCGCCTTGCTGGCTTTAAGATAGTGTATTAAAATGAATACAATTATTCAGTTTCAGTAGTTTAACAAAGTTATTATTATCGTCATTATAATCGTTGTACACGTTGGAGAAGCTCTCTGCTCTGTGATTGGCTACTTTTTAACGTTGGACCCGCCCATCAGTTAAACAGTCGGCGGGAACGCGTTACAGCTAGCTAGCTAACTCACCACCAGGGGACATTTAAATAATCGATTATCGTTTTTTAATTGTATTTTTTAATCATTTTCTTGTTGCCAAGTAAGTACAAAGTCATTGTCAGCAGATGCAGGTAGTTAGTAGTTTAATTTTAGATATAGAAACAGGTGTAGCAGGTGGAATAGAACAATTAGCTAGCTAAGTTTAAGCTAGCTAAGTTTACTCTAATGCTAACAACTCTGACTGGACTTAAACTAAATTATAAAACTCTTGAGCTTTTCTGACACTGACTCTCTTTCTTTGCATGTTTGTGTTCTCCTGTCTCTCATCAAAGCGATGGCATGTGTGCAGAAAGTGAGGAGCTCTCAGGTAAATCCACACCTGACTGGTTAGCTAATGTAGATTCAGTGTTTTTAATGATGTTTGAAACACAACTAGCTTGTTAGTATGTCAATTAATCAAACTTTATTTATAAAACACCTTAAGACAAAGATCAGTTCAAAGGGCTTTACAATTAAGATAAGAGACCAACAGAGGAGAAGAGTGTAGTTGTGAAGGTTTGATAATAAGCATTAATACACACAAGAAACACTGAAAATGTAAGTAAAGTACAATAAAATAATGTTATTATTGAATTAATTAAAAAAGCAGCAGACTTTTGCATTAGTTGTAGCTGGTTTATTGTGTTTTTAGGTCGACCAGGAAGGAGAGAGTTACAATAGTCCAGCCTGCTAGTTATTAAGGTGTGCATTAGTCTCTCTGTTTGGCTCAGAGAGAGAAAGGGTCTTACTTTGGCGACCTCTTTCAGGTTCACCCCTCACGTGAAATACAAATCAAAGATCACCCCAAGATGTCGTGCTTCTTAGCTTGCGTCCTGTTGTTTTGTAGTTTGCGGGTCAATTTAAAAACAAGTACGAAATCAACTTTTCTACGCTGTGCACCTCTTCACCCTTTTTAGTAATTGTATTCATTGTGACCAGATAAAGATAAAGATACTCTGCAGATTAAGATTTACCGTACTATTCAAAATGTATGACCATCATTTATTCATCATTAGATACAGGTGTGTAGCCTTACTCTCAGGTAATCATCATCTAATCGTTGCACCTGGGTCCAAAACACCAGGACTATAGGTTTAAGACATCCCTCAATCCAATGCATTAACTCAGAAGGATCATATGATGAAATATATTCTCAATATTAATAACCTGATAGCAGCAACCTGCAGTCTTTAAAAATGAAGCCGATGCTGAATTGCAAAATCCTGCAGTTCCTCTAGTGTCCACTAGAGGCTGGCTGCAGAAGCACAGGAAGTCACATACACACCCATTCTAAAAAGCCTGTTTTTACAGCAGACATTAACATGTTTACAGCCTGGTTCAAAAAAACAAATAGGTCTGATTAGCTCATGTCTCGATCAGCACACACTGTACGGGGGGTGAATGTTTTGATGACTCATCAGTTTTGATTTGATGAAGGATAAGAGTTATTCACAATAAGGCGTGAAGCTGACATGATTGACAGGTTCATATTTTCAGTCTATGCCCTAAACCTGTTGTTTGTTTTCTATGTAGTGTAGAGTATCGACTGGAATAAACATCTGTAAGAGAAATTAAATATCCAAATCTAATTTTTTATTTCACCTTTTTTTGATAACAAGCAAAAAAATAGAAAATATGTAAAACAATCCGTCGTTAATTTTTTGGTTTTGATTTTTCATTTTCTGATTCTTGATTCTCAATTGAATATTGAGAGCACGAATGATAGGCGGATTGCAGATTAATCTTGTTTGTGTTAGCTGTGATGAGTAAGCAGACCGTTGTATATGTGATTTATTTGTGTCTCTCTTGCAGGATACTCAGCTGTTGCCCAATCAGGTTCTGTCGGAGCAACAATCCTTGGTTGTTATGAAGAAGCTTCTGGCCATCGCAGTGTCTGGCATCACGTACCTCCGGGGGCTTTTCCCAGAGAAAGCCTATGGGAGCAAATATGTTGAAGGTTAGATTACATGTGGAACGGTGGCTATCAAGGTCGATATTTTTATTTGGACATCCTTGAAGAGGAGATTCTTCGCTCCCTGTTTTTCTTCCCACAGATCAGAAAGTGATGATCCTCAGAGAGGAGCGCAGCTGTCCCGGGGCCAGTCAGATTGTCCAGTGGTAAATATTAACAACGCTTACTCCCCGAAGTCATGAATCAGTACCACTTGGAAAACAGTTTCCTGATTGTGTCATGCCTTTTGTGTTTAAGAAACAAGCTGTGTGATTTTGTCTTTCTGAACCGTTGCTAGTTTGAATATAGAGGAATCTGAGGGCCTATTAGTGGGTGCTGCCTGCTTGAGGGGGCCGCGGTGGTAACTGAGAGTTTGCATCTGCCTGCTGACTGTAACAGCAGCAGAGACGGTTGGATGAATAACAGCTGCTGATGATTGATGATGGTGTCCTGCCCCTTAAAAACATTTCCTTGTGAAGTCAGAGCGTGTATGAGATTAACTTAAAATCTCTAAAAACTTGTTAAAATCATTTAAAATATGATTGATGTGTTATGCTAGTGATGTCGGCTAACTAGGGATGTAACGATTCACTCAACTCACGATACGATACGATTCACGATACTGGGTTCACGATACGATTCTCTCACGATTTATTTTGAGAGAATCAGGAGGTGATTGGAACTTCTTATTGTGGTGTCGACAGAGAGACCAGGCACACACACACCCAGACCACCCAACCCCCCTCCCCTCCACCAGCTGTCTCTTCAGGCCAGGTACACAGAGCCCTGAGAAAGATCAACCCCCGCAAGGCAGCAGGACCAGACAACATCCCTGGGCGGGCCCTCAGAGCATGTGCTGACGAGCTGGCTGATGTTCTCACCTCCATCTTCAACCTTTCCCTCAGCCAGAGCACCGTTCCCTCGTGCTTCAAGACCACAACCATCGTCCCCCTTCCCAAGAAGAGCCCACCCACCTGCCTGAATGACTGGAGGCCAGTGGCACTCACTCCAATCATCACTAAGTGTTTCGAGAGAGTGGTACTAGCCCACATCCAGAGCAGCATACCAGACAACCTTGACCCCCTGCAGTATGCCTACCGGCCCAACAGATCCACCTCAGATGCCATCGCTGCTGCCCTCCACTATTCTCTCTCGCACCTGGAAAACAAAGACTCCTATACCAGGATACTCTTTGTTGACTACAGCTCAGTCCCACACAAACCCACCCACAAACTGTCTACACTTGGCCTGCACCCCACCCTCTGTAACTGGCTCCTAGACTTCCTGACTGGCAGGCCCCAGTCTGTCAGGATTGGTAATAGGACCTCAGCCAGCATTATTACGAACACTGGCACCCCACAGGGATGCGTCCTCAGTCCCATCCTCTACACCCTGTTCACCCACGACTGTGTCGCCTCCCACAAAGACAACATCCTCCTGAAGTTTGCAGATGACACCGCAGTGATAGGACGTATCACAGGCGGGGACGAAGCGGCCTACAGGAGGGAGGTGGCCAGCCTGGTGTCATGGTGTGATGAAAACGACCTCACCCTCAACACGGACAAGACGAAGGAGTTAATAGTGGACATGAGAAAGGAGAGGAGACCTCATCAGCCACTGTTCATCCGGGAGCTTGAGGTGGAGCGGGTGAGCAGCTTCAAATACCTAGGCGTCCACATCAGTGAGGACCTCACTTGGACATTCAACACCACACAGCTCGTCAAGAAGGTGCAACAGCGGCTGTACTTTCTGAGGAGGCTGAAGAAGTTTGGTATGTCCCCCAAGATCCTCATCAACTTCTACAGCTGCGTCATTGAGAGCATCTTGACCAGCTGCATCACCGTGTGGTACGGCAGCACCACTGCTATGGACCGCAGACGCCTGCAGAGAGTGGTGAAGACTGCTGAGAGGATCACTAAGACTCCACTGCCCTCTCTGCAGAGCATCTACCAACGCAGAGTCCATAGGAGAGCTGCCTCCATCCTCAAAGACCCCACCCACCCCCAGCGCGGACTGTTCACACTCCTACCCTCAGGCCGGAGGTACAGAAGTGTGAAATGCAGGACCTCCAGACTCCAGAACTCTTTCTTTCCCACTGCCGTCCGACTCCTAAACACCTGACAGTATAACAACCTACCTCATGCTCAGTTTGCACATATTACATCCATTTTTTGCACAGTTTAAATTCTATTTTTTGCACTATACACTGCCTTCACACTGCCTTATTTTTTTTGTATATTTGTATATATTATTATTATTATTATTTCTACTCTGCTTTTTACTTTTTTTATATTTCTTATTGTTGGCATTCAATGTGGACAGCAAAGTAAGAATTTCATTGTACAGGGAAACTTGTTTCTTACTGTGCATATGACAATAAACACTTTGAATCTTGAATCTTGAATTAAATGCTGCATCATGTTGGTTGTGCTATTTGTGTAGTTCCCTGTCTTGTTGCAAAATTTGCACATATTTTGTTTCGTCTGTTATCTTCTCACCTCTTTCATTTTCTGTCTTGGGAAGCCAAAATGCTTCCACTGCCATAATAACGCCTGCTTATTACAACCAACCGCCTCTGCTCTACAGCTGCTGACGCTCACGATATTACTGCGATTCATTTTTCAGAGTACCGATTCGAACCTTGACACCTTTGAATCGATTTTTAACTGCCTCACGATTTATCTTTACATCCCTACGGCTAACGTTAGCTGTCCTCCCGTGGCTGCTCGCTGTCTCACCTCTACTGAATTTGTGGCTTACTTTGAGACATGTTAGTCAGAGTGGGGGGCGGAGGCCTCCTGGATTACGATGTGGATAATTAGAGTCACTCCTGCAGACGCCCCGAGCACCTTTTAACAATGTTTAGAAACTAAATTAATCACAATTTCACCGCGACACACTGAAAAGACTTGGCCCAGTAGAAAGTTTGTCTAATCGAAATTAGCACAGCAACAGTTGCTCTGAGAGGGAGCTCTGATTGGTGGTTCACCAGACAAATCAGAGAGCCAACAAAGGGTCAATTGACTGTATGTTTGTTATCTTTAAATAAAGATGGTGGTCTTGACCTGCTCTGTTTGTAACATGTCCACACTTGATTGGTCGATTGATAAATTATGTCAATGACTTCATGCTCAATCTCACCTTTTTAACTGATTTTACTTTCAGGATGCAGGGATGCTTTGAGGCCATCCAGAAAAAGTATGTAAGTCAACCTCCTCCGTCAGTCAGAAGATTATTTCCTGTTTGACCTTATGCAACCCCCCGCCTCATAGTTAATGATGTCATTGTTTTCCCTCCAGCTGCGGACAGTTATTATGTCTGTGAGTATTTTACATCTTCTACTTCTTACGTGTTGTCTTTTTGTCATGCAGAATCGGGTCGTCTCTGCGAGGCCTGAGAGAAATATTCACGCCGCTAATGTTTACTTCATTTGTCTGTATTTTAGATCTACACCGACCAGCAGAACCCGGAGGTAATGTCCAGGTTTTCTTCCTGCCTTTTGTTAAGTGTCAGAGTTCTGTAAAACACAACCAGCTGTTTCGATCCGTCTGAAACACAGCAGCTGTGTCGTCTTGTCTTTCAGAGTGTGACTGAGTTCTACCAGTTTAGGATCATGTACAACTCAGAAGGAGCTCAGATTGACTTCGAAAGGTGAGGATGTTTAAATATCATGCTCAGGAGCTGAAGTTCGAAATGCAAACCTCAGAATCGAGGCAGGAAACAAACAACAGATGGTATGCTTTATAGATACCACGATGGCTGTTTAACATTAATCCTGTCAGCGCAGTTTGATGCACTTTAAAACTGCTTCATAAGGGCCTCGTCACAAAGACTTATTTGTACAGCACCAACAACAGACATGTAGTTTAAAGTGCTTTAAAAACTTTAAAGTTCTGGGGCGCCGGATAGCCTAGCGGTTACGTCGCGCCCCATGTACGGAGGCTATAGTCCTCTTTGAAGCAGCCGTGTGTTCGAATCCGACCTCGGCTCTTTGCTGTATGTCATCTCCCCTCTCTCTCCTCCCAATGTTTCCTGTCTCTCTTCAGCTCTCCTATCCAATAAAGGCAAAAATAGAGATCCCAAAGCTTTAGTACGATGGCCGATGGCAGCGGCTGAAACGACGTACATTAAGAGAAACGCAACAAATTCAGAAGCACTTCGAATGCAAACGTCTATAAACAAATGCAACGGCTGAAACTTGTAAAAACTGTAAAAAGCTGAAACAACCCTTTAAAGTATGCTTTGGGTCTTTAGCATCAACGCTAACTTCTCCATTTGGCTTCTTTTTTTATCAGCAACAACAACAACATGCTGTCGATGTCGTGTGGAAGCACGAAGAAGGCAAGCATCCTGCTGGTGAGGAAGTTATACACGCTGATGCAGAACCTGGGCCCGCTACCAGACAACGTGTGTCTCAACATGAAGCTGGCTTACTATGACAACGGTGACTCAAACACACACACACACGAATGCGTGTATGTCGTCATTACGACTGCACAACTGGGATGTACAATATTTCCAAGGATCCTTGAAGGTAGCAATACTCTCAAGCGACAACCTTGGGTCTTTAAAAAAAGGAAGTAAATGCTGAAGTGCAAAATACTGCAGTTCCTCAAGTGTCCACACGAGGCTCTCTGCATTTGTTCACATATTTAAACGTAATTTTTTTTCAGCAGCTGTTGGTCTCTTGAGCTCATTTCTTTATCGGCACAATCTGTAATTTTTTTAAGATCACATCTGTTTTGATTTTATTAAGCCTCAGAGTTATTTATAAATTTGCATATTTAAGGGCCTGGCTGTGAGGCTACCAGGTAGACCCTCAGCTCCCCCTCTGTTTGTTTCGTGGTTAACCAAAAGTCAGGTTGAGGCAACATTTCCAACATGGCAGAACCAGACTCAGTGTTTGTCTCTGTCTTACTGTTTATTCGTCTGCTTCTAGTCACTCCTCAGGACTACCAGCCTCCAGGCTTCAAAGAGGCAGACGGCGACACCATGGAGTTTGAGAAGGAGCCGGTCAGACTCACCATGGGCGAGGTGGTCACCCCCTTCCACACTCTGAAGTTGGACATGACTACCGAGAGACAGCGACTGGAGCAGGTGAGTGAAAGGAAGCGCAGGACAGAGGCACAAAATAACACTTTGAGATGAATAAGCAGTGCAACATTGTAAAAACGTTTTTACAAATCGTCTTTTCTTTGTGCCTCCTCATTGTCATCGTCTTGTAGTTTTATATTCACAGATTTTATTGGACAGTTTTGTCTCCAGATCAACAACGTTCTCTGCAGTCGTCACCTCAGGGAGTTGGTGCTTTTGATTGACAGCTGTGCTTGTTGTTAATTGTCTGCAGGTGGAGGAGAGTGTTTGTGTGACGGAGAAGTGGGTTCTGACGATGGAGGAGGAGGGCGTCCTGTCACAGGTCAGCATACCAACAACGCAGATGTGGAGCCTTTTTACACTCAGCGGGGTGAAGTCAATTTGTAACCACATGTACCGACACTTAGAGAGATAATTGTTTCTTACTGCAGTCAGTGAGATTAGAGCTGAACGATAATGGTAAGTGGACTTGATATTGTTTAGCGCTTTTCTCGTCTTCTGACTACTCAAAGCGCTTTTACACTGCAGGTCACACCTAAACGTTCACACACTGATGGTAGAGGCTGCTGTATAAAGTGCCCACCTGCGTCTTATATACCGGTAATCGTGCATTCAAAGAAAGCAGCGGTATATTGTTCAGTAAATTTATAAACCTTGTGGAGCGCTCTTTTAATTGAAATACTCCCAATAAAAGTCAGCGGGTGACCAGTGGAGGTTGGCAGCGCGACCCGCTGGATGTGGATCTGTACTTCACAACTTTCACTGTAAGCTGAGAGCTCGACTACCGTACTGTAGCTAGTAGGAGTGCAAACTCCACATGGCGAAAACAGATGGAACTAAAAAGAGCGACACAGAAACTGCACGAACGTAATGGAAATCATCACGCAGGAAGACAGTTTGAACCTTTTTGGGAGTCTCTCAAAAACAGACTGCGTCTTATATTCTGGATTTTACAATAATCCATTCATAAACATTTGCACGCCACTGACGCAACAGCGGGAGCAACTTAAGTTAAATGGCTCGCCCAAGGCCACATCGACATGTGGCTGCAGGAGCTGGGGATCGAATTAAATTAAATTTACACCAGATAAATGCAGCGCCTTTTTACGTACATCGAGTGTTGTAGTACTCAAAATCAGTCTTGTTCTTGAGACCGGTCCACATCCTTTAGACTGGAAGGCGCCGTATGTTCAACATGATAAGAAGCTTCATTATTGATGAAAAGTTGCGAAAGTCTCTGGAGCTTCAGGTCGGACATGTGAGTCAGTGCGAGGGTTATCAGGAGCAGTCTGTTGCCGTGGTGAACGTGTTGACGTTTTGTGTTATCAAAGCCTGAAGATAAAATGTGTTTCATCTTTAGACCCATGTGATCGAAGACAGGGAGAAGCCTGACAACGAGAACACAGACGTGGACAACACGGGTAAATATTTCTCCCACTTCACTTCAGCTGTTAATAAAAAAAAACATTTCCAGGTTTCAGTTTGGCATCGTTTATAACGTCTGCACACACGCACGCACGCACGCACACACATACACACACACACACACACACACACACACACACACACACACACACACACACACACACAAGCCCTTTTCAGACTTAAAGTGCCGTTACTAAGATCAGCCGTCATCAGGTCTTTGTACATTCATATTAATACTGCAATGTCCAGATATTGGTGTCCCAGTCTGTGAGGTCACATTGCTTTTTGGTGTTGCGGATGCACGACACAGTGTGAGCAGTCAGACATACACATACACACAGGGCTACACTGACTATACTACCTCTGAAGACAGTGGATCACTTCGTCCCCCCATTACGACTCCACGACGTTCAGATTGAAGGCAAAGCGTCACAGGGGCGTAAATATCGTGGCTTGAAACGGCGGTCTGAACAGGGCTACACATTCATACTGCACATTGCACTTTAACTATTATACATTAGAAAGATCTCGAGTTGTTTTTAAACTATCCAGAGATAATAATCTAGAAAATTGAAAACCTTTTTTTCCTCTGTTGCTAATCTCCAGAGATCCAGATGAGCTGTCATGAGACGAAAGAGAGCTGTGGGGAAGTCAAAGAGGTAAGTGTGACCTCGGTTCACATCAAAGCACACACTCTGCTGAAGAAGGTAAGATTCAAGCTGACCTGTACCTGCGTGAATCAGCTGCCACATGGAGCTGCTCCTTTTTTTGAAACCCTGACGTGTCCACACAGTTGACTAAACACGGTGTTAGCCTTCGGGATAGAGAGAGAAATACTTTACTGATCCCGAGTGGATTCAAGCAGCCAAGACACGTAACATGAATCATCTGTTACATCTAACAACCAACCGACGTATGCGAATTTGGCCGGGCTAAAAACTCACTAAAGAGTCCACAGGCTGAGATAAAAATAGTCTCTTGAATTAAGACAGGAGTGGACAAAACAGTCAAACTGTGAATACAAACTGTTAACTGTAAACTACTGCAATGACTGTCCGTCATGCAGCTGATCAATGAAGATTATTTTTTACTTAGAACTGATGGAAAAATAGGAGAGACGTGTACCTACACACACACACACTGCGCAGCGAGGCAGTTTGGCCTGGGCATCATACATGTAAAAACGTCTATCAGCTTGATTCTTCTTCGTTCCCTGTCGAGTGGAAACTGCTCGAGAGGAGGATGGCGTTTTGCTCCCGTGTATGCTGAGAGTATTTTGTGGAAGAGACGTTAAATCGAATCTTGATCTTGACTTTGTGCAAAAAAAGCTAATGTGGAGCGCCCCTCCCTCAAAGGCAAACACAAGGGACAGTGCAAAAACTGCAGAGTAATACAGAAATCAACAAGATAAAGCGTGAAATAAAACACCTTAAGTCGAGCACAAGATCGTTCCTGATAATTTGACTGATCCCTCCTCAAAGTCTGTGAAGGGTTTCTTAGAAAACAAAGCAAAGTGTCTGTAGACTCTGAGCAAACAAAGAGGTGCTTTGAGTGCACTTCATGGTCTGAGGCGTTACGGACCATCTGTCCCCTCTCAGATGGACACTCTGGTGAAGAGGACCTCCGACATGGAGGTGGGCCTGAAGAGGACCAGGAGTGGACGGATCATCAAATCCACTACGGTGAGTCAGCCTCTTAAACCTCACCTACTCCTGCTTCTCTCCATAAACTGCTGCAGCTAGATCTCCTGAGACGTCTTTACGTTTCTAATCTTTTTGCTTTGCTAATGACCCGCAGAATAGATCTCTGTATGACTGAACATAGGTCAACTAAACTGTGACTAGAGCTGGGTGTTGTCCACAACCTGACAATTCAATTCAACTACAATTCTTTGGGTCACGATGCGATTCGATATTGATCAATATGAATTTACAGCACCCACAGTGCCCCCAGTGGAGAGGGGCGTCATTACAACGGAAAAAATCGATCTCAGGATTTCCCTGAATCGATATTGAATTGGGAAAATAATAACGGCAATGCATTGATGAATCGATATTTATAACCAGCCTTAACTGTGACACATCACGCCTTTTTCACTTTGCACTGTTTTTACCTCAAAGTAAGAGGAGACTTTATTGGAGGACTTATTTTGGACTCTGGAGAAGATCCTGCAAAAACAGTTGTTGTGTAAAACATGAAAAACAACTTGAGTTAAAGCTGACTGTGGAAGCACTCTTTGATCTTTCACATCGTAATCGCAAAATCCAACAATTAATCGCATCGCAAGTTTCCGTATATCGTTCGGGTCTCCGGTAGATGATTCCCTTATGATTGTGTGTGTGTGTGTGTGCTTCTGTGTGTGTGTGTGTCTGTGTGTGCTTCTGTGTGTGTGTGTGTGTCTGTGTGTGTGTGTGTGTCTGTGTGTGTGTGTGTGCGCGTGTGGACAGGAAACAAAAGTCACTGTGAACAACACGAAGATGACAGCTATAACAAACAAAGAGGTGAGAAATTCTTGTGAAAAACGTAAACAAACTGATGGAGTTTTTATTTATTGTAAATATAAAACTCAGACTCGGGGCTGCCAGGTCCTAAACGACTTTGTTCACGCAAAATCCAACCAAATCGACAAACAGGTCCACATGGAACATGTCCCACAACCAAATACACATGCACTCAGACAGACACACAGTCCCGCTGTGCCTGCACACACACACACACAGACGCAGCTCTCACTGCAACTGCACCACACTGTTGTACTCTAAAGGCAATATGTACGACGTGACAGAGGTTTTATGGGCTGGTTTAGAATCCGGCATCGGGTTTGTTTTGTCACACAGACCTGACAACCTTGCTCAGACTGCAGACGTAACATTTATGAATAAATCACTTTTCCCTCTGTGGATTAACAGCTTCAGTAAATGTTGACCTCATAGCATTGCATTTGTGTATTTGTTGGGGTGATTTAACAGCTGTTCTTTTGCCGATGAAGCTTTTCTGCAGACGTGAGTTTTTAAATGGAAAAAAAGCGTAGGATCCGTGTTTGTTCCACAGATGAGTCAGAGGCACTGATCACTTTGGTTTCTGAGTGGGATGTTGTCTGTCAGTAGACTCATAAAATCTGTGCGGTTATCTTGTTGCTCGCTGAACGTTTCCTCTGCTGCTTACAGGTCTCTGAGTATGACATCCCCAACAGCCAGGAAACGCCGTCCTCCACCGCGAAGAAACGCAAATTCAGCGAGCCTAAAGAGCGCTTCTGACCTCGCAGACCACGGCATAATCTGCTGTATTGATCTATATTCATGTTTGACATTTCAGTTCAGATTTGAACAGGTAACTCGTCTGTTTTTGAAGGAAGTTAAATCCTTTTAGCAGCAACTGTTTGTTTGCTCCACAGTTTAGTTCAATGTGACAAAGTGTATTTAAGTTGTTTTTTATTGTTGTATCTGTTTAGAGAACTTGATTAAAATACAAAAATAAATCAGGTGTTGCAGTCATCACACTTAAAAGTCCAGTTGTCTTGATTTATTAAAGTAAATTAAGGAGATACCAAAGGCATTGTTGTCAAAACAATCGCTCTGTACAGCTGTTTTCTAATGTGCACTCCTGAAAGATTCAGGCAGACTGTCCCTGAAATCTTCCTGAGCTGCTTGTTCACACATGCACCTCGCAGCGGGAGACTCAAGAGGCAGGACATGACTTCAAAGTATGACTCTTAAATTACGCCAGGTATGTATTCAGTCCGTCTCCGCCCCGCCACAGTAGAGGAGCCGATCAATGTGTGTGCTTCCACTGGCTCCACTGCGCTGCGTCTCAGCTCGGTCAGTCCGCAGCTCTCTGCAGCAGATACACAAGGCTTCTACTTTTACCGTATGTCAGAGCACGGCGCATCGATAGGGACAGGAAGTCAGACACCAAAACAACATTAAAACATCCTTTTTATTTTCAGAATAAAACTCCATTTTGACGGTTCAGAACAATTGACCTTCAGTGTGTTTGTTTATGTGTTCATAAGGGTTTTATACGGTTTTATACCTCATGCATCGTGTTATCTCGCGCTTTTGGGCGTGATTCTGTATTTACAGCAGGAACTCCTTTGTCTCTGGACTCCAGCTGTGCAGCAGTGCTGCTCCGTGCTGCGCTCTGTGGGTGCTGACAGACGAGGGAGCACAGAGCTGTACATATGCTATGATGACTATTTTTTTTGCTTTTACATCAACGCTACTTGTAGTTTGAGATGTTCAAAGTGTCAACAAAAGAGCAGAAAAGAACTAACTGGTGAAGAGAAAACATAAAAACGCAGTTAAATTACAAATAATGGTATCTATCAATCGTTTTTGTATAGCCCCAACACACATAGCTCCAACACACTTCATAAAAGAGCAGGCATAAGACCTTACTATCACACCGGTTGCGTGCATGTACAGTCTGTGGTTGCGGTCACAGGATATAAACGTCATCACCCCCTCCTGCTCGCTCATGGTGAATTTTCCTGCAGCGTTCTCACAATACAATACAACTATACAACAGCTAACCCCGACATCGCACAGAAACTTAACTAGGGGGCTGGTAGGGGAACTATGTGTGGGGAAAATGTTCACTCTGTGTAGACGAGTAGGAAAGGATGATCATCTTTACAGCTTGTATTTTTTATGACTTATTCAGGCAGATACATGTTTGCTGCTTTTTCTTCACATTGTTGATATGACGTGTGCAGAGGATTCGGCTTGTGTGAAAACTTTACTTTGAAGTAGGGAGAAATGTTTTAATCCAACACAAACCTGTACATCGTAAAACCATGCAGAGGTCAACATTTCTATTTGGAGTAGTCTCTTAAGTTTCTCCAGAGCTGTATATTTCCCCGTGAAGCCGTGGTGTGATGTAAACTGCAACCAGCTGGTAGGTCCAGGGTTAAAAGCAATAATTCTCGTCTTTAAATATGGCCCTGAAGTGAATTGATTGATTAACGTATGATCCTAATAATCATCAGCTGCTCTCAGACAGCTGTGCTCGCTTTTTTTGTTCATATAAAGGAAATACACTCGTCTTCTGCCGTTAAAAGATTGAACACTTTCCTCTTCCTGCCACTAAAACCTTCAAGTTCTGTGCGTCGGAAAGAAAAACCCACGTTCTCTCACCTTTAGAAAAACAAACCTCTATCTTTGAATAGACCCACAAATGCCACCATTTGCATGTGAGGTGCCTTAAATGAAGCTGTTAAGTGAAAGTGGATTATATCTGTACACAGTGACCTTTGGGCCCAGATAAGGGCCCATCAGCAGCCTCCCGCCCGGCAAGCTGTGTGTTTTTAATCTCCTATTGTTTTTCCCAGAGAGAGGGACATTTGCTGATAGACTGCCTTAACCCAGTGCGGATCAATACCGCAGGAAGCCTTTGTGATGCATATCCAAGCAGCCCCCACTCTCTCTGTGTCTGCAGCAGGCCAGAGGGGGGAGAGAGAAAGAGAGACTCCATCAAATCAGCCCTCACTTCCTAACACGGGCATTGTCTTGGCCACCACATTTTTATTTCATTGCCTTTGCGCTTTTTTATTTTATGGGTATTTCTGATAACGGAGGAGCAGAATGGAGTGGGGAAATCCATGGTGGAGCGTACCCACACACCAGCACATTGACGGGCTTTATGAGGTGTGAAATGAATCAGGGTTACCTAACCTCACGGCCCCTCTTCACGGGCATTTTTCAACACTTTTTATTATTTTGACAGCAGGGGGTTCACTGGGTATTGATAAGTGATGAAAAGCAATGACAGTAAAGGCACCTTTTTGCAGGCCTAGTCATGTATTGTAGATAACCAGCATCTCTGTTATAGATATTATAACAACGCTTTATCACAGAAATGAAAAGATAAATGGCGCCCAAAAGGCAAAATTGTATCCAACGGAGTGGAAAATAAAAAGAAATGCACGCTGGAAAATACACAATTCGAGAATCTGTCTCTCTGGTATCAAAGGAGCGTGACCCTTAGAGATCAGACGCTTAAGTATGGATCGCCTTCAATCAAATGTCTGTTGAAAACACAAATGTTTTAAAGGCAGACCGGTGTTCCTCTCAAGCACGTTCAACACATCTGCAAGAGGAGAGGAACCTCAATTGCAATTTTATTTCGCCGCCACCCTCAACCCTTCACTCGGATCCTGGGACTCTACATCATTTCTGTACACACACGTCTCCCAGAAATGAATTCTGAAATTAAATTCAGGGACACACGTCCAGCGGCCAGTGTTAACAGATCAATCAGTTGGCCAAACAGCAGGAGGGGCCCGCCGGACGCCTCTGCAGACCAATCAGGAATCTGGGTTCGCCCTGTTTCAGTCGATAGCTGAGGTCCAGGGCCGCCTGGGTACGGTCAAGGCAAGACACACTGACAGACTGATGGACAGACAGCCGCAGTCCATCCCAGGGCTCCATATAGATTAAAGCCAGCTTCTGTGAGCCTATAGTCGCGTTGTGGTGATTGTGCCTGCAGGGCCTGTAGGCCCCAAGGGGGGGCTGGGCTTTACACTTGGAGGGGGAGGAGCGAGGGATGGAGTGGACACTCATCCCAGGGACCGTGACCCCTTTGACCTTGCCAGAAGGGCAGCAAATGTTTCCGAGCTGATTAGCGCATCCCCAGCAGAGTAACCCCGCTCACTGTTAACCCTTTGGAATCAGATAGTGGGCAGAGTGGTTCATGGAAACTCAGAAAATATGTCAATCAGTTTTTTTCTGTATTGCTGTAAAAGTTAAATACTAGCTCAGCTTTGTTCTACTTCAGTCTATGAAAGGACCCGGCCTTTATTTGGGACAGGAGACAACGAGAGACGAGCCTTTGATTATTTTCAAACAAAACTCGTTCACAGCAAAGACTAAAGAATAGAATAGAAAAAGGTAAATTAAGAACAGTTAAATTATGTAACAGCGTACAAGATTAGGATATCAATATACAGATTAAATTATAGATCTTGCTTTGTAAGCCAGTCCATGACAACCTGCTGCACTGTGAGGTAGAGAGGGAGAGACCTTTGTTCTGCCGGGGTCAGTCTACACGTTATAAGCATGATTACAGCCCGATCCGTTAGACGTTGGGTTTTGGGAACCGTCAGCCCCAAAAATGTATCGTTTTATTCCGTGTAGTGCGTCGTACTGAACAACAAACAAGGCCACATCTAGGACGTCCCCACCAAATACGATGTGTTCCGTCGCTCTGCAAGTGCAAAAGTTAAAAGCAAAAGTCAAAACAAAAAAGGCAAAGCTGAAGAAGAACGACGAAGTTGTTGCTGCGAAATGGAGTTTTCAGTCTTTTTCAGTCGGTCGCCGACAGTGACCACCGTAACAGACAAAAAGATCATGTCGTCTGACCTCGGCATTAGTATAACCTCTTACGAGTGCTGTGTTCGCCTTCGGAGCCGCCTTAACATGTCAGAATGCATTTGAAGCGCGTTATAGTGTTAAAAAATTACCACTAGAGTTAGAAAAATGTTTGTTTTCATTATTTTTACAACATTTATTTGCATTTCTAAAGGCAGCACACACAGCAGAGTTGTCCTTTTCTTATTTCTGATCAGCTCTAAATGAACGCTCAATGCAGAGCGGCCTCTATTCATCAGAACATGCAGCTACGCCAGGCTAGGAAAAGCGACTTGGCCTTAATTTGGAATAGGCTTTTATTATAAGCTTTACTGTAGTTATCATATATTTTCTTTATTAATTGTATTTAAGAAATGAAGTCACTTTAAAGCCAGCATTATGTTAATTCAGATTCAGTGTTAAAGCTCCTCTGCATCTTTATGCAAACTCAGAGTACAGAGAACATAAATAGTAGCTTAGCAGACTACTATATGTAAGCAGGCCCGCTTCTACAAGGGTGCAAAAGCATGCATTGTACCCCCATAGTAAATCTCTGCACCATAATAAAGGCTTCCAAATGACAACAGTGAATGACATCGCGTTTACTACATCCATGATCTGATGGTCATGACCATAGACTCTATATATAAGAGTGGATGGGACAAGCTCTCCAGTAGACAATATAACAATTCAAAAACTGTCCTGCACGATGAGCATCATGAAAAACCAAGCCAGTGAAAAGTTGTGTACGTCCGCACAAAATGGCATTAGAACAAGAAATAAGACATGCAAGGACATTTTTAAAAGCAGACATCTTGGTCTGAGATGCAGAGTCTCCTTAAAGTATTTAGTCGGCTTGGAAGATTTTAAAAAGCAGGATGAAGGATCATTTGACGACTTTGCACATGTTCCTCTGCTGAATGCTTCTGATGTGTTGATTGATTTAGTATTTGTTGATTGTCCGTCTTTTGTTCTCTGCGTGAAACTTTTACGATGCTGTCTCGGCGAGGACTCTCGTTAAAAATATCTAAACGTATCCATGTGAACAAAATATGTTGCTCTTACTTTGTACCACAAAATATGACTCAGTTGTTTCAAAGGTAATAAAAGAATAAGCACTGGCAACAGGCAGAGTTTACACCTAAGAATTTGAGTATACCTCATAATGCTTCTGTAGTATTTGTGCATTTACTCAGGGATGTGTATACTTCTCTCACCACTGCATGTTAACACAGGGAGTAGGGACCTTAAACAGCAGTGGCTGGATTTCCAAGCATGACTTAAATATCCTGAACACCCACAAGGGGGCGATGAGTAGCCATGGAATAATCTGAAAGAATGAGGCCCACATAGGTAACTCCTGCTGCCTCCTGTCAAGACAGAAAGCATCTTCTTTCTCATGCATGCCTTAATCAGCTCGTACAGTTGGCCTCAGCAACTGTACACAATTTAAAAAGCATGCGATTCTCCTAAGCAGCCAGGCAACACCAGGCTATTCAACTTGTCTTTTGAGAGACACTGCAGTGGAGTCAACAGTATTGATCCGAAGCAGAGAATGATAAAAGGAGGGGAGGCTGAGAGCAGGTGGTAGTGGGCCAGCAGATTCAGGGATTTAGTCGCTCACTGGGTATGTATGGTCAGCGCTGGCGAGCGGCGAGGGGACCAATACCTACTCGAAACAGATGCTCAAAGCAATGGGATGTGCCCCCATTGTGATCAGAGTGGACAGCTGAATTGTTTACCACCAAAGGGCCCTTTTCTTCAGCGGCAGGCCCTCTCACAATGGGGCCCCCTCCTCGCTGACACACTGAGGATTTCTGCAGGGGGGAGACCGGGCAGGGTGGGGTGGTGGGGAGTAGTGCGTGTGCGGCGAGGGACAGGGGGTTTATAGGGTGAGCCTCTGTCCGTACCCCCTTTTTTCTTTCTCTGTGCTCAGATGGACCTCTACATGCCCCCCCCCCCCTACTCCACAAAGCCCCCCTGAAGCAACCGGAGGGCAGGGGTTTAAATGTCACGCTTGGCCATCAGAGCGCCCAGCCCCCGGCTCGTGTCTCAGGGGGGAAGCACGCCAAGAGACAGGGGAGAGGGAGAGAGGAGAGCTAAGGGGAGGGAGACACTTGCCCTTGCCCCATTGTCCATTACGATAGGCATGAGCTGCTAACTGACTCCAAATCAAGTGTATCCTCTCGCCACGCGCCCTAGCCTTGTCCTGCTCGTGCTCAAACACAAAGGCCCTCTGTGTTTTCATTTTTTCAACCATCCATAGGTGAATAGCGGCTTTGGTCATGGTATGTTTGACAGCAGCTTAAAAGAAAGCTGCGGACTCTAAATTCAGCTGGCCACCGGGCTGAATGATAAACACAGTTTGTCATCCATCCTGAGACGCTTGAGATCCGTCCACATTGCACACCGGTGAGCTCTTACATGACGAAAATCAATGCTAACTTTTTGCGTTCACTCACATAAGAGGGCTTTTGGAGCTGGCAGACGGGGCGAGAGATGTGGGGTGACAGAGTGTCAAGCTGAAATACAAGTACAGGACAAAATATACGAGCTGCCAGCCAACTTTATCCCAGCCCAAGGTCCCGGCCCATACTTAACCCACCTGCAAGATTGAGTGTTTTATGTATCTATTTGTTCTAAATAGTGGCACACTTGACCTTGAGTGGAGATGTGTGTGCTTGCCGCCCAGCCCGGGAATCATCCCTCCTGTCAGGGACGGGAGGGAGTGACCTTGAACTGGCGAGGCGCAGGCGTAGCTGAGTGCACAAACTCATTTAACTCCTGGGTTTGTTATCGACATGCTGTAATCGTTAACATTATGGATGATGAATAACTACTGATGCCGTATACCTGCGCCTATACGTCGCCGTGCCACGCAGTGTCAGGCAAGCTGCGGAGCCAGCGTCGGTCGACACACCGTGCTGATGGTCAGGTGAATGCAGGGCCACATCACTTAAACTTGTTTTTCCATCCAATCACAGCAGCAACTCATCAAGAGAGCCAGCAAAGCAAACTAAGGCGCTTAAGGATATAGATCACTTCTGTGCTTTAAGCTTTTTCCTTTTTTTTTTGGCACATATACCTCCGTGTGTACTCAGGAACACTTAACCTCCAGCATCAGCTGTTCAGGCATCTGCAGTGGATGTTTTTTCACTCTGTATTGATCGTTGTAAATGGGTGAATTTACTGTAGTTTCTGGAAAAACATAGAAAATAGACAAAATATTATGGCCAATGTTGCCAGAGCTGCAGGCATGAATTTAAAATGTTAAGTCTTGAACACCAAAGCGAGATAATTTGTGGTTTATTATTCATGAAGTAATCTAAGAGATTGGAACAGAAGTAGTGCTAAAGGTTGGGGATATTTTTCGACACTAAAGGCTCTGTTTGGAATTTAGTTCTCTTATTAGTTTCCCTTTTTAATTATTATAGTAACGTCCTTTTTAGTCAGGGGTTTACAAAGAGCTTTGACTTAAACGCAGAAACATACATGAGAGCAAAGCACAACAATCAAATCAATTTTATTTAAAGAGCAGATTTAAAAAACAATCAGTTGACCAAAATGCTGTGCAACAATCAATCATAGTAGCAGGCCGTAGGAACCTACAAGACCTGAGAGCCCAGGAAAATATATGGTTAGTAACTAAGATGTGCAGATAGCGACATGCAGTAATATGATGTGAATGCACAGAGAGAGAGAGGGAGAGATAGGAGCTCAAGGTGCCAGTTCCCCTGGTAGTCTAATCTTATAGCAGCATAACTAGGAGATGGTCCAGTCCGCCAGACTGGTAGATGATTCCAAAGGAGACTGTAACAGTAACTGTCTGATAACAGAAGGCTCTACCTCCCATAGTACATTTAGAGACTGTAGGTACCGAGAGCAGGCCTGATAACTGAAGGCTCTACCTCCCATAGTACATTTAGAGACTGTAGGTACCACGAGCAGGCCTGATAACTGAAGGCTCTACCTCCCTTAGTACATTTAGAGACTGTAGGTACCACGAGCAGGCCTGATTACTGAAGGCTCTACCTCCCTTAGTACATTTAGAGACAGAAGGTACCACGAGCAGGCCTGATAACTGAAGGCTCTACCTCCCATAGTACATTTAGAGACTGTAGGTACCACGAGCAGGTCTGATAACTGAAGGCTCTACCTCCCATAGTACATTTAGAGACTGTAGGTACCACGAGCAGGCCTGATAACTGAAGGCTCTACCTCCCATAGTACATTTAGAGACTGTAGGTACCACGAGCAGGTCTGATAACTGAAGGCTCTACCTCCCATAGTACATTTAGAGACCGTAGGTACCACGAGCAGGCCTGATAACTGAAGGCTCTACCTCCCATAGTACATTTAGAGACTGTAGGTACCACGAGCAGGCCTGATAACTGAAGGCTCTACCTCCCATAGTACATTTAGAGACTGTAGGTACCACGAGCAGGCCTGATAACTGAAGGCTCTACCTCCCATAGTACATTTAGAGACTGTAGGTACCACGAGCAGGCCTGATAACTGAAGGCTCTACCTCCCATAGTACATTTAGAGACTGTAGGTACCACGAGCAGGCCTGATAACTGAAGGCTCTACCTCCCATAGTACATTTAGAGACTGTAGGTACCACGAGCAGCCCTGATAACTGAAGGCTCTACCTCCCATAGTACATTTAGAGACTGTAGGTACCACGAGCAGGCCTGATAACTGAAGGCTCTACCTCCCATAGTACATTTAGAGACTGTAGGTACCACGAGCAGGCCCGATAACTGAAGGCTCTACCTCCCATAGTACATTTAGAGACAGTAGGTACCACGAGCAGGCCTGATAACTGAAGGCTCTACTGAGACTGTAGGCCTGATACCGTTTATGGTTAGATTTTTACATTTAAAAATCTGTGAAAATGAACTGAAAAGCCGCCTCTCTACACGTAGCTAACCTGTAAGGTCCATTCATTCACGTATCTATTTACTGAATACATGTCTGGCGTTGTATTTATTCATTTCTAGCTCTTGCTTCTCATTTTGCGACCTGATCGTCTGCTGAATTGTTGATACTGACATGTGAATGTAATTATCCGAACGCTGCTTTGACTGTTTTCGGGGCATTTGGATTTTTTTTTGTTAATGGAATAAGAACAACAGTAAAGGAATATTTAAAATACAGTATGTCAGAAAAGGAGCACTGAGAAGCCCCGATGTTCAATTTCCACTTTAGTGTCTTTAACCCTAATTACTGAAGGGGCTGACAAGTGATCAATAATGCGATATGTCATGATGTGCTCTCCTGTGATATGGTATCGATACTCAGGCGGGGGGGTAGCTCCTTCTTTGAGTCTTAAGCTTTCTTGCTGTGTAACCAGTAGCAGTGTTGTGGCTGTTTTTTTTGCGTCTGGTACAATATCTGTGCACAAAATGAGAGTGCTTCATTATGTTTCTGTTCTCAGAGTGTTCTCCGCTCTTTAGTTGATATAAACGTCCAACTACACTGAGACTGCTCTCTGCGCCTCCCCGGCCTGCGGCTGATTTCAGGTTTTTACAGAAACTCAAATTTTGTAAATCTTCACTTCTGAGTGATATTAAAGGTGTACTTAACAGGAAACAACCATCAAGACATTACACATCCATCACCTACAAGAAACAGAAACGATGATATGTTTTATAATCAGCTTGACCAAAATCAAATGTAAAAATCCTACATGATGCAACGCCTGAGGCAAATAAATGAATCAGTGCAAAGAATGGACAGACAGCGAAATACTAAACGCAAACTTGGGTCACTGCAGTCTTACAGCCTTCTCCAAGTTGTCCAGAAGTTTGCATTGAATGTACATTTTATATACAGTTACTCGGAGTTTCCACACCAGGTCTTCTGGTTTGACCACATACACAATCTGCCGGAGGGGAGAAGAAAGTTTGGTAGACTCTCCTCTTTCTCTCTCTCTCTCTCTCTCTCTGACGGCCTTGGGAGTTTGACTTCTGCCCTGCTAGTGTTTTCCTCTTCTCTAGGCTTTGAGGGCTTTTCATCTCGCCAAGGTGCAAGGGCAGCCACTTCTCTCCTCTCCCAGCCCCTTCTTCCCATCCGGCATGCACATACACACGCGGATTTCCATTTTAGCTATAGCGCAAGATTAGTAGCTCCTCCACCCCAAGGCTGGCTTAAGAGAGGAGGGCAAACATCCAGCAGTGTTGGTGGGATGCATGCGGGGGAGAAGATCCCTGAAGACTTGTTTGAGGCCGCCGTGGATTCTCTAGAAGAATCCTCAGAACACATGTGTGGTTGTTTAGGACGAGCTGTGTTGTGAAGTGTCAATTTGTTGTCAACTTGATGCCCTCACAGGAAGCCAGAGCTTTGCACTGCAAGGCAAAAAGACACACCGGTACCTAAAAGTGTCTGCTGTTCCAGTAAACATGTTTGTTGTTGCGTTGAAACTTCTTTAGCCATTGGCAATCTCTATTTTTTCCTTAATTTTAGGCTAATATCAAAGTCACTACATTCTTTATAATGTTGAGTTAAGGAAAGAGGAGGCAACTCACACCTGGAAATGTGGCATTTGTAAGGTTCAGGTCAGCAAGACTTCAATTGTTGGCTAATTTCCTGCAAAAAGCACACAGCATTATAACTGATACTCATAGGCTGTGTCCAAAATCACTCACTTTCAATTTTTAGTGAACACGCCGTTTTGTAGTGGTGTTCAAATTCTGAGTGAGCATAATCATACCCTTTATAGTGCTCTCTCGTATCCCACATGCATCGTGAAAAGTAGTGTACAGCCGATGGTCACTATCAAAGCAATATATACCATCATGCATTGCAGTTCAAAGATATTTGCGAGCAGAAAGTGGCGTTTGACTCGACCGCTCTCAGACAGACGAGAGGAGCGACCAGCATGAACACAGAAACACAATAAAATCTTTGATCTGTTTTTATAAAGAGATGACAGACACGAGACCAGAGTCTGAAACACACATAAATTAGTTTTGGTGCGAAAATATGTTTTTTTTCATTTGTTTAAAAAATCTATATTTTTATATGTATTAATTATTTATAAATGTTTTGTGAAACCTGTGGGACCTTCCCTGCATGACATTCTCCTTTTCAGGGAAGAAGCACAGAGACTAAATACAGGGGGCAATCAGACACAGGCTGATGAAGGCAATCACAAAGGAAGGAAGTAAGACTAGACATGATACACTTGGGCGAGAACTACAAAATAAATCCGGAAACACTGAAAACTTAACTCAGAAAAATACACCGTAAACAGAGAAACACGAGGATTCAAGCAGTAAGACACACAGAAGGATTAAAGAAACACAAGGGCACACAGCAACAAATACAAGAACTCAAGGATGGATGTCAAAATGAAACAGAAAACTAAATCTAAACCCTCGGATAAACAACCAGACAAAACTAAATCTGAAACTCGTGACGCTACTCTAGCCCGTGTCCTGTGAAATAAAGGCATAAAAGCTTCAAAACAAATCTTTTAAATTAGCAGTCCTTGATAAGGTTGAGGAACGTAGGGGTTTAAGTTGGATATTAGTAATAAGTGTTTCAAGTCAGTGATGACTCCTGATTTCCACATACTCCGTGCACGCTGTGGTCCGTCAGCGCCGCTTACTACGCCGCCATTTGCTGCCACTCTAGTCAATAATTGTGTTTCAACAGCAAGCGCCGTCTCTGGAGTGTGCCAGCAGCGCTCTGCTCCTTTTTCAAACATGCTGTGAGTCCTCCTGATCTTATTTTCCATCACTTTATCAACATCACGTCAAAACAGGCACCGAATGAACAACAAATCATCTTCAAAGCTGCATGTTGTTTGCACTTTATTCTCTTTATTCTCGCGTGATCTTCTAGTTCCAGAAACTTTCCAGCGGGGCAGAGTGCACGCCGTCCGACAGAGCAAACAGACTGCGGCGTATGTGGAAATTGGGGGTTGTTCCCTTTCCCTGCACTCGTGCTGCTGTATAGTATATCCATTTTTAATTTACACAAACCAGAAATACAGACCGCAATCTGTAAACAAAGCTCCATTTAGAGTTCAGCAGGCTTCCTGTACATTCAGACCTTCATCAGCCAAACCACAATGGAAGGACATGAGGCCATTTGACCGCAAACATCCACTGAACCTATTAGACAGAACAGGCATCCTATGGCAATACTGCCCGTTACAACTGACCCGTAACATGTGGCCCAACTACAACTAAATTGTGGTTGAATTATTGATACAGTGGCGTCGGCCGCTTTGCAAGTGGGGGCATGAAAGGGAGCCAACATGGGAATGGTCAGCTAATTTTATATGGAAGCCTCGGGGCACATTCCTCCCAGTGAAGACCAAACATATTGACATATGTGTGTAGGGGGAAAGACTGTATATAATATCAGCCTGGCGTTTTGAGGAGAAAAATGGATAAAATGACTCTCCGCATAGACTGGACTTCAGATGTTTTGTCCACCTTTTTACTGTAAATATTACCGTACTATCGGAGAACGCAAGCGACTACTTGATGCATGTACGGAGAGATTGGCAGAGTAAAAATGTATGCCATATCCTTTTCTCTTTCGCTCGTGTGCCTTTTAGATTGCTCCCCTGGAAACATTACAGCTAAACTGTCGGTTTCACATTCATTTGTCAGTGTAATATCAATACTGTATGGAGAAATGGTGAGGCGAATTGTGATGTATGGGATCAAGTCGTTTAGAAGGGTAGAGCAGGGGGGGGGGTTGGGACTGTTTGTAGCTAAGCCAAGGTTGTTGACCATCAGTAAGCTGGGCGGCTAATTTCTCCAGAAGTGTCCAAAAGCCTTTGTGTCCTCAGTGCACTTTTATTTCCACCTTCTCTTGGAATTGTGATGACCGTGCCTCGGGGCGACAGAGACACCTTGAGGAGCGCCCACCTTTAAATCCGCTGCTCCATGACTTCAACCATGACCCCTCGCTGGAGGGATCCCTCAGGCGAGATTTAAACGAGCTCCCCCAGGTCCGCTGCGGCTCCTCTATTCACCGTCACATGTTTAAAGACATGAATTGGCCCTCTCTGATGGCTGATGTAAAATATGTTTGAATTCTGAAGAGAAGATTTGGATAAATTGATATAAAAACGTACATATGTGGGTAAATGTGCCGTGACATATGTGAATACAGCGTGCCAGGGAGAAGGAAAGAGGTGGTTTTTGAGTGACTGTGACAGGAATAAAGAGGGAATGCTGAAGGCCAATGATTTTCTTTTTTCTTTCCACCATTATCCATAAAATAGAAGCAAATCTAAAGGTTCAAATTACAACCCAAACAAACAATCACTGTAGGCTACTTACAATCAACCAGACCTGTACCAAATTTAATGTGAATTCTTCTTCTTTCACAGTAAATACTATCGCTTACACTTTTTAAATCCTTTTTTATGCCTCTCTCTGTATTGCTGTTATGGAGGACGAATGGTGAGAAAAGCATACAATATACAGGCTATTGATCCACGCCCATCACTGCAGAAAAAAAGTCAGTTCAGGGGGGGAGGAGGGGAATGCAGGGGGGGGGGGGACTGGACACAGCGATCGATAACCTACTCTATCAGCCGTTTCCATGGCAACCGACGGAGCAAGGACAGAGGGCTGCCATGCATTTTGCACCTGTCTGTTTCATATACCTATTGTGATAATGAAAGTGTCAGGAAAATGAATGCAAAGGTGACGCGGGGCTCCAGCCCAGCGTCAACTTCAACAATTAAAGAAATTACATAAAGGTTAACAGCTTGCTGGGAAAAAAGATGTGAAAAATGGGAGTGAGGCTTTGGGTAAGGGGGGGGGGGGGGGATTTTTGGTGACCTCCTCCTCCTCTCCCCGATGTTGTTTGAAGGACGGTCGAAGGCAAACTAGGTTGCAGCAAGTTGAGCTCAAATCTGGGTGTCTAAATTCTGTTGTTGTTTCTGTTGTTGTTGTTGTTTTTTTTCTCAGAAAAACATGAACAGATGACAGTTTGAAATTGGCAGTTGTTTTCTGCCAGTGGAGAAGGGGCCTCTTTTGTGGTTGACCCTAATTTGGAGGTCGAGCAAGCATGATCAATGTGCCGGCCATTAGCTCTCTAGGAGCAACTGTAGGCACAAGAAAAGAGAGATAGAGCTGCATGGTTACAGAAAACTAGTGAGAAACAGGGTGGGCAGGAGGAAGAGATGGAGCAGTGCTGTTGGTACAGTAGAGGCTCGCCAGAGCTTTCTTCTGATCAAAACCCACCACATCCAGCCAGTCAGACTGTCGGGAGAACTTGACACCCAGACAGTCATTTCTGTCTGACCATGGTGGGCATTGAACTTCCAACCCTCTTTGAACCGTAGGATCATTGGCTCCAGAGAAGTGGCGCTGAGCTGGGTCTGCCCTAAGTGAAGGGGATGGATATCATGATCTGGAGCCCGTGTTGATCATGTGAGGTATTGATCGCCAATCGAAACTACTGCTGAAAACGCAGGATTGAGAGGGAGAGAGCCAGATAGAGAGTGGGAGGGAAGGCAATCAGCTGTGGCTTCTTGCTACAGTCAGTGGTCCTGTATCAGGCTGCTGTGGTTACCAACAGTGCTGCCGATGAGGAAATGGTGGTTTCGGAGAGGGTTGTACACCAGGCATATGCATTCTTTGAGTGTTCCCCTCTGTACTCATGTAATCTGCTCTATTGTCATTGATGCAGCAGTCATGAATGACAAATCGAAAACCGCAATGGATTTACTTGAATGACAGAAGAGTGAAACTTGAGCATGAACGCAGCATGTCAGCGATTGGCGAGCTGCACTACTGTGGACGACACAGCGGTTGTCCTGTAGCACTAAAGGCAATCTGTGTTTTGTGAGCTGTGACAGCCAGCTATTGATGGGCACGTGGCTCTGCAGCGCTGTTCAGCAGCCACTGGCCACTGCTCTGACCTTTGACACCCTATCTATGCAACGGCCGTCATTGTTAGGGGAGAGGGAGGAAGAAAGAGGAGCAGGAGGAAGAGGGGAGATAGATGACCCTTGGGTTCCTGGCGTTTGGATTCTCCCTCCCCCAATGACTCACCCCTCCCGTCCCAACACCTCCATCCATCCATCCCTCCCTCCCTCCTTCCCTCACCCCCACTCCCCTCGCACACACTCCACCTTATGCCGATCAATGACAGTTTCATGTGGCTTCTCTGGGCCTGCAGTGACGTGTGTCCTATTGATTTATCGACATTACTCCAGGCAAGCGAACCCAGAAGCCCCCTCTCTCAGTAGGCAGCCCGGCTCCAGCCCAGCAGAGGCATACCTCCCCCTGCGCCGGGTGGGCCCGTGCCAAGTCATCCAACTGTACCAGGCTCTATGGAAGCAGCAGCGCATTAGCTGCACACATCCAAACAGTGTTTTTTTTCTGGATGCATGTCTGCGTATGTCACTGAGAATGCTTTTAAGCATCGACCCCTCCCTACTGCCCATTTAATTTCTGCTTGTCCCCCCTCTTCTCTTCGGCACTCCATGGGACATGTAATGGGGACAATGAGTGAGACACCCTGGCACTCACAAACACATTTACTGTCGCCTCCGATTTCCAGAGGCGACTATTCCACTTTTATGGTTAAAAGGTTCTTTTCTTTCGTCCGTGTCAATGTCATGCCTCTGTGGCCATGGTTCATCCTTGTGGCTATTGCGCTCATCTGCCCCTCTTTCTATCTTTACTGGGGTGGGGGTGCAAATCGGACAAGCCCATCCTTTTACGCTCTGCACCCCCCTTAGGCACTCCTGTGTCCAGTGAAAGGCCAGTGGATTTAGAGAGGGGAGGGGTAGAGGGCAGCTGGACACTCCCAGTGGCCTGGCTAGCCACTGATGTAGGGGTGGTAGAGGAGGGGAGGGGGATGATCCAACACCATTAGGATAGGACTGCTGCGATGGCAGCTGGCCCTAAAAAGGAGAAGGAGGAGGGGAGTCAGGGGAGGCTCAGAGATCAGTGACCTGGCCACAGTATCCAGCTGGGGGGTCATTTCACGGCCCACCTCCAGCCACGTGCTGGATGACCATCTGGGGATCTGGCAAACCCCACAACAGAGGTAGCATCATCTTCTTAGTTGTGGGGATGACAACAACAAAAGTCAAAAAATCTGTCAGCCTAATCTGGAGAGAGGTGGGAGGGGGCACTGCAGCTGCCTGTTGTTGTTTGGCATCAAGTGTTGCGTGCATCTGCTGTTTAATGAAATGCTCTGCAGTATTTTTAGCCTGAAAAATGCTATTTTACTATCAAACTACAATTATCAAATCCTCCCCAATCATCTTCATTTAGTTTGGCTGTAGCTGATGATTATTTTTCAATATTATTATATCTTGATTTATCTGTAAGATAACCTGAAGAATGCCTGTTGTAATTCCCTAGAGCTCGGTAAGTCTTCAAATGTCTTTGTATGCGTAGGATATCAGATTGAAGATTGTAAACTAAAGCTAAAACCAGTAAATGTTTTGTTTAATGCGTCTGATTGATTAAACTTTAGTTTTTCCTGTTAATCTCAAAGAAATTTGACCAATTGGTTCATCTTTGTAGCTTTATTCTGGGGGTATGTACTGCTCTGGACTTTCTCCTGAAGTGGGATTCCTAAAATGTCAAAGGTCTTTTAAATAGAATTCATCCTTTAAAGTGCAGACGAGCTTAGAGGTCATCATGCAGCCCAGATGGACCACCGGATTCTCTCTTACTTTAGCCGTTCAGTTTGATGGCTGTGATCGGAGAACAGATTAGCGATGGTTTGTTGTCAGTGCTAACCTCCCCGTCTCCTCCTCCCCTTCTTTTTTTACCTCCTACACCCTCGATCCTCCCCCATCCTTTCATCATCCTCTTCTTCTTCCCTGAGCCTTCTGTCTTAAACTGTTTAAGGTGATCGAATTTTGCCCATCCTCCCAATATGGTCGGAGGGGATCAAGGGTTGCTGACCCCTGCCTGATTGTAAAGGTTGTGAAGGGGAACCTCCATAATAAATTGAGGTCCGGCTAAAAAGATCTGACCTTGTAGATGTTTCTACGAGCTTAGAAAAATCACCATCTTTATTTTTGGGGATTTTGCAATCCCTTTAACGTTCATCATTGTTCTGCTAATGAAAGTGATCTTTGCGTTCATGTCTGATAGGTTTCTAATTAGATTCACATAGACCCGTGTGGAAATGATCCAAAGGATGAGCCAAGGGAGGATTGGAGTGGTGGAGTTATTGCTCCCAGAAACACCGGAGTGCTCCAATGTGCTGAAAGAAATTCATAAACGTGGTGGAGGGATGGGGTGGGATGAAATTGTGCACCAGTGTAATCTTTGGTCAGCACTTCTTCACGGCCGATACTGTGATAGAAAAGAGATCCTCTTCTGAAATTTGATTAATTGCTGTCTCTCCGCCTCTCAATCCAAACATTGGTGGAAATGGAGGCTGGATGACAGGACAGATACATCAGCCTCAAGAGCTGCGAGCCCCTGGCAAGCAGAGGCATTTCTTATCCTGTAACAGGATATCCACATACAGCGAGGTGTGGAAAAGTGAGAACTGCATCGTCTTCATTTGGCCATAACAAGGGAGAGGGGGAGGAGGAGTGTAAGAAGGGGAAGGGGAGGGGGGAGTCAGCCAGCCAGGCAGGCAGGCAGCTCGCTAGGTTGGGCCGAGGCGTATCGATTGATTTCCCAATAGCCTCTGGTCCATGAGCGGCGAACCCTGGCCCCGGTTGCTAGGTGACCACACCATCCAAGATGGAGAGCGGGGTGATGAAGGGTGACAGCAGCTCTGAGGGTCAGCAGGGCCACTGGTCATTCTGCGGCTCCTTTGGGACACTCCGGACATGCAGATAATGCAATGAAACTGGACCTCAGCTCGCAGGGAGAAACGTGCGAGCCAGAAATACAGAAAGACAATATCGGAGCGGAGGGTCTCGCACGCCATCTTTGTTCCACCCGCCTGTGATCAATGCAGAGTCTGTTATTCGCATTGCGGCTATGTGTGTGTTTATGACACATGTTATGGTAAAATAAAAATGGAAACCAACCATTAGGCCAGCTATATGAGGTTTCAGCTTCACGTCGTGCAGTTCTTCACAAAAATTAGATTCCTTGAAAAACATTTATGACACCCGTGTGATTTCCAAAGAGCCGATGACCATGTATGAAAATATTGATTGGCCAAACAAATGGCTTTTCGAATAGTCATTGTCCCAAACATATTGCCTACATTTGAAGATAAAGGATATGGCCTTTGTACGATGCCAGTTAAAAACACACCACTGTTCTCATCACAGGACAAAAGCAATTTACTCAAATATACAATTCACTAAATTGCAGAAGAGGTTGAGAAATTTATTGCAATGGTTCTGTCAAAAATGAATGTGCCACGCCCGAGTCTCAGGGTCAATACCACCGAGTGAAATTCTTTATTTCTACATTTTCACTGTAAAATGTTCTCTATGAAATAAACTGACCTGTTCCTGCTAATAAGATATGACCAACTACAGTTTCAGGCGTGCAAGCACAACATTTCCTTTGGGTTTTATTAAGGTATGACTCATGACAAGACCTCTCCTCGTAAAAAATATATATTTGTACTTATGCAATCTTCTGTTAAAATCATAAAACCTTCAGTGTAAGAACAGATTAAATGCCAAGAATGCAGGCTTCCTCAAAAAACCATCCGTGATCCGAGCACTACAAAAGAAAAATACTGTAAACATGAACTGGCCATAATCTATATCACATATTCCACAATGATACATGATACCGTAGCGCTTTTCTACATATCGATTGTTCCTCTGTGCGAGTGAAAAATGATACGCAGGGCAAAAGAGAAGAAGAAGTAGAAGCAGCAGCAGGAGGAGGAGGAGGAGGAGGAGGAAGAGAAGAAGAGAAGAAGAGGGGAGGGGGGTGGATATAAACTGGGAGACAAATGTAAAAGGATCTACATCACACTGTAAGCTCCGTACTGAGAGAGAAGTTACCAGTAGGCAAAAAAGGCTCTGCACAGGAGGGGGTGGGAGGTTTTGTGTGTGTTGGTGTGTGTGCTGGGTTGAGGGTCACGGGGAGAAACCCATCCAGTCGGCCCTGAAAGGCCACCTTGCATTCTGGCGGTTGCCTGTGTTCTTCCTGTATGAAGGATTTCCCTTCATCCTGTGCCATGCCTCTCATGTCCTCCTCAGAAGGAGCCTGAGCGTTTTCATGTCTGTTGGAGTTCCATATCCCGAGGAGGGAGGACTTATGTGTCTCTGTGTGAGCGCTTGTGTATTTTCCTCCCTTCTATCTATTAATAATATTGGGGAGAGAGAGAGAGAGAGACAGGGAGATAGAAGTGGATGTTTGCTTTGGTACAAGGCGAGATGTTTCTCTGTTTGCAGCCCTAAGCTGTGCGAGTATTCAGCTCTTAAATATTCCCTTCCCTTGTGACTCAAAACTATCTCTTGCCCTTCAGGGCTTCATGGACCTCCCTGGCCAAATATCCACATACCTTTAACAGCAACTGGCAACCAAAATTCTTCAAATGGGAGGATTTAGGGCCTGCATGGGTGGAGAAGGTGTGAAAGGAGGTGAAAAGAGAAAAAACAAAAGTACAAATCCAGGTGTGTCTAAAACATTTTGTAGCAGGTCTTTAAAAACTGAGATTATCTTTAGGGGGGGAGCAACACTTGACAATTTCAGTCACTAGAAACCTTCTACTAAGTTTGTTAAATGTTTTGCAAGAAATATTTTAGGAACAACAGGAAGAGAAAAAAAGACTAGCGTGCGCACATCCAAGCAAATTGCTTAAAGGTGCAGGACAAAAAAGGTATGAACTGCAGAAAAAAGGGTAAAGGTCCGCACACTGTTCTGTTCAGCTCCCAGTGAGCAATAACTTTTATTAAGGGCAACGTTTGGATCCCAAGTATCGACAGCACACAGTTCTGTGTGTAGCCTTACAGATTATACCAACAACAAAAATAACACTATTAATTATGATTTAAAAATATCGGTATCAGTAACGGTACATATGCATACATGCAAAAAAAGTGAATCAATGCATCTCTATTATTAGCCTGACTACTGAATGAAATATGAAGTACATGTGGTGAGATGTGTTCCTCACACGCCGGTGTCTCTGCCGCCTCGGCTTCAAATCATTCTCACTCTTTTCATTGGTTCACGTTTGATATGGAATTTGCTTTTTAACCTTCGCTGTTTTATAAGCTATTCAATCCGTCATTAATTGATGTAGAATTCTCGTAGATTCAGGTAAAAATTGTTTGTTGTGGCATGCCATTTTGTTTATTATTTTACTCCAAAAAAATGATCTTAAGACCGAGTGGCGTGATGGGATGTCATCTCACTCTGTACGAGTTCATCGTTTACGATCAAAGCTCAAGTTTTTCCTGCTCACGCTGTACGGTCCGATTGTCAAACACAAACTCAAAGCTCGCACTGTTCGAGTTAAATCAGGACGGAGCGGTCTCATATGCACGACTAGAATACAAACGCCATCTAAAACGCTCTCTCACACACACACACACACACACTCGGCACCAAACACAAGCTAACTAGCAGCTACTGTATATCGTCACAAGTATTCCCTGTCAGCTGGAGGTCTGCCGCTGTTTCCTGCCAACGTTTCGCTCGGTCACAACTTTCGTGATATGGTCGGGGGAAGAAACGTCAAACAGGCATGCTGCTGTTGCTATGGTGATTTCAAACGATGTCTGGCATTTTGCGCAGGCGCATTCGGGATATAAAACCCTAAAGTATGTGGTGCAGATGGCCTAGCGGTTAGGTCGCGCCCCATGTACAGAGGCTATAGTCCTCTGAGCGGGCAGCCCGGGTTCAAGTCGGACCTGTTGCTCCTTTCCCGCATGTCATACCACTCTCTCTCTCTCTCTCTCTCTCTCTCTCTCTCCTGATTTCCTGCGCGATCCTCTGTCCTATCAATTAAAGGCAAAAAAGCCCAAAAATAATCTTTAAAAAGAAAGAAGTCCTAAATCAGGGGAATTGACTCATGGCTCTAATCTCAAGTGTGTGAGTGTGTTCAGTCATACAAGCAAAAATTTCAAACAAGCCAGAAATCCATCCGACCGGTAGATAGCAGCAGATTGGATCGTGATTCGCCCTCGTGGCCTCCTGTACACTGCAAGACAAACGACATGCGATTAGGCTGAAATTCAGCCCGACTTTAGAATCAGTCATGCGACTCAGAAATCAGCCCGAAATCCAGCAGTGTTTGCCTGGCTTAAATCTCCTGACACTGGTTCAGTTTTTCTGTGTCAGAGTTCAGGCTGTAAAGATTGTCAAAGATCTCCAGCAACTTTAAGCTGCAGCTGCATGATTAATTCATTCCAGCATCTCAACATCGAGGCTTGCAGCCAAGTGTTAGTTGCACATGATGGTGGCTTTCTGCTGGATGCAGGTGATATCAGTGGCATCAAATTCATTAAAAACAGAATTGATATCATTCAGCCGCATAATCAATGGCCTCTGGATAATTTCACCTTCTAAACATTCTCTTCAGCTCTCACGCTGCTTGGTTATGGTTCAGGAAAGACTCAGGTCAAGGTTAAAAGGCTGAGCGGTGGAGGCAGAGACGGCTGCGACCAAAAAGCGGGTTTCTGCAGAACTTCCTTTTCACTGTTACCTAGGATTTCTCGCAGTGGATTTAGTCAGGCCTCAGGAATACCATCGTACAGAGTTTGGTTTACACCTGCTTCATAAGTGAAGTGTCAAATAAGATAACTACTGTTGCGATGTGAGGCTCACACATTTTTTTTACCTGCCTGTCCAACCTGAATCCCCCCTTTCAACGTTTACCCAGCTTCCACCTTTGCTTCGCCTTGATTTGCACGGCAACATGATGTCGTTTTTTTCTTTAATCAAACAATCAATTATGTTGTTTTTCTGTCAGCAAAGGAACAAGTCGTAACATCCGCCATCTTAGCGATAGAAGTTCAAAACTTTACGTTTAGTCTTACATTTTTATTCCTGAGTCCCCGTTTATTTATCACAACGTGTGAACTACTTCTGTCTCTCCCAGACAGATTATTTACCTTTGGAAGTGTTAAAAAAATTGGCATACATCGTGTCCGTTTTGCTGATTTTAATTGTATTTTCTACATAAAGTGACTAAATTAGCACCGAGGGCCCCTGCACCCAAAGCAGTCCTCCTCCACTCCAGCTGTGTATTTGTGTGTGTCACTCTGTGTGTGTTTAGCTAGCGGAGAGCGAGGGGGAGGTGGATGGAGATGGTATCAATCGCCAAGCCAGGCCATTGAATGTATTGATTAGTTACCTTTCTTATTAACATGCTGATTAAAGAGAGAAGGCAGAGAGAGAGAGAGGGAGAGGGAGTGAAAGAGAGGCTGCACACACTCCTCGCCTTTGCCTCGGCTCGGACGGATGGACGGAGAGGAAGCAGAAAAAGCAGCCGCTGCGGCTATGAGAGAGAAAAGGATGCAGAGTGGATTTAACAGCCGAGCGGGGAAGGAAAATCAGGGAATAATTGGGAAGAGGAGGAGAGAGGGAAGCGAGATGAGGAGGAGGAGGAAGAAGAGGAGGAGGGGGGGTGTGGATGCAAAGGAAGGGGGGGGCTGACCTGACTGGAAAACTAAGGAAGGAAAAAAGAGAAACCCTGCTGCCTTTGATCCCCCACCGAGTTACACCGGCTGACTGGCTGGCTGGAGAGACTGACACACACTTTTCGGCTGTGAGACACACTCATTTACACACACACACACACACCTTCATCTAGACTTACACACACACACACACACACACACACCTGCATCCACACTTACACACACACTCGCTGTGAGGCTGACAGGCCGAGGAAAAAGCATGCATTATCGAAGCAGAAAATAGCTCATAGAGTGTGTTTGTTTGTGCTCGTGTGATCAATATGTAGGGCCTTTTTAACTGTATTTTTATCAGCGAGTGACCATGTTAAGCAGCGTGCGGTGAGGGATTTCTTAAGATGCATGCCAAGGTTTTCCGAGAAGGGCGCTTTTTTATTCCGAGAGGGACCGGAAGGTGTGGAGGGCAAGATGGAGGAAGAGAGGGAGGGAGGGAGGGAGGGAGGGAGAGGCATTTGAAGGAGGATGCAGACTTGTTTATTTGTATGTTTGTGTCGACGCGTTTGCGTGGGTGTGTCTGCATGTTTGTCACTGTTCTCGCATTGGAAGAGGAGGAGGGATGTTTTTCTATGCAGCAGAAGCAGAAACTGTGACATGCGTGGCGGCTTCTCAGAGAACGTTGTTTTTAAGATCGCTGTGTAACCTGTCTGCACGTTAAGTAAACCCCCGGTGGCTTTTATTGTGGTTCCAATGAAAGCATCATGCAGCGAGAACACCACAGGCCTCAAAGGTGCATGTGTGTGTTTTGAAGGCCTCAACTTGTTCATGTTTCTGTTTATGCTTGTTTTCATGTTTCTGCTTTTACCAATCCTGTAGCTTGTTAAATTACACCAAAGATGCTCAGTCAATCACATTTTGCAGACTTTAAGATAATTCCTGAAATCAGGAAAGGTTGTCATACGTCGTTAGATTCAACGGAACCAACGGTCAATTTGTGCTCCGGTTTGATATCACCATCATGCATCATCTCTGTATGAGCATAACACATATCTGTATGCAAGAAAACAGAAAAACTGCTTTTTCTTGATACTTTTCTATTTATTTCAGCAGCTTCCTTCCTAAATTACACTCACATTTTAAAATAATAAACCAGCAGAGAGACTTGCATTAGAAGTCAGTGTTGGGAATCAAACAGGGAAATAGTTCTGCAAATGATCTGCCATTGGTGTGGCGGCATGTTGTCGTTATTTAACCAGAACATTTAAAAAAAGGTTATTTGTGATAAATATTCGTCTCTATTTTTAAGATCATCCTCGAGACATTTTGCAGAAAACTACCGGATATGTAAAAATGCAACAGCCTTGATTGAACAAAATGCAAATGAAAACAAAACAGATTTATGGTTCATCCTGTAAACCTGCAGAAAATGTGGAGCTGACATCATGATAGTTCCTGTTTTAATCGCCCCTGCACCTGTAGCAGAGCACGTGAGTGCAGGGCTTGACTTCTCCTGGCGTGTTTGACTGAAGATGGAAAACACTAATTGTTCAACTTTTAAAAACTTCTAATGAGCACTGACTCCGGGCTAAAAGAGAGAGAGAGAGAGAGAGAGAGGGATAGATGGGCCTGCAGGAGGAGAGGAAAGAAAAGAAATATAAACTCAGACATGTAGTGACTTATCGACCTTTGCTCCCCCTCGAGCTCCATTTTTTGCATGAATTAAAGCCCTCTTTCTGCCCCGCGTGGCTCGGGCCACCACATAATTTCATTTGCATAAAGAATGCGGAGCCAATTACAGAAGCAGTTATTTACATTTTATATGAAAAATAGTTGTAGGGCAAAACGGGAGGCTGATTAAAAATGCGTGGATCGATACGAGCTCGGCGCGACCTCGGGCCTGACGCGCGTTCACGTGCAAGAATACAAACAGACACATCTCTGCGTGCAGACAGAAATATCACAGGAACATTTCTGAAGGCGTTTTAATTTGATATTTCTCCCAAAACAAAACAAGATGGTGTCAAAAACAGACACAAACTTTACTACATGTTTGATTGTTGCAGGTGAAACTCTCTCTCTCTCTCTCTCTCTCTCTCATTGCACATTATTGGCTCATGTGCACCCGCACGAGCCGAACGCAGTGAATTAAACGAGTGCATTTGCATTAATCCAGATATGATCGATAATAACATTATTCACGCCGCGAAGTCAAGTTCCACATCACGGCGTGCACGATCATTAAACTGCAAAAAAAAAACGACAACACGTGATTACAAACCAGTCAGTGTGGCTCAAAGGTTACCTCTTATACCTCACCTTTCTTATCTGAATTTCGATAGATGGGACATTGTGGTGCTACAGCTGCTATTATGCATTATTATGGTATTCTGCACCCTCAGCCTTGAATCTGTTGCAGAATGACTTGAAGCTCAAGGAGCTGGAGTCCTTAAATGTTTTTAAATGTAAAAGGAAGCAGATTCTACAGGATGTGGATGCTTTGAGCTCTAGTGCTTGAACTACTAACTTCCAGATTTGACTCTAATGGTTCTATTTTCATGCAAAATGTAGTGTTTTGTAATTTGTCTCTCTTTGTGTCTCCATCAGTAAATTTGTGTTTCTGCTGCTGACTGTCTCGGCCATGCAGGTCTCCCTTGGAAAAGAGGTTCTTAATCCCAATGGGATTAACCTGGTTAAATAAAAATCATCAAATAAACTCTAACTAATATATAAAAAAAAATACAAATTAGAAAGAAATATGAATATCCAGAATTGAGCCTAGCATACTCCTCACTCTCAGGAGAAGACAAATTAAAATCAACAAATGAGACAGGACTGTCAAACTGAATATAAACCTGCAGAGGTGTGAATTAGCTTCAAACACTTGCAGTCACTTGCATTGCATCATGTTGTCAGTTTGTCTGTGTGTGTTTAATGTATCCGCCGCTCTCAAGTAAACCATAGGATCAAAATAAATAATAATAATAATGCATTAGACTTTTATGGCACTTTTCTAAGTACACAACGAAGACATAATGACAGAGAAGGAGGATGAGAGTCGAGTTTGTTTGCGGTTGTAGATGTAGAAGAGGTGAGTTTTTAGGGATTTCTTGAAGAGTGAGGGAGGGGGTCTCTGATGGTTTTTTGGGAGTGAGTTCCAGAGGGTGGGAGAGGCGATGGAGAAGGCCCTGACCCCCAGGACCGATGGTTAGTCCTGCAGGGGAAAGGGGACAGGAGGTTTGACTGTTAAAAAGGTGCAGCTACTTTATAAGGAGAGCTGCTCATGCAGATCCAGCGATGCTTTGAAGTGTGCAAACATCTCATCAGATGATTCTGTGAACAAATAATTCATAAAATGTCCGTTTGTGGAATTTATCGTCCAGAATTACAATTTTAAAAAATGTTATTCTTGTTTATTTTGCTGTAAAATAAAGTGTGAATTTAACACACATTAGGGGATGTTGCATGACAGTGTGTGTGTGTGTGTGTGTGTGTGTGTGTGTGTGTGTGTGTGTGTGTGTGTGTGTGTGTGTGTGTGTGTGTGTGTGTGTGTGTGTGTCTGTGTGTGCGCAGCAGGCCACGCGCTGCTAATGCACATAAACAGGAGGCCTGCTGCACGCTCACATGTACCTGCAGCTATCTTTAAAGAAAAACAATCTAAGGAATATTGTTAACATTATAATGTTAAATTTGAACAATAGATTAAATAATTCTCATGCACGTGCGTGTTTAATAATCATCAGAGCGGCATGTTGACGTCACTGTGTCTCGTTTTAACGTAATTATGGTGTTTTTGTTTTTTTACATCGATGCTAATCCTCACCTTTATCATCATCGTTATTATTATTATTATTATTATTATTATTATTATTATTTTATCTTTGATATCCAATCCGGCCAAATTAATTCGGTTATCGATTATTCACACTGTGATCTCGCGCTGGTCTCGTGGTAATAATTGATTTGATCGATTATTTCGAGGTGGGAGCGAAATAAAAAATAAAGAAAGGGAGATGACAACAAGAGAAGAAGAAGAGAATCATGACGTCATGATGCTGCACTTTGTATTTGCATTAGATGAAGAAGATTCTTTGAATTCATTCTTGAAAAAAAGCTGCCATTACTTTTAATTTTTTTAATTTAAAATCTGAATTTTAAAATGTGTTTTATTTTTTAGTGGATCAGTTTAGAGTCTCAGGATGGAAACGGAAGTGATACCTGCAACAGAACACAAAAATAAAGATTTAAACGAGTACAATAAAAATATATATTTTTTTAAAACGTGACAAACACTTTAAATATTTAATGTAACAGAATTAATCATTTATTTCAGAGCATAAAACATGGATTTCAATGCTCAGACACTCTAAAGTGATTTCTAAAATAACTAAATTATAAAAATCAAAGTATCTTCTGTTGTCTGATGGAAAGTTTACTGTTATGACGTCATTTACGTCATATTTGCGTCGCACGTTCTGAGTTAAACAACAATCCTGCAGCTACACGAATCAACTTTGATTTCATGTTAACTTTGTTTAAAGCTTTACACACACTGCGCGCGCTGCTGTCAGAATCTCAAACTGTATATTTACTGATGGGATGTCAAGTTGAAATAACTTCTGACCTTTTATTTAAAAAAATCTTTTTTAAAGCACCTGTGCAGGAAAACGCGCGTGCTTTCTGCACACTACAGGTTGATGTCAGGCCTAATTACAGAATAAAGTAAACATGTCTGCAGCTCTGAGTCACCTGTAATCTTTGCAACCACAAAGGGAAGGAAAACAAACTTCAGTCTGCAGCAGTGACGGTAATATAATAATTATTATCACTAATCTGCCTCTCTCTGCTTTGTTTTTATGAGTCTGTGTCGCTGCAGTCAGTGTTCATGTCTGTTTCAGAGAGAGTGTTGTATTTGTGTTTTTATTTGACATGGACATTCAGTATCATTGGTGCTGTAACATTTAACCATGCACAAGTCCCAGATGCACTGCTCTTAGTGTCTGTTAGCTAAATGCTAATTTGCAACACCTGTCCACGGGACATCATGTGTGTTACTGCACATGAGCCGGGGCTACAAGTCTTATATACATCACATCAGCTGCAATATAACGAGATGTAAGAATGCCTGCACGTGCTGTCCCTGATAAATGAAATATCCCAAAGATGATCTACAGTAACACCGTTAAATATGGAGGGGACAAACATCAACATTATACACACTCTGTGTACAGCATGGACGCTTCAGGTATTCATGTTGAGAATCATTTCTAGTGAAGAGACTTTTTTTAGACGTTTTCTTGCAAATTGAAGATTTTTTTTTAGACGATATTTGTCAGTAAGTCTCTTAAAGATGAAAACATTGTGTTTGTTTTGAACAGCGTCACACGTTCAGCCTTCTGTATTTAATGTGTGTGTCAGTAAATAATAAAATTACATGAGAAATTAACTTTGCTCTGTGTTGTGTGTTATTATGCTGTGCGCGTGCGTGTGTGTGTGGAATAAATGAAAACAGAAACGTCTTATATCAAATCCTGCAGCAGCATCCTCACCATCAGCTCGGTAACACAGCTTGACGATTATATCATATTTTGGAAATTAAAAAAATATATTTTCAGCAAAACACAGAATTTATAGAACACTCCAGTGACGTCATCACACATACAGTCACGCTGTTTTTAATTCTGCGGGTTATTCCCCTCCCTCCTGGTGGACGCTGCGTTAAAGGATCCACATTTACATCCTCTTTTTTTGGTTTTCGCTGCTGCAAAAAAAGAGGAGTCGATATCTCATTCAAACCCTGCACGTGCACTCTGCACATCCGTTATCATTTACCTATAAGTGATGACGTTTACTCGGTGATTAAGCAGCAGGTTTGGGGGCGTTGAACGCTGTAAAGTACAGGATGAATAATGTCGCCTCTTTGCTGCAGCATGCAGGCCTCGCGGGACGAGCATGCAAAAACTCACCCATGGCATGCAGAACAATCTCAACACCCCGCTTCTGTTTATTTTCCTCTGATAAAATATGAATTTATGAATCTTGACAACCCTCTCTTGGAGACTCATCTGCACAGGGAGAAGCCAGAACGATCTCCCTGTAGATATTTCTATTTCGCTGCAACACTCGAGAAAATTCATTTTCTGCCTTGCTATCTTTTGCCTGATTCTATTTATTCTGCAGCACATGAATGGTCATTTCAAGGTCACAGCAATGCCCCCTGACCCATGACCTCTGCTTGTAATATCGGCGGATGCAGGATTTGATGCAGGCCCATACACGTCCCTCAGGATAAAAAGCATCACGCAGGCAGCTAAATGGTCAAAAAAAATCTAAACACGCTCAATATTGGCTTCAGATTAAAAGCTTATTCCACACCCAGCATATTGAAAGTCACTTTGGATGAAGGCACGGCAGCTAAGTGGCTAAAATGTGAGTATTCCTGGGTTATATTTATGGCCCTGGATGGGTAATGGAGGGTTTGATGCTCCTGCTGATGCTCTCACTGCAAGTCCCTCTGAGAGCATCAGCTAAACGGCTGCAATGTTAATGTTTTGGCTGTAATGTTGCTGATCCTGCTGCTGGGAGGAAAGTGACTCTGGATGGGAGTTAATGCTTTAAAATGGTCCCACAGTGATGTAAGATATGCAGCATATTGTGCATATCATTTCATCAAAAAATGTGATCGTCATTTTTCTCGTCATATTTAGGATTTTTTTTTTCGTTATTGGATTATCTGTGACTCTTTGTGACCTAGTTCTGATAAATCCGGGACCTGAACGCCCCACCGGGTGTCAGCTTCCCCGTGTTAAAATTTGGGGGCCTTCGCAGCTCGGGTGTCAGCCTCCCTTCTCGGATTTTGCAGCCACAGAAGGTGAACTTTCACCCCGACCTTCCAGAAAGACCTTTTATTTTCGCTCTGTAGCTGTTGACCATTTTTACCTCCAGCTACTCGCCATCAGTACACACACACACACACACACACACACACACACACACACACACACACACACATACACATCCCTCCGTGCTGGCTGCGCGCGGGGCGGATCGATAGGGCAGCATCTGCTCCGGGAAGCCGGCGGTCCCACACCGCGCACCGCTCCGCTGTTTCCAAACGCCAGAACTGCTCATCTCTGAAAATTAAACTGACAGACAGATATGATTAGTATGCGCGCTGCCTCCCTGCTCTGTCTGTCTGTGTGTTTCTCTCTGAGGCGCGCAAACATGCACGCACAGGCCTCACCATGCAGACTATGTATATGCTGCTTATATGCACACACACACAGGCGCCAGTGCACATTAATGGGACACCAATATCACGTGAACGCGCGCTTATACAAGCAAAATGCGTACACAAATGGTTTCACACACAGTCACAGGTTATACACATTAAAGCATTTATAATGCTCGCAAAAATTCAGTGGATATAGGCCTACTCTTGCGCATGCACGTACATGCACGCGCACCCAGAAGGCCCATCCTGCAGTGTATCTGCTCGCTTCTTGCAGCAGCAGGTCGAGGGTCTTCTGAAGAAAAAAAAAAAAAGGGTCCCATTGATCTTGTTGAGGGACTTTCCAGACTGAAGTGTTGGCGCTGTGAGTGAATGGAGCCGCGAGCTGAGTGCTGATTAAGAGCTGGCCTAAGCACGAGCGTCACTTGACAGCATTTATTCCTGAAAGGTTGAACAAGATGAGGAGTCAGAAAGAGAGAAGTTAAAGAAATGCAAAGAAAACAAATCCTGTGTGAACGTTTGGTACTTCAGAGAAACAAAAAAACAACTAAACGTCGTTATGTGACGACCTGGGAATAAGATGGCGAACAGCAGAGCAGAAATTGATTTTTTTCTCCTCGAGTCAATAAGTTAGAGAGGCTATTTACATAACTGCATATTCATCCTTAATGTGTTTCTTTTTTTAATCATCTCAGGGCCTTCTCATCTGCTCCTGCACTGATTTAAAATATTATAAATGTCTTTATGAACGTCTTTAAATGATGCAAAATAAATCACACTATCTCTGTTTCACATCATTCAACACGGTGACAACAGCAGCAACAGCCTCACTTGTTACATATAAAAGAACTAAACGACATTAGCTGCAGCTTGTAAAAATCCATTCATCACACAATAAACAGCCGAGCGCAGCACAACGACCAGGATGTGCGCACATAATTCATAAGATGTGCATGCAATCAGCTGAAGAAGGCTTAACCTGTGTGGTTATGAGAAAGGGAGCATCTCCAACCTCAACCCCCCCCCCCCCCACACACACACACACACACACACACACACACACCTCCTCCGCCCCTCGTCACCCATCAACCCCCCCACCCACCCCCCTCCGGAGAGAAAGGGTTAATTGGAGTAGGAATTTCATCGCACATCTGTCAGATTTTTAAGGCCGTGACGCACTGAAAGCAGAGAGTCAATGTGAGCAAAAAGGGGGAGGAGGAGGAGGAGGAGAAGGAGAAAGAGTTGGTGGTGAGATCGATGAAGTGGCAGCCAGAGAGGGAGGAGGAAAATCTCACGAGATAATGAAAGAAAAAAGAGGAGAGCTGCTAGTGTAGAGCGAAAAACCAAGCTACAGAACCGGAGATTTTTGTGGAGTGGGAAAACAAAGAGTGAACGAGGAGAACGCCAGAGATTCATCCGTCTGTATCACCGCAGATGGTTGTTTTGCACTCTGCTTTTGGTGAATGTAGCACCCCGGGGCGCAGAGGACCAATTGTGTGAATCTGCAGGGCTGCTCGGCGACACAATCGGAGACATGCACAGGACGGACAACAGCCGCGGACGCGCTCTGAGAAGTGGAGAATAAAAGGTAGGATTCTGCAGCTCCATGAAGCTTCACATGTCGATGATTTTGTCTCTGAATCTCCATCGTGTTCGGTACTTAGTTAACGATTCGTTCAGATTCATTTCATGTGATGTAAATATGCAAACGCGCTGGTAATGTTGGGCTCCTCGCATGCGCGCTGCGTCTGCGTTCATAACTTTGTAAATGGATGAAAAATCACATTTTCCAAAATGAGATTTGGTTGAAGTGATTAAAACAGCGCGATCGTTGTTTTCTCGTGTGTTCCGCGGGATGTGTGAGCTGATTTAAATGCTGCTTTATTCTGTATCAGCAGCATTCACGAGTGTGAATCAGTGTTTAAGGCCCAGAAAATAAACGTGTTTTTGTCCTTTTCTGTACCGATGAAAGTTTAAATACAGAGTAACAGCGCCTGTCTTGTCTCACGCAGGCACAAAAGCGAGGCTTCTGCCGAGGAACAAACCAAAGAGACAAGAGAGCAGAGTGCTGCTGCTGTACAAGAGAGAATCAAAAATCACAGTAAAAAGCTCCTGATGCTGCTGCAAACTCGTTCTCTGGGAGTTTGAGGGAGTTTGAAGACAGTACTTAACGTTATCAGATAATTAATTAGACACCCCATAAGCCCGGAAATCAATTAATTCACAAATCAATAAATCCATAGTCTGGTGTAACAAGAGACCTTCCAGACTAGCTAGCGCGGCTGTTGAACAACAATAACAAGAGAAGAGCAACAACAACAACAACAGGGCGAGAAGTGCACATTTATTTCCTGACATTAAAGATGGATGGGAGTCTAGGGGAGATGTCGCTCCACAGCCACAGCCACTCGGATCTGGCGCACAGTCAGGACGGCAGGGCCATGCTGCACTCGCGGGACCTTTCAGCTGCTTTCCCCAGGCCCTCCCTCGGGGGACCCTCCATGTCTCTGGAGCACGAGCCCCGTCCACCAGGCTTCGACCACTCCATGTCTGCATTGGGCTACAGCGGCGACTCCCCGTCCAGCTCTGGAAGCACCTACACCACCCTGACCCCCCTGCAGCCCTTTGATGACAAGTTCCACCATCACCACCACCACCACCACCCCTGTCTCCCGGTCAGCAACGTCATCGGGAGCTTCACCCTCATGCGTGAGGACCGAGCACACCTCAGCACCAACTTTTACAACCCCTATGGCAAAGATCTCGCCATGTCCCAAAGCCTCTCGCCCCCCACCACAGGTTCAGGCCTTGGCTCCTCCATGCACGGCTACGGCAGCCCCAACGCCAATGGTGGCCAGATGCTCCATGGCGGCTATGATGTCCACAGTGGGAGTCTTTTCTGCAGGACATCAGATTTTGGCCGTGAGATGTCGCCACCAGGCCTTGGAGGAGGCGACGTGTCAGTGGGGCATCAGCTGAACAAAATGGAGGCTCACCAGCATCCACAAAGCCACCACCCTCACCTCTACAGCCAGCACTACCAGCCACACCATCACCCCAGCCAGCAGGCCTCCAAGATGTCCGATCACCTGCACTCCTCCTCCTCAGCCGCATCCTCGCCCGGAGAGGGCATGCTGTCGGGCGGCGGTGGAGGCGGCGGGGAGGAGATCAACACCCGGGACGTGGCCCAGAGGATCATCACCGAGCTGAAGAGGTACAGCATCCCCCAGGCCATCTTTGCCGAGAGGGTGCTGTGTAGGTCACAGGGCACACTGTCTGACCTCCTGAGGAACCCCAAGCCCTGGGGCAAGCTCAAGTCCGGCCGCGAGACCTTTAAGAGGATGTCCCGCTGGCTGCAGGAGCCCGAGTTTCAAAGGATGGCCTCACTCCGGCTAGAGGGTAAGATCAGGCTTTGCTCTCTATCTCACTCTCTCTTTCTCTCACACACACGCGCACACACACACACTCTCTGTCTCTCCCCATGTTTTCCCCAAACACCTTCTTTCTCCATGTCTTCCATAAAACACACACAAAAAACCTCCTCTCCAGCACTCAGTATGCAGCTCAGGTTGAAACATGAGGAAAAGCATCACACTGATGTTTCCCTCCTTTACACCACTGTGAATGTTCCACTGGTTCTTCTATTGTCTCAACAGCCGGGGTAATACGAACTTAGCTTCACATTGAGGTCAGTTTGAGCAAGAAAAGAGGCCATATGTGCTGTTCCTTTGTTTACTTTGCTCCCAAACAGCTCCTATTGATTAGTACAGTAGCTACAATAAAAAAGCCACAGACATTTGCCCTCTTCTTAAATGAACCATGAAGATCAGCGTGAGCAGCGGCTGGCAATTTAATCGCTTTTGAGCCCACAAAATAATTTGTGCAGATATGCCACTCTGGAGCGATTGATTAATTCGAGCAGTGATTTATATCTGCTCAGCGCGTAGCTGAAGTTGACTTGGCAAGGTAGCTGATGCAAATCAGACTTGAGCTTTTGCCAGGCGTCTTTTATCAACGTCGTCACCGAGGCAATTACTGCGCGGCTAAATACAAATGTTGTTCTGCTCCGAGGCAGCACCCTCGCACGAGGTTCTGCACATCTGGAGCACGAGAGGGTGTTGCTGAAATGTAATTCTGTGAGCCGGATCGATTAGTCAGCCAACAGGAAATTAACTGACTCGGATAATCAATTAATACATTTCACATCTGAAGCAAAAAAATGCTGTGTTTGTGAATTCCAGCTTCTGAAATTGCAAAATTTTAAATCGTTTTTCTCCTTTTTGCTTTTATATTTTTTCGGTTTTCTTGTTTGTCAAACAAACCAAGCAAATTAAAGATGGGGGGCGGACATTTTCTACATTTTAAAATCATTTTCAGACAGTTTCTGACCTCTGTTCTATAGAAAAAAAATAAAGCAATGAAGCCATAATTGAAAAATCATTGCTTTCAGCCCGTGTAGTATTTATACAGATTTCACACAGTAAAGATTTTTTTTTGAAAGGCACATTGTAATCTGCTGCTTGACATTTAATATTCTTCAGGGATGTGGGCAGAAGACACGACAGCACGCTGTACAGTGCCGTGTTACAGTGTCGTCCCTCCACAGGGACCGAGGGCCCATCTGATACACGGAGCACAGAAAGAGATCCAAGTGAACACAGTAATATGAGAAGAGCATGGACGAGTGTGTGTGTGTGAGTGGTGTGCTCTCTGCGGGGGTCTGTGAGCGCTACGTGTGTGCGAGCCTGCCCAGTTGATCACTGCTTTTCGCTCTCTGTCAGCAGCTCGACTGATTAAGCCCAACAACACAATAGGGTTCATAGGTAATGATTGTGCACTCTTGCAATCCCTTCACAATTATTGATCTTTGATTGTTGGGCTCTGAGAGCACATGTGTACATCCTCCATTCAGCAAAACGTTACAGCAATCACACCCTAAAAAGCCCTCTTATCTAAAGATGACTTATCTCTGGGTTTTGTTCTTCCATTTGACAGAAATGTGGTTTGATGAAGCCAATCCCGTGAAGAGTGAGTGCTTTGTATGCAAAACGCCTCGTCTGTTCTCACAAAAAGCCAATCTTCCTGGTGATAAAACAGCTCCTTTGTTCGTCTGTTCTGATCATCAATCATTCTTTCTTTATTTCCAGCTTCCTTGTTTCCTCTTCTTTACAAACACAGACGTTATTTTAACGAGTCAGTCCTCCAAGTCCGAGCAGCCGATCAATCAGACTCATAAAAAATTAAGCTGCCTACACAGAGAAGTGTGCTAATGTTTGACGATGCTGCTCTCTCTCTCTCCCCACACACTGTGGAAAATTGCATATTTACTTCTTGGCAAAGAAGCCACAATTTGGACAGCTCGGCACTTTTCTACATAACCTACTTTCCAAAGGGGGTTGTTGTGTTTTTTTCCCCCCACTTGGCCAACCCCCTTTTGTTTAATTACAAGCCTCTATTGATTTCCATGGGAAAGAGCAGCACGCCTTGCCCACACACACCTCGGCCGCATCGGCAAATCGAGACTGGAATTAGAATGCGCGGTGCCCTGTGCTCCCCGGTCTGAAGATAGCTCAAGTGCTCTCAGCTTCACGCCTCAAGTTTTAAGATGATCCTCCTTAATGCAGCACTCGCTTAAATACATAGAAGGCCCTTCAGTGTCAGGCTGCAGCGCTGTGTGTTTTTTCATAACTCTGTCTCTTATAGGGCTGCAGAGCGCTCACAGTCATTATTAAACGAAGCTGCTGCCATTTTGTCTCCTCCAATAATTGTCTTTCTGCAGAGACATTTTGCTAAACAAGGAGGAGGTGATCCCTCGGATTTATCCGCAGTATCTTGTGTTTTTTCTTTGTATGTGTGTGTGTGTATACTCTATGGATTACTGTATATGAGATGCATCTCTAGCCCAACCTCAGGCTGTGGAGGAGGCAATCAGGATTTAGTCGGGGAAGAAGAAGGCGGGATAAAGACCACACAGCCTATGCTTCGACACTTAAAGTCAAGGAGTGGCGAAGGAGGGGGGATCAGAGACTATAACTTTAAAGATGATGGCCGAAGCCCTTGACTAAAGGTCTAAATGAATAAGAAAGGTCAATGCGGTTTACGTGTCGGCTCTGTTGCCTGCACCACCCCCACAGTAATGAAAGCCACAAAGCCTCGTCCACCTCTCGCTGCGTACAGTCCACGTTCTACGAGCCGGGCTCAAAGGTCACAGCCGATTCCATTTGCATATCGGCAATCGTAAGCAGGCCGACGTGGCCTTAGCTGCGCAGCACCTAACAAACACGGTTGTCTTGTTGTTTTTTTGTTGTTGTTTTTTTATCTGGCTCTTGCAGCCTCTTCGGCGCTGAAGGGGTTAACCAGCCTCTGTGGGTCGAGGAGTCTGAGCTGCACAGATTTAATCAATAATTTCTATCAGCCCCTGGCCCAAGAAATCAGCAGGGGGTGGGCTGGGGGGCTGGGGGCAGGAGGGAGGGGGTTGTGGGGGTGTTCTGGCTAGGAGGAGGAGGGTGTGTGGGTGGGTGAGGAGGGGGGGTGTAGGTTGAGACGCCGGGGGGGTAGGGAAAGGGCTTTCGATCACGTTTCAGCTACACGAGACAGGGGCATACATCATGATTAGGGGCTGTTCCCACGATCATAAGAAGCCTATAGGGGAATATTTATGTCTCCAGGAGTAGCCCCCTCGCCGCCGATTTATAGCATGGTAATTGTGAGCCTTTTACACATGATTACAGCATAAGGAAGCATTTACTTAATGGTCGGCGTTATGATCGCCAGGAAGCGAGAGAGAGAGAGAGAGAGAGAGAGCTGAGGATGGGGAGGAGGAGAGCGTCAGGACGCCCTGACTCCTCCAACGAGCCATAAATCCGCGCTACAAGCCAGCTAGCCAGCACTATCATGTCATTCCTTTCATTACTACATGAGCTGAGAGTGCACCGCTGTATAGACCATCCATACATGCAGCTCCTCCCCCCCCCCCCCCGGCCCCAGCCCAGAAATATTGATGGTGGAGATGGTGTAACGCCCGTGAAAAATGTAGCATTTGGGGAGAGAAAAATAATTTCACTTGTAGGGATATTGACATGCCGTTGACATCTCGGCCTGTTCAGATTTTAATGAGACGTGGTTCGATAACTCTCAGAAATGCAAACGAGCCCTGGATGCCTAAAAGCTAACAGGCACCTGTAATCTCAAGTTGACAAGAGCGCATCCCCACGTCCAAACATTTCCCTCAGATAATGATTTTAGAGGAGAGTATTCTCGGGGAAATCAGATTTATTCACGTCCAGCAGAGTGCTTAAGTTTCAGAAACTCGGCTGGATGTCGGAGCAATCAGAGCCCGACTCCGTGGCTTCCCACCCAGCAGTGAGGCTGCCTTAGTGACGCCGCTCGTGTGGAAAAGATGGCAGTAAGGTCACACATATTTCTCAAGCGCTCTGCTAATGGGAGGAATTTGCCGCTGTGAGTTTTGAAGAGCCGCTCATACAGTAAACATCGGCAGCCGGCGCTGTGTGAGATGTTTCTCAATGGAGAGATGTAAGCCAATCAATCGATCTCGTCACTGCTGCTTCGAAGGCATGAGTGGTTTATTTATTGTATGTTTGAAGCGTGATTGTGTCTTTGTGTGTGTTAGGGTGTAAAAACATGTGCTTTCAAGGTTATTCCAGGCTGATATCTCCATCCTAACAAGTCCTCTCTGTCAATAATGGAGTTCCATCAACCTTGTTTTCTTAAAATGAGGACAGATATGAACCAGAGCTGCGAGATGATACCTTACTATTTTTACTAGGAAGCAGCTTGTTGATGGTCGTTTTACGGAGAACGAAGCGTCAGTTTCCTGTTTCAGTTCTGACCTCTGCTTGTAAATGACTCGACTCCAGCAGGTGCAGAAAGCTGCTGCCCTGATTTTAACCATTACAAATCTCAGGTCCCACATTACCGCGACCCTATCCTGCCTCCGTTGGCTGCCCGTTACATACAGGATTGATTTTTAAATTATTTTAATAACTTATAAAACACTACACGCTCTGTTGACTCCTTATGCTCCAAGCCGAGATCTCAGATCATCAAGAGCACCTTCATTAGTCGTTCCTAGATCAAGGCTGGTAACCCAGGGCGACCGGGCGTTTACCATCAGAGCCCCTAAACTCTGGAACTTCCTACCTGAAGATGTTAGGCCGGCAAACTCTGAACCTGTTTTTAAATCCTCGCTGAAAACACATTTTAACAGGAAGGCCTTTTTTAATGACGTCCTGCGTTCATACATTTCATTCATTCTTATTCTTAATTGTATAACTCTCTAATGTTTCCATCCTTGTTTAAATCAGCGCTTTAAAATAAAAGTTATTATTATTATTTTGCTCTTCAGATTTTAGTTTCCTGAAACCTTCATGTGAGGAGGAAACAGGCTGAAATGATTGTTTCCTGTTCTGGTGAATTTCCTGCCGTCACGAAACATTTTAGACTCTAAAGATATTCATAATAATAATAATAATATTTATACATAAAGCACCTTTTAAAACCCGAGTTTACAAAAAGCTTTACAGTAAAGCAGAGTTACAACAAAACCTTTCAAAATAAGATGTGTTACGTTTACACTTTAGTCATCTACGCCTCGGAAAGCTTCCAAAATAAAAGACAAATATAACAAACTTCATGAGTTAGCATTCTAGTGCGGAGTAAACAAAATAATTTATATATTTAATAAAAACATCACAGCACCATTATGTTAATTACAAAATAAAATATTTCACAGTCAGATTTCTGTCTTCTAGTCCAGTGTGTGTGTGTGTGTGTGTGTGTGTGTGTGTGTGTGTGTGTGTGTGTGTGTGTGCGGTGTGTGTGTGTGTGTGAGAGTGTGTCTGTGTGTGTGTGTGTGTGTGTGTGCGGTGTGTGTGTGTGCACTCATTTGTGTGCTGTGTGCACTTTAAGTGTGCACACACACCAGTGCTTACTCCTATAAACTCGTTTGATACCCTCAGCAAAACAGTCGCTCAGCCGCACGCCGCTGACTGAAACCTCTTAAAAGTGTGCATTTAGGTAATTGCACGACTTCCCCCCCGAAAAATATGTTTGAGTCCACTTAAGGCCTCGAAACACCGCGGGCAATGCCGAGTCTGCTGGTTTCACTCACCCCTGACGTAACCCCGCCTTTAATAGAAAATAAATTAGTTCCCCTCTAAAGTGATTATTACTCACTCGCCGCCGCCACATGTAAATGACTTTTATGAGAAACTAATGATGCAGGAGTGTCCACTAAGGGAAAAGGAAGAGAGGAAGTGGAAGGAGATGGACACTGGGGAGAGGGGGGGGGGGGAGGAGAAGTTGGCTCGGTACACAAAGGCTTAAGGTTGGTGTAGTGTTTCCTGTAAATACAGAATTACAGTGTGTTAGGGGGGAAAGGTTCAGCGGTGGATATGCAGAGGAACATGCAGCCTGAATTCAAAACGCTCGTCTGATTCTCAAAATGGATCTGAGCTCGGCCCACGCACATCAGGCTATTTTTTTCTACCACGCTGGATAAAACGAGCCGTTCTTTTCCTTTATCTGGGTTTTTTTTTTTTTTTAATCTGGAGACTTTTTGAGAGGAAATATTGATTATATAATTGGGCAAGCTGCCGCAGCTACAGTGGTGTTTAACCCAGACCCTCCATTTTTTATTTTCTCTGGTTTGGAGTAAGCAACACAAAAACTAAAAATAAGACTTCATCACCTCTACAGGCGATTAAAAAAGTTTGAATGCAGCCAACTCTGACATCGAGCTAATTTAGCAAAAACACTGTTGTTTTTATCCTCTCTGGACCAGAGTGTGAATAAACAAATCTATCTTACGAGCGAGTCCTGGCTAAGACAGCGGCACAAAAGTTTCACACAGGGAACAAACAACCGACCGTGACGAGCAGAAATACAGACGATACGTTTCTGCAGCCTCAAGGAGTAAGGTGCGTGCAAACATCGATCAACTGATCCTTAGTCCCGGTTTTTAAAATCATCCAAGCTAACAAAATGTTCTGAAATGAAGCGACTCAACAGCTCGGACTAAGATGAAGGAGCAAAAGACAGAGCGAGTTTTAGGACTCAGTAACAAACTAAAACCAGAAAGCAGTTTGTGAAGAAACGCCTCGTAAAGAACGACATGCCAATGTTTCATCCTTCTGTCGTATTAAGAAGACGAACGTTCTCGTACAAGGAAACCCCAATCAGAGACAAACCGAGTCGAACACTCCCAGTGATGACGAGGTGGCCTGCATATAAAGAAAATCAGCGATCACTGATAAAAACGTTGCTTGATGAGTTTCCTCTTTGCAACAAAAGAAAAAGAGAGAGATAGTTTCGCCCTCAGTTTCTTTGTTAGACGCTCGTTATGTTGATTGAAAGACAGGAAGTGAAACTAAACACCTGATAAGTATCTTTGACGGTTCTCTTAGGCCTTGAAGAGCTCGTCATTTTAGTCGAGTTGGAATTAAAGGCACAGTATGTAAATTCCACCACCAGGGGGCTCTCAATCAAAACGATAACAGAAGACAACGTCGAGGCTGGCGGGGGAATACTCCCTGCCCCCCACCAACGATGAAAATGACCTCAAAGTTAACCGTAGTCACGACGACCGGGCGAAACCGACCTGAGGAAGAGAATATGTTTACTGACGAGCTAATGTATCCGAGTATAATTTACACGCCGTTTTTATCACAGCAGCACATACAGCAACAGGACGGCAGCTTTCAGCAGCAGCTCACGCTTCCTCATGCAGCGGTCTTTGACGTAACATGCGGTGTTTCCACGGCAACGATAAACATCTCGCCCCGTTATAATTACAAAATGAAGGTTTTCTCTGTCTTTGATAACTGTTTGAAATATTTGAGGTAATGTAAGTACTCAACAAAAAAAATAATTACCATAACAAGTTAATTTTTAATTAATTTTGATTTTGCAGGATACGAACAGTGAATCTGTGCATCTCTGAGTGGGATGTGTGTTTTTTGGAAGACATGGCCGCTGGTCTTTGATGAAGACGTGTAATTTAGCTTTAATGTGCAGGCAGGATGTATGTTAATAAATGCAGCGTGAGAGCTTAAGCCTGGGCACCAGTTTTCTGTTTCATCCCAGCAGCAGCTCACTGGCAATAAGACGTGAGGTTGAACGTCTTGATTCCCTCACCGCACAAAGAAACAAGTTGCTGATTCATCTCTTTTAACTAATCAAATGTTGCTTAGCTAATCTGTTTTCTTTCAACAAATCCACTTTCGCTCAGCTTAATCCATTTGTCCTAGTTAGGCAGAGAGTGTGTTAGCTAACCTGTTTTCCCCTTTTTTAATTTATCCTTTATCCGTGTGCCCGCAGCCTGCAAGCGGAAGGAGCAGGAGCAGAGCAAGCTGGAACGCAACCAGGGCCCCAAGCGCACCAGACTGGTGTTCACGGACCTGCAGCGACGCACGCTCCTGGCCATCTTTAGGGAGAACCACCGCCCGACCAAAGAGCTGCAGGTCACCATCTCCCAGCAGCTCGGCCTCGAGCTCTCCACTGTCAGCAACTTCTTCATGAACGCCCGCCGACGCAACGTCAACAAGTGGGCGGACGAGGGCCGTCCCTCCTCCACGGGTTCCTCGGGCTCCAGCGTTTCCTCCTCCGCAGTGTCCTGCAGCACGGCATGATGACGGAACGCCGTGGATGTGCGGCGGGGAGAGCGCCGAGGGAGCAAGGGGGCACATAGACTGGTCTAGGCAGAGACCAGCCGTAATAAATGTCCTCCTCGTTATCAGAAGGAGTGACGGAGCCAGCTACTATAGATGATTTTATGAAGATGAAGCATTTTCCCAAACCAAAGTTGATCGCTCCCTTGAAATGGAAGGGGGGCGATACCCAGAGTGATATGAGCGCAGGATGCGACGGTCCTGCTTGTATAGTCGAGGGCGCAAAAATGATTTGACTCAAAGACGAGTCACGCCCTTACATAGACATCATCTCATTGCGTTATTTTGATTATCTAGATTAGAGATAATGAGGGTATTACAAATCAGGAGAAAGCATATTTTGGTGTACCTTCAAATCTGTCGTCATCTCTCCAAACGTGAAGAATCAAGAGGTGCCGTTTGCTCACATCTGGAGAGCTCCATTGTGTAACTTTTTAATCAAACGTGTTCGCCATCATCCAAAGACGTTTATCCTCCCTTACTGTTTTTATGGTCCCTTTTTTTCCTCACAAATCAAGGTGAAAGAGGAAGGAAAGGTTGTTGTTTTTTCCGACTTTTTTTTCTCAAGAACCTTATTCCCCTTTCTTAGCATGTGTTTCCATGGCGACGGTTCCCAGGACTGTATGGCATTGTTCCAAGTTCCGAGCCTGGAATTATCAGGAGGGTTCTGTAGCGTCCGTGACTCCCAGCTGTCAATCATTCACCATCAACAGGAAGCCTTTTCCTGTGTGTTTTTATTTCTTTGCAAAGATGGTCCCACCTTGAATGAATCAGAGTTTTCAAGTGGGAACCGCATCGTGCTCTACGCCAGGACAGAATCAATAAACACAAGCGAGAAAGCAAAAACAGACTTATTGGTGCAACCGTCTAGCTTTAAGACTCTCAGCGAGCTTCCTAAAGAAGCTCCGCAGCCATTTTTTGACTCAAAATCAAGCCAAAAAAAAAAAAAAAACGAGAAGAAAGAAAGCCAACCTTTGAACACAAAGGTCCACGGGGAAGAGATACACCTCACACAATGTATAGTGACATTGTTGTATTTTTTCCACTCATTTCCAAACTACTGTACACACCTCTGCTCCATTACGAAATCTTTTTTTTTACAGATGTCTAGAAAAATGGAGGAATGTGATTCTTTCAGCCCTTTTTGTACAGATTTCAAGCACATCGCTCTATTTATAGAAAAACACGTTGGAAGTGCGGGGCGGTTTGTTTCAGCCCCGCTGACGTACAAGGTCATTTTTTTGGTCCACAAAGGAAAGGCTTTAACACGCCTCCTTATAGCCAAGCGTTAAATCAAACCGAGAACGTTTCAAATGCAATTGCTGATCTGATCAATGTATTTATTACTGCATTTGTGTATTTATTGTTTTCCCTTTTTTCTTTCCTCTCTATTTATTTGGTTATTTATTTATGCTATCTATATACTGTAAGTATTTATTTAACGATGCTCTGTATGTCTGTGTGAAACTGAAGACTTTTTCTGATGGGCACTTTTAGCTGTAGAATCCCATCGTAATACCAAAGATTAACATTGCCTCCCTGAATGTACGGCCTGAATCCCTAAACCCCCCCAAATACCCGATCTCGACCCGACCCAGCCCCGCCTACCCTGTGATGTTCTGTATCTCCCTATCTTCAAGGCCCGGCCTTTGTTTTTGTTTTTTGTAGGAAAATGGGGATTTCTTTACTTTTGCAAATGTCTCTGCGGTCAGCTCTAAATGCCAAGGCCAAAGCTTGTTTGAATGTTGTGATAATATTTATAATTATTAATACTATGAATAATTACAACAATAATAATAATAATTATGATGATGTGGCATCCCATAGGTTCACAGGTTGCTTGTAAAGTTGTGTTCAGACCAATGCCATCTGGCGGAGTGTGTAAAGCGTCTGGGGACCCACTTAAAGCGCCGACTGAAGGCCCCATTAAGTGCAAGTCCTTTAGGGTCACATGCAAACATGCGTACAGTGTGTCTGCCTGGGGAAAATGCATGGTTGTGACCCCCTCCTCATCTCCCTCACCAGCCCCTCTCTCCCCAGTGCAGTGCAGACACTCCTGTCTACGTTCAACTCAGTGTGATCTCACCGTCCTCCACATGCCAAGCCCTTCTGCCAGTTGTCTCAGTTCCAAGGGGGTTTTTTAGGGTTTGTTCACGGACCTCTGGGGTTTGTAAGGCGGGTCCCTCATTTCTGGGGATCTTGGGTTTTTACTTTCCCAGGGTTCTGTATGTCTTACGGATTGTTCCTGGACCTAAAGGGTCTTAGGATTTGTTTCTGGCCTTCTGCGATTCTTTCTGGATTGCTTCTCATCCTCTCAATCTCTGATTTGACTGTGAGGCCTTTTTGGGGAGGTTTGGTTTTGTTCCTCGGGTTCTGAAGGTCTTGGGGTTTGTTCCTGGCCTTTTTTTTTATTTTTATGGTGTCTTCCTAAAATCTTGGGATCTTAGGTTTATGTGCCCTGAATTCTGAAGGTTTTCGGGTTTGTTCTTGGACCTTTGGGTAACTTAAGGTGTCTCACTTATCTTCTAGGGATCTTGAGTTTTGTTACTTGGGTTCCAAAGGTCTTAAGGTTTGAACCTGCTGGTCTGGGGACGGTATGGGCTCGTTTAGTTCACCAAATGGGTAAATGTCATCATACTCGCCAGTCAGCACCACAATAACTAGTCGGTTAACAATGTATTTATATTTGTATATGCCGGTCAAACAATGTGCTCAAACTGTAACGCAGTCATCTGCCACTACCCGGGGCTGTAGCCATAGACTGGCTGTATCTCCGGTTAACGGGCCTGCTCTCCTCGCTCTACTACCAGAATGTAAACAAGCACAGGGAACAGATAGCATCTCGTAGGAGTAGCTCGGTTTAGCAGGATTTTGATCTGGTAAATTGAGGTAAAAATGTATGTAGGCTGTGTCACCACACTCAGCACAGACATGTGGACACTAACCTGCACACACACACTGCAAATCTGACGAAGCTAGCACTGCTAATGTTAGCCACTCTCTGCAAAAATGACATTGTTTACCTGCAGACAGTTTTGTAACCAGTTTCACAGACTAGGAAATCAGTCTCCTAGAAATGTCCCAAGTACCTGATTGCCAGGGATCTTTGGCTCATGTGCAAAGAGTTGTAGACACCTTAGGAGTTGCCTGTTGTGAGGTTCCTCATGCCAAAAGAATTCTCTGATATCGTTGTCCTGTGGGCCCAAGAGGTGGTTCCTGCCATTAGGGTTTTGTGGGCTGTCTATGGCCTTCGTATGTTCTTCTGACTTATTTCTCATAGTCTGTTGATTCCTGGTTTGAGTTTGAGGCCTCTTAGCCTGAGACACAACAGTGTTCACGTGTGTTGCGTTCCGTCTGTGCCATACCCTACTGGAACCATTTCTGAACCGGTTATGCTCTATGTGTTCCCATGATGGACTTCCTGTCTGGGTCGATCTGCTCTGTTCAGCTTGACGTCTGCTGGAAAAGTAGACTCAGCGTGTATTTCCAGCAGAGCAGATTGGTGCTGCTTGAACACGACTCAGACGGGCTGTGGTGCTGACAGTGGAAACAAAAGTATTGACTAGAGAGGGCGCGACCAGCTTCAGACTGCGTGGAAAGACAGAATGCGGCACAAACGGATGAAGTGGGGTCTCCTGGATAGGCTTGTAGGCTTTGTCCTTGTACCTCTAGGGTCTAAGAGTGAGTTCCTTATCTTGTCGGAGTCTGACTTTGTTGCAGGGTTTCTGCTGTTGGGGTTTGTCCTATACGTGTGTTTGGGTTTATTCCTGATGATATGGGGTTCTTGGGGTTTGTTTAAGGTTTTCTAGGATTTTAAGGATCCCTCCAAAAGCTGCAGAGGCACAAGTGATTTGATTTGTCAGCATTCTGCTTTGTGAATGTCTAAATCAGAGGAAAAATCACCCAAGACCCGATTCTTTGACCCTTGTGTAAATGCTGCCAAAGAGTGGCGAGGATAGCTTGGCGGTTTTCCACAGACTCTCTCTCTCTCCCTCTCTCTTTTCTCTCTCTCGTTCTCTGTCTTTAACATTGGAAGGGGCGGATTGCCAGGGCCCCCTTCACAGCGCGCACTTGAAAGACGGGCGGTCATGAAAGAGGCCATCGACTTTTTCGCAATCTTCAAAGGGGAAGCTTTTTTCATCCTGTCTCCTCTCTGGGTATCTGGTCTGGGGTCCGCTCTTGGCCAGACCTGTGGGCTTTAGGGGGCATTCAGAGGGGGCGGGAGGAGATCAGAGAGGAGGCTGAATCATCCAGAATGAGGATGATGGTAGTGGTGTGTGTGTAGGAAAGGTGGGAGGGAGGCTGTTTGAGGAATAGGAGGTGTTGGAGTAGTGGGGCATGGAGCTGAATTAAACTTTAATGAGCAACAATTGTAAGCATGCTGAGAGCAGAGGGGGGCGGTGGTGGGGTGTGCGGTCGAGTCAGTACAGGGGAGGGGGAATACAAAATAAAAGACCTTGGAGGCTCCTCTGCCGACCCCTGCTTGCTACTGTCATTGTATCAAAGCTGAGGTGACACCTTTCAGGTTTCTCTTTGTCCGTCTGACTGGGAGCCTAAAATGGAGACAGAGCTTTTTGTATTGAGCCACCTTCTGCTCCTGTCAAGTGGGAGAGATCTTCCCTTCTCTGTGCAGAAGGGAGGCGGGAGGCAGGAGGAGGGAATCCAGTAAGCTGCTGCAGGTGATCCGCATTGCTATCTAAGCCTGCGGCACCCCCTAGTGGCAGTTGTAGAAATTTGACCCAGAGACAAGTCTGGAAGCCGAGGCCGTTGCAGAGCCATTCCAAGGAGCGTAGAAAGAATAAGATAGCAGGACTGAAAGCTTATATGTACTTTCAGGATTTAAAAAAAAAACACACAAAAAAGACCAGAAAAAATGTAAGTATTTTGATAAACCAAAAAAAAACAACAACCAAAGATTGATGGGTGACTGCTGAATCAAAATGTATCAAGGGTAGTTTTAGCAGTTTCCTATCAGAGCTACCGTAGCACTCAGAGGATTCAAAAAGCACCAGTGGGGTTCGGCGTGCTGACTATTTATGTTGCATTAAACAGTATTATGTTGACCTGGAACTGAGAAACTGACATGAGGCAGTGTCTTCAGATGGAAGTCTTTTGACTTTGTGTCCTCCCCCCGTCTGTCCCTGCCCCCTCCCCTGTGTGTACATGAAGACTTTACCCATCTACCTCAACTGTGTGAGATGTTGTGTGGCAAAGATATTCCTTAACCAAAGAATCCATCCTGTCAGGGTGTCTGTCTAACTATCTATCTATCTATCTGTGTCTGTCCATCCGTCTCTTCTTCATGCCTTTTACTCCAAACCAAATGTGCTGGAATCAATCCGCAACAGGAGCCGAACGAGGCCCCCGTCCAGCCAAAGCTAAAGTCCAGTATGCTAGAGTGTCCCATTGATCCATGTTCTGTATATACGTCAAATCATTCTCAAGACCAAAAAAAAAAGGAGGTGACAATCCAAGCAAGGAGGATCTTGCTGTAATCAACGTTGCCTATTCCTTGTTTTCCGAACGCTAGAATCGTGTGACTTGCTGTTAACAGAAAAGCCCAAGAATCAAGCACTCACCCCAAAATAAAAAAAGGTCGGAGGAGACAGAAGCTATTTTTCCACATTTGTAAGCCACCCCTCCCACCCCTGTTTTTTCCAAAATGTTTAGTGTAGTTGAAATACTGTTTGATCCCACTGTTGTAAGTAGGAATTAATGAAATCCATACAAAAAGCTTTAAACGGGGAAGAGCTGAGGGAAATATTATATTTGACTGAGTCGGACTTTCCTCAGCTCGGACCCGACCCACCATGCTTTATCGTGCCATTCTTGTCCATGTGTTAGACTTACTAATGAATGTGGCTAACCAACCAAAGGCTTTAAAAAAGAAAAGATACACAACACTTTAAACGTCAATCATGGTGGGACATTTTGTATCAACAACTAAAGAAAAATCCCTTTGAATACCTCATGTGAAAATTGTTTGTTGTGATGTTGCACTAAAAAAATAAAAATGACTCATTTGTAACCCAACACTGCACTCTGCCGACTTTGTTCTGACCTCCATGGAGGTGTGAGCGAGAAGCTCCGGAGGTTTTTAAAGGGCAGCACCGACACAGTCATCCAAAACATTTCAATCTGCACATGAACTCTAAAACTGGATTCTATTCACCTTACAAGACTCAAGAAACGACCCTCTGAAGCTGCTGAATTCCTTTAAAGAGGACATATTATCCCCCTTCTCCACCTTTTCTAACAGTCCCCTGTGGTCTAAATGAAACATCTGTGCTGTGCTTTGGTCAAAATAGAAGACAATTTAAAGAACTTTGTAGACCGAACCTTCATTTTAAGACGCGTGAGAGCTCGCTGTAGTCTCGCTTAGATCACAGAATGAGACATCTGTAAGAAAGAATCTCACACAAGGATCAACGTGAGACTGAACCATGTTCACGTCTCAGGATCATCTTTCAGAGGGATGAGAAGATGGACATCATATCATCTCGGTCTCACTCGTCCTCATTCTCATCTGAGAGACGAGACAAACGAGATCTTATCCTACACGTTACTTTACTGTGGGAGCTGTAATCGCACGACCATCCATTTTTACACAACAGTTCAGATGTTAATAAGCGTGCTTCAAGAGGCCCGGACAGCTAACTCCCTCATGCTTTCTCTCTTATGATTGGTCGTTACGCGGCTCCATTTTCAAGTCGTAATGCTTAGCTTACCAAACTAGCTGCTAGCCTTAGCTTCGTATTTAATCACACAAATGTGACATGTCAAAATGAGAGAAAATTAGCTTTTATTTTTCCCACAACGGTCGAATCATTTCCCTCTGGGGTTCAAAAACGTCCTCTATGTATCCATCGATGGGGGACTATAAACACGTAGGTCTAAGAGGTCAAAAGTAGAACACAAAAACCGACTGAAAGCTTTCTTTCCCCTCTCAGTCGAGACAATGCTCGCTGCCCGCAGGCTGCTACTAAAGGATATGCTATTGCATCAGCATGTGCACAAGACATGAGAGATGAAGCAGCGACACAAGTATTGATTTTTGGAGTTCCTTCTGTTATAACATGTAAAAGCTAAATTGACCAACAAGCCAATTTCCCAAAGAGTCAAAGGAATCCTTTGGGGGCGATTTTCATGGCAGATTTAACAGACGCACAAACCTGAAAGTGGTGGTGTAAAAGCAGACCCTGGCGTCCTCACCGCCTCCAGGAAACTGATCCGATATTTACTGACGGGCCGACACTGAGCTGATCAGTAAACTGATATATCGATCAGAGCCTCAGTACAGAGTGGATCTGTCTCTTTATTTCAGATTCAAACACTTAAACTCACAGGGGGGCGATAACAAGGCGCACACTCTGACAATCAAGATGTTAAAGATTAGTATTTAGAGGTTTTTCTGTAGTAACAGGAACATGACAATGAATTAAAACAACAAAACAGTTCATAAAATCATTTAGGAATCAAACTATAAAGAAGCTATACACGTTCAGCTGGTGATATGTTCAGCTACATGATGGGGTAGCAGCCGTACAGCGCGATGCCACACTGGTTCTTCTTGTTGCGCGCCATCCGGATGTAGCCCTTGTCTCCGAAACGGTCGCCCCAACTGCAAACGAAAAGAGGAGAAAAGCTAGTTAACGTTGGCTAACGATATTATCAGGACCTTTAAAGGTCACATACTGTTCCACCATGCTGTTCTAACACTAACATGTGTCTCTAGTCTGTCTACAAACCCCCCAATAATGAGAAAAGTCCATCCTCTCCGTCTTTTGCCTGCTCCACTTTTCAGAAAATGTGTGCTCAAACAGGCCGTTTGGAGATTTTCCCTTCATGACATCACAAAGGGCAGTAACCCCTCCCCCAGGTGGGTGACACTCCCACAGCTAGGTGTTTGTTCTGCCCTCTGAGTCTGCCTTCTCACCGTAAACAATAGGACATGGAGCGAGAAAGCCCGAGCCACCCAAGCCCTTCCAGAGAGGGGCGTGGTCAGACACAGCTCATTTACATTTAAAGCTACAGACACAGAAACAGCCTGTTCTGAGCAGGGCTGAAATAGAGGGGTTTATAGGCATGATCAAATACAGGATCAGAGTGGATTTAGAACAAGACACTTCACACACATGTTTAGAGGAGCTCTGAGACTTATTTACACTGAAGAGGAGGAGAAGATGTGACCTTGAAGGAGAAATGATTAAGAAACACATCGTGACGGATTAATCATTAAAGCTCAAACCGTTCTGCTGAGATCAGCAGAAGATGACCGGAAAGTTTGGAGGTTTCTTTTCACGGAATAAGTTTCAAGAAATGAAACTCCTTCTTCTCTTTTTCACACGGATGATTTCACGACTCCGACCGAGACCAACCACACAAACATTTGAGGAGTTTGATCTCAGAGTCACATCTACCACAACACTAAAGTCAGCATAATCACAAACCCTGTTTCACTTCCTCTGCGCCCTGGTACAAAGGTCTCACCTGTTCTTCACCAGCCAATAATCCTGTCCGCTCAGAGTGCCGTAGCCCACGGCCAACACCCCGTGGTTCACTTTCTGGGTGCAGCTCTGATCATCATAGACTCCTGATAGGATGCAGAGCAGACGAGAAAAAACCCATCTGAATATATTCAGTCTTTTAATTACTGTATTGACTCTTAACAGGAATCCTCAGTGGAGTAAAGAGGAGAGTGTGTGTGACCTACCACTCCTGTAGAAAGCAAATCTGGGCCGTGTGGCGTCGATCGCCACCGAAATGGGTCCGACGGTGGCGAGCCCCTGCTTCAGAGCGCCCTCGTCCCCCTCAGGAAGGAAGCTGTACCGGGAGCAGTTGGCGGCACGATACTGGGGGTTGTAGTGGCACTGTTGTGACTAAAAGAAGAAAAACAAGTTCAGTTTAAATCACGTTTTAAATACACGACCTGTGTGAAGTACGCCAGCTTGAGTTCAAAAAGTGCAGCTGTGTAACTTTGAAACATCTTCAGAGCGGTTTGATTTCTTCATCTTTCATCCGAGAACCCTGAGACTCAAACTGAGCTTAATAAGACAATATCTCACATCACAGAGAGTTTTTGTTCTTATTTTTGAGTAAATTAGAGACACAACACCTCCGCAAGGCTGCTGAAGACCGTCAGGACTGCCCTCCTCCTCCTCCTCACAAACACCAACAACAACGATCCAAATCAAGCCTGCAGGACAAACACGTTGTCCGCTCCGATTAATTTATTGTTGCTCCAAAGAGACATTAACAGCCGAGCACAGACGAGTCAGAAGAGTGTTTCTGTCTAAAGCCTGAAGGCTCCGACTTAACTTCGTGAACACCCACATCCTCTCCGTACAGAAATGAATTTCTACTAAAGTTCTAGTTCTACTATACGTTCCGGCTTAAAAAATATCATTTCTATTTCTTGTAAACTGGAGTCACTACGCTCGATCCATCACCCTTCACCTCCTTTCTGAAGCTCTCATACTAGAAATAACAAGCAGTTCATTTTGTGCAGAAGAGAAAGACGGACTGAATTCAAACGTTTTCACCATGTGACCGAACAAACCGTGAAGCTACATGATCTCCTCTCGTGCAGACATCGTCAGTGAGCACAGCTCATCCCTGCATCCACAAACGAAGCTGAGACTCTAACACGCAAAAAGGTAAACAGTATATGAACCAGATCCAGAAACTCCGCTGTCTTCTCTGAGCCCGAGCTCATTTAAGAAGGACCGAGGTGACGTGGAATCTGTCCTGAGGTCAGACGAGTCCGACTTCTTATCAGCGCTCAGTTCAGAAAGCATCCATGACGGTATGGAGGTGTATCTTTGCACATGGTATTGGTAACCTGCACGTTAGTGAAGGAAAACATTAATGCTGAACTTTTTTTTTATGCCTTTATTTGAGAGAGAGGACAATGAATAGAGTCAGAAACCAGGGCGAGAGAGGAAGTGGGGAATGACATGCAGGACGGAGCCAGCGGTTGGATTTGAATCCAGGGCACTCACTTGGACTACAGCCTCCATACTTGGGGCGCGCACACTAAGCACTACGCTAACAGCGCCCCAAACATTAATGATAAGATGTCAGAGCAGGGCTGCTAGCGCCAGAGCTGTTTGGGATTTAGTGCCTTCATCAATGCCACCTTGGAAGAACTCTGGAAGTGACCTGTCACCTCTCCAGCAACCAGACCAACTTCCCTATTTTGGTCCACACCGGGGCTTGATCCGGCGACCATAAGTTCCCAACCCAAGTCCCTACAGACTGAGCTACTGCCGCCCCAACTGAACCATATTTTAAAAACCACTCTGCATGTATCACAGCAGCAGGGCTCTGCAGTCAAAGAGCCCTGATGATAAACTGACCATCCTGCAGTCCTGACTCGTCACCTGTTGAACTGCTGAAATCCTACGTCAAGCAACGAGACAACTTTCCACTTTCAAACTTTACAGAAACGCGTCTCCCCTCAGTTCATAAAACACTTACGGAGTGATTTTTAAAAAGAGGAACACTCACCCGTCCCGTGTACGGGTACGCAGCATCCGAGTCGATGCCATGGTTGTCGATGACGTACTGGAAGGCGTGGTGCATGAAGCCTCCATTGCAGCCGTGGTTGCCGTACTTGGTGGAGCAGTCCACCAGGTTTTGGGGACTCAGGTCCACCAGCTTCCCTGTGGTCTTTGCTAACTGGCCCTCCAAGGCTCCTGCGGCGCTGAAGGCCCAGCAGGAGCCACAAGAACCCTAGATTCAGATGATGAGTGTTAGCGTTTTGTTGCACACACACAGAAACAGACAAAAGAAATGCATGATGTTCTAAAAACTCCTCCAGATGTTCACTTCATCGTCCAGCTGAGCCTGAGTGGTTAAAGTCTGCAGAGAGTCATCAGTTAAACGACCACAACACGAGTTTGTTGTGATCCAAATATCTGATTTTCTTATTTAAATGAGTTACTCTTTTCTGCTGCTTTCAGTTAATTTGAAGATTTTCTTCACTCTTCTTATATCTGACTTCATTCAAACGGATCTTTCAGCTTTGTGCACGCTGGAGAAATGTAAACATTTACTGATGGGATCCACACACATGTAAAGACAGATTTTATTTCATAATTTACCGTAAAACGTCAAATAAAAGCCGATCCCAATTTAAGGCCCGGTCCCTTTTACTGGCCTGGTGTTGCTGCTAGTTTACACAAATAAAGGTCGCTCTCAGTTAGACCCCTTTTCCACCTAAGTGGACCAGGGTCTGGTTCTGGGCCGGTTCAGAGTTGGTTCAACTTGCGAACTGTCTAAGAACCTGCATACATCTCTGACTAGTCTCTCACTTCTTACACGTTGCTCAAACAGAGGTCTGAAAGTCAAAGCTGTGGTATGATACAGATGAAAAAGACGATGTTGGATTCTGAGCTGGTGATAGCGTGTGTGTGTGTGTGTGTGTGTGTGTGTGTGTGTGTGTGTGTGTGTGTGTGTGTGTTAGTGGGCAGTTATCTCACACCCCCCAAAACCAAAAGTGGATGTGGCAGAAATAACCGTGCAAAAACTTGTTGCTGTGGTGACGACTTCCTGTTCAACGAATGAGAAGCAGGGAGGGTTCATGTTGCTGAGTGTGCAATGTGTGTGTGTGTTTGTGTGTGTGTGTGTGCGTTTGTTTGTGTGTGTGTGTGCGTGTGTGTGTCTTTTACCTGCATCTTGACTCTGGTCACACAGCCTTTCTCTCTCCAGTCCATGGTGTCGGGTACATCGGCGCCTGTCGTCCCTGCAAAGGGAGAGGACTCCCTCTGGATGTCAGAGGGAGGAGTGAGCGTGGCGAACTGCTGCAGGATCTCCTCTTCTGTCTGTGAGGAGGAAGGAGAAGAGGAAGAGGAGGACAACTGATGAAGAGTAGCTCCTTGCAGTTCAGTTTTATCTGACCTTATCTTCGATATACAGACTCATCAAAGAAAAGTAAAACATGTTCATCATCTGTTCCCTTTTATATTTGGAAAGCAAGGATCTAGAGAAGAGGAAACAGCGTCAGGAAGTGCAAACAAACAGCTTTAAGTCTGTTCACACACAGGTGCTGACAGGAAGTGACCACAGGCAGAGCACAACATCGACAACTATTCTAGAGAGTTCTTATCAGCATCAAAGCCATCCTAAATATCTTCACCATCATCATCATGAAGGTCGTAGGTGTTCATAAAGAGCTGGGTCTTTAGCTTTTTCTTAAAGGTGCAAAGGGACTCTGCAGATCGAATGGAGATTGGTAGTTTGTTAAGCCACCAGGGGGCGACAGAGGAGAAGAGTCTAGCTTGTGAAGGTTGGATCAGACGCCTTTCATTGGCAGAGCGTAGTGGGAGTGTAGACCTGGATGAGAGAGTTTAGGTAAGGAGAAGCTGTTTTTGTGGCTGTTTTGTAAGCGAGCAGCAGAGTTTTCAATTTGATACGAGCAGTAACTGGGAGCCAGTGGAGGGAGATGAACAGAGGAGTGACGTGTGCTGGTTTGGGGAGCTTGAAGACGAGTCGTGCTGCTGCATTTTGGATCATCTGCAGGGGTTTGATGGAGCCTGTACCAGGATCTGTGCAGCTCTGACAGGTAAGTGCTGATGTTGTTCAGGACAAATCAACATGACCGGGCAATCAAGGCCACGTGAACCTTCAAATATATTAAACACTACAATGATTCTATGTTGTATAAATACAAAACCAAGCTCATTGAACCCTCGACTTTATACTTTACTGTCCCCAAAGGGAAATCTGTCTTGGACATTAGACTCGGAAGTTCACGAGAGATTAAACGTGAGATCATTTCAAACTTTGATTCCAAACTTTTACTGCCTCAGAGAACGATCTCTACACTGATAAAGAAATAATGACTTCTAATAAATAAACATGTTTCATTCAACGTCTTCCCGCCCTCTGAGCTGTTCAGTGAGAGTCTTCTGGAAGCGGCCATGTTTCTTTCCCATGGTTAAAGATCAATAAACTTCAGATTCAGTCTGAATGTCCAAAGACTTTCCTAAACACGGACTGAGGGGAGGCAGGTTAGAGGACGTAAACCAAACACCACGTCGTTTATATTCCAGTTTGCACGCGGCGTCCTGCACTCGTTCATTAAGCTGCTCTCAGTATGTTGTCGACTCACGTGGTGCCTTCATACTTCAGAAAGCCTCTCATTATTTCAGTGAAGTCTCAAAAGGTCGGAGCTGTGAAAGTAAAGTGAAGTGGAGTCGGACGAGCAGCAGCATGTTCTCATTTACATTCTGACTGAGGTTAAAAAATGTTGTTTATTCATCTGAAGCTTCGATACGTCTGAAGGAGCTTTAAAATAGATTTTCATGGAGATATCATCTTTGTTCAGAGTGAAGCAGTTTAAGAAGAGTTTACGTCTGTTCATAAAAATGTAGAATCTGTACTTGAGCTTTGAGTCAAAGGAAATGTTCAGCGTTCTGTTTGTAGACTTATTCACCTGTGATGAGGTGAGGCATGCACTTTAGTAAAACGCCTCTATTAAAAGGGACACTTCACCCATTTGCATGAAGCTTTGTATCAGTAGAAACCTGGTAGTATTTTTGAATGGTCGTGCATCCCGCCCTCTTTTTCCCCTGAGACGAGAAAGCTCCTTATTTCTTTTCTGAAAAGGAGCCTCTGATGACGCAAACATCGTCATTTTGTGTCATCGGAGGCTGCTGTGGTTTGAGGGGGTGAAACTACTACGCTAGTTCCTCATGTTTTTTGACCCACTGAAGCTACAGACCAATCACAGATCAGTGTGTGGGACCTCACTGCCAGAATCTAAAAGCAGCGTCCGCCATCTTGCTAGGAAGCTATGCTAACAGGCTCTATGGAGAAAGCTGATAAGAACCGAGAATCTGCTTGTAGAAACACGCTCGGCGCTCCTCTGATACTTTTTGACATTTAAAGGTGTATATATTCTAATGTGATCATGTTCCCCATTATTTTCATCACGCTGAGCAAATACACATGTAACTAAAGTCCTGAAAATATACGGAGAGAGAGAGCTGGCAAGGAGCCTGTGGGGCCTCTCGGGGATCCCTCCTCGTCGATATTCCAGCATGTACATAAAAATAAACCAAACTCTAATCTAAAGATAGCTGCGGAGCTTCAAAGTTCAAACTAGTCGCACTGTTTCCAGCCTGTACTTCTCTGACCTCTCACTATTACGAGGACCGCAGTCATTAATGAATACAACTGATAATCATAAATCAATACTTTATGTTCTTAGTGTAGAGAGCAGAGTGAAGGAGTTTCTCACCATGTCTCCCATGTGGTTCATGCTCAGATCGTAGGTGTGCAGCCCCATCGAAGCCTCCAGGTTGTGCATGGAAATGAGCATCAGGTTCTTCTCCCACAATTCCCGGCGGCGCACGTCTTCCACCTCAACACAAACACGTAGAGGAAGAGTGCACGAGGTCAAACTCTGTATAAGTTCACGATTAATCGCACGTATGGATTTTCTGGATTTAAAATAAAAAAAGAAAACTTTTATTTTTTACAACCACATTTTCTCACACACCTCATCTCGGTACTTTTTCTCGTGCGTCTTCTTCCACAGCTCCCAGTGGACGTCCAGCCTGCTGTCAAACATGGCCGCCGCCCCAACACAAAGGGAGACGAGCAGCAGGCTCCCCAACATCAGGCCTGTAAACACACACACACACACACACACACACACACACACACACACACACACACACACACACACACACACACACACACACACACACACACACACACACACACCACATGAGAAGTCAGGATGTCTCTCTGCTCCACGCAGAGAAAAACAAACATGTTTTCACGCTCTTTAAAAACCACAGAGAGTCGCCGGCTCAGAGACTGCAGGGTTAGAGATGACTTTCAGACCTCACTTTTGGTCTGTCATTTGAGAGCTTAGCTAAGCCACTTTTTTGACCTCAAGGTCCCCGGACTTTTGTTAAAGAAACTAAACGTGTCCTGTGTCCCTCTTACTGTAACCCGTTGTTTTTGTCTGCATTTACACCGTGGCCTGAAGTCCCTGAAAGATTACGCAAATCAGGCCACTAGGTGGAGGTGGGAAGAAGACGAAGACCCTAACCCTAACAAAGATTGCGCCATATAAAGACGACAGACAGGCCAGCATCTTCAGTTGTTCAATATTACAATTAGCCTGTTGTTACGTGTGGCCCTGTTCTCTCTGTCTCTCCCTCTGTTTTCCCTCCCTCCCTCTACCTGCTGCACACCTGAGTGTAATCTGTGCTCAGGGAGGAGGAGGAGGAGGAGGAGGAGGAGGAGGAGGAGGAGGAAGAGACTCTGGCACACACACTCTGGGCAGCAATGCGATGAGGAGCCTTTGGTCCCCGTTTCACCTTGTTAGCTTTCTTCCCTAATGCAGGTTTTTTTTCTTCCCTGCGCAAAGTCCATAAAAGTAAAAGACACGAGCATCTCCCCGTTTTTCAAAATAAAACCAGAATAAAACCGGTTTAAACTCAACAGTCTGGAAAGGTTTGCTTCGTTAATGAGAGCTTGTGTTGGGAGTTTCAGGTACCAGTGAACCTGCCATCTAGTGAAGCATCACGACAAAAACACAGTAAGACTCATGAATACACCTCAAGTGTTGCAGCAGCACGAGGAGGAGGAAGCGGTTTTCACAGGTTGGTTGCAGTTACATGTTGCTCCAAACATCCGCCCGTCTGTGAGGTCAGACGTCAGTGTCAACACATCGACACAGAACAGCAACATGGTGGCTGTGTGCAGAGGCGCTGCTTGTCAACAGGCAAGGTAGGCAACAAAAGAGCACAATGGTGTTTGGAGGGCCCAGAACACATTCTTCCCTCGGGCCCCGTCAGACTGTAGGATCACCGCTGGCTGTGGGAGTATGGTGACGTGTTTTCAAGGACAGAAATATGATTTACTTTTGTATCTTCTAAACGGTGATGTTTCAGGAGTTGTAACAAACTGCTCTGTGATAAGTTCAGTGAATATTTCTCTTCATGTCAAAGTCATCATTTGATACAGCAGCACATTTCTCTCCCTCATGCAGAGAACCGGTTCCAGCAGGAGAGGAATGTTTGCCGTTCTGAGTGCGTGTCCTCGGATCACCCCGAGCTGCACAGCTTCTTCACCTCATATTATCATATTTATCTCAGACGTATTTAGAAAGCTTTCACTGCCTGCGTTTTTCATTTGTTTTCCCCGAGCTGAAGCCGACCTCGTGATTCTGCTGCTCTGTGTTTGGGAACCTGTAAGACGCTGGATGAAGTCCCTGATCTTTTCATTCTCCTGTGTGAGCATGTTTTTTATCTCCGTCAACATTCAGATGATTCATCGAGTATCACATTATCTGCACAAACATCGAATAATCGAGGAATTCTGAAGAAGCTGCAACGAAAGAACAACAAGTACCTGTGGTACAGGTACTTGTTGTTTCGTACTTTATTAATCCCCGAGGGGAAATTCTGGGTAACAAGTAACTGTGGGGAAAAGTGTGTGTGTGCGTGTGTGTGTGTGTGCGTGTGTGTGTGTTAAAGATCTGCTCAGTTGATCAGCAGCAGTTTAGCATCACTTCCTCAAATATCAAACATGTGCACTGTAAATAAATCACCCCCCAGCGAAGCTGCTGTCACAAGACCTGAAGTGAAACTAATGAACCAGCAAGAAATGTAGCTCATCCTCATCATCTTCATCATCATCATCCTCCTCAGTTATTGTGTAATCAGGTGATTATTGTTTCTGCGGCGGAGAGAAGAGCTCGCTGCCAGAAGAACAAGAGGATCAGCATTTAATAACAGGAGGTTTAAGGAGTGAATAATGACCCAACATCAGGGGAGGGAGCTCTCAGGTCAGTTACAGAGATCAGATCTGCACGTTTCACGTGATCCACTGGAGGATTATTAACAACCAGACAGCTTCACACTCCAGTTATCAGTGGAGTCTCTCTAACACGACTCTGAGGTGACAGTGTCACTTCTCAGCGAACAGTTAAAACAAAGATTAGCCAAACATCCTCTATAATTGTTCTATTTATATTTCATGTTTTACAGAAGTTTAATCCGCAGCCAGGCCAAGCTATCATTTCACATCCAAACCTGAAAACTAGAAACGCTGAAGAGTTTCATTTTTAAAACTATGTCAACAATATGTCGTCTCTGTGTTTGCAGAATCTGTGGCAGCATATTTCAGGTATCAGACTCTTCACCAGCAGGGTCATTTTTGCAGATCTTGTGTCATACACGTCGTATTGTTTTGAACTGTATGAGCCTTTCTGTTTACACGTGTGTGTTTCTCTTTTGTTTTATTAACGACTGACTCCAGTGGAAGCAGCTGAAAGTTTGGCAGCACTTTGAGTCCAAGACAAATTTCCCCACGGGGACAAGTGTAATGATATCGTTTCATAGCAACATCTCTGACTCTTTCAAAGAGTCCCTCTGCTGCTCTTCAGGGTGGAGACCAAATGTAGAAACTATTGAAGAGGTCTGAAGCACTCAGAGGGTACGCATAAAAAACCTTGAATTCATCAGGGCTACAGATTCATAAAAACAGGTTTCAGCCATACTGACCCTGATGCATTCAAAGCTTTCATACTGTACCCCTCTGAGTGCCTCAGACCTCTTCAAGAGTCTTTGTAGACTTTTCAGGTCGCCTAGATATGACCTTCTATCAATGGTACACTGAACTTTATGCAAAGAAAACCCACTTTATTCTGCTTTTTGCTAACTGAAGGGAAGGTCACTCTATATGTGTTCACAGTGAGAGAGTCGGCCTCCTCTTATAGGACAGGACACAAACATGATGAAGTGACAGCTCAATCCTCCAGAGAATAACCAGTCAGTAAAGTCAAGATCAAATAATAATTTACCACAAATCAAGTCCAACATGGTGAGTAGAAACCTGTACACACATTTCAGAATAAACTATGACGAGAAGGAAACACACAGATTGTTGTCAGGAGGTTTTTGTGGCATTTAAATTACAGATGATCCAGAAGAAGAAACCTCAGACTCTCATATTTAACTTTCACCTGCAGCTCAAAAGAAACTCAACGAAAACCGAAAGTAAAAGACAAACACGTCTTCAATGTGTTTTATTCTCGGATTATTCTGATACGAGAGCCCTGGCATGGATATTAAACTCGACAGGTTTTGATAAAAGACAAACTGAGGGTGGAAAGAGTCCAACTTACCTTGATCAGTCGCTCTCATGGTGCGTCTGTGCTGCCTCTGTGAGTGTGAGTCTCTGAGTGTGTGTGTGTGTGTGAGTGTGTGTGTGTGTGTGTGTGTGAGTGTGTGTGTGTGTGAGTGTGTGTGTGTGTGAGTGTGTGTGTGAGTGTGTGTGTGTGTGTGTGTGTGTGTGTGTGTGTGTTCCTGATCGAAACTTATGAGGCAAACGTCACATGTTCCGTGTGCATCACTTCTACTTCCTCTTCAGACACAAAGAGCTGCTGATCACTTCACCTGAACAAACTTTGTGCACAGAGGACAGAAAAGAGGAAACGTGTGTTTGCGGAAATCAGTGAAAAAAAGTGATTTTTATCGACTTCAAACCACAAAAAAACATCCAGACCCTCAGAGAGAAACACAGTAGAGGTAGTTAATCTGATTCATTGTCCAAAAGCATTAAAATAAAACCATATTCACTTCCTTATGAACGTCTAAAACGGCTCTCTAGCAGCCCCTAGAGGCTAAGGTGTGAATTACAACAAAACAAATGTGACCAAACCTGTGGTTGTGAAACATTTCTGTCACCATTGAATTCAAATGTCTGATCATTTCTTAAAGTACGGAGGCATGCAGCTGCCAAAAACTAATACATGAATAAATTAAAAACTTCATAAATATGTAAAGATTTAAAAACATCTCAAAATAACAACAATAAAAATAGACTACAATCTGAAACAGAATGAAATCTGTTTGAATTTGTGCTTTTTCTTTTTCTGAGGAGTTTATTTTTTCACAAGATTTACTTTTTTAACTTTTTATCTGAGAGACAGGACAGAGGATAGAGCCAGAAACAGGAGAGAGAGAGAGAGAGAGAGAGAGAGAGAGAGAGAGAGAGAGAGAGAGAGAGAGAGAGAGAGAGGCAGAGAGAGAGAGAGAGAGAGAGAGAGAGAGAGACAGAGAGAGAGAGAGAGAGAGAGAGAGATAAAATGAACTTAAGAGAGACAGAGAGAGAGAGAGAGAGAGAGAGAGAGAGAGAGAGACAGAGAGAGAGAGAGAGAGAGAGAGAGAGAGAGGCAGAGAGAGAGAGAGAGTGGGGAATGACATGCTGGAAAGGAGCCACAGGTCGGATCCGCTGTAGGCTCCCCCAACCTTCAGCGAGGTGATCTGGCACTACTACCCACTAGATGTCCCTGACGCCCAGCCACCACCATCATCAGTCTGTGTCGTCCCCACAACCACCGCCGTCCTCATTCATGCACGGCCTGCTCAGACCTCCACCTCAGGTGCGAGGAAGTGTGGACAACAGGAACGCGAGGAATACAAAGGAGAAATCCTTCCTGCATATTCTCCCATCTCCCCCTATCCCATTTTTCTTAACAATGTGTAAGGTCTGCTCTTTTTGCAAAGCGTCTTGAGATAACGTTTGTTATGAATTGGCGTTATACTAATAATGATTGATTGATACTTTTTAATCTGGCCGTCGCTCGCTCTGTTGATGTATGCTGCTCCTCCAGGTTGTCAGAGTGGAGCAGAAACCTTAAAAATACCAACACAAGAGTCATTGAACTTTCCATAACTGAGTGTCTGCTTCAAGCCGCCACAAGAATCTGTTCTGCTGTGGACTGAACCCACCTGAGCGACCTTTGACCTTCTATCAGGAAGTTAAATGTGCCATTAAAAGTGTATCAAGGGGGGTGACTTTTTGATTGTTGGGTGATGGACATCAGAATGTGTGTCTTGACCAGGAAATGGCGTTACAAGCTAAATGTTGTAGCAACAGAGCGACAGATGTTCTTGTGTTTCAAATACATGGGCCATCGAACAGGCCGGGGGGGTCTGGCACCGTGTAGTTCCTAGAGCAGACATCCTGTGTGTAATGTTGGAAATTTATCCTGAGGGTAAAAACATGGAAATCCTTCAGTTAAGAGAATGAATGTGTTGAATAAATTCCATGGTAAGCTTCTCGTTGGACTTTAAGATTTCAGACGTTGAAGCGAAATGTTTCATTTGACGGTGGTTCAATAAGTAAAGGTCAGGAAGGTCGTGTACACATGTCTCGGTTTGTCTCTGAAGTCCAGTCAGAAGCTGCACGGAGGAGACCTGGATCTGGACCAGAGTCGGGGTCAAGAGGTGCTGTTGACCTGTTGGCAGGCTGAAGGAAAGGTCAAAAGGTCATCACCCTGCATGGCAACCGACCAGATCATGATATGCCAAATCTTCCTTGATTACTCTCTTTCATTGGATTGCATCCATTGACATACAAACCAGTGAAAAACGACATTTCTACATTTTGTTGACTTCATGTTTGATTTCTCATCGAGCTGATGGAGCTAAGAAGACAAACTGTACAGAACATAAGCATGAATAAACATCAGCGGTGAAGGTCTGTAATCCCTTTCTTTTAGATTGTATTACTTAAAAATACAAAGTAAAAGGAAGAATGTGCCACATGTGACAGATAAATATATAATAAATCCAGTCTATCCTGTCTCTCAGAACAGGCTGTTTCTGTGTCTGTAGCTTTAAATGTAAATGAGCTGTGTCTGACCACGCCCCTCTCTGGAAGGGCTTGGGTGGCTCGGGCTTTCTCGCTCCATGTCCTATTGTTTACGGTGAGAAGCCAGACTCAGAGGGCAGAACAAACACCTAGCTGTGGGAGTGTCACCCACCTGGGGGAGGGGTTACTGCCCTTTGTGATGTCATGAAGGGAAAATCTCTAAACGGCCTGTTTGAGCACACATTTTCTGAAAAGTGGAGCAGGCAAAAGACGGAGAGGATGGACTTTTCTCATCATTGGGGGGTTTGTAGACAGACTAGAGACACATGTTAGAGTTAGAGGAACATGGTGAAGTGTGTTGTGGATAACCTTTAATGTTGACAAGCTTTTCTTTGTTGGCTGAGGGTCATTATCCCTTTATCAGAGCCGCCTCTGAGTGTTTGAAAAGCTCAGCAGCATCTCTTCCTGTTTCTCTGGATATGTGCGAAAGAAGCCCAATCGATGCATTTAAGTTCAAAATGAAACCTTTATTCAACTTCATAGAAAACATCAGTTTACAGTTTTTGATCAACAGTAAAGTGCTTCACAGAACAACAAAAACAACAAAAGGTGACGCGACGAAGAGAAACACTTTAAAGAGACTCTGCATTGACCTGAAGGAGGAGCTTCATCGTCCAGCAATGTGTCCTATCACTGACTTTAAACTCTGTTAGGCTTTACACAAACTGTGATTAAAACAATAAGAAGGGAACTGTCACAGATTACAGGTGAATTGTTGTTGAATTTTCAGGATTTAACACTTTTGGCTCTAAACCAATCGTTTCCTTTGGGGTTAAAAACAAAGAACTGAAGGTAAGAGCCGACAGACATGAAGCTGGTTTGAAGATAAAACTGAAAAGACAAAGTTTGAACCCAAAACTCTGCAACATTTGGCCCTTTCAGTCACAGAGAGACGTAAATCACTCCTTTTTGAACTATTTGTGTTGTATTGTCGATCACGAGTCCATGTAAACAAACTTAAATCATTCGTTGTGTTTCGTAGTGGTTGCTGATGTTTGGAATGAACCTTTCCTGCAGTAGTCCTCGTTCTCCCTCGTCTTCCTCTGAGATCCTCGCTCGTCTCCTCACATGACCGGGTAGCTCGCCAGGTTAGAGATGCCGCAGAGGTTTCCACGATTGCGTGCCATCAGGATGTATCCGGCCTTGCCCCATGTCTCACCCCAGCTGTCAGGAGGAGACAAAAAAACAAGGCGTCACAGATTGAAAGACAGAGAAGCATGAGCGTTATTGAGCATCGCCTAGAGTCAAACATCGACGCCACGACACGCCAAGACAAAGGAAAAGCTGTGGTTTCATTTTGGCTGCTTTCTGAGCCACCTGATGCCTTCAGACAGGTGATGTGACCCACCTGTTCTTGACGATCCAGTATTTCTTCCCCTTGGGGGTCACTCCGAAGCCCACTGCCAGCACGGCGTGATTGATGTCGTCTTTGTTGCAGTTGCGGTCGTAGTAAACACCTGAGCACAAGTCAGAGAGGAAGAGTGAGGGAGGAAGGATTCTGAGCAGGAAGTGCAAGAAAACCAGAGAGATACTGGTACTGCGATCTCATAGGTCGTAACTTTTTTTAAGTTTGTGTCTTGAAATATTTGATAAAGATTTTTGAACGGCCTGCGATAAAATATGACACATGCAAACAATTTAGTTTGAAATCAAATCCAGGAGAAATAAAGTGATGGATCCTTTAAATATTCCACTAAACTGCTGAACCACATTTAAAGGATCAATCAGTAAGATGTGTAGAGAGTGAGATGATAAAGTGAGCTTACTCTATGATCAGACATTAAGGAAACATGCTATGTTGAAGTGCTGGCTTCTCTGACAACAATGCAGCAGCCAGTATGTCCTCCTTCTAACTTTAGATTCTGGTCCTGAATGGTCTGGATTTGTTTGGACCAGAGAAGGTAGGCGGTTTTAAGGCACCCCCACACGGCCGTTTTGGACGCCCCTCGGTTTGCCAGATATGAGAGCAGTTATCAGGTCAAACCAACAGGTGTTGCAGCGATGGAAGCGGGCAAGAGAACTGGTTCAGATAGAAGTGATTGTACCCGACCTAAAAAGCCTCTGCATGTTTCTAATAAGCTCCACGAGCAGAAACGTGCTCAAACTAGGATCAATATTGGAGATGCTTTTGAAAAATGGAGAGAGGTTAGAACGCAGAAAGGTTTACAGACCGATGCAGAGCTGGCTAAACACTGAAGCTTCAGTGTCCACCACATGGTGACCTGCATGAGCATCCACTCTAGAGAGGAGGGGGGGGGGGGGGGAGACAGCTCTCTACAATGTTTGAATTTGGACTGCAGTACCCATTTTAAACACTAGGTGTCAGAGTTACATATTGCTCCTTTAAGTGTTGCAAATAAGCTAAGGCTGTAAACGCTTTAGTGTGAGGCCTCACAGTATCTACAGTTTGCATGAACAGTTTAAAGATCATTCTGTCACTGTAACAGCGTCTGACCTTTCTGGTAGAACTGGAAGCTGCTCAGCGTGGCATCGATGCCCACGGTCACAGGGCCCACTTTAAACAGCGCCACAGCCAGCGCGTGCTCGTCACCCTGCGGGATCTCCTTGTAGCCTTTGCACTGAGCCGCCATACCTGTGGAGTTGTAGCGGCATGGCTGGTCCTGAAAACAAAGACAAACAATGTGCACATGAACTAATCGGTTCTTCACCTCTAAAGTGACCTCGGATTAAAACACACGACATGATGAGAGTGACTGACCTGAAGGTTTTAGAGCATTTGATACAATAAGAAAAACAACTAAGCAACCAAACAACAACACAACAAGAATATGTGGAGGAATCGAGAGCTGCAAGCTGCAGAGGTCTTCTTCAGGTGATTTTGAACGGTTTAAAAATGATCATCTGAAGAAAACTCTGGACGAAACGTTGTGATTGTGATGGAGTAAAAACAGTTTTGAGCATAACCCTACCCTACGTTTGAGAAAGTGTGTAAAATGAAGAAGTAATTTGACATCATGGCGTCAGAAAAAGCGGCTACATGTTCTCTTTCTTGCCTTAAAACAAATAACCACAACCAACTGATGTGGAAATACAAATGTAGTTGCGACCCTGGTCCCATAGTCATCAGTCATAAAATGCACATGACACGTGAATATCATTTCTGTTCTTCCCCGACATCCACTCAATCATGACTCTGCATCCTTTTCTCTTTAACAAGCAGCTGAACTTCCCGTATTTGCAGATAACTAAAGAGGAACTTGATGTTTGCTTTGTAAGAAAACAGGAAAGTTCAGTTAAACGTCTGCTGCTGTGATTCCTGCTAAGATCAGTTTTCCTGTGTGTGTTAAAATGTGATTAGGTTTGACCTCCTGACCGCTCAGAGGGGAACAGCTGAGCGCTTTAGTTTCAGTCTGTGTGTGCACTTCTGTTTCTGGAAGTTATCTCCTGCTAACAGCTAACCCTGCATATTCTTACTGCTGTGACAAAAACACAGGCTCAAAAACAAACTAGGTCATCTACATGTAACGCACGGCTAACTAACTGACTCCATGTCCAGGGGCGTGTCAGGACTTTTTGGACTGGGGGGGGCCCAACTGAAACACTAACCTGTGCAGGGGTGGGGAAGTTTGTGTGCACACATGAATGAAGAGCATTTATTGACCTCTTCTGTCTGCACCAATTACAATCGACTTCTATGTAACATAAGATAATAACAACCTTAACATCTTCTAAGCTTCATTCTTCAAGGACTCCAAACAATATGTCCGCCCAAAGTCACAATTTAAAATAAACATCTGCACACTGAAAACTATGAGCTGCTCGTTGCAACACAACCTGAAGAGTGGATTTTACAACCCAAGTCCCACCTCTGGTAAGTTAAGGATTTTGGGGGGGCACCTGGGGTGGCCAATAAGATTTAAAGGGGGGCCATCTCACTGGACACGCCCCTGTCCATGGCACATTGTACTTCACTTTACTGTCAAAGCCTCGCGGACACATCGTGCATTGAAACAGGGCGTCATTCAGGGGAATGACAGGTCGGAACAAAGAAACGACCCCCAGCACCGCGAAAGAAAAAGATACAAGCTGTTATCAAGATTTTTACAAGATAAACAGTAAATCTGAAGGTTAAATTTGTGGGTTCGATTCCCTCTCACCTCTCCAACGTATGGGTAGGCCTCCCAGGAGTCGATGCCCCCGTTTTGCTGCACATACTTGAAGGCGTTGGTCATGTATCCTCCTCCACAGCCGTCATTCTCGGTCACGCAGTCCACCAGGTTCTGAGGACTGAGGTCTATCAGCTGACCGGTCTTCTTGGCCAGCTGGCCCTCGAGGGCCCCGCAAGAGCTGAAGGCCCAGCAGGAGCCACAGGAGCCCTGCAGAGACATGAGATGCAGTGATTCGGAGTTAACAGTGCTATACGTTATTGTCCCCCAGTGGAGAAATGTGCCGTCACAGCCGTACACAGTTGGAACACGGGTACACATATATGAACACGTAACACAGGAAGAAACAGTGTAAGAGTCATCAAAGCAGCCAAAGCAACAGTCAGTGTGGAAGCATGTTAAGAGCTTTGACAGCCGAGGGGACAAAGCTCTTTTTCAAACGTGACCACTTCCAGGTCAGAGTCCTGGATCTCCGAGCTGACGGCAGCAAAGAGAGGAGCGGATTGAGTGGGTGAGAGGGCGAGCACTCTGTATGTCAGGGCTTTGTAGTTGAGATGTGAGAGGTTTTGGGTGGGCAGGCCAAGGATTTTAGAAGCAATATTTGTGACAGAAGGCGATAAAGGAAGAAATAATAAACTGAAACGTTATTCAGAGCAGAAGAACTCGTGCACATTGTTGGTAAGTGTCAGAAATAAGAATCATTTGCTTTGTAGCAAATATCCAGGGGGTTATTTATCTAAAACCAGACTACAAGAAGTCCTGAGATAGTGGGTGAATTATTTTAATACTTTGTCTCATCTCAGAGGATTCAGATCTGGCCTTTGTCTATAATGTCAGTAAGCTTCATAAACGGGGGTTTGAATGGTTAAAACATCAAACCAGGCGAGTCTGAGACAGACATTATGTAAATATATCTGAAAATTAATTCATCCAGTAAATAATTCAGAAGATAAATCAGATTTGATAACAAGACTGAAACACATTAACACATTAGTTTGTGTCTTCTCCTGTCTGTCCACTAGGGGGCAGACTTAGACAACTTTGGTTTGAAGACATTTTGTTTGGTTGGGTCTCTTTTCTGTAGTTTAAGCTGTGCAGGCTGGGAGGAGGAGGAGGAGGAGGAGGCAGAGAAGGAGGAGGAGAAAGAGGAGGATGATGAGGCAGAGAGGAAGGAAGGGAGGAGGGGAGGAGGGGAAGGAGGAGGAGGAGGGGAAGTAAAGGAAGTAGAAGGAGGAGGGGGAGAAGGAGATCCTAGTTTGAGCACGTTTCTGCTCGTGGAGCTTATTAGAAACATGCAGAGGCTTTTTAGGTCGGGTACAATCACTTCTATCTGAACCAGTTCTCTTGCCCGCTTCCATCGCTGCAACACCTGTTGGTTTGACCTGATAACTGCTCTCATATCTGGCAAACCGAGGGGCGTCCAAAATGGCCGTGTGGGGGTGCCTTCAAACCGCCTACCTTCTCTGGTCCAAACAAATCCAGACCATTCAGGACCAGAATCTAAAGTTAGAAGGAGGACATACTGGCTGCTGCATTGTTGTCAGAGAAGCCAGCACTTCAACATAGCATGTTTCCTTAATGTCTGATCATAGAGTAAGCTCACTTTATCATTTCACTCTCTACACATCTCACTGATTGGACCTTTAAAAGCAGCTCTATAGAGCAGGATCTTCACTCTGTTGGTCATGAAGCATTAAACCACATCTCTGCTCCTCCTAAAGAAATCAGTCTGAACTCTGCATCTGTTTAAATCTTTGTGAGTGTGTCATCACATCCGCTCACTGGGGGACATTTTCAACTAAATTTGCCTCAAAAACAAACCAAACCATGAAAACAGCTTTGAGTGGGGATAAACGGAGCTGCTGGGAGGAAGCAGAGAGCTGTTGGTATGCAGGGAGGGAAGTCACACTGCTGCATAATTCAACAGGAGCAGCAGCAGCAGCAGCAGCAGATCAATAAATCCTGTTTAAACCTGCAGGTGGATTTTCAGCCACCAGAGGGCGATAACACCCGCTGCATGAACTGGCACTGCATCTCCAAAAGGCTGATCATTTCTACTTCTACACTCATGTGATATTAAGTTTTTATTCCTCATATTGTGGCTTCATGTCAAAGGGAGGATATATATGTATTAATGTTAGCGTGAAATAAACCCGCATAAGTGTCTGCATCATAAAACAGCTGTTTACATAAACCTGAAGAGTTTCAGATATGTTTGAGTCACTGTGACGTTTTAGTTCTTGTAGTTGTTTCTTTGACCTTGAACATTTATTTGATTCCTGCTTTTTTAAAGATGTATTTTTGGACTTTGAGACAGGACAGGGGATATAGAGTCAGCAATTAGGACGAGAGAGAGAGAGAGAGAGAGAGAGAGGGGAATGACATGTGGGAAGGGAGCCACAGGTGAGACTCAAACTTGGGCCAGGCGCTTCGAGGACTAACCGCTAGGCCAACTGCACCCAAACTTAGGCATTTTTTTTATATCATGCAGTGTGCATTGTGTAAGGCCTCCATAAATGCAAGTGATCATAAAACTTATTTATTGTATATTTTGTATGATTTCATTTTAACACTTTGTACCCAGCAGGATATACTGAAGCTGCACTCCTGAAAATATCTAGATCATTCCAGGAGGACTGCTCCGGATAGTCTCCTGACCTGGAGAGCGCACCTCAAAGCAGGAGACTATCCCTGTCAGACAGGAGGGTGGGCGGGGTCTCCAGAGGTTAGACGTGACGTGCAATAAAGTGGCAAACCAACAGGTGTTGCAGCGATGGAAGCGGGCAAGAGAACTGGTTCAGATAGAAGTGATTGTACCCGACCTAAAAAGCCTCTGCATGTTTCTAATAAGCTCCACGAGCAGAAACGTGCTCAAACTAGGATCAATATTGGAGATGCTTTTGAAAAATGGAGAGAGGTTAGAACGCAGAAAGGTTTACAGACCGATGCAGAGCTGGATAAACACTGAAGCTTCAGTGTCCACCACATGGTGACCTGCGCTCTCTGATGATTTAATTTACACTGCAGTACCCATTTTAAACACTAGGTGTCAGAGTTACACATTACTCCTTTCAGAAAAAAACTCTTCAAGATTAATAGTAATTAAAAAGTCTTTTTTCCGCCTGCAGTCTTCAGTGTGTCCGTTAGATAACATCACCTCGTTCGGCTGCCTGTTTGCAGGAAGCACAGATGTGTTCTTCTTCATGTTCTAAACAGTCCTTGTTTACCTTCATAATTCGCTCATAATGACTCATTACATTAATCAAAGCTTTTCTCCCCTCTGTGTTCACAGGCCGTCAGCAGAGCGAGCAGGCTGCTTCCTCCGGCGGGGACGTTTAGAATTTGTTTCCTGTCTTCTCTGGAGCGTGAACGAATGTTTTCAGGTGTTTTTTTAAAAGGGAAATATTCAGCACAGACTGTGAATGAAAGGCCAACACAACACTCGCCCACCACTGAAGATGTTTCATGTAAATTAAAGCCTCAGAACAAAAAGGCTTCTCAGTGCTGGATGTGACTAATGATGTTTGTAAGACTTAAAAGACGCGTTTACCTCAGAAGAGGAGGCTGAAACATTCAGAGGTTATCAGCATATTCATAATTATTTCATGTTTTCTTTTGGATCTTTTTATTAGGGTTAAACTAATAAATAATTTATGAGGATTTAAATTGTTGTTCTCTTAAATGTTCCCCGGTGAAGTTATCATTTCTCTTCTGCCTGCAAAATCCACATTCATGAGCAGAGAGTTTTCTTCTCAACATTTTAGCTCACTACTCTGCAGCTCCAACAAGCAACAGGAAGCGGAGACGACGTGGGCAAAGCCGGTCAGCTTCATGCTGTTAGGAGTTTTCAATATGCCATGAAGGTGAGCATGACCTCACACAGCACGATGCTACAGCGACGCACAAGAAGGACACGCTGGATAAAGGTGCAAGCAATTTCAGTAAATCTGCAGTTTAAGAAGGTATCATGTGAGGCAAGATGTGAACTGAATGATCTCTGACCTGGTTCTTCACAGAGGTCACCATGCCCTTCCTGCGGTAGTCGATAGATTTGGGCAGCTTGGACACTCGTCCGACGTCCAGATCCACGGTGAAGCTGGGATCTCTGTTATCAGGAACCAGCAGGCCGGTCATCTTCTCAGACACCTCCTCTGACGTCTGCATGGACAGAGACACGATTCAAATTTAATATCAAGCTTTTAGGACTTTCATTTTCATGCAAACACAGGAAAAGTGCAATATCAGAAATATGACCCGCAGCAGTCGAGGGACACAGGTTGTATCACCGTGACATTAGACGGCGTGAAACCTTCCCTGGTTGAATAATCTTGTGAGATTGAAATGTTTCGGGACAGGAACAAGAGAAGAGAGGGAGAGAGAGGGCTTATTTTTAGACTGAAGACGAGAGCAGGAAAGAGGAGATATAGGAGAGGGAGGATTTGATTCAGCAGGGTGACGGAGGATGAGAAGTATTTCATGAGATGGATTTTAACGCAGTTTACTTTGAAATGAAACGCCACTTTTCTGTACTGTACAAACGTGAGAACGAGGAGCCAGCAGGGGGGATTCAAAGATTTAAAGGCTTCAACATTCACAAAACAAAGGATGAGAAGATCGAGGGAAACAAAGAGGAATCAAATAAGTGACTCCTGTGCTTTAGCTGCCTGCTGCAGGATTACACCGAGCAGTTATTAAACAGAAATCCTGCTTTTTATTATTATCAGAAGTCCCCAGTGCTTTCATTACAGCTCCATGTGGGAGCAGGATGATTATTAATGAAAAGAAAAGGAGCCCATCTGCTAATTCCTCTCATTTCACTGCAGAGCTTCTCGTCCAAATGAAGACACAAACATCCTTCCTTTCCCGGCCACCTGTTCCTGCATCAACATGAAATCGTCTGTTCATCCAGAATCTGCGTTTGCTTAAACTCCACTGTTCGAGCTGAAGCTCGCTGTGCATGCTGTATCGGCACACGCTTTGCTTTCCTCCCATCTTTGATTTACGAGTTAAAGGAGGACTCCTGATGGACAAACAGCCATCAGTCATGACCCGCACTGACACGCATGTCACTGAGGGCAGCTGATTTAAAGACAACAAACCCTGTTTAGTTTCACCTCTGTGAGCTGCAGCACACGCGAGAGACGCACAAAAACTAAGGTGACAGCTGCTACGAGGTAAACAGGACTTTGGACACTCGGTCTTGTTTCCAGCAGGTTTTGTGTATGCATGACGTATGTAACATGTAAATAATGTGAGACACTGGTTGGAGAGCCGGACGGAGTTCTTGCTAATTAAAGCTGGCTACACACAAGACGGTTTCCACATGTTAGCCGAGACCACGGACATGAGGACAGTTTGAACCAATTCTTAACATTAGAATCCTCTGAACGCAAACATCTTCATGATCACGTAAAGCCATGCATGTGTTGTATTACATCGTTATGTACAAGAGGTAACCGTGCTCAGGCCTGGTTAGTCCTGGAGCAGTGTGAGTGCAGGCCAGCGGGGGAATGAGGAAGGGGGACAATCGTGCTTAAGCACTGTAAGGAGCAACCGAGTCCTGTATGAGTGCGTGGCGCCCGAAAACAGCCTTTCCAACATGATGACCACCATCGTTGGACTTCAAAAGCGTATCTTCAGAAAGCGAAGGGTGACGTCACTGAGACTTCTTCAGTAGTTCAAACAGTCGGTTTTTTCCTACTTTGTTTCTGCGGACAGCACGACGTTTTGAACAAGTTGGCCTAAGCCCGTTATGTGATGGAGAAATGACAGGATTGGATTTCGCTGATTGAGTCCAAACACACTGAGATTAAAATGTGGGGGGAAGAAGCTGGATTTTCTTTTTGCAGGTATCCGAATATATGACATGACTATCGTTCAAATCGGTCACTATGCCTATTAAGGGGATGAAACTGGTGAGAAACATGTCAGACTGTGTTTCCATCAGTCAGCCATCATGACTTGCTGTTTTTCCTGACTTGCATAAAATGCTGATCTTTGTGTCAGGGCCTCGTAAAGACTCCGACAGACCCTTTCACAGACGACATGGAATGAAATAGATTGAGCCACATTGTCTGCTGGACTGAATATACAGTAACAAGACTGATATCATGTAGTCTGGTATTAGGGGGAGAGATGATGTTAGAAAAGCAGCCTCGAGCGTGCAGGCTCGTCTCAGACTCACCATGTCGCCGAGGTGGTTCATCCCCAGCTCGTAGCTGTGCATGCCCAGCGCCGCCTCCTGGTTGTGGGCTTCAATCATCCACATGTTCTTCTCCCAGATGGCTCGACGAATCCCCTCTTCATCCTGAGACAGACAAGAACGTGAGTCACTTTTAAATTCAAAACCAAACACAATCTTTACACGTTAGATATAATTCAGTGGAGGATCCAAAGAAAGAACTGGAGCAAACGAATCACGTAAGGCAAACTTATTTAGGTGCTTCTTCGCCAGAGTCAAACCGATCTTTACATCTTGAGAAAAATGTAACACCTATGCAGAAGGTCTGAAAGTTAGCCATTTAAACTGAGCTTCAAATAGACATACCCGAAACCAGAGCTGAAGATTAAACTGAAATGTCGGTGCAACATCTCTCAATTGAAGAAGGTTAAAATAAACACCAGAGAACAACAGGTTAAAAAAGGTCTTAGACCTTTAGAGCTGATTTCATCCTGTTTTTAACGTTGAAATCTCGCCTAGTGCTCAATGGGGTGTCACAATAGATTCACTGCACATGTCCTGCCATCGACGGTCGTCACGAGGAGGTCATCACAGATTCTTCTTCTGTCACCTTCATGTCAGTCTTAAAGTTTTGCCTGCGTGCGTTCACTCGAACACTTTAATAACAGCTAAAGGAAATTAATCCGGGCAAATAGGACACATTTACGTGTTAATTATCAAGGGAGAGAAGCTCGTCTGTGTTTCGGCCCCCTTTCATTAACTAGGTCAATTAAATCAGTGCACGTTCAGACAGCAATCTCCCCGAGCCGGTTTGATAAAGCTGCAGAATCATCCAATGAACCTGGAACGTCTATCCAAACACTGCTGCTTCTTGATCTCTGCCTCTTTATGTGCTTCTGTTTCCAGATAAGAAAGAACATCACTTTCATTTCTATGCAAATATTCAATGTCTGTCACAATGTGGGAATGAGATACAAGCAGCTGCTCGTTTGGTTACTGAAAAAAAACAACTCCATTTACTTCTTAGTATTCGTGTTCTTGACAACCATTAGCATCGCTGTAATCATTATTTCTATCTCAGTATCCATTCCAGTAATGGAAAATGCAAATGACGAGAGGGGACTTTGATTCTATTATAGTGATGTCAGTTCAAGGAGGGTTGAACTGGACGAACTGTCGGAGGAATACTGATTAAAATCTCCACGAAAAGAGAGAGAGGGATAGGGAGAGGGAGAGAGAGAGAGAGGGAGCGAGGGAGAGAGAGAGAGAGGGGGGGGGGGGGAGCAAGAGAGAGGGGGAGCGAGAGACAGAGGGTGTTTTCTGCTGACTGCACAGGAATGTAAATAATGCACTACTAATGAACACACACACGTTTCAATAAATACATGCACACACACACACAGAGATAAAAACAACCTAAAAACACGAGCTAACATGCTGATCATGAACTGAGGCACACACAGAACAAACTCCACACACACACACACACACACACACACACACACACACACACTCACTCACTCACACACACACACACACACACACACACACACACACACACACACACACACACACACACACACACACACACACACACACACACACACACACACACACACACACACACACACACACACACACACACACACACACACACACACACACACACACACACACACACACACACACACACACACACACACACACACACACACACACACACACACACACACACACACACACACACACACACACACACTCATCTCAGCTGGGGTGACCTCTAGCCGGAGGTGAACAGATGCTCAGGAAGTAAATTTGTAGTCTGCTCCGGTTTAACATTTACTAAACTACATTTCCCTTTCTTCTACAGACAGGAAGTACAACAAAAACTACAACAAAAAAGAACATGTTTGGAAAAGGGAAACTGACCACAAAGGGTTACAAGTTTGAGGTATTTCCAACGCCACCCTTGGGCTAGGAAAAAGGTAAAACCCAGCTGCACGTTTTTCAAACCTTAACACACACTAGTATGTATTAAAGGAACAAAAACACACATGTTGTTTCAGTTACTTGAAGCTAATAATGTTGTAGGCGGGTCCATTCAACGTGACTGCATTGAAATGACGCAGCTGCATCCCTGTGACTGGACCGCTGGAAAGCATCGTATTTCCTGCATTCACAACATTTCTGACATCACCGCCCTTTTCTAAATTCTGCTGAAGCTGCTTATCAGTGCCAACGCGATGGTTTCCTGCATACAAACAAGCGGAGAATGTGGCAGAACCAGAAACTGGCAAGATAACTAGCACAGAAACAAGCACAAGCATGTAGCGCTCACAACGGCGTGGGTCACTACGACGTAGCTACAGCGCTGATTTGAGCAGGAGTATAAACCAGGCTTTAGGCCAGCGATGTCAGACTGATACAGCCATACCAGCACCAGCACCAACAGCTGATTGGAGCCAGAGAGGAGGCCAATGTTAGCCAGGAGGCAGCGCTAACTCACACTGATAAATCAGATCCGGAAGGGCCCAATCACGTGGCCTTTCAGGGGCCCGACTATCCAAGTTTGGCCCCCTACAACAAAATGATCCAAAATAAAAAGCGACACAGAAGTTAAAGCTAGTAAGCAGCGATGTTCGGGTCCTTCTTTTCTCCTCTCAGACGGGCTATGTGTCTATGGCGTCTAAATCGTGATGGTAACGGATGGACGCACACAGTTTCTCCCCTGAGTCCCTGTTTGATATTTCAACACCAGCAGACTGCTGTGTCAAAAGCAGAATAAAACAAGTGCTAATGGCTAAAGTTAACCCCAATTAACAACTCAAACAGCAGCTGAAGATAAAGAGATTTAGTCAAAGTTTTCTTTTTTTTGGTGCCTTTTTAAACCCCGAAAGGGAACTCCTGGATCAAAGGAAATAAACAGACACTTTGGCAGAAGTGGGTCTCCCGCCTTTTGGAAATTAACTTTCCTGAATAACTGGCGAGAGATGAGAGAGACGCAGTCGCTGTAAACTCTCATTGTGCATGCCCTGCTTTACTTTTCGATTCCTCTGTTCTCTAACTCCATCTGTCTCGTTTCTCCGGGGCCAAAACACGGAAGTAGAGCAGGCGGCGCCGGCTTCACATTTCTTCCTTCTCAAGTTCAGATTGTTTCCTGAAGTATTTGCAGTAAGGAGCCTGTTGTGTGTCTGGTACCACAGAAACGTGATGGTATGTTTTAATGTGTGTGTTAAATATTGACAGTGAATGATAACGCTTTCCCTCTTAAGATCAGAGTGATCCAGCGCACGCCACGAGCGTTCAAATTGACTGTAAAGTTTCATGCACATAAAACAGTGGAGAGAAATATGTGTATCGAGTACTGGCTTCCTGTATTTGATCATGTCTATAAACCCCTCTATTTCAGCCCTGCTCAGAACAGGCTGTTTCTGTGTCTGTAGCTTTAAATGTAAATGAGCTGTGTCTGACCACGCCCCTCTCTGGAAGGGCTTGGGTGGCTCGGGCTTTCTCGCTCCATGTCCTATTGTTCACGGTGAGAAGGCAGACTCAGAGGGCAGAACAAACACCTAGCTGTGGGAGTGTCACCCACCTGGGGGAGGGGTTACTGCCCTTTGTGATGTCATGAAGGGAAAATCTCCAAACGGCCTGTTTGAGCACACATTTTCTGAAAAGTGGAGCAGGCAAAAGACGGAGAGGATGGACTTTTCTCATCATTGGGGGGTTTGTAGACAGACTAGAGACACATATTAGAGTTAGAGAAACATGGGGAAGGGTATTTTACAGAATATGTGACCTTCAAGAGAGAAAGCGAAAGATAAAGAGCTCTTCGATCTCATTGGTTTTTTGAGAGTTGTAGTTTCACAACATCTGTTCACTTATTTTCTGCAGATCAGTGGTGCATTTCTTACACATTTTTCACCTTCAACATCCAAACGGGCTTTTTAAACTCAAACAGAAGAACAGATTCAGTCAGAGGTAGATCTGGTACTGACGTCAGGTCTCTTAAAACTCTTCTGATATTTATCTGCTCTGTTTATTGTTCTCTAAACGGAGCTGCATCCTCCTAGATAAACATCCACCAGACAGGCGACAGCACAAACAGGCTGATAGAGAGAGGAGACTGAAATTGAGTCAGCTGGAGACGGACGGTGAGTCAAACACAAACACGTCCACATGTTGAGCTAAGACAGAAGTAAATAAAAACAAAAAGACAGAGAAAGGGAGACAGGAGAGAAGAAGGGCTCGATAAATGTCTCAGCATTTGTACAACGGAGGTGAATTCACTCTGACTCCTCTCATTGAAAAATGTTCTGACATAATACTTGAGAATACTTTGAGGCTTCCACGATAATGAAGATTTGACAGACTTGTCCACAAACACCACCCTCTCTTTGCTTTTGATCCTCTTCTGCTCCCTGAGTTTTTGTAACTAAGTACAGTTTGGTCTGCACAAATCCCTGCTCCGGTTCAGGTGTGGACTGAGATCTGTTAATAAATACTCGTGAATTCACAACACAAGAACCACAGAATCATTGAAGTATGAAGCCTTTAAATGAGCAAATGTTGTGCAACCTTGCTTTCTCAATTTGCAAACATCCCTGAGCAACTTTAGGTGCTTTCACACTAAATATTTCAGAGTGAGCTGCATGTGTGAACGCAAACGGACACATTTTTAACTCTGACTTTACTCAGAATGTTTCCTGGAACTCCCTTAGTAAATTAAGCATCAAGTCGAGGCGAGCCGATGTGAGAATGAAGCAGGAAATATTCATGAAAATTCCCAGAGAGCGAGCAGGAGGGGGCGACGTTTATATCCTGTGACAAGCGCACGACTACTGCATGCACACAACCGGTACGATCTCCGTGCATGTAAGGAAATCACTATAGAGTCGGACTCTCTTTCGTCGTCCACCACTTTCACATTGTTCTTTTGACGTCATGTCCTGTCCCTGAGCCCCCCCCCCCGGTCCGACAAGGACACTGTCCTGCTGTCAGGTGCATGTGTGAACAAGCAACTCAGGAGGATTTCAGGGGCAGCCTGACTTACATTTTCTACTTGTTATTCTCTAAGATGACCTTTTAAAGCACTGAGGAGTTTAAGTACAGTCGTAGTAAACAGTGGCAGACACTCACCAGGCCGTTGTATTCTCTGGTGTGTGTGATCTTCCACTGTTCCCACTGCGAGTCCAGAGTAGCTTCATCCAGGTGACTCCGAGCGGAGGCTGCCAGCAGCAGCAACACGCACACGCACGACAACATCCTGCAAAACAACAACACACAAAACACCTCAAATACACAGAAGACTTGTAGAAACCTCCCACTTCAAACTGCTGTGAGCAGAATTAAGATAAAAGAATCATAATTATTCATAAATTCACAGAAATCTCATGTTTTTGTAAGAAATAAATCACGTCAGGAACTTAGTATCGTTGTATGAATCAAATGTTTATACTGGTTTCTGTCTGGTCTGGTTTTCTGTCCCGTGAGAGTTTCAGCCTCGTATACTCAAAAACAAGAAGCAACATTTTTATGTTCTGCTGCTTCGTACCAAACATTCGAGGACCAAACAGCTGATTACAATCTTAAACTCTTGTGAAATAAATGAGTGAACTTTGAGTTCAAGTGTCTGAGAAGTCCTCTCGCTCGCTCTTTCAGGGAGCCACATTCTCTCTCTCCAGACAGCGTCTGGTTTGAACTTTTTCCTCTCTCTGTGCTTCTCTCTGCTCTGCTATCTGTCATCCGTCACCTTCCCCCCCGTGTGTCTCTTCTTTTATTACATCCTGCTTCTAATTTGCATTTCTGTCTGTTGTTTCCAGTAAAGGCCTCTGCCCTCTGACTTTGGAGTTTGCAGAAGCAGAAAACATTTGCTTCACTGTAATGCTGCTGTACTTCTTCTCCATCCTACACACATTGATTTTATGCACAGCAAAGTTTAACCCTTGTGTTGTTTTTTGATGGTTTCATAATCTATGCAAATCATTTACAGTTGACTGGAAAGTATGCACACTGTGCTGTTTCCCTGTCTGAGTCAGAAGAAGCCTCCTCCTCGTAGTTTGCTCTGAATTCAGCAACACTTTGAAACGTGTCCGTTTTTCCACTAGCATGCCTCTCTTTCCCTGCAGCTCTGACTTCCTAAACTCTTTCTAAAAAGGTGCAAATGGGTCAAAATGTCTCCCTAAGCCTGATCTTGTTAAGACTAATTACTTTTTAAGCTGGAAAAAAAAGCTGCGTATGAGCCAACATTGAAAGGAAAGAAATCCTAAGAGTCAAAGGCAAAATCTTTCCAGAGAACTTGGTGCTGGAATGACGTGATTTCTGCAGCGCTTTAGTTTTAGTTTCACACAGAAACATCAGAATGAAACCATCTGAATACCTACAGGTCACCTTTTACAGTCTCTAAAAGCAGTTGTTGAGAAGGAATGCACAGAATTGAAAGTTAAACTCAGGAAATCAGTGAATGGTAAACGTTACCTTTAGTCCAAAAGTCAAAGAGTTTGCTGAAGTTCTGTGAGTTTGACGCCGTCTTCCTCTGTTGACAAAGTAGGTCAGTGTGTGAGTTTATATGGGCTGGAGTTTGAGGAAGTACAATGTGGGAGCACCAGGTCTCGGGGAGGAGTCTCCTTCTTCTTCTTTTTTTGCATGCGGGGATTAACATCTGGTTTAACTCTAACAGCCAGATGCCAAAAAAACAGATGATGTCAGGTGTCAGATTTCAGAGGCCGCTCTGCAAACTTCCCAGTCAGACGCTTACTCAGCACTTCTCTGCACACTCAGGCTCTTCAAATAAAACAAGAATGCTCTTCTATATTTAATTTAAAAGGCTTGTTAAGCTTCAGTCTTAATGCAACCCCAGACACCACCTGAATTATTCATCAGGCCAATGTAGAAAATGAACTTGTGCTCAGCTCTAATGTGCTAATGAATCCACCAAACTCAATGCTGAGGTCAAAATATGTTCAGTTGTCGGATTTGCGAGCTGCAGAAACAACATGTTCTTAAAACAAACAAACCAACAAACCACGATGGCTCTGCACTTGTGCAAATCTGCTGTTTATTTGTACCTGCAAAACTCGAGCCAGGGAACATGTGGGGGGGGGGGATTCTTTTGTTGGTTTCTAAGCCTGTAACTTGAAAATACACTTTTTAAAATGTTTTGCAATGTAAACGCTACATGGACTAAACTGAATAAAAAGGGCTCAATAAAACTATGCACATCGTTTTTAAATGCCTGCACAGCACGGGAAATGTAGTGAGAGAACTTTCAGGTAAACGTGAGGCTGACAATGAATCTACAGCAGACGTCACAAATACTAAAACAAAGACAAGAAAATAAGACGAGTCATATCTCGCCCTCGGCTTCACCTGAACAACGGTGGGTAATGAAGAGAGCCACACTCCTTCCTTTTTAAGAATTTATTTAGAGACAGGACAGATAGAGTCAGAAATCTGGGAGCGAGAGAGAGCGGGGAATGACATGTGGGAAAGGAGCCACAGGTTGGATTCGAGCCCATGCCAGCCACTTGGAGGACTACAGCCTCTGTACATATCGGTGCGGGCACTAACCATTAAGCTACCATCGACCCCCAAGCTTTATTTTAAACGAAAAATCCCCCAGACACTAACCGAAGAGGAATAATGAAAAGAATGAAACAAAAGGCAAAACCCCGGCAAAAAGAGGTCATACTGTAGGATCGGAAGGCGCCGAGGCCAACCTCGCTGTAGGCCATCGCTCTCGGCACCTCCCTCCTAAAATGAGCTAAGAAGAAAAATACACAGGAGAGCAAAGATCTCCTCACCTTCTGAAAGAGCGTGTCCCACCTGGCTCCTCCTCCTCCTACCTGAGCACAGATTGCGCTTAGGTGTGCAGAGGGAGGAGGGAGACCAGAGGAGCAGAGAGGGAGAGAATCAATGCCGCTTGAAACACTGCTACATGGACTCAAGTTTCTGGACACATTTTCTGAATGATGAAAGTGTCTCATTGTTTAACTGCATGCAGAATCCTGAGTTTGTGAACAATTGGATTAGAGGACGATAAAGAACTGTAAGAAGAAAAGCTGAAGACGATTTGAAATAAATAGTCAATGACCATCAAATATCACGTCTGATTAAGTGACTTGTTCAGATAAGTTTCCCACACCAGAATAGCATGTTTATTTTCTGAGCCACGTCGTCTGGTTTGCTGATACTTCCTCATCAGTCAGTCAACAGTCAAATGTGTCATGTCTGTGTGTATATATGAACACGTCGTGTGACTCCTATAGTCACACACAAGTCTAAACATATAGTCACTAACCTAAATATAAGAGCGTCACGTGTAGCTCATAAGTTCCGTGATGCATTTTAGCGTGTTACTCATACATGTAATGAGGTCTGAATGAACATAACAGCAGTTTGAATGGAGAGAGGTCACTGGGTCTACAGGTAGCCCAGGAAAGACCAACGGTTTTAAGGCACCCCCACACGGCCGTTTTGGACGCCCCTCGGTTTGCCAGATATGAGAGCAGTTATCAGGTCAAACCAACAGGTGTTGCAGCGATGGAAGCGGGCAAGAGAACTGGTTCAGATAGAAGTGATTGTACCCGACCTAAAAAGCCTCTGCATGTTTCTAATAAGCTCCACGAGCAGAAACGTGCTCAAACTAGGATCAATGTTGGAGATGCTTTTGAAAAATGGAGAGAGGTTAGAACGCAGAAAGGTTTACAGACCGATGCAGAGCTGGATAAACACTGAAGCTTCAGTGTCCACCACATGGTGACCTGCGTGAGCATCCACTCTAGGTGGGGGGGGGGGGGGCGTTGGAGTCCCATCAATGGCGGTCTCCATGCTGGAAACGCTGTCTCACCCTAACTTTCAGTGCAGCAATAACCGTCATGATGAAACCAGGTTTGTTAAAAATGTATCTGATGTGCATTTTGATTCTATAGTTTGACCCATGTCCATGGAGGAGGCGGGGTTTATGACCTTTACTGCAGCCAGTATGCAGAGGGAGCTCTAAATCTTTTGGCTTCACTCCCAGGCAGCTGTTGCTGCGTCCATCTTAATATAAGGTATTTGGTTGCAACGCAATGGGGAGGACAAGGTAGTAACTGTCCACTACACAACTGTAAAGAACATATTTACCTCTAGGGGGCGTGCTTTTAACGATTTCTTTACATTTTCAGTCAATTTTACCCAAAAGTTGAAAAAGGCCGATGTTGTGTGTTAAAATGATACTGCTTCCACCATAAAACACAAAGCAGAAAAAGAAAGAGGAACGCTGCCTTAACGAAGAGTTGTAGAGAATTCCAGCTTTCTATCTGTTCAGCGTGCAGTGAGCTGCTGCAGGCCTCAAGGTCACGAGGAATCTGTGCTGAGATCTGCTGCGTGCTGTGTTATGATATCTGGTGTGTTAAACTCAGCACACACTCGAGCTCTCATCATGGACAGCTCGCTATCTCTCCGATCGATGGCGGATCTTTCTTCTTTTAAAAAAAAAGTCTCCTCACTGGATTCCACCATGGCGGCACCAGAGTGCACTTTAAGCTCCTTTAAGACTCTTCCTCGCAGGTTCCTCCACGGCCACTTTAGATAATGAGACTCCTGGACGATAGCGTCTCGATTGATCCATCATGCAGCGCCCATCCCCCACCTCTCAGCACCAATGAACAGGCAGGAGGGCATGACCTTTGTGTAAATGTATGTGTGTGTGTGTTGGGGGTGGAATGGCTACCGGCGTGATAGATTTATAATCCAATGTTCCTCAGTAAGGTGGTTACCAAGCGGTCGATGGCACTATTTTTACCTGCAGTGTTAGAAAATCTATTAATATCCCTAAATAATGCTGACGTGGAGAATTTATTTCAATAATCCAAACGCTGTGACGTGAGCAGACATTATCTAAATGATTGATTTCCTCTTCCCTCTTCATGGCGAGCACTGGACAGTAATCTGAGAACCAGTTTGATGGTAAATTCCTGTTTTCTTTCTTTCGTCTTCTTCCTCCCTTTGTGAGGACACATCTGTTTCCTATTTCTGCTCAGAACTCACCGCAGAACTCCCAGGATCCTCTGCTCCGGTCATATGATGGACCTGCTGACTCAGACCATCACGGGATGTGAGCTTCTCGCCATTATAGGAGCAAGAAGTAATCTTATATCACAGCGAGAGGGCTGTGCAGAGACAACCCGATGACATCCCACTTTCTATATGCATCCCTGATCCATATGGCTCCCTTGAGGACAGATTACGTAACTCTAATGCCGCTCCCTGTTGAAATTAATTGTGTTTAAGCACTAGAAAACATCGCTCATGCTCTTCTCCCTCTGCCAACGTACAAAGAGACGGTTTAAATCCCGGTCTGAACTGTGTGCACTTTTCACTGACCAGTTCAGGGATTAGTGCAGCAGACAGGGAAGAGGTTTTAAAGGCTTGTTTTGATTCCAGCAGATTAGTCTGCGTTGTCTTTTTTTTTAATTCCAACCTCAGATTGTTTGTTGATTCACTGAGGTCAAATGGTTGTCCCTTCAGCTACAACTGATCTCTGTTCCATCTGAACGTGTCCGTGGTTTGTTTATCTTTTACCGTAAAAAAAAAAAAAAAGAGCAGAAAAAAGTTTTCTTCAGCTGTTGCAGAATATTTCTGTCAGATATTTGAGATCAGGGGTCTCCAACCTATCAGAGAAATACTTTGGAAAATGAACGTGGCTGAGAGCGACTTCAATCCCATCGCTCACGTTGAGTGACATAACGTATCAAAACAAATGAACCAGCTGCATTAAGCTACTTCTGGCACAAAAGTCGGCACCCGAAGCTTACAAAGCGCAGAGACTCTCCATGTCACTGTGTCTGAAATCACACACTACTCTCTAATGAACACATATTGTAGAAGGGTCTGAGTTCTGAGTGAGTGTCAGGCTTTGTCTTCGAGATATCTCAGGCTTTGTCCATTCAGCGTACATAAAGAAGTCCTGGGTATATTGAACTCACGTAGTTTATCCTTTGGTCCATTAATCGCTCTCCTACAGATTTAGCTGTCAAATCTGATCTCATGTCAGTCTTTTTTGTTTTTTGTTTGTTGTCTGTAGTCTAAATTGAAGACTCTCACTGTCACTGCTTCTGACCAAGACAAAGTCCAGTTCACACAGAAACCACCTGTAAGAGCAGCAATAAGTCAAAGTCATCTTTATTGCTAATGTTGCTTATACTGAATACTGAACATACAGAAACATCGAACAATCGTTTGTCTGTGACCCGCGCTGCAGAGTCTAATAACAGACTTACAAAAGATAATGTGCTGAATGTTAAGTTAGAAACAATGAGCCTGAGAGCTGATGTTTTATCTTTGGAAGAGTTTGGCTAACAGTTGGCCCTGCTCTCTTTCCGTATGCTAAGCTAAGCTAACTAGCTGCTAGCTGCAGATGTGTTTTTTTTGGTCTTTTCATGTATCTCTCACCAAAGGGTGATCAACCTTGTTCCTTAAAGAGGTTGACTTATAGCTTTAAGAATCGAGCTGCGTTACAGTTATGAGTCATTAGACCATCAGCGCCTCACTGTTTTTATGGAAAAAATAGTCGCTAATGTCGTGAGGAGCGCAGATGAGTCAGGCTCTTCTGATGCTTCTCATGAGGAGTACGATGATGAATGGATGCATCACTTCTACTCTTAACTTCATCGATGGTGCAGCTCTTTTAGGGTTCAGATGGATTAAAACATGTCCGATACAGGCTAAATTTATGATCATAGTATGAACTAAATATCAGCTCTGAGAAGCGTCCACACAGCGTCTTCTCCTCGCCTCAGCTGGGACGTTCAGTGATGGATGGATGGATTGTCCAATGAGAGCAGGCGGAGGATGTTGTTGCTCCTTCAAACAGACGACTGAGAGTTGAGATGATCATAAGGAAGCAGCTTGGTGAAGTACGTCTGATTATTTCCAAGCAGAACAGTTTGTTCTTGTTTTGTGACAACCTCCGACAAGGCGGCAGACATTCGAAAGCTTTTAAAAATCTTTTCATCCAAACAGATTAGATCAAACGTTAAGCTGAGCTTTGTTTTGAAAAGATCAGGCAGGTGAATATGAAGAGGTTTATTTCCATGCAGCAACCTCGAGTGCTGAAAGATGAAGCAGATAGTGAAGTTCAAAATCCTGCAGTTCCTCGAGTGTCCACTAGAGGCTGGCTGCAGCAGCACAGGAAGTCACATACACACCCATTCTAAAAAGCCTGTTTTTACAGCAGACATTAACATGTTTACAGCCTGGTTCAAAAAACCAAATAGGTCTGATTAGCTCATGTCTCGATCAGCACACACTGTACGGGGGGTGAATGTTTGGATGACTCATCAGTTTTGATTTGATGAAGGATAAGAGTTATTCACAATAAGGCGTGTAGCTGACCTGATTGACAGGTGGGCGCGGTGTAACGGTTTGTCAGGAGGCTTAAAACCCGCCTCAGCTCCAGCTCTCAGCCTGTCATTAGGTTGACTGAAAGTTAGACTGAGACAGCATTTCCAGCATGGAGACCGCCATCGATGGGACTCCAGCGCCCCCCTGCAGGAACAGACGGGTGATGTCATTAATATTTACAGTCTATGGGTAGTTCTGTGTATATTTGTAAAACTGTGGCCTGATTTTGAAGCTCTATAATAATGAAGGTATCATGAGAGGACGCACGATAGCATCAGACCAAAACAAAACTTCCTCAGCACACCTCCTCCCTACCTACCTCCCTCTTTCTTCCCTTAGTGTTCCGACCAACTGCAGACGTCTGTAGACTGATCTCAAGTCTGATACGCAACCATAGACATTAATACACTTAGATATTAGTGGACGAAGCCTGAGTGACGTCAGCCATCTGTTCCTGCAGGGGGCTCCGGAGTTTAAAGCCTTTTGATGAACCGTTACTTCACGCCCGCCTGTTGATCAGGTCAGCTACGCACCTAACTATGGATAACACGTATCGTTTTCAAAATCAAAATGGAGCTGTATAAAAAGAATTCACCCCCGTACAGTGTGTGCCAGTGATGACAACATCAGACCTTTTTGTTTTTTGTACCAGGCTGTAAACATGTTTCTTTATGCTGTTTTTTGCCAGTCATGTGTGTGTGATTTCAGCGTTCCTGCAGCCATCTCTAGTGGACACTTGGGGAACTGCATGATTTTGCACTTTCGCATTGGCTTCATTTTTCAAGACCGGAGGTTGCCGCTTGTACGCAGCCCATATTTTAGGCATTTGACTCTGGACCGTCTCTTTCATTATATCTTTGTCTCGTGCCGATGACAAAATTATCAACGAATCCCCTCAGAAACTGGCAGCAAAACAAAGTCATTCATGGTTCCTGGGATCTAATCTCTTTATACGGCCGGGCCGCTGTGCGCCTGTGATTCCCGTCCACGCACACACATGTGCTCTGATGTTTAAGGGATTAGATTTTATTCCAAGCAGAGAGAGGAAAAACCCCATATCACGCACATACTGGAATGAAAGCCCGATTCACAAACACAAGCTGTCGATACACATTCATAATTTCTGTCACGTGCTGATCCGTCTCCGAGTGCGCTCTTCAGGGATTAGCAGACACCATGACATTTTAAAGTGCTGCAGTGCTTACGACTCTGTCCTTTTAATTCATATTTTTAGACGACGGTTTCACAGAAATTGCTGACACTATAAAAATTAAACGAGCTCAAGGCTTGAAGTTTAATTGCCACTCTCTTTATAGTGGTGCCAATATTTTAACCCCAAAGAATACTTGCACGCTCAGCATCAGCCGGACTCTCATTAGAGGAGGCAACAGCTGAGACCTCTACATGGATTTAGAAGTTAATAGGTATTTGTGCATGTGTGCTTTGGTCCATCGTATAGCATTAGTGCGACCTGTGACACCGGTTGATGGTCCATCAAGGCTTCCATTCATGAAGACGGAGATTAACATCAGAAGAGGATTCAGTGGAGAGCTGCGCCGGAAAACTGTTTAATTTAAATGACAGTGGATTAAAAAACAAAGCAGTTTGTTTAGATTTATGGGACAGGAAAGATTTATTGTACGCTTTTTTGCATTTTTTTAGCTATGTGCGCGTTAAATGGGCGAATAAAATGGGTACTGCAGTCCAAATTCAAACATTAAGAAACAGGTTGTATTCGTGCTTTCGAAAATAGTCCACTTGGAACAAAGTACCCATTATGCAATCACTGCGGCTTGCATCTCCTCCTGAGCACCATCTTGGAACGAGGTAAGGCCTGTGTGTGTGTTTGTTTGTTTGTTTGGATGGAAGGGCCGGATCTGCTGAGGAAATAATCCCTACATAATATTCATGGTTATAAGAAGAGACTGAGGTTGGCAGCAGGAGAACCAGATGTCACTGGCAGTCATGACAAAAGGATGAGGTCCTAAGAAGCCACCTCTCCCCCCCCTCCTCCCTCCCTCTCAGCTCTCTGGAGCCAGCGCTGCTTCGCTGATTCAGACAATGAATGAAATATCAAAGAGCCGGTCTGCATTGTGGCTGTATCACTCTGACACTGCAGGTCAGTTAGACTTAAAGAGGTCCAAATGGCAAACTGGACTGGATCTCGATTATCTGAGGCGCTAATGAGCCCTGGAATCTGAACGGTAAAAAGTACAGACACGGTCGATTCACACTGGATAAGAAAAACACAGCAAGTATTAAAAATGATCAGAGGTCCACAGGTCAAACTAATCCTGTGTGAATCGACTTCATAGTTTTATTGTTTGCTGGTAGAAATCAACATTTTTTGAACTTAACATTATTGGCTGTTTGTGAAATGAACAGTCCCCTGATCGACTCTCTCGTCCCATCAGGAAATTGAAAGTCTTAATTTTCTGCACAAATAAACACAAAGTCCCACAAACAGAGAGGACAGTCGGAGGTAACCAACCCCACAAATTGTTCCCGTCACATGCAAACGGACGTCAGCTGTTTGTTTTCGTGGAGCAGAGCAGCCACACGCTGTTAAAAATCTGCTCACGTTTCTGCCTAATCATGCAGAAACCGCTCTCTACAAATGACTCTCATTTGAAAGGGTCGGGGCCGGGAGCAAATTAAGGGCATGGGTACGATTTAGTGTCAGAACAACTTTACAGATGATATTTATAATGTGGTTTCCCTAATTGTACAAACATGGTATGAATATATAAAGTTAAGAGCTCCCTTCTGATCACTCGTCTTGTCAGTGCTGCTGTTAGTTCTCAGACGTCGACAGGAGCTCATCCTGCAGGCCGAAGGTCAGACATCATGCTTCCTCCAACTTAATTGGCTCGAGTTTGTCTTTATTTCAGGCGATGCTGAATCCTCTTGAGGCGCCAAATTTAATGAAAGCCCTCTGGAGTTTGTGGAAGTACAGCTCTTCTTCCAAAACACAGACTGCTGCTGCTTCATATGTAGATTTTTGCAGGTTTACCTTCAGGCTATACTGTCCTCCACATGTAAAGCTATTGATGATCTGTCTGCAGCCTGTTTTCTGCAGGCCTATTGCATCTTAAAAACTTTAAATATGCAGAGAGCAGATCTAAAAACACATCTACATGCATTAAACCATGGCGTGCTGCTTCTATTATCTCTTTTAGAAAGTTTTTTGAATGTGGATGCTACCTCAAATATCCCAATAAGACCTGTTTTTACATGGCATTGTGCTGACTGTTTGAAAACTTAATAACCTTCTTCTGTTCAGCGATCGTGGCCGCCCTCCTCTCGTCTGTCAAGAGCAGCTTCCTGCCTGGCAGATGCTCCACGTTGCGCTTCAGGGAGAGAAGGAAGTGCAAGGCTGGCCCGCTCTAATCAGAGAACCACGGGCAAGTGGATGAGGATTAATTAAAATTGAACATGAGCTTGAACCCAAATCCGGCATCGCCTACTGGGAGCCAAATTGCAAAATTCAAAGCTTCCTGAAAATCTGCTTATTCTCTGAGAAAACAACCTCAGCGCTGCGAGGAACATCCTTGAATGTATACCTTATTTATCAAAGGAATACTAGACCATGTACGTAGGTCATCTTTGAGCATCAGGCTTTGAACCTGACGTGTCTTTAGTTTATATTTCAGTCCAACCCTTCAGACAGCTTTCGCTTTTAGCCGTCTGCTCTCACCTCGGTCTCTCTGTTTGCCTCTCTTTGGATGTCCTCGTCTGTTCCTGCTGCTCGTGAATGGAGCTCTGACAGGCACTCACGCTTAAATCCAGAGGGAAGGTCTCTTTGGATGGGTGACTTTGCATTTTTAGCTCAGGATGCATTCAGTGTGAACATGTTTCTGCACCCGATTGCAACAGCTGAATGCTCGAAGAGTTAGGCGACGGCCTTTGAGGTGTGTTTGCTCCTTTGGTTGGTGTGCTGGGGCTGAAAACTCGTGCAGCTGGGACACAGACTGACGAAGCCTTTAATGCACACGGAGCAGTTTAAACGTCATTAAAACCTTTGACTTTGTTGCCTTGAGTTAGAGCTGATTTATCTGAAGAGTACATGCCTCAGTGCATCCATTTAGCTATTTAGCAACGCTTTGCAATAGCAAGTTCAATCCATCACAGTTTATGTTTAAAAAGCATTTAGCAGAAGGTGCAACTAACTACTTTTAGAGGGCGAGTAAAGTCTGCAGGCTGAGCTTCGAGTAGTGTCTCTCTTGCTTTTATGCTCGTATCTGCAGGCAAGCGAGGGCAGCTGTTTTTTCTGTGCGCCACACCTGTGGAACAAGAATCATTCAGCTCATTGAATAAAATAGAAGACGTTTAAGACGTTTTGAAGACGCACACTTCACGGTCACTCATTGAATCTGTTCTCACATTTAACATTGTCTGCTGGTACAACCTCCTCACGGAAAAATGCAAGAAAGATCTCACTGAAATCTATTCTGTCCAGCTTGACGCGTGCTTGCAGCGTGCTCTGACCAAAACAGACTCTTAGATCGTAGTGGTGCTGCCGGTATGCGCCGGAAACGGACCACGGCGCTTGCTGTGGAAACACGAGCATTGACTAGAGTTGCAGTTAGTAGCGCTGATGGACAGTGCACATGGACTATGTGGAAATTGTTTTAATCAAATTAAGGGGAAAAAATAACTTTTTCAGGATATTCTAATTTTTTAGCTGCACCTGTATAAGAACCTCATACCACCACACTTCAGAAATACAGAACTGTCCCTTTAATGGACACTGATTCAGCTGAGAAAAGTCATGTCGACTGTTTACGGTTCATTTTTCAAACTTTAAGGGGCTTCAAACTTCTACTCAAACACCTTCTTATGTGCACAATCAATCCAAAGACTCTCCCTGTTTGTTGCGTCTCTTTGTTTTTAACAACTTAAACACTTTGGCCTTTGACTCGACCTGAGAGCACTCCTCCCTACAGCACTGAGTTAGTGTGTGTGTGTGTGTGTGTGTGTGTGTGTGTGTGTGTGTGTGTGTGTGTGTGTGTGTGTGTGTGTGTGAAAATGTTCTCAGACCTTTGCAATAAGTTGTTGTGTACGATGTTCTCGTTGAAGCGTGGACCAAAGCTGCATTAATGAGACGAGAGTTTATACATGAAACAGAATTCCTCATTAATGCGAAGTTCTGCAAAGAAACCTAAAAAATAAGACGCATCAAAGTGTTTCTTCTGACATATCGACCCACTTCCTGTAAGTTTAAACAACCTAAACTTAAACAGCCAGTTTGTTTTTTAGGATATCGTGTGTGTGTGTTTACGTGGGACGTGAGGTCCATGTGAAGCAGCTCAGCCTTCAGCCTGCAGCGGGACGCGTCTCTGTTGTTCTGACTGGAGAGAAAGGTCATTCCAGCGGGGGGAGCTGAACTATAGAAGTGATGAAGAGTCACCTGGTTCAGAAACATTCCTGTTTTCAGAGCTGCTCTGATCAGGACCGGGAGAAAAATATGGACCCTCACAACACCAACCAGCACGACACACCTGCACACACAGTCTTTGTGACCCCCTTCACTTGTTACTCCCCCAGATTACAGAGCTGCTAAGTGAGAGCCATAGACAAAATGGCTTAGCTGACTCCCTGAGGTCAGAGGTGAGTGTGCAGTATACAATATCTTTACTCAAGTAGAAACATGTAAGAAGTAAGCAAGTGTTAAAAGAACCTCTGCTTGAATTCATTAAAATTTCAATTAAGCCTCGTTTCCACCAAGTGGTCCGCTTTGGTTCAGTACAGTTTGGTACAGTAAACCCTGACCTTGACAACCGTACCCTTACTTGGTAAGTGGAGTGTAAGCCGTATGGGGATAGCGGCATCAGCTACGTAATAGCGTGACATCTAGCAGCGCAACACAGTGCAGCCTGCCAATAAATTCAATGAAGAAGAAGAAGAACGCGACACAGTGAACAAAGAGCAACAGTGGAGTTGTCCAGCAAAGGTCAGCACGTCTGAGGTCGTCCATGGGGCGAAGATATGCACTGACATTAGTCGCATGAAAATTTAAAACAGCGGGTTATTTAAACATGGTGTGTTTTGTTTATGTCCTTCATTACCAAGTTTGGAAGTTCCAGAGTGCAAACCTTTGAAACTGACACCGTCTCCATCATCGTGTAAACGGATGATATGCAGTTCCTCCTAAAACTGAGACTTTATGCACAAGCTCATTACTCTTCCAGTCAACAGCCATGAGCGAGTAGGAGGACTACAACAACAATGGCGGACTCCCGAGTTCTGTTTCTGTGGATTAACAACCCCACCTCATCGTCCGTCTGCACAAACGTTAATGCTCTCGCTGTTTTTGTATGTTTACAACTCACCTCTCTGTAGAAGGAAGAGGAAGTGCATGTTGTTTCATTACAAAGTCACAGCGCCAACTTGCCTGGCGTGTATACTGCAGCGTTTTTAGTTATTTTTTTGGCAGATAAAACGTTGACGCTCTGATCTTTTTTGAAAAGGAGATGTTATCGGTGTGTATCAGCTGGATGAAGAAGGGGGCTTTCCTCTCCTCCACTACAGAGCGTACTCTCATCTGTTATTGTCTCCTGCTGTTCAATCTGCAGATCTGGCTGACCCCTGCATATCTGCCCGTCTCTCCCTCCAAGCTGTGATAGTAGTGTAGTGTCCTGGAATCACGCCAGCGCTCACTCACTCACTGACTGACTGAGCACGGTGGATAAAGAAAAAATCACAAATCCCCTCAGAGCCGACAGCTTGGGGATTTTGCCACCAATATTATTATTATTATTATTTGCACGTCTCCGGCTCTCTGGATTTGTTCTAACACTTTCTTTGTGGACTAAAAATAAAGCTCTTATCTGCACCAGGGAGTTTGGATCACAGACGAGTTTAAAGTAAAGCACCACTCATTTATTCAATAAACTGAAACAACTGAGGTGTTGTTTCAAGAAATAGCACCTAAAAAACGAGGAAGGTGGTCACAAGTGGAAAACAAGCATCACTCCACATTTTCACCCGTCTACACATTTCAGTGTGAACGCACTTAAATTACACCCTGAAGAGCAGCCTGGCACTCATGGCATCCTGTTCATGCAAATGTGCAAAAGGTGAAAGGGTGGATGCATTTTGAGTGTTTGTAAGACCAGAGAAACAGCACTTAAGTGCACTTCATTTTCCATTTTCAGTAAGTTTTGAGACAAGTATTCTGAGGAAGGAAGTTACTGGAACTGGGGGATGATCAAAAAGGCTGAAAATGTTCTCAGACCTTTGCAATAAGTTGTTGTGTACGATGTTCTCGTTGAAGCATGGACCAAAGCTGCATTAATGAGACGAGAGTTTATACATGAAACAGAATTCCTCATTAATGCGAAGTTCTGCAAAGAAACCTAAAAAATAAGACGCATCAAAGTGTTTCTTCTGACATATCGACCCACTTCCTGTAAGTTTAAACAACTTAAACTTAAACAGCCAGTTTGTTTTTTAGGATATCGAGCTTCTACATTCAGTTTGATTCTGGGAAAGTCTTCATCAGAAAGACTTCATCAGTCACATCTCCTCAAAGACCCGATTATAAGATCAGCTGTTCCTCGAGGAAAGCTGCTCCTCCTTACCTCCACTCTCTCCTCCAGGTCTACACTCCCTCCTGCCCACTACGCTCTGCCAATGAAAGGCGTCTGATCCAACCTTCACATCAGGGTCCTAAGTCTCTAGCTAGACTCTTCTCCTCTGTCGCCCCCCTGTGGTGGAACGAACTACCAAACTCCATTCGATCTGCAGAGTCCCTTTGTACCTTTAAGAAAAAGATAAAGACCCAGCTCTGTACGAACATCTACGACCTTAATGATTAGTTTAGGATGGTTATTATGCTGATTAGAACTCTCAAGAACAGCTGTGGATGGTGTGCTCTGCCTCTTGTCACTTCCTGTCAGCACCTGTGGTCACTTCCTGTCAGCACCTGTGTGTGAACAGACTTAAAGCTGCTTGTTTGCACTCTCTGACCTTGTTTCCTCCTCTCTAGATCTTTGCTCGTGTTGTTCTTACTCTCTGATGTTCGTCACTTTGGATGAAATCGTCTGCTATGTGAATTGTAGGATTGTAAATAAAGGCCATTACACGGAAACGATCCATGCAGTGGATAAGCAGCTGTTTGTCTTTACAGTCTCGCTGCAAAACTGTGAAATTAGATTAAAACACTTGTTCCACTTGTTAATGCTTACTCTACATGTCACATATTCTTACAGCCATGCTCTCAGTTGGAAGAGTAACAGTTTAAAGATGAAAACAACCAGAACGACTGAATGTGTTTTTAATCTCTGGATCTTTTTAAGGACAGAGGGATCTGTTTTTCAGAGTTAACGTCGTAAATCGTGTCTTATCAGGTCAGAATACAGACTCCTGCTTCGTTTCACTTCTCGTAACTCGGGGATTTAAGCATTACTGGTCCGACTCATGGCGCAGATCCAGCTTTAAATATGTGTGACTTCAGTGCGGGCTGAGCGAAAGGGATGGAGACGCAGACGATCCGCGGTCAGAGCGCGAGCAGCAGCGTCTCCACAGCAGCAGCAGCAGCATCATAGGAAGAGTCAGAGGCGACCTCAATTATTTTAGAAGCGCAATTATCACAAAACTCCCCGAGGGGGTTGGCATGCGGGAAGGGAAATTAATGAAGAAGGAGGGCGAAGCAGACTGCGCGTCTCCGCTACGACAGATGTTGGGAAAGTGTGTTTGAATGTAGACAGAAGAAGAAGAAGAAGAAGAAGAAGAAGAAGAAGAAGAGGAAGAGGAAGGAGAGGGGAAAGTGTCCTGCAGAGAGATGAACACGCTTTTCAGCTTGAGACGGACGACGAGCGATGAAGAGGTGCAAGTTTGGCTGCGATCGTCTCTTTACTGAAAGCTTTCAAAGGTGAGTTCCTGCAATTTACGATTTCCCATCAACACAAAGAACCCTCCGACTATTTTTAAGGTTTTCATCACTTTGATTTTGTAGTTTTAAAAGCAGCTGAAATGTTCCTGAATCATTTCTACTACAGCCTGAAGTCAGAGGACTTCACTCGGATGTTTACGGAGTATAAAGACACAGAGTTCTCAAAAAGATTAAACCGGTTTTCATGGCTTTCTATTGGTTCTTCGCGGTTTTTTCCTCTTCCATATACCTCATTTTTAATCACTCAATCGCTGTAATTTCCCTCAAATGTTCGCATGGGTGCGTAAAGTGTGCCAAATGTGCGCTATGGCCGTTTTACGCCTCTTTTGATCAACTTGTGCTTTCCTTTTCTATACTTTTAGAACTATCATCTACAATGGATCCTGTGATTACTTAAATCAAATGAATAGTTTTTAGTTTGTTCCCTGAAACGATGTTCATGTGGCCACATCAAGGAGAAGCGGGTGGACAGGATGCTTTAGGGTGCTAAGAGCAATGATTGAACTCGTGTTTGGGGATTGAAGTGAAGTGTTCTGGTGTTTTGTTGTTGGCTGGTTTCGTTTCTTCAGCCTTGAGATGTTGTTTGTTCTTCATGTGGACCAGGTTGACATTCAGGTGTTTCATTGAAGAAGAGGAAAGAGTTAGATTTATTAAAAAAATAAACTTTCTTCAGTATAGGAACCAACTCTGCAGTGACATGTCCCTTTCTAGAAGTGCTGCTATCACGTCATTCACTTGTGTTGTGTCTGGTTGTGATTTTAATACTGACCTATATTGATAATTCCATTCAGTGTATTTTCATTAAATCTCAGAAAACCTAGAAAAAGAAGCCTCTGCTACTTAATAATTCAGCCCTTAGCTCTGCTGGTTGTGTGTCAGTCAGTCAGTCTGTCTTTTCATGATGTTGTTGATGTTTTTTGGGGGGAGCTCGTCGGTGCTCCTGTGCACAGTAATCCTCAGAGTAGTTTGTTCCATAAACCTAAAAAGAGCTGGAGCAGAGCGTGTTTTCACTGCAGGATTACAGACTCCACTAACTGCAGCCTCGTTTCCCTCCCCGGGGACGGAGTGAGGCTGCCTGTGTTTTAGGGTTGTCACATAACCAGAATTTTAAACTTCGATATGCTTCTAGTAAGAATGAGACGACATTAATACCTGTTTGTTACCAAGGCAACAGAAACAGCATTCCTATGCACCTATTGGGTATTTTCTTGCTTGTTATTCATAAACATTGCACGCAAACTCCTGCAGGATGTCTCAATTGCACAGAATCAATGTGCAAACGTTGGCAGGAGTTTACCTGCAGTTACAGATTCATTTCTTTCTCACCCACCTGTTTTATGAAATAGTTGTATTTTAGGGCTTTTTGTGCCCCCTAGCCGTCTTTAGAGACAGGACAGTGGATATAGTCAGAAACTGGGCAGAGCGAGAGAGAGTGGGGAATGAAATGCCAGAAATGAGCCCCAAGTCAGATTTGAACCTGGGCCGCCCGCTTAGAGGGCCACAGCCTCCGTACATGGGGATTGGGCGCGTGCACCAACCACTAGACTACCAGCGCCCCTGAAGATATTTTTTTAAGTTTCGGGACTGACAAAGAGGTGATGGTTTCAGATTACCACTCCTCAGTGATGATAAGCAGTCCAGAGAACTGAGGTGAGGGCTGCAGTCGTCTGTGATGCTTCACTGAGGGATACTTTGATTGACAGGACGGACAAGGGTCTGAGGTCAGTGATAGGTGCAGAAGGGGGACGGTGTTAATGCGTGTGGGCTGTAAGTGAATAAGGAGTGATGAATAAGACAACTGCAGAACGTGGGTAACTTTCTGCACACTTTTGATCATTACAATAACAGATTGAATCTTCTTAAAACACTCGGTACCGGAAAAGTGACGAAATATCGGAGACTTTGACCAACTTACTGCTTATTTCCCCCGAGTCTGTGCGCTCTGCGTTCCGTCTTCGCCACAGTTTTTCTCCGTCCTACGGCATGCCCTGCCCCACTGGGTGTGAGGTATCTGTACTCACAGGTTCACAAGATCACAGGAGAACTACAAGTTCACGCGGGAATAAACAGAACAACGTGCAAACAACATGTAGCTTTGTCTTTCTGAGGATGATTTGTTGTTCATTCGGTGCTTGTTCTGATGTCATGTTGATAAAGTGATGGACAATAAAGCTACTAGCAGCCTGTTGTAACACAGCTGAAATAGTCCCGTCTCTGACAAGGCAATCAGCTGATCATAGTCCAGGCTCCGCCCCTGCTTGTGCAGAGAGAGAGCTGTAAAGTCGTTCATGTTTTCACCGTTCGACATAAAACCAGTTAGCTGCCTGCTAACCTGTTTGTCAATTGTTTGGTTTTTGGTGTCACAGGACAACAGGAAGAAAGTCCAATAGTAACTAACTGAAAGAGGGCCTATCGCCACCTACTGTCCAGGCGTCAGAAATACAATTCTCCCTCGTTGCTGTAAACTGGGACAAACTGACCTAATGGAGCTGTAACCGTAGCTTGACTTCATTGTTCATGTACACACACTGATGGACTCTGACCAAACGTCTTTACGTCAACACTTCATTTTCACTGATGACTGTCCGTGTTGGATTTGGTTATAATCTCCCCTGCAGTCAGGTGAAATCCAGGATCAGTGTTGGACTGAGGGCTCAGGGGTGAAAGGAGAGCGTGCAGCATCTCTCTCCTCTTGTCATAATGAGGACACACGTCACATCAGCTGCAGTGTGGCTCAGGAGGAGCAGATCACCACCAAGGGAGAACCAAGGATTTGACGCTTGGGATTCTGCCAAATGGGCAATTTAATCAAGAGGGCATTTTATGCACAGGAAGTATGTCGGCCTCCTTGTTAGAGGATGATTTATCTGCACTGTTATATTGGGCAGCCGCTCCAGACCTCAATTGATCGCCTCAGGCGTGTAAGTGAAAGACAAGTCTTTAAGGAGTTTATCTGCAGAAAGAAATCAAAGTTCTTTGTCTGTGCGGTGCAGCATGCCTTAAACTAAAACAGATGTTTATCAGTGTATTGATATGCATCGTTCGGACTTTGAAACATGTTTTCATGCCAAACTTTCAAGCCTTAGAGTTCAAGTTAGGAATAATAATCATGCAACATTTAGTTAGACTTTCAGAAACAGGAAGTCCGACTGGCAGGAATTATGACTGTGTGTTGTCGCAGCTCTGAGGCCGGACAAAATCAGACACACAGGTTACTGATTTAAAAGTCATTCATAAGATTGAGCTCAGTTGATAGACACACTGGTTGCTGGTTTTCCTAAAAGTAGACATTTCTTTTCATCGTAACAACAAGACGTGAGCAGGACCGCCTTGAAACAGCTCACATTGAGTTTTATGAACACCTCACACCAAACGTACCGAGACCGAGGTCACCGGAGAGCTCCCCAACTCTAGAAAAACTCTCATGATTATATTCAGACTTTTGAAGTTTGTCTGTCACTTTGAAATCATTTGAAATGTGGCAAGGCGTAACCCCCAATTTTTCCACATACTCTACGCTGCCATTCGCTGCCACTCTAGTCAATGATTGTGTTTCCACATCGAGCGCCACGGTCCGTTTTCGGAGCATGCCAGCAGCGCCACTACTCTCTGCTCCGTTTCACATACGCTGCGAGTCTGTTTTCGACGCAGCGCGCTGCAAGAAAGCGTCAAGCTGGACGGAATATAACAACCTGGACAGGAAGTCAGACAAGGAAACGCACAGAGCGTCCGGTCAATTTCAAAATAAAACACAACATTCAGACTACTGATCGTATTTTCCATCACTTTATTAACGTTAAGTTAAAACAGGCACCGAATGAATACCAAATCATCCTCAGAGAGACAAAGCAACATGCTGTTTGCATGTTTTTCTCTTTATTCTCGCGTGATCTTGTAGTTCACCTGTGACCGTACCAGAAATGGATCCAGTGGGTCAGGGCATGGACCATCAGAGGGAGCAAAACCGTGGCGCTGACGGACCACAGTGCACAGGGACTATGTGGAATTTGGGGGTTAAGCCTGCATTAGCTGTTCGAGTTAGCTTAAAAACAAGGCGGCCCCTCCCCTCCCCTAGTTTAGTGTGTTAAGGGTCATTCAGTGATTTCACTTCACACCTTTTAATCGATTCTTCCTGTCTGAATGTTTTCCAGGATAGTCAATGTGACGCCTTTAGATTACTGAGGCTTGAATACATTGCTTCAGAAATATCTGCCTTCAAAAAGCTTCATGCTGTTTGCATATTCAGCGTCCCATTAGAAGAAATGAGAAAACTGGCAGAGTGTCTCACTGCAGGTTGATTTCTTTCCAACTGCAGCGCATTAATATTCGTCTTATAGCCAAAGATGTCTGAGGGAGAATATGCACAGCTACCCACCATCTTTCAGTCTCGAGATTAATGCACATATTAGGAGCATTCTCCTTTAGCCGAGGAGACATGTCTCAGTTTACAAAGTTTTCCTGAGTTGGGTTGTTTGTTGTTTTTGAGAGTTGGCACATGAGGACATCTTTTGAAGGCAGATTCTGTGATGCTTTATCGAACCCAGAGTCCACAGCAGCACTCTTCAGGCTGCGCGGCTTCTTGTAGATGAATAGAAAGATCAGATGTTCACTGTGACTGCAGAAGTGTTGCCAGGCATGAATGGAGAGTTGAATGTCAGTGGCCCGAGGCTCGTATCTGCAGAAGACTTGTGTTGTTTGGCCTTGAAAGAGGCATCTTTTTATTCCAGGGTTTCTTTCATGCAGCATCTTTCCTTTCATGCCATGTGTCCTTTAACATGCGTGTGTGGCCTTCCCCGTTTGTGTCAGTCCTTTTTATTGGACGCTTCCGTTTTCTGCAGGTCAGCGCTGTGAGTACAAACTGAGTGAAAAAAGAAAAGTAACAAACACTTTGTTGGTGCGGCATTTCTCCACACCAATCATGTCGCTCTTTGGTTAAAAGACTTCCATCCTCTTTTCTCCTCCATCCTTGTCTCCTCTCTCCTCGTCTCCTCCAGGTGCATTTAAGAAATTAGATCCTTTAAAGATCCTTCATCATGAAGGCAGGAAAAGGATTTCCTTGTCAGCTGAGGAGAGAGGACAGGAGGATGTGAAAAGCAGCCAATCGTTTGCCGACTTGTTACACAACATTGTTCTCGCTCAGAGGAAACGCAGAAGGGAGAGGAGGACCAAAATGCAAACAGAGGCTGGGCTGTTTGAATCAAGGGAACATTAGAGGAATCAAAGGTTAATAAACAGCCTTAAAGCTTGGCTACTGGCAAGAAAGCTTATAAATGTGACAAGGCTGGGGCGAGAAAAATGTCACAGAAAAGCCAACGCCTGAAACCAAACAGGCAAGATCACAGAGCAGGGAAACAACACTGAAAGCTGTGGTAAGGAACACTTCAGATTTATAGGGCAATATTGGCAGGTAGCACAAGCGCTACATGATTGAACAAGGTCGAGCAGGGCAGAACATTTGGAAAAAGAGCTGGAAACTGTGGGGCCCCCTGGTGGACAGGTTGGGAATGACAGGTTTGGGAGAATGCGGAGGCTTCAGGAACAGTTGCACCATATGGCTCGACATCTAAAAAGCCTGAGGACGCTCGGCGATGTTGTTGTTGATGTTTCCCCCCACATGGATTACCTGTCCGTCCGTCAGTGTGTATGTGATGTCTGTTACCTTTGTCCTTCACATTTAAGCTGATGAAGATTGATTTCCTTTAGGTGCTGCTCTTACTGGTTCTGATCCGTCAGCAGTTGTCAGTCGGGGCTTAAGGGCAGGGCAGCGTGAGGTTAAGTATACCTGCTGAACCCTCAGAAAGGCTTCAATGGAGAAAAACGTTTAGAAGCACGGTTTAAAAAGGGTCAGTGCTTCAGAGTGTTGGCTTAACAGCTTCTGACTGAAGAGGCTCCATGAGACAGGACTAACAACTTCACATACCGTCATTGTGACAAACAGTGGGCGGTCAGGAGTGACAGAGATGAGGCTGGATTGTACTGTAAGGATGAAACACGATGGTACAATTATAGTCTTAGAAAGAATCACGTGTCACGATTATCACGATTGTTATGCATCAAATGACTGAAGCCTGGCGGACACTGTATAAAGTTTCTGGGCCTGGAGCCTCGTTAGCTTGCAAAGGGCAAGAGGAAAGGTCCCTGGAGAGGTGACCCAGTCCTCAACACAGCTCTGCTGACGAATTGTGAAAAAACTCAAATTAATTGATATGATGGTGTCACAGTTATGCAATCAGATGACAGGACTCTTCTTTGCTGCTTAGTCCAGGTGCTTCTACTGGAGCGTTTATCCTCACATGCTTCCTGCCTCCGCCGTGAAAGCACCAGACTCTGAAACTACAATCACCAGCGTTCATTTGTGAAAAGCTTCAAACAATTGGTGTCAAAGTGTTTCTAACCGGTAACCTTGTGTGTCGTCCTCTCTCTGAACAAGACTAGAAGATGTTTTTGTTTTTGTGGTTAGGTTTTTGAGATTGATTTTCCTGATCCATTAAAGGAAGAACGAGCCACATGTTACACATCAATATATCATTAATCCAGTCTCTCCTGTGTAAATGTGTCTCTGAGTCATGACTGTCTACAATGAGGGAGAAGCTCGAGTGCCGCTGGCTGTGTTGTTGTCAGAGCCGTGTTTACATGGACGGGACGGCCGGCTCCTCCCCTTGTGTATAAAAGCTGTTTTAGTCGAGGACTAGAGAGAAGAAGAAGAACATACTCACTGATTATTTGGATGTCACGTAAGAGTTTTTAGATCACGGTCATTCTGTTTACATGCAATGTGAAGCTACGAGCTAACTAAAGAGTGGAGAGGGGTTGGAGGTGTTACTGGAGGAGAGCGGAGGCTTCAGTATGGAGGAGGTGTGGCCAAACAGCAGTTTGTTTTGGTTTCATGCTCGTGCTCAAAGGCGACATCTACTGGATCAAAAAGTCGCACACTCTTTCTTTAAAAGGGTCTGAAGAATGCAGGATAGACTGTACTGATCATATGAACACAACAGAGCAGCAGGACTGCTGATTGTCTGCTCGGAGTCTCTGCTGGTCGTAATGTAGCCTCGAGCTGCTACACTAATGGAGACATTAGTAACGGTCTGCAGAGCATTCCTCCCCTTTAAGGCAAATTGGCAATTTTCAGCCACACTGGATCAGTAAACTTAAGTCATCTGTGGTTCAGATGTTCTTTATCTTACTCCCTTTATAGACATCACACTCCTTAGCCTGCAGAACACGAGAGACGCTGGTCGACCTCTGACACTGGCAGTTATTTTATATTGTTGTCTGATCTGGACGTTTGGATCCAACGTTTTAGATTTAGCCTTATGCCCCTTGTCCACCTAGGGTTTTGTTTTTGTGGGCAGAAAATCACTGGCTGTGCGCTCGGGAGCGACTGCATGAAGCCTTTTGCGCTACAAGAAGAAAAGCGCTGCACATCTTTCCTGCGCTTTTCCAAGGCAGGGCGAAACCGAGTCAAGACCAAGACCATAAATATCACAGAAAAATCATCATCTGGTGTGCAGGGGGCGTGTCACTCACTTCGAACGTAACACCGCGAAGGTTGCCGCCGTAACCGGGGGATAAAAATCCAAATGAATTGAAGTTATTTGTTCTTTTAGAAAGAGGTGTTTTCCTTCTAATCACAGGAATGACGTTGGGAAAAAAACGATCAGTGGTGGTCCTGACCGGTCTGAGACCGAGACAAGACCGAATAGAAATGCTTTCAATTCAGAGGCGAGACCGAGACCTTAAAAATGGAGACCAAGTCCGATTTCGAGTACTACAACACTAACTGCTACACCTGTCATCCAGTTAAACACAGAAGAGCTACAGATTTAACCTGCCAACAGATTTCTAAAAAGTACCTGGGTTCTTTGAGTCTCGTTTGATCAAATCACAAGATCAAACGAGACTTCAGAGGGAAAACAAATATGGAGGACAGTTGGTTTCTACTCCAGCTTCCGCCAAAGAATAATTTCCTCACCTTTGTTTTATAAGAAAGGGAGCGCTTAGCGATGCTGGCACCGTTATACTCAGCGACGTTGTTTCTTAGTTCTGAGGTCTGTTACTCAATAAGAAGGTGCAGACGGATTCTTCACCAGCAGAGTCATCGTATATTAAATTAAAAGAGGTAAGACCTGAATGCATTGAAACAGAACCTGCAGAGTTAACTGGTTATGTAGCATGAAGTCCTGCACAGAGAACACTGTCATGATGTTGATCTGATGAAGATACTTCCTGTAAGAGGCCATCTTTGCTCTCATAAGAGGCGGAACACATTAACGTGCAACCTGCAGGCTGTAAAGGTCCCACGAGAGGACGAAAGGCCCGAGACGGACTGCTGTGATGGAGAACTGCTAAGTGTCTGTTGAGTAACTTTAGAGGCACATAGAAAATTCAAACTTTTAGATTAAAGTTTAACTGATGCACTTTGGGACAGTGTGGATAATTTACCAAACAGAAGTGATGCAGACCTAAAAAGCTAACATGACGTGTGAGGCGTTCTGACAGCAGCAGAAACGTACGTGTCGGTGGGGAATCAAGTCTGTGACCTGCCCTGCTACAGGAATCTGCCAATCTCCTCCCACACATGCACAGCACCGGCTCTCGTTTTTTTTTTTGCCTCTGCCTCGCTCAGGCTCAGGAGGAAACCAGGTGGGATTGTACATCAGCAGCATCAGATTATCATGCAGGTCTGTAAGTGTGCCAAAGAGGAAAAGCTCCACCTGCACACCAGAGAGGGGAGATTACCGAGATGATCGTTTTTCTGTGAAAATCACAATAGATTTCTTTTCTCTCTGGCTTAACTCATTTCCTCCTAACCTGCAGATCTGAAAACTCGTACAGCCAGCCAAGAATAAATCCCTTTCTGGCTTCAATTCAACACACCTGACAAAAAGTTTTTGAGCACACGGCGCCAATTATACTTCAAAATTATTCACTCGTCCCACATAACATCCTTATTTTTTCTTTTCCTGCCAATTTCATTTCCTCACTTTCTTCCCTCCTTTTTAAATCCAAGACCTGGTCGACAACAAACCTGTCGATCAGAGTGTTTGTGTGGTCTACTCGGAGTCTGACATCTTTGCAAGCTAAAAGGTCCAATCACTGAGATGTGTAGAGAGTGAAATGATAAAGTGAGTTTACTCTATGATCAGACATTAAGGAAACATGCTATGTTGAAGTGCTGGCTTCTCTGACAACAATGCAGCAGCCAGTATGTCCTCCTTCTAACTTTAGATTCTGGTCCTGAATGGTCTGGATTTGTTTGGACCAGAGAAGGTAGGCGGTTTTAAGGCACCCCCACACGGCCGTTTTGGACGCCCCTCGGTTTGCCAGATATGAGAGCAGTTATCAGGTCAAACCAACAGGTGTTGCAGCGATGGAAGCGGGCAAGAGAACTGGTTCAGATAGAAGTGATTGTACCCGACCTAAAAAGCCTCTGCATGTTTCTAATAAGCTCCACGAGCAGAAACGTGCTCAAACTAGGATCAATATTGGAGATGCTTTTGAAAAATGGAGAGAGGTTAGAACGCAGAAAGGTTTACAGACCGATGCAGAGCTGGCTAAACACTGAAGCTTCAGAGTCCACCACATGGTGACCTGCGTGAGCATCCACTCTAGAGAGGAGGGGGGCGGGGGGAGACAGCTGTCTCTGATGTATTGAACTTGGACTGCAGTACCCATTTTAAACACTAGGGGTCAGAGTTACATATTGCTCCTTTAAGGCCTGAAATACGTTTTTAGATTCAGTTAACGACATGGTTTTACTTCTTTAATAAGTTTGCAGATATTAATCTGGTTGAATTATAAACAACTTGTGAATGTGGTTCAAATAGTTTTATTTCATGAACAGCAGCAGAGTGATGCTTTCATGAGGACTTAATAACAGCTGAAGTCTATGTGTCTGTTCCTCTGCTGTAGTTGGATCTGTGTTTGACCCATGGCACCACATTCAGGTTCAGAGTCCTGCTCCTCCCACCACTCAGCTCGTCTTTAATGCGTGACCCCCCCTCATCTCTCTGATGTGCGTACGATGGATCCGACGCATCGCGGCTGTTAGCTGAGACGACCTAATTTGTCACATCACATAGGCGCAGCGCTGAGACTAATTCCCTCCTCTCATTTATTTGTGCTATTATTAATATTGCAGACGCTGCACTTTGCGTGACGTCGCACGGAGACTTAACTCTCTCCTCCTCGTCAGAATGAGGAATAACAGCGGAGTGCTTTAAACCGACACGCAGCCTGACACAAGAGCGAGGAGAGCAGAGCCGTCACTGTGACCCACTTCCACCACATCATGAAAACACATCAGTGCTTACTTCTTCTGCCCCGCTCTCTACATACATCTGTATTTCCTTTAAAGCATGATTACTCTTCACATGATACGACCCAGCTCGTGTAGGGAAAAGTGAAGCGACATAAAACCAGTTGTGTTTGGTAAAACAAATTTATTTATTAATCAATATCAAGGTGAGTCAGGGAGTAGTAGAGAGAATGACTCCCATGATTCCCCGCCAGCCTCAACGTCATCTTTTTTCTTTTCAGGCCGGGTGGGTTGTGTGTGTGTGTGTGGGGGGGGGATTGTAAAAATACTGCTTAGGGCCCCACTTGAGCCAGGGGCAGCCCTGTTTGTAAACACCCCTGAAGTTCAGTTTTGGAGAGATTTTAGTGGCAGGAAAAAGCATCCTGGGTGCGGGTAACTTTTTCTGGTGAGGTTAAAGAAAAGATGGTCGTTCTGCCACCGCATGACAAGCTGTCAGCTTCACCGGACGATGTGCAGCCAGGGACGGCACACACGAGCATGAAGGAGCAAAGGGGGGGGAGAGGGGAGAGAGAGACTGTGATGGAAAGAGCTCAGAGAAATAGATCAGATAGATTTGAGAAGATAGATTAACAGATAAATTACAGGCAAGATGTGGTTAGCTGAGGGGCGGCTGTGGCTCAGTTGGTAGAGTCGGTCGTCTCTCGACCAGAAGGTCGGGGGTTCGATCCCTGCAGCAACATGCCCGATGTGTCCTTGTGTTCGATGTGATGTGTTCGTTGGCGGCGTATGAATGTGTCGAATGGGATTAGTTACTACTGATGGCCTCTTTACTCAGCAGCCTCTACCATCAGTGTGTGAATGTGTATGAATGGATGAGTTAATACTGATGGACTCTTTACTCAGCAGCCTCTACCATCAGTGTATGAATGTGTATGAATGGATGAGTTAATACTGATGGACTCTTTACTCAGCAGTCTCTACCATCAGGGTGTGAATGTGTATGAATGGATGAGTTAATACTGATGGACTCTTTACTCAGCAGCCTCTACCATCAGTGAGTGAATGTGTATGAATGGATGAGTTAATACTGATGGACTCTTTACTCAGCAGCCTCTACCATCAGTGAGTGAATGTGTATGAATGGATGAGTTAATACTGATGGTCTCTTTACTCAGCAGCCTCTACCATCAGGGTGTGAATGTGTATGAATGGATGAGTTAATACTGATGGACTCTTTACACAGCAGCCTCTACCATCAGTGAGTGAATGTGTATGAATGGATGAGTTAATACTGATGGTCTCTTTATTCAGCAGTCTCTACCATCAGTGAGTGAATGTGTATGAATGGATGAGTTAATACTGATGGACTCTTTACTCAGCAGCCTCTACCATCAGTGTGTGAATGTGTATGAATGGATGAGTTAATACTGATGGACTCTTTACTCAGCAGCCTCTACCATCAGGGTGTGAATGTGTATGAATGGATGAGTTAATACTGATGGACTCTTTACTCAGCAGCCTCTACCATCAGGGTGTGAATGTGTATGAATGGATGAGTTAATACTGATGGTCTCTTTACTCAGCAGCCTCTACCATCAGTGAGTGAATGTGTATGAATGGATGAGTTAATACTGATGGTCTCTTTACTCAGCAGCCTCTACCATCAGTGAGTGAATGTGTATGAATGGATGAGTTAATACTGATGGTCTCTTTATTCAGCAGTCTCTACCATCAGTGTGTGAATGTGTCGGTGTGACCTGCGGTGTAAAAGCGCTTTGAGTCGTCAGAAGACGAGAAAAGAACTGAACAAGCTCAAGTCCATTTACCATTAAGCTAACTAATCCCAAAAGGCGACGCAGTTAGGAGCTGGCTCAGACTCATGAAGGCAGGAGCACAGACGTTTTGTGGCCGAACATTCGGTATATTTCATTATTGGTTTGACATTAGTCACATAATGAATCTGAGGACTAACCCCGCCCACTTTACACCCAACGTCAGAAGAGTTTCAGAAAGAAGTCGACGTTAAGATCATGAGATCCTAAATAACAAAGTCAGAAGCTGTTTTGTGGATTTGGGTTTCCAGGGGCTTTAAAGAGAATTAGCAGAAACCAGCACAATGATTGGAATAAATGTGTTTGAGTGTTACAGAAGCAAACAATTAATATAATCCTGTTTGTCACAGACACAAGCTCACTGACGCACACGTGTCTCTATCTCCGCCCCCACATGGCGAGCTCCACTGTGCAGCCAAACAAACTCTCTCTTCTTCTTCTTCGGTGATCTTAGGGTTCATCAGTCTGCATTTTCCCGACCTCCACAAAGGTCCATTAAATGTTTTTATGTAATGAGCGCCGGTATTATGTAACGTAGACATGAATTCCATGAAGATTAGATTGCTCCAAGAACGGGATTATGTGAGAACAACAGATGCTCATCTTTCACCTCCGTTCAGCTCAGAAATCAAATGTTGAAATATTTATTACCTCCTGTGTCTATAACTGATACTTGTTCTGGGAAAAGTTTGTTGTGTTCTCTCCGCTTGCATTTCAAACATTTTGTTGGACCTGGCTGCGGCTCCTGACATGATCTTGTTTACAAGCCCTTTCCCCGACACACCCGCAGGGGAAAGACCGGGAGTCCTTTGTTTTCCAGCTATGTGCCCAACAGCTGCTCTGCCAGCAAACCTTTTAATATTTGCTGCTTGCATGCAGGAGGTCTCAGGGGCCGTCACGCTGCAGCAGGTGCCAGAAGCTCATAAAAAAAAAAGTAACACACAAACACACAACTCCACTGAAACACACTTTAGAGCACACAGCCACACAGAAAGACACACGCTCACGCTCTGTGATCCCCTCGCTGTTGTTCTGTTCCAGCCGCTTTAATTGGGGATTTGAGCCGGGCTCTTGTCTTTCTCACTGTGACGCGCTCAAAATAGCTCTCTGACAAGTGTCAGAAAACCCAGCCGGGGTACGACTGTGCATTCTCTGTCACACGGGCCGCCTGGCACTGGGATGAACTCAAAATGAAACAAAGTCTGTCAGCCTGCTGCCCATGTGTGGAGTCGTGTTTCCGTCTCCTGCACCTGTTGCAAAGGAAGTTTTCCACTAAAATGTTTGTCTCTGGATATGTTTGCCATCTGTCACATTTTACTGCAGGTCCCAAAGTAACAGGCAGCTTTAGAGCAGATCATTTCACACCTGAAAGCTCAGAGAGAAACCTGTAATAAAGTCATAGCACAGTCAGGAAAAGAGTCCAAGTCATCTGAGACTCATCGCCTCTTCTTTGCCTTTGGCATTGTTGCAGCAGGATAATGAGAAGTGTCGCTGCAGCCATTTGTCAAAGCAGAAATGCTCATGGTGAAACACATGAACACTTTCAATGTGAGCCTTCCTGGCATGCAGCATAATCACCAAACACTCAACATGCAGGTGACTCTCCTCCTCAGTGATCAAAGCGTTTCCCTTTGAGGAGGTGACACGTGTTTGCAGACAGAAGCGGTCAAAATGCTCGAGCAGCACTTGTAGTATGAACATCAACTTTATTCACAAGTTAGACTGACGTGTTTCGGCTTGTGGCCTTCATCAGGGTCGGGAAGAAACAGATCGCTAACTTCATTTAAATAGGGTAGGTACGAAATTTAGAAACAGGTAAAAAAAATCTAAATGGTAAAGACAACCAATCAAATACATCCACATATACAGTATATATCAGCCAATAAGGCACATGTAAAGGTGGACTAGTGACGTTTGTTGGCCAGACCAATGAGCACCGACATGGAGGTGGTGGGTGTGTCCAACAAAGGGAAGGATGACATCACACCTGGTCAACAGGTAGAGATCAAGGGGATGGTTTAAAGCCTGCACAAGAATCTTTTAGAATGCTCCAAACAGAAAGAGTAAGAAGAGTAGAGTATGCACCAAGGGATCCTACAACATATTACAAAATATTATATTACAAAACTTGCTAAGAACATGAAGAGGATCCCTTTCTACGAGTTCGTAGTCAGGCAGTTTTTTGTTTTCCGTTTTCTGCAGGGAGGACGGATGGTGGTGCTAGCGATGCTAATGTTAGCCACACAGCAAACTAAAAAAAGACTAATGCTCGTTGCAAACTGCTTCTGACTGTTTTAATAATTTGTGCTCAATTGTCACTTTTTCTTCTGAGTGTTTTCTGATCTTTAGACGTGTTGATACGACTGAAATTACATTTCTGGAGGAAAATGAGTCGCTATAGCAACATCTCTAGTTTGGATGAGGTTTTATGAGCGGTTGTGGACATTCAGGTTCTCGTGGATTTCTATTAAGACTCTCATCTTTAACGTCATACATGCATTTTGACTATCTGGAGGCTCTGATGGTTTGTTTGATCGTTTTGTAATTTAACTCGTCGTCTGATAAACATAACATTATCTTCACACTCAGGGAAACATAAAGGCAACAGTGCCGTGCTAAGTCACGACTAACTCTGCAGCTGTGAGCAGTCGGTGAAGGAAGTCCTAATTTTAACGCGGGGGTGACAACTGTCCAAAGATTGATGTGAGGCGATAAGGCCCGAGCTGAGAGCTTTGATGAGGGTTTTCGTCTGATGACGGAGGAGAGAGAGCAAACGGAGCTCAGTCACAGAGATGAATTATTTCAAGGAATAAAGAAATGCTGGGAGTTCACCCAAAGGACGACCGGACTCTGCCAAAGCATTGTCTGCAGAGAGGTTACATCCGAATGGGTTTGGCTTCCCGAGGGTTTATTAGGTAAGAGTCTGCTGCTGTGGGCTTTAGACGAGTGGATAAAGTTCCTCTACAGGCTGCTTCAGGAGAGTAAATCAGACTCTGTCCAACCAGATATGTAAGTAAATCAAATCAGTTACCAAACAGTATTATGCAACGGTTAAATAACAGTGCAGACTTTTTCAGAAGTTACTGCAAGAGATATGAAAAAAAGTGTCTTCCTGTGTAATGATTTCTGTTGTGTTCAGAAAATGCTGCATTCAGGTGCTCCTCAGTTGATCTCAGTTTTGGGAAGTCGTTCCTCCGACTTCAGCTTCAACTTTTGTAACTCGTCTCGGTCACTCTAACGCTGAGACCAGATTACAAACTACTATGGACCTTTCTCAGTCTGCACAAAATGATTCCAGATCAAAGAGTGTTATCCAAAGCTGGAAATGTCGAGGGTTCATCTTATCCCAACATTTCTTTATTTCATATTTACATTTTTACTTCACATGTCCCAGTCTGCTTTGAGTTCCTGAAGCTCTCACCGGTCTGAGGCCTCCCTCTAATTTGAAAGTGCATCACTTATAGAAACACGAGAGGTGTGCGTAATAGAAAATAGTTAGCGCAATGAACCCTGCAACACGACACTCTTGGGACTTCACGCTGCAGAGGGTGAGAAATACACGTCCAAATTACAAATGCATTTACGCCCTCACTTTCTAATTTGACTGACGGGGTCGGCCCTGGCTGTGACCCCGGGGTCCCGACCTTTGGCTGGGCTTTGGCTTTATGATGTGTGCAGAGGCACTTTAAGAGGAGGGATTCTGATCTCTGATTGGCTGCCAGGGCCCGGCAACTGACGGACCACGCGCCTGAGATACCACACACCTGCCAGTCTGCGTCTCTCACAAGGTGGCTCAGGGGGGATTAAGCAAGTTTCAATTGTGAGCCCGTCCCGTGTTTCACAACGAGGAGGAGGACATTTGATTATTTGCTGCCGACGATCGATCTCTGTAAAAGATTCTGTTTGCATTCAAACAAAACTGAACTGTAACCGTGACGATAACATTCACATTTTCACTTCAGTTTAATTTGATGTATTTCTATTGAATTCATTTTAATCAACCGGCATGAACGTAGCCAGCAAGGCTTAGGTGAGAAAAGGCAAGTGTGTTTATCTCAGACAGCGGGCGATCACACGGGCATTTTTTATTCTGAAGGAAGGAACCGACGACTTGAATCTGCTGCACTTTCTGCAATTTGTTGCTCCAAAAGTTAGAACTGTTTCAAACTCATCCTTTACATCAAATCACACGATACGTCATGGATGTGCTGTACATGATTTTAGCCTCATGTGTGTTTTTCCGTCATGTTTTTATGCTCTTGGTCTGAGACAAATTCTCCTTGGGGCAGTAAAGGTTTGATTCCCGTGTATGTAAACCATTCGGCCTTTTTATCAAGAACTGTCTTCAGAAACACAAAGACTGTAAATATACGGTTTTGAACTATAGTTGTAGTACAGAAAACCGCCCCATGATGGATTGTGATTGGCTGACGTTCGTCGTGTATTAAAAGCCACTCCCGGTGTGTCTGGTGTGCGTGTGATATATCGGTCTAACAGGAGTCCTGGGAGTCTTTGAGCATAAGTGTTGTGTTGGAGTCAGTCACTCCCAGTCAGCCGGTATAAGAGCTGTTTGCATAAAGAGCAGCGATGAGACAGAGGCGGTGCAGCTCTGGGACCGACCACAACTCTGCCACTCTGCAGCGAGGGCGAGTCCACGCTCTGCAAAACTGTCTGACTGTGGAGAGGAAAGGAGAGCCACGGCTGCAGGTCAGAGCCGGTCTAATCATTATGACAGTCTTAGTGGTATTTGAAGGTTTGAGATCTTCACTCTGTGGTTTGTAACTTTGCTCGGTGTGAGTGCGGCGTGTGTGTTTTGGTGTTCTGCGTGCAGCTTCTGTGATTCGAGTTGTTGATTCTAAGGGTCGGTGTGTGTGAGCCGGGCGTTCGGTTGCACGTCTCAGTGAAGAGAAAAATGCATTTAATACTTTCACAAATGTCATTCGAGTGTCGAGTCTGTTACTGCATAATAGTTCTTTTACACCTGTTCACTACTGCATATATGTCTGTTTACATCTTTAGTCCGATCACGGTCCACTTATACCTCCACTCTCTTTTTTTTATATATTTAACTTTTTAACTATTTAAATTTTTGACCTTTTATTTTGTTTTATTTTACTTTTATTGACACTTTATTTCTTGTTAAATGTTTAGCATACCTGCACTGTCGTTCATTTCCTGCTCTGTGTGACCTTGAATTGCCCCCCGGGGATAAATAAAGTTTTTTGAATTGAATCGAGGCCATGACACGGGCAGAATAATGGAGTCATGTGATTTTTCACCTCTCTTTGGTCTCGTGCCGTTAACATTCTTGTGATGTTTACTCTTTGAGCTCTTTTTTTATACAATGATCTGTTCTGATTCGTCTCTCAGGCTCAAGCTTTGAGCTTTGAAGTGCTTTTAAACACATTTTGAAGTTTGATTCATTTTGGCGGCTTTATTTTCATGTTTTTTAAAACCTGAATCTTGTTTCTTTCCTCTTTTCCACTCACATAATCCTCACATTGAATCATTAAAACTGAAGAAATACAGTTAATGTTTGGACAAGTGGTTGAATATAACGCTTACTTGAATTTACAGACGTTTTTTTAAATCGAGCAGCTAGATTAACCATCATCAGGTCGTTTGTTTGGACACGTGTCAGTAAATAACGTCCCTTTTATTGATTCTTCAATTTGGATGCTTGTAGAAGGTTTGATAATCTCCTGTTTGAACTTCATCGTGAATGTGGTTGATATGAATCATATGAAAATAAGTGAAAGATTAAAAAAACAACATTTATGGTTTTGAAGTTGCAGGTCAGCTAATTAATCAACCCTTAACTGTCTTTACAGCTTTTTTATGACAGACCGTTGATTTGTGTTTAAAAGAAGAACGAGCCACATGTTCCACATAAATAAATCATAAATCCAGTCTGTCCTGTGTAAATGTGTCTCTGAGTCCTGACTGTCTACAATGAGTGAGAAGCTCGAGTCCCGCTGGCTGTGTTGTTGTCAGAGCCGTGTTTACATGGACGGGACGGCCGGCTCCTCCCCTTGTGTATAAAAGCTGTTTTAGTCAAGGACTAGAGAGAAGAAGAAGAACATACTCACTGATTATTTGGATGTCACGTAAGAGTTTTTAAATCACGCTCATTCTGTGTGAGTTTACATGAAATGTGAAGCTACGAGCTAACTAAAGAGCGCTAACATTAGCATGCTAACACAACAATGCAGGACACAGGTGATTGCAGCTTGAAACAAGGAAGATTTGTCTGCCGCTTGTGCTTGACCCCTTTGTGCGAAGGTGAGGTTGGAGGTGTGTCGCTGGAGGAGAGCGGAGGCTTCTGTATGGAGGAGGCGTGGCCAAACAGAAGTTTGTTTTGGTTTCTAGCTGGTGCTTATGGGCGCCATCTACTGGATCAAAAAAGTCAAATTCTTCCAGAAAGAGATGCAGAGGTTTATTTATGCTTCTGTTACTTATGAAAAGAAATACATACATTTTCAACATTATAACGGTCCCTCCCCATATTCTGCTACACGCCCTTTACATGTGGATGGCAATTAACAACGCATCCACTAGAGGGCCTTATGGTCACCACTTCTCCTTCACTGCCTTCAAACTGACATTCAGTTCCTGTCCGATCTCTGTCCCTCACCGTGCTCACTCGCACAATCATTCTTCAAAATGTTTCACCATTTTCCAAAGCACCCTTCTTCGTTGTGATTTGCTGGTCTGGCTAAAACTGTTGACTACACTGCTCGACACTGCCCCCACGATTTCGGGTGGTATTGCAATGTTTGGTTTTTATCGGTAAGCTTCCAGAAAATGTGCAGAAATACGGACGAAATGAACGCAGGGTATGGACATCAGGCTCCGTCTGTATCCGTTTGTGTATCAGAATAGAGCATTATTGAGCCTCAAAGATCTCTGCATCAGCTCCTCCCTGATCGCACAACTTTCTGTGATGCTCTGTCTTGTTTTTGATTATCAGCAAACTAAATCACCCTCAAGCTGTTGGTAATTCTGGCTCCAGTTGTAGATGACTGGCCAAAAAGGCAAAGATCTCCTCCCACTGAATAATGATCTTTTCTCTGTGAGGCGCAGCCTGTGAGTCTGGTGCACTTGCACTCTTTTATAACAGCAGATCGTATGTTGAGTCTTCCACGGGTGTTAAGTACTGTTAATGTTTCTTTTCCGGTCTCAGGGAGGATCAAACGTGGCGAGTAAAAAGTGAGATTTCAGGTGACAAAAATAAAAACACTCACACCAAGGGAGAAGCCGGAGTTGGTTGTAAGACATTGTAAGCAGTTGAAACAGTGTGACCACGTTGTCAGACTTCTGAGCAGGGTGCGTGAGTTGGCAGAAGAAATACAAAAACCTTCACGTGAGGATCACTTTGGTACCCAAATCTCACCGCTCCATGAGACCAGCTGGAACAACATGAATCATTTAAATCCAGGAAGGGCTGCTTGCTCAGAAAGTTGTTTTTTTTTAAGCTGGTTTTTAATTCATCAGGTTTTTTCTTGGCTTTCCATTAGCAGGAACACATACAAGTTTTATCACCAAGCTGAAGTTTAACTCAGGAACTCCAATACACAACACGGTCTCGAGACCACTTTTTGAAGGTCTCGGTCTTTTCTTGGAATCAAAAGCATTTTGACTTGGTCTTGTCTCGGTCTCAGACTGGGTGGACTCTGGATTTTGAATCAAGACCGGTCAAGACCACCACTGAAAGGCTATTTTTCCACGTCATTACTGTGATTAGAAGGAAAACACCTCTTTCTAAAAGAATAAATAACTTCACTTCATTTGTAGTTTTATTTTTATCCCCCGGTTACGGCCGCAACCTTCCCGGTGTTACGGTCTAAGTCAGAGACACGCCCCCTGCACACAGGACGATGATTTTTCTGTGATATTTATTGTCTTGGTCTTGTCTTTGTCTCGCCCTGCCTTCTTCTTAGTCTCGACTCGGTCTCTATTCCTAAATGTCTTGTACTTGTCTCGGTCTCGGAGGACTCTGGTCCCGGGTATGTCTTGGTCTCAGTTAACGTGGTCTTGAATACAACACTACAAAACACCAATGACACATGTCCTTGCTCACTGTTGGAGGTGGGGGTAGATGCTCTCCCTCAGATCTTTAAGGTTCAAGGTTTCTTTATTGATACCTAGAAAGGTAAAGTTGTTGTGCAGACTGGAGATTCTGCGTCACATAACAAGAGCAGAACAAACATCGTCCATTACATCAGGTCATGGCAAAGCCCTCACAGAGACCCCCACTCAAATGTTTAAAATATCCTGCCAGGGTTAAAGTGCATCATCTTCTGCTAGCGGTGACACCACTGCAGGCGAGAGCTAAGTTGATCAAGAACCCAGAGATGAACAACAACTCCTTTGCTGCCGCTCAGTGGTGGAATGTATAAAAACTCTAGTCCGTGACAATCGGAGTTACACGAGCAGAAAAAAACACTTTATTAAAAAACAGGACAAAGGACGCTGAAGACCCACTGCCGGTCGCTGCATGAGTGTACGCGTGTTTTTGAGTTTCTTTCATTTTGCTAAGCCTCACCTCTCTTTCCCTCTGCTCTCCAGGATACTCCGAATGGCACGGTATTGACAGAACCACGACTCTACAGAGGACTTAACTCAAGTCTGACTCCACCTTGACTGCCACTGGTTATGAAAATCTGCACTCCAACACTGAAACGGTAAGTCCAGACGCCATTTTAATTTAACTGATGTCTTGTCTTGGATTACAGGCAGGACGAGTTTATTCATAGAGCGCCATTCATACTTAAGAAATTCAGAGTGAAAAACGTTTAAACATTACGAGCATTAAAAGTCTTCACATTGAGCAAAATATAACAGTAAGAGGCTTCGCATAGAACAGGGGGTATGTCAGGCGCCCCATGTCTGGAGGCTGTAGTCCTCATCGCAGCAGCTGTGGGTTTGAATCCGACCTCGGCCCTTTGCTGCATGTTACCCCCCCACTCTCTCCTCAAAACATTTCCTGTCCCTCTTCAGTTATCCAGTAAAGGTAATAAGGCAAAAAGGCCTAGTTATCTGCTCTGCACACCTAACACTGTTATATTGCCCTGAAGCCGCTGACTTATTACATATTATGCCTTTCTGGGGTTCATATATCTAATGTATGTGCCTACTAAAGTACGTTCACAATCGCTAATGTTCCAAAAAGAGTCTGTTTTCATGTACTGCCGATCGATGCAGCCCGTCTCATCTGCCTGTGTTTGCAACGCTCTGAATCCCCCCCGAGCAGGGTCCCCACGTGTGCCAAGTCTGACCTGATTGGTTGGCCGATCTGCTCTGTTGTAATTGGTCAGTCGTTCGGACAATTTTCGGAAATGTTACGCCCCTTTTACCATATTGAGAATGTAGCTAATGTGCAGCATGAGCTTGTGCTTGCCACAACGAGCCAATGGGCTTGGATCAGTGACATCATCGCAGTGTGATGTCGCACTTCAATTTTTCAAAGAGGGGGCCTAGAACCGAGCGTTACATACTGCTACTGCTACTGCTAACAGGAGGAGGTAGGAGAAGACGCGTTTCCGCGGACTTTGAATTTGCACATACTGTAGATGTGCCTAAACATGCACAAGACACCTGGAGAACACACTAAAGAGCATATACAACCAGAAAAAGCATAATGTGGGACCTTTAACTTCCTGATGGACTTAGATTCACCTGCTGGTTTTAACTTATCAAAAAGGGATTCTGTCCAACAAGCCGGCCCAGAACGTTCCTCCCGAGGATGTAGACTCAGCCCTAAGCTTTTGGGGGGTGGCAGTAGCTCAGTCTGTAAGGACTTGGATTGGGAACTAGAGGGTCGCCGGTTCAAGTCCAAAATATGGAATTTGGTATGGAAGCTGGAGAGGTGCCAGGTCACTCCCCGAGTTATGCCAAGGTGCCCTTGAGAAAGGCACTGAATGCCCAGCTGCTCTGCCAGCTCTCTGTGTAGCAGCCGCACTCTGACATCTCTCCATTAATGCATGTCCACAGGTCCTGTTTGTGACTGTGTGTGTGAGAAGCATGTCTCTCAATAACAGAGTGTAAAAACACAACTTCCCCCCGAGGATTTAGACTCAGCCCTAAGCTGCCTGGAAACGCCCTGCAGGGGTAATGTGGAGACAAAACCATCCCACAGTCTTTACAAATTGATAACTTATTTTTTAGAAATGTTTAGAAATATTTTTTTCTGTTGAGTGTTAGTTCTCTCATTTTATTTTTTTAGAGAAAATCAATGCTAAACTAACATCTTTATGTCTGTGTCTCCTCACAGGCTGGGGGTAAGATGTTTGTGGAGTCAGTCGTCAGATGGGGGGCGTGGAGCATCCTGCTCCAGTTGGGACTGGGTGTATCTGCAGGAAGCTGTCCTCCACGCTGTGTGTGTCGACCTGAGACAAAAGAAGTGATCTGTTCAGGCAAACACTTGAACTCAGTGCCAGAGGGCTTTTCCAGTGATGCCAGGCGTTTGGATTTATCCCACAATAAGATTAAGACTGTGGGGCGCCGCCAGTTCTCTGGGCTCCAGCAGCTTCAAGAGTTGGATCTCAGTGATAATCTAATCTCCATGATTGAGGTGGAGGCTTTCCAAGGCCTACAGAGCCTCAGGACGCTACGGATTAAGAATAACCGACTCAAGATCATCCCAGTTGGGGTGTTTTCCGGCCTGTCCAGTCTGCGCTTTCTGGATTTGAGTCAGAATGAGATTCTGGTATTTCTGGACTATACCTTCAAAGAAATGGTGAACCTGCAAACACTGGAGGCCGAGGAGAATGACTTGGTGTTCATCTCACAGAGAGCTTTCTTTGGACTGCAGAACCTACAGGAGCTCAACATAGACCGCAGTAACCTGACCTCCGTTCCCACCGAAGCGTTTTCCCAGCTCCAGAGTCTGGCGCGTCTTCGCATGCTGCGCCTTACCATTTCTACTCTGCCTAACAACGCTTTCCGACGACTCCACCGACTGCGTAGCCTCGTGATTGCAAATTGGCCAGCATTGGACACAGTAGCCAGCAACAGCCTGATCGGTCTTAATTTGACCTCCCTTGTCATCAACAGCTGCAATCTGAGTGCTATTCCTTACTCAGCACTTCGTCACCTTGTGTATCTGCGCTTTCTGGACCTGTCCTACAACCCCATCACTGTTATCCAAGGTAATCTGCTCGGGGACCTCCTGAGACTCCAGGAGCTACACCTTGCAGGTGGGAGCCTGTTGAGAATAGAGCCAGGGGCCTTTAGGGGGCTGGCATACTTTCGCATGCTTAATGTGACATCCAATCAGCTCACAACTTTGGAGGAGAGCGTCTTTCACTCTGTGGGGAACCTTCAGGTGTTGCGGTTGGATGGGAATCCCCTAGCATGTGACTGTAGGCTCCTTTGGGTTGTCAGACGCAGATTGCGTTTGAACTTTGACGGACATCAGCCCACATGTTCGTCACCGGATTCAGTGAAACAGCGTGAGTTCAGAGACTTCTCCGAGAAGGAGCTCCCGAGGTTGTTTACCTGCCGACCTGCTCGTGTCATGGACCGCAGGCCACAGGAGGCAAGAGTAGAAGAGGGAACTACCGTTCTCTTTTCCTGTAAGGCTGAAGGGGATCCAGCCCCGGCTATCACCTGGATCTCATCACATAAAAATGTGGTAACAACAACAGGACGAATCAGAGCTTTGCAAAATGGAACTCTAGAAGTGCGTTTTGCTCAAGTTCAGGACAGTGGCACATATCAGTGCCTGGCAGGTAATGCAGCTGGCAATGACAGCCTGACTGTTGGACTGTATGTGAAGGGGCTTCCTCGTAACAGAACCATCCCCTTCCTCTCAGAAGAGGCCTGGGCAGAGCCTTCAAACCCCCAAGCGGCCAACTCCTCAGCTCAAATGGCCAAGCCGTACCCGTTTGACGCCAAGACCCTCATCATCGCCACCACCATGGGCTTCCTGTCTTTCCTCAGCTCGGTGGCCATATGTTTTGTTTTCATGTTCTTCTGGAGCCAGAGCAAAGGTCAGATCAAGCATACGGCGACCATTGACTTTGTTCCCCGATCTTCCATGGGGGGAGGAGGGGATGGAGGGGACGGTGGCCGGTTCACCATGAAACTTATTTAAAGCCCAGAAAGAGGGGGAAGGGGTCCTTTTAGTGACTGTGACATTGCTCCTCTGCACTGTGGAGCCCTGATGGGACACTCGAGGACAGAGACCTCTATTCAGAGGCCCCTTTGGAAGGCAAATCAGAACTGGTTTGTTCTCTTCTAATTTTAGAGTGGAAAGTTGCATCTCAGCACCCACCCATAATGAACATGTCATGATCCTGCAATAGAAAGATGTACAAAGATTGTAGGCAGCGCTGTCTCGGACTGAATAAGCACTGAAGCAATGAACACTGAACTAGCACAGGCTGAGTTTTCTATGTAGCATGTAATTATTATTTTCACGTATTTTTGAATTTACACTCGAAGCCCGTTCAAGGTTTCACACATTCATCAAACGTTTTGACATTGTTGAAACACACCAGGTGCTTGTTTATCCATACTGTACAAGTGTGATCAGCTCTTTGTCTTCAATTGCTTCGACAAGGCTTAAAAACATTCGCCCTCTCGACCCCCCGGTTGCTATTTCTGCTTTCCCACAGGGGATCCTGCTGCAGACTGCTACTTCAGCATGAGCTGCAAGACTCTAACCTGTGAGAATGTGACTATGAAATACTTGCAATAACAACATGACATGGACTGGCCATATAAATTAAAATTCTCAATGTTACGGTTTTATTTGGGAGCTTGGCTGTTTGTTTCAGGTATGCTGCGCTGCAACTGAACATTGCTCTCTGTCACGCTGCAAAAACTCAAATCTAAGCAGGAGGTATCGTCTGATTTCTAGTCAAAAATATCTCATTGCAATCATTATAGCCGCATTTATTTGACAGGTCTAGATAAACATCTCATTTCAAGATATTTCAAGTGACAAATAAACCCTGAATAGCTTGTAATAGGTCAAATTCTACTTGTTGATGTATCATCTAAATTATTCCTTTTATCTCCATTCAAGACGTTGTAAAATGTTCTTCCTCCATTGGCAGATTCTTTTACTTTTTACAAGCAATTCAGACCTCATTTTGTTCTATTTATATCTTTAGGGGCAATATGTATCTCTGACACCTAGTGTTTAAAATGGGTACTGCAGTCCAAATTCTAAACATTGCAGAGAGCTGTATCCCCCCCCCCTCCTCTCTAGAGTGGATGCTCACGCAGGTCACCATGTGGTGGACACTGAAGCTTCAGTGTTTATCCAGCTCTGCATCGGTCTGTAAACCTTTCTGCGTTCTAACCTCTCTCCATTTTTCAAAAGCATCTCCAATATTGATCCTAGTTTGAGCACGTTTCTGCTCGTGGAGCTTATTAGAAACATGCAGAGGCTTTTTAGGTCGGGTACAATCACTTCTATCTGAACCAGTTCTCTTGCCCGCTTCCATCGCTGCAACACCTGTTGGTTTGACCTGATAACTGCTCTCATATCTGGCAAACCGAGGGGCGTCCAAAACGGCCGTGTGGGGGTGCCTTAAAACCGCCTACCTTCTCTGGTCCAAACAAATCCAGACCATTCAGGACCAGAATCTAAAATTAGAAGGAGGACATACTGGCTGCTGCATTGTTGTCAGAGAAGCCAGCACTTCAACAAAGATTACAATGAGATATTTGTGGCCTGAAATCAGACTAACACAGTTGTCAAAGATGAAGGTTTTTGAATGAACATGCAGCCGTGTAAATGATTGATAGCGTATTATAATGTACATAGGAATGACCCTTTCCCCCTTTATACTTAAAAACAAGTTAGCTGCGTCTAAATTGGATCCCTGATCTTCCCTGAAACGTATTATTTCAGCCTATCATTACATCGGATCATGCTTTGTTGCATCCAAAGATGCTTTGATTTCTCTTTTTTATATTTAAGAAACCACTTTTGTATTTCTCACACAACACAGAAAAATAATGTGCCTCAGTATCATTCTCACCGTGGACAGAGGGAATGCTCAGCTGATCATTGTTATCTTGTACATATTAAGGTCAAGGGCGTTTGTGTGCGCTGGCTTTATTCTATCATTTTATCTAGTTCTGGGGATTAGCGTCACTCAAACACGCCACTCTCGCCGTGTGTGCAAAGGTGCAGACGCACTACACACGGAGCAATGCTTTGTTTTGCAGAGATAGAAATGCTGCACTCAAAAAGCTCTGACAGCTTTGTTTGTTTGCTCTCTTGTTCACAATGACTTGTTTTTTCATTAAATGCCTACATTCAAACTTTAACTGTGTGTGATGATTGTTTTGAAATTGTTTCATGGAAGATTTTCTGAAAGTTTTCAAACAGTAGTGAAAAAAAAACAATTCAATCATCATGAAAGCAATCTCTCAGTGGATGTGCGTCTGAAATCTTTCCATTGTTGGGATATTGGCAAGAGAGGAGCACTTTTTCTTGCATAACCAAAGCACTTAATCTCCGAGCTGCGAGTCCATTGTGAGGACTTTGTGTTCGATTTGAGACAGAAAGTGGCCTCGTTGCCCCTCAGACAGACAATAAAGCTTCAACTGGCAGTGAGCCACACAAGTGTGTGTTTTTCTTTTTTTACTGAAGAGAGACGGAGGATTATGTATGCAGAGGAATACCACTGTGTTGTGTGCAGGGGCGTCACCAGGATTTCTAGACCCCACGAAAAGATCTCACATCAGGCCCCTCCACCAAAGCCTCAACCAACTCTGCAACATTGGTTATAACCACACCTTCATTACTGCTAAATTCCACCAGATGCATGTTTGGTCCGTCTCTGCTCCCCCACGGCAGAGAACCTATTAGATTCTTACTTTATTCAATGTGTGTGCTTCCACTGGCTCCGCTGCGCTGCGTCTCAGCTCCGTCAGTCTGGAGTCCTCTGCAGCAGATACACAAGGCTTCTATTTCTGCCGGATGCCGGAGCATTAATTTACCAAAGAGCAGATCGAGCGGGACAGGAAGTCAGACACCGACAACATTAAAACATCAGTTGAATTTTCAGAATCAAACACTCAGGTTTGACGGTGAAGAACAATGAACGTTTGTGTGTTTGTTGTTGTGTTTATACAAGTTTTCATACGGTTTTATACCACAAACATCTTATTATCTTGCGCTGTCCCGCGTGAATCTGTAATCTCCTTGTTCCCGGGACTCCAGCTGTCCGGCTCTGAGAACGCAGCCTGTGGTGTTGACGTACGAGTGAGTATGAAGCCGTAACGGAGCAGAGCTGAGGCACAATGCACACGTATCTGGTGGAAGTTCTGGGGTACACAAATAACCCAATACAAGCTTAAATTAAGGTTGTCCAAATGTCCCTTAATACTTGAAGAAAGGTGCGTAAGAGGTTTGAGAGTCAGGGATCACACCAGAATTGATTCTCTCCCTGAGCAGCTCTTACAGCAGAACACGAGTTAAGCTGTAGAGTCAGGCAGGTAATTCAGCTTGAAAGGTTTTTTTTTTTCCTCTTCTATTTCATCGGCTCATGTTCGGACCTCTCGTCACGGCTCGTCTCCTCACAGGCGGGCTGTGGAAGACCACCTCCATCCAGTGCGGGTCAGTTCTAATGAGTCAGAGATAAGTGAAGTGCTTGAGACAGTGAGGGCTGCCGGCAGAGTTCATTGAGACATTTTAAGGCCGGCAATCGCTGAAACTATCTCTCCGAAGGAAAAGTAGGACGGTAAATGTCTGAAAGATGGAGGGAGATCCAGATAGGGTACGACTTTAAAACAATTGACATATACAACCTGTAATCTTTTTATTTTCAGTTTCATATCCGTATCTTAAATTACAAAGAAAACTGGAAGTAAAGTTTAATGAATGTGTTTCTCTATTTGTGTCTCTCTGAAGCTGCAGCCACATGAATATGAAGCTTTGTCACTGTTGCCGTTTGCTGCTTGTAATTTGGTCGACTTAATCATTTAAGCCTATTCCGCTGTCACTCTGGATAACAGCATCAACGTGAACGTAAAATGCATTGTGTTGTAAAGAAATCCCCCCCATCTTCTAACCAGAGGAGGAGTCTGAAAGTCATCTAACAGCAGATGCAAAGAGACCATAATGTTCTGGGTGGTGTGTGCATGTCAGTCAGGGAGGGGGGGAGGGGCTTATAAACACCACTTTAATCTGCCCCTTTGGCTTTCTGTCCAATGGGAGCAAATAGTTGTATTAAAATAGATAACGTGACAGGCCAAGCTGCGCGGGGGATAGCACCCGCCAGACAGACCTATATAACAGATCGAGACGTGCAGAGGTAATCCAAAGGGTTTAAATCTCTGCTCGTACACGTGATTATCAGGGTTTTTTTTCTTTTGGGTTAGTCCAGGCAACTGCATTAGATGGACAAAATGATTTTCTGTTCAGTGATTCAACTCTGAGCCCAGCAATTCTTCAAACTGTGCTAAGCTGAAGGCAGAGGAGCTCATTGGTTCTTCACTCTGAAGTGCATTTCTCTGTTTTATTGTTGACGGCATATCTGCAGTGGAGGATACGCTGCAGTGGAGACACGACATGTCAGTAAATGTCTGAAGACGTTCATTCATATTTCAGCTCAGGTACACACTGACATGGATGTAGCAGAGAGGGAGGAAGTGGGACTGACTACCCTGGGCCCCGTTAGAGGGAGGAAGGGGTCCTTATTGGTCCTGAAAGTAATATAGAGTGTTTGTTTGGATTTGTTTCTCTCTAATTCATAACCGTCAGAGTAAAGGTGAAATAGGCCGAGTAAATGAACATGGTTGTGAACTCTTAGCAATCAAAACAAATAAATAAAAACCAGAGAAGGTAGGCGGTTTTAAGGCCCCCCCACACGGCCGTTTTGGACGCCCCTCGGTTTGCCAGATATGAGAGCAGTTATCAGGTCAAACCAACAGGTGTTGCAGCGATGGAAGCGGGCAAGAGAACTGGTTCAGATAGAAGTGATTGTACCCGACCTAAAAAGCCTCTGCATGTTTCTAATAAGCTCCACGAGCAGAAACGTGCTCAAACTAGGATCAATATTGGAGATGCTTTTGAAAAATGGAGAGAGGTTAGAACGCAGAAAGGTTTACAGACCGATGCAGAGCTGGATAAACACTGAAGCTTCAGTGTCCACCACATGGTGACCTGCGTGAGCATCCACTCAGGGGGGGGGGGGGGGGGGGGGGGGGGGGGGAGACAGCTCTCTACAATGTTTTGAATTTAAACTGCAGTACCCATTTTAAACACTAGGTGTCAGAGTTACAAATTGCTCCTTTAAAAGCTTAATGTACACTTGCAACAACTTCTTTCCAGGCACACGACTGACCCAATAAAAAAGACTCTGTGACCCACTTTCAGGTCTTGACCCTGGCACTAAGACTTGACCTTGTACAGAGGAGGACAGGATGCAACCTTCAAGGTTGTCAAAGACGACTCTTTTTGAGCCATGGCCTGGTTTTCTCTCAGTTGGATTTAGAGAATGCTGACATGGAATCGCCACAAAACAATTTGGTTTAATCCGCTTTCAGTGTCAAGGTCAGTACCAAATATCATGTCCATCCAATTTTCATCCAGCGGCTTTCAAGATATTATTCTTTGGAGTAAAGTGTTGGACTGGCTGACAATCCTCCACAGGGCCACAGTACAGTGTGTTTCTGACATAAGGTTGGATATCTACAAGTATGTGCATGATGAACTCAGTTTTTAAAGGTGAGGTATTTTAAAAACGCTGCAGGAATTCAGTCTTGGCAAAATAAAGATATCAGTGACCTCATGTCTGATTCTCTATTATTGAGATTTAGAAGAAGAAGAAGAAGATATTCTTTATAAATCCCGCAAGGAGAAATTCAATTTTACTCTGTTGTTGAACATGCTACACACACACAGAGGCTGAACCACACACACATGCACAAACAGGATCCTGTGGACGTGCACTAATGGAGAGATGTCAGAGTGAGGGGGCTGCCCACAGCGAGCGCTCATATGAGGGTGGGGGGTTCGGTGCTCTGCTCAAGCGCACCTCGGCAGTGCTCAGGAAGTGACCCAGCACCTCTCCAGCTACCACACCAATTTCCAGACTTGGTCTGCACCTGGACTTGAACCGGCGACCCTCCGGTTCCCAACCCAAGTCCCTGCAGACTGAGATACTTAATTCAACAAAAGTTTGGAAAACATCAAATTTACAATCTTGCACCCGAGTTTAAAAACCTGTTTTTTAATTAATTTTCAGTTTTTTACTGCAGCACACAGATGTCTATTTATTTTCACCAGCATGTGGTGCTAAACACACACTTTTAAAAGAGATCCATTAAATCTAACAAGCAGAGCAATTTACACAAGTGTTCTGTAAGTGAGTCAGTTTAAGAATCACTGATCATCTTGTGACTCTAACCTGACTGACGAAGAGAAACGTCTAAAGTTCATTAAGAAGGCAGTTTATGCTAACAGCTGTGTGAAAGCACAGATGTACAAATACAGGTTGACAATAATTACGATAGACAGAGATGTGAAAATACATTTCTCTGTGTGGTATTATCGAGGTGCCCTTGAGCAAGACAACAAACCCACCAGCTCAGGAGCGCTCGCTGTGTGCAGCCCCCTCACTCTGACATCTCTCCGTTAGTGCATGTCCACAGGATCCTGTTTGTGCATGTGTGTGTATTCCAGCCTCTGTGTGTGTAACATGTCTCAATAACAGAGTGTAACATTGAATTTCCCCACGCGGGATTAATAAAGTAATAAAGTTCATTCAGTCATCCTCATCAAAACACACATCACACCGAGCTGATCCGAGCAGCGAGGAGCAGCTGAAGGAGACGCTCCGCTCTCATATCTTAAATCATTAAGTCAGAGTGATGACACACAGGTTGAAAGTCTCCCCTCTGCTGCCATCTAGTGGTCGACATCTTCCCGTAACAGCTTTGCAAAGACTGCATAATGAAAAATGACATCACTGTTGAATGAGGTCATCTGTGCAGCGGACTGGAGAGTTTAAACACCAAGCATTAAGGATTAACTGTTGTTGCCCCCCCCCCCCCCCCCCCCCGCTGAGCAAGGCCTTTGGAGCAAAGAAACTCAATCAGGTTCAGGTGACGCACACCTGTAGGTAGATTTGTTCTGCAGCCAGCGAGATGAGGACATCCATCATGACACACAAATGACCAAAACAGGTGTAACAAGAAACAACACATAGGAGAGAAAGAAAACGGTTTTAAAATCTACTTCAAAATCACAAAGAAATAATCCAAACACGTTTTCCCAAAATGGTTGAATGTTTGGCCGGTTGCAAACTCATTTTTCAGGCTTTGATTATTCAAATGAATAAAGGAACAGAATCTCCTTTTAAAGTTTTTATACTTTTCATAGTTACGGGAGCAATATGTAACTCTGACACCTAGTGTTCAAATGGGTACTGCAGTCCAAATTCAAAACATTACAGAGAGCTGTCCCCCCCTCCTCTCTAGAGTGGATGCTCACGCAGGTCACCATGTGGTGGACACTGAAGCTTCAGTGTTTATCCAGCTCTGCATCGGTCTGTAAACCTTTCTGTGTTCTAACCTCTCTCCATTTTTCAAAAGCATCTCCAATATTGATCCTAGTTTGAGCACGTTTCTGCTCGTGGAGCTTATTAGAAACATGCAGAGGCTTTTTAGGTCGGGTACAATCACTTCTATCTGAACCAGTTCTCTTGCCCGCTTCCATCGCTGCAACACCTGTTGGTTTGACCTGATAACTGCTCTCATATCTGGCAAACCGAGGGGCGTCCAAAACGGCCGTGTGGGGGTGCCTTAAAACCGCCTACCTTCTCTGGTCCAAACAAATCCAGACCATTCAGGACCAGAATCTAAAGTTAGAAGGAGGACATACTGGCTGCTGCATTGTTGTCAGAGAAGCCAGCACTTCAACATAGCATGTTTCCTTAATGTCTGATCATAGAGTAAGCTCACTTTATCATTTCACTCTCTACACATCTCACTGATTGGTCCTTTAATGTGCAAAGAGTAAGTCTCACATCTTCCACTCTGAGTACGAGCTTTTACCATCCTGCAGACACAGACGATGCCCCCTTAATGCAAACAGTTTTAAAATCTCTTTTGTATGCAATAGCATCATGGTGTTTATATATTTTCTCTATGCTTTTCTCTTTACATGTGGACTGTGTTTGTTTCTATTGTTTTTCTGTATTGGTTCGACTGTCGAGGCAGCTGAATGTGTGCAGCACTCGGGAGTCCAAGCCAAATTTCCCCAAGGTGACAATAAAGTGTAACCTATCGTGTTGTATCGTACAATATCATTTGAATCTCTGTCAATGATTCCTTCTCCGTAGCTCATTCTACAAAGGACAACCCATCCGCTAAGAGGGCTCTTTCCTCCTTCCTCCATCTTTAAACTACCCTAGGACCCCTCCTGTCCAGGAACATAACACATTTCTACATCTCTTAAGAAAAAGGATTCATCCATAAGTGGATTTGAAGGTCTTGATTGAAGGGAATAATCGAGGGACGATTAAGATGTTTGAGAGAAGTCAGAAGAGACTAATTGCCCCCCTGGTGATGGGCTTTCAAGGTGTGTTTCTACCAAACCTACACCTATGTGTGGCATATGGCGCTATCTGAAAAGAGTTAATAAAGAGGTAACCCTCCTTAGCTTTTCCAAACAGCCTCATGCTGATTTTCTTCCAGTAAGGTTCTCGCTGCTCCCTCATTTCTCAAAGAACACCCAGATGACGCTTAAGAAGGCGTCTAATGGAAGCATCTGTTTGGTTGCTTCCCCTAACAGACATTCACAATTTAGAGTGCTTCAATAATTTCAGATCTGACTCAATTAACTCCACAAATGCGAACGCAGCAGAGCCAAACTGCTGATTCATTCCCATACAGGCACTCAGGCGCTATTGACACATATTGATCTGACATTACACTGGGAGCACTTGCTTAGGCAACAGCAATATTGGCTGCTGGTGTGAGGGCTTGTGTGGAAACATAAAATGGCCTTAAGATTTGCTGGTTTAGGGTCAGGGGCGTCTCCAGGACTTCTGAGCCCCATGAACAGGTAAACTCCTATAAACTGTTTAAATTGCACAAAAACATTGACAACGTTGGAATTTATGCGTTGGACTGCAACAATTTTAAATTACAGTAAAGTTCAACGCATCAATCCACACCTTGCTAATGTACAGTGTATAAATCCCAATATTGCCAATGTCCAACGCATGAAGGCCAATGTTACCAATGTCAACAATAAATCCCAACATTGCCGTTGTCCAATGCATGACCCCCAATGTTGCCAATGTCCAGCACATGAAGGCCAATGTTGCCTATGTCCAACGCACAAATCCCAATGTTACTAATGTCCAAAATAATTACCAACATTGCCAATGTCCAACGCATGACTCCCAATGTTGCCAATGTCCAACACATATCTCCCAATGTTGCCAATGTCCAACACATGTCTCCCAACGTTGCCGTTGTCCAACACATGACTCCCAATGTTGCCCATGTCCAACGCATAAATTCCAATGTTGCCAATGACCAACACATGACTCCCAATGTTGCCAATGTTCAGCAGATGAAGGCCAACGTTGCCGTTGTCCAACACATGAATCCCAATGTTGCCAATGTCCAACACATGACTCCCAATGTTGCCAATGACCAACACATGACTCCCAATGTTGCCAATGTCCAACACATGACTCCCAATGTTGCCAATGACCAACACATGAATCCCAATGTTGCCAATGTCCAACACATGACTCCCAATGTTGCCAATGTCCAAAAATAAATCCCATCATTGCAATTGTCAGACGCACAAATCCCAATGTTGCCAATGTCCAACACATGACTCCCAATGTTGCCAATGTCCAACACATGACTCCCAATGTTGCCAATGTCCTATGCATGAAGGCCAACGTTACCAATGTTAACAATAAATCCCAACGTTGCCACTTTGCCAATGTCCAACACATAAATCCCATGTTGCCAATGCGTCAGTACAGTTCAGACGTGTGCAGGAGTTTGCCTGCAAAAAGGAAACGCTAGTGCTTGATTTTTAGAATTATATAATATGTTTAAATTCTGGTATAATAAAAATGGCCACTTCCTCCAATGGGGCTCCGGGCAGTCAGCCCCCCCAACCCCCCCTCACTACTACGCCCATGTAAAGGGTCATATCAGGTCATCATTTTGTGTTAAGTAAAGTTAGTTAGGTAGAAGTTGTTCATCTTTCCTTAGAAGCCGTTTGAAAGAAGGACTAAACTTCACAGCTTGAAGTGTGTTTTGAACGCTGTGACCTGATTGAGGAGATCTTGGGGGTCCTCGTTGTGTAAACAGATGTGAAATGTAAAAACAGAAGGAGTAACGTGAATTAAAGGCGCAGGCAGATGCATAAAATAAATGAAAATGATCAGCAACAGGTATGACGTGTCACGAGCCAATGATTTTAAACCCAAAAAGTAAATGTCTTAATAATGTTTGTTTTTTCCTGCAACACCACTTTTCAGTCCTGCGTTCCTGCAGCTCAAAGATCACACTCCCCCCTTTCTTGTCCTTTTGTTTCCGAGGTGGAGCCTGATACCCCGACTTCTCCCAAACTGAACTGCCGGGCGAAGCAGACGGACAAGATAGAGGACTGGTGGCACAGATCCGGGACGCAGAAGATCGGGGAGGGACCTTAAAGGCGTCTGCGAGGAAGAAGAGGGATTTTTGTGGAGCGCTTTCACGATTCTACAAACCGGTCTAAACACGAGAGAGAGATCCGAGAAAGATGAATTATTTCATCCTGATGTCGCTTTTTGCCACGGTTATCGTCGGAAAGTCACCCCGGCTGAAATTCCTTGTGCACGGTAGGAAGAGCTGTATTTTCTTTTGGATGTTGTGTGCTTTCACCACAAGTCACATTCAGCCAATTACTGATGTCGCCACGCATGTTTTTATTAATCTTTGAAATGGATTAATGAACGAGTGAATGGATGGAGGGAGAGAGTTTTTTTTTTAGCACGATGGGATGTAGCCTCGTCAGTAAATGTTCCTGTTATTCTCATGAACCCGGGTTATCTTGTCCGTTGCAAAGCCGCACAAGCAGTTCCAATAAAGCCATAGTGACGGAGCTACCTCTGGATTAATCTACTAAAACACCGCCCTCCCCCCCCTCAACTGACTGAGTAGTCAATTACGCGCTCCATCATTCAGGCCCCGCACACACGATGTAGCAGGATGAGCACCTGGAGTGAAAACCATTCTTTTGTTTTATCTTGATAGTATTTAGAGATCATGTGGCATTTTTAGAGTTTCTCATCAAGTTTCATGATTTGTTTCCGTCCAATGTCAGGGTTGTACCGTGTGCTCACTCGTAGAAAGGCACATTTGATTCTGATTTGGGCAACTTGTGGATTTTCTGTGTCTTTCTGACAACTTCTGTTCGCTTAGTCTCTCTGAAGTCGAAATTCACACTTTGCCTATGTTTGAAATGCACAATCGTTGAGTTTTTCTCTGCCAGGGGCACCTCGGCTCTAATTGGCACCCGTCCCTGATCCATATCCGAGCGGAATAAAACCAGAGGCGCACAGAAGCTACCCCTCTCTCTTCTTTTTATGGATGAACATGGCGCCAGTTCACGAGCCTGTGCCCTTTAAATACACGCCTTCCTATACGCCGAAAAGCATCATTACTGTGAAATATGACTCTTTGGAGGATGACACCAGCACTGTAGCTTTCGCGTCCTTGCGGAGCTGCAATGCGGGACACGGCAGCTGCTTCACACTGCAGCAGAGGATCGCGTTTCCGGGAAAAGAGAGGGTTTCTTTAGGACAGTATCTGCCATACAAACATGTATACTGTGAACAAATATACAGACATGGAGAGAGAAAGAGGAAGAGAAGGGGAGGGGAGAAAAATCGATGGAAAATTCCAAGCCGACTCCTACTTATTTATTCCACTCACGCCGTTTTACCCTCACACAGTCCCGTAATGTATTCAGCAATCAGTAGAGATGGGGGCTGTGTGTCAAGTTATTTGTATCTGTATTCCTCCCCCCTCCCCGCGGATGAGCACAGTACAAAACGCACAAGATGACGGCCCCGGACGTGCCTGTCATATCAATCAAAGTCGTTGTTATGCAATAGCACGGTGAGCTGTAAACGCCTGTCGTCAGGGCACACAAATGCGCACGGTTCACAGGTAGAAATCTGTCAGAGGAGATCCATCAGAGGAGCAGTTTGAGCCGTGCAAACACCTCGTCATGGAGCTGGCGCTGTTTCAGCACCACGGACAGCGCCGAGGTCCTCAAAAGGTCACTATAGGGTACAGGCTCCTCTCTTGGGACATTTTTTCCAAATCCAAACATTTGGCAGGTTTGCATACCTGGGCAGCAGTAGTAGTCTGTAGAGACTCTGGTTGGGAACCGCAGAGTCACCGGCTGAAGTCTAGGTACAGACCAAAGTATGGTGATAGCAGTGGTGGCTGGAGAAGTGCCAGTTTACTTCCTGAATACAGTAAAGGTTTGAGCAAGACACTGAACCCCCAAACAGCTCAGGGGCGCCCCCTGTATGCAGCCCCACACTGTGACACAGCTCCTTTAATGCATGTGCATACAGTAGGTCCTGTTTGTGCATGTGCCTTATGTGTGTGCAGCAGCATGCCTCTCATTAAAGAGTGTAAACTGAATTCCCCCTCGAGATTAATGAAGTATAAAAAATGACCTTTAAACCTCGCCATGGAGCCGCTGCTGTTTCTGCATTTTTGGGTTTATGAAGCTGTGATGGCTGAAGTTATTGTAGAGACTAGTGCAGCTCAGCTCCGTGAGTTAGCGTACGAGGTCGTCACTTGGATATTTTGGATGAATCTGAAATGTGTCAGGTTTGCATACCTGAACATTTGGTGGGTGTAGGTCTGCGATTAAAAAAAGGGTTCATTTGAATATAGAGTCATGTTGTGTTTGCTGAGGTTATTGAAGGGGCTACTTATTTCTATATTATTTGGCATGAAAAAGGGGTTAGGGAAAAGAAAAAAACATTGTCATGGAGCTGGCGTTGTTTCAGAACCACGGACAGCGCCGAGGTCCTCATCAGGTCCTCTTCAGGTCCTCATCAGGTCCTCTTCAGGTGCACCTGAGCCGTTTCAAACAGACTCTGCTTTGTTGGATAGTTCCTTTGGTTTGGGGTGGTGTGAATGCACAAACAAACTCTTGGTCCGCTCAAAAACGGGGGTCTCCCTTCGATTCCTGGTACATCAGGTGCGAGGTCCCGATCAGAACCAAACAGCAGTGCATTGTGGGATGAATTTGGCCGACAGTAAAGAATGTCAAATAGGTTTGACGAGCAGTCCTCCTTGCAGGTTGAAGGTTCTACTTTTTAGATGTCGAGAGAAGATTTAAAACAGAAGAAATGAAATTATAAAAGCAGATAAACCAAAAATTAGATAATAACAAGTAACATGAAGATAAACAAGCGGAGAAACAGAGTACAGCTACAACACGTCCATGAAGAACATCGATTTTAAATTAAATCACGGTAACACTTATGGTGCATTCAAGTGGTGTAGGACACATCGGAAAAGACACATGAACGCCTCCTCAAGTCGGAACAACAACTTGGAAATCAGGTGCCCAACTTACCGACTCGACGTCAGAATGGTCCTCACATGGGGGGCAAATATGTTTAGTCAATGTTAACATACTTTTGATTAATTCACGTATTGCACATCAACTTTTGGCTCAAATATAAATCGTAATATCACACCCACTTATCTTCTTCGTAGCATCAACGCTGTTTTTTGCTGTTGTTACAACATTCCAACACTGAAGTAGGAAGAACGACTTCCTGACTCGGGAACTGGGACCATCAGAGGAGCACCTGAATGCAGCATTATACTGAGTTTTACTGTGTGCTGTAATGTGTAACAGGTCTGTGCAGCACCAAAGGTAAAGGATGCGTTTACTCATGTAACGTGGAGCACAAGCCAGTAAGCCATCGAGCAAGTTTAAAACGAGTTATTAACCCGTAGGTAATAAAGACAGGATGTGTGATGGTCGGTTTCCAGAGAGATCTTTGTGCCTGTCCTGTCTGTTAAATATGACCACCAACTTTTCATAAAGGATGCACTGATGAGTGAAGTATCACGGCTGAATGAGAATCAGAGTGGATTGGTTTTACGTCAGAGGCCGTGGGGTCGATAGATAGAGGTGTCAAAAAGACGCTTTCAGCTATCGTACAAAGCGTCGATTATAAAAAACTCACTCAGTCCCCCGACCTTCCATAAACGAGCTCTGTCATGTCGTTCAGAGATTTATCCAGTCTGACAGGGTAGTCTGCACGAGACATGACAGGCCTTTAACCAACTGTAATGTTAATCCATCCTGCACAATATCAGACCGTGAGAGCAGCTCACCGTCAGAGATGTCGTAGAAACACGGGGCGATAGTTATTGCCCAAAGAACCTTTAGCAAAGAAATAGGGTTTCACTAGCAAGGACCACATCACGAATGGGAGGCAATTTGACAGTTACTTATAATTTATATTTGAAGGATGATTTTGAATTAGGTGATGGTGGGATGACTTGGGGAAGCTGCAGGGATCTGTCAGAACTCTCTGGCACGGTGAAAACCCCTGAGGGCTGCGTATAGCAGTACAGAAAGAGATAGAGCAAAAGGCTGAGAGGAGGGGGTGCAGGAGGAGAGACAGAAAGGGGAGGAGAAGGTTAGGTTTGAATTCATGGGAATGCAGAATCTTTGCCTTATAGCATCACTAAAATCCTACTGGAAACCAAAAGAGAACATTTGGTCTAGGGTTAGGGTTTAACCTACAAAATGATGTTTTTACCAATCACAACCGTTGTGTTCACCAGCTTTGTAATCTGTCTGCTCTGTAAGGTTGTCGAAATAATCGATGGGGCGGCTGTGACTCAGTCGGTCGTCTCTTAACTGGAAGGTCAGGGGTTCGATCCCCAGCTCCTGTAGCCACATGTCGATGTGCCCTTGGGCAAGACACTTAACCCCAATTTTTTTTATGAATGCACGAGTAAATACTAGTGTTGTAGTCAAGACAACACTAACAAGACCAAGACTTACCGAGACCAGAGTGCTCCGAGACCGAGTCAAGACCAAGACCATAATTATCACTGAAGAATCCTCATCTTGTGTGCGTATCACACACCAGACCACCGGGAAGGTTGCGGCCGTAACCGGGGGATAAAAACCAAAAAACTAATGACTTGAAGTTCTTTGTTCTTTGAGAAAGAGGCGTTTTCCTTCTAATCACAGTGATGACGTGGAAAAATAGCCGATCAGTGTTGGTCTAGACCGGTCCTGATTTAAAATCAAAAAGACCGAGAGCTTCAAAAAGTTGGACCAAGACCGATTTGAGTACTACAACACTTGTTATACTGAAGGACTCTTTACGTAGCAGCCTCTACCACCAGGGTGAGAAAGTGCTTTCAGTAGTCAGGAGACTAGAACGTCACTTTTACAAGCTCAAGTCCATTTACCGTTTAGCATCGACACCTTTATACCACAGGCTGCAAAAACGAGACGATCTCTTTTATATTAACGATCGATAGTATCAAAAAAACAAAACTAAAAAACGGAAGATCTCCTGTTATATTTCTAAGAAGAAGTTGACAACATTTCGGAACTCAAAAATTTGCAACGTGCATTGTGCAATTTAGACAGCGTGCAGGAGTTCGCCCCCATCATGGGGGCCTCGGACTTGTATCTGTGTTGCCATGGTATCGAAGCAGCTATTGAAATCGTTTGATTGGACTGGAATTGTAGTTTATTGCAGTTTGTGCAGTTTAATGTTTATCATAAATGAGTGAATCTGAATTGTGTTTGTGAGACGGGCTGTTTTCTTTCTTTTTTAGCTTCTTCTCCGAGCGTCTCCTTTAAGGCGCTGCATTAGGATTAGGATTATGCAGAGAATGAGGTGAGAGGAAATGAAAGTCTGCCTTACTTGACTGTACATTATCTGTAAACAGTGCACTTTGAGTTCGTCTGCTGGAGCGTGATAAGGCCACTAGAAGGCAGAGAGGCCAGGACACACATGAAGAGAGAATCTATCTGAGACGTAAAGGAGGAGTGATGTAGAGACGGATCCAAACTGAGAGAGAGAGAGAGAGAGAGAGAGAGAGAGAGAGAGAAGGAATAAAAGAAAGAAAGCAGCAGCTAATTTGACATCCTGGCTGCTTTGAAAATATCAGAACATTTGGCCAAAGTTCAGCCATCATTTGACCTTTTCTTTCTTCTTTCTGAACGCCTCGTATAAAAACACCACTGGAGCACGAGCTGATGGCTTTTCATGTCACACTCACAACAAAGCACCTCGAAGTCCATCTTCAAAACACCTCTGCAATGAAAGAGCGAACGTACACCTGCCTCGCACACACAGAAAGATTTTTAAAATCTTAAATGAGTTTGAAAATGTGAGAGAGCCCACACATGACGACCAATCAGCAGCAGGCCGTCCCCACCAACGATTCAGAGAAACCTACGAGACAAGAGAGCTCCGGAAAATATGTGGTTTCTGACATCCATCTAACTTAATGCTTCGGGTTTGCTCTCGTTGCCATGGTTATGTTTGTTGTGCTTCCTGGTTCAGTCAGCCGTGCTTCCTGATTGGCCATTGTTCCAATCCATTTGGTAACCACAGAGTGCATGCTCGGCCGTCCTCGGCGTTCTCCCCACACAACAGGACTTCTGATCGTAAATACTAAACATGTTTACTTACTATGATTTTAAATCGGGGCGACCCTGATCGTCTTCCGAGCAGATCGTGGAGGTTAAAATCACTCGTAACACACCTCCCACCACAGGAACATCTGGAAACATCAGCTCTGGAAATGCAGATAATCGGGCCTTTGATTAATTTGTCCATACGGGGGAATCAGGCAGATTATCTTGTAGTGTGTACCCCGACTTGCAGCTAATATATGATGTGCAGGCGGCAAACAGAAAAACATGAAAGACTTCTAAATCGAGTCCTGTTTGACTTTTCTTCTGCTGCTCTCATTAAGTTTCCAAAACTCTTTATTCACTCTTATTTCATTAGCATATTTCTTAGTGCGATTAAAAATGAAAAGTGCCTCACTGTTTACAGATGTATTAACTTCATTCGAGGATTTCATGATCCTGTGAGGATGAGGAAACTGAATTTAACGAAGCCTTTTATGAACAAACTAACCAGGCTGTTTTTTCTTCTGACCTTTTGAAAATTCAAGGTGTTTATCCTGCAGCGACGATTTAATGTCTAAAGGGAAACAAAAGTTTGCACGTTAGAAGTTTGAGCAAGAAGAAAGGAGTTCAGATATCATCCACACATGTCCGCCGCCTGCCTGTGACCCTGCTGATACGATGGATACGACTCTTTGAAAGGATTCTTCATTTGGTTCTTCTTGTTGGATTTTTGGGGTTTTAAGAGGCGGGTCATAAAGCTTTGAAAGTCAAAATGTGTTTAATCTGTGAGAAACCGGGGGGAAGATTTTTTTTAAAGAGATTTTAAAGGTTTCTTGGTTTGGAAAATCTCTATTGCCAAGACTACAAGGCCGGTGACGTCAACGGCTCCTTTCTTTAAAGTTGAACAATATTCATCTGCTGCTGCAAAAGCTCTCCTCATTGAAAACAAATGAAAAAAAGACGCTGGCGATCAGAAAAAACACGCTAGCTGGACACGGCCTAGATCGCTTTTAATCCACGTGGTATGTTTATGAGAATGTCCAAATCTAATATCAAACACTTCGGTGATGTTGTGGATTTGTTGAAGAGTCATTTTGGCTTGCTAGCTAATTAATGACTTGATTATTAATGTCAGCGTTAGCTCGCTAACACGCGGCTAACTTCCTGTGTTTAAGGAGCTTCTGTGAGAGACTTTAAGTGCTTCTGTTGTTTTCACAATAAACAAAATGGTGGAGCTAAAAGTGAATGTTTACCACAACTCAATAGAGAGTACACAACCGCTACGTGAACACGCTGAACATGTTCCCTGTTTTTAAAACCTCCGTTTGATTCACGAAGCCTGCAGAGCTTTGTAACTTCACATTTTCTTATATCAAAGTCATGCTCTCCAGACCAAAAGGTTTCTTGAGCGTGGATTTAAAGTTCAAGTCACACATTGAAGGCTGTAGCTGCAGGTCAGGACCATAGACTGCATATACAAATGAACAGCGTGCCTCCACCTCGTCTGTTGAACTGGTTGAGGCCAAAATATCTCCATGACGGGCGCTCCCATGTTGTGAATTTGCAACCAGAGTCTGCGCAGTAGAGATCAGCTGGAAGAGCCGCAGTGTTGACGTCATGTTGCTTCCACTTCTGAAAACACATTTACCTCATCAATGAAAGGTCAAAGGTCGTTCCGGGTGGTTCAGTCCACAGCAGAACAGATTCTTGTGTCAGTTTGAAGGTCATGGAAGGTTCAAGGACTCGTGTTCATGTTCGTTACCTTTCCTCTCACCGTTTCTCCTCTACTCTGATAATCCGCTGCACACAGCAACGCAGGAGCCTCATTGGTCAACAAAGCTGTCAATCATGGGGTTTTATACCATTTTATTGCAACTAATATAAAAAAAAAACTTTTCAGATAAAAGATGACTTGGACACAAAAACCATAGTGTGATTAAACTATCCTGATGAAACCTGGTTTGAGAAAAATGTATCTGATGTGCGTTTTGATTTTGTAGTTTGACCCTTGTCCCATCTGTTAACATAGAGGGGGCGGAGCTTATGACCTACACTGCAGCCAGTCAGCAGGGGGTCACCGCTGTCTCTTGAGCTTTCTCTGCTGTGAAGCTAAACTGTATGATGAGACAAACTCGGGAACTTTAGGAGAATAAAAGTGAACTTTAAAGGAAATATATTTGTCACTCTGGAGCGTGTGAGTGTTCCTCTTCAGCAGTGAAATAAATACTTATTCCTATCCATGACATCAGCCGCATCTGCCTTCATGTCCATCACTGACTTCCTCGTGAGGTACGGGCTTCATGTGTTAAGAGTCCTGAGAGTATGAAAGGCGACTGTTTCCATAGAAACTTGGCTGCCAACCTACATGGATAACCACAGCTTCGTCCTGGCTGTGCTGTCAGACTTCAGGGATGAAAAGGATTTCTTAATAAATACCACGTAGCAATGGTCACATAATCACGTCTTATTATGATTATTATTGAATCTTTTTCTGTCGAACCGCAGCGAGCAGAGTGCATCATCAGTTTGGAGCTGAAATCATCAGGTGTCTGTGCCGAGTATAAAAGAGAGAATCTAAAGCTGCGCTGATGATGAGCAGCTCCTTTCTTCTTTGATTCCTCCCTTATGGAACGTCTCGGTAACAGCGCCTCTTTTTTCAATGTTTTCAGCTTCTCAGATTTCATCTCATTTTTTAAAATCTACTGTCAGAGGACTTAACAGGTAGCTGGTGAGTTTGCTGCACACAAAACATCCTGGAAAAGAAATATTCTGGCACGTCACATCACAGAGCTGTGGACTGAGATGCTTCATGAAGCCTTCTTTAAAAGGTCCATTCAGTAAGATGTGTAGTGACTGAAGTGATAAAGTCACCTTACTAACACACGGCCGTTTTGGACGCCCCTCAGTGTCCACCACATAGCAACCTGCGAGAGCATGGACTCTAGAGAAGGGGGGGACAGCTCTTAAACACTAGGTGTCAGAGTTACATATTGCTCCTTTAATCATACAGCACTCATTATTAGACTTTAAAGTCGTCACGATGACTTTTTGTGCATGCTGCGTAGTCTTTTTAAAAACAGGCACAGTTGGAGTGAAGCTACATGTGAGTGTGATTAAACGGGTGAATCAGAAATGCCTAAATGTACTTTTAACTTCTGGGGGTGTGCTGAGTGTAATTCAAACAAACATCCATGATGGAGTTTGCCCACATGATTCTCTCCGTGATATTTATGCTCCCACCAGATGCCCTTTTCCTCCAACACCCCAGATCTCTGTAAAGGCTCCCTGTTCAATCTGAAACCACAAAGGGCAGTGATGTCGATCGAGTGTTTTGGTAAATCACAGCCAGTAGATCTCGAGCCGCTCCTCAAACTGAGTGCAGATGGAAGTCCTCATGTTCGGTTCGTTGACCCATCAGAGGAACATAGATTGACTAAATCTGCATCGACGTTCTGCTTTCATGCATCGACATTTTGTGACTGAGTTTGTCCTTGACTTTATGGATCACGTTTATTACAGCACTTCATTTGTTCTCCCCTAATACACACTTGAAGGCGGGGTCCTCTCCAGCTGCATACGGACTCATAGCCTTAAAAATGAATCTGCTTCAGTGATGTCTTTAACCCTTTCTGTTTCACATCCAGAGGCTTTTCAAAAAACAGTGAGGATACTGTACGTGTTTTCTTTTGTCTAGCTCCTCTGGCTGATGTGGTCTAATATTCATTTACGCTCTATGAACCTGAAGTTTCCTCTCACAGCTGATTGGACATGCTTCACACACAGAGGCTGAAACACTCACACATGCACAAGTGTGGACATGCACTAATGGCGAGATGTCTTAGTGAGGGGGCATCCCACAGCGAGCGCACCTGAGCTGGAGGGGGGGTTCGGTGCCTTGCTCAAGGGCACCTCTCCTGCTACCAGACCAATTTCCAGACTTGGTCCGCACCGGGATTTGAACTGAGCTACTGCAGTCCTTAAAGAAAGCCACTCTCGCTCCGCCGTGTCATCTTGCTACTGTACACTACTCTTCTTCGTGTGTTTGGTTGTGTCTGCTTCTTCTTCTCTGTATGTTGTTCAAAAGCGGTAAGCAAACATTTATGTGCATTATTGCCACCTGGATTTGGGCGTGAATACCGCCATGTGTGACTGCCTTCTTTTTTTTCCCCTTAGACGTATTCGTTGTGTTACTGCATGCACCAAACTGTTACGGTTTGGGACGATTACTGTTACACTCTCTGACAAACATGTATGCACGAACAAGATCCTTATGATGTGCATAAATGGAGAGATGTCAGGGTGAGGGGGCTGCGCAGGAACAAGCAAGAGTAACTCAGCATTACCTCCCCAGCAACAAGTCCTAACTTCCATACTCGGGCCCGTATCGCGGACCCTCCGGTTCCCAACCCAAGTCCCTCCAGGCTGAGCTGAGATTTTTTGTTGATGTTGGCTGTGTGTTTGAATGATTTGAATTGAATTGCCTTCATCTAAATCACACAAACTTCATCACTTCAGGTCGGATTTTCATTGCACAAAAACAAAAACATACATTTAAGCATTAAAAAGAGCGATAACATGCTTGAGCCGAGCTTTTGTCTGCCACTCGTCTCTCTCTAATATAATACTCTGTTGTGATCCACAGAGCCCTCCAGGTTCCACTTCTTCAAGCCTGAGAACTACATCAGCATGTACCACCAGGAGGGGAGTGATACGCTGTACGTGGGCGGCCAGGCGATGATCTATGTGCTGACGTTCACTAACAGAGGGGTCCACGACCAGCAGGTACACTTTGCTGCGGCGGATTTTGCTGACTTGTACTCAGACGTTGTTAACAGGTGTTTGGGGGATTTAATCTCTCAGCTCCAGACGGTGTATTTTTATCTGAAACCACTCTGCTGCAACGGAGAGAGTAGTTCTAAAAGATCTGTTTCCAACCACCCGTTGACGTTTTTAATACTGCCACGTCTTCAATGCAGTGCGCTTAAAAACAACTATTGTCCAAAAATACAGTCTGTACATTCAACTTAGTCTGAACACGAACAACTATATTGGTGTTTTCAGTCGTGTTATCTGATTAATGCTCTTTTTAAGGACTGTTCCTCACATCCTTTTTTATTGCAGATTTACACCTTCATTACAGCCTGTCCTCAAAGCATGCAACGCGAGCGACAAAATTAGCTTGATTCTTTTGTTTCCTATTGGAGGGTGCGAGTCAAACAGTCCCAGAATAGCTCAGCCCACCTTCAGCCTGAGCAGAGGTCTAATCAGGGAAACTAACTAAAATTACCTATCTGCCTGTCCAGGGCTTTCAAGTGAAGTCAATTACATTTTTTAATAAAGGCCAAAATTACAAACTTGTCTCTGAAGATTCAGTTTTGAATGTCAGACGAGCAGAACCCAGAGCTGGTTGCAGAATTAACACCATTGTGGGACTGTCTGAGTGCAGGCCTGCAAAGCTTCTCTAAGCTTCGCTGCAGTTAGAATTCATCCGGATGAAAACAAATGCTATAGTGCCCCCCCCCCTGCTGTGAGGGCCACACAGAGAGCCAGAGAGGTCAGAGAGAGAGAGATGAGACGGCCGGCCTGCAGCTGACCCAGTTCAGCAGCTGAGGGGCCACAGAAGTGGGATCGTGCATACATTACACATCTTGCTTTCTGTGAGGACGTATTTCACAGAGCTAATCATGTCAGCTCAGGCTCAGGATGACACGACGTGTGGGATACAGTACCAGCTCTGACTGCTCTGATAAATCTGAACAGACTGTTCGCTCAGTCGATCCTGTTTTTCAGAATAATTGAAGGTTTTGTGATGTTTTTTTTTCCTCGGCTGTGACAGACAGACAGGTGGAAAACATCAGCTGGTGTTCTGTTTGTGGCCTTGATGGAATATTTCGATGGTTGATATTGTGTTTTTCTTGCACACATATTTAGTAGACATGTAGTCAGGGTGCCTGCATGTTTAGTGGAGCATATAAGGAGTATAAAAGTGTTTTCCTCATGCAGCAGCAGTAAACATGACCTCCACCTCTTGATGTCAGTCAGGCAGCATGATGGAGTGAGGGCTTCTTTTCTGTGACTCAGAAATTGTAGTGTGATGTATTCTTTATTAAATGCTCGGTAGGTCTGATTCACTAAATCTGTTTTCACATCTGCACTCCTGAAACTAGATCATTTCAGGAGGACTGCTCCTGATATTCTCCTGATCTGTTTGTTCACACATGCACCTCACAGTGGGAGACTAACCCTGTCAGGCAGGAGGGGGGTGGGGGATCTCCCGAGGTAAGACGTGACGTAAAGAAACGACGTGGAAGTAGCGGACGAAGCAACAGAGTCCTCTATACGACGCTATAATGAGAATATGTGTCTTTCTATCAATGCTACGTGTAGTTGAACAGAATCACAATCTGAACTAAAGAGTGGAGAAGAACATACTGGAGAACAGGAAACAGAATGCAGCAGGTTCATTAGAGCACGGAGATCGTAGCGGTGGCGTGCATTCACTCAATGCACCGTGCAGCAGTCACAGTTCTCCGGATAAAATCCTGCTGCGTTCTCACATCCGCTCACTCTGACTTTCTGCAGAATAAATACGAGGAGGCTGGAGGAGAAACTCCGGGTGAAGTCTTCTTTTGGAGGTCTTTTTCAGTGTTATTGTTTGATGAATACTGATCCGTTCATGCTGATCCTTTGAAGATTGTAAAGGGGAAATGTGAAATACACTCAGCAGGTTGAGGTAAGACAGCAATACAACCCACAAAGTGCAGTAGAAATCAGAGCGGTGCTCGCGAACAAAGCAGATGTTGACTGTGAGGATTGTGTTGTTGCAGCAGCTGCAGCAGGGTGGCTGTTTTTCGTGTAGAAGTGGAACAATGTGAAAGAACTTGGCACGAACTAAACACTCCTTCCTTCCTTCTTCCTCCTGCAGATCCCAGCGGCTTCTGATCAGACTGCAATTGATACCTGCAAGGCAAAGGGTGCACCACTGGAGGTAGAAGCTCATCTTCACTGTCAGCACCTCCATCCCTCCTGCAAAGCTTTCTCCTGCTCCATCAGTGGATCATCATCAACGCCATCCTGTTTGCTTATCATCACCACCATCATCATCATCATCCCCTTCTGCTCTAGAGCTACAGCGAGGTTAGCGCGTTCACTTTGAATTCACTCAACACAATTCATGTTATTTTTAAAGGACCTAAGAGATTCTTTTTAATGAATACATGCAGCAGAAACATGCGACTAAGAGAAGTAGACCTAATGAATGCTAATGTATACAGAAGAGAGAACACAGGAGACTCCGCAAACTAAACAAAGATGAGCCAGATGTGGATAACCGCAGTGAATAATACGACAAGAGACAGAATTTAATACAATATTTATCCTTTAATTAAACTGAAAGCTTTGTTTAAATACTAAACGCTCCGAGGTTCATGAATAATCTTAACAAGCAGAGGATCCTAAGCTGCTTAATATCCTGCGTCTAATGGAAAATAAAGAAAACCTAATGAGGAAGAAAAGTCACCTCTGCCAACAGTGTCGAGAATCAAATACGAACACCCTTTATAACTCTTTACATCAATCAGGAAGTCCATCATTCACCGACAACGTTTCATAGTTACAGGAAATTAACAAGATCATTCAAAATCATCAATATTTCATCGACACTCGAGTTTCATTTTATGCATCAAAAAAGGGGAATTCATATTTTTACCAATCTCATAATCCAGATTTAAATTAGATAGATTTAAACCTGTAATTACACCACCCAACCACTGGGAAATGTGTGTGTGTGTGTGTGTGTGTGTGTGTGGGGGGGGGGGGCTCGCTAATGCAACTTAAACGCTAGCTGCAACCAGACATCAAAGACAAGAAGAAAAGAAGAACGACGAACAGCCAGTCATGTCGCGGGGGGGGGGGGGGGGGGGGGTCAGCAGGCTTACAGACGGGTTGGAATCATTCACTCAGGAGCAAAAAGCTGAAAGCTTTCATTTAGTTCCATGTATTACCTGTTGATAGGGATGTAACGATTCACTCAACTCACGATACGATACGATTCACGATATTGGGTTCACGATACGATTCTCTCACGATTTATTTTGAGAGAATCGGGAGGTGATTGGAGCTTCTCATTGTGGTGTTGATTAAATGCTGCATCATGTTGGTTGTGCTATTTGTGTAGTTCTCTGTCTTGTTGCAATATTTGCACAGTTTTTGTCTCGTCTGTTTTCTTCTCACCTCTTTCATTTTCTCTCTTGGGAAGCAAAAATGCTTCCACTGCCATGATAACGCCTGCTTATTACAACCAACCGCCTCTGCTCTACAGCTGCTGACGCTCACGATATTACTGCGATTCATTTTTCAGAGTACCGGTTCGAACCTTGACACCTTTGAATCGATTTTTAACTGCCTCACGATGAATCTTTACATCCCTACCTGTTGATGTATCAAAGTCTTTAATGAGCTGCTCACAGCCTTAAAGTCTGAAGGTTTAAACCTGAGTCATATCGGCTCGGCCAGCTAAGAATATCTGCATTAGTATTCAGATTTTTAATAATTATAATTTTAATAATAATAATTTAATAATTCGTCCTCTGCAAAAACTGCAGGTCAAACAGACGTGGCAATCTTGAACCCGTTTTCCTCAGAGCTCCTCAATTGGCCAGTAATTCTACCATTTCAATATCGCCATTCATATCTAACAGTTGTGTGTATATAGTTTTGAGAAAGTGTTACTGGAGTTATGGCACAGAACAAAGAGGGCGCCGTCTACTCTGCACAAACAGAGCTGACGCTTCCAGGGAGTCTGGCAGTGGCAGATGGTGGAAAATGAGAACGCTCTGACTGACGCAGTAAATCTTCCCCAATAAAGCCGACGGTGCTGGGAAGGAGAATGAAGGACGGAGGAATCATCCGTCAGTGACAGACAGCCACAAGGTTTCTAGAAGACTTTTCCCGTGGAGTGGAATAGAGGTGCAGGAGCAGTATGTAGCACACGCACAGTGATAGACAGATTTCAATCTACGTCCAAGTCCACAGCAGGGGCGTAGCCTGGGGTGACTGAACCGGGCCACTGACTTCTGCAGGGGCGGCCGGAAGTGTTAGGACCGCACACATACACATGAATGAAAAGCATTTCTTCCTCCACAATAAAGTGGAAACATTTAGTTTCTCAACTGGTCGAGCCTCAACACCCTCCACCAACTCCTCATGAGAAATCACGACCTAAATTCCTGATATTTTTCAACCAATCAGATGAAAAGTTGAGCTGTTTGGACTTTAGATGTTACTAAACCCGAGACAGAACAAAGAAAGGGAACAAATCCAATATTTAAAAGTTGCTCCCCATGTTCAAAGTCACCATTTAAAACACTAACCAGAGCAAAGCAAAGGAAGCTACCAGCAGCCTGTTGTAACACTGAAAAAATAGCCCCACCTCTGACCAGGCAAACAGCCAATCATAGTTCAGGATTTTGGGGTGGCCAATCAGATGTCTAGGGTGACCCTGGCCACCCCTGGCTCCGCCCCTGGTCCGCAGAGTTAACAGACTGCCTGTTCACTTCAGCTCCGGTTTAGAGCGCCCACAGTCTCTGAAAGCAGAGTCCAACCAGCAACTCGTGACCCTTAAAGTGCTGTCTCCAACTCTCACACAGACCTTTGGACATTTTTGCAAATGACGGAGCTCACCGTGAGTAAAAATCTTTATAGAATCACTCCTCCATATTGGTCGATGGCAAAGATGTGACGTAAAGAATCAAAGTTTGAGATGCTGCATTTCTGCACGAGCTGTGCCTTCATGTACAATCACAGCGTACGCACGAATTACTGCACGGGACTCTGTCTGTAATTAGCCGTTAGCTAACTCCTGTGCATTTACATTCGAGGGCTGCACCTGTCAAAATAAACAAAATAAAAATAAATATCTCCCATTTAATTTTAAATTGAGCACAAACTTACATTATTTCTCTCAAGAAGAAGACGGAGTAAAAAAATACAAACTTGCATAAACTCACAAAAATTACCCAACCCAGCAACCCGCCCACACGTCCTCCTACACGTCCTCCTACTCGCACACTTAAACAACCTCTGGCCCTGGTTTTTTGGACCAACTGATGTTCTTCCTACATCTCTACATTTTAATATTCTTGCTTCCATCAGCCTTTATGATTTCACTTCTTTGGTAAAATGCCTCTGCGGCCTCAGCCCAAAATGTGCCCCTTAAGGATGTACTCGGGATTCATTTTCATCCTCCATCTGCTAATGTCTTGGAGGTGGAGGTCCATTTTCTGAGCTCGGTGAAGAAGTGATGCATATGGAGTGATGCAGTGCTGTACTGCGGGGCCAAGCCTCCCGTGTACTGTCTGCCAAAAATGTTTACATCATGGACCGCCTCCAATTTCTCTTACATCGCTCTCCCTTAGCAATCCGCTCTCTCTCTTAATCTGTTTAGTCTTGTACCCTCGCTTTGTTTCCCAATCCCTCTATTCCACCTTCCTCCCCTCCGCTTTTTGTTTCTCCTCCATCCCTCGTCTCCTCTCTCCCTCTGTGCGCTCTCTCTTCCTCTAATCTTTGCTTCACATACGCCTCACTGTTTCTTTTCCTCTGTGCATCTCTAATCCCTCTCCCAATCTGTGTGTTTCTTTTCCCTTCTCACGCTCACTCCTGCCTCGTTTTCTGCCTTTGTACCTCTCCTCTCTTCTGTCTCTTTTTCACAGCTGGAGTGTGATAATTTCATCACCGTCATTCAGAAAGTAAATGACACAATCATCGTATGTGGGACAAATGCTGGTAGCCCCAGGTGCTGGATGCTGGTAAGAGTTTCTACATACAAATTCCTCAAAAGGCTGTTTTGTATTCCTTGTGCAGCCTCTGCGAATGCCCCAATTTTTACCGTTTGCAGCAGTCTCAAGTCTAACATCGTGTGATTGTGATTAGCATTTATTTACCCGCTCACTTATTTCTTCTGCTGGGTAGATGAAGGCCTGGAGTTACTAATTTCCATTGAGGATGATTTATGAATGGGTAATAAAACTGAAATCCCAAGACAACATGAAACTTCCCAAGTTTTCGAATGTATGATGATGTATGCCAGAACGGTTTAAAGTGCTAACTCCCCCTGAGGCTCAATCCTCTCCCTCCTCTCCTGTCAGGTAAACGACACCGTGCTGACTGACGTCCAAGGCAACGGGCAGATAGCATCGGCCTCTGACATCTCACCACCCTACCCTTCCCAGAGGTCCATCAGCCTGCCTGCAGGTAACGAATGCAAAGAGGAAATCAAAGGTCTGCTTGCAGAGGCTCATGGTTCACTGGAGGAGAAGGGAATACAAACTTGCAAACACAAAATAAGCTGCAGTGGAGCTTTCTTAACAAAGGAGAGGGTTGTTGTTGTTGCTGTGAACCTGATGAATCAGCAGTAGGAGGCAGACTGCAGGTGCACTTAGTCAGGTTAATGAGCTCCTGTGTGACTACGAGCAAACAATGATGGTTTAGGCGCTCTTGATTAGAAGACTTGAACCAGACGGGCGTTCCCTCTTGAGTGAAGGCCTAGTCCACAAGTAGGCGAGTATTTTTTAAAACAGAGGTTAGAAAATAATCCCGTCCACACACGCTCAGCTCTCAAAAACATCTTTGCCCACACGAAAACGCAAAAATGCACAGTTGGCTGTCAAGAGCTCGCCAAGTCAGCAACGATGTCCTTGACAAAGTTTCTCGCCATTCCTCTGCAATGACCATTTATGTTGGTGGGACCATTTATGTTGTCCCACCAACCTGAAGTCCTACTGGGTCTTGTTCAGAACCGCTAACATTGGCAGCGGGGTTTGTGTAGTCGGAGTGTCGTATGAAGCAGCAGTGACCTCCGTAGTGCATTCAGGCGTCTCTGCGTGTCAACATAGTGGGAGAGTTACTGTGTATGTACCCCGCCTCTCGCCCAATGACAGCTGGGATCGGCTCAAGCCCACCGCAATGGGACAGCCTTTGATCCTGGTGGTGGTCTTTAAAATACACCCTCCAAAAGGATGAAGCCCCTGAATTTGGACCCAGCTACAATGTGAAACAGATACAGATGACAGTGAAGTGATGAGACAACAAGTCAGACCCCCAATCAGAGCCTGCAGGTGGATGCTGGCGTGGCGACGGGGCTGGAAGCATGACGCACTTCTGGTGCAGGGCTAGTTGTCTCTCTGAACTAGTTTGCAGGCGTCACATAAACTTTGAGGTTATGCAAATAACAGATTCCTCAAAGGTGTCACTTTTTTAAAATTATTTTGGAACAAAGCCATCTGTAACTCCTTTCATAAACTTCGGAGCAGCACAGGAACACTTGTCAGGAGAGATCAGACGCTTATTATCACTTCTTATTCATGACATGCAAATGAGAAGATGCTTTAATCTAAAGTACCTAAAGAGATCCAATTTTAGACGAGTTCTCTTCAGGTTTTTTTAAGACTCTGATGCTGATCATTTAGGGCTTTGCTGACATAGGAAGTCTTCCTAAACGAGAACAAATATGTCGCCTAATTACTGAGGATTTAGCTCCATGCTGATCGCTTATTAGGTTAATTTCTCTTTAGTTTGGATTAAACTCTGGATGCACTTGTGGTTCTTCTTTGTACATCCCAGAGTTTTTTTAAAGGATTCAACTTAGAGAAAACATTTCTGCTTCAAGGCAAACAGAATAGAATCAAAGCTTGAGTCGCTTTTTAATCAATTTTACAATAAAAGAGACTTTCTTAAGTGAAACTGGAGTGAGTGATGCGATTCCCTGCACAATGAAATCAAAGTCCTAATCAGTCAGTGTCAGAGCTGTGCTCTGCCTATGACGCTTCATAATGAGCAGAATAACCACGTTTAAAGCGTCTCACAGTCAAAGGACATACAGTATGTTTTATGTCATCATCCCCGTACCATTAATCTGTATGAAAAGGCTGCACAGGGGGCATCATAGTCCGGCCTAGACCCTTGATTCAGATACTGGAAGAAGAAACCTTTGGAAGACCCATCATAGAGCCAACGTTACACCAAGATGATCAGAAAGTTTTAAGGACTTTAGTCGCTCATCAACATCTTTCTAAAAGATTTGATCCGTGAAGATATCTGACGTTGGTTCCGAGTATGGCCCAATGTGTGGAAGGCATTAGAAGATCTTGACTGACATTCGGCAAGTGTTAACACCACCGGGAGATCACACCACCCTGAGTGCAAAAAAACACAAGAGTCAGCCATCTGTGGTGCTGCGTTCATATCGGGAAGTCATGGAACGTTGCTATAAAGGATCTTGCTGTTAACTGGCTGCACAAACAGATTCAGACCGAATTGTAGGCTGACGTTTTTTCAGACTCTTGATTGCTAAAGAAGGAAAAAGAGTTATTGCATAAACCAAACTAACCACCCAGTGAGCACCGACTGTGATTTCAATGTTATGATTTGGATGAAAACAGCGTGAAATCTAATCCAAGACGTCTTTTCAAACATTTTCTGAGCAGCTAAATGCAGTTACAACATCAATGTGTCTGATAAAACTCCTGTTGTGCTCATCATGTAGGCTTCCTCTGCTTCCCTGACACACACCTGATCATCCTGCTCTCTGCCTGGCAGTGCCACACACATCTCACACACGTGACGTCAGAAGCATCATGACAAGAACACAACAATTTCTTGCAGTGAAGTCACTGACCACGGAGTCTTACTAACCCGACGGACACAGACCCCCCTCTGGTCTCTTCTATTCAAAATGGATTTTGTTTAACAATCCACTCCAGAATGTCTTCCTGAGGACTTATGCTCACAGTTTGCTCCGTCTGTGTCGAGTCACAGGGAGAGGGTGGAGACTGTCCTGTCTCCTGTTATGATAAAAGTCCATCTTCTCCGTCTTTTGCCTGCTCCACTTTTCAGAAAATGTGTGCTCAAACAGGCCGTTTGGAGATTTTCCCTTCATGACATCACAAAGGGCAGTAACCCCTCCCCCAGGTGGGTGACACTCCCACAGCTAGGTGTTTGTTCTGCCCTCTGAGTCTGCCTTCTCACCGTAAACAATAGGGCATGGAGCGAGAAAGCCCGAGCCACCCAAGCCCTTCCAGAGAGGGGCGTGGTCAAACACAGCTCATTTACATTTAAAGCTACAGACACAGAAACAGCCTGTTCTGAGTAGGGCTGAAATAGAGGGGTTTATAGGCATGATCAAATACAGGATCAGAGTGGATTTAGAACAAGACACTTCACACACATGTTTAGAGGAGCTCTGACACTTATTTAAACTGAAGAGGAGGAGGATATGTGACCTTAAAAAAAGATCTTTTCCTTAACAAACATGTTTGCATCTTACGGGTTTCTTTCCTCCATGTTGTGAGAAGCTTAGAATAACAATGTGAGTCAGCCGATGGCAGAAAAACAAACACTTTATACGTGAACTCAGTTTGATTGAGTGTGTTGCCCCAATAAAGTACACAGCAGGCATTCGAGCCGTCAGCGGCTGCCAGTTAAGAAAATCTCCTGGAGCTATAACAGAAAGATTTGAACCTACAAGTCATTTACACACAAAACATATCGAACCACGGCCTAGATTCCAGGATACCAATGTTTGCTTTATATGATATACTCTGCTTTGCAAGTCAAGCCCAATTCGACCGACAACAAGACCGTTTAAAGGATGTAAATCCTCAGTTTCACAAGGTCACCCCATCGTTCTTTAGCACCTCGCCCCTCTCCACAGGAAATGAAAACTCTCAGCTGAGTGACTGTTGACTAGTGCAGGGTGTGATGGGCTTAAAAGAGAGGTTTCAAATTAAACCGACCTTTCAGCAGTCACAGCGCAATAACAAGGGACGAAGAAATTGTCTGTTTAACCGTCTAACGCAGACGGGTTGTTTGTAGACACTATCGGAAATTAGTGAGAGGTTAGTCTGCACTGCGGGATGCTCTTAAAGATGGGAATCGATTGTGGAGGCAATGAACCGAGCCTCTAGTTTAGTCTAACAGCAGTCGTACAACGATCAGTCCTAATTAAGACGTTCCTGCCATGACTACAGATGCCTCCCCCTCTGCATCGCTATGGAGACGGAGCTTTAAGAGGGGTTATCAGAACGTGGGGATTGGTGGCTGCTCGTCAGTGCAGTCTGCCTTGATGTCTCCTTTTCTACTGCTCACTGTTTTCTCCTCTCATGTTTCTTTATTCTGTCTGCGGCCTCCCGGGCCCCCCCAACTTTTCCCCCCCCATCTTCTCTCCCCCTCTGTGTGTTTAATGTTCTCTGTGTATCCTCCTCTCTTCAAGCTTCACTCAATCCCCTCCTGTGTTTCTCCATCTATCCGCCTCCCCCTGTGAATACTGTTTCTCTCTCTTTTTTTTATCCACTGTTTACCCTTTCTTCTCTCCATCTTTGTTTCCCTCGCTGTCTCAGATGGGAGTCTGTACTCTGCGATGTCGTCGGTGGCGGGTCACGCTGGCTCATTGAGGCGTACATTTGGCTCCCAGAAACTCCTGAAGACGGAGAACATTTGGCTGCTGAGTGAGTAGGAGGAGGGGAGTCATGCTGGAACCGTACGGGTTCAGACTAATGAAAAATGAGATGGTGGGCGGTAAATCACACTCTGTAATTCCCATGGGGAGAAACACCATGTAGGTGGATCCTCCGTCAGTGTTTTTGTGGTTTGTTAAGGACAGCGTTAAAATACAGATCACATACATTTCATCCACTGGTAGCTTTTTCAAACAATATCCTTCGTATGTACAATTTAAGCTGGCTACACATGAGACGACTTTCAAATCTTAATCGATTTAAAAAACATGGGAGACCACACAAGGACAGTTTCATTTTAATCCTCTGAACGCACACACGATTCATCCACACCATGAGAGTCCACACACCTGCTGTTTGAAGTAACGATTCAACAGACCACGAGATCTCACAGAAACTCGCGTGATCAAACGTGACTTCAGAAGAAAAACAAATCATTGGCTGCTGCAGGTATTCTGTCAGAGGCAGCCTGATCTGGAATCATAAATATCAAACCTGTTTGATGTTAACGAATCCAGACCGGGGAGGCTCCCACTTGGTCTAATCTTATTGACACCACCCACTTGAGAACTAATAGGGGGGGGGGGGGGGGGCAAAAGCTGTAGCCAGCCATATTGAAATACAACTTGACTTGAAGATGATATTGTTTGACCCAAGAGCTCCTGAAGATAAACTGAAAACGTAGTGAAAAGTTAAATCTCACCTCCAGATCCGCAGTTTGCCGGCGCAGCCATAATCCCATCCTCTCAGAAGGACAAGGAGGAGATCTACTTCTTCTTCAGCGAGTTCAACAAGACGGCCCGAGTGGACGAGGAGCCTTACAGGGCGCGCATCGGACGGATCTGCACGGTAAAAACCATCGACTTCTCTGCCTTTGTTTGGGAAAATATGGATTCATCTAGATCGTGGTCGTTTCTAAATCTAATTTTATTCTTGCATCCCCCTCTCACAGACATCAAACTAACTGTTAAATACGGATACGTTGTTCTGAGTTATGAGCTGTGAATAAAGGGTTTGCTCCTCCCTGATTGTATATTTGAATAATATTAAGACGCCTGGAGAATTTTAGCTGACTAAGAAGAGAAGCACTCTTTTAATTACTAATAAAATGTACTCAAAGATTGCTCTTCATCTGCACAGGAAGTATAAAAGTTCTTTGCAATCCAGAATCGCTGCTTCACGGCTCTGTGTTGAAACCTCGAATCACATTTCCGAACTATTTCCAATTAATGAAACGAAAAGCTGAACACCTGCTGCCCTGTCTCAATCATGACTTCCTTTCAGTATGAAAAGGTAAGGTTCAGGTCAGGCATATACTGTATATACACAAGGGAAGAGACTCTATACGAGTGAATCATTTAAAGGATCAATCAGTGAGATGTGTAGAGAGTGAAATGATAAAGTGAGCTTACTCTATGATCAGACATTAAGGAAACATGCTATGTTGAAGTGCTGGCTTCTCTGACAACAATGCAGCAGCCAGTATGTCCTCCTTCTAACTTTAGATTCTGGTCCTGAATGGTCTGGATTTGTTTGGACCAGAGAAGGTAGGCGGTTTTAAGGCACCCCCACACGGCCGTTTTGGACGCCCCTCGGTTTGCCAGATATGAGAGCAGTTATCAGGTCAAACCAACAGGTGTTGCAGCGATGGAAGCGGGCAAGAGAACTGGTTCAGATAGAAGTGATTGTACCCGACCTAAAAAGCCTCTGCATGTTTCTAATAAGCTCCACGAGCAGAAACGTGCTCAAACTAGGATCAATATTGGAGATGCTTTTGAAAAATGGAGAGAGGTTAGAACGCAGAAAGGTTTACAGACCGATGCAGAGCTGGATAAACACTGAAGCTTCAGTGTCCACCACATGGTGACCTGCGTGAGCATCCACTCTAGAGAGGAGGGGGGGGGGGAGACAGCTCTCTGTAATGTTTAGAATTTAAACTGCAGTACCCAGTTTAAACACTAGGTATCGAAAGCATTGAAAATGTCCTTTCCAGGTAAATAAAAAAAAACCTCCAATAATCACACAAAACACAACATTCCCTGTTTTGCGTTTCAGTTCAGTCAGGGTTAATACTTTCAGTTTAGTTTTTGGATAGAACAAGGAGTGAGACCTCTTGTCACTCACAAATCTTCATGAAACACAAATTAGGCCCAAATTAAAGCAAGGAGTGAGACCTCTCACTCGCTCAAAGATCTTTGAATAATACAAAACAAAACACCTCCGACGCTGTCAGAGTTACCTCCGGTACCGGGACATCTTCAGTCCTTGCTGGAACAGCCAGGTCGACACGGACACACACGCAGATACGCAGACACGACTCACCGGCGAGCGTCGCCATCTTACATCCGGGCCTTTTTATGACACGCAGAGAAGCCAATTGGCTAACAGCTAGCACATGGACTGATACGGAGCGTGGATGGAGGTAATTGGAGGCTTATTAATTAGGAAAATAACAGTTAAAGAAACAATATGTAGAATTTTTACTCTTAATGAATTCAAAATAGACTAAATCTATGTTATAGCCTATTGTTGAGTAGGCCTACTTTCATTAAGCTAACTCAATTAGCTCATTTACAACAATGATCAAAGACAAAAAAATCCATAATTTTCTAGTTGTAACGGGTGTCTAGTAGGGGGCCGCCATGACAGACACCAGATGTTGATCGTTGCCGTGGAAACACCGGATGTTACGTCAAAGACCGCTGCATAAGGAAGCCTGAGCTGCTGCTCAAAGCTGTTATGTGCTGCTCATGGTTTTGATCACATACCGGTTATTGTTTTTACATGCACACAGAGAAACATGCTTATTCATATCCCAAACACTAGTAACCCTGTTTATGATTACTGCATCTGATTTTCACAGTGATGCAGAGGTTAGCGCTGTCGCCGCACAGCTAGGAGGTTCCTGGTTTGAATCCCCGTCTGACAGGAGCCTCTCTGTGTGGAGTTTGCATGTTCTCCCCGTGCATGCGTGGGTTCTCTCCGGGTACTCCGGCTTCCTCCCACAGTCCAAAGACATGCTGGTTAGGTTAACTGGTGACTCTAAATTGTCCGTAGGTGTGAATGTGAGTGTGTCTGGTTGTCTGTCTCTATATGTCAGCCCTGTGATTGGTGAACAGTCCAGGGTGTAACCCCGCCTCTCGCCCAATGACAGCTGGGATTGGCTCCAGCCCCCTCACGACCCCGAACTGGAAAAGCGGTGTAGATGATGGATGGATAAAAGGAGTAAGAAGGCAAATTGGTATTGTCATTGTGCATTCAAGCTGTTTAAGGAAAGTGTGCGACCTCTCTGGCTCCAGATGATGTTGGTCAGTTAACGTCGGCTAAATGCTGATTAATCCATCTTGTTTAGTTCCTACTTTCACACATGTTTCATAAGATAACTTGCGGGAGCTTTGGTGCAGAGTTAAAATAAACACATCATTGATCGCTCTCTCTGGGCTCAGCGGTTGTTGCTCATTAAATAGCTTGATTAATGTGTGTGCTAACTTGTTAAACCACTGTGGCTTATTTCCTGATTCACTAAGCACAAGGTGTGTAAATTAGACACATGTTGAACAACTGGAGGGCTCCTTTAACTAAGCTTTCTACTTCCATTTGCCAACTGTGTTTGTGCTGAGCTAAGCCACACATCTTTGGGACCAAAGGAATCCTCAGAGACAGAAGGAGTGAAATCACTTCCTCCAGAATGTCAAAGATCTCAAACCCATGAGGGAAAGGGAGTTCTGTGTCGGGGTGAGGGGTCAGTGTCACATCTTGGCAGTGGACACTGTGAATTTAAAACAAGTGTGGCGGCATGCCTGCCTTTTTCTGACTCTGTTGTCACAGTGCTTTTGTGTTATTTTCAGGTGGATGAAGGTGGCATCAAAGCCCTGCTGGAGAACTCATGGACCACCTTCATGAAGGCACGGGTGATGTGCGGTTCAGGAAACACTCAGCAGCAGTACAACAACATGAAGCAGGCGGTGGTGCTGACGGCTCAGGACAAGAGGGCCGGCCTCATGTACGGCCTGTTTTCCAACGCATGGTGAGCTCAAACATACCCTCCACAGGAAACTGTACTGTGTGCTGTCTGTTTCCTACCACTGGACTCTTGGTAAGATATAAAGAATAGAAAAAGGAAGGACATATAGGTTTGTTTTGTTGGATGAAGCTTGAATTATTATTCTCTGAAGAGACTTTCTAAATGTCTCTGTGAACAAACAAAGAGGCAGGTGTTGTGGCTGACCTTTAGGTTGCTGTGGCTTGCCGAGAAGTCGAAGCAAACACCTTCCAAATCTTAACTACCCTCAGTGTGCAGTCTCCTGTGTGTCACCTCGCTAAGCTCAGCTTGAACTATGAGCGTCTAAAAGTGACGCATAATAATCAAGCAGTGTTCTCCAGAATTAAAACATGAAGCCAAACTGCATTTCCATAAGTGTCCACTTGAGGCTGGCTGCAAAAGCCAAGGAGTCCCCATCAGGTCCCATTTTAAAGTGTCCATATGTTCAGCAGAAATAAACACGTTTACAGCGTGGCCATGAAGACTAATGAGGATGTGTCGTTTCTTTATTGGTAAAAACTGTACATGAGGCTTTATAACAGTGATTTAACTAAGCCTGAGAGTTCCCACATTTGCATAATTAGGGGCGTGGCTGAGTTGACTGAGAGGTGGAAGCATTGTGGATGTTTGCCAGGAGGCTAAGGACCCCCCCTCCTCCCCTCAGCTCTACTTAAACCTGTTTTTAGCTTGATGGAAATGAGATAGCATTTTCAATATGGTGGCCGCCATTTTTGGGCTTCATAACTTCTCTTTAGAAACCAATGGGTTACGTCACTGAGACTACGTCCATGTTTAATACAGCCCAGTCCCACGGACGAACAAATGACTCACTGGCATAGGTTAAATTTAAAAAAAAGTTTTCAAAGAGGATTACCTGGGGATGCAACGCCGCTAGTGTAATACAATGAAACTCAAATGAAATGCTATTTGACTGGTGAATAAATCGAGTAATATCAGAGAATGTCTGAGATCAAATTAGCCGATACCGATAGTCACTTGATCGGCTGGACGATGAATCCGTCGGGCTCTGCATGTAACGTTCAAAACTGACAGGAATTAAACTATCGCTCGTTCAGTTGCTGTCTTTTCAAACTTTGATCCAATAAGAGACAACACATCACTATGGTAACCAGTACAAACCAGCAGTACTGTGACTGCATAATAAACACTGATACTGAGTAAGCATCCCACAGACTCTACATGGTAGACTTGTCTGAAGAGCAGTCAGTCAAAACACATCATCTGTCCTGATGAGCAGATGTCTCCAGCTGTTCTCCTGATTCAGCATGCAGACTTTGTGTTTTCAAAGTCTGAAAAAGGAAAGGAGAACAAAGTATAAATACATTTACCTTTCAGGACAGGAGGTTAGAATTGATTTCAGTAATATTGGCAGATAAGACGCCGGGAACTCGGATGTTTTTGTGCAGAAGAAAAAGAAAAGGGAGAAAACATGATCCAAGTCGGACTCGATTTGAAGTTAATTTCACTGAGTGTGGTAAGTCTGTTATGTCTGACTGGTGACAGATATAAACACACAGAGGAATGGTTTGGAGACAAACTTTAAACAAAGTGGAATAGACTTAAGAAGAACACACTGACTGACACTACTCCACCCACACAGCCGTAAACACATACAAGCAGCACCTCCTGACACAGACACTAAACACACCCACACACACACGAGTTTCATCATACCACAGTTTGAATAAATCAAGTTTCTTGTCAGGGCGAGTTTCTATTCTTTAGACCTCTACAGCAGTTTTTTCTGTGGGAATAAAAAATGAGACGGATAATCATTGTCAAAGTTTGCAGCAAAATCAGCTGCTCAATGTGAAAAAACAAGACGAGAACAGATTGTGGTGTGACTTTCTGCAAGACGAAGATTTCACTAATTATTCAAGAAGTTTCATTTACAGGATTCATTACAGAATACAAGTCGCACATTTTCAAACTGCTGTACAGAAAAGGAAATCAGTTTTTAGTTTGCACTAATAGATCATACTGAAGATAAATATAGCAGCTTCATTTATTTCCTCATAGTTAGATTAACATTTATAAATCTGTCAGTTTTAATTCCATCAGCAATAAAGCCTCCACAGAAGGAGAAAAGGAAACACTGAATTAGATCAACTCTGAATCTTTCCTCCTCACTGTGTGGAGGTGCACATGAGATAAACTCACGCAGTAAACATTTTATCGGAGGTGTTGGACTTAGACGAAGCAGTTGTGGAACTGAAAAACAAAACTAGCTGAAACTCAGTTTCCCCTTGTGAACATTAGGACATCTGGGGCTTTTATTTTGAAGGTGGACAAACTGAAGTGTGGTGCTTTGTATCGACGAGCTGTGGACTCAAATCACAACCCTCAGAGGTTCGTCAATAAACGGCTCACGGTTAGCCGAATAAGGTTTTTCTCCGGTGTTGACGCAGGTCAAAGGTCAACATTTCAATCATGCATGTGGATATTATTAATGCATCGTTATCTCCACTTCATACAACAAGCTAACGAGCTCTGCTGAGGGACAAAAGCGAGTGCAAGTGCCTTTTAGAACATCCTCCTTCCTCCTTCCATGTTCCTCGTCCGTCTAGGCGAGCAGAAGATTGGAAAATAGAAAGTTGCATCAAATAGTTGCGTCATTCGCATGCAGTTAGGAGTGCACAATAAAAACAAGCTGATGTTGTCGCTGACTCTTGCGCTGCATGCTAGGACAGGCTGTTTGATTCAGCAATACTTTAGAGGTAAAAGATGAATGTTACATCCCCAAAGGAGGTACAACACTGTAAAATGTAATCAAACAAATCACTCCACAAACTACGGCCATGCAGCATCACCCACAGAATCAAGAACGGGATTTCAATCTGTCAATCCTTGTGGTGCCCTTTAATCAATCCCTTTAAAGCTCCTGTGAGGAACTTTTAGGTTGTGTGGATTTTGGCGTATTTCTTTAGTTATGTCCCCGACATGTCCTCTCCTAGCTATGTCCCCAGCATGTCCTTTCCTAGCTATGTCCCCAGCATGTCCTCTCCTAGCTATGTCCCCAGCATGTCCTCTCCTAGCTATGTCCCCGACATGTCCTCTCCTAGCTATGTCCCCAGCATGTCCTTTCCTAGCTATGTCCCCAGCATGTCCTTTCCTAGCTATGTCCCCGACATGTCCTCTCCTAGCTATGTCCCCAGCATGTCCTTTCCTAGCTATGTCCCCGACATGTCCTTTCCTAGCTATGTCCCCAGCATGTCCTTTCCTAGCTATGTCCCCAGCATGTCCTTTCCTAGCTATGTCCCCGACATGTCCTTTCCTAGCTATGTCCCCAGCATGTCCTTTCCTAGCTATGTCCCCAGCATGTCCTTTCCTAGCTATGTCCCCGACATGTCCTCTCCTAGCTATGTCCCCAGCATGTCCTCTCCTAGCTATGTCCCCAGCATGTCCTCTCCTAGCTATGCTCTGACATGTCCTCTCCTAGCTATGTCCCCAGCATGTCCTCTCCTAGCTATGCTCTGACATGTCCTCTCCTAGCTATGTCCCCAGCATGTCCTCTCCTAGCTATGCTCTGACATGTCCTCTCCTAGCTATGTCCCCAGCATGTCCTCTCCTAGCTATGCTCTGACATGTCCTCTCCTAGCTATGTCCCCAGCATGTCCTCTCCTAGCTATGCTCTGACATGTCCTCTCCTAGCTATGCTTTGACATGTCCTCTCCTAGCTATGCTCTGACATGTCCTCTCCTAGCTATGCTCTGACATGTCCTCTCCTAGCTATGCTCTGACATGTCCTCTCCTAGCTATGCTCTGACATGTCCTCTCCTAGCTATGCTCTGACATGTCCTCTCCTAGCTATGCTCTGACATGTCCTCTCCTAGCTATGCTCTGACATGTCCTCTCCTAGCTATGCTCTGACATGTCCTCTCCTAGCTATGCTCTGACATGTCCTCTCCTAGCTATGCTCTGACATGTCCTCTCCTAGCTATGCTTTGACATGTCCTCTCCTAGCTATGCTCTGACATGTCCTCTCCTAGCTATGCTCTGACATGTCCTCTCCTAGCTATGCTCTGACATGTCCTTTCACTGCTTGTATTTTGGTAATTATTCCTTTCTCTGCCTTTATCCAGGGGCAGAAATGTGATCTGTGCATACTCCATTGAAGACATAGACCAAGCTTTCTCTACGTCCAAACTGAAGGGCTACAGCAGTTCATTCGGCAACAATCGCCCTGGGATGGTAAGATAACCGGGGAGGCTTTTCTCTCTTTCAAACAGCACTTAGATAAAAAGAGAAAATGCACCAGTTAGCCTTCATTTCACCCGAGAGAAAGGTGGAAGTGCTACTTTTGAAAGACTCATTTTTAATAAAAGAAAAGCAATTTGGAACTCTTGTCCAAGGGCATTTTGTTTATTCAAGAACCCTGCCTGGCTTGAATTGATTACATCACTTCTCCTCTCAGTGTGTCCGCAAAAACTCGACAGCGGGAGGTCATAACGACATCAAGAACCTTGGGGTGATCAGATACCACCCAGAAATAGAGGACGTGATTCGGCCAGTTGGTGTGTCTCCGCTCGACCTGCCCACCGACGACCAGATCACACACACTGTGGCGGATATAGTCCTGGCAGTCAACGATGAGCACTACAGCGTCCTATACCTGGGAACAGGTGCGTGTGCATGTGGATTTGTCTCTGTCACAGTCTCAATGTGGGTGATACAATTAGTCAACTCGGAGGGCCTGATTCACTAAGAATGGTAAGAAGGGATCCTGACGCACAGCGCTGTAACACCATTGATCGTTTAAAATCTTAGAGTTGGAGCTCAGAAGCATTTAACAAAATCAAAGCAGTAAATAAATGTGCTAAAGAGGAGAACTGAAGCTTAACTTGGAACAGCTCAGACTCGACCTTAAGGACTCGACTCAGATTCTTCTTTTGTGATTCAGACTCCACTCAGACTTGAGCACTGAGGACTCGGGACCACACTCAGACTCGAGGTTTTGGTGACTCACCTACAGGACTGGCTGTGACACAATCTGTCTCCAGATGTGCCCTTGGAAGGATGCAGCTCCTGAACCGAGACACAGCTGTCGTGTCAGAGCTCTCCTCCCTTAAAACATCCGACGTGCTGCTGCTTAAAATGGGATTGATGACAGTGCTGAGGCAGACCCAGACATTAAATGTGCTGTAAAATCAAAAAAGTGGGCTGAAGAGAGGCTGAAAAGATGTGCAGAGCTGCAGGAAGGATGATCATTCTCTCTGGGTTTGTCCCTATGACAACTGCTTTCACGATACACGCAGCGAGCTGGAGAATACAAAACACAGATAAGAGCTGCTTTAAAATATGAATATTTTCACAACCTATCCTGTAGTCTTTCTGCACATCACATGCCCTAATAGACTCCCAGATTGAATGATTACATTGATGTGAAGATTTCCTTGTGCATGTGCCTCTACATGCTTTTTGCTGTTGGTTGGTTAATGCAGTAATAAAATCTGATCCTCTGCTTCTGCTAAACATGCTCATTATCAGTACTTTCCCAGTGCGAGTGACTCATACAACCCAGAGACACACGAGTCCAGCCGTTCCAAACCACAGGCGACAGTCGAATAATGAAACGTTATAAACAGCTTTAATGAATGCTCTTACGCTTGGTAGAGTCTACAGCTCATAGCTACAACAAAGAAGGTTAAAAATTCATGATCTGGTCCTGAAGAGTAGAAAATGCAAACACAAGTTTAAAACTGTTCACAGTTTATAGAAATGATTCCTGCTCTCTTTTGCTCTTTGACTGTTTTCAATCTGATCAAAGCAGCAATGCTGAGGCGCTGCCGTTGCCCATGGCGGTTGCTCCAAAAATTGCCTTGTGCCTCGGGGAGATTACTATGGCAACCATCAGCAGTCATATGCCGGAGTGTGTACGAGCGTCTCGGCACCGCTGAAGTTCACAGGGAGACGAGTCAGTGTCATTTCCTGAGTACAATTTCTCGCTCCTGCCGTGCTTGTATGTGCCCGTCATTCATCCGACATTTCTGGGTTGGTTCTTATAATAGCACGGAGAAAACAGTCCAGTGTTTAAAAAGACAGTATGATGGCCTCTCGCTGTGGGCTTTACTAACTGTGTCAGTGAGCGATGGAGGGATGGAGCTGGCCTGAAAAGAAACTGGAGCACTCTGAGTGGTGTCTGAGACTGGAGGAACAGGTTGTACTGGCGATCTGCTGTTCCACGAGTACTGAATGTTTCTTTCTTATTTTCTATGTTCAAGCACAAGCTTCAGCGTTTGAAAAAACATGTCTTATGATTTATGAGAAGAAACGTTTTTAGGCTTAAGCGGTGAAAACACGATGAGATAATCAAGCTGATTCCCCTCCACTGACAGAAGTAATCAAAGTCACGATTTTCAATAGTTCTAAATATGATCTTGACAGAAGAAGAGACGCTCGCACACTCGCTCACAGCCACAAGTTTAATTTAGTCACAACGTTTCAACCAGAGGTCATCAGCCACATATACAGATGGGTTCACCAATAGGCTGACGGACAGAGTGATGGCAGGTGTGGTCAAACATTCAAAACGTCCCGAGGTGAAACAGATCCGTAACAATCATCTTTTAAATACGACACCAGGAAAAATACAAGGGGAACATACTACGAGAAGGGCCGTCAGTGGCCTAGTGGTTAGTGCACGCACCCCATGTTTGGAGGCCACAGTTCTCCAAGGGGGCCCGGGTTGGAATGCTGTCAGCATTAACAAGTCATTCACGATTAATCTCATGTTATTTTGTCCCTTCAGGCTCACCGTAGATAGTGGTCCTCAGTGTCTCCCTGTAGATAGTCGTCCTCAGTGTCTCCCCGTAGATAGTGGTCCTCAGTGTCTCCCTGTAGATAGTGGTCCTCAGTGTCTCCCTGTAGATAGTGGTCCTCAGTGTCTCCCTGTAGATAGTGGTCCTCAGTGTCTCCCTGTAGATAGTGGTCCTCAGTGTCTCCCTGTAGATAGTGGTCCTCAGTGTCTCCCTGTAGATAGTGGTCCTCAGTGTCTCCCTGTAGATAGTGGTCCTCAGTGTCTCCCTGTAGATAGTGGTCCTCAGTGTCTCCCTGTAGATAGTGGTCCTCAGTGTCTCCCTGTAGATAGTGGTCCTCAGTGTCTCCCTGTAGATAGTGGTCCTCAGTGTCTCCCTGTAGATAGTGGTCCTCAGTGTCTCCCTGTAGATAGTGGTCCTCAGTGTCTCCCTGTAGTCTCAGTGATGTAAAAGAAGGACACTGCTGCATCTTTGAATGTCTCATTTCACTTTAACAAACTCTCAGACAGCTCAGCTGACGAGTCCAAAGTCATATCCACCTTATGACATCACACATTGACCTTTGTTACCGTTCACCTGATGACATCACACATTGACCTTTGTTACTGTTCACCTGATGACATCACACATTGACCTTTGTTACCGTTCCTTTGAGCTGTTTGACCTCAGTTTGGGATCCCTAACCACTTCCTGTTTCTGGGCTTAACTTCCTGTCCTAACCTTCACTCTACCAGAAGGGAAGCGAGCTGACTGACGGAGTAAAAACAACAGCTGCAGAAAATCAGTTTTCCTCCAGCTTGCGCGACATGTACAGCCCATGTTAACGACTTTATCTTTATTATGTTTTGTCCTTCGTGAATGTTCAGTAGAACGTGATCAAAAATCTATCAGCAAGTTTTTTGTTTACTCTGACGTGTTTGAGATTTTGTGCGATGTCCAGTTGTTAGAGTCAGGACTCTGGTTGTTGAAAAAGAATCTGCGGTTGTGTGTCGTAACGTTGCTCTCCACAAAACAGTAGACTCTGTCATTGATTCTCGTCATGTTTGGCGTCTCCGTTAAGGTTTTAAAACTCTTCCATTGTGTGCATGACGTTCTAAACTTTTTCTAAAGTCTGCTTTGATTGCCTCTCTTCTCTCCTCTTCAATATTGCATCACCTCCACTTCAGGCAAGCAGCCATGAATATTCACGGGGCTTGAAAGGAATCAATCTGCATAATTAATTTCAAACATGCTCTCGTATATCTCTACAAATGATCGAGAGTGGCTCACTCCTCAATAATCCAATCCTCTGTGAGTGAAGCAGACAGACAGGCAGCGCTTCCTGATGGATCGTTGCATTAGAGCGGTTTAAACCAATCATACGAGTAGAAGTGGTGAGACAGGATCTACCTCTGGACCAGTGGCGTTGAAATCGAAGCAGATGCATTCTGGGTAGCCTCGGGACATTAGTCTTCCCCCTGCGACAGGAATTCCAATAAATATCCTTCTCAGAGACGCTGCTCCGAGTCACAGACCGCACCGTTAATCTTTGTGCGAGAAAAAGGAGATGCTGATGTTAGTGCGGTGCCTGGAGAGCAAATATTACTCCGAGTGTCGGAACAATAAATATCTTTGAGGGGGATGATATCACCCTCCACCGGGCTCCTTCTGCTGAAGAAAAAGTCAAAGTCTGCAATCACGTGTAATCTATTGAGTGCCTTCAAATGAAACACTAATGCATTCTTCCAATTTGCTCTGGTTCGTTTAGCCCGCTGAGAACGATGTTGTTTGACTCCGTCCTTGTTAAAAGTAGCAGCTTCAGAACCGAAGCTGTTGTGATTGTTTGAGTTGTGACGGAAAATAAGGCCCCGTGTCCACCTGGCGTTTTTTCGGGGCAGAAAGGCGCTGGCTGTGCGCTCGAGAACGACTGCATTAAGCCTTTGAGTGCTGAGAAGAAAAGCGATGCACGTCTGCCCTGTCTTTATGACAACAGTCTGTTGACAAGTTACTGCATGTTTTATATTTGAGGCCGTTTATTTCCTGATCAGACACGGAGCGAGGAGGAGCTTCAAAAGGGAAAGAGGCGACACGTTCTAATTTTAGATGTTCGTCACTTTGTCGGCTTGATTTATTAAGAGTTTAAAAATAACGTATTGCAGAAGGCCTGTGCAGCCTTTGACCTCCAGTCGCTCCCTGAATCAGTAAAAAAAAAATGTATTCCTCACTCTCAGCTGACCTTCGGCTCCTCGACACTTCAGCTCAAGTAGAACGACGAGACAGTGGGTGGCGTGCATAAGGGCACCTTGATGGTGGCTGTTACCAAAGTACATTACTCATCTAATTTCCTCCCCACCCCCCCGTCCACCCACAGGGGCACACGTCTTGTTTATTCTAGTCACAGCTGTCTGGAGAAGAGCTCTACTTTGAGTCTAAAGGAATCCACTTTATAATGTTGGCCCGGACCAAACTGACGGGGCGGCACCTCGCGGTTTGCAGAGTCCTAATTAGCTAAATATCTAACCATGAGCTCTGAGTTTGAAACTGTCTAACTGGCCTCGCTGGGACCTTCCTCTGTTAGATGCAGCCTGACACAACGCTGCAGGATTAGACAAAGTGAATTTCTCCTTCTTTTGATCACCAGCCGGCAAATAACTCAGTAGAATATATGCATGTAATTACCAGCTAATGCAATATCTGTCATCTTTAAAACATGGCAGCATGACCGGGCTGCAGAACGACTTTCATACTCAGTTATTTTTTAATGAAACAGAAACACCTTTTAGGTCTTTGATGACTGAACTGGTTGTGATTTCTATGGAGAAGTATTTCGTAGCATCTTGCCTGTGGTGTCCGTCTCTGAACATGCTGCGGTTTGATGTCCCACTTAGCAGTTGGTATTTTAAGGGTGGTTTCACACTACGGTCCTGGGCGCTTGACCCCAAAGTCGGGTTCAGTTGATCAGTGTGAACACAAATGTACCATACTTTAGTACTGTGCCAAAGTCCGCTTGAAGAGCTGGTTTCAACATCATTCATGTGTACTCGAATACGGTCCACAGAAGAACCGTGCTCAAACAAGGAAGTGCAGCACGGGCCCGTTTCTTCCTCTGAGCTTCACGGTAGATGTGGACGTAGGAAGAGGGTCGTTATTGGCGTCTCAGAAATAACAAAAACATCCACAGTTAGCAGGATGGACTCATCCTGCGAGTGGTTGCCATGGTTGCTTCTTTTTCATTTTGCATTTTGGTGGGTTAGCAAACCAAGTATGTGCGTACTGCCCCCTGCTGTATCGGACTGTGTACATACACAAGTGTATGGAAGGATGCTAATGTGAACGCAGACCAGCGGGGGGAGGGGAGGTGAGGGGGGAACAATAGTGCTCGGGCACGCTACGAAACAATCATGGCTGCTGTGAAAAGGCCCTAAGTCTTCTCGTGTGGCTCTTGTTCGATTTATTGGAGCTGAAAAACATCTTTAAAGACAGATCGTTATTTAATCAAAGGTTCAGAACCCAAACATCATCAGAACCCAACATGTAGAGGTTAAGACCACATCGTTGCACACGGTGATCTTTGGCTTGTAGTAGTAGTTCTTGTATTGGACTTCTTGTATTGACCCAAAAGAAATCTTTCACCTCTTCCAATTCCACAACATTTAGTAGTTTGTTTAAAGTTGCATTAAATGCTGTGAACATTTCACCCGTGGGAGGGAGACTTTCTGGCCGAGCTCGTAAATGCCCTTTAATTGTCTGATGTCTGAGCCCGTGGTGTTTGTCTGAGGTCGGCGTGATAAGTCTGGAGAAACCTGAACGGGTCAAATCTCTGTTTGCTAAAATGATCTGTTGGTCAGTTAGCTCCATTAAAAAGTGCCAGAGAGAGCCTACAGAGCCAGAGGCATTGTAAAAGTCTACAGTGGTTGACTGAAGTTCAGCACGTCTGGCGCTGTGTGTGTTTGTCAGGCCGCTAAAGACGAGAGAAAAAGCAGCAGAGGATGGATGAAAGGTTGGAGACCCCTCAGAACCAAAGTAAAACTAGAGCAATTAGTCTCTGAGGCCAGCGTCTGTTGGAAATAGAAGAAAGGATCGGTCAGTAGTGATCGGTTTCTCTCGCCTCAGGAACTCTCTGACAGATTGACCACCAGAAGAAGAAAAGCCGCTCGGACCAGCTCAGGCACAGAGGCGATACAACAGAAAGCTCCCCTCGGGGACGGAAGAAATGTCAGCGGCGTATACGGGTTTCTGTGTGACTTTATGTTCGGGATCAGAGGCTTTTTTCTTTTCACAGTGTGACATTAGCCTTACAGAGACATTAGCAGCACAGAGGTTAGAAAGGGAGACCACGGTGAGAAATATGACTCTGAGTCAGAGTTTGCACCTTAGAGAGACGAGAAACGGAGCTTATTAGCCAAAGACGGTGGAGAAATGTGTTTCTTGTCCTTGTGTCCGACACTCACAGTTTTTATAGTAAGCATGTATATTAAAAGGTATTAGGGGAGATGTTTGCTGTTAAAAGAAATGTATCTGCTCAGCAAACTCCCCCTGGATAAATAAAACCAAAAAACAGATTCTCTCAGCAGATGCAGCACGAGTTCAGCATTGTCAACCTTTTTTTCACTCTCTGAATGTCTTGCTGCTATTTTAGTGCTGACACACCGTTTTGATGAAAACGCTGAAAATAGCTGCAGGCGGGATTAAAGAATCGGATGAGAATAAACTGGTTGAAATGGGGAATGTTATCTTTGACTGCGGAGAGAGAGAGAAAATAAAAAGATTTGAAGTTTGTGAAAAAGAGACAAGTCAGTGACAGCAAGAGCCCGCCTGCATGATTACAAACGAGACGACTTGTGCCTCATGGAGGGAGCGTCAGGAAATGAAGGCGTCGGATAAGAAGGTTTCGCTGTAATCACAGTTTCACAGTGGGGGGGTGGGGAGGGGGGGTGGGTGGGGGGTGAATAATCCAAAAACCTGACAAAACACGAAACAAGTTGGAACATCTTTCTGCAGGGAGCCTCAGAATTTGTCAAGTCTTTTTATTTGCAGAGGGAGACGCAGCCACCGGAACAAAGGGAGTTAGGTAATGCAAATAAAAAGGTAACATTAACATTTTTATTGGCCTGCAGCGACGAACACGGTACGAGGTAATAAAGAAACACTGCGGAGCGAGACACTGTAAACAGTTTGTGAGAAAAATGCTTCGTCAACAGAAGATGCTGTTTTTATTTGGCTAACAAAAACACATGAGGTTCTGGGTAATTGTGTACCAATTTGTTTTACCTAAAGAATTAAAGGTAAGAAACAACTATTTAGTTCTGTCAGTGCCACGGTTTGGCTCCATCCGATGGCACGCACCCTGCAGCCATGAGCAGCTGCACAAGATCACAGGAGAACTACAAGGTGACAGGAGAACTACAAGGTGACAGGAGAACTACAAGATCACAGGAGAACTACAAGATGACAGGAGAACTACAAGATCACAGGAGAACTACAAGATCACAGGAGAACTACAAGATCACGGGAGAACTACAAGATCACGGGAGAACTACAAGATCACGGGAGAACTACAAGATCACGGGAGAACTACAAGATCACAGGAGAACTACAAGATCACAGGAGAACTACAAGATCAAAGAAGAACTACAAGATCACAGGAGAACTACAAGATCACGCGGGTATAAAGAGAAAAACGTGCAAACAACATGTTGCTTTGTCGATCTGAGGATGATTTGTTGTTCATTCGGTAGTGTTGTAAGTCAAGTCCACACTAACCGAGATCAAGACATACCGGAGACCAGAGTGCTCTGAGACTGAGACAAGACCAAGACATTTAGGGATCAAGACCGAGTCAAGACCAAGACCAACGCAGGGCAAGACTATAAATATCTCTCAAAAATCTTCATCTTGTGTGCAGCGGGCGTGTCGCTCACTTAGACCGTAACACCGGGAAGGTTGCAGCCGTAACCGGGGGATAAAAAATAAACCACAAGGTTATTTGTTCTTTTAGAAAGAGGCCTTTCCTTTTAATCTCAGTAATGACATTGGTCTTGACCGCTCTTGATTTAAAATTGAGAGTCTGCCCAGTCTGAGACCGAGACAAGAATGATTTTGATTCCAAGACAAGACCTTCCAAAAGTGGTCTTAAGACCGATTTTGAGTAACACAGCATTGTCATTCGGTGCCTGTTTTGACCTCATGTAGATAAAATGATGGAGTCTGTATATTGTGTTTTATTTTGAAATTGACCGGATGCTCTGTGCATTTCTTTGTCTGACTTCCTGTTTTGTTCAGCATGAGGCGTGCCTGCAGTGGGCTCCTTCAAACATAGACTCTGTGTGTATTTGAAACGGCGCTTATTTGACCTAAAACACACAGAATCCCAAAGTCTCTTGATTCCCACTGCTGCTGTTGCTTTATCGTAGCCAGTTCTGTGGTTTTTGGAGGTCAAACGCGTACCGAGCTGCTCCACCTTCACAAACGCCTGTTCAAAAAAAACCTCAGAAACTCCAGTCGACCATTTTGCCTTTGGCTCTCCGGGGCGTCCTAAGAGTGGAGGCAGTCCAAGTCCAATCCATATATTTATAAAACACTTTGGACAGCACAACGAGGGCGGCAGCTCGGGCAGCTAAAGAGAAAAGCAGGATGCTGAAATGTTAACACAAAGGATGTGTGTGTCTCTCTGAGTCTTTATTACGATCCATCCACAACATCTTTTCTCTCTGATTTCTACAGATCAAGGCAAAATTCTCAAGGTTCTCCACAGCAGCGAGGGGGTCTTCATCATATCTCAGTACTCGCTGTTTCACAACGAAGGGCCCGTCCTGAACATGGCCATCGACTCCCAAAAGGTACGTAGGGCGATGATACTCTGTTGGTTGTATTCCTGCTTTCTTCATGCACAACACATCAGCTGAGCGGCTTCAGGCCTCGCTTTAGACTGACAGCTGTACGTAGATACCATTCACTGTCTATAAATACAGACAGCACGTCTCCGTCTCTTTCTCTTGTACCAAAATGAAGCCAAAATATCCGTGTGATGGGCGCTGACATATTGGGCTGGGGAAGTCATTTGGAGCCAAGACATGTGCAGAAGGGAGCTGGCTGCTTGAATATCAATCAATCTTTGACTGCTCCGAGGGCTGGAATGGGAACTTTTATAGCTGTACGGTTAGTTTTCGTTACGTTTTCTCTCGCCGTTCGACCTCTTCTCTGATAATCCGGTTGAGAACGCTGTAAGGAGCCTCATTCGTCAAGAGATCTGTCAATCATGATGTTACATCACTTTGCATTTTCTGACGTTTGCATCAAACTAACCAATAAAAACTAAACTAGTCAGAAAGATGGACTAACCATCACAACAGAATCCAGGTTAGACAAAAAGTTATCCGACGTGCATTTTGATTGTTTAGTTATCTATTCACATGGAGGAGGCGGGGTTTATGAGCTATACTGCAGCCAGACAGCAGGGGGGGCTCTAATATTTTGCCGTCACTCTTAACATACAGTCTGTGTTAGAAACGATCATTTGAAGTCCAGTCTCTGCAAAGTAGAACAACAGCCCCTCCTCTAGCAGAATTCAAGGACACGCCCACTCTGGAAGGCTTTTAGAGAACTGGCCAATCAGCAGAAAGTGGGCATTTAGGGAGGGGGGCCTTAAAGAGACAGCATAGGAAGAAATGAGGGATTTTACTGACACCAGTATCAGATAAATGAGTCATGCAAAGCTGCTCTACAGGTTTCACAGAGTGACATCCTGAAAGGTGAACATGAGGAGAAGATTTCTCCTTTAAGCATTTGTGAAGAATTGTCTGATAAAAATGTGAAACACAGTCCACTCATTAGTGCCTGTGTCTACCTGGCGGGATTTTTTAAATGCCAGCTTCTTTTTTCAATTGTTTCCAAAGACGAGAGAGCGTTTGCAGCAGCAGGCGTACGCACTCCACAGCCTCCTTTTTTTTGAGCGCTCTGCCTTTATTTTTGATGCTCACAGTGAAGGAAAAAAAATGATTTCAAATATAAAACATGAAGCAAAAAGCAACAGAGCAGTGTGGGTCATACAGCGGCCGTTGTCATAGAGACAAGATGCACGTGCAGCACTTTTAATCTCAGCGCACAAGCACACGAGCACGCAGCCAGCGCTTCTCTGCCCCTAATAACCCCAGGTGGACACAGGGCCTTGATCTTCTTTAAACCTTTTCCCTGTTAGTTTATGTTTTGGGTTAAAAAAAAAAAGACTCCCCAGGCGACTTTTTCAGACATCAGCTGTTTGACAGGCTGCGACGGATGAAACGTGATCATTTAAAGGCCAACGCCCCCGATCGATATACATCCACGAGGAGAGATGCTGATCTGCAGTTTGTGTCTTTAGTGTTGTAAAGGCTTGAGTTGTGTTCCACACATCGACATGTACAAACAAACAGATGAGGCAGCAGTAGACCAGCAACTCCATTTTCCAGGAGGTGATTTTATTGATGTGTTTCCGACGCAGTCTGATAAGCCATCAGACTGCGGAGAGCGAGGCAGCTCTTGTTTCTGGTTTTAAAAACTTTGATGGACCTTTTAGTCTCCAAAGATTATGCTGCAGCTTTTCACAGCGATCGACTGCAGCAAACTGCTGGAGCAGCCAGTAGTTATTAGCCCTCTTCAGACTGCCGTTTATAGCAGTGATATTTACACCCCCTGTGACGTTTAGCCTTCCATCTGAATGTTGCAGAGGCGTGATGGGGGGACGATGAGGTCCCCCCTCTGTACCGTCTTCAGAGGTAGTAACAGAGGCGTTACAGAGGAGAGATGGGATCAGCTGATCCAGCGGGGGAGAGCAGCGCTGTGTGTGTGTGCATGTCTGACTGTGCTTCTGCAACGCTGTAATGCAATGTGAACTCACAGACTAGGACGCCAATATTACGCCATTGTGGAATGAATATGAAAGTACAAAGACGTGATGACAGCTGAGCTTAGTTACGGCACTTTTAGGGGAAAAATAGGGCGCAGGTAGAAGATTTGATTCAGCCCCTACATCCTCTACCAACTCATTTAATCTGACATTTTCCAATTATGCAGGTTTTGCACAAAAAAAATGTCCAGACATAAACAAAAGCTATTAAAAACAAATGTGTAACATGTGAGATCCACAGATCTTGCAGATAAACATTTCTCAGGCTTATTTATTAACTTCTAATACATTTTTTAATGAGAAACTTTCTACAATTTTAAACTTTTGCCTGCAGCTCAATACATAAATAAACAGACTTGTGAGAATTGATGTGGATTTTTGGTTTCCCCCCCTGAAGGCTGAGGGAAGAAAAAAATATGTTGTTGTCAAATCTGTTCCGACCGATTACAAATCTTTCAGCAGGTTTTCAATCTGTGCACACGGATACGCATTGCAAATCCACCCGCAAAACTGGGCTCACACTTTACAAATCAGTGCGTATGGTTTAAAGGTCACATATTCTCCTCCTTTTCAAAAAGTTAAAATAAGTCTCATAGCTCTCTAAACATGTGTGATCCTGTATTTGATCATGCCTACAAACCCCTCTATTTCAGCCCTGCTCAGAACAGGCTGTTTCTGTGTCTGTAGCTTTAAATGTAAATGAGCTGTGTCTGACCACGCCCCTCTCTGGAAGGGCTTGGGTGGCTCAGGCTTTCTCACTCCATGCCCTATTGTTTACGGTGAGAAGGCAGACTCAGAGGGCAGAACAAACACCTAGCTGTGGGAGTGTCACCCACCTGGGGGAGGGGTTACTGCCCTTTGTGATGTCATGAAGGGAAAATCTCCAAACGGCCTGTTTGAGCACACATTTTCTGAAAAGTGGAGCAGGCAAAAGACGGAGAGGATGGACTTTTCTCATCATTGGGGGGTTTGTAGACAGACTAGAGACACATGTTAGAGTTAGAGGAACATGGGGAAGAGGATTTTACATCATATGTGACCTTTAATAATCCATGAGCAGAGATTATTAACCCTGCACATAGATTTTTAAACAGTCAATCAATCAATCATTATTTGTATAGCGGCAATTCATAACAAGTGTTATCTCGAGACGCTTTACAAAAGAGTACATGGGATAAGATGCAGGAAGGATTTCTACGACGATGGTTGTGGGGACGACACAGTCCGATGGTGGTGGCTGGGCGTCGGGTGTTGTGTGCATTTGTAAAGTGTGGGAATGAATTTAATTGGCTTCAGTCACGTCATGTGTTTTGACATGTTTTATTTACATTTCCGCTCAGTTGTTTTTAGTGTTCCATGTTGGTCTGAAGACCTTTCTCCGGTTGTCGCAGTCACTGCTTCTCGGTCTTTTTGTAATAAGCCGTCTGAATAACAGAACATAACTCTGTCTGACTTATTCCAGTAATACTGTGCTGTTATTAAACCGTAAAACACAAATTCTGTCACATCTTGTCCTCCTTAGGGGCACCTGTATGTCAGCACAGCCATGGAGATCCAGCGGCTGCCGCTGGCTGACTGCGGTCGCTATGGCGACACATGCAGAGAGTGCATCCTTTCCCGAGATCCGTACTGCGGCTGGGACAGGGCCAGGAGGAAGTGCGTCGCCATCCCGCCTGGATACAACGTCACGCTTGGGTATGATTGGATATGATGTCACTGCTGCAGAGCTCGGGTCTGTTTTCATGTGAGGAGACGAGAGAGGAGAGGACGCTCATTAGCACTTTAAAAAAACACCAGCAGTACTGCAAGATGTGAAGCAATAACCCTTTAAACTCTGCAAGAGCAATGACTCAACCAGTCATACGCTCTGATTCAGACTTCTGATGCTTCGTATCCCTCAAAGCTGTTGACCCAACATGTAGACGTATGTTCACAGAAAGATGACGTCAGGCAGAGTGACATTTATATAAAGATTATATTGTGATGTAGGGATGCAAATTTCAGTCATTTTCCTGAACCAATAGTTGAACACCTGAACGATCGATGATCGATGAATCATTAATAATGAATGAGCTACAAAATGAACGTCTTTTATGTTTTAGCAGCACAGAAGTTACTTGAAACATTAATTCATTAAACAGTTTAAACTATAAAACAACGAGGCTCTCTCTTTGAAACTGTCACTGTCCTTATTTAACGGCTCTGCTAACAAACAACGCCAATCAGGCGCTACCGCTGCTTCCAGACTAACAAGGCTGACTGAATGAAACTCCTTTTAAACATCAACATAAAGTTCTGTATGAAAGTGAAATGAAACTATGTGAGCCTCTTCACTTACACTTAATGCTGCTGCTTTGTAGGCAAATGAAAACATCGCCACGTTCAGGAGTGAGCTGTGAGCGCATAAACTACTCTACTCACCATCATATGTGTACGCTCTAGTGTTTGTGTTTTAGAAAGATGAGAACGTCTGCGTGATCAGGGCGGAGTCGTGTGCTCAGTCTACTCACATTAAACTCTCTCTCTGACCGCTTCATTTTCACCTCACTGTTCTCCGTACGGCTTCTTCCTTTAGTAATAATAACAGTCGTTTTGTGAGTTGCAAAGGTGCCGGACGCCCCCTTTGGTATAAAATGGTATTACATGTGACTGCCAGTAAAATTGTAAACGGCTTGTTTTTAATCGGTTCAACTCTTAACGGCGATTAATCGATTAATCATTAACATCCCTAATTGTGACATAAACTTAATAACAGAGGAACCGACTTTTACTTTCATCATATTTTCCTGAATCCACATAAAAACTTAATCTACAACAAATATTGATCCAAAACAATCCTGAGTGTAGAAGCATGAAGAACATTTTTCTCTACAGACAAGTCTATTCATCCAGCCGTGTGAGTCGATCCCAGCTGTCATTGTGCGAGAGGCGGGGTACACCCTGGACTGGTCGCCAGTCAATCACAATTACTTTCGGGTCATAGGTCAGCATTAGGCCGGATGGCAGTCGCCACTGACCGGAGCTACAGCTCCAACTAGTCGGTGCGTACAGTACACAACGTTTGACAGGCTTTGGTCGATTCAGAAAAGTGCAGTGTGAAAGCAAACCGAAACAAATGAACAATGCATCAGTGTTGATACTTCACCCCTGAATCGCACCGAGTCCACCGGACTTCATCTGTGAAAGTAACCTGAGACTATCAATGTAAACGGACTTGAGCTTGTTTAGTTCTTTTCTAGTCTTCTGACTACTCAGAGCACTTTCATACCGCAGGTCACACCTACACATTCACACCCTGATGGTAGAGGCTGCTGAGGAAAGAGTCCATCACAAGTAACTAAACCCATTCATACACATTCACACGCCACTGACAGAGCAGCGGGAGCAACTTGGGGTTAAATGTCTCTACCACCTCTACCACTGAGCCACAGCCGCCCTGTATGTCTCATACAGTCTGTGGTTGTTATGTAGTTTTTTATCACACAATAAAAACATTTTTTTAAACCTGACGACTTAAATAATGAACATCCAACCTGTTGACTGATCAGCCCCACAGGGACCCCTGGTGGAGGCCTGTTTTTAAAGGGTTAATGTGGAATAAGTCAGGCGACCTTTGGCTGTGAGGTGATGAAAAGTTTATTTAAAATATGCTTGTTGAACTAATACAGCTTTGACTCCCTTGGTTAGTGAATTGTTCTGGCTTTAATGGATCTTTGAATTTCCAATTTTTAGAGAGAAAATGAAAATCAATCATGTGCTGTAATGAGTCTGTGACTCCGCTCTCCCCCTCCTCCCTGCGACTCCGCTGAATGATTTGTCTCTGCATGTTTTCATTTGACTGTAACAGTCAGCTGATGTGGAGGCTCATAAGCCATTTGTAAAACTGTTTAATGTTGCTAATTTGTCCTCTCTATTGTTTTCCGACAGGGCGCTCGTTCAGAATCTGGACCATTCCAACTCGTCGGTTTGCGGGGAAGCTGCTGGTGAGCCCTTATCTGCTCTCTCCCCCTCTCTCTTAATTAAACCAGAATAGGAACATTTCTGAGCAGCTACAGTCAAAAGATGATTATCATATAATTGAAGCAGAGTCCAAAAACCCTGCAGGGAGAAGCATTTTTCCTTTTTCCACATCTGGCCCGTCTCAGAGCTCCAAACTCAGTTATAACCTGGAATTATGACGACTATAACCCCCCTCTGAGGGGGACGGCTATCTCTTCTACTCACCAGATTTTAACATTGACTTTATTTCCACTGATGTCAGAGGCGACACATGTCCTGACCGCCAATACAGCGACAAGATGTGTAGTGAGTGAAATGATAAAGCGGGTAATGACAAAGGTAACCCAGGAGAAAGACTTCTTAAGTCTATGTGAGGGGAAAAAACTTAAAAGTCTTTCCCATGACCTTTACAGCAGAGTTCAATCCTGATCTTCACCTGAAGTCACGTTGGCAGACACTCGACAGAATTGTTAATGATGAAGCTAAACTTGAGTCTGCAGCTGTCTTCATTTCTCTTCACCCACAGAGACCTGACTACACAGGTTCGATCCAATTTATTCCAGCAGAGCGAGAAACTCAAGATACAACACCTCGGTGTGAATCCCTGAGATCATGATTGGATAAACCTGTGAGGGAGCCTCCAGACAAAATTCAGCTATGGGTCCCTGTTGACAGCTTGGCACATGGCCCCTTTAAAAGACAGATGATAATGTAGGACCTGCCTTAAGGCCCACATCGTTTCTGCTTGATAATGAAGTGTAGTGGAGCATATTCCCAAATTCATTAGCCCCTAATCAAATCACCAAAAACTAACTCACACATAATGAATATGAGGACATCCGGTCCCTGATGATCGGGGGGCCTTCAGGCGGTTTCAGTTTGGTAATCCTGCCTTGTTAAAAACTGACAAAACAACCGGTGAGAAGAGCAACATGGAGATGAGCTCTAAAAATGTTCATCAGGTAATTGTACAGAGAAGTACAATCAACACTCGCAGTGGCAAATTGTCGGTTAGAATGTGAAACTTTTGGTTTATACGTGAAGCTCATAGACCGTATAAAGATGGACAACAAGCCTCATCCTTCTCCCGCTGTACAAAGATGAAGCCAAAACATCCTTGTGACGGCACATTTGGAGCCAGACTCTGCGCAGTAGGGATCAGCTTTGAGAGCTGTAGTCTTGACTACACTGCTTTTGCTAACAAAAAAAAAAAACACATTTAACTTCCTGCTAAAAGGTCAAAGGTCGCTCAGGCGGGTTCCGGCCACAGCAGAACTGATTCTTGTGGCGTTTTGAAGCAGACACTCACGGTTATGGAAAGTTCAACGTCCTCTCGCCGTTCTACCTCTATTCTGATAATCTGGTGCACACAGTAATGCAGGAGCCTCATTGGTCAACAGAGCTGTCAATCACGTCATTTAAAACCGTTTTATAGCATCAAATAAGTCATTTAAAAGAAACTTCTCAGAAATAAGAAAATGTGGACGAACCATGTTTGTTCTGACGTGCATTTTGGCTTTATAGTTTGACCCATGTCCTCTCTGTCCACATGAAGGAGGCGGGGCTAATGACCTATACTGCAGTCAGTCAGCAGGGGGAGCTCTAAATCTTTTGGCTTCTTTTGGCGAGGTGTTGTGCTGTCCATTCTTTATACTGTTGGGAGAAAAAATTGGGAGAAATAATCAAGAGACTGGGAGTGTGTTGTTTCCAGTGCAACATCTGTGATTGGGTAAACTAACTTCCTACGGTGTGAAACTTCTCACTCTTTGTCATTTCAGCTCTTAAACAGCGCCGGACCTCCCCCAGGGAAGTGGTGATACAGTCCAACACCTCCATCTTTCTCCCTTGCCCCGTGCGCTCCTTCCACGCCACCTATCGTTGGGAGAAGGACAACTGCATCAAGAACTATCCCTGCCTCTTCTCTGGGGACTTCTGCGTTCTGGGGCCGGTTGTTGACACACCCCTGAAGGAAGGCGTTTTCCGCTGCATGGCCACCGAGGACGGGTTCAAGGTGGAGGTTATCTCCTTCAGGCTGGTGAACCACGGCAGGCTCCTCGCCGCCTCCCTGGCCTCCACCGTGGGGCTGTCGCTCCTGCTCGCCGTGGCCACCCTGTGGCTTCATTAACTGCAGCTAACGCTAATGCTAACCCCTCATCCTTACTGGCTCCCAATGACAGGAAAGGCGAGGAGCCGATGTTAGGAGGTGAGGTTCGCAGAGCATTAAAGTAAATGGTTTGGTTAGACGGTGAAACTTCACCCTCTTCCTTTTTTTAGAGAAACAGTCCAGGAAACGTCAACAAATGAGGGATTCAATTCAGTGTTTTTTTTGCATAAATCTACATATCTTAGTAAGAGATCCAAACAGGAAGTAAGGTTTATTGATATACAGACTAAAGGAGTTCCTGTTCAGCCATACTTTGGTGCTTTGCAAACCTTTCCTCTCTGACTCAAAGAGATAAACATATCGAATGAGTTGGGCAAAAAAAACACCAATACCAGGCCGATTCTTTTCATCATGCCTCGACTTCTTTTCAAATTGACTTGATTGTGCTTCTTTGTGAATCTATAAACCTTTAATACCGCTCTGACATCCGTCCATCCATCTTGTTGAAGTTCATCCGTATAGCTCATTAGTACTTAGAAAAATGTCTGGTATTGAAATTCAAAAGCCTTAACACTTCTGGGACATTAACTCCTAAGCACAATTTTGCAGTCGAGGCAGAACACTGCCGGCTCGGTTGGACTTGGCGCTATAATTAGTGCAGCTGAGTCCAACAACATCGCTGGGAGGAAGTGTCAGCTATTTGACAGGAAGTAGGCGTGTGGGCGAAAGCTCATTTTCCAACATCACTGTGTCTCAGCACCTCCTCCACAGACAAGGCAGTGTCTTGAATCTTTTTATCAGATGGTATCAGACGTCGTTAATACGCCTTGTTCACAGCTTTGTCCTTTGTTCTTCTTTACTTTTTTTTTTATCGTCCTTCCTCCTCCCCAGAGCATCAGAAAAAAAACCTCGCTGTAACAGGAAGTGAAAAACCACAAACACAACAACGCCTTCAGCTCCTCTGGAAACAAGTATCTAACTGTGAGCGTTAAAGAGCCTCCGAATGTTTCTGTAAACTTTATTAGAAAACCATTTAATTATAAATCATGTCAATCAACATGAAAGTTTAAACTCTGAGATGTCCATGTGCAATTTCATTGAATATCCGTCACTTTTGTACTTATTCTGTTTATGTTGGCGGCATCAAAAGAGTTCGTCGATGTTTGGGAAACGGCGTGCACTGCGACAAAGAGGAGCTATCGTGTAATAGGTTTGTCAGATTTTTTAACTTCGATGTGATACGATTAAAAATCAAATGATATCGATACCTGTTAAGAAACCACGGTAACAAAAGAGCGTCCAAGGCACCCGATATTAGGAGATTTTTAAAAAATGTAATTACCAAACAATATTCTAAACTGACTGTGGGCCCGATCACACAGAGACGTTGGAAAAGCGTCGCCAGCAGAACCGTAGTTCGCCTCTTGTACAGCGCACTTGCTCAAACTCATTTTTCAGTATTTGGGGCGCATTAAAGTTCAAATGTTTTCAACTTTCATCTCAAGACGCATTGCTCGTCAATGTCAGTTATGGCAGAAGCAGCCAATCAAATCAAGTAGGAGGCTTTACCACCGCTCCTTGTCAACAAGCAAAGCAACAGCAAGAGCTCTACGTTTGCTCGAATCCTTTTTCCCCACTTATTTGATTTGGTTGTGTGTGTGCACGCAGCCCCGCTCCACACGCACTCCCAGCTGTTTTTTTCCCCACAGATGCGCTCAGGCGTTTCTGGAGTGGCCGAGCCTAGGGCGCCGCGTCTCTGTGTGATCGGGCCCTGAGGGCGTTTTCACATCTAACCTGTTTGGTTCAGTTAAAACAAACCCGAGTCCGTTTGCCAAGTTAGAGCAGTTAATTAGTACTGGTGTAAAAGCTGTCAATCAAACCCTGGTGTGGACCAAACAACCGTAAAGTGGTCGGTCTCAGTCTGCTTTCTTTCAAACTCTGGTTCATTTGTAGTAAGAACATGAAGCGACCTCGATCCGAAGTAACCACTGTGGACCCTCTCTGATCATCATCACTGAACACGTGTTCAAGACCACAGGCAGACCCGACGGAGCTTCAGAAACCGTTTATGTGGATGAGCAGGTCCTGGTTCAGGACGATCAATGTGCTCATGGTTCAGGACGATTAATGTGGTCCTGGTTCAGGAGGATTAACGTGGTCCTGGTTCAGGAGGATTAACGTGGTCCTGGTTCAGGAGGATTAACGTGGTCCTGGTTCAGGAGGATTAACGTTAACGTGGTCCTGGTTCAGGAGGATTAACGTGGTCCTGGTTCAGGAGGCTTAACGTGGTCCTAGTTCAGGGGGATTAACATGGTCCTGGTTTAACGTGGTCCTGGTTCAGGAGGATTAACGTGCGTCTCGTGTTCCTTCAGTGATAAATGCAAACAGTATAAAAACTGATGAGCAGAGCCGACATCAGTCCGTGTCGTCGTCTGTCCATTTTAGAAATTGTAAAGTGTCTTTTGAGCAGCCAATCAGGAGGCAGCTAGTCTTTGTTTGCTTCAGGAAGTTTTCCTGCAAGAAATTCTGACCAATTAGAGAATATTTTCCTGATGTATCACACATTTAGGTTGGCTTCTAAGTGTCCCTGTGTAAACACAGACCAAACCTGAGGCAATTAATCAACACCAGAACAAATTGACCAAGATTCAGACCAGAGCAAACGATCCAGAGGTGTGAAAACGCCCTAAATGTGACAAAGACGGTGACAACGTTTCACTGCAGACATGCTTTTAAGACGTCTCTCTCTCTCTCTCTCTCTCTCTCTCTCTCTCTCTCTCTCTCTCTCTCTCTCTCTCTCTCTCTCTCTCTCTCTTCGCTTGCGGCAGCTTCTGGATAAAGATTTGACTTTAGATCTTCATATTTTTCAAAGCTGCGGTACTTTTAACCGAAGTCGTATCGTTTTATCGCGCGGTTGAAAAGTATCAAAGGATGGAAGATGTTGTCGACCTTAAAGTGTAAAGATGTGAACAAGGTGTTAAGTCATAGCAAACATTGACATGAGGGCAGGTGGAGCTAAAGGGAACTAGTATTAGGCTTGCATTTGAGAAAACGGCTTGTTATCTGTGAAGTATGTTCTGTATTTTATTGCTCTGTGGATGCTGATTTGTACCATAGCTGCCTAAGTATTTGTCTTGATTGTTTGGGTTTTTATGTCTTAGTTAGAAAGTGAAATGTAACCACTGACAGCTTCGTCTCTCCTCCCATCAGTGCTCACTTACACGAAGCTAGTTCTGTTTGTCGTACTTGTATCTCGACGCTGTGAAACTAAACGATGTGTCACTGATGAGCAGCAGCAACCACAACCAGTCACGAGAGAACTGGCCGAAGGATTCAACATTTAATGACCCTACGAAGGCTTCTTAACACTGAATGTAAGACGGCATAGAAGTTGTGAATGTAGCTGCAGTTGGACAGAAACGACTGCCGAACCTCATGAATACTGATGAGTCGACTGAAGGAGTCGGCTTGTGCGCTGATGAATTATGCAGCGGATTAGCTTGTTCTCCAGAGCATTGAGAATTATCATTCGGTAATGTAACATAACTCTGGCCGTGCCGAGCCTTCCACAGTGGCAGAGATGTCATTAATAGCTAATTAGACAACAGAGCCGGCACGTCACGGACCATATTAAGGAATTTATTTAACGCCGTGAGGAATACGAGCAGCGAGCATGTTCTCAGCTGTGATTATCCGGAGGTAGTGTCGTTTTTCTCACTCAGCTATGTTGTGTGTTGCTGCTCTGGGATCTGCTCGATTTCTGCATTGCACTGACGCAGCCTACTAACGGTGCCAAAAAAAACAGAAAAGCAAAGAAAAACAAAGCTGTGTTGAGCCAAGTCATCTGCCCGTCGCTTATTGCCTCGTGCAAAAAAAAAACCTCGCTCCTCACCTCTTGTAGTAATTTTGTACCAGACAAACCCTGAGCGTGTGTAAAAACATCGGCCTTTGCCTCAGCCAAAATCACAAACACAAAGCTGCTGCAGGTCTCGCATGCAAACTCATCTTCTTTGTGTGTCTGCGGCGCCACCAGGGTGGGAAATGAACAGCAGCCAAGTGCTGCTGAACATTAAGGAGAGGCTGTTAATGAAGTCCATGCAGCCAAAAATCACGCCAGAAGACTAACTCAACAGAGTCAGACATGTCTCTGTTCACCTCCTTCACACTGTTCCTATCGCTGCTGTGTGTCGTCGTGATTTGACCCAGAGAGCTGTTCTTATTAGCCACTAGGAGAGGGCTATGCTATCCAATGCTAATTAGGCAATAAACCTGCTATGATAAGCTTGTTCACTAAGTCCCAAGTCCATACTATAGTAAAGTACAGTCAGTGAGTCATTATTTATATGCTTAGTACCACCAGCTTTGTTTTTGTTTTGTAACCAAGTGACCTTTTGCGATCTTCTTGATATCTCTTAGAAGCGAAGGTGCTATTGGTTTAACCGTGGTACGACTTTAAAGAACAGGTTGTAGTCGGCGATTAAAGATTCTGACAGTGAGATGGATGACTTTTTAGTGTTGGTTAATGCAAACCATTACCAAAACCTTTTTTGCTACCAACCCCAAAGACGAAGCTGACTCTCTGTGGAGAGTCCATTTTGTCTTTCTAGGAAAGGACAAACACTGAGATGGAAGAGCGTGGCGTTAACATCCCTTTTGAGTGCCCCTGTGATACTTGGTCTCCAGAGTTTCATTTAAGTGGAGGAAACTCAAGGCAGTGTCGTCTGTGGCTGACCTTCGAGTCCCTTCGAGTGGGGACAACTGGTGAAGTGCCGCTTGCATCCACTTCTATTGGAGTATAATCAATAAAAGGCCATCGAGGGAGTCTTTCAGTGGAGAAACCACAACACTGTGCCATGTGGGCTGACTTTAACCTGGAGGAAAGTCACAAAGGGCTAACCAGGCTGCTCTTCCTGTCCATAAAATACATCTCATTGCCGTCTCGTCTGCCTAAGAATTGAGAGAAAATACAAAACATTTCCCTCTGTGGTTCTCTAAGCTCTAGAAATGGAAAAAAAAAACAGAGGCTGAATGAGGGATTTTACTGACGCCAGTATCAGATTAATAAGGAGGTTTTTGAGCTCCACATCTCGCCACGCTACTCAACAGGTGTCCCAGAGTGACATCATGAAGTGAGGATAAGAGATCTCCTTGAACGATTTTAACAATACGATAAAGATAAATGTAGAAAGAAGGTCTGTGTACGTTCAGAAAGACGTGTGCTAAACTACTGCTTGTTGGGTTTCGTTGGAATCGCAATGGATTGTGGGATGTGTAGTTCCTTCACAGTCTTGTGATTTTGCCTTTTTCTCCATTTTCCAGCTTTCCAGTGTTTTGGCACCAAATCAAAAGTTTCATAGTCTCGTGGAGCTGGTTGTCTGGTTCCAGGATTCAAAATGTTGATTTTCTTAAATGTCGATGGAAGATTTGAACTAGGAAGTTTAAAATACTTCCTGAACCAGAGCCGCGAAAAAAGTGGGCGGTCACTTCTCGATTATACTAGAACGCCACTGAGTGTTTGTTATGGTGTGGATTTGGGACGAGGATTGAGACGACTTTGTGTCATAAGGGTGTCAAACAAGATCAGATAGTTGGTGCTGAGTTCCCGTCCTCAGGAAGGCGGAGTATTCATCCAGCATTTCATCCTTGACTTAACAAGACGTCACATTAAAAAAACACGCTCATGTGGAATCAAGATTTCTAGCATTTATCAACACTTCTAACTGCATCTCCTCCTTGTTCAAGTCCTTGCTTTGATGCTGATATCCACACGGACGCTTTATTCAGTTATCGCTCGTTTCATTCGTCATCGTCAGCGAGCAGGATAAAAAGCTAATCTCCTTCAAAGCGAGCTCTCGTTCTGCCTTCAGGAAAACCATTTGAGTGGATCTCGCTCTCTGCTGCGAGAGGGTCGATGTGGAGCGAAGCGGGTCGCCGTGTTTGTTTGCTCTGGGGGGTTTTGAGTGTTAAGTACTGTACATGATGTGTGCCCACGATTCTGTGTCGTGATATATTCTAATTTTAAAGTAACATGCCAAACTCTATGATTAAAAAAAGAGATTTATATTGGTGCCATGCCAGTCGAATGCCATCTCATGACATGTATTTTTAAAAGAAACTGATATCTATAGTGCGATAGATATTCATGTAACAAATCCATATTGACATGTGTTTCCCTGAACATGTGCGGTGAAATTAATAAAATATAAGAATAAAGACAAAGAGTGTTTGTGATTATTTAAGTAACCCAAGGAAGACTGAGCGACTTTTTGATCCAGTAGATGTCGCCCTTGAGCTCCAGCATGAGACCAAAACAAACGGCTGTTAGGCCACGCCTCCTCCATACTGAAGCCTCCGCTCTCCTCCAGCGACACACCTCCAACCCCCCTCCACTCACGTTCACACGAAGGAGTCGAGCACGAGCGGGAGACAAAATTGTCCTTTGCTCGAGCTGCAATCACCTGTGTCCTGCATTGTTGTGTTAGCATGACTCAATATAGGAGCTTTTCTACGAGACAATAACCCCTTAAAGCCATGATTCAATCTGCACCACTCAATTTTAAAGGATCAATATGTAACGTGTAACCCCCCCCATGTGTGTGTTCAGGGGCACAATGTGAGGAGAGAAGTTAAAAGAGTGGGACGGAGGACGCCGGTAGCCTATTAGTCCGCTCCAAGGTTCTGGAGCTCCCCGGTTTGAATCCGACCTGTGTCTCCGTCTGCATGTCATTTCCCACTCTCCCACTCTCACTGTCTTTGTCCGTGATGTCTGAATCTATCGTCTGTCCTGTCTCTAAAGAAAGGCATAAAAGCCCAATAATAATCTTTATAGAATGAGCGGGCTGGAGTTGAGTCGATCTGAGAATAAAGAGTCAGTAAATATAAAGGGAGGGAGCCTGAGTGACGTCACCCATCTGTTCCTGCAGGGGGCTTTGGAGTCCTGACACTAGCGTCAGGTGGAAAATGAGAAACACACCTGCTCTGCACGCCAAGATGCTTTGTGCCGAGTGTACAAAAGAGCCCATTAAGTACCAGCCTCTCTCTCTCTCTCTCTAAGCTAACTCTCCCTCCAAACCTCGTCCATATTTTTCCAGCTGAAATTAGACACACATTAGCCGAAGGAACCATTTAATATGAATCCCTCTTTTTCTTTTCAGTGGCTTTGGCACAGCCATTCTTCTGCAGTTATCAGGAGCACACAGGCACACAAACAGAACCGTCTCTTTCAGGGACACACAAACACACATCCAGCTAAGAAGTTCACGTCACTCTTCCCAGACGCTTTATTGGCAGAGACACGGACACAGAATTAAACACAATGAGGAGTAAATATAGTTAAAGGGCAACTGAGCGTGACAAATGAAACCATTTGTGTTGAGTAAAGGAGGCAGTTCCTCTTAATTCCAACATTTATAACTAATCTCCTCTTGTTATGTCAACCAATGGAGACAGCTGTGATCACCCAGGTTTTGACTCATCTGTCCCTCTGACAGTTTGAAATATGAGATATTCTGTATCAGAAGTCATTAAGACGCCCCCCCCCCCCCTCCTCTCTAGAGTGGATGCTCACGCAGCTCACCATGTGGTGGACACTGAAGCTTCAGTGTTTATCCAGCTCTGCATCAGTCTGTAAACCTTTCTGCGTTCTAACCTCTCTCCATTTTTCAAAAGCATCTCCAATATTGATCCTAGTTTGAGCACGTTTCTGCTCGTGGAGCTTATTAGAAACATGCAGAGGCTTTTTAGGTCGGGTACAATCACTTCTATCTGAACCAGTTCTCTTGCCCGCTTCCATCGCTGCAACACCTGTTGGTTTGACCTGATAACTGCTCTCATATCTGGCAAACCGAGGGGCGTCCAAAACGGCCGTGTGGGGGTGCCTTAAAACCGCCTACCTTCTCTGGTCCAAACAAATCCAGACCATTCAGGACCAGAATCTAAAGTTAGAAGGAGGACATACTGGCTGCTGCATTGTTGTCAGAGAAGCCAGCACTTCAACATAGCATGTTTCCTTAATGTCTGATCATAGAGTAAGCTCACTTTATCATTTCACTCTCTACACATCTCACTGATTGGACCTTTAATGAACCATGACCTTTCAACAGGTGGCAGGGCTATTTTTCCTCATGATGCAAAGAAAAACAACTTTGTTAGGGTTGGTGTTCTTGTTGAAATGTTCTGAATCATACATGACAACATACAAAAATATAGCCAGAACAATCCCAGGCACTTAATTAAAGACATTCAGATGAGTCAGCTGTCTTGGTGAGATCTGAAGAGATAAGTTGAGGGAAAATTTACAGCAATCACACAGCGATCACAAAGTTGGCTCGAACAGCAGATGTGGAAATTGCGTTGGATGTGCAAAAGCAATAAAAGAGCAGCTCTGCAGAGTAAACAAGTTATCTCACACGAGCAGAGGGAGTCAGCATGGCAGGTCATGAAGATTTAAGGAAGTAAGGATGCTTGAGTTTCCTGTGTTCACTCAGGACAGGAACGTGCTGTCATGACTTTTCTCATAATGCTGATGCTTAACCAACGAGTGCAAAACAAAACAGGGAACAGACAGAATGACATGTCTCAAAATCTGGGAATAAAATCAACCAGTAAGGCTCGAAGGAGAAACGTATGACCTCATATGACCTCGCTGATCTCGTATGTTTGCCTGCAAGTTGTTTTTCAGACAGAACAACCAAGGGTGAACGAGTGCTGAGCTTCTGAGCCAGGGAAAAACTTCCTCTGACATTTTCCACATTCCTGAGCACACACACACACACACACACACACACACACACACACCCCCCCCCCCCCACACACACACACACACACACACACACACACACACACACACACAGAAAGCGAGAGAGAGAGAGAGAGAGAGGGAGAGTGAGACACACACACACAGAGTTGCAACAGGTAGAGTCACTTCTTACGGAGCGCCAAACTCAACAGCAGAGATTTCACGTGTTGTGAAAAGTGATGAAGACGAGTCCGATCTGAGCGCCCAGCTTCAGGTGACACTTGAGGTGAGTTTTAAAAAAAATACTTTTTTCCCTTCATGTCTGTTTCAAACTGTTTGTTTTGACCCATGATAGAGAAATAAATCTGTGGTTAAAAATGAGCGCTATGGCCATCGTGAGTTGATTGTTTATTTCTGTATCTGTCCGTGAAGTCACGTTTAAGGGCTGAAATGTTCAAACTTCTTTTATTTAAGGCAATAAATCAGTGTTATTGTTTGATGAACAGAAGCAGACTCTTTACAAAAACGCTGATTCATGACTCATTGGTGGTAAGAATGAGGTCACAGACAGACTCAGAGATATGATTGTTCAGCAACAACATGAGAGGCAGACAATGAAGCACTTTCCCCTCATCAACCACCGAGAGATGACAATATAGATCAGGTATGTTTGCACCTCGCTCTATCGTTAAATACTCTGGTGAAAGTGCTACTCCAGGCTGAGGTTGGGGGCGTCTCCGAGATTTCTGGGCCCCCATGAGAAGATCGCACATTGGATTTAATTTTGTCAGTAATTTCTCAGCAGGACCCGGGAGGGAGAAGTCTAAAGTCAAGCGTACACTGAACCATTCCAAGCCGATTAAGACCCGCATTTGAGTCGGACAACACACACAAGATCCTTGAAGCGTCAGTCGTGCAGTATACACTGAGGCAAGATGGCCGATCACAGTGTGATCAGCCGCTCCCGATCAGTCCGATGAATTTCTTACATGTTTGATATTTTGGACGCACGACTGCACACATTAATGGCACAGCGTGAGCAGAGCTACGTGAGTTTAAATCTGACCACGGCTCTTTGCTGCACGTCATCCCCCGCTCTCCTCACATCATTTCCTGTCCCTCTTCAGCTGTACTGTCGTAAAAAAGAAGCAAAAATGGCACCCAAAAATAATTAATGAAAGAAAAGCTTCACCCTAAAACATCCTCCAATAACTGTAAAATTAGTGACAACTGCAGTAGTACCCCGATCCCGTGAACACATCACCCCTGTCGTGCAAAATCTCCACCTGCTCCCTGTCCCGTACCGTATCCAATTCATAATTCGTCACCTCACACGTAAAGCCCTCGACCACCAGGCCTCCTCTCACGGCTCCCCTCCACCGTCACGCTCCTTTCCGTAGCCTCCCTCCCTCCGCCAACCTCTTGTCTCCCCCACATAGAACCAAGCACCGATAGTCTTCATTGTGAGCACTTAACATGCGCTATGCACTACGCCTTGCGTTCCTGTGACGTTTTTAAACTGTCTGTTCCTCGTGTCCGCACTGAGCGCGGGACAAGAGCGTTTAGTTTTGCTACTCCCTCTGCAGGGAACTTTCTCCAAAATGACTCGAAAATGGCAGATCTCTTTTCTCTTGAAGTCTTTGGCTCGATCTTAAGAGACAAAAAAGGCGAGACAATTGGACAGAGCCTGATCTGTCATCACGACTCTGCACTTTATCTGTAAACCAATCTGCACATTGTAATCGTTGTGTTCTCTTAACTTATTGTTTGTAAAGTGTTTCTTAATCACTGAATCACTGTGTGCTGCTAAACCAAAGCACAGCAGTGAAGGAATCATCAGTCATTTTTAATTGACCAATCACCTGAAGAAGCAAAGCAACAATGAACATCCTATTTCAGGCGTCCTGTGAAGAAACACAGATTTCCACAGAGTTGTGCAACGTGCTATTTTAATCACACGACAAACAGATCTTTGGTTGGCATGTTTCCTTATGTTAGTGTGTGTGTGTGTGTGTGTGTGTGTGTGTGTGGTGCAGAGGCGTAATCTCAGGCTCTTGCTACACAGGACAGAGTTCTTTGTTCATTGTTGGTTTCGGTCTTATAATGGGGTTTGTTGATAATAATATTAAAAACAGTTTGAGCTTACGAGGTGCCAACAGTTAGCGGTTTGCCCTGAGGAGACGAGTGTCTGAAAGATAAGACTGGTGCGACTTTGATCAGATGATTTCAGGCAGTTTTTAAAGTCAATGTTGTCGGCCAGATAACGTCTGTATATACTTTCCTCTAAACAGCCGTGAGGCACGGTTACTGAGCACGCTCTCAGTGGGATTAAACCCTTTTGAGAGGGTCACAAGCTGCAGGTTTTATTTAGAGTGAGCAGAAGCTGCAGCAGAGTTTCCAGAGATTTGTTTGTAAACTGAAGAAACTGCATCCGTGCTGCTGTTTGGCTCTTAGCGACCTCGTCAAAGTATTTTATGTACAACGTGTAGTCTCACCTCCACACAAGTTTTTTTTTGCTATTTAAGTTGTAAACTTATTTTAAAAGGTTGTGTTGAACTCAAAGAGAATTTTCTTGTTGTTGTTTCTAGAAGTGTGTGACAGTTCATGTCAGTGGATCATTTGTTGGCGATGGTGTCTGACGTGTCTCGCCCACTCATTGAATAAAACATGGACGTAGGTCTCAGTGACATCACTCATTGGTTTCTGAAGCTGCGTTTTGGAGCCCAATGATGTCGGTTGCAGAAAGCTGAATCTGAGGCAGGCTCTTAGCCTCTTTTCTAACAGCTACAACACACACACACCTGTCAGTCGGATCAGCCACGCCCCTAATCATGCAAAACTATTAGTCTTAAAGGTCACAAGGTCTCCTCCTCTTGAACCAGTTTAAATAAGTCTCAGAGCTCCTCTAAACATGTGTGTGAAGTGTCTTGTTCTAAATCCACTCTGATCCTGTATTTGATCATGCCTATAAACCCCTCTATTTCAGCCCTGCTCAGAACAGGCTGTTTCTGTGTCTGTAGCTTTAAATGTAAATGAGCTGTGTCTGACCACGCCCCTCTCTGGAAGGGCTTGGGTGGCTCGGGCTTTCTCGCTCCATGCCCTATTGTTTACGGTGAGAAGGCAGACTCAGAGGGCAGAACAAACACCTAGCTGTGGGAGTGTCACCCCCCTGGGGGAGGGGTTACTGCCCTTTGTGATGTCATGAAGGGAAATTCTCCAAACGGCCTGTTTGAGCACACATTTTCAGAAAAGTGGAGCAGGCAGAAGACGGAGAGTATGGACTTTTCTCATCATTGGGGGGTTTGTAGACAGACTAGAGACACATGTTAGAGTTAGAGAAACATGGTGAAGTGTGTTTTGCATAATATGTGACCTTTAGTATTCCCAAACCGATGAGTAATTGGTTTGGGAATACTAAAAAAATTAATTGGGTGTGCATGGAGCAGTTCTACTTTTTTGCTTGCATGCGTGTCAAACTACTCTGAAACAAACCCAACATTAACTGAATAATACCACATTGGGGTTTGTTTCCAGCTGTTCTCATCCAACATCTGTAGAAATGGACTCGGACATTGGTCACAAATGACCAGATGTTTTTTTTTACCTTTAATTCAACACTGTTAGTTTGCTCCACAGATGTGTCACAATGCAGCAAACACCTTAACACGAAACACAACTTCCTGTTGGGAAATGTTGACCATAAAGCTGACGGGAACAGACATGCGTGTGTGCTGAAGTCACATTTACTGTAAGTTGTTGACTCTTTTCCTGCAGCTTTCTGAAAGTGAAACCAAAAGCTCCCTTTTCCCTTTGGATCAGTTTCAATTTGATGACTGGTCCAGACGGGTGTTGCTGAATTCTCTCTGAGCATGAGTGAGTTGAGGGGAGGATTACATTCAGGGTTACAGGAAGAAATAGGCTTGACATAAAGAGTGGGCTAGTCTGAAGCATTTTATGAAAAAAGAAAGACAAACAAACCGTTTACACATAGGCACTCCTGAAATGTTAGAAACCTCAGGCTGGCTGCCATAGGGCTGTCAGTTATTTTCAAACATTCATTCGAAGGAGGAGAAAGTTCACAATCAAACTGTAATGAGCCGTTCACATTTAAAACGTACAGTCTATCAGTGCATCAGGCTGTCTGATGTAGTTTGCAACCTTGCATGCACTCTTGACCTCAGTAAATGAAGACAGTAATGTTATGTCAAAAGCAGCTCCTGAACCCCGGGCGCGATTCAGGAGAAGCAATTACATTAGTGAGACACTTTCTCTGCCGACAGCAGCCCTCTGCTTTGGTGGAGAGAAACAGGGCCGCTGCAAATCTGCAACTCCCTAAGCTGGCTCGCAAATATTTGTGTGTACCAGGAGCGTCTGTACGCTCTGACCGGTTGTTGTCGTCAGCAGATAATATTGTTAAGAAAAAGAGAGATGCACTCGATCCGGATCAAGTTGACCTGTGTTTCTGAATATTATTAAAAATAAGTCTGTTCTTTTGGATTGTCTACAGGCTGTTGGTTTAAGGCTCATTATTGATTCTGTAAAATTAAACAAAAATGTCTTGTCTCTGTGCGGCATTGGATCAGGTCTGCAGGTGCGCACTCATCTCCGATGCCTCTGCAGTCTCTGCTCACTCTAAATAAAACCTGCAGCTTGGGACCCTCTCAAAAAGGCTTCATCCTCCAGAGAGCATGCTCAGTAACATTGTACCTGGCTATAATAAACATGGAGTTTAATAGCGGGCTGGCAGAACATGTTTTGATATAGTTGGGGTGAAAATTCTGCCGTTTGTGTTCATGCAGCTCAACCATGAACATTTCAGGAAGTTTTAAGGAGTTTTGTTCAAGTCTGAAAGCACCAGAAGGAATAACCAGCCTCAAACATGTTTTCTGTTTCAGCTGAAGAGAGACATCCCTCGTATTTCTTTGAGGTCTATACAGTGAACTACAATAAGAGTACACATGCTCAACGTTGCACCTAAATGACACCAAAAGAGTAAGAAAGCTACAGGAAGTAGACTCAGTTACACATGCTGGCTCTGCTCTGAGAGTTCTGCTCTGAGAAGAACTTTCTTTGCACCAACCTGATGAAGCTTTCACACAGGAGGATGTTCTTTAAGACCCCCTGCCTCACTTTAACAAATGTACCAAACAGGAAACTGCCTGGTTTACAGAGAATAAAGTAAAAACTCGGCCTTGTGATAACGCCCAAACGTATCTCACTGCTGTTGGTTTAGTCACACACATTAAACCAAAGGTATTTTGTAAGTGTTGGCTCGGTTAGTCTTTGCTTTGCAGTTTGATATTACAGACATTTGGCACATTCTTGGCTGCCCTCATCCCGGTGTGTCTCATCCATTTATTACTCATTTACTGCAGAAAGCAGAGGACAATGGAATAAAGGAGTCAAAGCACACAAACACAGGAGACTTTGTTTTGTGTCATTCAGAGGTCAGACTGGACAACAGTCGGATTTTTGTGGAATAAAGACGGTTAAGGTTTGTGCAGAACATCTTAAACTTTATATTGAACCCCTGGGAGAGTATCATCTTTTTTTTATCCCTTAAAGGAGACCTACTCACTTTCAGCATTAATGATGTCACTCTGGGACATCTAGTGAGAAGGGTTGTGAGATGTGTAGCTCAAAAACCTCCTTATTTATCTGATTATGGCGTCCCTCATTTCAGCCTCTGCCTGAAACGCTTCATTCCAGCAGCTGTCTCTTTAATGCCCCGCCTCCCAATGTGCCCCCTCTCCTCTGATTGGCCAGCTCTGTTTGTAGTCGCAGGGAAATTTAAGGGAGTGTCAAGGTGGGCATGTCTGCTGGGGTGGGCGTGTCCTACAGCTTTGCTCCATGCTTTGCTCTGAAAAGTCGGTTCTGAACAATTCTGGCCAAGTTCTCGTAACGTCTCGATCAGAGCAACAGGAAACCACGTCCAGGGATTACGCTAACAACTGTATACCTCTGTATTCAAAGATGGATCAGCAGAAAAGATCTCCTTTAAATTGTACTCAAAGGATTTTCACAAATCCCTGAGAGCAAAAACAATTAGTGGAGAAGACAGAGAAGTTCCCCTGCTGCTTCCTTTGCATCGTATTCTCTCACGGAGGATGATTCGATTTGTCAGAGCAGGAGAAGCTCCAGGTGAAATGAATTACATTAACCACGGCTCTGTTCCATTTAAAGGCAGCAACACGCCCTAACCATGAGCCAGCCTGTGACACTGAAGCCCAGGAATTTAAACAGAGTATGTTATTAGTTCAACCTGTTTAACATGCCAAATGTCCATGAAGAGAAAAGTCGACTGCCCAAGCACAAGCCATATTTTCCATTTGTCAGCGTCAGGAGTCAGTGGGCTCTAAACTATTTGAAAAACAAGCGTGACTAATAACTTTTCCTGCTGTGACCAATCAAAACATCAGCTGTGACTGTAACGTTTGACAGAGGTCTTCTAGTAATTCAATCTTTCTTTTGGCAGCTTGGAGGATGTGGGGAAATATTTATCCGTCTCACCTTTCGCTTTTTGCCCTGTCACTTTGTTTCAAAGAGGTGATATCTGCTCCGTGCTTCCTCAATCCTCACAGTAAAAGTAATCAGTCAAATTTGATGTCATGCTCTTCTCTTTCTTTGTGATTGACAGAAAAACGCTGGCGCATTGCAAAGTGAATGTATAAAGGGCCCCATTAGCTTTATCCGATCTGAGCTCCGCCCGGCTGTTCTGTTGTGGTCGTCGGTCCACGAGCCTGGGCGAGCTAACGATCAGTCCTTATCTCTAGGCATATCTTGGAATCTGATATGGAAGTGCAAAATCCTGCAGTTCCTCGAGTGTCCACTAGAGGCTGGCTGCAGAAGCACAGGAAGTCACATACACATCCATTCAAAAAAGCCTGTTTTACAGCAGACATTAACATGTTTACAGCCTGGGGGGGGATTGGATTGGATTGGATTTGATGAAGGATAAGAGTTATTCACAATAAGGCGCGTAGCTGAAATGATTGACAGGTGGGCGCAGTGTAACGGTTTGTCAGGAGGCTTAAAACCCGCCTCAGCTCCAGCTCTCAGCCTGTCATTTCCAGCATAGAGACCGCTATCGATGGGACTCTAGCGCCCCCTGCAGGAGCAGATGGGCCACGTCACTCAGGCTATAAACATTCATATTTACAGTCTGTGATAAATATGTGCAAAATGTTCTGCAGGTCAACAGATGTTCTTTGATTTGGTTTTGTCGGTCATTAAAAAGACAAAAAAATACAACAGACAAAACACATTTTAAAAAGCTAATGAGGTAGAACGCTAAGAGGCACTGACTAAAGAAGCATGTGGCATTCAAAATGCAAAAAAGAACAAGATCAGTTGATGTTGGACAAACAAATGAGCACAGCCACATGTGGAGGAGGAACACGGTGACCTGGGAGCAGCACATAAACACAGAACAGAACACATTATGTGTCGTATTGAGGCCGGGGGCGCAGTGCACGAGCTGTTAGCCACCAATTATTGACTGCTGGGTAAATATCAGACGCAGTCATAGAGCGTTGAGCTCAGGGGATGACGTGTTTCATATCAGAAAGATATCATGGTTTAATCAATACCTGCCATTTATTGGTCGGGGATTTAATGCAGGACTCCAAGCTCACACAGTGCAGCCTGCGTGTCCAGTTAATCAGCTGTGATCAGCACAGTACCGTCAGGTGATGTTGAAACACCTTGATGCTCCTTTTGAAGACAGTTTCAGTAACATCGCCGTAAAGTTGATTGAGCTAAACATACAGCGAATACACGTAATGTCAAGGCGGACACTTTGAGGCACTCGGTTTGTCATGAGAACCTCTTGGAGGCTTTTGTTTTTTCTTTTGCATATTGAGGATTCATTTTAGTATCATGTCATGGCAAACACTGGACACAAGAGACTTGTATCTGAAAGCTAACATCCATTAAATGTTCAGAGAGGATACGAGGCGATCTGATCCGTCTCAGAAGCTTTGACTGAGATCGTCCACTTGTAGATTCACCAGATTGTAAGGTCACTTTATACGTCATTAAAACTGAACAACAAAACCTCCCAGAATTTTTTTTGGGGGGAAAACAAATAATCTTGAAGTGGACCTCGTGTAAGGGAATTCTGTCAAACGTATCTTTATAACAGGAGTAACTGAAAGGTGAAACTAGCTCCTCTTTTCAGGATTTGTTGAATCACCTTTCTGACCTATAAACTGGTAATTAGCATCTTTAAGAAAGGTGTGATTCCCGCTTTGATCTATTGTGCTATTGTATGTAGGTGTTGTTGCCTTCGAGCAGATGTTCTGCTATTGATGAAGTGTTTCATTGTTTGAAATGTTCTTTGATTTACTGAGAGTGTACGAGGGTTTTCTGTATTTAAGGGCACGGTCACACTGGCAATCCGTACCGTGCCCAAGCACGCTTCAACCCTAAAGTCCAGTTTGTTTGGTGCCGGCCAGCGTGGGAATGGCGCAGCGGGGGGCCAATCGTGCTTGAGTACGACACGATATGGATTGCCAGTGTGACCGCGCCGTGTAAAATCAGTCTATGTCCGGCGTTCATCGAATCCCTGAAAGACCAATCGTGTATTCTTGCACATATGATCAGTTTCTATTGATGAACCAAAAGCTTGAATCACCGTGTATGTTTTCATTCTGTATGCTGTAGTGCTGCAAACCTATTCTATGGAGCTATTATTGTGTCAAAATATTTGAAAATACGTACACAGATTCACTAATGCGTGAATAGATCCACAAATGCATGTACTGATCTACAAATATACCAATTGCAAAATGTTAACTGATGTAAAAATGGCAGAAAAGTTAGCTTTTTTGCTGTAAGTCCTGAAAATACACAAATCATCAAGCCTCTCCATTGGCCGTCATTTTACACGCTACTTTTGCAACACTCCTGCCGTGCAAGATCCACAAATTTTCTAATTTTCAGGAAACAGATGCCGTATGATTGCTATAACCCTGTAGTTAAAAAAAAATGTAGGAAAGAGTGGATCAGACACGAGCTTTTATTTTGAAAATCAGAAGCTCACGAAGCTCCAGGGGGCGGGGCTTCACGGCACCACGCGAGAGTGCACCAGACGAGATGGCATTGGTAAATCATGGTTTCCTGAAAATGACAATTAACATGTTATATACTACATGGATATTTTAACAAACTCAAATGAGGTGAGAGAGGTACCAGACGAGAGGGCATGAGACGAGAGGCTGCAGCCATGCCATGCAGTACGCAGCCTGGCAGTCCAGCCTGTGAGCCTGAGCTCAGGGCAACAAACCCCCACAGCTGTGTTTGCAGATCGTCAGACACGCATTTGAGGATCTGTCTGACGGCAGGAGTGTTGCAAAAGTCACGTGTAAAATGACGGCCAATGGAGAGGCCCGCCTCAGTTGTAAGTGATGATTTGTGTGTATTTTCAGGACTTACAGCAAAAAAGCTAACTTTTCTGCCATTATTACATCAGTTAACATTTTGCAATTGGTATATTTGTAGATCAGTACACGCATTTGTGGATCTATTCACGCATTTGTGGATCTGTGTACGTATTTTCAAATAGTTTTGCCACAATAATAGCTCCATACTATTCTACTCATGGTATTCTCTTACGCTGCGAGCAGCTTCAGTCCCACTTTTACAGCGTTCTTCTTCTTTAGTGCAGAACACAAATGTTCCCAGAAACCAAATAAATGCATCATCACAACATCAGGTTCAGCTGCGTGTGTCACTGGTGTTAGAGGAAAGGGAGTGTTCCTTGCTGTAAAACTGAACCATTTCCTCGAGTGTTATTTCGTCCTTCATTCCCCACATCTGACTCGGCTGCAGCACCTGCGTGTTCACCTGCTCTGAGGATGAACACCAGCTTTGTAACAATGGCCAGCAAATAGACTTCCAACATGACAGGATTAGTGAACTCTTGGCGTCAAAGAAAAACAAATATTTTTCTTCCTTGGGTGCTACAAGGAAGTTTCCAAGACGTCTTTACAGCTCAGTGCTGGCAGTGGGCCAAACTGCACGTGAGTGACACTGACCTGGAAACGAGCCAAATGTTTAGTGTGTGTACACAAAGAGCTGCATGTGGAGTTGTATTGGACTTACCTCCAAACCATAAAACCCTGTAATCATAAACGTGTTTTATCAGTGAAGTGATTGCGATATACCTCGTCACAGAAACTGCCCACAAGAATCCCGTCAGAGCAGAAACAGAGAACACGATGCAGCCTTACCCGCAGACTGCTGCCCCGTTCTCCTCAGGTTACTCTGCTAACACCTCAGAAAAGGAAGCTTTTTAAAAGTTGGAACTGCTCGTTTATCAACCAACATCTTCTCTGGTATGCAACTCCTTTCCTTTGGCAATGTTTCTGTTCACTCTTTGATTTCAAAACAAGTCTTTAAATAACTTCCCTGACTGGATTCACCTTCCTCTAATCATCATCACGCTAAAGTTTTGAATCTTTGTCTACTCTGCACCACTTTGTGTTCAGGTTTCGAATGTAACGTGGACTAAAGTGCAATTTCTATTTCATTCATTTTTACCTGATGGTTGAAATAAATTCATAATTTTTCAGTTTGGAAAAGACTTACACTTTATTGTCCCAAATGAGACATTCTTCTTCACAGCTCTGTACAGGTACGACAGCAATCAACAAACAGTGACGGAGATAAACAACATCACACCTTACACAACACACAAACACACACACGGCAGATTCAGCGAGGCCGGCTGTTAAGGCCAGTTCTGGCTGCAGGGATCAGCGAGCCTTCCTGCACCGTGCACTGTGCGTTCGCTCAGACGCCAGAGGAGTGAGGTGCAGATTAAGTGGGTGTGATGTCCTGTTTTATTGTGTTTGCAAAGCGTGTGATGGCTTTTACTGTTCAATGCTGTGAGGTCGTGTGAGGGGGAGACCACTTGTTATGGCAGCGGTGTTGGTAATGTAAGTTTGACCCAGTTTGCGACAGTGAGCGTGTTAAAAGAATATATGAGGATGGGCTGAACAGGAGGAGGAGGCATCAGACTGCCTTTTGTGAGCATCGTGTGTGTTGGTCAAAGCTGAGTCTTTTATCGTGTTATACCGAGATATATGTAACTGTTTGGTTATTGATGAGGATAGGTTGTTGAGGTGAGGTGTGTGCATCATTATTCCCTTTGTTCTACTAACATTGAGGTGAAGATGGTTGTCTTCACACCCTGTGTGATGGTGTCATGGTAGTCCAGCACGGAGCGGCTGTCATCAGAATACTTGAGGTTAGTCATGTTTGTGGTGAGCACCAGTGATAAGGCTATTCCCGCCTGTACCGCTTGCCGTCTCTGTCGGCCAGGAAGTTGTGTATGAGGCTGATCAGACGGGGGGAAGTGTTGAGCAGTTGTAGCCTTTCAGATCATCAGATGGTATTAAAAGCAGAGCTGAACCCAACGAAGAGGATCCTGATGAAGGAAGTGCAACATAAACTAATGAGAGAATTTTTAAATCAACATGAAAACTAACAGGCCGGCGAGGTGAAGACTGGCGTGCATCTCTGTCCTCACAGGATCAATGCACGTTAATGCCAAACCATGAAGGTCGTGAACTCTGGAGATGTATGTAGGTCAGGAACAGCTTTAGTTGACCTCAGTTGACCCATGAAATGGAGGAATTCACCCAAGGCAGCTTTTATTTTGTGTCGTGGCGAGCCGTCTGTCAACAGAGATAAGACTACAGAACGGATCCAGACTTGAATGTCTGCAGAGTGAGGTGACCTGTAGTTGAAGGCTAGTTATGGGCAACTTTTAGTTAAACAGTTAGACGTTTGATTCTCATGAAACCCGGACCAATCAGAGCTGACCTTCAACCAGACGGCTGTGGGGTTTCACTTCAAGTGGAAGTCCTGTATCCGTGTTTTTACATATTGTGATCTGAATGACTAACAGGAACAAAAACTTTTGGAGCTGCAGCAGTTCTGGCTTTAACCAGCAGGGGTGAGACTGGCTGTGATGACTGCAACAAACTCTTTGTGGGCTCAGTCCCATTTCTGAGCTTTACATCTTGCACCTGTGCCCCCTGGAAGGTTTCAAACGTAAAAGTAAAAATAACAGCGGCGTGGGAAGATAGAGTTAGTCGGTTATGATATCAGTCTGGAGGGCCTCAGCATCACCACAGCAGAAGACTGTCCCTGTCGGACGGGAGGAGGAGCGAGGGGTCTCCTGAGGCAAAACATGATGTAACACAGAAGCTGCAGACAAAGAAACCGAGTCAGCTACGCTATAATGAGAATATCTGTCTTTCTATCAATGCTACGTGTAGTTGAACAGAATCACAATCTGAACTAAAGAGTGGAGAAGAACATACTGGAGAACAGGAAACAGAATGCAGCAGGTTCATTAGAGCACGGAGATCGTAGAGGTGGCGTGCAGACAGTCTATGGTCGTGCAGCGATCACAGGGAATAAATGTCACCACCCCCTCCCACTCGCTCGAGGTGAATTCTCCTGATTATATCCTGCTGCGTTCTCACATCAGCTCACTAAAAGCCAATCCAGCCTGAGCGTGACGTCACAGGAACATGGCCGCCATAGAAATATGGTCTGTAGAGGATTTCTTGACGGTGTTTCCCCATGCCTGTGGGACTCAGTAGCTGGAGCTGCAGCAACTGGAGGGAGTGGGGGAGGGGGCGAGAAGGGTCCCCTGTGATCAGGGTACCTAAACCTTTTTCAAAGTGCCTCAGACAGCATGTCATTGATTCCCAAAGCTTCGGTTATCGCCCAGTGGCTGTACGCCATCTCTTTACAACACTGCTCATAGTTTATCTGAGTCAATATTATTGATGTTCATTTAATCTGCAGTCATTTCCAGGAACAGCTGTCCACTGTAGATCAGATTAAATAGCCAAGGTGTGTTTCTGGTTTCTGGTGAAACAGCATCACAGCTGCTGTTTGTCTCGCCCAGGCGATGTTTAATACGCTAAGGAAGGAAGGCGCCGGCTACTCTGCACACACAGGCTGAAATATCAAAAGCAATCAAATCAAACCCGTGTTGCGGGAGCAGAAGATGTTGCATACAGAATCACATTGGCTCACATGTCCCTGGATCTTAAAAATCAAACTCACTAACGGAACATCTCTGTGCTTTTGACCTGACGTTATCAAAAATATGACATTCAGAGGATCTACAAAAAAAACTTCCTTCTCCTCCTTTCTTGATCTCCGTTTTTGCAGCTGTCGTTAAGTTGTAAAATTCAGTTCTCTTTCCTTGTTGACATGAAAATGTTATTGATCGTCCTGGTTTATTTTGATTGTTGGCATGATTACCTGAGTAATAATACACGACCCATATCCGCACAGAGATCAATGTTTATTCAAGACACGTCACTTCTGGACGAGATAAAGCTCTCTGTTTGTCTAACGGGGTCTATAAAGCTGGACGCCACAAACACTGTGCAGGCTTGGAGCAGCGGTATAAGTAAAGGTTCAGGAGCGGGTGGGGTGAAAGAGCGTGCATTAGCAGCCTTAAGCGGGAGAAGCAGTCTTGAGAGGTAAGTACTGTGCGTAACGCTCTGAGTGTTGTATGAAGGAGGACTGAAGTCGGATTTCTATGGATGAGGCTGATGTCTTTATCACTGCAGATTTTCTGCCTGAGAGCACACGAGGACTTTCAAAGAGATTTGTTGTCGAGGCTCACTCACCCTGCAGAAGAAACTAAATGTTCTGCAAAGCACCTGCATATTTAGAAATGATAGAAAATTAATTACATATCGGGATTGATTTCTCTGCTCCGTCTCATTGTGCATCCTTCATTTGGATTTCTTTGTCGTCTTGAAGAACTTAATGCAGCGATCAAATGTTTGCACGGAGGAGAGCATTCTTTATTCAGAAGAACGGGGGGTTGTCACATAAGTTGAAAAAACAAAGAGGAGGACCCACATGCAGAAAATAAATCTAATTACTTATTTAAACAAAAAGGTAAATAAAAACGTGTTATTTCCAAGTCCAAGAGGGGAAACAGGAGCCAGACCACAAGAGGGAAGGAATGCTGAGACTAAACGCACAGGGGTAATCAGACACAGGTGAGACTAACGACACAGGTGAAGACAATGAGGGCGATCAGAAGTGGAGGGAAACACACACACAGAGTCAGGAAGAAAGACAAGACAAGAAACAGTGAGGAGAAGAACTACAAAATAAATCAGGAAACTCTAAAACACACAGAGAACTCAAGAATGTAACAGTACACACTAAAACAGAGAAACACAAGGATAAGAAATGACTAAATAAAAACACTGAAGACTAAACTAGGAAACATGAAGATAAAGAAACACCAAGCAACACCAGGGAAGAAAGAGAGAAACTCAAACAAGAAAAGAAATCTAAACTCTGAAATACACAAAATACTAAACAAGACCAAATCATGATGGGGGTGTTTGTGTTGTTCATGTCATTTGTACATGATAATCTTGAGCATCTGTGAAGTTTAAAGGTCACATCTTCAAAATCCACTTCACCATGTTGTTCTAACACTATTTATTGATTCGAGTGGAAGCAGTTGAATGTTTGGCAGAACTGTGAGTCCAAGACACATTTCCCCAAGGGGACAATGAAGTGTATCGAAATCTGTGTCCATCTAACCCCCCAATGATGAGAAAAGTCCATCCTCTCCGTCTTTTGCCTGCTCCACTTTTCAGAAAATGTGTGCTCAAACAGGCCGTTTGGAGATTTTCCCTTCATGACATCACAAAGGGCAGTAGCACCTCCCCCAGGTGGGTGACACTCCCACAGCTAGGTGTTTGTTCTGCCCTCTGAGTCTGCCTTCTCACCGTAAACAATAGGGCATGGAGCGAGAAAGCCCGAGCCACCCAAGCCCTTCCAGAGAGGGGCGTGGTCAGACACAGCTCATTTACATTTAAAGCTACAGACACAGAAACAGCCTGTTCTGAGCAGGGCTGAAATAGAGGGGTTTATAGGCATGATCAAATACAGGATCAGAGTGGGGACAGTAAGGCCTTATTTTAATATAATATCATGAATATGGCTTTTATTAAGTGTAAATACAAATACTTGCGTTAATTTAACCTTTACTCTTTCCTTGTCTCACTTGCAGTTTGCCACAATGATTTGGAAATGGATTTATCTTACCGCCCTCCTTCCTGGAGCACTCACATCCCCGACTCCATCCTCACGCCCCAACACCACCGCCGTCGAAGGACCCTGTCGCATCTACAACTCCGGCCGCTCTGCAGACTGTCTGGGTCGACAGCTGGAAAGTGTCCCGTGGACACAATTTCCATCCACGCTGGAGGAGATCGACCTCTCCTCCAATAAGCTCCAAGCTGTCCTCGCTGATGACTTCCTCCGCCTCCCTCGGCTTCGCATCCTCCTGCTGAAGTTTAATAACATTTCACAGATCGACAGTGAAGCTTTTAGAAACAACAAACTGCTGGAGCATCTTGACATCTTTAATAACTCCCTCCAGGAAATCCCTGCAACAGCCCTGACTCCTCTTCTAAATCTGAAACAGCTCATGATGTCGAATAACCTTTATGAACACGCCACTCTGGATGAGAGCTTCTCCAAATTTGTCCATCTCAAAGTTTTGTCGATGGGCGGCCCTTTGGTGAGGGGTCTAAAGAAAGGGGATTTCCAACCCCTGAAAAACATCCGGTTAAATGGCTTTGCGATCAAATGCTCCTCTAACTTGAGTTACTATGAGCCTGGGAGTTTAGAAGTCATCCAGACGATGCAGATGGGCTTTGACATGGCCATAGATCAACGCCCAGACGCTCTGCATCACATGCTGCGTGACCTCGCCAACAAGACCTTCAGCGTCATCCAGTTCAGAAACCTGTTTGAGTTCATGTACTACATGGGAAAGGAGGAGATATTCCGGGGTTTAAGATACGTCACAGCCCAGCAGCTCATCTTCCACAGAGGGAAATTCAATGAGAATCTCCTGCGGATGGCGTTGATGAACTTACAAGTCGCATCCATCAGAAATCTGAGACTTCAGTACATCGACTTCGCCCGTTCACCCACGTTCATCGATAGTGGAGGAGATTCCAGTATCACGGATCTGGCTCTGGATAGGTTGGATCTTTGGTGAGTAGCTTCTCATTTTAGGAAAACATGTCTCTGTGTGAAATGAACTGATCATCAGTAACATATTGAACAATCTCCCCTCGCTCTCCCTCGAGCGTGCTGTTAAAGTAGCGTCCCCGAGGGCCAGGCTGATGCCCTCTGAAGCGGCTGTGGCTCAGTGGTAGAGTTGGCTGCCCCAGAGTCTCTTTATTGTCCCATATGGGGAACTTTGTGTTGCGGAAGGAGCTCACAGAAGACAGCATGAACAGTCAAATCCAAATAAAAAAATGGAGTTAAAAAATCAGCACAACACAACCACAATCAGTCATGAAGATATGTGAAGTGCAATGTGGAGGTGTGCAATTAAAAGTGTAAAAGAGCAACCTGAGGGCTAAAAGGTGTTTGATTCATCTCTCAACCAGAAGGTCGGGGGTTCGATCCCCAGCTCATGCAGCCACATGTCTGATGTGTCCTTGGGTAACGGCCAAATTCCACCAGATGCGTGTTTGGTCCGTCTCCGCTCCGTTCCGGCAGCGGAGCTGATACGTTTCACGTTATTCAATGTGTGTGCTTCCACTGGGTCCGCTGCGCTGCGTCTGAGCTCCGTCTCAGCTCCGGCAGTCCGGAGCCCTCCGGAGCAGATACGCTTATGTTTATGTGTTTATAAGGTTAATATAGAGTTTAATACCATGTACATCGTATTATCTTGCGCTGTCGGGAGTTAATCTTTAAAATACCGCGGGAATTCCTTTGTCTCTGCACCCCAACTAACTGCCTGTGTTCTCCGTGCTGCGGACGGAGCACGCAGCCGGTGGGTATTGAAGGACGGGGGTGCACGGAGCCGTCACGCACCGGAGCGGACATGCAAAGCACACGCATCTGGTGGAATTTCGGGGTAAGACACTTAACCCCGAGTTGCCTCAAATTACTGAGGCGCCGATTCTGACTATCGGAAGAGCGCTGCATTTGCTGAAATATGGTCGCTAATTCGCCCTCAAATTTTTTAATTTACAAACTACAGACATGGTCGATTCACAGAGGATTTAAAACCCAAACGTCCTCCGCCATGATTAAAAATCATTAGAGGTCCCAGGTTAAACTGATCCTGTGCAAATAGAGTCTTTCTGTGAAGTCCTCCCCCCTATTTCCACATTTAATTCCCTATATCTCTAAAATGTAATCTCTATTTTCTCTTAGGTATATCAGCAACCCGGACGTGCTGCGGTTCGACTGGCGCTTCACCTGGTTCAACAAAATCAAGCACCTGTCCATTCAGTACGTCAACTTCAACTCCGTGCCCTGCGACGCCTGGGCGGAGATGGCAGATGTGGAGATTCTGGACGTCTCCAACAATGGGCTACAGGATGACTACCTCTTTAACCAACGTTGTCAATACAAGGGCGCCATGCCGAACCTTCACACGTTCAGACTGAGCACCAATGACCTGACCAGCTTAAAAGACCTGTCGTCACTAACGAGGGAGTTCCAGCAGCTGCAGGAGTTGGACGTTAGCGACAACAAACTTGGAGCTGCTGAAAAAAGTCGGGACTGTGTCTGGCAAAAAAGTATAACTCGGTTTATCGCTCACCACAACCAGTTTGAAAGTGAATCCCTGCGTTGTCTGCCCACCACGGTGCAATACTTGGACCTGTCCCACTGTGACCTGGACCAGCTGGACATGACGTATTTTGAAAAAGCAAAGAACCTGAAAGAGCTCCTCCTTAGTGGGAACAAAATCAAGTTCATCCCCTTTAAGTGGGAAAGTCCATCGCTGCAGTCGCTAGCTCTGGACGGTAATTCGTTTGGTGTCATCAGCAAAGCATCCTTCGAGAACATGCCTCGCCTGTCTCGCCTGAGAGCAGGGAACAACCCTTTTCATTGCACCTGTGAGCTTCATGCTTTCGTCGAGTACACAACATTGAAAGGAAAGGTCAACCTCACAGACTGGCCGGAGAACTACAAGTGTTACCACCCCGAGGCCTTCCTCAACACGGTCGTTTCCAAATACTTACCAGGTAAAGTGGCGTGTGACATCCGACTTGTTATCATCATCTGTGTTGCCACCACCGCGCTGGTGATCTTTATATTGATGCTGATGTGCTACATGTTTGACCTGCCGTGGTACACGAAAGCGACCTTTCAGATCATCAGGGCCAAATACAGAGCTCACAAGGAGAAGGCCGCAGGGGAACCAGGAAGTTTCACGTATCATGCCTTCATATCCTACAGCCACTCTGATGCTGACTGGGTGAGGGATCAGCTTCTACCCTGTTTGGAGAGTAACAAGAACCCCTACCGCCTTTGTATTCATGAGAGGGACTTCATGCCAGGAAGGTGGATCATTGATAACATCATTGACAACATTGAAAGCAGCCGGAAGGTAAACACACTTGCACATGCCAGGATGTTGTCACACTGGCACACTCATTACACATTTAAGTTTTGCACCAGTAAGTTCTTCTCACTAAAACCCTCAAAGTAACGTTTGAGAGGAAACAGTCAAAGAGAAACCTGCCAGCTCCGTCCGACAGACAGCTTTTGAGGAACTTGGTGTTACTACTGTAGATCAGCTGATGTCTTGGGCAAGGAAGGTTTCCACTGGAAAAACCCTGACCAGGCGTGGTCGTGGTTAGAGTTTAAAATCAGTGTCAGAAAGTCAGATGAAGGGGCGGCTGTGGCCTAGTGGTTAGTTTGTGCGCCCGATGTAGACTACAGAGGCCGGAGTCCTTGGAGCAGGCGTCCTGGGTTTGAATCCGACTTGTGACGTGTCAGTCCCCGCTCCCTCTCTCTCTCCCTCTCTCTCTCTCTCCCTCCCTCTCTCTCTCTCTCCCTCTCCCTCTCTCTCTCTCCCTCCCTCTGTCTCTCTCTCTCTCTCTCTCTCTCTCTCTCTCTCTCTCTCTCTCTCTCTCTCTCTCTCTCTCTCTCTCTCTCTGTCCTGTCTCTCAAATAAAGTCATAAAAAGCCCCACAATAAATCAGATATACTTAATTGCTCCTCAGGGGGAAATGTGGTTGTTAGAGCTGCTCTTACACACAATATAGCAGCAGAAATATCGTGATATACAATCAAAATAAATAGAATAAATGAAGGAATGTAAATATGAGATGAAGCAATAAGTAAAAGAAAGAGTGTTGAAGAAATACAGATATGTATAAAGTGCATGTTATTGAAGAAAAAGCTATGAACAAGAGCGCAGAGCGGTGCAGAGCCACTCTGCTCTGCTCCGTCTCAAATACACTGCAGGGGCAAGCTGAACAGAATAGATCGAGCTGGACAGGAAGTCAGACAAGGAAACGCACAGAGCGTTCGTTTAATTTCAAAATAAAACATACAGACTCCTGATTGTATATTCAATCACTTTATCTACATGACGTCAAAACAGGCACAGAGTGAACAACAAATCATCCTCAGAGAGACAAAGAGACATGTTGCTTGCATGTTGTTCTCTTTATTCTCCTGTGATCTTGTAGTTCTCCTGTGATCTTGTAGTTCTCCTGTGATCTTGTAGTTCTCCTGTGATCTTGTAGTTCTCCTGGGATCTTTTAGTTCTCCTGTGATCTTGTAGTTCTCCTGTGATCTTGTAGTTCTCCTGTGATCTTGTAGTTCTCCTGGGATCTTTTAGTTCTCCTGTGATTTAGTAGTTCTCCTGTGATCTTGTAGTTCTCGTGGGATCTTGTAGTTCTCGTGGGATCTTGTAGTTCTCCTGTGATTTTGTAGTTCTCCTGGGATCTTGTAGTTCTCATGTGATGTGTGTACAGTCGCTAGCGCTGCGCTCACGTTCCTGAAACGGATCCAGTGCACAGCGCAGCGTGTAAGGACAATGTGGAAATTGGCAGTTACAGAGTTATTAAAGACTGAGTGGCATAAGTTGAGGAGTCAAACGAGCAGCACCCCACACGGTTTAGTTACTAAATATTATATCACTGTTTTCTTTTCGTGGAGGATTAAGATCTAAGAGGGAGAAAAGCTGTCCTTCAAAGTTTTGCACAAATAATATGTCCATGCCGGTTTGGTCCAATCACATCTTTGGATCAAAATCCTTAGAGTTTGTCTGTTGGTTGTTTTCTGTCCCTTGAAGTCCTCTACACAATACATGTAGCTCCTCATATTAACACGTTACCCTGTGTCTTTCTCTCTCTGTCCTCAGGTGATATTTGTCCTCTCTCGGCACTTTGTCAACAGCGAGTGGTGCAACTATGAGCTGTACTTTGCTCAACAGAGGGCAATGGGAAAGACCTTCAACGATGTCATACTGGTGGTGAAGGAGCCCATCGATCCCAGCTCCCTGCCCAGCAAGTACTGCAAGCTCAAGAAGATGCTGAGCACTAAGACATACCTGGAGTGGCCCCAGCAGGTCAGCCAGCAGGCGTTTTTCTGGGCGCAGTTGAAGAGTGTTTTGGGAAAGCCAACAATGACCAGAGAGGGGAGACACAGCGTTAGAAGCACAGCCTCGTCTGTGGGAGGCCTTTCTGTGATTGGCTCTGAAATGGAAGAAAGGAAGGCAGAAGCACAACTTAATGTTGACAAGGACGCAGAACCCAAATCTGAGATTTATAAAATGAATAACCATGAGCTTTCCAATCAGAGACACATCCCTGCTGTGGCATTCTGACCGAAAGGTTAAAAAGTTAAGATTGTACGACAGCTTACATTCCTTCAGAATTGTCTAAAAATCAGGTAACCTTTTGTGTGCAAGTTATGTCAAGCTGGGAGCAAATGCCAACGTCTCATTATGATGACAGACAACAACCCAATCCCGCTCCACCCGTGGCATTCTGTCATGTTATCCCCGAGCGCCAGCCTGATGCCCTCTGCTCCGCTCTCCCTCTGAGTGTGCTCGGGCTGGGCGCCTTGCTGACAGGCGTTGAAAGAAAAAAAACTCAACAGCTCAAATGAGATCTCCCGTGTGGCTCTCTGGATAACAAGAGAGGTGCCAGGCAGACGTGGTGACAGGAGGCACATTGTGAAAGCACGCGGCTCTGTTACAGACTCGGCCCTCTGAGGTATGAGATCATGAAAGTTCAAACTCTCCTGTTCCCGTTACACGTAACGACGTGCACGGCCCACCTTGGAGCAAATGATTGGGCGACTGTAGAAACACAAAGAAGAACCCAGCTCATTCTAGGTCAACAAAACACAAATACAAATGAAGTCAATAACAGTTTCTCTTCGTGATTTAGCCGTGCCGTGCAGAGCGGAAAAGAGGACATCTTTGATGTTTGAAGATTTTATTCTTGTGCAGCTTCGCTCAGAGGTAGCTGTTATTTTTCTGTCTTGATGAATTAAACTTAAATATGTTCAACAAGCTCCTTAAAAACGTTTTTCGAACTCACGTGATACCAAAGGGAGGTGAAAAAGGTCAAACTTCTCTTCCATCTGAAAAGCCTTCGTTTCAGTGTGAGGCCTTTTGCAGAGTCTGTAATGGCCAGCAGGGGGCACCCATGAACTTCTTATATTCAGGCTGTTTGTCCTGACCGGAAGAGAGACGGTTAAAGCTCTCTGACACCGAAGTGATCTGGATGTTTTGCATTCATGCGATGTTATCAGGCTAATGCTGCTATATTGATCTGTATTTTGTTTTAAGGACTTCTGCTGCTGTTTTTTAGCCTTTTGCTTTTTTATCCTACTCCTATATTTATTCTTCTTGCACCAGAACACCCAAACTAATTCTTTGCATGTGTGAGCCATCTTCATAATAAACCTGATTCTGAAATGTGAAATGAAGTGAATGCATTTTGTGAATTAAAGTCAAACTGTTCTGGAAGTCTGAGTCATATTTAATGTTGACAGTAGAGAGATGTTTGCAGAATAAAAGAATTATTTGACCTAAAACCACGAACAGAAAAGCTGAAGATGTTGGTTTATTATTTCACAATGGAGCCAATTATGGTTTTTGAGCTGTTAGCTACAGATTCAGAAAAGATAGTCTGGTCCGTGTCAGCCCGTCAGACACCATTTCTCAAAGCTGTGTATGTTTTTGTGACTGTCAAAGATGTTGCACAGTAGGGGGGCTAACAGAACCAGACAGATAAAAGGACCTGAAAATGCAGGCTCACACAAAGCAGGATACAATAAGAGGGCTGAGTGTATTCAACAGTCCAGGACGGTACACAGGCTAGCCAAAAACACTGAAGCAAACAAATCCAAGAGGGGCGGGTCAAAAGTCAAAAGGTAGGCAATGGTCAAACACAAAAAAAAACTCACAAGAAAGGAAAGTTGGAACAAGATGACACGAGGGAAATCATAACGAACAGCAACATGGGGGAGGACACACACGGAGTATGTACACAGACAAACAGGGGATAACAAAACACAGGTGAGCACAATCAGGGCGGAGGAGTACAATGCAACAACAGGAGCAGGATCTGAGACATGACTAAGTACAAAACAGCAACAATACTAAAATAAATGGACAGAAACAAAACATGACCTTAGGTTACTTGACAGGTTGTGTCAGGGGCATGGTCCCCGGAGACGCTCCACTCTGGTGATGTGTATCGGTATGTGATCTGTTACTAAATTCACTTACCCGTCTCCCTCCTGCACATGTGTGGAGTATCCATCTCTTGAGATCTGACTGGGGGTTCAGTTAGAGAAGTCCCAGGATGCCTGGAGGCAAACCCGACAAGAAAACACCAAATTACCGTCTTCTCTAAAGATAAACTGGATTCTTTTGGTCTCTGGGGTCCCGGGGCCTAAGCATCTCCCCCTTTGAGCCTTACAACACCAACTGCAATCTAAAGCCAAAATGATTGGTGTCAAGTGTGTGAGGGGGATTGCAGCTGGCTCCATGCATCCCTGTGTTGACTGGACTGAACCCCTGCACAGCTGTCTCATCTCTGGTCAGGCCAGACTCGTTTTAAAATCTCTTTGTTGTTGCTCTCTGTCATCAAACTAAGCCAACCAAACAACATGTTTACATCCCGGTCTTGCTCGCTGTTTCAATGAGCGCCCCCTACAGGCCTGGAGCACCTCTGTTGAAGACTGGATTTGCAGTGTTTGTCTTTATTCACATGTTCTCTGAATATACATCTTTATCTTATATCGTTTATGTATTTATGCTTTACTGTGGAAAGCACAACAGCCACTAAATGATCTCATAAGTGCTGTGACGTGTTCTTCTATTCATTGCTGCATTATAAAGTTATCTGCTTTGGAGGAACGAGGCCTGAAGTTTAATTTTTAACAAGAGGCATGCAAATGTCTTCAAACTGCTCATACTGGAGATAGTGATGTAAATCAACCAGTGGTTTGCATCCAGTGAAAAGAGCACTTCAATTGGCTGGCCTGTGCTTACTTTGTATTGCAAGTAGATTGTTTCAAGCACAATCGCTCCCTTAATTGCAAATGATGCTGCAGGAAAGCATTAGTCACACAGTAAGAGGAAGTTAAGCCTATAGTGAAAAGAGCACAGGCAGCACACAGGAAGAAACTCTGCTATGAAAAATAAAGAAAATGCTTCATCCTGGTTCATGAATATCTTTCTGCAGCGTTAGAGGAAAATGTCACTTTGGGATCCAGAAACTTCAGACTTCTAGGTTTTTTAAATGTAGGTTAAGAAACTAAGGGTCTATGAATCGTGAGAAAGCCAGAGGCGCTGCTTTATACACTGAATGAAATATAGAGTATCTGCAAAGCGGCAACCTGGGACATTGAAAAATGAAGCTGATGCAGAAAATGCTAAATCCTGCAGTTCCTCGAGTGTCCACTAGAGGCTGACTGCAGAAGCACAGGAAGTCACATACACACCCATTCTAAAAAGCCTGTTTTTACAGCAGACATTAACATGTTTACAGCCTGGTTCAAAAAACCAAATAGGTCTGATTAGCTCATGTCTCGATCAGCACACACTGTACGGGGGGTGAATGTTTTGATGACTCATCAGTTTTGATTTGATGAAAGATAAGAGTTATTCACAATAAGGCGTGTAGCTGACCTGATTGACAGGTGGGCGCGGTGTAACGGTTTGTCAGGAGGCTTAAAACCCGCCTCAGCTCCAGCTCTCAGCCTGTCGTTAGGTTGACTGAAAGTTAGGCTGAGACAGCATTTCCAGCATGGAGACCGCCATCGATGGGACTCCAGCGCCCCCTGGTGGGACAGATGGGTGACGTCACTCAGGCTTCAAACATTCTTATTTACAGTCATTACAGATATCTGCAGGTTGAGTAGATATACCCACCAAGTCCCTTGTGACCCCTGATGACCCTGATGATCGTCTATCATCCAGTGTCATCGGAGGATCTGTTCCTGCAGAATCTTCTCTCTTCTCATGACGCCACAATGATCGTCTGCCAGATCTGAGGGTCATCCTGGATTCATAGAATCATAGTTACATACATAACCCTTTTATGTCATCCCTCTTGACTGCTGGAGGTGATGCTTTTAGCACTGGATGACCTTTATCAGCATGGTCCCCATTCATCCCCAAATACAAATACATAGTGTGATTGAAAATATGATTTAAGATATTAATATCTCGTGTGTTGCAAAGTTTTAGATGTTTAAATGAGGAATAGTTTGCTTACATTTGAGCCTTTAATCTGAAGACAGCTGCCTAAAGAAACCAACAGGTTTCTCTCTCTCCCTCCCTCTCTCTCTCTGTGCATGATGTAATCATGCACGACATGAACTCTTTATTATCCCTGGAGTTTTACATGTCTTACAGTCACTCTTATATGGGCACAGTTCACGGTCTTGTGTGGATAGGGTAAAGAGTTCACAGGAAAAGTGGGGCCGACTTTGCTGTGCAGGAGCCATAAACCGGCTGTCGTTGCCTTACATGGCCTGAAGTCTCACCTGTGCATCCCGGTTAGTGCAGCAGGCGATGCAGCTCCTGTTTGTGTGGGATGAGCCTCTGAGATTGTCATCTGTTTGAACAGAGGTGAGAGGAGCCAATATAACGGAGGAGCTGAGAGCAGCAGTCACCTCTATCACTCCAGCACCTTTCAGCAGCAGAGTTCAGGTGAGTCCCTGCAGCCTTCATTTTTCATTACAAAGCTTTTAGATGATTCTGCAAAAACAGCTTCAATTATTGTAATATTTATGTGTCAGGCATCTAAAATGTTCATGCTTGACCTTCCTCCACAGTTAGCTAACGCAAGTTTTGCATTCGACACTGAGAGGCGTTTAATGAGCTCCCTGATCGCAGCGTGAATTAAGCTTATAGCAGCAGTTATCAAGACTAACCTGGTGAATGTCTAAGAATTGAAGAGGTCAAAAAGCTCCAGCAGCACTTGTAGTATGAAGATCAACTTAATTAACTCTGTTAGACTGACGTGCTTCAGCGTGGCCTTCATCAGGGTCATCCTGACGATCCTCATCTTCATACCCCCGTGCTGCTGGAGATTTTTGACCTCTTTAAGCCGCTCGCTCTTCAGGCGTCGGGAGTTGGTGAAGTTGTGCCAGAAAACCCGACTCTGCTTCTTGAATGTCTAAGAACTGAAACATTTTATATCTACTTAAGTTTTTTGTGAGTAAAGTGAGCTTGTAGAAGTTCTCTCTCTCTTGCGTTCTGGATCTTTCCTCTTGCTCAGCTGTGTAAAAGAAAGTAACGGTGTGAACAAGTCAAAACAAAAAACTCTGTACTCACAGAAACACGCGTTAGACTTCAAAACATCAGAAATGGAAAGTAAGTGACTCATCGTCAAGTCCTGTTTCAGAGTGCTTTCGTTGAACTCTTTGAAAGTTGACACCAGATAAAGTCCGTCTAGATTTAACGCTTTGAGATTTGTCTCAGATCTCAGCTGACGGGGGGGATCTTACTGAAAGTTGATGAACCCAGAAACAGGCTGCAGGGGAGAATATGAGATGAAGATGTTTGGAGGCGATATTTGCACAAGGCAACTATACTCCAGTTGTCTCCTGATTATGATTATGATGGAAGAGGATGTAGTCTGTTAGGCTGGTCTGGATGGATGGACTGACTGCAGGGCAGAGGGAGACTCAGGATGGGGATGAAGGTGTGCTTAGGCGTGGTCCTGCTCCTGAACCTAAGTTGATATATTTACTTCATTTGTTTCTTCCACCCAGGCTTAACCGTAGGACAGAAACATGGGTTCCAAACTGCAGCTCTGTGTGCTCGACCTCATCACTGTGTTTCATACCTACTCTGGAAGAGAAGGTGACAAGTACAAGCTGAGCAGAGGGGAGCTGAAGAACCTGCTGCAGGTGGAACTTGCTGAATCCCTGGCGGTGGGTATCTCGTTGACTCTTGTCTGTGCAGGTTCTCAGTCAGACGGTAAATCGAAGCCTGATCCAAAGACAGTTGGACTTAGATCTTGAAGAGATCTTGAAGATCTACCTGAGGAAGAGAAGATGTTCACAGACGTGCTAATGTATCCGAGTATAATTAACATGACGTTTTTATCACAGCAGCACAAACAGCAACAATACGGCAGCTTTCAGTAGCAGCTCCCGCTTCCTTATGCAGCGGTCTTTGACGTAACATCCGGTGTTTCCATGGCAACGATAAACATGTTGGGTCTGTCATGGCGGCTCTGTCATGGCAGCAGCCACGTCAAGACACGTCCCGTTAAAACACTAAAATTACAAGTCACTATTTTAGATACTTGTCAATCACAGCTCCGTCCAACGCATGCAAAGCAAACCATAACTCACAAAGATTAACATCACGCTCTGTTGAGCCAGACTTTGAGACCATCTGCTGCTGCTCGCCTTCTCACACACTTCCCGCATAGGGTTTGAGACCATCTGCTGCTGCATTCTCACACACTCCTCGCACCCGTGACCACATCAAGAAGAATCAGAATCAGAATCGGGTTTATTGCCAAGTACATTTACACATACAAGGAATTTGTCTTGGTGTATTGGTGCAAAAACAGTTAACAAGGGAAATACAGCCAAAAAAGCAAGAACTTAAATAAAATATAAGAAATCAACCCTGTCCTTCATAACCTCCACTGGCTCCCCATCCCCCAGCGTATCCACTTCAAACTCATTATCACTGACAAAGCCCTCCATAACCTGGCTCCTCCCCCCCGCCAGTCTGAGCTCCTCCACTGGCACTCTCTCATGTCTGCTGACGATAACCTCCTCACCCGCCCGACAGCAGGACTTATAAGCGGTCCTGGGGGGAACAGGGCCATTGCCACTCCAAGACCATCAGAAACCCCCCCTCAATCTCCACCTTCAAGAAATCCTTCAACCTCTTCAACATCGCCTACAATGACTTACACACTCTGTTCTCATCCTCCTTCTCTTGGACTATCTCTTCGTTGTTTTGTTTAGATTTCAGTGTTTGCAGTCTGTACATGGTGCGCATGTGTTGAAAAGTTTTAAGTGCATTATCGATTCTAAGGATCTGATCTTGTTGATTTGTTAGTCAAATGCTTCTGTGCTTCTGTTTCAGGAATGCAAGAAGCCCGGGGAGCTCGATGAGATCATGACTGGCCTGGATCAAAACAAGGATGGTGAAGTGGACTTCACGGAGTTCGTCACTCTGGTCGTTGCAATCAGTCTCCTCGTCAATGAATTCTTTGTTGACATGGATAAGAAAAAAGGCCAATAGCAGCACCATGCTCCGAAGGGATGATTAAATATCTACCGTCATATTCTACAACCTTTCCTTGACATAATTTAGAAACCTTAGACGGTGTGGGTGTACAAATTGTGGATCAATCCTTACCGACAGCACCTTGTAATGTTGCAAAAGACACATCACTGTAAACTCGATAAGTCTTCATCTTAATAAAGATGTCAAGCTCTTCATTCATGTCTTTTTTTGTCTGTTCTGTCTGAGATGACATCACTCGGTCCCCTCAGGCCTGTTTGCAGCATCTGAAGTAGAAAAGGCTTCACTTTGTCAGGTTTACATCCACACATATTCTTCAGGTTTCACCGTGAATCACAATGAATACAACATGGTGAGCTTGTTGGAAATCTCTAGCACCACCCGGTGTCGGGAGGAGGTAATACATGACAGACAGATTATGAGGTTGTGACATCATCCCCTCCTTCCAATCCAGCTCCTAAACTCCAGGTCAGAGGCATTACAATGACGTAAGTCCTGAAGCTTGTGGGGCTCTTTCATTCATCAGAGAGCGCGAGAGAGAGAGAGAGAGAGAGAGAGAGACAGAGAGAGTACTATGAAGTCACTTTGACATCTGCTCAGTAACGGCGCTGTTGCAGAAACACAGTCTGAAAAGTGATTTATCAAAAACACCACAAAGCTGCAGGTTGTGTCTAATTTGTAAAAGCATAAGAAGGTTTTTTTGATTATATTCAATAATCATATTTATGTCTAAGGCACATTTAGAAACAGCTGACCAAAGTGCTGTACATGGAACAAAGGAGCAATACAGCGTTGCCTTTTGTCTCTCTCCACTCAGGTCGCCTTCAGGTAGAAAGGGGCGGAGCCAGTTAATTTGATGTCATGCACCTGGGCAGGCTGGGCCGTGGTGATTTAAGCTGGCATCACCAACTTTGGTTTGATGTCTTTGTTTTGCCTCCTCAACACCACACACAGTCACCATGGCAACCACCACTGATTTATCGTCTCGTTGTCCATAAAACTGCATTTGCTTTGATGCTGAAAATGCAGGTGTGTGTTGTGCTGAATGGACTTGAGCTTGTATATTTCTTTTCTCGTCTTCTGACTACTCAAAGCTCTTTTGCACCGCAGGTCACACCTACACATTCACTCACTGATGGTAGAGGCTGCTGAGTAAAGAGACCATCAGTATTAACTCATCCATTCATACACATTCACACACTGATGGTAGAGGCTGCTGAGTAAAGAGTCCATCAGTATTAACTCATCCATTCATACACATTCACACACTGATGGTAGAGGCTGCTGAGTAAAGAGTCCATCAGTATTAACTCATCCATTCATACACATTCACACACTGATGGTAGAGGCTGCTGAGTAAAGAGTCCATCAGTATTAACTCATCCATTCATACACATTCACACACTGATGGTAGAGGCTGCTGAGTAAAGAGTCCATCAGTATTAACTCATCCATTCATACACATTCACTCACTGATGGTAGAGGCTGCTGAGTAAAGAGTCCATCAGTATTAACTCATCCATTCATACACATTCACACACTGATGGTAGAGGCTGCTGAGTAAAGAGTCCATCAGTATTAACTCATCCATTCATACACATTCACACACTGATGGTAGAGGCTGCTGAGTAAAGAGTCCATCAGTATTAACTCATCCATTCATACACATTCACTCACTGATGGTAGAGGCTGCTGAGTAAAGAGTCCATCAGTATTAACTCATCCATTCATACACATTCACACACTGATGGTAGAGGCTGCTGAGTAAAGAGTCCATCAGTATTAACTCATCCATTCATACACATTCACTCACTGATGGTAGAGGCTGCTGAGTAAAGAGTCCATCAGTATTAACTCATCCATTCATACACATTCACTCACTGATGGTAGAGGCTGCTGAGTAAAGAGTCCATCAGTATTAACTCATCCATTCATACACATTCACTCACTGATGGTAGAGGCTGCTGAGTAAAGAGTCCATCAGTATTAACTCATCCATTCATACACATTCACACACTGATGGTAGAGGCTGCTGAGTAAAGAGTCCATCAGTATTAACTCATCCATTCATACACATTCACTCACTGATGGTAGAGGCTGCTGAGTAAAGAGACCATCAGTATTAACTCATCCATTCATACACATTCACACACCGCTGACGAAGCAGCAGGAGAAACTCTGGGTTATGTGTCTTGCCCAAGGACACATCGAACATGTGGCTGCAAGAGCTGGGGATCGAACCTCCAGCCTTCTGACTGAGATAACAAACTCGACCACTGAGCCAAAGCAGCTTCAAGGCCAAATCGGATGGCGATCCGATTCAGATTAAAAATAAAACATTCATAAAATGGTTAATGCACCCAAGCAGCCCGCTCAGGTATCGTCTTTAAGGGAAACACTGGCTAAGAGAATGTGTACAGTATTTCTGTTGATCTTGCCCCAGGACACATCGGACATGTGGCTGCAGCAGCTGGCCGCAGCAGCTGAGGATCGAACCCCCCGACCTTCCAGTTGAGAGACGACCACTGAGCCACAGCCGCCCTAAGTCTGTTAAACACATATATGTCATCTTGCTTATCATGCACTGCTGAAACTTTCTGCATTATTATATCATCCACTCATGTCTGTTGTGTTTCCTGCCTGTTTACTCATATTTTTCTGTTTATATCATTCCAGTTATCGTATGCTAATGTTGCACAACATACGTTATTAAAATGTGACAATGTTTACTAACATGTCAGCCATATTTGCAGACTAGTACATAAAGAAATAGATCTATGCATCCATGTGTATGTTGCTACTTTTAAATCTTCCTTACGTCACAGCTGAGGTAAAGAAAGAAACAAAGAAGGTCTCTGTGCTGTGCAGCTGCCATAAAGCCCTCTGCTGTTGCCTTACATGGCCTGGAGGTTCACCTGTGCATGGTTACTGCAGCAGGTGAGGTGACTGCTGTCCAGGGGGGGAGGGGCCTCTGAGATTCTGCACGCAGGTGAGGGGAGCCAATATAACTGATGAGAAGAGAGCTGCAGCCACTTCCATCAGACCAGCACCTGTCAGCAGCAGACTTCAGGTGAGTTCCTGCTGTTTGGGTTCATTTTATTCACTACGACATTTTCAAAAACTGTAAAGATCTGAGTGACAGTTCTGCAACAACAGCTAACATTATTATTATTGTGATGAGACTGACATTTAAAGTCTGCATGCTCGTGCTTTAGTCTCTGAATCAGTTAATTAACATCAGCTTTGCATTCGACATTCAAAGGCGTCTAACGAGCTCCCTGATCGCAGCAGGAATACATGATTAAGAGCAATTATCGAGGCTAATGAAGGAAACGTGGCGTAGCTTCAGTCAGGAGACTGATGCAGCATATCTGCAGATTTGGAGCTGTTTACTCTCCCACACAGACAGTTCGAGAGCAGCACTGCATCATTGATGAGAGCACGTCTCTCCTCATATCGATAGATAACAATCTGACAGTCTGAATGATGAAATGAGACGCTCAAACCTCAGCAGGTAGTTAATGTTACTTAATGCAAGCCAGAGATCTGTATCAGCAGGAGGTCGTCCTTTTGTCCTCCACTGGAGGTGGGGGGTGGAGTGACTCGGCACCCCCATGCAGCAGCTTCTCAGGTGTCTGACAATGAAGCGCAGGTGCAAGGGTAGATGTTTCAACTGATTTCACGGACATGACTCAAAGCAACCTGCGACTTTCAGGGCCTTCAGATGAATTTGGAACGTATCGGCTTCTTTCAGGGAAAGTTTGGACCGACACAAACTGATTTACGTGAGTGCAGGAAAACTATTTTAACACAGATCCTATAGTAGTGTGGGGTACCAAACATTTTGAGCTGTTTGATTAGATTGCTGCAGAGAGCGTCCCTGAGGCAGGTTTTCATGAGTTTAAGACATGCATCATTTGTCTGACGTGCAACGATCCCCTGTCAATGAGACGGCTTTTACACTTTTCTAGAGTTCCAGTTTGGTTGCTCTCTTTGTTTCGTACACATCATGTATGTGTGAAACTTTTGCTCCCTGTGTTGGTAAGACATATAACTGTTCACAGCACAGCAACCTAAGGGGGCCCCTTAAGGCTAAGGATCACAATTACCCGTAGACAACCTGCTGTGTGGTGAACGTATATGTTCACATACTTGCCGATGTACAGCGTGTGTTATTGGAGGATTCCTCTAGAGGGAGCACCCTATAAAAAGCCGGCGTAAACCACAGACGTAGAGATGATCTGTCGGCAGATATTTTGTCCAGCATGTTTGTTGCTATGCAACGACATTGACGCATCAAAGTGTGGGTAGTTGTGAACTTGATCTATTAACTTTTCATCTTTCTTCAAAATGTTCCTCATTGTTGTAGCGGCTCTCTGGCGTCTCTGATGTTGTCACATCCGGTCTCATCACCGCACAACTCTACGCTGCTCCTGGTGGTTACCTTAACTGAGTTTATAATTAAATGTGTTTCACTAATGACCCTCTCACTTTGTCCTTCCAGGCTTTCACTGTAGGACTCAATCATGTGTTCCCAGCTGCAGTCCTCGATGGAGGACCTCATCAAAGTGTTCCACTCGTACTCTGGGAAAGAAGGAGACAAGTACAAGCTGAGCAAAGCGGAGCTGAAGAACCTGCTGCAGGGGGAACTCTCAGACTTCCTGGCTGTGAGTATCTGGACTCTTGATGATTTGTTCTCATGAACCAGTACGGGAGTGTTGTAGCTGTAAGAAAGAGAAATCAGTGAGATGTGTAGAGAGTGAGATGATAAAGTGAGCTTACTATATGATCAGACATGAAGGAAACATGCTATGTTGAAGTGCTGGCTTCTCTGACAACAATGCAGCAGCCAGTATGTCCTCCTTCTAACTTTAGATTCTGGTCCTGAATGGTCTGGATTTGTTTGGACCAGACAGCGCTCATGTTTTGGATTTGGACTGCAGTACCCATTTTCCCATGTGTCTTTTTAAAATGAGAGGATTGATTGAAACTTTCAAAACTTCTTGTGCTTCTGTTTCAGGCCAGCAAGGACCCGCTGGTGGTGGATAAGATCATGTCGGACCTGGATGAAAACAAAGACGGCGAGGTGGAGTTCCAGGAGTTCGTCGTTCTGGTTGCTGCTCTCACTGTTGCCTGCAACGAGTTTTTCATAGACTTGGATAAAAACAAGAGAGGCAAATAGCTGCTCCTTCAGCTCTAAAGAGTGACAAACCTTTTCTTCCTGATGTCCTTTAAAAACCGTGTGGTTGGATGTCTGATGCAGAATACACATCACTGTTAACTCGATAAGTCTTCATCTTAATAAAGATGTCACGCTCTTCATGCATGTCTGTTCTTTTATTGGACTCTTTTCTGTTTTAATTTGACAGATGAAATAAATCTGTCCCCTCACTCCTGTTTGCAGCATCTGAAGTAGAAAAGGCTAAAAATAAACCAAAAGTTTGCAAACAGTGACATTCTGTGACATCTTTCTATTAAAACTTTCAGAAAACATAATGAAGAGTAACAGGAAACACAGAAATGTAAGTCCGGTCGAGCATTTTGAGCCATAACTCGTGACCGATGGGCGCCTGCTGGTCCTGACATGACCCCTCCCTCCCCGTCGACTCACCAGCAGCTCTGCTCCCTCTGTCTGAAGCAATCATTAAAAGGCTTCATGGAAACATGAGGCGGTGAGACATCAGCTTTCATTCATCAGACACGTTATGGCCGCTCATTTACAGAACAAATACTGTGAAGTCACTTTGCATAGCAGATAACAGACATCTATTGAAGCTACACAGAGCAGCCAAGCAAAGCTTTTATACAATTATGAGTGCATTTGCAAACCATTTGAATTTCCCTCTGAAATGGTTCCGCCTTTCTGCATTACTGGCACTCAGGTGCTTGATGACTTCTTTTCCTGAGTGATTCAGTTATACAGTTCCTCTGAAATGAGTCAGGGAAATGGGACTGAGCTGCAGGAATCATGAACACATTTCACTCAGTCTGCAGCTCCAGAGTCCCAACTCCGTGGTTCCACTTTCATTTCTGGGTTCAAACATTAAACCCCTGACTCTACCAACTGAGCTACAGCCGCCTCTAGTGTGGTCAACCTGCGTCATTAAAAGGCCCCATTTTGTACAAACACCCAAGTTTATAAGGTCAACAACAATTACACTATTTTTCTTTTATCACACTAAAATGGATACACCATTATTTGCAAAAAAAACTCAGGTCAGTCAGTCCATTTGTGCCCATCTGCAGCACTTAGAGCAACAGAGTCGTCTACCATTACAAAGATTGGTTCAGTCACCCCCCTTTCACCCTCGAGACCAGGATTCAGTTGCACCCACAAAATGATGAGTTAGACAGATTGTTGCCCGAACATTTAAGGAGACCTAAAGATCAATTTGGAGTAGACGTCACGATTACGTCACAGAAGTTACACAGGCATTTTGGTTGCAGAAGACTGAGGAGAGAAACTCTGAGAAGCCAGATCCTGGTATGAGAGCAAAATGTCTTGTTTTGCTGTTGGATTGCATCATAACGGAGCGATCTAACTTTAAACTCTCACTTTAGGAGACAGACAACATCTATGTTAGCTGGACAAAGATGCATCCTCTGTAAGACGTTCATCGTAAGTTGTGGTGAGTGTCAACATGTAGTTGTCTTTAGCATGGGTCCATAAAGCTGCGTATAGGCGCCTCTGTCTATGTAGTGATGAGCGCGATGAGCTGGATGAGCTCAAGTTATTTTGGCTGTGCGGTAAGGGCAGACCAAGGGGGTGCCCGGGGGCCGAGGCCACGCATGGAATCTGACGTGCCCCCCTAAAATTCTCAATCAACTATGTTGCAACAAGCTGTGAGCTTGATTTGCATATTAATGTGGCACATGTTGAAGATTTAATGATTGACAGCAGTACCCTAAACATAACGTGCCAACAAGTACGAAAATATATCTGCATCTGTATTCGACAACAAAGGCGAGCGGTGACAGAGAGGCGGTTTATCGTAACAAGTGATGACCTATCGGCCCTTTTTTACACATGAAGAGTTCGTGCACAACTTTCTGGAAGAATGTCAGTCGTTGTCTGAGGACACATTCATACCAACTTCTTTTGTTTTAAGCTCCAAACTCTTGCTCTCTTCTTGTTTTTTCTGATTGAAACACGCTCCTTTGAAGCCACACTCCCATCGAAGAGAAAGGAAACCTGGACCTGGTTTTCATTTCAAAGCCTTTTACAGACACTAAGATACAGAAAGTGTCGGTGAAGACCTTTTATGTCTCTAAATGTCAACATTTGAAAGCTCTTCATATTTTGACATTTCGCTCTAAGAAGATCATTTTCAAACAGGTAGAGGTGAAACTGATTGGAGCAGCACAGCCGGTCAGCTTCATAAAAGCACAGCTTGACTCAAACGGCGGCGCAGACTCTGACGGGGTCTCACAGCCTGACTGAAGGGGGCTTTACATCCTTTGTATTCATCGAGACACGTACGCCAAAGACGCATTAAACATGTCCCTCGACAGGACTCACTGCACACATTGCAGTCTGGAGAAACTCAATACAGGCCCTTACAAAGTCGTGAAGCGTCTTCAATTATGTAGCAGCAGCTTGTCTGACAGCCTTTTATGCTCAAAGTCGTCAGAAACACAAGCTCCGGTGGCCCGATACTGCAGCCGTGAGCACGGACTGTAAAATGCAAAGCAGAGATACTCTTTGTTGGGCAGAGAAGAGGACACACAGAGAGGAAAGTCAGGAGTCACCCAGCTGCATGACCACCACACTTCAAGAGTGCCATCAAGTGTCTGTCAGAAGCACCTGCAGGTCGATGACTCCATTCTCTCCATAGACTGGGTACAAGAGGTGGTCTTAAACCTAAAAGTGAAATCTGTGCAGAAGGGCTTTGGAACTGCATTCTTTCTAATCGCCAGCAGAGGGCAAATCCACTTGATGGAAAGGCTGTTGGTACAGCCTCCTTAAGCAAAATAATTCAGCCAAGGCCGAAACATGGAGACCGAAAACATTGAAGGGACGCCACTCGGATTGAAAGGTTTAAACCCAGATATTTAAATTCTCCCCAAAACACTCAAAAGAGAAAGAATACGGCAAAAAAGCAAAAGGGACTGACTGGAGACGAAAAAGTGACGTAACTAAGCTCAGCAGGCATCATGACTTTGAAAATTCATATTGATTCCACGACGATTGGTGTCCCAGTCCGTGAATTCACTTTGTGTTTCAGCGGAAGCACAGCACAGCTGGAGCTCCACATACACACACAGACATGCACACACACATACGCTGCCTGGGTTGGGGAAAAAGAGAAGAGAACTAAGAAAGATGGAGAAACAGAGGTCCTCACCATGAGCTGCCCAGAGGGTATGTGCCCCCCCGAGTGCAGATAGCACTCAGGTGCGCTGAAGGCAAAGGGAGGAGGGAGACCAATAAGCCAGAGAGAGAAGAGGAAAATGATATGTGCCTAACAGATTTGAAAAGTCCCTGTCATGGTTTTGAATTTGAAAGAAAAGAGGTTGAGGTCCTGAATGCATGCTAACGAAAAAGTATTTATTTGAACAAAAAGGCAAAATAAGGCATACTTCTCAAAAAGTTCCAAAATCAAAGTTCAAAAGGAGAAAGGACACTGGGTTCAGTAGTCAGTAGTGTGACCTCCAGTCGGAGGTTATTCTGCACCAGGCTAAGGTGTTGGTCTTGAAATGAAGAAGTAAACAACAGCCAAGCTGACGTCAAACGCTGCTACAGTCAGCGTCCACTTACAGTCTGAAAAAAGCTGACGAGTGATTCATTTAGATTTTCATGATTTAGAGAATCAACAAAGATCACTGTCGGTATCTGTGTGTTGTTTGGTCTGATTATTTCCCCTGTTACGATGGACGCTGCTGTCCGTCATGTCGACCTCTGACCTGACACTTTGCATTGTGGGAAACAGTATGCAAGAGAGACTGGTCTGATCCATACTGGAGATTTTACCTGAATCCGAACTGACCAGGTATTTTTGGCATCCTGCAGATCTCCCTTTTGTTCTCATTCTGCATTTTGGCCAAATCAGTACAAACTGCTGGTGAAGTAGGCGGTTTCTAAAACAGCCTCACTCTGGAGTCTGTGGAGGAATCATCTGCATGGTCAGGTGTGTGTGTGTCTAATTAACCCTGATTAACGCCAGGTGTGGGAAGCTTTGGGTTGCAGCGCTCTCTGCTGACTCATTATACTGCGATAAGCCAGTCGTCCCTGACCCTGCAGCTGGTCCAAAATGCTGCAGCAAGGCTGCTGACTGGATCCAGGAAGAGGGAACATATCAGTCTTGTCCTAGCGTCCCTACATTGGCTCCTGATACGCTTCAGAATTGATTTTAAGATTGCGCTGTTCGTTTTTAAAGCCCTGAATGGCTTGGCCCCCCGTTATATTACAGACCTTTTAAGTTCTGTCTCAGGACGTATTTTTACATGTTAGCTTTTGAGTCCTCTGGTTCTGAATAGACCGTTTCTTTTAGGTTCCCTTTGTTGCTTTCTTTCTTTTTTCTTTATTTCTGAAATGTAATATCTACTCTGACTGAAATATTGTTGTAAAAAATGAAGTGCAAAGAAAGATGTCTTTAGTGAGATGCTGTACAGCCAAATTATGAAATGCCATGCAGTGCAGAGTCTGACCAGCAGAGGGAGACACAGACTAAGATTTGACCGTCCTCACATTCCTCAAAGTGACACAACACTGAGTATCAGCGTCGGCTTTAACTGTTTCAGCCGAGTTTGATTCACAATAAACTCTCCTCTGTGTTTTACATGAATTTGATCTATTTATTGTTTTCCCTTTTTCTCTTTGTGCCGCCTTGCTTGTGTTTCCTGTCGTTCCTCTTTTGTCTTTATGGTCTCCTGTTTGTCAGAGTGGTAGCGTATTTATCAGTGGCTCCTTCTCTATTCTCATCCTGCACACAACTCACCGGGCGGCAGGAGCTCAGTCTGTAGGGACTTGGGTTGGGAACCAGAGGGTTGTCAGTTCAAGTCCTGGTGCGGACCAAGTCTGAATATTCTGCATATCTGAGTTCCAGAGTAGCACCAACTCATTACTGTCTACAAGAAGCAGTGCTAACATCAGGGGCAGAGGGCCAGGTTATGGTGACCAAAATAAAAGCATACAAAACTGTGTGGTTACCACTATTTAAAAAAAACAACTTGTGACCTCGAAAACAAATCTTTAAAAGTACTTATAATGGACGTGAAGGCTCAGCAGCAGGGCTCAGAGGAGGCAACAAGCTCTCTACTTGCTGTTTGGTCTTTGACGTCCATCGCAATCCTGACGAGCAGAACCATTTCTTTGGACCTGTCGAGTTTGAGCACTTTATAATACTTGAAAAGGAGATGCTGCAGTTATCTGTAGACGTTGTGCTTGAAGACCGTGTGCAAGTGATGCTGGGAAATCTGAGATATTGAAATTGGTGGGAGTATGAACTCTTGACTTCAGGGCGCAGGTACAGGATGACCAGGAAGAGGACTAAAAGAGGCGTTACATCCTTTGTACCACGCAGTATCCAGCTGCTTAATAAGCTCTGATTATACAGGATGAGCTCGGCACTCTGCACTTTATTTAACTTGATCCTGAAATCCCTCATTTCATCATGTGATGCTTTAATGTGTTTTTATGTTGTTGGTGCAAGGCAAATTCTCCTAGGGGCAATAAAGGTTTCATTCAATTAAATTTCATTCAGTTGACGTGGTTCTTGCCGTGTACAAGCAAACTGGATCTTAGACAGTTTGCAGGGTGAACCAGCACAAGCTCCAGCCCAGAACCAGCCCCGCAGGTTCACTCTGGTGGAAAAGGGGTCTTCCTGAGCTCTGCCTCTTCATTTGTGCAGGTCCATAGGATCCTGTGTATGCATGCGTGTGTGTGTTTCCGCCAGAGTGTAAAAGGAATATCCGGCTCATTTATACGACATCTCTCCACTCCAGTCTTTAACATTTGTTTCATTCCATCGACTTTAAGAGGTAAAGGATCAGATTTAGGTCCTGAATCATTTCGCTCAGGTGTTTGCTCAGCTCTGTTAAACAACAGAATATTTCTTCCTGCTCCTCAGGGTGGCTCATCAGGGCCATCTGGTGGACAAACTATGTAAATGCAGCGCTGTGCTTTTATTGCTCAAAAACAACTTTTTCTGTCCACTCACATGTCTTGATATTCATTCATTCAAAGAACTTTATTTATCTAAACCAATTGAAAGTCAATTAAAACGCTGTTCTCTTTTGCAAACAACGTTTTTATTTATCAGTAAGAACAATAAAGAGGAACCCAGTAAGAACATTCAGTGCTGGACTCATCCCGACACCATGCACGCCAGAACCCCAGAACCTCACAGGAGGTCATCAAACTCTAGAACTCCTCCCTTTATCTGTTTTCACTTCTGCACTCTTGAAAAATCTACAGTAGATATTTTAAAGAGGACTGCTCCAGATATCCTCCTGACCTGGCTGTTCACACATGCGCCTCACAGCAGGAGACTATCCCTGTCAGAAGGGGGGTGGGGGGGTCTCCTGAGTTTAACATCATAGTAGTGCGGCACAGTGTAGCCCGCCAATAAATTCAACAAAGAAGAAGAACACGACACAGTAAACAAAGAACAACAATGGAGGACGTCCAGCCACTTGTGTTCCTTCTTCTTGGCATGTCGCTGTTTATCACAAGAAGCTGTCAAGCTCTGTTGAAGAGAAGGTTGCAGGCTGCAAGAAAAAATACAGCTGAAAAAAAAAAAAGAAAGTTTGGGATATGATACTTTAAAACGTGGATGAGAAGGAACCTGTCAACAGACTGCAGTGTGTCTAGCGCCGCCCTTTAGGGTCGGGTCGGTACGCTTAGCACCCCAACAGAAAGGAAGCAAAATAGTAGGACGGTATGGGTCAGTTATTTTGGTACCACTCCAAACTTTTGACCATAAAAAGGCTAATAAATGTGAACTGAACTGAACTGTAATGAACCGCTTGGAGAAAAACGGGGCTTTAGCGTCCTCATGGTTCTTGGGTAATCATTTTGGGTTTCTGTGTCCAGATTTCTCTGAAAAGCTTCATCAAAGAAAACTGTTTTGAAGCTCTCCCTCTCTGTTTGTTTCTCGTGTCATTAAGTGGACTTGGCCGGCATCAGTCCTGGTCAAACACGATGGGCTGCGTGTTTACGACCAGGAAATGTGCTGTATGGATCTTATCAGCAGTGAGAGTCACAGAGAGATTCAATATCCTGACTCCGTGATGGAAGTGTTTGCACAGCCATGCATGATCGTGTGTACTCTTGACATCACGCTGTAATATATCTGCATGTAAAGCTGGTATGCTACATGCAGCCCAACATGCGGCTCGTGCAGGTGAAGAATCAAACAGTGTTGGCCTACGCGTTTGCTCGAGGCTCCTGCAGGACTTGTGTGTTTATGCGTGTACTGATCCTGTCAGCCATTAACAGACGGGTCATCTTGTATTACCTTTCTTCTTTTGTTTGAACTGAAGTAAAACATTCAGTTTGTGGTTTTACGGCTTCATCCTCCTGGTTTTTTGTTTCCCAGCTCCCTTGATCACGTCGGCTCACTGGAGCTGATCGTTGTTAACAAGAGAGAAACTTTGAGCGCACTGGGCCGACACCAGGCTGCAAACTGTCAAGAAAAACAGCCGGGGGAAAAAACAGAATCAGATTTTCATGGGTCAAAAAGGAAAACCATGGACAAAAACCAAATCTGACAAAGTAGGGAAACTGAAGGTCTACTCTTTTATCAGTCTGCAGGAGCATTAGAACAGGGGCCTTAACTTAAAGCCACTGAGGGGCTACGTAGACGGGCTATGTTATTAATTGACGAGCTCGCCTTGGCTTCGCTCCTGAGCGTCTCGTGAAATAAAACAGTCCAAAATCTTCTTCACTTATGGAAGATTTATTTCTCATTCCCCATCAATCAATCGATCATTATTTGTAAAGCGCCAATTCATAACAAGTGTTATCTCGAGACGCTTTACAAAAGAGCATATGGACATTCCTGTTGTCCGCTGATGTGGAGGTCGGAGCAGGCCGTGCATGAATGAGGGCGGCGGTGGTTGAGGGACGACACAGTCCGATGGTGGTGGTTGGGCGTCAGGCTCCTATAATTAGGTTGTACAGTAGAAACCAATCGGGTCGCACTAAAAGTCATGCGTTTCCTGTCCATTCAAAGTGTTATCGGTCGTCATCAGGAGCTTAGCACGAGCGATTGGAGCCAAACTTCACCTTGTTGGCTCAATAGAACGACATCATGTTTTCATAAAGACGTACAACTCAACATAACTTTTGGCTTAGGGTATTCAAGAGCTCTCAGGTCATTCCTTCTTTTGACCAGTTATCGTGAAAACACTGAGCTGCTAAATGTCCTGACGTTTATCATATTCTGTGAATGAAGGTGTGTGACTCCTTTGAAAAGCTTGCACCTGCGGGAAGAAAGTCGTGAAAACAGGTGGAGCAGGATGGATGCTGACCTCAGAAGCCAAACAGAAAGATAAGGAGCAAGACGTCGATGTTAGTTACATCAAGGATTAGACTTGACCTTTCTGAAAAGGGTTAATGGCAGACTCTCTGTCTTTAGAGTTCATAACAGACGATCTTCCACAGGTGCAGCCCCTCAGTCCCCCCATCGCCTGCTGTGGAGTCAAATACAACGTCATCGTTGTGTGTCTTTGTGCTTTCCACTCTCACGCCTCTAACTTTGTCCGTGTTGTAACCATCCTGTTGCTCAATGGTTAAATCCACTGAGAAAAGAGGCGAGGAAACACTGAAGGGAGTGGTGAGGGGCTTTCTGTCTGGGCGTAAAGGGCAAACTCCCAGCTCGATAAGGAAAGGTGAGAGGTAAACATTGACCTGAGTCCTATCGCTGCTTGTCCAGGTTCATCTTTCACTGGAGGAACTATGCAAACAGCAGGGATGATAACTCTCTTTCACTCCGAGCAGTAAAGTGTAAGTATCGTCTGATAACAAGGAGCAGACCCAAGGCGTCACAGTTTCTACCTTCACTGAAGGTTGTTGATCCTCGTAATCAGTTTTCTATTTCAGAGCGATCTGCGTGAACTGCCGTTCAGGTTTTAGTATCAGGTCGTTTATTTCCTGCTCTAGGGATGGATTCATGTTTATGTTTTTATTGTCGCCTAAACCATCAGATAATTGTGAGTTTAAGAGTCCAACCAGTGAGATGTGTAGTGAGTGAGATGATAAAGTGAGCTTACTCTATGATCAGACATTAAGGAAACATGCTATGTTGAAGTGCTGGCTTCTCTGACAACAATGCAGCAGCCAGTATGTCCTCCTTCTAACTTTAGATTCTGGTCCTGAATGGTCTGGATTTGTTTGGACCAGAGAAGGTATAGGCAGTTTTAAGGCACCCCCACACGGCCGTTTTGGACGCCCCTCGGTTTGCCAGATATGAGAGCAGTTATCAGGTCAAACCAACAGGTGTTGCAGCGATGGAAGCGGGCAAGAGAACTGGTTCAGATAGAAGTGATTGTACCCGACCTAAAAAGCCTCTGCATGTTTCTAATAAGCTCCACGAGCAGAAACGTGCTCAAACTAGGATCAATATTGGAGATGCTTTTGAAAAATGGAGAGAGGTTAGAACGCAGAAAGGTTTACAGACCGATGCAGAGCTGGATAAACACTGAAGCTTCAGTGTCCACCACATGGTGAACTGCAGAAGGAGGACATACTGGCTGCTGCATTGTTGTCAGAGAAGCCAGCACTTCAACATAGCATGTTTCCTTAATGTCTGATCATAGAGGAAGGTCACTTTATCATTTCACTCTCTACACATCTCACTGATTGGACCTTTAAAATGATTATGGGCGCCTATTTCAGTCGTTAAACTCTTTGAGACTTTTCACTACAGGTGGTAACTATTTTCATTGACCTTTCCGTAAACTTTTCATACTTTGTAACACACTGCCATGTCATTCTTACTAAACACAGTAATATATGTTTTTTACGTCACTGGTGTATGACTGTGTGTGTGTGTGTGTGTGTGTGTGTGTGTGTGTGTGTGTGTGTGTGTGTGTGTGTGTGTGTGTGTGTGTGTGTAACAAACCCCGGCCCTGCAGCAGTCAGGACAAAGGCACGCCGTCCCGCAGCAGACAGAGAGTCTGCAGGCAGAGTGAACACACAGATAAATTATGTCGACTAATGGCTCATCAAACTGTCACGCCGAGTACAGACAATGCACGCAGCACCGTGCAATCACAGAAGAAGAGAAGAAGAAAAAGACACAGAGACACAGAGAAAGGCTATACTTAAAGTGTCGGATGTGGAACGTCACTCAACATTACTCAACGAGACGCACGACCTGTACAGGCCGTCCTGCCGTGCTGATGGAGTGATTCACGAGTGTGTAAACGCCTGATAAGAAGCTCGTAAAATAACCAGAGGAAGAATTTCAGAGTCATTCAGAAAGTTTACATGCAGCTCCACAGTGTGTCGACATACTGTACTGTAAAACTTTCCCATCTGCTCTGAATGTGGAGTCTCTACGGAGCAGTCAGAGGTTAAATACCTCGCTCATAGGCCACATGGGCGTACTGTCATAGATGTCATCATACAGCATGAGAGAAACATTTTGACTATTTTAAAGTGGCAGAAAATCCAAATTTAGATAAAGGACAGGGCCTAGGCTTCCTGGGTCGTAAAAGTTCGTCTTAGAGCAGTGGTGGTTAATCGATGGAGCGTCACATTTTCTGTCATCAATGCGACCGGCCAGTTCAACTCCCTTTCAGGGCAAAGTGAGGACACCAATCCCCCTGAGGGTGAGCAGGGTGTGTGTGTGTGTGTGTGTGTGTGTGTGTGTGTGTGTGTGTGTGTGTGTGTGTGTGTGTGTGTGTGTGTCTGTGTGTTTCACAGAAACTGATGAGAGCTGTCAACCCTCTCCGGCCCTCACAACCCCTGGCAGAGTCCTGAGCGGGTTATAACCCTAACACACGCTCTGTGTATGTGTGTGTATTATCAGGGATGGAGGGGCATCTTAATGAATGACCTTTGACATCCAGAAAGAGGATCCCGGGCAGAGGAAGTTGAGAGGAGAGGTGAAGAGGGGAGACGGAGGGTAAGGGGACGCCCGGCGCCACATTATGCCTCCTGTCACTCAAACAGACACCCCAGGCCGTCCTGCCCACGGGCGAAACATCGGAGCACCCACTGAAAGTGAGTTACATCCATCATCCACAGAAAAAGCTGACCGACCACTTCTACAAGAAGCCCAGGGTTCAAAGTTCAAGGTCCAGAGCTGCTTATAGGTCCAGCTCCTCTTGAGTAAAGTTTGCTGTAAGATCATTAAATTCGTGTTCACACTCACGAGCCCTTTCAGACAGAGACTGTGCATCAGAGCCGTAATGTCGCGTCCCACTCTGTGATGTCACATTGTGTTACGCCGTTGCAGAGCACGACGTGTGAACAGAAAAATCTGAAACTTAATTATGTGGTTTCTCTGCCCTGGAGGAAAGCACATACAAGCTGTTTTCACTTATGCACTGCTGAAAATATTTAGATCATTTCAGGAGGACTGCCTCTGAAATCCTCCTGATCTGTCTCTTCACACATGCACCTCACAGCAGGAGACTATCCCTGTCAGACAGTCTGCTACACAACGCTGTAATGAGAATATGTGTCTTTACATCAATGCTACGTGTAGTTCAACAGATTCACCATCTGAACTAAAGAATGGAGAAGAACATACTGGAGAACAGGAAACAGAATGCAGCAGGTTCATTAGAGCACGGAGATCGTAGAGGTGGCGTGCAGACAGTCTATGGTCGTGCAGCGATCACAGGGAATAAACGTCACCACCCCCTCCCACTCGCTCGAGGTGAATTCTCCTGATTATATCCTGCTGCGTTCTCACATCAGCTCACTCTGACTTTCTGCAGAATAAATACGAGGAGGCTGGAGGAGAAACTCCGGCTGTTTGTGTTCACACATGCAGCTCAGCCTGAAAATATCAGGAGTTTTTCAGGAGTTTTCTGCAAGTTGGAAAGCCCTCAATGTTGTAGATATTCTGCCTGATATATTTATGATTGTGGTCGATCTTGACAAATATTAGCAAGTTTGATTTGGGTTTTCTTTAGATAGATGTTTTGTCTTGTATGCCCTTATTTGACAGGACAGTGGGTAGAGTTGGAAATCAGGGAGAGAAGGGGGGGGAGTGACGCTTAGGATAAGAGCCACAGGTCGGACTCAAACAATGTCCCTCTCAGGCACAGCTCCTCTGCATACAGAAAGCTTCCAAACTGAGATCTTAACTGTGTTATTAAAGAATGTCCAAAGGTCCCTCCTGACTGAATGAACACAGCTCTGTGTCTTGGGACAGGCAGAACTTAGTTCAGAAAAAACCTGCAAACATGTTGACTTTAAGGACAGCATGGCATCGAGGAAAACACAAACTCAAACACAGAAAACCTCAGGACCTGTCCTCTAGTGCTGACTGGGTGGCCACGTCGTCTGTGATTGGCTGTAAAAATGGCACTAGCTCCACCCCCCCCCCCCCCCCATCTTGACCCCAAGGTCTGGGTTTTTCATGCAGCTTCAGCGGGGTCAAGGCTGGGTCGCTGCAGAAACCTAATGACTTCCTCCTAATAAAGACGTGATGTATGAGTGCTGTGATAGGCCCCTGAGATGACCAGCAGGTAACCCCGACGCCAGGAAGGAGAGAGAGAGAGAGAGAGAGCGAGAGAGAGAGAGAGAGAGAAAGCGAGAGAGAGAGGAGACAAAGCCAGTATGTGCACCCAACTACTCGACTCAAATTAAAAGCCTTGGCCTTTTCATGATTGTAATGACTGTAGATATTATGACACACCATCTTTTTAGATCCTGATTTGTCACCTTGAGATGAGTCCAGGCCGTACCGAGTGATTCTCCTGAGATTAAAAACATTAAACATTATATAAACAACACTGAAACATTTTTCCAGCTAAGATAAAGGTTTCACCCTCAGGCTGGAGATGTTCTTACTTTTAACTACGTGTTTGTGTGCCGAAAATTATTTCTGCTGTAAAGAATGATCATTTTAATATCGGGGTATGTGACTTCAAGAACTTTTGCAGGCAGCATCTAGTGGACATTCAAGGAACTGCAGTTTTTGCACTTCATTTTTTAACGCCAGAGGTTACCACTTCCCGCACATCAGGTTGTAGTGTGCCCTCTAGAGGTATCCTCGAGTAACACATGGTGCACAGCCAAGTAAGAGAACAAGCACGTAGCCAGTCGTGTTTGTAAATGCGAGGTTAAACAACAAGTATATCTCCAGCCGATGTTTGTTATTAGGACAGGATCGTTCAAACGGTTTGGGTCTCTGGGGAATCTCATAAATTATTGGGACATGTCGGTGTCTTTGTCTTCTTCCTGCACCTCTTCGTTCTTTTGGCCACAGTGAAAAAGGAAGGATGCCTCTACGTTGTACTGCTTAAACAGAACGAAATAAAAACATAAAAATAACATGAAAAAGAACGACTGTGATTAAAGATGTAAAATGGATGAAACATTATAAAAGTTGTCCAGTTAGATTTTTGCATCTGTCGGCTGAAAAAAACAGGCTGTAATGTTGATTCATCACCAAGAAATGTCTGACCAACTTCCAGTCTAAGAAGGCTGGAACGTGAAGGTTTGCACAACAACACAACAACATGCAATGAAAAAGAACATCCAACACTTAAAGTTCATGAGTTTGCAGGCACGGAGAAGAAGCTGCAGTTAAAGTGTGTTTTAATCTGTTTGCAGCAGATTTGAATGCATGTGAGTCAATGTCTGTTTTTGTCTCGTGATCGAGCTTAAGAAGAAAATAGTGGACGGGAAAAGGAGACAGGCTGGAGGAGACAGGAAGTAACAGCAATGAAAGAAGACGAGAGAAAAGAGGAGATAATTATTAAAGGTAGGAAAGAAGCGCAGCAGCATCCCGGCAGCCATCGCTGGAAGATAATTCACTGCAGCCGTGAGCTCCAGGCGGCTTCCTCTGACTGCTGCGGTGGCTTCAGGAGAGGACGTGTGTGTTTGTGTGGAGTTTATGTTTGTGCGTGCGTGTGTGTGTGTGTGTGTTTGTGTGTTAGGAGGCAGAGGAGGGGGGTCATTCGAGCAGGATACTTGGAAACTCTGATTCATTCAGACTGAGTGGAGTTGTAGTAGTTACATTGGACTTTTACTGGAAGAATTAGACAACATCATAAACCAGAAAGCCCCCCCCCCCCCCTGAGATCTGACCCCACTGAACTCTGCGCTCCATGTTCACTTTGGTAAACAAACACAGGTTGTCTGACCTCACTTTACCTTTTATAGAGAGAGAAACGCTGATGAGAGGCGTTCTGCTGCAGATTTAGAGCGGGACAATTTAATAACATCAAGAAGCTCGAGAGGCTTACGCTAACTTCATTATGTTAGAACTGATATTCGAGGTTAGAAGCGTGTAAAGAATCGATGTTTTAAGGAAACTCCATGAGTCGCTGTACCTTCTCCATCTTGCATCATTTTGCTAGCTAGTGTACCGTGCCTGAGTGCCTGAAGAGGTGGTGCATGGGTACTCGACTACAGGATATGTAAACGCAACCGTGCACATACAAGGAAGTGGACCGCTATATGACGTCATTCTAAACGGCTCCTGTCGCTTCAAAAACCGTCGTATCTGTGCCGCACGGTAGATGTCCAAGTAGGAAGAGGGTCGTTGCAGGTGTTTCAGAAAATAACAAAAACATCCACGGTTAGCAGGATGGACTCAGCCCGCCAGTGGTTGCCATGGTTTCTTCTTCTTCTGTCTGCTTCTTGGGGGATTTGCAAACTAACTATGTGTATACTGCCCCCTGCTGTATCGGACTGTGAACATACAAGTGTACTCGACTACGGAGCGATGTTACTAATGTGAACGCAGACCAGCGGGGGAGAGGGGAGCAATCCTGCTCAGGCACGGTACGAAACAATCGTACCTAATATGAAAACGCGTGTAGTATCCTCTTTCATTCCTTCTCTGTGAATTCTACATCGAGGTCTTCTGCCTCCCAGGTCGATCTTAATGGTCTCTAGCTGCTCCGTGGCTCTGCCTCACAGTATGAAACAGAAAATAAGCATCCAACAGAATAACGATGACCTGATTATTTAACTAACTGTGCTTGTGTATCTTATGAATTTTTTTCCACAGTTCTTTAAATGCACAGCAGCCAAAAACACTTTCCATCTCTCGTCGACTTCCTTCATACAACGTACATGTTTCGACCTTTTGTCACAAGAGTTTGACTTTCTGTCTCTTCTGACTCAAACATGCAGCAGTGACGTGCACGTTCTTCACACAGAGTTTGCTTTCTCTTCACTCTCCCTTATTCACTGCATCTTCAGTTTCATTAGTTTGGACGCTCTCCGCAGGCCGTAAAATCTCGACCTGACCGGAGAGTAAAGTGAAAACAAGACGGTCGACACAACCTGCTCCTGTCAGCGCTGACAGGTAGAGGGTCAAACATCTGGGACCACGTCAACGTTAAACTGACTTTGATTGAATATAACAGCATGAGAGAAGCTCGTAGCATTTGATGATGCAATGAGAATCCTGCTTCGAAGACCTCGCTGGTGAAGCGCCGGGGAAATATTTGTGGCTGCAGGGGTTGATACGCTGCAAGCCAACCTGAGAAACCTTTTTTAAATGTTTTTGCCGGATCAATGACTAACATTGAAATCATCCTGAGCTTGACGAGCATCAAGTGCACGACACGCCATCAACCTAAGACACGGACACGCTGGTGCAGTTATATTCTCTGAGGGAAATGATTTTAGAAGTGTGGATGCATGTCTCAAAGTTTTTAGGTCCTTTTTCTTTTCTTGGAACAAAAGAAACATTTCATTTCTCCGACACAAATATATTTAATGTGTACGTCAACGACCCTTTCTAACAGCAGACATTTATTCAAATGAATCAAACCAGTGATTTTATCGCTCGGCCACATGAGGAGACGTCTGCAATGGAAAGAAACTCAAACTGGAACTGAGAGGGAGGCAGATGCCAGAGGAGTCCCAGCATGAACACTAGGTGGCGACAAACTGTAAAAAACACAGCCTCACACAAACACAACACCTCAACACATGAGGGAATAAAGTGTTAATGTCTCTCTCTATAAACAAACTCAGCTCGTTTATCTCACTGATCTTTGATTCATTTTCTCTTCAGACTCTCAGAATAAATATCTCAGTTTTATTTCATATGAAAGTTACACCTCCTGATAATTAAGACTTTATCAGAGGAGGTCATTGCTCTATTTCTTATTTAAAACTCAAGCACCGTCTGCTCTGCCGAGGATCAGCACACCCAAGCACTACGCACACACCCGACCCCCTCGCCTCTCCCTGCGGGTGGTGGAGCTGTCAGCGAGGCGGCTCCATGAAGTTCTTTCGGGCCCCATGGAGGTGAGCCCGGCCACCAGACTTTAAAAACATTGATTCATGTCCAGTAATAACAATAATAACACAGCAGTGAGATAAACTTGTTTTAAAGATCAGACTGTAAATGTAAAATCTGCATCTTTTCAAAGTCAGTGTTTGTTCTCCTCCAGCAGGATCATCAGCTTTACTTATTTTTATTTTATTGTACAAACTTATTTATCACTGATGGGAAATTCTGGGTTACTGAGAGACTTCCTCGCACACATAGGCCTGAACTACACACACACACAAACAGGAGCTGTGGACACGCTTTAACGGAGAGATGTCCAGTAGGCGGTTACGTTTCTTTAAATCGTCTTAAAATTAGAGGCTGGGACGACTGTGAGGGAGGCAGAGGTCAGAAAACATAAAAGACACGAGGGAAAGGAAGAGCAGTAAAATACATCTAAAACCCAAAGTAGAGAGGGGATGAAGAAATAGAGAGAGAGAGGGGAAGAAAGTCTGTTAAAAAACAAGCAGGGGAGGTAAAAAGAAAGAGAGAGGACGGGAGGAAGAACGTGAGACGACAAGAAAAGAGGGAGGAAAAAGATGCAGGGATGTGGAGGAAGGTGAGTGAAAGAGAGAGAGAGGAGAAAAAGAGAAAAGGCAGAGAGAGAGAGAGAAAGGGAGGAAGAGGAGGAAGAGAATAGAGGAGAGAAAGAGAGAAGAGAGGGGGAGAGGAGAGCATCTGTTTCCTGTCTGGAGTCCAGCTGGAGGAGGAACAAACGACAAAAGAAGAAGAGGAGGAGGAGGAAGTACCGGCCGGCCTGAGAACCTGTCTCACACACACACACACACACACACACACACAATCACATGCAGACTTCCTCGGGGAAAAAACGAATGTGACTTCCTCCTGTGTGTGTGAATGTGAGCTCGTGCATGTTCAGTCACACTGAACAGTTTAGTAATACCTCATAACACCTTTCTCTACACGGAGCATGAACGTCAACATTTAAAGATCAGAAACATTTATCAGGAGAGAATGGAGAACAAGTGTGGAAACCTAAAATAAATAAATGAATCGGGACTGAGCATTGAAAATTGTCAGTAAACGTGCTGTTGCCATAGTGATTTCAGATGCTGTTTGTGCAGATGCAATCAGGAGGGAAAAAGGCCCTGAAGTCGGGGCACCAGCTCGTGGCTCTGCTCACACTGTGCGAGTGTGTGCAGTCTCACTACCAAAATATCAAACGTGCTGGAAAATCATCGACCAGCTGGGAGTAGTGATCAGCAGTCGAGACACCTTGGACACTGCAACGGTGTGACACAGAATCAGGTGTT